>CM076609.1:31463386-32833198 GCA_038502775.1 Hippodamia convergens
CACTGAGTAAATACTAAATATTTGACATAGTTTCAGAATTATTGCTTTCAACATTGGTGCGAACTTCACGCTTGCACCAAAAACAACACTCATTCACTGTGAAACCAATAATGATAGCACAGCACTAATTAATGGAAGGAAAATTGTCTCAAAATTCCAAAATGTTGGTGCTGAGCGTAAAGTTGGCACCAAATGAAACATACCTGGATATTGTGAAGTTTATTCATTTCATTTCATCGGTTGCAAAAGCACTAATAGGCACTAATTAAGAACTGAATATTGGTTTCATGATAATCTAAAACACACGCTCAGCACCAAAACCATGACTTGTCAATTTCTCAAAAATTAGAATGGTGCTGTCATTAATTCAAACGACACTAATAGGCATTAATTAGGCTCTGAATATTCAACAAAATTTCAGAAATAGTGCTTTCAACTTTTCGCTAACTTCACGCACCGGCGAGAGGACATGCTTCTTGTTCATTGATTAACATTGAATAACTTTTGAATAATTATGAAAAAATCGAAAGCTTGTAAGTGAAGTGATAACTTTTTCACTAGAAAATAATTTCGATCTTCCCACAATAGTTCAACATGTATTTCTCCGAACTTATGCTTGAATTCAGATTGTTTCTCCTATTCCTAAATGACCAAAGAACATGGTTCTTTTTAAATATTGCTTTGCACTTCCATAACCTCTGAACTCGACATTTAAGAAATTTTGTTGGAAAGCAGGCGCCTCGTAACTTTAATTATTTATCTCAGGTCTCAGGAAATTGTATCCAAAATAAATTTTTCAGAAGATGGGCAATTCATCAAATGGAACACTTAGTATTATTGCATAAATTTTCAATGGTCTCCAATATCTTCATGATAACGCAAAATATCACAGATATCATTTCAACGATATAGATCTTACGAACAGCAAACAGTAAAAATTCTTGATGTGTTCCTGCTTTTAAAATTTAACAAATACGGAATATTTATTCCAAGTAACGTCGTTGAACTGCACTTCCATTATCAGAACACTAATCGAAAACTAGAACCATTTGGATTAATTCCGAAGAAAGAAAATTTGCCGTTAATGAATTCCATAAATAATTATAATTATGGGTCAAGTCAAAGTGTAATGGATTATGCTATTCATCATCATAGAAATCTATGCTATGAACATTCTAATATACAAGTCAAGTTCTAGCAGTTATGATTTAATTACTTAGAAAAGGTTGTGCCTACCATGATTCCTCAAGAAAGTTTTTTCTTGAAGAAGAAACTTCAGAATTCGTTATGTATATGTATATGTATTTTTCAAACAAATATGATGAGAAAAATCACTCGAAATGATCTTAGAAATCATCTTCAGGAAATCAAAATATCAAAGTTGAATATCCAAATAACTCATATTGATATTTTTGAAAAATTCCCAAACTTAAATACATAATGGCACACCTTGTGGATGTTATTTTTCTAGAACCTGATTATGGTGAGGCCTCATCTGAGGTACAAGTCACAATAAATTGTTCACAATACCGTTCCCCGCAATAGAAGCAGTACGAATCGGGTGGATGCATAGAGATAGTATAGTATACTATCTCTATGGATGTAAGTTTGATTTTTTCCGCCATCGTGTTATAAACGCCTCATGTTGTAAAAATTAATCATATATTTTATTATATTTTTCGAAAAGTTATTGATTTTTTGTCATCATGCCATATGGATATTACCCTCATATATAGATACTTTATCAAACGTATGGCTTCGAAAAGCTTTTTACACTAATTGGTATTTCTTGTTTTATTCAAGCAGGTCTTTTGTGGCAAAATGAGGTCTTAATGATTGGATAAAGTGTAATGGGATCTTTGGGGACCATGTTTTGCCCCATTATTAAGAGGTTTTTGTATTGTTTTCAGATGGTACAAAAATACGTAAGAAATACAACTTGTCAAAATGGAGAGCCAGAAAAGTGTTTACCGAAGCACAATAGTTATAAATTGTAAAATTTATAATGGGGATCATATTACTAAAAGTTTTCGTGTTGAGAAAAATATGTTATTTTACCTACACGTACCTTATGCACGAAGCCAGACACTAGACCCTATTTTACCCCGTATAAGGGGCAAAACGTGGTAAGGCCTGTTTTCTGAAAAATACTTGAAAAACTACTCAAAAATTTTTTATTAAATTGGCTGAAGTCGAAAGAAAACTTATTCGGTAAGCTAAATTCAAAATGATATTGAATTATTATGTTTCATACAAAAATCAGGATCTTGAAATTAGGTACCCCATATTGCCCCGGATTCCCATACCTGATGTTTGCCATTCTTCTTCTACAATTTGAAATATTACTTTTGAGCAAAAACTGAGTGAAGTCTAAGTATACAGAATCGGACACTGCCTAGAAACCCTCGTGAACTCGTATATTCATAGAGGGCGAATCTTTGATTTGTACAGGGTATCCCAAATTGCTTGATTTTTTTGTTTGTGGTAATTCTAGACTAGATAGGTCAAAACGTTGAAAGGACATGAAATGATTTGACGCCCCTCAACTCCACATAAAATGTCTGTCATTGAGAAAAGACTTCAACAACATCACAATATTCGATGAATTACCAAAACGACCCAACTTTCTCAAAGGTAATCTATGTGATACCCTGTCAAAAGCTTTACTAAAGTCGGTGTAAATTACATCTATTTGTTTACGATTATCTAAACCATCCGACACGTACTGTGTAAAGGTACAAAGATTTGTGACTGTCATAGAGATAGTATACTATCTCTATGGTGACTGTACTCCTCGAGCGCATGAATCCATGTTGACATTCCCATAATTTATTGGAAACATGTGAATAAATCAAGTCGAAGAGCAAAATCTGAAATAACTTGAAAAAGCGGTGATGAGGGCAATGGGTCTCTAGTTTCTTATATCAGCAGGCTTTCCCGACGTGATATTTTCCAAATTCCACGAAATTTGTTGGTCTTCAAAATTAAATTATAATAGTATATTCTAAAACAAGTTGCAGAATGAGCTCCTATTCCAACACGAATGCGAAGTTCGAAAACGAGCGACGAAGGAGCGAGTGTTGGAATTGCCTTCTGCAACGAGTATTAGACGGTATTTTTTCTATTTCAGTCAATTTTTGTGAAAACCTCTCGAAATTCAAATGAAAATTCAGATTAGTGACTTTTGTTTTGTATCTTGGCAGTTGGTGTGACATACGAAATTTGACAGATCACGGAATTTGAATTGATTTGATTCGAAACTTGATTCGATCGGAGGTCAGTACTGACAATCATAAAACGAAAAAAATAACTGAAAACAATGCTGTAATGAGTTTCATTACAGCAATACTTTTAGTACTGTAATGAACTCATTACAATACTGAAAGAGAAATAAACAATAAAGGTTTGAGGAGTACACTTATATGATTCTTAACCAGTATAGATGGAATATTGTCTGGACCACAGCTCATTTCACCTCTTAACATTTTTGCTGCTTTTAATACTCAGTCCTCTAAAATATTATTGATTTGAAAGGAGTCAGCAAAGCTGAAAGAATCATCCAAAGCATCACATGATCTCATATGACCTTCTGAATTATAATAGACACTCCGAAATTGATTTGCAAAGGCATCAACAATAGACTGCGGTGATTAAAATTTTTCGCCATTACCATACATTTCACCGGGAATACGAGTTTTATCCTGCTTGGAGTTCAAATCAGACCAGAAGTCTTGGGGATTTCCTATTAAACTGTCTTCAGATCTCTTTATGAATTCGGAGTATGAAGTTTCTATTCCTTTTTTTACAACTCGTCGCATATTGCTAAAACGCTCATTAGAAAAACGATATCCATGTCTGCTAAACATTCTATGGTAGTAATTTTTAAGTTTTATATTTTTAATGAGTTCTCTCGTATACCAGTTGGGGTACTTATGGGTATTCCTATTGACAAGAGGACAACATTGAGAAATTATTTCCTGAACTTTGTCATTGTATATTTCACAAACATCATCAGAATCCGAAACACCCTTCAAAAATTTCCAATCAGTACCACCCACAAGTGAAGCAAATTTCAGGTCATCAAGTTCACGAAAATTAAACTGTTTGACACAGGGCAAAACGATTTCCTTAGCTCTGCTCTGCAAAGACAGGTTTATTGAAAGACATGATGGATGGTGTGAATCTATAGGTACCATCGGCTCAGGATCGTTAAGACTTCACATTTCAGATCTTCAAAAGTTAAAACTAAATCTAGTTATCTATTATTTCAATTTCTAACAAAATTATTTTGAACAACATTGGAAAAATTAACAAACGATTGATACCTAAGAAGCAAACTTGATGACTCGTTCGTCTCATAATAACGTTGCAAAGCAGAAATATTGAAATCGACCAAAATGATAACTGATGCAGAACATTTGAAATTCTCTAGAGCTTCGAAAACTTCATCATAAACAGTAATACTTGATTCCGGGTAATATACAACACTATCACAAAAAATGCACCCTCGATGAAACAGAAATCTTCACACACACCATATCTACCGATTTCACTGAACAATACAACTCACACAGCTGAGATGTATGAAAGTCACCATTAACTGCAAGAAGAACTCCACCCCCTCGAACACCATAGGATCTGTCATGTCGATATACTGAATAATAAAAGCTGAGATTCGATACTCCATCTCTCAACCAGGTTTCAGTAACTGCGATAATTTCATGCTCGAAAGTCAAAACGTTTCTATAGAATGAGTGTGTTTTTGAATTTAGTCCCCTGCAGTTCTGATAATAAATATGACATCATTAAGATTTAATTTTTGCGTATTGAATGTCTTATCCGGCTGTCGACGACCTACCCGATCAACACTCATACCTCCAGCGTCCAAATGATGATTCCCTTACAAACATTGAGGGAATAAACTGCCTCATCCATACAATCCTCAGAAATACCGAATATCAAAATGTTTCCTTCCCTTCATATAGTTTCATTCACCTCAGAAACAATAATGTTTGGGGATTCTCTCTCGCTATCTTCCAACTTTTTCTGCAGTTCAACAATCTGGTTTGAGGTTTGATAAGCCGATTATCCTTTTATCATATTTACGGTCCAATAAATAAACACTGTCTTTTACTTCATCGAGTTTTTTCTCGAACTGACTTAGTTTATTATTTATTTTTTCTAGGACAAGAGAAGAGACTTTTTCAGCAATCTTCGCTACGGACTTATCATCAAGACAAGTACGCTTCACCATCTCCTCTGTCTTAATTTCCGTTTGTTGATCCCGTGTAATCGGCATATTGAGATATATGATCTTCACTTAGGTTAACAGTAAAATTGCGAATTTTCATACTTAGATAGGTATTTATCTTCTGAGGATTTTTATAGTCCGATAAAAGTAGTCACCAGAGAAAAACACAGAACTTAAGAAATCTCTACGCAATAACTCCGATGCACGTCCGATCGAGCTGACGATAAACTATTGATATGCTACTGAAGTTTCTACCGCTGGAACCTTTGGAAAATTTTTAAAATTTCGCTAATATAGATTCTTTTGAATGATAAAAATAGAAAAATACACATTTTAGTGAAATTCAAAAACAATTCTTTCATTTTCCAAAACAAGCAAATATTCATTAAATAGGTAACATGCATGTATGTTTCCTGAGAATAGTCTTTCAATAAATCAGATCTTAGTTGTAGTAGTATGGTTAACTTTTAACTCTTTTGAAAGTCCTGAAGAACCTTAAGAACATCCGACACCGTCTTTTGTTAGATTAACACGATACCCATCCAAGAAAGCCTTCCCCATTACATTAAATTGAATTGGTTCATGCCTTGATTTTAATCATTACCAAATTGGATGTGAAGGAAACAAATTATTTGCCTTGTAATGAATCATACATGAAGAGAATAGGTACCTATTTATCACAACAATAACAAAGTAGGAATTGATTTAGATCAGAATATAATTATATATGTATAGTTATTCATACAAAGCCATGCATTGATGATATGGTGAATCTTATTTTTTCAGGCATTCCATATTCTCTAACTCATTTCAACTCATTCGTGATGGAATGAACAGAAAAATTTCGAAATTCCCAGGGTCCCATACCTGAATTGCAAATTTCATAATTTTGTCATGCTTATTTATAAATTGTCCATGTAGTACGGTCATGAGGAGACAATGTAACAATGAATTCCGGAAGGAATTTAATCTATAAAAAAATGAAATAGCTAAACCCTCAATAATAGAGTTGACATATTTTGATGTAGTATATAGCTCAAAAATGGAAAATAGTAGCTACATAATGCATCGATCATGTTTTATTGATAACCATTACTCGGAAGTTGCACACGCTAGTTTTCTACACCCGATAAATAATGAAGAATGTGTTAAGAATGCTGATGTTATTCTGAACGAAATTTTCAATGTCGCATTCCGCCACTGGATTGGACTTACCGCCACCATAACCTATTAATGTCAAATGCACAGCATTCATGATTGAAAAATTATGAGTTTTGTTTGGTTCAAAGTCTGAATAGCGATACAGACTTTGAGACATTTTTCATAGCGATGAAAAATCAGTATCATAGTGAATGTTCTTGTGGAGCGAATAATGAGCTCAAAATAGTTATTTATGATACAAGTGCAGAATGCAGAAGGGATTGATATTCTTACACGAGTTCAAAATTCAAAAACGATCCACGTAGTGGCAAGTTTTGGAATGAACTAATGAACGAGTGCTAGACTAGAATGATGTACGAGTATCATATACATTAATGAAATATTGCCGTAAATATCGTTCAGTAATTTTTGCATTGGAAAATATTGATTGGCAGAACGGTTTTCTATCTCAAAAAATTTGACAGATGTTAAATAAATCGGTGGCAGGAGGGCAACATGTCATCAATAAATATTACTGAAAACAATGTTAGAATGAAATTAAAATGAAATATTGTTTTGTTCTACGAGATGTAGCTGAATGAACGGATTTGACACATAATTAGAGAAAATGGTATTATTATAAAACGGATGTGGAATAAAATATCAACGCACATCAGCGTGTGATGTACGATTTCATAAAAGTTAGAAAAAAGCCCTGAATGTTTTGTAGTTTTCTTGTGGCGGTTTATGCTCAAGTCGTGACAGTTCTACGATATTATATTTGAAACAGTGGAAACATATATTTGAACACCGAAATCATATATCGAAAAATGGCAAATTTTTACACTTGAAAAAACATATTTTTTCAATAAAATATTATTTGGTTTCGAATAATGTTAATCTCAATAAGCTCGAATAATGTTCCACCAAATATGACATTCTGAAGAATATCTCGTTCACAACATTTTTTCATCATAAAATTCATTATATCTTTGAAACTACGAGGTTTAGAATTATTACATCAAAGAATAAGAGTTGTTGTAGCATTTAATAATACCAGGTCTGAAGTTTAAGTTAAGGAATTCATTATTACATTATTTTAAAATATCCAAACATTGTCATCAACTCCATCTAACTTCGATTTTTCAAAATATGTTTTTATCATATCTCCGAGCACAGGTGTTCTCCTTCGTTCAGCGTTGTCGTCTCCTGTTTCGGCCAGATGTCGCGTTTATCAATTCAAAATTTCAAGGCAGTTACTTCCATTTTTGATTTTGACCTAGAGTAGAACCTGTAAACGGATTTGGTAATTGTCGATCTTTTTGAATAATTTCTCGCTAGATCTGATTTAAAAATTTCAATAAGAATGTCGAAATTAGAGTCTACGTTCATCGTGAGTCATTGGAATTTAGCAAAACCCTTTTGGAAGGTGAGTTTCCATTAAAATTGATTTATGTTGGACGGCTTATTTCATCGCTAGTTATAGCGATTGACAAATTATTTTTTTTACTTTAGAAATATTAACCAATTCTTTTAGATCCACCCATAATGAGGAATGTTCACATTTTTCAATTTCTACATATTCCTATTCTCCGTAGAAAATGAAAATATTGTGTCCAAAATTTATTTGAATACTTCAAATAGCGCCCGAGATATCGAGCAGCTGCGTCCACTACAGGCGACTTCGAGCGGGCGTATACGAGCGGCTATGAGCTTCGCCGCTTGATCCGCCTGAAATGGGATCTGTAGCGCTTGTACGCTCGAAGCGCTTGCGAAGTAAATTCCTTTCCGCGTAGAGAAATTCGTATGGAATTCGTTGGACATGGATCCTCCTCAAAACTATCTTTAATAGAATTGATTTCATTATTTCTTTTTTCAGTTGTAGATGAAGTGTTTTCATAAAAGCTGTTTCAACACTCATTTGATATCGATTGGTGTTACTTTTTTTATGAACACACTCGTCTCTCATATGAATGAAATTCAAGGAAATCTTGATGTCAAATTTTGTGTGATGAAAAGTCTGTGGGGCAATGCCTGAAGACTTGATGACGGTATGCTGATGATGTTCTCGTGTTTTGACAACATGGCAAAGAAGAATCAAGTGGTTTCAGAAAAAAGTCACACAACAATCGATATCTAAATTTATATTCAAATCAGTCAAATGAGTGTTGAAACAGGTATTATAAAAACACTTAACGGTGGGGCTCATTCAATTTCATCTACAAATGAAATAAGAAATAATTAAATTATTTTCATTGAAAGTATTCTTGAGAATAATAAATATCCAACTAATTTCATTTGAAAAATTATTTTGAATTTAGAGAGTATAATGATAATCAGGGACTAACAAAATGCATAACCAATATTGCAGTAACGCTCGAAACAGAATACGCAATATCGTAGCCATATTAGCAATATTCCTTGTATTTGTGGAAAGACCTATACACAAGAAACATCAACACCTTTCGAAATTATAAAATCGAAATAACATAAAATGTAGAGATATTGGTAGATCGTGATCATGTGACCAATAGGCGATCACATGATGGATTGTAATTATACGAAAAATCTATTGATGGAACCTTACCTTATAAAAGAATAATAATCTGTTAAATTGTTAGGTGGGTGTGGATCGAATTTGGAAAGGTTTGTTGAAAATGGAACTGATTTCAGGGAATTTTGAAATGAAGTAGCAATTTCACCATCATACTTATTAATATTAATCTATGATTATCATGGATTGGTAAATGTCAATGGGGAAATCAAAAATTCTCAATATTCCGTAAAGCTCATGTTGAGAAATTGTCTGAAAAGGAAGTCTGATGTAAACTCCAAAACGTTACAAAGCTTGAGAGTTCGAAGTGTTGTTCCCATAAAGTTTTATCGTTTCTCAAATACATTCAGAAATATTCATTGCTTCTTCCCATAGGAATTGAAAAATCGCTAAGGATATTTTTCCAATCATTGATTTTGGAGATGTTTGAATTCTTCCAAGGATTTTCTGGTTCTGAAAATTGGGTGCATCCAATAACGGCAGGACCTCTGTGTTTCCGTCGTCTTTTGACTAAATAACTTGACTCTAGAATGTACAAGTCATCCGGATTCAAAGCATATTGCGCTCAATGCTAAAAGAATACGAACTATGTCATTTTCGAAGACAAACTATGGTCTTTGTTGGTTGGTATGGAACGCAAAAAGCCGCAACCGTCGCCGCTGCCAGTGGACGAACCCTGCAGCCCATTGCCGCCTGTGTTGAAGCAGCTAGGAACGCTTGTTTCGCGTGAGCGCGAAGCCGCTTAAATACGCTTCCAGTGGACGACCGGGCTAAAGCAGCCGGTCGCTGTGTGTATTCAAATATTCTTGCAACAACAAAGATTAACAACAAGATACGTCACATTGTAGACCATAAGATTGTAGTAGAAACGTAACCCTCCCCTTCCGCCCACACTGTAAAATCGCGCAATAGATCATCCCACTGAGGATGCAGCTCATTTAATCGTAGCTGGAACTACAAGTTCTTCTCTGTTTCGAAATACAACATATTATTCCTTCATGGTTTTAGTGTTATATAAAACTTTCTTGCATTCTCAGCCCTTGCTGAATTAGAATTTGAAAAGGTGGATGATAGATGCATCAGTTTTAAATTTCATCTACAGAACCAGAATACTTAGAGACAAATATTTAAAAAATTTATCATAAGTGATACATTTACCGATTTCTACTGTACGTACTCACGTGGGATTGAAACAAATAACCCGTTTCATACATTTTTTTCATAGCTTTTCAGATATTCATGAAATTTTCGAATCAAGAATGTTTTCTTGAGGAAAATTGTAATCTGAAAGATTTTTGTCTGTGCATTTCTCTCGCAGTTTCAGTAGTTTCGAAGGAAAAAGTTGAAATTTTTCACACGGTCGATACCATAACCTTTTTTTGAGCCCTATAACTCAGCAAAAGTTGAGATTTCGAAAAGGTAATATAAAACAAACTAGTTCCATCACCTCGTGGAATCTTTCGGTGTCGTTTTTTAACACAATATATAATGTTTTATTTTTTAAATAAATGCCATTTGATGAGAAAGTATTCTCGATAGTTTTCATGGATTATGAGTGTAAGTTTAAACAATTTAGGACAGAAGTTGTGACATGAGTTCAGTGAATTATTCAAGAACTCTCCGTGAAGGTCTAGCAACAACATTGATTAATTTCAGTTCATTGAACTCAACTTTTTATTAATTTATTCGCATGGCTTCTCGAAAACTTTCTCAGTTTCCCTTTATATTTCAAATAAGAGTTCCTTTTTATTTTTCTTTAAATTTTTTGTGATAATAATAATAAAACTATAGAACATTTCTTCACATTGTAAAAAGGAAATTTTTTCTGCACTACTAGGAGAACCTTTTTCTTGAAGTAAAGCAAAATCCTAAACACACTTCATATTTTTGAATATCTTGAACTCGTCCGCATATATCAACATAACAGCAGCAGGGAATCGGGAGGAGACATTCTTGATATAAATAATAAAGAATAAGAGACCCCAGGTAGGAACTCTGAGGCACAACTGATGTATTAATAAAGCTTATGGATTTCTGCCCTCACATACACACACACACAAACCGTGATCCCCCCAATATACAGGGTGGCCATTTGAAAACGAAACAGACGAGATTACAGACGAAATAAATTTTTTCGATAGAAATGCTCGGACAGATCGATTTCTGTTTCGAGGGGGACAATATAAGATATAGGTTACGGACGCATAGCGCTTCAACCCTTGCTACTACAACCCTCACCCCCAATTTTTGAATAGGAAAGATGGGATGAGTGATACCTCATTTGAAAGGTATTTTTATACTGATTTCAGCACAGTAATTGTTTTATGAATTAGTTCTCGAAATATTCTTGACTAGCATTTGAAAATGAAGTGGTGTTTTCATGGCACTTGTAGTGTTTTTTTTGTGAAGAACCTTTCAAATGAGGTATCACTCACCCCATCTTCCCTATTAAAAAATTGGGGGTGAGGGTTGTAGTAGCAAGGGTTGAAGCGCTATGCGTCCGTAACCTATATCTTATATTGTCCCCCTCGAAACAGAAATCGACCTGTCCGAGCATTTCTATCGAAAAAATTTATTTCGTCTGGAATCTCGTCTGTTCCGTTTTCAAATGGCCAACCTGTATAAAACTTTACTCATCTCGAAACATTACCTCATGCAGGGCCGCCGTCAGGGCCGGCCAACCGGGCAACCTGCCGGGGCGGCAAATCAGTTAGTTAGAGTTAATGTTTCTTCTGTGAAATCGAAAAAATGCATGGTGTTGAGAGTGAAATCAAAACGACTCCGAGACTTCAGGGAGGCCTTTTGTATTTGCTCAACCTAATAATTCACATGTGCACACAAACACCGAATTTAAATTCAATTAAACCTAGAAAAATACCGCCATGAAGGCAATGATCGAAAATACTGCAATTTTTACATGTAGGTGATTCATTTTGTGTTTTTTTTTTTCAATAGCCTCAAGTGAGTACACATATCAATTGAAAAGCTCCGTCGATTCAAAAATTCAAAAAGACCCCATCAAATACGTTTAAAGATGACTGACTGAAATTTCAGGCAGATTTGTGTTCTCAATTCACTTGAAATTAGTCATATTGGAAGGATATATCGGGTATTCCAAAAGTCCAGAAACGGTGAATTTATTTCGCGCACAGGTGAAAAATCGGAATTCATATACAAGCATCGAATGGGCTCTTAAGATTTTGGGCCTCATATAGATATGAGGCCAAACTCATATTTG
Source organism: Hippodamia convergens (assembly GCA_038502775.1). Taxonomy (NCBI): domain Eukaryota; kingdom Metazoa; phylum Arthropoda; class Insecta; order Coleoptera; family Coccinellidae; genus Hippodamia; species Hippodamia convergens. The sequence goes on from CM076609.1 coordinate 31,475,570, forward strand.
AAATGCAAACCAATCTTTTTAATCATTTATTTGCAGGGTCAAATTCAGGGGGAAATTTTTCATCCGATTTCAATGAAACCAAAAGTGTTTTCATTCATTGTGAGCTATATGCGGCCTATTTTGGTCAAAAATCAAGGGGCGTTCATTAAGGTCAGGATGCAAAATTTCATATTCATCAGAATTTAAAATATCAACAAAATGTATTGAATTGGTTAACATCACTAAAAAACTTTTTTTGGTCAGTATATAAAACGACTGTTTGATTTCGTGATTGGAATCCATCATGCAGAGAAGTTCGAAATTACCAATTTGTTTCCAGATTCGTATGGATTTTCTGTCATCGAGTTTCTTATTATGATGCGTGAATGACTTGTAAATGAACGATTCAAACAATTTGGGAATGGCTGGGGGAAACGAAATCAGTATATAGTTATTCATCCTTACCGTATCTTATCCAACCAAACTTTATGGCAGCTATAATCTAACTCTGGCTGACACATCCCAACTCAAGTGCAATCCGACCTGACTCAAGAAGGCTAGTCCGGATTTAATCTATTTTCACTTAACAAAGTCATGTGAGAATAATTCATTCTAGCACAGTTTTCATGGTGATATTTTTATTCATGACATGTTGGCCTCCTGCCTCTTTCCACTAGATTCATTTCATGTCTTCCAAATTTATGAGAGAGAAATCAGTTCTGGCAATCAATATTTTCAAAGCAAAAATAACTAAACGATTGCAATATTTCATTAATTTCGATAACTAATAGTATTTCCCAAGGTATAACTGTACTACTTCTCATCAGATTCAATACCACAAAAATGTAGAAAAAAGACATTTCGTAAAATAAACTGGAAGTTATTTCTAGAACCACTGGTGCAACTTCCGAAATAATTTTGACAGATAATAACTTATCGTGTTTTTTAATCTTCGGATAACCCAAAAGATGTTGATCAGCAAGAGGTTGTAGAAATCTTTCTTACATTGTTGGTGTGAAACTGGATATGTATATAATAATAGCTCACACATTATTTTTGAATGGATATGAGAAAAATATGATTATTCCTCGAAGTAATGTGACAAAAAATATGTACTCTGAAGGCTAATACTTAATTAATCAATGTGAATTTGAATGTGTTGTTCTACACAATATTAATTGGCTATGGAGAGTGATTCAGTTAAGTGCTTCAACAGCATGATCTCTGGGAACCTGAATGTGATTCACGACATATGCGGGCGAAATCGAAATTGCGGTGAAAAATATACAGAAATTTGAATTTTCAATTGATTAACATTAAAATAATATAGATGAACGGGAACTGAGAATTTAATATAATGCGGTAATATCTGGGAGAGACCTGGCCTCTTCTGCATCCTCTGAGCGGCCGTCACTGATTCATAAGCTCACATCATGAGGATGAAATCAGAATTTGAAACTGATAGAAGGAATAGACCGATTTCAGTTTCGACTTTATTTTCCCTCATCAGCATATCTCAGGAAAATTATCTTCATAAGAAAATTATCCCTTTGAACAAACAAATTTAAGAATTTTGAGTATCTGAATACAAATGCCAACATCTATCTCTCTCTAGTCACATGCTCAATGGAACTGCTCTGAGTCTTTCACTCTTTGAGATTTCAGAATTGGTCCTAAATCCCAGGGCCTATCAGCATTAAATAAAGGACTTATTTTGGTTGTCATTGACGAAGGCGTCAAGCAGTATTGATGATGAGTGATAACTCAGATACCGGTCTACTTTCAGTTTCTTGCTGCGGTTCACATTTTTACTAGCCCATGTTTATAGTCCATATGAATTGAAGATGTTATTCATTGTTGGACAATTGATTTGCAGCATTGTGAATAAGTTAATGTTATATTCTATGAATAATTTCATACGTTGTTATGGTTTCAAATCATCAGTTTTATGATCAGTTGTATGAAAAGTCAGTTGGACGTGTTGAATAAAAATATAGTTTGTTGAGTTCTTTTATCTCAGGATAGTCCTCAATCGAGTCCTAGTTTAACATTCATTACGATAGTTACAATATTAAATTAAATAATTTCAATAACGTTCTCGGTATGGCCTGCGTGAAGGCTAGACTTCTTCCTTTTTTTTTTCAATTTATGTCAGGTTCCTTCAAGGATCGTATATATTATTTTCTCTATTTTAGTATCGTAATGAGTTCATTACAGTTCTAAAAGTAGTGCTGTAATGAAACTCATTACAGCATTGTTTTCAGTTATTTTTTCGTTTTGTGGTTGTCAGTACTGACCTCCGATCCACTCAATTTTCGAATCAAATCAATTCAAATTCCGCAATCTGTCAAATTTTGTTAGTGACACCAACTGCCAAGATACAATACAAAAGTCACTAATATGAATTTTTATTTGAATTTGAAGAGTTTCAGATAAAACTTTACTGAAATAGAGAAAATATCGTCTAATACTCGTTGCAGAAGGCAATTCCAACACTCATGCTTTCGAAAACTCGCTCCTTCGTCGCTCGTTTTCAAATTTCGCATTCGTGTTGGAATAGGAGCTCATTCTGCAACTTGTTTTAGAATATACTATTCTACAGTTTAAATGATATTTCAGATGTTCCTATGCAACCAGTGTGGACTGCTAATAGTTTTTACGTCACTACGATGAGATGTCTATAAATTCCACCCTACTTTTCTCTTTCATACGGTTAGTGAGATACTTATCAAAAGGTAACGTACATTTTGAAAAGATGGTGCTGGACCTGTGCTCAATTGTGCCTCTCAAATTTTTCAAATGTCCTCCCAGTTTCTCAGATAATCGAGAAAAAAAGTTCTACATATTCGTTTTTCCTCTCAGAAACAGCTGAAAAAAATTGTTGAAATATGTGCCCTTTAAATTTCCTGCAGAATTTTTTTGAGTTTTCCACGATACAAGCAGATACTGATATGCTGTGTTCTGAGCACTTGCTTACGAAGCCTGTTCGGAGCAAATAATTTTTCTTTTTGCATAATACTAATTCGATCAAATCGGTAGATTGTTCGGGAATTATTGCAGCAGGTTGAAATGAATTTATGGCTCTCGCGAAACGGCGTAAACATGCGGCAAGTTGCTATGAATCCCGAGCATTTCATTTCAATGAAGCTGCGTCCAAAAAAAAATGTTTCTCACCTGTAACGGTAATCTTAAAAAAACAAGAAAATGTCATTTTTGCCGAATATTTGAAAATGCATTATTTAACGATTGATAAACACTGTTCTATATATTATGTACTAAAATATCGAGAATCCATCGAGAATTTTCCAACTGGACATTGAAATAACAGGAAATCGTTATACAAAGTATGGTATAATTTTTGTTTCGGAAAAAAATTGAAGATGATGAATTTCAACAGCGTGGGAAGTCAATAACTTTTTTTCATCTACCTGTGTCATAAATCAATTCAATTATGTAGATTTTATGGAGTTTGTCTTATCATGAAAAGTATCTTGATATTGCTTGAAACTTTGAGAAACACGATGTTTGTTTCTTCAGTTCTGTAGCTCTTCTTCAATTATTTATTTCATGGAATCTGAAAGCGACGACATGGCTCATTTTCATCAGAGAAAATATTTTTTCTTAAAATTCAATTCTTTTTATTCCGAGAAAGGAGTAAATACTTGGAATCAAAATTATGAGGAATTAACGTTAATTTTCCAATTACCCAATATTCAATAATGTGAGTACCTTTATTTTATGGGGTCGTTTTTTTTTATGAGGAATTCATTGAAATATGTTTGAAACTTTGAGACACACTTTTTGTGTATTTCTTTGATTTAGTTCAGTTTCATTTTCCATTCTTTAGTGTATCTCAGAATTTCAAGCATCATAATAAAACAAAATATTTTTCACGAGAAAAGCCGATTCTATAAAATAAAGAGATATTCATGATTGAATGTTGGGTAGATGAAAAATCAAAGATAATTACTGAATACTTTGATGAGATTCATAATATTGAAACTGCATTTCACAGAATAAAAGGAACAAAATTTCCAGAAAATATATTTCGTTTGATAAGAAACGAGCTTACAGATGAAATAAAGAAAAGCAACATGACTAGAGAATGAAACAGAAAAAGTATGTCAAAGTGTGTGTCATAAATCAAGAAAATTCCAAAAAGAAACAGATTCCAAATTTAGCAAGGAAACGATTTTGACCTAAATTAGTTATATTGAAGAAACAATTTTGAAAAAATTTTTCTAATTTGGGTTGGCTACTTCGATCTCGATGTATTTAGTGTTTTGAATGATTTTTGTTGTGATTTGATGTATTCTGTGGTCACTACCCATAATTTTCTCTCACACTTGTTGTCCGTCAGGCATATTGTTCATTCGCAAAACTATAACGCAATGTACAAAGAGCGTACATAAAGATGATTCTATTTATTATACCAGATGGTTTTTCATGACACAGTCCATGTGAGGTAACTGAAAAATTTACAACTATGCACCTACTTCTGGAGGTCGCATCTATAACAACAATTGATGGTAAAAATATTCGGTTAAATACCATTTATTGCCGGCAATACATAAATTGTCAAGTACTAATTGCTAACTTGTTTTTTCTAATTCAGATTCTTTCGTTTTTCATAACTCTCTCGGAATTATGTATTTTAACTGTTTTGAAATTTTTTCCAACGGCTTAGAAATTTTTATGACCGTTTTGAAATTTTTCCAACTGCTTTTAAATTTTTCCAACACTTTTGAGTTCTAGGCTTCTTTCACATGCTCTTTCACTCAGTTCAGTGAGATTTTAGCAGTTTCCCTGAATCAGGGCTCCCATACAAGTTATAGATATAGAATGATGGAATCGCCAAATTCTTCTCGGGAATGTGAAGCCAAGTATTTTTAAGAAAAAAAAAATGGAAAAACCAAACATCTTCTGCCTTCACGCAGGCCACACCGAGAACATTTTCGAAACATAGGGAAATTCAAAATAGTAATCATCGGAATAAATCTTCAATTAAGAGGCTCTCAGATCTCTTTCATGATGAGGCATCAAACCAGTTATTGTCACTGAGAGAAGACATATGCCGGTTTCAGCCTTATTTGGCATCATCAGTAGCCTATATCCGATGTAAAATCCTAAATATATGAAAAATAAAAAACCTCAACATTTGAAGCAACTAGTATAAGCCTCTTGAGTAAATGAATCCAAATGGCGACATCTAGTAGCTTCAAAAAAGATGTTCGTCAGTTCTAGTTACATCCTGAAAAGAACTGCGTACATCCTCTTTCACTCCATGAGAATTCAGCAGTGGCCCTGAATCAGGGCCCTCATGCAAGTTTTCCCAAGATAGAGAGCTTTTGCTCTTCGAATAATATAAACGAAACACCAAACTCAGGTTTTCTATTTGAAATCATTTCTATTTGATGTTTTCTTCCTGGAAAGTCTTGTAGCGCACGAATCTCTATTATTTCCTGTTGTTATGATTGCCACATATTGTGAATATAAAAATTGTAGAAGTCTGAAAACGGTTTATTAGAGGTCAAGAATAGAAATTATACTTGAGTTTACTCCCGATGCGATATAGAAAATTAGAGATTGTGTCACGCGATCCCATAATTGAATCATCGGAAGTCACAAGTGAGATCCAATGCGATAGTTTTTATCGATGACGAGGAACAATCATTGTTTCAGTCGTTGTATGTTCGGTTTATTGGCACAAAATAAACACGAATCGCATAGGAAATGGTTCATTAGTTTGTAATATGCAGTAATCATAAAGATTAAAGGAAATGAATGATAAATATTCTTTGCATTATGATAAAACCTCCCAAGGCGTTTGACAACACATATTTTTTCTCATCGATGTTCAAAGTCCTATATGAAATTACTTAGTTTGATAGATTAATGACAGTCAATCATGATCATATAGAAACTAGTAATGAAGAGAGTAATAATAGGAATCTTCTTTTTCAAAAGGGGGAGGAACCTCGTTGCCTGGGTCACCAGTTCGTATGATTAGGAAAAAAGATTTTATTTCTGTTACTGAGAAGAGCCAGGATACCTATTTTAATTTGAATCTGATAATCGATAACTTGTAAGAAATATACGGCGTTGATCCTGTTGAACTGTATATATGTCGTAGTCTTTTTATAAACTCAGTCATATTATAATACGCCTAGGCTTTTTCAATTCGACTAGGCATATTGCAATATCACCGAAATAATGGACGATCTCACAATTTGACGGGCCATTTAAGGCGTATTTTAATACGTCTGCATGGTTATTCGGCTTATTGTCAAAACTTAAAAGCGCGCGATTTCCCCAGATTTTGACAAAGGTTATACTCGTCGTATTGTAATTCGACTGACGCTCTCCATCTGTTGTTGTTGTGACTTACTACTCTACTACTTTGCCCACTGAAATTGTCAGAACTTGAATACTGAAGACGATCTGGAAACAGTTATAAATAACACTATATCTGAATATGCGTGCTCTGCAGATACATCACTAGAAAATACTGAATTATTATCAAGAAGTCCAGATAATGTCACAGATATAAGCCAAAATGTAGAAATAGTCGAGAACCAAAGAAAAGATTATGTAGAGTGCAAGAAAAGAGCTGCAGCAAAAATGCTGAACGTAAGAAATTGAAACCTCTTGAGGTTGATCAAACAGTAGCTATTGAAGTTCCTTAATTTGATAGAGGACCTCTGAATTCCAAAAATATCACAGAAACCATAGTAAAAGTCTCCAATGATATTTACCAAATTGGTACCATCCATGGTCTGTTAAACATCTCGAGAGATGAAATAACTGATTGTGATTGCCAAAGATATAAGAATATTGATATTCCAGATGATAAAGTAATTTCCCTAAGAGAAGCTTTAAGATTATTCGCAAAATTCGAAGGACATGGATTTAAAACATGTTCTTGAAATCCAAGCAAGTCACAGTATCGAAATAATAAAGGGTTATGTTTTGAATCCCATATTAAATGCACAAGTGAATGTCATAAGAGTATTCCATGTTGTAATAAGTAATCCAAATCTAAAATTATCTATTTATTTTTGTCTCTAAATCGATTTCCATAATCTTCCTGATACACTTACAGACGTATCATAATACAACGTATTTCATACAGTCAAATTCTAAAAAACAATCGCTTACAGGTTCTTTCGAACAAAAAAACTAAGAAGGCGTCGAGCGTATTATAATACGTCTGAAAATATCAATCATATTGTCAGATTTTCACTTGCTTTGGTTGTTTTACAATACGCCTAGTCGTATTGAAAAAGCCTAGGCTTATTATAATAAGACTGATATTATAATGAGCCTGCGACATATATACTTCAAATAGAGTTCAAGGACACTCAGCATAGTTGTGCAGGGTGGGCATATTTCGATGTTTTAGCCTACAACTTTTGAACCAGAAGAGATGGACAAAATCTGATACCCCATTCTCGATCTCTTTTTCGGAGTAGTATTCACGTTCGGCTATCTTCTTTTGTTTTCCAGTTATAAGCGAAAATTGGAAAAATGGTGATATTGGAAAAAATTTATATCTCTGATAGAACTGTTGATAGAGCTCTGAAATTAAAACATTTTAGAGGCACTTTTTTACGTAGAATCCAGCATTTTTTGCACCCTTTTTAATTAGGAAGTTATGACCCAGAGTTATGTTTTTTCGTATATTAATACTAGATTTCTGTGCCATTTTCTGAGAGCTTAATTTTTTCTGATTTAAAAAATATATAGCATCGTATGGTTCGTATCAATAAGTCAATATAAGTATAGAAATTGGTCAAGAACCTTTATTCATCTGAGTCACAATACTTTCTACGGTTTCAATTGTCGATTAGCACAGGAAAATTTAGTATCGTATAACTACCCAATTTCTTTCAAGTATTCCTTTCATTCCTATGCTCTTGTTATTGAAAGTTTCATTATTCTGTGCTCATCAACAGTTGAAACCATAGAAAGTATTGAGACTCACATGAAAATAGTTTTTGACCAATTTCTAAACTCATATTGACACAAACCTTACGATGTCAAATATTTTTGAAAAAAAAAAAATTAAGCTTTCAGAAAATGGCACAGAAATATAGTGTTTCCGTTTAAAAAAAATAACTTCGGGTCATAGCTTCGTAATTAAAAATGGCGCAAAAAAGACGAGCATGCCACTGGATTCAACGGGAAAAGGTGTCTTAAGGGTGTTTTAATTTCAGAGCTCTATCATCAGTATTAGCGGAGATATTAATTTTTTTTCGATATCGCCAGTTTTCCAATTTTCGCTTATAACTCGAGAACAAAGGAAGGTAGCCAAAAATGAATACAACTCTTGTTTGTTTCTCCGAAAAAAACATCGAGAATGGGGTATCAGATTTTGTCCATCTCCTCTGGTTCAAAAGTTATAGTGCTAAAACATCGAAATATGCCCAGCCTGCACAAGTGCCCCATGGATCGATCTTAAACCATTCGGTTCAATTACAGTAGTGTGATTCCCAGTTTTGGGTCATATTTTCAAAATGCTCTATTTTACGTAGAAGGACTACGCTGAACCTCATACAACTCAAGTAAGAGGCTATGAGTTTCTAGGAACAGACTTTATATTCAGACTTTATCAGAAATCTTTCCCAGAAAACCAGAAAAAACCTCAGCACTACCTTAATATGATAAGTCAAAAAACTCAATATGAATTTTTTTTTAAATAATAGAGGAGAGAAAATTCTAATTGATTTAGATATTGAGATATTCTCAGAAATCTTTCCCTGGGAGAAAAACCTTTCAACAATAACTTACTGTCATTTTCACAAAAATCAATCAGAATTTTTGTTCTTCCACTATTAAAATAAAAATATTAGTTAATTTTTGTTATAGTAAGGTATTGCTGAAGTTTTTTCCGGGTTTCTGAGAATATTTGAATGAAGAGCATTGCGAATTTGCAACCCATGTAATAAAATTATTTACGTTCGATAGTATTATGTGCCTATGTCCTTTTCTTCAGAAACATTCGTATTATATCGAGTTTGGGACACTTTTTATATTGAACTGGAAAAATTAAAATTTCTAGCTTCTAGGCCTGAATCAAGAGCACGTCACGCATTGTCTTGCGTATAAAATTCAACTCACCCACTTGATTAATCAACACCAGAATAGCAAGACCGAAAAACATTCTTCGAAAAATATTCGCACTTCAGACAGTTTCACATGCCAAACGAGATACAAGGTTCCGCAATGTTATAAAAAATACATTGTATCATTAGTGAGAATTAGAACAATTAATTGAATAAATCGAGTTACGACGGAACTTTAATTTCGGTTAGTGTTGAGAATTACATCATCGAAACCACAACATGGTATTATTCACTAATTTTGCTTTTGCATCTGAATTGGACAGAAGAAACAATCATGTTTCGTGTCACGTTGATTAAGCATGCCAGTCCGAAATGAGATATTTATCATCCAATGCTGTTCAAATTGATTTGTTCTCGGAATTTGTGCCCTTCTTCCGTTTAGGCTATTATCAAGAGAAGATCTAGAGCGGGGTGCATATCACTGCAACTCACTGAATTAGTTATACAATTATTTTTATTATTCCAGTTTCATTAAGACAAGCGAAAACTATTGAAAAAAAAAACCTGGATTGCAGCGCCATCTACCAGCTCCAATTGTTCATCCCATTAAAAAGAAAACCTTTCTTATAGTACGAGAGCTAGTGAATCTTTTGAGTAACGGTTTATAGCGATAGTTCCTAGCATGTTGAGGACGAAAACCATGACCTGATACCTCCCACCCCTACACATCATCAACCCTTATATCTTTGAAAGTGTGAAAAAATGTCGCTGTAAGGTTGAAACTTTCATACGATTTTGTTTATCCATTGTTGAGTTAAAAAAAAAATTGACAGGCGATTTCGACGAGTACAAGTACCTGCCATTCCACTCGAAAAGAGTGTAAAATACGAACAAACATGAACTTTTCTCTGTAAGGATGAAATTTATATATGTGTTCGTCTGAAAGAATGAAAAACTAAGTTTTATTAGTAATCTACATCATCATCTGATATGTTATCATTAATTTCTTCATCATACAGTGCAATCGTTTCAAGCGTGGTACACTGTGTCCTAAATTGGCTGAGACTGCTTTATATCCCAGCTACTTAACGCGACCTGTGTCCCTTTTTTGTAAAACTTTTAAATTCACAAACAGAAATATTCCGTCTTCTTTTGTTTCTGGAATACAGGGCGAAAATGAAAATGTACACTTTCTGAAGATGTTATTATTTTTCGGATCCTGTATGAGAAAGAAATATATGCTCATAATGATATTTTTATTTAGAAGTCAGTGGCGTAGCTTGAAATTTTTATCGGATGAATTTTTTTGAGATATAGCACAACCTTCAAATGTTTCAAATGGAACATCTCATATGCTTTTACGTTAAATTTATTCATTTTTTTTTCTGAATACATCGATGTATCACAACCTTAACTTTGATAAATTTTAGTATCAACTATCAGAATTTTTTATATTCCTGTTTGTTTTTTTTAATTAAGACATGAAGTTTTCCACACATGCATCGAAAAACCATTTTTTAGTTGATATTTTAAGTTTATGCTCAAAGTAAAATAAAAAAATAGGTTGAGGTCACATATTTTTTCAACTGAAATATATTAAAGGAATGGTTGTGATACAATTTGAGGTTAAAATGGGTGTTCGATATGAAAAATTTCATTCCGTTCCAATTCAATCTTAAAATCAATACTTTGAAAAGAATGATAAGTTACGCCACTGACGTATGATGAAAATATCGTTATAGAATTTTTTAATTTTTTCCTTTCTTATACATGACCCTTGAAATGGTAATATTTTCAAAAAGCGTACATTTTCGTATTCCAGAAACAATAATAGCTGAGATCTGCATACTAGCCTATGCAGATGATTTCCAACTGTATTATCATTTTCCTAAAGAGTTATATGAAGATGCTTCTCGTGAAATCAACAATATCTTGAAACTCATCCTAAAACTATCTACTGAACATAATCTAATCCTCAATCCCGAGAAGTCAAAGGTTATTTGTTTTGCCAGCAAGTGTTCTGCTAGTTTTCTGAAATCGAACATGAAAATTGAATTAAATAACCAATGCCTCACGTTCACCGATGTTGCAAAAAATTTGGGTTTGATACTTGAACCTGATTTACGCTTCTCAGAACACCTAAAAACGTTACTTAATAGGGCATATTCAAACTTAAGACTTATCTACCCCAATCGGCATATACTTGATGTGAAGACTAAGAGAACTCTTAGTGAATCCCTTGTCTTATCCCAATTCACATATTGTGATTTTATATATGGGCCCTGTCTAACCAAGATTAATCGGGATAGAATACAAAGAGTGCAGAAATCGTGTTATAGGTTGATATATGGTAAAAGAAAGTATGATCCAATTAGTTATAAAATTAGAGAGGATAATTGTCTCTTTATGGATTCGAGAAGAAATTATCACCTTGGTACTTTTACTCATAAGCTTCTTTTAAATGTTGATGCTCCGTCTTTCCTCAGAGGGAGATTCATTCGTCGCGGCTCCGTTCACTCGAGGGTTACGAGATTTCAAGATAAGTTTGTGGTCCCCAGACATAGAACAGCTTTATTTCAGAGAAGTTTCATTTTTAAATCAATAAAGTTTTATAATTCCATCCCAAATGAATTCAAATTGTTAAATATAAATAAGTTCAAGTATAAACTTAGAGAGTATTTGCTGTGTGAGCAATAATTATGTTGGTTGTTCCAAATTAATGTATACATGCTTGGTTCATTTCATGCTGTGTGATTCGAGTGCTCATTGGGTATATATTATTGTTTCTTAGATATATTTTAGTACTGACATATTGTTATTAGATAGTATTTGTTGAATAATAGCTCATTGCTGGTATGTGTGAGGTTGAGTTTGAATAGCATTGTGCTAGACTTCGCCTTTCGCTGCTAGGTTGTGGGTTGATGTATTTCACCATTTTGTTTTCTTTTTTTCTCCTAATAAAGACGTCATTTATTTATTTATTTATTTATATAATGCAGTCTCAACCAATTTAGGACACAGTGTAATACGCTCGAAACGACTGTACTATATGATGAAAAAATTAATGATAACATCTCAGATGATGATGAGGATTAATAATAAAACTTATTTTTTTATTCCTTCAGACGAACACATATATAAATTTCAGCCTTATCGAAAAAAAGATCATTTTTCTCTTTTCGAGTCGCCTGGCAGGTACTTGTCCTTATCGAAATCGCCTGTCAATTTTTTTTAACTTAACAATGAATGAACAAAATCGTATGAAAGTTTCAGTCTTACAGCGACAAATTTTTTCTAAATTTTTTTACACTTTCAAAGATGTAGGGGTTGATGATGTGCAGGGGTGAGGGGTGCCAGGTCATGGTTCTCGCTTTAAGCATGCTAGGTACTATCGCTATAATAATTTCTAGCCTTACAGAAAAACCGTTACTCAAAAGGTTCACTAGCTCTTGGGCTATTATTTTGACTGGTATAGGGTTGTTAAGTGGTGAAAGAATGTACATTGCCGAAGAACATCCCTACTTGACTGCCTGTATTTCATATTCAAAATTAATCTCAAAATCTCAAAGCCAACCATCGTGCTACAGTGAAGCAACTGTTCACAAAATAGCAATACCTACCATATGACAGATAATACTGAAAACCATGATAACCAACTTTTATGTTGGACAGATCGACAGACAACTTCAAGACATAATAATAATAATAAATTAATTTTCCTACTTGACAATATTTATATAATTGTATAAGGATAAGTCATTATTCAGAAAGAAAAAAAAACAACAAAAAAATTAATTCAAGCCAAATGAACCAACTTAAAAGACAAAGAAAATCTGATAAACAGGTTCATCCTAGAAAATCCTTCAAATGATGAATGCATTCTCCAACAGGTATTTTTTAATCCTCTTCTTGAATAGTAACAGAGGAAGTATTTGTATTTCATCTGGCAGTAAATTATTGAACCCTGGACCCGCAACATTTCCAGATGTTTTGAGGAAGGCAAATGGAGCATATTTTTTTGTCGTATGTTGACTTCATGGTAGTCGTCAATTGTAATAAACATTTGCAAATTCGTATGAGTATAGATACTTAATAGAGGAAAGTTCGCCAGTAATTACCTGATACAACATCTAAGATTTCCCTCTTAACCACACGTAATGAGAGTCCAGTAAATCAAGGACTTAAAAAACAAGAAATTTCGAATAGCTCTGAATCCAAAAAGTACCAGATAAATAAAAAACGTTTTGAACATCACCCATACTAGAGTCTTTCGAACTTTAGAACAACAAAAATAAAATTTTTCTTATTACCAAGACGTCCAAAAATTTTAACATGGAAATGAAGAATTCAGGAGAAGTTGGGGTATTGAATAACAGAACTCGTCCTGTATGGCACAAATAGATAGTAACTGAAATAATTTCACAGGAGCATTTGAGGCAGAGGATAGAAGAAGCCTGCGCAGGAGTTGAACGAAATCTGGATATGATAAGAAAGGCAATAAATCATCTAATTTTGAAAAATCGTATCGAAATAGAAAGACACCATCTCAAACATCTCTTATGACACATTGTTGCTGTTTTTTGAATAATAAATAAGTTTCAATTGTCTCGAAACGATGAAATTTAATACTTATTTCTGTTGTGAAGCGAATACACTTACGGATTACATTTTCCAACAGGGTTTACATAATTAATATAAGATTTCATCATTTCAATATGTTATTTCAAAAGATTTTAGAGCTCGGTTTTGCATAATTTCAATCACTTTTTCAACACACCTAGTGGGAACTGAGGATTCAAAATAAGAAAAAATTGGACAGAATTCGAAAAAATTCAAAATTTCGACAAAAAACAATGAATATTATCACCAAAAGGATAAAAACAGGACCTCATTTCCAAAAACTTACATAAAGCATGAATTCGTCCGATTTCAATTCTTCTGTAAGAAGTGTGCCATCCAAAAGTTGCGTCAAGTTGGTGACTCACTAGTGGAATTCCGATATGAAAATACTTTGGGAATTTTGTGCTCATTTTGTGCCGTATGTTACGAATTTTGTGCCCATTCAGTTTTCGAGATATTTCGAGTTTTCACTATGAGTCACCAACTTGACGCTGTGACTCATATATGGAATATTGGAAATTTTCTGTTTTCGATAAATTGTGTCTATTTTGTGCAGTCTTTTATGAATTTTCTGCCATTCAGTTTTCGAGATATTTCGAGTTTTCTTTGAGTCAAGCGTCAAGTTGGTGACTCACATATGGAATTCTGAAAATTTGCATTTCTCGATGAATTGTGTCTATTTTGTGCCAATTTGTGATGTAAGTTTTGAATTTTGTGCCCATTCAGTTTTCGAGATATTTCGAGTTTTCATTGTGACGTCACTAACTTGACGCTTGACTCAAAGAAAACTCGAAATATCTCGAAAACTGAATGGGCACAAAATTCAAAACTTACGGCACAAATTGGCACAAAATATAGACACAATTTATCGAAAAAAGAAAATTTCCAAAATTCCATATGTGAGTCACCAACTTGACGCTTGACTCATAGTGGAAACTCGAAATATCTCGAAAACTGAATTGGCACAAAATTCATAATTCATAACTTATCGAAAAAAAAATTTCCTAAATTCCATATGTGAGTCACCAACTTGACGCTTGACTCATAGTGAAAACTCGAAATATCTCGAAAACTGAATGGACACAAAATTCGTTACCTACGGCACAAATTGGCACAAAATAGACACAATTCATCGAAAAAAGAAAGTTTTCAAAATTCCACATATGAGTCACAGCGTCAAGTTAGTGACTCATATTGAAAATTCGAAATATCTCAAAAACTGAATGGGCACAAAATTCGTAACATACGGCATAAATTGGTACAAAATGAGCACAGAATTCCCAAAATATTTTCATATCAAAATTCCACTAGTGAGTCACCAACTTGATGAACCTGCATGAAGTAAAAATTGAATTCCTTAGATCCATTATATATAATTTTTCATGGCAATAACGAAATTTCTGTGAGGAAAGTAAAAAATATAGATTATGGCGTATGAAAGACAAATCATGATAATCTGATTAGGTACTGCTCTGAAGATATGGATATCTGTTTGAGAGAGCTTCCTGAAGTGAACAGAGCCATATAATTTAATCGGAATCGAAACTTCCAGACATTCCAGACATATAGCTATCGCAAATTTAGGCCAATGTTCATGATACACCCCGTATCTCCGAAATTAATAGTCTTATAATACAGAACAACCAATTTTTCTGAAAGGCTTGAATGTCCTGCATTCACACCATAAGACTATAGCCAACGACTCATGGAAAACCCTATGAAATGCAATGAAAGATTTTTTTTTAATTATAAAAATATATCTACATAAAATGCCAAGAAAACGAAAAATCAGCGTCAAATTCCTAACAAGCGTAGACATAAAGCTTTGGTTTTGGATATTTTAGTTTTTTTATATAATATATTATATAATATATAATATATTTAATATAATATTATATATTATATATATTTGATTAATAAAAAAATTCAATTCAATTCTATATGGTTAGAAAGTGTAGACCGCATTTAATCCGTAAATTTGGACGAAGATCCTGAAGATGCCTCAGGGAGACGAAACATGTAGAGTGTAGAGTAAATTTTGATCAATTCATGTAAATGGGACATAATATTATTATTTTGATTGGCATTCTCATGTTGCACTGAGTTAGACAACTATATTAGAAGTTACCAACTTTTAGAAATCTATGAAACATCAAGGTTGCAGTACACGCAGTGAATGAAATATTTCAATTTTTTCGAATTTACTGCCTTAAGATAGATTCTTGTGGTTGTTAATAAACGATACGATGATGAATGTAGGTAATCTTATGCAAAACATTTCGGAAAAATATAATAATACTCACATAACGGTCAACCATTTTCAACTATAATTTAACAACTGATTCATTTCATCATCTCGGGCCCTCTCTTATATATTGGGAGTCCATGAGAATAAACACCCCCTGCCGAAAAGATAAATCTGTACCTACACGTGAGGCACTCACCTGAAGATGCTTTATATAACTGCTCGGGTGAATTCAATATCCAAACAAATCTCAATTTCATGAATATTTGTATACCAACCAATCTCAATTGACTGCATTGATATGAAAATGGTCGAAATTCTCCAAGGATTTCGAAATTATCAGTTATTAATTGATATAACAATCCATTTTTATATTCAATGAAAATGACTCCCTGTACTTTTCTATCCTAACCATATAATCATAGTGAATAATATAAACAATTACATCGAATGTGACTCCAGAAATATTTCAATAAGACTAAGAAAAAGTGAATATGCAAAACAAACCCAACATTCAAAAGACCTTGGTCGCATTTACCGAACGAAGATTTCGCTACCGCTACCAAGCATAAATTGAAAGCGCTCCCAAAAATGCACACTCCTCCAGAACGTGTTGAGTTTGTAGCCACCGGACGATTCCGCAACAGTTGCACAACTGTTACGTTCGGTGAATGCGCCCATTATGAGGAGCTTTCATAAATCAAGGAATTGTCTTATTGAACACAATAGTTTTGGTACGTTAATTTTCGTGATTTTGAGAATATGGTGTTCACACATTATGACAGATTCTTTTTGTTCAATTTGAAGTATTATAGTATTCTGATGAACGTGGTGTGTTAACAGTTTATTACTTGGATAATAAGCGTTTCATTAATTTCTCCTCAACATTCTGATCTCTAACAGTTTTGGGGCAAGGTACAAGACTAACTCATTCATTTAATCAAAATGTCATTGTGTTATTATAGGGGCGAAATGAAATGCTTAAGAAACTAGGATCGTACTTACTCAAGCTCGATTTGGTTATTCGTGATTACTGGTTATTTGCTTGACATCGATTTATGTGTTGCAGAATGAATATTCCATATCAAGTGATAGAATACTGACATTCTTGGTCAAATTCGATGGTAAGGGAGCTATAATAGTTGGGTGGCGAACAATAGCAAATTTTAAAATTGATTTTGACCCTCAATCATTCATTAGGGTTAAAAGTCAATTTATGCATTGCTGATTGAAAAATTCAATGTACTTGATGGAAAATCGCGGTTCGACACACTTGAAGATCGGTGTTTCAGGGCTTGATGCAACTGGGACATAAGGCCACCAATCAAACTGATTAGTAGTCACTACCTCATACAATCAAAAAACAAGACATCCTTGATCGATTGAGAAATATAAACAGCAGAACTACATGAACAGAAAAGACGAAACACCCTGTCATAATGTTTGTCGCACATGGCACATAAAGATCATGATAGCATATTTGATTTCATTTATACTAGAAAAAATTTGAAAGAAATACAGTGAACCTTGACTTGAAATAATCTTCGACGGTCTACAGTGAGTTAATTGAGACTAGGAAGGTGTAGATTAAATCAGCAAATCTTAGCTAAAGCGAACATTTTGCAACATTGTTTTGTTGCTTTTTCAGGTCCAGAAACTAGAAATACCATAGACTATTAATAGTAGTCTGTGAGAAATACATATCATGGTCAAATTATGTAAAATGAATGATGAAGAACAGGACAACATAAAATATACGAAAACAAAGAACAGTACATATATACTATAAAATCTTTCGCATCACATACTTTTCAAGGACAAAAGGGCCTTGCAAAGATCTGTCGCCCAGGGCTTCGCAATCGGTAAGGCCGCCACTGAGCTATAAGCTATATTCTGTAGCAGTCGTGCTATTTTCTTTAATTCTGCGTCAAATCCGCTCATTCAGCCACATCTCGTGAAACAAAATCAAGCGAGAATATTTGATTCTAGCCAAGCTTTCTTCATGATATTCATTTATCTGTCAAATTTATGAGAGAAAAAACAATTTCTCATCGATTGATATGGAATATTCTTTCTTCAAAATGAATTTAAGCAAATAACCAGTAACGACCGTGATTGTTGTTCACTTTGGTCTTTGGTTCTCTTCACAGACTTACCATGATTATCATATTTAGGATAAAAGGTCCTTGGTTTTTGCTCTTAAAGAATTACTACGAATAACCAACTTGAGCTTGAGTACCTACAATCCTAGTTTTTTAAACATTTCGACAATTCTTGTTATACTCGATAAATTGTTCATTGGAATTCATTCTTCAGAAGTTCTGGATGATGAAAGATCTAAAAATAGACATTTTATGAATATTGAACATGAAATCACCATTCATTTTAATGAATACAATCTACGTGTACAGTGTATTGAGTGCATAAACCATATTTCTAGACATCTTTGGTAAGGCAATACACAATTGATTAATCGTCTTCAACTAACTATAATCATAATAGCAAGCAAGTTTCTGAACTTTACTAATCTTTACGCCTGAAACACCATTTTCAGGCAACTCATAATACATTGTATGTGAATAGAGAAAATGGATGCAGAAAACGGGCGAATATCTAGCCTGGTATTCATTTTCAACCTTCGTTAACGATTGTATAAAGACGTATATAGTAATTACCTGATATCCTTGTTCATAAACAGAGCCGAAATTATTCTACAGGCATACGACAGCTAATGATGTTACTTCTAGGAATCTTTAAATTGAATCAAACAGTTTTATATTTGCACCACTAGATGTCAGCCCATCAACAATTTTGAAGCGCTTCGGAACGCTGGGTTTAGATCAGGATTTGAAGATTTGCAATCAATTTTCGAAAATTACTGAGTTAAACAATCCTCACCATGAACCCTATTCAGTGGTGCATAGTTCCACAAAATATAATATAGGTTTTCAAGATTCAACTACTATTTCGTTTTTCCTTTGAAATTTATATTATTGAATTCAGCATCTTCTGAACCTTTTTTGGGTTTGCAGTTCCACTCCTATTGTTTGTTACAAAATTTTCGATTAATTGAGATGCTTCTGCTCGTTCGCACTAATTTTTCAGGAGCAGCAAAAATCATTTCCTTTTTCAATCAAGTTGATTAAATACCCCTACTTATATTCTAGGACTTTCGAAATGAGAGTTATGACATAATGGAGATAAAGAGAAAAAGGATAGAATGCAAAAGTTTATATTAGTAATTTAGCACCAAGAAACGTTCCTGAAAATCTGCTGAAAATACCAAGAGCTTTATTTCATTTTTATTAGTTCATGGAACAAACAGAATTTCTCTTGGATTGAAATGTACCTATTTATTCTGATTCACGCATTTGTTGAATTATCTCGAATGTTACCATTCTTCCTATCTTCTGTCACTTATTATTCTTACTCTACCATTCTCCCATTAAAAACAGACCATTCATAAACAAGCCAAAACAAATTGGAGTGGCAAACGTTAACTCCTCTCATGCACGGTGTTAATTCAATTTTTAATCGAATCCCAGGGTAAACAGAATGTGAAAAGTGTTTGGTTTCATATTTTCGATGAAAAATCTTGTTTCTCAGATATTTTGTGATATCCAATCAACACAAAATATGTATCATTATTATGATTAACGCCTTTATCGAAAAGAAAACATATACATTTCTTGTTAATTTTCAGAGATCATTTGGTGGCGGAGTCTAGCAAAGCTTTTCTTCTTTGATGAGAATATGTAGCAATTTTGAACGTTCATATAATGAGCTTTGCAACCCCTGAATACATGCCACTGAAGTTGTTCAGAGCATCTCTGACTGAACCTTCGAAAAAAAGCAGCAAAATTGTGTTTCCTGAATCTTTTAAACAGAATGGGGATTGGACTAGTGGAGACCCCGTTTGCAGATTTATCCAAGATGAGAAAATGCCGTCATCGAAGCTTAGCAGAGGCAGACCTCCTTAGGACTCATCAGTGACTCTCAGCCAGCAACGATGAACGAGCATCCTAGAGGCCAGAATTTATGCAATGCGAGAAGACAAACCTCAGTGCTATACACATATACAGTGTAGCACTGAGGTTTGTCATTTTTTATTTCACTGATATACATTTTTTCGAATGATAATTACAAGGTAAATCCGTATATCTCGAGATTATACGCAGGGTACTTTCATTATTCACAATGGCCAAATATTTAAATACCATTCAACTTACTTAGGTTGGGTCCTCTTGAATTTCTGGTATATTTATGGAATGAGATGGTCATAATGAAAAAAATGAAACATGTGAGTGTTTTTGGTTATGAAAGATTCCTCACATCAATAAGAATTATTTTTCCAAGAATTATTTTATTCTATTGAATCATTTACAAGATATATTTATGAAATGAATTTTCAACAGCCTGTATATTTTTATCTCAGGTGAATCAGGGAAATCCGTTCAGACAAGAAGTGTCCCATTAAAATATATGTACAACTGAAAGATTATCTCTGTATAGTGACATTTAGAGTCAGTATCAGGTTAAACCGAAGAATGTTCCACGATTTTTTTCCTGAAGCATTAATTATTGGCTCTTTTGCATTCAGAAATATATTGAATGAATTTTGGATGCATCCTTTGGGAAAAAAATCAAACTAAAAATGTAAGTTGTATGTTGAAAATCAAGTCGGGTTACACTGGAAATGTTTTTATTAAAATATTTAATCTTTTTCTGGGTTTTTCAATCATTTTGTCAACAACATTTTTCAGACACCAATGTTTTGCCATCCATGTGATGTGTCTGTAGGATGCATCGTTTTTTGAAAAAATATAATAAAAAAAGTTTCATCTTTGAAAACATGAATTGACCAAATTTCGATACTTTATCTCGATGAAAATGCAATTTTTCTTCTATTATTGACTTGTCGCTTGGAAATTGTTATTTAAAATAGTTCTATTCCCTAAAAAAATGTATTCAATTTTTTCCTTTACCGATGCAGACTGTAGATAAGTTTATCCGTTTAGAGTTTAATGGTATCATCTTCTAGAAAAAAGATTATCGATAATCATGCTAACTGCAATCAGAGAACTACTCTTACTGACTCCACCTGAATCATGTGTGTTAGTGCATATTATATGAATCAAAGAAACAAAAATATGTACTCATTTGATTTCGGAGATAATCACGAAAAAATATCTTCAATCAAACAATAGATACTTATGAAACAAAGGCTTTACTGCTTTGTGTTCATACAAAGTTTTGGTCCAATTTCTTAACGGACAATATACCAAAATATTCCTCACGGAGTTGTAAAAAACCTTTTTCTCGTACTTTCTCATCTGAGTATGGGATTTCAACGCAGTCAGAATGGTCAGAATGCTTTTTCTTGAATTATTGTCACGAAGAACATCTCAACAACATCGCCACAATAATAGCTCTGAATAATAACAATTGTTAGAGGCGCCAAAGGAGAAATTCTCTCATACATTTTTATATGTCTTATGGAATCAATGAAGGTTATTATTATTTTAATTGTTAGGGATCCAGCACAGTAAAAAAAAAACATAACCGGATTTTGGAACTTTAGTGAAGCATTCAAACGTCTAACGGACCCTTAAACGTTTCTTTTCGTTCGAAATCGACTACTTATTAGAAATGGTATCTCCCTGTTCATAAGAACCAGCGCCCATGAAAAAGTAATGGGATTACCCTCTTTCTAGAATAGTTTTTACTTAAAAAACCAAAATTGTGACGAAAACCTGATCCCATGTTTTGGGTTGAACCTCAGGTCAGTTTACCTACGTGTATCATGCGTGTGAACTGTTCGATCCTTATTTGTTCAAGTCGCTACGATAGTGGACAGATTTCCACCTAGACACCTCTCAACAAGTTGGTCACATAAAAATTAAAAATAAACAACCTTTTACAGTTGTTTACTATTTGAATTCTGAGTTGACAAGTAGAAGGTTCTGGTGTTTTTAATAGACATATTTCACATATTTGTCTATTCGAGCATTACAGGATTTGTTCTGCACTTCAGAGTTAACAACATCCGAAATGCCATATGTGAGGTCTCAGAGATGTAGTTGAGCAGGACCAGGATTGAAATTATTGCGTACTTACTTAGTATGTAAAATACCTTATAAGAGCAATCGGACCTGTATCTATTTTTCAATGAGTAATCAGATTTGCAGTTAAATGCAATCTAGTTCGAGAAGTGAGTACCTAAATAAATTAATCTCGTGATAGGTACCAATTCATTGAAATACGAACTCAAGGGTACTGACCCGAACCGAATACCTACATTTGGATCCATAATAAGAATTGTGCCAAAAACTGGCCATTTTAGTTGTTTCTATATGTACTTCGATCGATTCTTCATAACTTTTGTTATAAAAATGAGTAGGATTCATACATAGCATACTTATATTCAATCAGTAATATCCGACAATTTCTTCAAATAGAAGTTCGCTTTCATGGAAACCGAACAGTTTTTATCTACAACAACAGATTGGGTTTTGAGTCGAACGGAAAAATTGCTTCAATCCTGACTATCTGATTATATTTTTCATTTCGTCACAGTCAATCACGTAGCTAGGGGATGGGCTTAGGGGCTGAAGCCCCCCGAAACTGTTTGAATATCAATAAACCTGTGTTCAATTATATAGTCCGTTTCAAAATGATTGTCATCAGAGCAAGCCATGGAATTCCAGCCGGGGTTTTATTTCTAGTTACAAAAAGTTACTAAAAATTTCTGTGTGTTCATCATAGATTGAAATATATCAATATAACCTATAAAATGATTGAATATATTTTCAAGGCAAATAAATTTGAAGAATTTTTTTTTCATCATTGTTGTATTGACGAATTTTCAAACTTAGCTTCAATTGCAAAAAAGAAGCAAGCTTAGATGATGACTAAAATATACACACCTAAACTATTCTGCTGTAAATCAAGCATGGGAATTCAGTATTGATAATAAAAATAGCGTGGAATGCTTCAACAATAAATCTTGCAGTCTTTCGAGGAACTTCAATGTAGAGATATCATTCATTAAATAATTCAGACTTCATCTAAGATAACTAAAAGTTCGTTCTCTATGAAACCCTTCAGAAATCTTGATGACTATTGAAAATTCAGCCAAGTTCTCACCCTGTGTTGTTTTTCCTGAGTATTGAGGAACAAAAAGTATAAAGCTGACATAAATTTACAATTTCATAGCCAAGTTGTTGAAACAAATAGAAAATATTTGTTGACAAATTGTGAGTCATTTGAAGTGTAAAATGCTATAAAATAGATCACTTATTATTTGTATTTATAAATACTGCCCATTTCATGATTGATTAAATGATATACCGAATGTTGAATTTGATTAAAATTCAGTTTCTTTAAAGGCAGTTCAAAAAAGATGTACAAACCGATTCATTCATTGTTTTTTTATTCAATAAAAAATAACGACGTATATTGTTTCTTTGAAGGTTTAATCATGTGAAATAGGTTTCCATCCACTGCTCACTCCTGCTTGTATGATTGTAATGATTTGTCTTTCCTTCTTTTTTCTCCAAAATTCATCTGACGGTTCTAGGTGACAACTGAAATTTTGAGACTAGTTTATTTATCAGAAAACACCTCGAAAAAGTAAATGATTGTTACCTGAATAACTAGCAACGTGATTAATACTGGCAGAAATAGGTACCTGCTGAATTGTTGAAAAACTCGCAGTACCGATCGTAAACTGCTTCACGTTTCCTTGTAGTAAGGCGAGGCGACAGCGTTGATTGAAGTATAGAAGTATAGAATATTTCAATCAACGGCGACAGGGATCTTGATGAATTCCAGTCATTTTCATTTCGGTTATACTTGAGAAATATTCAAATCCAAGACTAATTTGTCGATTTAATCAAGAACATAAGCATACAGAAATAAATTCGAAATATATTCAGGACAGGAGGTTAATTCAAACTCTGAAATGTCAAAACTTAGTGTTTTCAATCAACACCAACCTAAATCCTAGAATTCAAAAGTTACTGATGCGATATTACCAACATATTTTCGAGATTCCACAGCCGCCCGAGATGCCAATCATTTTGAAACGGACTATACGTATATCATCATGATTTATATCATTTCCAGAGGTTTATACCCAAATTAGCCAACCCACCCGAAAAAAAATCCTGGCTACGGGCCTGGTCACGGTAATAGTATGAAGGCCAAAGTAGTACGAGACATATCATAACTCTTGCTGCTTAAGTTTTGAAAAATGAATGAAATCCAAATGTAAATCTAATAAAAAAACACATTTGTTATTCTCCTATTTATCAGTGCATGCATTCGTTATTGTGGACAAATAATTAAGAGCTGCTCACACGACCGTGATCTTCGCAACCCTGAAAGGTTTTCATCTACTTACTGCAGTAGAACTGAAATAGGAACTTATTACCGCGAGCTTTTTGAAATAATGGTGGTGGCCCCATTGCCTCGGGTGGCTTCATTGCCCCGGATTCCTCTACTATATTATACAGGGGCAGTACATATGAAAAATTGTTCGTGAAATAAGGAGAGAAAAAAAGTAATGAAAAATTACAAACAAAATAATATTAAATACCTTATCATTCTTCAGTAAAAATAGGGAATGAGTTCACACTACATAAAAGCTTCCCACCCATGAAAGAGCCTCTGCAAACCTATCAAGAATTCATTTCTTGATCTGCTCCGGATAACCTCTTTGCCCCAGACGGCCAGGAATTTCTTGTTCACCTGGTATTAAACACGTGATAAATCCCATTCCTTGGTATGTTCGTTTTATTGTTATGCCTATATTTCAGACACTCCTTATGGAATCTAGTTTACACAGAACTGCTCCCAATTCCGTATGTTTTCATAATGTCTTTTGTTGCAGGATAAAATTCTCGAAACATTTGACGAATTGGGACGAAGAATGTATTCTACAACTCGTGAAATAATAACTATATGGACTTGCAGTCTTTTTCATTGTTTTTGTTCCTAGCACAGCTTCTTGTCCATGTATGATAGGCTTTCCTGAGTTCAAGCTGCCTTATTTCATCACATCAAAAAAGATTGATAGCAGAAGTCATGATTTTTAATAATTGTATCGTTATTGGTGAAAATAAGTTCTAACTGAATTACCCGAGACATAATGGAGCTTATATCTCATAGAAATATTTATTTGAATGAGGTTATATCAATTTTCGAAAAGTTTTCCAGAAGAGAAAATAAACAATTCATTATGAAGAATGACTTGTTGGGGGGGGGGGACAAATAATCAATTCGAAAATATGAATGTGGAATACCTGACCTATGAACATTCACCTGGAATGAGCACGATCAAAAATATATGAATAATACTACCTTCATTACAGATAGCGGATGTCAAGGTATATCTGGAAGTCGTTTTCGAACTACAGTATGCGCTAAGATCAAATCATTTTTTCTCACAAAAGAAGTATGATGTTTTATTATCTTATAATTTCTTTTTAAGTATTTATATAGAATTCATTAGTTCACTCTACTCTGGGTAGTTTGACATCATTGGTGGTGGTGAACAATGAAAGATTAGACAAGCCTGTATAGTCCACAGAAAGTCCAATAGATTTTCTTTCCAATTGTCATCAGTATTCAATATTTTCGAACCACAATAATTATTTTCCTGACAGGGAAAAACTCCGCTAAGCTGAGTTTGGATAAGCAGTTGAGTGCGGAAATAGTTATTCATGATAGAAGTGCAGAAGGCATTGGTATTATTACACGGGTACAAAATTCAAAAAGGACCACGAAATGGTGAATTTTTGAATGAACGAATGTTAGAATGTGCCTTCTGTATGATTATCTTACAATATTTTCTCTGATTCGTTGAAGTTTGAGCGAAATTGGTGAAATATTTCCGTAAATATCGTCGAGTGATTTTGCATTAAAATATTGATTGACAGAACTGTTTTCTCTCTCATGAATTTGATAGATTATAAATAAATCTGTGGCAGGAGGACAGCATGTTATCAATTAGGTAACATCAAAAGTATGCTAGAATGAAATATTCTAGCATGATTTTATTTTACGAGATGTGGCAGAATGAACAGAAGACACTTTTCGCAGGAGTGAGGAACAAAATTTTTTCTACAAGCTCTTTGAGATCGATTTGAATCCAACACACAGATAAAATTTGATTATATTTATTCATAATGCACATGAATGACAAAAATCGTTACCACCGTACTCTAATCGTCGACGTGCGGTGCATAGAGACCCATCATAATTCAGTTTATTCTCCAATAAAAGTGTGAGGGAGAAATGCCTGCTATTCCTTTCCAAGACAGAAAGTGTGCAGGAATGGTATTGCAGAGGTTTTTGGTCATCACCTTGTCGTGGTATGCGATCTTAAGCAAAGATTATAGAGTTAGAAAGATAGGAAACGCCCTTACATCTGTGGTACTAAAAATCCGACTACGATTATTCGCTAATTTCTCACGTTTGACACCTAGATGGCGATGAAAACATTATTCAGTACAGAAAACTATTTTAATAGGCGCGAAATTCGAATTATACTTCTCATCAATTTCCATTAAATTGCGTATTTTTTGTCGACATCCTGATCGACAAAACAAGAGCAGGATGATATTTTCCATCTACACATTGTTTTGAATCAATTGAAATACGCTTCTGGATTTTTTATATTTTCATATGAAATGATTGTGTAAAATCAACTACAAAACAATAATTATGAAATTGAGAACATTTCAAGAATTTCTTCACATATAAGAGAATTATTATAACAATTTCAAGAACTTATTCATACATTGAACTCTCGATAAGTCGAACAGTTGTTTTGGACCCGATTCATACATATCCAACCCAGTGTATTTTCACCTCAATGAGTCTAGGAAGTCTAGTAGATGAGTCGAACTGCTGGAAAGGTCGTCAAGAGAACCACCACTTCTATGAGTGGTTCTTCTGACCATCATTGCCTCTATGAGTGGGACTTTTTAATCTAATGAATGAGACCGAAGAAGATTCGGTTCGCAAACAAATCACAACACTTGATGAAAATCATACGATTTTTCGACCTCTAAGGACATGTTTCCAGTGCTCAGACGCTCGTTTCTCATTGATGATGACTACGTCTTTACCTGAGTTTTTCTCTCAATAAAGTGAAGTCTCAGTTCAATAACTTGAATGTTTGGTGAGCCGAACAATAAATAAGTCGAACAGTACTTTTGGTCCCTTGGAGTTCGACTGTATAATCTGTATATTAATTACAGAATGTTTTAGCAACAATGAAAGACAAATATCAGAGGTGTACAACAAGAGTTCTTTATACGTTATCCAGAACAATATATTTTTGCCCCGAAAACTCTAATTTTTGCCCCGAAAACTCTATCCATTTGACAACACTGAAAATAAAAAGCAATGAACAAGACAGTTACATGATACGAGTTTCAGAACCTACATTTCCATTCTCTTTGGTAATGAAAAGAATGCACATTCAGGATTATTCTTTCTATTATTTCTGCAATTAATCACCATGCATTTTAAATGTCGGCCAGTTTTTAACACAAAATTTATAACAGAAAAACTCACAAGCAAAGATTATAAAGTGAGCTAGGTGATACTCTTATAGATTTCGAGTTATTTCAGAGGAAAATACGCGTATAGGAGAAAATACAATCATTCAGCCAAAATATTTATGCAAGTATTTCTTTCAAAATCGACAACAGCCTACTAATAAATCTATATAATCTTGCCACATGGACCCTAATTAAATATGTTAACCATAACCCGTTTACTTTTTCATTTTTTTTCATTTTATTACCAAAAAAAGGTAACATAACAAACTAATCTAATCCTCTTCCTCTTTAGCGGCACCAGCTCCAGCACCCTTCCTGAGGTTCTTCCTCTTGACGCGACCTGGTCTGCCACCACCAAAGGGCGATTTCAAACTGAAATCGATGTGCTTCTGAGAGTCTAACCTAAACACAAAGGAGGGGATGTTAACCACCTGTTTCCTCACTCTGGACCAAGTAGTTTTGAAACTACATATGTCGCTGACATCACTGTAGTCGCTTGTCGCTTCGTCTCCCATCTTTATATTCTATAATCTTTGATCTTAAGTAGTTGTGGTGAATCCTGGGAACCATATCTTTACGACGAGCAACGAAACCTTTTCCTATGTCCCCCTAACAACATAGGTTAAAGTGTGTTTCAGAAAAATCCCAAGACAACATGAAGCAACGCAGGAAGACATGAAGATTGCTATGACTGACTTTGCCTTTCCTCTGACACTGAAACGGTCTAGGAACCAGACCAATCATCTTATGTAAGTGATGGTGGATAACTTAAAATTTTTTTTTTCTGTTTTATTGAACTGTATTCTGCCTACCTGATTACGCTTGCCATTTCACAATATATATTCTAGTGCAGGATATCTCTTTTATTTTATCCTTTATTGATTTTAATTCTTCAGAAATTGTTTTTTTTTAACTAACCAAATGATTCACACTTTGGCTGATCTGTTTTTACTTGTGATAGCAAGTTAAAAATTTCTTTCTCATTTCTGGAAACGAAAGTTCAGTTCATCATGTAGTAATAGAATAGAATAGTAGGTATAAAATATACATTTTCGAAAGTACCTGCAAAATTTTCGAATGAATTCAATGCAACTTTGAAGGCGACATCCAATCGCCTAGACCCTAGGGAAATATCTTGTGATTTTTTCTTTCTAATTTGGAATATCCAATCATTTCGCATATTCAACTTTATTCTGAGAAAAATTTCGTATCTGAACATTTTTAGGTCAGCGGAACACACATGTAGAAAATTGTCTCTACTAACACACTCTCCGAGCATCACTGATTTCTTCTTCATGCCTCGATTAAAGAATTCCGTTCTGGTGCGAATGAAATTTAACCGAATACCTCAGGCTTCTTCAGAGGACAAATGAGCATTGCGACAGGAGTATTCGATTTGTAGGAAGTACCATCTATCTCGATCAGACAAGGCAGAGATAGAAGCTTAGATAGCTATCACCTATTAGATAGCCCAAGCGGTATGCGGCAAACGAACATCAAAATGTGGAACCATCGTAAAAATTCTTGGAAGATTTGTAAATGGTAATGTTTATAATAAATCTGATGCATCAAGTTGTCGGTTGACAATTAGTGGCGGACGTTGAACTTTTAAATTGAATGGAGCCTCCGAGCATCAGAAGCGCGCAGTCTTGATATTGGGCAAGACAAAACAAACAATTTAGGGTTATCTTATCGAATTCGCTTCGACACCTGCAAATCAAGGTAGCTTGTGGCAAGAATTCATGAAAGAGATTATATAACGTGCCTCCACATAACATACGGGGTTTGTGAACTTTTCAGAGTAGGGCTTAATTAGTATTAGCTCCCAAATAAAATGAAAAATAACAATTAAATGATATGAAATCAATCCTGTGAGTGATTTTTACAGACGTCTTTGTTGCCCAGTTCTCCTTTATTTTCCAGTTACTACAAGCGATGGCCACCCAGTTTACATGAAATGCTGCTTTTCGCTTTTTTCGTCGAAGCGTTAACTATTTTTGAGGTAGTAATGCTCAAGATGAAACTAATAATTTCACGTAATAATAATAATAATAATAATAATAAAGGTCTTTATTAATTTTTCATATGGTAACAGAAATCGGTATACAATTAAACAATCAATACTACGTCGGAGAGTTACTTCTTGGTTGGTGAAATATTTGAAACTTGGCCAACTAACTGTACGGTAGATTTCATTCGTAAATTCCTAGGACCATAATGCAATCCTTCTAGAATTATGTAATATCAGTCTGGGAATTCTCATACCCCTTTTTTCATTTCAGAAGACGACACGTCTACTGTTGAAAGGATTATATTGAATTATATCTATATTCGCCTTGATGTGCTGAATAGTCTGGCAGTTGACACATAAAATAATCAAATAGTAGTAACCCGACAATCTCATTGCCAGGATTCTGTGAAACAAACTCAGATTAGGCTAGGACTAGAAAATATGTTAACAACAGAACTGTCAGGGCTTTAATAATGGGAACACTATATTTACAACTGGGTCATTATGTCGCATCTCGGTGGAGTTGGAGGCAATCAGTAAAAGACGGTTATTTTCAAAACCGATTACCATCCAAAACATGAGTTTTTTCATTAACAGATCAGACATAAGTGTGCTTCACATTCTCACTATATTTCTATTGATCTCTTCTTGAATTTTGTTCCACAATCAGGGAAATATTTTTGCCTACAATATTCCGGAATAAGAGACAAAGTTGATTTCGCCAGTATTGCCTGAAGTAAAAAAAATATTTTAATTTTCTTCCCCTGCAAAACTTTCGGGTGAAAGTGTTGAACTCAATCGATGTAATTCACCAATTTTTTTCATACGTAAAGAATTGCCATTATGATTATTTAGTCGTACATAACCTTCACCCAGTACCTAAATAACTCATTCAAGCAGTACATTTTCTATGATCATCTGAAAAAACTTACATATAACATTATCAGCTATGAAGTAAATTGAGCTTCTCTTGAAGAAACAACTGATAGTATGAGCAATTCTTCCAAGAAGCCATGGTAATAATGGTATACATACTTTGGATTTGACCCCGTATATTGTTCAGAGGTGTTCCATCAGTCTTGCTGTTGTTTGTTGTATCTTATGATGAAAATCCATTTCGTTCATTTTGAAGATTTGGGACAACACATAGATTTGAGCTGAAATACCTTCCTGAATAATCGATTAGCATGAATTCATGAAAAGAATAATGTAACATGTACTGGATTATCTCAGCTTCTCTCATGTATTACAATCATATCTAATTTGATGTGAGAAGATTAAGACAAATGAGATATCGAAGTTCTTGAGAGGACATCTACAAAGAGTTGAGGTGAGAATGGTTATATCAACAACTGAAATCTTTCTAAGCATAGGGGCAAAACTCGTGAATTCTCATGAAAATCTAATTTTAAAAATCATAGAATATCGTAAAAGGTAAAAACTTACATGTGTTCACACAAAACACTGAAATATACCGGGCGATTCAGGACGAGACCGTAAGATTTTAGGTGAAGTTTATGTACAGTAGACGAGACAGTTTCGGAACAATGTTTGGTTTATGGTTCGGGCTTTAATTGAGAGTCTACAGGGTGATTTGTTCTATTTTTCTTTCATTCATGATTCTGGTATAGCTTGGTAAAGTTCTGAAATTGTTTTATTTCTAATTGCCCATATCCTGATGTTCAAAATCATTCAATTCAGAAAAAATCTACTTGCAAACTAATAGAGAATAACCATCTGAAACATATAGGAAGAGAAAGAATGAACACAAAATTCACATGGAATTTTAGCAATGGTTTTTTCTTATTTGAATAACATATTTGGGACCATTTCATTAAATTTCCTAATGAACATTTATTAAGAGTTTGATTTGGCTTTAAGAGATTACATTCCGCGACTCTTCTCTTAATTTCAATCTTTAAATTTTTTGTTTCTAGATGTTTCCATGCAAAAAAATCTGTATATATATGATATATATAGATGATTTCTCATTTATCACATTTACTTCAAAGTGGAGTAGTGCTCCGCCATGCTGAAAATACATAGAAGAATGTTATAGCTTGAAGAAAAATTGAAAAATCCATTCGATGTTCCTAAACTTTTCTGTTATAAATTAGTTCTTACAGGAACGAAACGGCCAAATAGAGTAAACAGCTTGGCTCTACATGAGATCTGATAACTTTTTGAAAATAAGAGAAATACGGCCTCGTCCTGGCATTATTTTACATGAAGATGTTTTTGATTGAATTTCAGTTCTTTTTGTACGTTGCTCATGACAAAATTTTTATATTTTGTTTTTTTTTTCAATAATGATTCGATAAAATATAATTATTGAGAGATCTATTTCGTTCAAACTTATTCACAGTTCAAAATCAACAATATACGAAGTGGAGTACCGAGAAATATACCTTCACCTACCTCGAACTCCGATGGCGATGTATTCGCGAGATGTCATCAGCAAATGTCATCTCCATAGTATAAACAATCCTATCTTTAAACAATCCTATCTTTATACAATGATGACAATGGGAAACTGCACCATGGAAACTGTGGTAGAGGTTATTACAGAGAAATTGTATTTGGTGTAAATACACATGAGGCGTTTTAGGAGCGCTTTATTTCATCCCCTTATTCAAAATGTGGGGGTGATTTTCGAACGAGAATTCTAGAATATTTTTTTAACATTCATAATAAGCAGTCCTTCGTTCATATCAGTTTTCAGACCATTAGCATCAAAATTTAGGAGGCTTTAGAGGATGACGAACGGGGCAATCGCTCAGGGCCCAGCTCTTGCAGGGGCCTCGGGCAACAACCAATGCAAATTTTGAATTCGATTTGGATTTTGATTTTGATCCTTAATTATTCATGAGGGTTGTAATATAAGTGTCAGTTTCAATTAGAGTCAAGTTTGTTTACTAATGCATTCATTCAACACATAGGTAGTTTAGAAATTTAATGTACATCATTGATAATCATCGCGGCCCGAAACACTTGATGATCGGAGCTTTAGTACTTGATGCAACTGGGACTTCAAGCTTCTAATCAAACTGACTATTAGTCACTGCCTTATATAGCATAAAGATAAAAAATCCTACAGCGATTGAGATTTCTAAACATCAAAACAACATGAACAGAAAAGATGAAAAACCCTGTCATTCTATATGTTTGTGACACATAGAGATCATGATAGCACATTTGATTTCATTTATAATGGAAAAAGTTTGAAGGAAATATAATTAATCTTGACTTAAAATTATCATGGTAGGTATGTCACAGAGAACACCAATTCCTTTGAAGTATGTCCAGTGATTGAAAATACAATTGGTAGCGACAGATACAACTGAAAAATATTTATCTGGATAATAGTTAGTTTCGAGGTGCAAAAACTTTCGAATCAAAATATCTCAAGATTGATAGACTACACGACAACATTGTGAATGAATAATTGTTTTATAGGATCACATGGCACCTCTTGTTAAACGTCTATTTATTGTGCTCCCCATCAGGGAGGTTACTTCTTTTTTCTACAAAAGATCAAAACCTGGAAGCCAATGAGACACTGGAACTGAAGAGCAATTGAGGAATTCCCCCTGAAATGAAAGCGATTCCCATTATACGAACCTGAAAATATTTGTCCTTCAGATGAAAACATCCGAAGTAGCTTCCTACGTCCCAGCTGTAATATAACTACGTTTTAGCGGAGCGATGAAAGCCATTAATGAGCTTCTTACCGATTCAGAATTAGAACCGGATTTTATACTAAATTATTGCACTTGGCGACGAAATTAATGAAAACTTGGCATAAGAGAATGAGAGTGGAAGTGTGTTATCGATAAATATACAGAGTGAAAATAGACACTCTGGAATATTGGGCATTTCACAGTTGAATGGATTCGAGTAGGAATAGTCTTAATGCATGACGAAGAAACATAAATGGTTCATTAGATTACGAACATGGAATTAAATCGCAGTTGTTATATTGAAAAGATTTCTATTTTATGAAAGATGAGGGAAATAGTACATTGATTGGGAAATTTTTGATATTTTACGAGCTCATGTCGCATATAAACAGGTCCCAACAATTCACGGGGTTTTTCAATGAGGTTTTAATTTATACAATACGAATAGTGTGGTTGTAGTGAATGGTCCGTCAAAAAGCTGCTGAAACTCTCAAGGTTCTGCTGTATTGTTTGGCTGTTTTCGTAATATTATTATACAAGCTCATACACGGGGTGTTCATTATAACTTCGTCCAGTTGGACAAACAGTTATGGAAGTTATCGGTTGAAATATATTATGGGAGGTTTCTGAATGTATAAGTAAATTTTTTAAGGTTTTTTATTCACGCCGTCTTTGGAAAATTAATCAATTATGAAATTTTTTGATTGATAAAAGAATGGCTCCTGCGTAGAATGTTATCAGGGGTAAAATCTTTTCAAAAATTAAGCTATCCATGGTGTTGAAGTTGAACTTCATTTTTGAGCGATATAGTATTGGATGTGATGGGGTATGTATAACCTATGAAGTAAAGGTTTCAGGTCACATAAAACTATTTTCCGGTTTCTAAAAAAAATTTCAAAGTTTGAGGAAATATGAAATAAATACTATTTTTTAAAAATTTCAGAGGAAACAAATTTGAAAAATCTTCAGCGAAAAAAAAAATGCATATTATCACGTTCTTTCATACATGTAGGCAGAATTTCAAAAATATCAAACTGTTTATCCATTACAGCCCTCCAAGTAGTCCAAATATCCCGTTCATACTGGTTGCGAGCTAAAACTCGCTTTTGGGAAATTCGTGATGGTTTCGACCTTGAGGAATGTAAAGTGAAACTGAAAATCGAACGAATTTGTTCTCGATCTGAAATGAGATATATTGTCTTTTTATTTATCATTTTATATTTATTCTTGTTGGATATATGCTTATTTTATGTTTTCATCAAATGAGACTTAAATGTATAGTAATTAGATGAAATTAAGGTATTCAAATTTCACCTGATCCTGGGATGAACGCAAGTTAAATGTTACCATTTAATATTATTCGACTAATTGAATGAAGGAATCCTTCAAAATCATGAAAATCGCTAATCAGGGTGATATCCCGAAGTTATTAGAACTGTTTTCTCAAATACGCTCCTGCAATTCGAAATATACCTGAATGCAGTTTCGTTAAACATTGATGAAGCTGTGTTCCCTCCAAATATCATAAGAATCAATCGGTCATTTCGTTCAGGAGATATTATTACGAGGGCCATCAACGTAGAAAAAAACATTTTTTGAGTACGGCTGATTTTTTGATATTATTTCATTCAGATAATACATAGAGAAATACCGAATTAATTTGCCAGACGTCAAGTCTGGTGCCAGAATAAGAGTTGGAGACCATCATATTGTGATAAAAACCCTCCAAATCACAATGTTAATTCGCGCATTAGCTCATCCTGCTGAGCTAGTGCTGTCGAATTTGCTCAGTAGTCTCATGAGTGTGTGGATAATATTGGGGAGGAGACTTGCAACGGCAAGCAAGACGATGTTGTCTTTCCCCCTTGCAGTTTTCATTTGTTTCCAAAAACAACATATTATTTCTTCATGCTTTCAACGGCTGTGACACAACATCATCATTTTTCAGTAGAGAAAAAATGAAATTCCTAAAGACGTTTGAAATCAACACAAACCTTCTGAAAGCAGCAGAATTGTTTAGCAAATCTAATGCTTCTGCCGATAAGGTCGACGAGGCAGGGAAGAAATGCATGATAGTCTTTATGAAAATGAGTTCAAGCAATTAAATGTATTGTGATACGAGATGTTTGAAGAATTGTTAAGCAAAATTTCAATTAATCATGCCTCCCTTCAACTGAAGCAGCACATCGACAACACTCGCTAGGGACGTATTTACAGGAAATAAAAATATGTAATACATATATTTTTCTTAGTAACGAGTTGTTATTTATTAGTTTATGAGTCCCACTATTATTTTTATAATTGATTTAGTTCATTTTCCTCGTCTTCAGGAATTTCAGTTGTCCTTTACCAAGCCACTAAAAGCATGAAGGAATAATATGTTGTTTTTCGAAAAATCTAGGAACAGCCACTTAGGGGCTGGAGCAGTCAAAATTACAAGAAGGTTAGTGTCCTCCCCAACAATAACTACACTCTCATGGGAATGCTGAGCAACTACATTTTATAAAGAAAAAATGTGTTTTTTCAAAAAGTGTAAAAATTGATTGATTTCTATAAAACTACTCGTTTTAAATATGATATCGTAAAAGTTTTTAGGAGCAGAATTTAATTCTGAACACTTTTGAATACTACAATGTTATTGATCAAGTGCTTAGTTCAGGAGCTATTCGAGAAAAACCTAAGAAAGTCCGAAAATTTCGAGGTTTTTCGAAAGTCATGACATACGCTTCACTGTGAAATTGGGGCAAAACTCAAACTACATTCTTTAGGAGCCTAATGAATGATCGAAACTGTTTCCAGAATTCCACCAAAGTCTAATTTAACTTACGAAGTGACTGAATTCTGCAATTAACAGAAATGTCTTCAATAATTTATGATTTTTTCATCTGGATGTAGCCTTTGTTGATTACACAAATAGAATCTAAATTCAAACTTTCACGAAGACGAAAAAATGCAGACAATAATTGGCCGTTAAACGGTACGAATGAAAAAAATCTGAATAGAGCAGCTCCAGAATGAATTCCAAAGTATACCGTTCCGGAATGATAATCAACACTGCGGTTACGTTCATTTATAAGCGTTAGGCAATTCTTACCTCCTGAAGACAATTTTCATTCATTTGAATAAAGCATAAATCCAGTAAACCACACATTAATGAAGGAACTATTTGCATAAAGACCTCGTGGTAGTCGTGGTTACTTGAAGCCCACGTACCATAATTTTGTGAATGGAACTAGTGATGCGGAACGTAATTTCATCGCCTCAATTCTTCTTCCACGATTTTAACTTTGTCGATTCATGGATTTATCAATATGAGAGGATTTTTGAGAATTCTGCATTGATGGTGATTTGGATATCACTTTGAAATCCGAAGATAAAATCGCATTAGAAATTTGTCTTACCAATATTCTTCCGTTAACACATCTGATACTGTCATATCATTTTTTATTTTAGTTATCTCAGATGGCATCGACTGCATAGGTCATAAGCCATTTAAAGATCAAGGAGCCAAAGATTATAGAATATAAAGATGGGAAACGAAGCGACTACAGTGATGTCAGCGACATCTGTTTTTCAAAAGTAATCGGGTTATGGTTAAAATATTCAATTAGGGCCATTTGGCATAGATTATATAGAGATTATTAGTAGGCTGTTGTCATTTTTGAAAAAAATACTTGAATAAATATTTTTGCTGAATGATGATTGTATTTTCTCGCGTATTTTCCACTGAAATAACTCGAAATTAACAAGAGTAGCACCTAGCTCACTCCATAATCTTGGTTTGTGTGTTTTTCTGTTATAAATTTTGTGTTAAAAACTGGCCGACATTCGAAATGCATGGTGATTAATTGCAGAAATAATAATCTTGAATGTGAATTCTTTTCATTACCAAAGAGAATGGAAATGTTAGTTATGAAACTCGTATCATGTAACTGTCTTATTCATTGCTTTTTATTTTCAGTGCTGGCAAAAGGATAGAGTTTTCGGATCAAAAATATATTGTTCTGGATAATTTGTTTGCGAACTGAATTTTCTTCGGTCTCATTCATTAGATCAAAAAGTTCCACTCATAGAGGCAATGGTGTTCAGAAGAACGACTTATAGAGGTGATGGTTCTCTTGACGACCCTTCCAGCAGTTCGACTCATCTACTAGACCCTCTAGACTCATTGATGTGAAAATACACTGGGTAAGATATGTATGAATCGGGTCCAGAACAACTGTTTGACTTATCGATGTTCGATTTATCGAGAGTTCACCGTATGAATAAACTCTTGAAATTGTTATAATAATGCTCTAATATGTGAACAAATTCTTGAAATGTTCTCAATTTCATAATTATTGCATTGTAGTTGATTTTACACAATCATTTCAAATAAAAATATAAAGAATCCAGAAGCGTATTTCATTTGATTCAAAACAATGTGTAGATGGAAAATATAATCCTGATCGAAAAACAACTCCTGCTTTTGTTTTGTCGATCAGGATGTTTCTCTAAAAGCTCGTCAATGAGTACTCATTTTAATGTGAATTTATGAAAAGTATAATTCGAATTTCGCGCCTATTAAAATAGTTTTCTGTACTGAATTATGTTTACAGCGCCATCTAGATGTCACAAGTAAGAAACTAGCCAAAAATCGTAGTCGGATTTTAGTACCACAGATGTAGGGGCGTTTCCTATCTTTCGAACTCTATAATCTTTGCAAGGAGCAGTAAAATTTTCGGATTTATTTTTCCACGCGGAATCATTAAGATCAATTGGGTCCATATCCTGAAATTGTTTTGAAATATACAGGGGGTTTCGCGAACGTGGTTGGCACCAAACATGGAATTTAGAAATGTAAATTATACACAAAAAATGCACCCTTATTTTTTTCAATTCACAAGTTGAGCATGCTAGAAAAAAGCTACACTTATGAAAACTCTTTTATTTAAGTCATAAATAAAAAATTATAACTAGTCGAACAGACCAAGACCCATATCTTCGTCAGATTCTTCAGGTTCCTCTTCCTTCTTTTTCTCTTCTTTGGCTGGGGTGGCTTCAGCAGTAGCATCTGGAGCTGCATTGGCGGCTCCAGCAGCTGGGGCAGCACCTACTCCAGACCCTAACCTGGTCACCAATTCTTTGATCTTTACACTTTCCGAAGCTTTCGCTGCTTTGAGGATGGTTTGAATTTTTCCCTAGTAATGGCGATATCATCATCGGCCAAAATAAGAGTGGCGTAGACACAGGATAATTCGGCAGTATTCGACATCTTTTTTGTTTGAATTAAGTTTAATATCAATATTAATATTTGATATATGAGATATAAAATGTTTTAATATGTCACCAAGATATGTACAGGCGCAACTTGACTCCAAGTGTTTCAAGGAAGAAATTTTCAGGTTGATTATGAATATTGAGTTCCACTCTATTCGAGAATCCGAACATGCATGTCGTTCATTTACTAAATCTTAATATAAAAAACTAAGTCGGCCATTTTATTGGTTACACCATTTATAACTCAAGGTTGGATGAACTTTTTGTTATGAAAGATTTTTTGTTGGATTCTACTACGGTGGGGTTAACATAAAATTCATTCAAACTCTGAAAAATTTGATGAAATGGAAAAAAAATTGGAAATAACTTTTTTTTTTGCTAATAACGTCAGTAGGTGTCGCTACAATTACTGTGTATTTTGAGTTGCCTAAGCGCCCTAGCCTTGGAATTCTAATAATAATTTAAAATAATGCTAACTGTGACAACCGTGATCAGAAATTGAACTCATAAATTCAATACTTTAAAATTATGAACATAATTATGTGTACGAACTAAAACGAAAAAGAAGAAAACATCTTAGCGTCTCTGTCAAAGAAGTACCTGCAGGTTAATTTTTGGTTCTGGGAAGTGAAAGTATCACAGACCAAGATAAAGGTTATTTCTGTAATTCGTATCAGAGACCTATCACTCATGCAAGTCTTTTTTGAGAGAGACTGTAGACATGCGAATGAGATGGAGTAATTTAAGGCACTGTCACCCGCCCTTCTATTTTGTTTGAAACATATGATTTTGACAGTGCCTTAACTTGGTCCTTATCTGCAAGAGTCCTTTCTTCTCTTATGTATGTTCCTCGGATTTCTTTAGAAAAGTCACCTGGCAATGAGAACAACTGTAAATTATTTGAATTCGAAGTCATAATTGCTGGCAATATGGAAACGTTTGGAACCTACAAGAAATAAGATATATTAAAATATTTTATTTTAGCGGCAATAATGACTTCGAATTGACAGTTGTTCTGAACAGACATAAAACCACGGAGAATTGAATCAAGTATTCATTCGCAAAATAATAATGTCACCATGCGTAGAGACATATTATTCAGTGATTCATTCTACTTAATACTCAATATTTGAAATTTCACATACAAACTATATTTTTCATGATATCTGAATAAATCTGAAGGCGATGTATGATATATTTCTGAAACGGGAAAAAATGGAGATTCTTTTTAAGGCATTTCAACTAAGGAAACTTATTGGCAAAAAACAGAGTATGCTACTGCTACTAGATTGAAAATAGTGCCTGTATAATGTTTCAACATCTTATCACAAACAGAAACGGAGATAATTACCAAAGTTGAAATCGCCCAAATTTCAATTTTGTTCTATAACTCGAAAACAAAAGAAGATAGAGGAATGCAGTTGATGGATGGCATTATCAGTTTTTTTTGTAAAAGACCACCGTAACGTGTCATTTCATTTTCCTTTATCTCTCAAGGTGTGGTTCAAGTATCACCAATTTTGAGCACCCTGTAGATACCCATTTGAATGCAATTACATTTTTGTACATTTTGTATTGTTTTTTTTTGTATTTCACTTGATATATTTCCTTTAAAAAACCAATATTTAATACAACTTTATTCATCTCTAAGGCAAGTTCGCCGGGTTAGCTAGCTTATCTAATTGCTAATTGCCACAATTGGTCCTATCACCAGATCCCTTACGCTCTTTAGTTTCTGGGATAGGAAATGATGCAAACACTTCTTGACCAACATTCAAAAATATAACAGCTGTTTCTAGGCGAAATCGTTGGGCGAAACACATATTGCACAGGAAAATTGAATCCTCTAGTTTCAAAACCCGACAAATTCGTTTAGGACAAATGTTGGAAAATCTCAAAAAACTTTTCCGATATGTTTGAATCGCATTTTTCCTGAAAAAAAGCCGCATTTGTTTGAACATTAGGTTTCTCAGTTGAAAAACAACCCTGTATTTAAAAAAAATCAGTAAATATCGCGATGAATCAGATAAATCAAATGGAATTGTCGGATTTTGGTTTTGAACTTTGGATTTGTCGGGAATTGAAACTGATGATTGAATTGATGGTTACAATTATATTCAGTTATCAGTATCGCATTTTTATTGCTCCATTTTTGATATAAACAAAATATTTAAACAATTTAATCTATTGAAACATCTGAAAGTTCTTCGGCTGGCTCGCATAGGTTTTAGTTTAGGAGTTAGTTTATCCAATATTGGATTTGTCGGGTTTTGAAACCAACCTCATATTTCAAAGCCAATTTCTGTCAGATTTATTGGATTCTGAATTATAATATTTTACTGCATTGTGCATGAGGAGAAAACTAATCCATTTCTGTATCTAACTCATTTTTCACCAAAAATGGAGTTGTCGGGTTTTGAAACCAGAGGACTCAATTTCATGTCCACTTTCAAGGTATTATACCATAAAAGCTTATTTTTTATTCATCGATCAAGGCAGTATGAAGTCTGCCGGGTCAGCTAGTTGTAATATGTATGCCAAAATTGACCTTCTGTGATTTGTTTCCTTTTCTTTGATATTTGTATCAGTTTATTTTTTGAATAAACTATATTCTATTCTATTCTCAAAAAGGTTATTCATTGTAGAACAAATTAGATATGAAAATTGTGAACGTTTTGCGTCACCAGATACGTCAAAGTTAAGGTTGCAACGAGGTTTGCACTAATGCGCCAAATGAATGAAATTACGATCATGGATTAGAAATCGTTTTTGTCGGTCACTCGAGAAAAAAGCCCCACACAGTAAGCGCCGGATCAAACTTGAGCTCACAACAAATTCGGAGTCGATGGTTAATCATTCATTTTCGATTTTACAGCTCATCGGACATTTGCGCTCTCTGTCTTCCACAAGTGTTTGGATCGAGCGTTCTCGCGTACGAGCAGTTTTTTCTGACAAAATCGGATTTGGTGTACACTCGCTGTGAAATGCAGAGAAATAGTTTTGAATCGACCATCCATACGAGTATTATAAATGTAAATGTCCGTGTGTTTGTTTGTCCTCTATGGACTCAGGAACAAGATGACCGATTTTGATGAAACTTTCACTATATTGAAGGGAATATTTTTTGGAGGTTTTCATGTAGGGTCCATCCCTATATAACGAAGAAATAAGAAAAAATATAGATTTTCCATGAAAAATCTCGGTTCTTTCCGGCTTTTAAGGGCGACGCTGCTTAAACTATAAGGGATAGAGAAACATGGCATATGACTAACTGCCGAAGACAACCCACAATAGCCATTTTTAACATTCTCAATTCAATTCAACATAATGGTCAATGTGAAGAGGGCTTTGGACTGGCATGGAATGAATCAATTTAAAAATGTATGTGACTGTTATCTGCAGCATTTATTCCTGATGAAAAATGCTTTTTACAGTATAGTTTTCTAATGAATACTTTGAAAGGTTCACAAGGTTGAACGAGTGTGAATTTGGACAAGAAATCATTTTGAATCTACCCGACATCATTTTGTCATATATACACTGTCTCTCCTTCGATACGAGGTTATGAATGTGAGGTTGCGGATCTATCAGTACCGTTTTAAATTGTAATATAATGCGAGCGGAGCCGCGGGTATGAGCTTGTTTATTATTAAGCCAGAAAGCCTCATCTGATCCAGTCTAGCAGGCTCGACAACAAAATCCATATCTGCTAGTTCAGTGATGTTTCACTAGATCTTCACATCGCCCGGTAAAAATGTGATTGTTTTTTGTGCAGAATTTTACAAACAATATATCCATGGAAATTAAGAACTAGACTACGCGTTTTAGGTACAGGATATTGGATTTAGGCCATCGAAAAATTGTTGATGAAAAGATAACGGAATTAAAAAGAAGAACTGCCACATTGTGAATAATCGGAAGAATGATATTTATGTCGTCAGAAGCACCCGGCTCAAGAGAGAAACAATATTCAAGCTTATAATTTTTTTTTCTAAGACATCACACAATGTTCCTATAGGAATTGTCATCGAGAAAAAAATTAAATAATATAACATCATACAAAGAAACACAGTGGGAATACAAAAATACAAAAAATGTACTAGTAGGTATTGAAGAAAACCTGAATAACAGAATTAGCAAAAACTGCTGAACACTATAACAGCACTTTTCAATAGAAATTGATTTTTTACTGACTTCTTAAATTGTTGATCACCGATTCCCTCAAAATGTGAGGCAAGTGGTTATGAAATTTAATTTCCGTGAAAGTAGGTGACGACTCATAATTTTTAGTATTATGCTTGGGAATACACAGAATGTCTGGTTTTATAGTCATGAAACTCAGTACACGTTTTTTTAAATTTCAATATACATAGATTAGACAATTCAACACGAAGAAATGGAAATATCAATATTTTATTCTCCTTGAATATAGAGCGACATGAGTCTTGTCACAGGTTGAAAATAAGACAAAATTTCCTACTGCATCTGGCATGGAACCCTATAGTACACGTTGTAGTACACAGCTGAAATATACCAAAACAAGAGAAGAAGCTTTGACTGATCTTATTAGACAAGTGGTCAACGTGAAAGGACCACCTCAATTTAGTGTACACGCGAACTCCCAGAAAAAAAGGGTTTACTGTGAAATCAAGACCGTCCCTAACTTGAAACTTGATGATTTTGGTTTTATTCAAATTAACAATTAAGGAGTTTCTTTGGCACCAGACAATTAATCTTTTGATGAGAGATTCTCAAATCCTTCTTAGTTCTTAAAGATTGTGAGCTTTTATTGCCAAGGACGTGTCATCAGCAAATGAAATCATGATGCAAGACATAATATACTGAGAAAGCTCATTCATGAATAATGGAAAACAAAGAGGCCCCAAAACTGAACCCTGAGAGACTCATAACCTAGGATAATATTTCCGGAATGGGAGCCACCCAGCTTAACCACCATAGTGGTTAATATGGAAAATACGCCATGCCCCTTAGAAATCAATCTGATACATTTTCCCAATGAGGAAAT
The DNA here is from genome assembly GCA_038502775.1 of Hippodamia convergens. Classification (NCBI taxonomy): domain Eukaryota; kingdom Metazoa; phylum Arthropoda; class Insecta; order Coleoptera; family Coccinellidae; genus Hippodamia; species Hippodamia convergens. Next base: position 31,519,028 of record CM076609.1, read on the forward strand.
CAGTTTTAAGGTAATCAAATGCGTGAGTTGAACCAAAAAATACCAGTACCGAGTAATAAACGAATATTATAGAAACCCACAACAAGCACTCTGAGTGGATCTTCCAGCCCTAAGGCCATGTTGACAACTTGTCAGGATGAAAAATTCTGTAGAATAATCATACATTGTATGATAATCAATACATTAGATTGTTATGTATTTAATTAATTAATTTGTTGGAAACTCATATGTTAATTGCTCCAAAATAACGCGGTACTGTTAACAATATGGAGGCTAGTAGGTAGTACCTAAACACAACTGCGATGTTCGGTCCCCTACTATAACATGGTATACTTACCTCGGATCTCACTGACACAGTGTCACTCATTTCCACACGTGTGAAAACTAAAATTCTTAAAAGTCGCAAACCTCTATTGGCACCAAATTTTTTGTAGACAACCCTATATCAAAGTGTTAATAAAACAGCGCTTATACTGATCTAATTTTTTTGTTATCACATATGTGAAAGTAACTGGTGTCATCGTCAAAATACCTGTTTATACCTGATATCCCATTAGTTAGTCCAGGTAGATAATAGACAACCCTATGTCTGCACGTTCTACATTTTTTTATACTTTAAGACCACTATAAAAATTTTTCAATATCTTGATGTTGCACAATTTCATGAAAAATTACTTTTTTTTAAATAATTAGGAATACTCTGTCCCGGATTTTTCTCTTAACCTTTTTTTGAATGAAAGAAAATTTTCCTGCCAAAGACGTGTCATCAGCAAATGCAATCATGATGCAAGATATAATATACTGGAAAAGCTCATTCATGAACAATTGAGAAAGAAGAGGCCCCAAAACTGAACCCTGAGGGACACATAACCTAGGATAATATTTCCGGAATGGGAGCCACCCAGCTTAACCACCATAGTGGTTAATATGTGTTAATATGGCATGAGAAATCTAATAACTATCGAATTAAACCTAAACAATGAAGGTACAGTTATTATTCTCGGAAGATAGAGAAATATTACTGAATTAAATTCAAAACACATATAAGGTTTACAGTAATTCGATTCGACATATTACTCAATCACACCCTATTCTACCCTATTTTTGAAAGCGTCAAGCTTTTCGGTATTTCTTTTTGAACGTCGCCACACGATCGTTTTATTGGGGGCTCGGCGGCTTATTCGACGTGTTGTTCTTCAGGCGGCTTGCGGCTTATCTCTTATTGCAGAAATTATTGTCAATTCTCCAATCAGGATATTTTTATGAAAAAGGGGAAAATATTATGAAACCTTTTTTTCCATTCCAGTAGTGAGAGAAACAAGTGTTGAATACGAAACCACGATGTGAGTTTGTTTACAATCAAAGAAAAAGTTTTCAATATTTTGACTTTTTGAGTGCCATCGGTTTCAGGATTACAATTTCATTGAAGGTTAGTTCTACAATTAATTGAGTAGCTTATTAATCCGTTCAGCAACGTCCCTCGAATTTTTTCATTCTCAGAATTAAAAAAAAAGTTATTAAATGCGCAGATTAGAAACGGCAATTTGAATATCTTATGATTTTTTAGATATTAGAAAAAATGTCAGAGCGGAAAATAAAATATCTGAGTGGTGCTTGCAAAAGAAAATGCATTTTCTCTGCAACGAAAGGTTCTTTAATATTTTAATAAACCAATGTCTGAGTCACAATCAATTATTCACCACAGCCCCCAACCCAAACGAAAAGCTTCAAATGGGGCCCCAATAATTTCATTTTATTGAACTTGCCGATTTGCTATATTTTTCTGATGAACACTACTGAAACAATGGAGATATAATTATTACTCCCGAAAAACATTCCTAAATGGTATAAAAACATATAAGGTTTCCAATAATTTCATTCAAAATTCGAATTATCACTCAATTACTCCCTGTTCTTCCCTGTTCTCAACCGTTTTTTAAAAAACCGTCAAGCTTTTCGGGACTCTCTTCAAACATCGCCAAATGATAGTTTTATTGGGCTCAAGATAATCAAGAATTATCTTAGGTATTCAATGTGGCAAACACGTCTATGAGACTTTTGAGCCTACTCCAGCTTTGAACAAGATGTAGCCTGAAGCTCGGAAATCGACAAGTTGATAGATATGTCTAAAAAAAAAATTAAAGAGATTAATGCATTTTTGTCAAATAATTTTTCAAGTTTTTCATCAGATTGATTTCTTTCTAGGTATTTTTATATCAGAATCTATATTATTTTGTTCAGAAATTCTCATTCAATATGTTTTCTTCTTCATATATTTTCTTCAATATTTTTCTTTGAAAAACGTTAGGGGAAATTTGTGATAAATAACATTGGTAGATCTTAAGGGGCCTCCGACTAAAATCTTGCAGGAGGGCCCCAAATTTTGCGCTACGCTACTGATTGAATCCGATTATATCACTGAGAGAAGTCCTTATTTGAACTCTTCAGTATTCCATATTTCCCAGAAAATAGAGAAACAATTTTGTATACACCTGAATGAATTCTCGACAGAATGAATTTATTGCGGGTTTTACTGGTCAGAGTCATATTCCTGTGTTGTGACTACTCAATAAATAATAGGTGGAAAATTGGCCAAAACATTGTATGAGGAGAAAACCATTCGTTTTTATGGAATTCGAAACTCTTAGAGAATTCTCTGCCAGAGTTACCATAAATAACATTTTCTCCTCCCAACTATGTTTCGGATCTGTCTGTCTATGCTAAGTATTTACTGCCCAGTTTATAAAAGAATTGCGAAGAATTGGTGCATTTCTCTGTTTTATTACCATCTCAATTCTTCAGAGCAAATTTATAACCAAATCAATTATCGGTCTCATTCGTTCATATATCTCCAGCGACTGTTTTTTTGTCACTGTCGGAGTCATTGCCAGAAATGTCGTATGATGAAATACTGAGAGTCTGTTTCGGAAGCGATCAAAAAAGAAACTGTTTATTGTTTCTGGCTATATAAAAACTGTTTAGTCGATGTCAATGTTCCAGACGAAACAGGTACATAATGAAATATTGAGCATAAAATTTCTAGTCTTGAATATTTCGATGAAATTTTGTTTTTCTCATACATTCTTCCACCATAATCCGAAATTGCATTTCATTCAATTCGAAGAAAATAAGGAGTCAATAATTTATACAATATGTTTCAAGGTGCGGCTCCATTTTTTATTTGTTTTATTACTTGGGAAATTTGGCTATGTAAAGTGATGCGATTTCGATATGGATTGCGAAATTTTCTTTCTGAAAGAAATGAATAGAAAATTATTTGGTTGATTTTCAAAGAACTGAATCTAAAATAATCAATAAACATTTTTTGGCAATTTAGATTGTCTTCGAAATTCCGTTGAAAGTAGGAATGAGGAATACTCTCACGAAAAAGTAAAAGTGAAATAACACAAAATTTTTTGACTTTGCTTGCGGATGCCATACCTGAAAAATTTCTGAAACATCGATTGCTTTAATATAGTGATCATTGAAATTAACATTATCTTCAATTCATGGGCAAACGGAACCCTTCATCAGGCGGACTGGAAAGATGAAATGTTTTGTCACTGAGACAAGATGTAGACCGATTAACGACTCATTTTGCGTCTTTTGTATACAATACCTCTCAGAGACAAAATCTTATTAGAGAACTTGTACCTTCAAACTTACTAGTAATGTTGTTCTGAGTAACTTATGACTTATAGCAGGGTCTTGAGAGATGTTATATTTCTCAAGTAAGCATGTTGAAAATGCTTGTCAGAATGACAATTCTCGTAATATGTCTTAGTTTTTGCTCCTGAAAAATATTCCGTTTTCTTGTGTTATAACATGTTTGGTTTATCTATGGGAGATGATTGCCTTTCATTGGGGTCCCGTAGCGGTCTTCAAACATCTGAAGTGCCGAGAAAACATCACCTGGAAGGTCGTATCTGGTTTGAAAAAACCCTCACGACCAGAGAACAACAATTTGTGGATTTTGAATTTGAATATCGAAGGAATTTCGAAAGGAAAGTGTGATTACGTCTCCAAATTAGCTGATGAACATGGTATCAAAGAGATTCTTCTGCAAGAAACCCACACGGCAACAGAAAAAAAATCCTCGTGAAAGAGGACAGTTGAAAGGTTATGTATTAATTGATTTTTTACAAGTTTAGCGTGTTATGTTGAAAAATTATCAGTTTCGTAACATTCAACAGATTCGGAAAGGGGAAATTGATGGAGTTTTTTTTTTTTTTCATTTCTTTCAAATTTTGTGACATTTCTGTCATAAATATTTATAAACCTCCGAACATTATTTGGCCAAGAAATCTTAATGTTGATGTTTTTTAAAGTAGCAAATGCATTTCCAAAATGCATTCGATTTATTCTGAATAATCGGTTTCTTTTCTGCTTTTGTCTTTTTTCATTTCAGATTAAGAATTACGAGTCGTTTTGGGAAGAATCTGTGTATCCGAGCCCATCGACGGTGATGTCTTTCAAGATTTTCCTGATATTTGATATTTTATGTTATTTTGTTTACGGGGAGGCAGGTTTTTTCGGCGGAGGCTATATAGTATCGTATGATACTAGTGTTGATAGTATCGTATGATTCTATAGTATCATACAAAGAATGTTATGTTACCCCGTTCTTTTTTTACCTCAGCTTAGGTACTTTTTGTTTCAACATTTAATGTATTATTTTAGCTCTCTTTTTCATAAGAATATATATATATATATATATATATATATATATATATATATATATGGATAAGATTTATTGGACATAACCCTCTGAAACTGAAATGAACCGTAGACAGCTGTTTCGGGCTTTCGGCCCTCATCAGTACGGTGAGAAGTTGGTATTCGAAAACGCATAACGGAGTCAACACAAGGGAGCCAGCCGCACATTTGCGATTTCAGTTTCAGAGGGTTATGTCCAATAAATCTTATCCATGTATTTTACCGATCCCTCAATATTCATATCTTTCTCATATATATATATATATATATATATATATATATATATATATATATATATATATATATATATATACTGCTTATATCCACTTCAATGAAACTTCAGTAATGACCCTAAATCAGGGCCCCCCATTCCAGTGATGGAAACGAACAATGTTTTGCGAATGTGAAACCCAGTTATTTCAAGAAAAAAAAAAGTGAAATACCAAAAAATTCTCTGCTTTTCACTCTCGAAAGTCTGTTCAAATTTGTTTTGTCTTCTGCACTAAGAGTCTTTCTGTATTCTTTCTTATCTATTTTTTTCTCTTCTAGTAGGTGTATCTTCACGTCATCAGGTACGACTCGGGGTTTCTTCGGTATTGATTTATCTTTGTTGATTTGTATTGAGATATGTATATTATTCTTTTTTGGAGGTCCTCCATTGCTTATTCGATATATTCCATTGTTTTGATTTTTGTACACCGGACCTGGAGAATATCCTTGAATTTTGCCAATTTCTTTTGTTTCCGATGTATAGCTGAGCAAGCTGTTTCTATTTCAAAGGTAAGTAATGATAATAAAAATAATAATAATTCCTTTACTTCACATATTACAAATAGGCCCGCCGCTAGCTGTTTGAGCGCCCATGTGCAATTGCTGTTATGCCGCCCTATAAATACGTCAGAGTTTTGTCAAAAAAGGGCTAATTGATATTTCAAGTTCAAGATATATCAGACTGAAGAGAAGACATTTGCTGATGAACTGACGATCTTAAATAATTTTTGATGATTTTAAATTTTGAAAAAAACCTTTCAACAGATGCAACTGAAACCAGTGGTAATTATAATCTCAGTGCTATTGTTGTATTCGGAAATATGGAAATTAAGTCACCGATAGAATTGGTAGAATACTGAAGAGACACAACATCGAGTCCGTTTATGCGCCGTCACAAAAACTTGGCCAAATGATCAGAACCACCAAAGAGTCGACCCAATTTTACAAGCCGATATTTACAGGATACCTTGTGACTACGCAAAGTAAACATTGGTACAACAAAACGAATTAAGTTTCAATTTGTGAATTAAGGAGCATGAATGATGCTGTCAACTCAATCAGACAGAAAAATCAGCACTAGCGGACATGACATTATATAGTCTTGCTCAAATGCAGAGGTTATCTCTAATATCGAAAGTTATTATCCTAGGATGGACATGGAAGCCATTGAAATTCATAAATATGATAACATTAAAAAAAAGAGGAAACCCCCTTGGTTGGCGCATGGCTGCCAGTCTTTGAAAAAAAAAACAAGATGAAGCCGATAAGGAGTAGGATCGATGGGCCAATCAACACAGCGCACGTAAACTTTTTACCTTCTCCCGCCATTCACTGGAGTATGAATATCACCTCCGGATTCACCCTGGCATCACTGTCAGAAATTCAGTGGTATAGTTACAATATCAGAACAAAAATCCGCTACGGCAAATGTCGGTGCAATGTTAGGTAAAATAATTCCATATAGACGGCCAATAAACCCGAAAAGCTCTCTCAATGCAATTAAGTCATTGCCGGAAAGTTATTGTAATAGGGTTTGTGGATCAATAGACTGTTCTGCTGCAAACTGTGACTTTAATGCAATAATTTCATCAAACAAATCAATACCGTCAATGTCTGATTTATTAGTTGCATCAAGTAAGTTTCGAATTCAAATCTTCACAAAGCTTCATCAAATCATCATTGATGTAGTTGAATAAGTTGTAGCTAAAAAGCCAAAGACGTCGGTAAATGTTTTCAACACCTCGAATCTATTCTTTAACGAAGTGAATGTTTGATCCAGGATCCTAAAAAAAAATTGAAATTACTCTCACAACAAAGCAGGGCCGAATTAACCCCAGGGCAAAAAGGGCAATTGCCCAGGGCGAATTCAGAATTGGGGGCGAATCCCTGTCGTTTTTTATAAAATTATCATTTGTGTAATGTAAGGGGGCAAAAAAATATATAGTGCCCAGGGCGCAGAGTGGACCTAATCCGGTCCTGAACAAAAAAGAGTATATAACTCAATATACACACTGAAACTGAAAAGCAGGGAAGGCGAAGTACTTATCTGAAAACAATTAGAATAAACAGGAAAAATGAGATGAAAGGCTTGAAAAAAATTCCGGTCCTCATATGACTACCAATGATCATCGTTGCTGCATAAATTAACACTTCCAACTTTAATTGGAAATTGATGAAAGGTGTAACGAGATCCTCTCACAAACAAAATTTTTTATGGTTATATAATTTTTTCTTGGGATGTCGTTTCTTATATTTGATATTACGATCTCTATGACTCGATTTGCCGCCCCCCCTGGACGTGCCGCCCGTGTGCAGTGCACACTTCGTTCACCTACTCACGGCAGACCTGATTAAAACTAGAAACATGATTATGAAAGTGAAAATTTGTGACCAGCAGTACACTTGCTTATTAGGAAAATTATGAGAATAGTAACATAGTCACTATCAGAACAAACAAAAATCACTTTAATACACTGAATGAAATAGCTTGAAAATTAATGTATTCTGGCAACATGTGAGGTCTGTAACTTGTTTCTAGAATATATTCTCATATTTCAGGATTTTCATGGGGCCATTTGTTGTGAGCTGAAATACCAGAATAAAAGCATCTTCTTTCATATTTAGGGAGTCTGTGTTTGGCAAGATTAAAGTTTGATTTTCCACATTTTTTGTTTTATGATTTTTTATAGAGTTCTTTCTTTTGTAGAAAAAGAACATAAGTTCATATATGCATAAACCTGTCAAAGTTAAAATGTGCTTCAAAACCAAAATGGTTTGTATATACGTATATATAGGTTTGAGGGGGAATTAAGCTGTTTCCACAGTTTTTGGATATGCTGGTAAGAAGGTTTTCATCTATCGTTAAGCGCAGAAATGTAGTTGATACAAGTATTTCCAGGATTTTTCCAGCGAAGGAGACGTCTTTTCGTTTTGAGCTTCCTATAGTGACCGAATTTGACATTGAAACACAAACACCTTATTTGTTCAGAGGAATTTCTAATCGACGAAGAAAAAGCATTGGTAGGTGTTCTCGAAGTAAGTTAGGAATGTTCATGTAAAAATCTATAGTGACTAACTCGATTCGAGAAAATTTTAAGGGTTTTTTTCAGATTTCAGACCAATTTGTTAAGAATAATAATGGAGTGATATATCAAAATATTCAAAATGATTTATAATTCAATAGAAAATCTGATGATCAACGAAAACAATAAGTTCAAAGACTTATACCGAATGCGAAATGAACTACCTACTTACTATGCCCCTTCTTTCCTCGCATAATAGCGTAGGGTTCTTTTGGCCTAGAGCAAATTCAACTCAACCATTTCTATTTGAATACAATGATCTTCAATCAATTCAGCAATAAATCCGTCGCATCATCCTATGCTTATCTTGTATCTGAAAAGTGTTAATTCGAGAAAGAGGCAAAACGGTAAGGAATGAAAAAAAAGGATGAAATATAACAAGCGGAACCTCCTCTTCGGTTGCGAAGTCAAATCAGCCACCCTAAAATTACCATCGATTATACGTTGGAGCCAGAATTGACTTGGAATTTTTGCGAACTTGCTTGCAGCGAGGACGATTTTATCAGTTGCTGCTTCCATTAAATACTACTGCCGAATTTCACGGCTAATAAAATATTATCGAGAATAAATATTCAATTTCGTAGCTGTTTTCGTTAGATCTATGTTGAGAAGAAGGTTTTATTCGTTGTTATTAATAAAGATGAAAGATAGCTATTTTTATTGCCATTTTATTGATCGTCTGTCGGATCGATGAATTTGTCAATATTTCATCTCAATGAAGTCTTACCTCCATGCATCGGTCTCTTAGTTCAATTGCCAATTCAACATTATTTATTCGCCATCACTCTTTATTCGTCATGTGGTAATGAAATAATTAAGGCATGGTCTTGGAAGATCCTAAGTAAAGCTCCGTCTAGCCTGAAGTGATTCATGACAAACTGATTTATGAACTTAATAAGAAAGACTGATAAGAACCAATAACAATATTCTTCGAGGTATACACATCTACCAAATTTGCTGAATATTTCCTGTTGTTCCTGTGGAAAGATAAACTCAGAATTGAAGAAGTATCCTGTCCGATCAACATGCGGCAACGAAATTCCTGTCGTGATAGAATTAAGAGAAATGGATTCGACTGATGTCCTCATCAATTATGTCTTCAAGGTGACCTAGTGAATGGTTTTTGAACATGTCGAGGCAAGTTTCCCAATTATATTTGAGAAAATCAATAATTGGATGAGAATTTTGTCACTAAGAGTAATGGATAATACTCTCAATATTGGCAATACAAAATGAATTTGAAGATTCTACAATGCACAAAAATTCCTAGTCGTGCTTAACACCATTCAATCACTTTTCATATGAAACAATTTGAAACCATTGATTGAGGTTCGATCATCCCCAAATCTGTTCAATAATCGTACTTTTGTTTTTTAGTAAGTCTATCCAAAAAATCAATATTGCAACATATGTAGGAAGTAATGATGGTTGAATTCTAGCTGAGAGTAACCATCAAACAGATGCGATACTCATGCTAAGTCGAATTACCAGAGGTGGGTATATTTTGAAGAACCCAAACATGATTATTACAGGAATAAATATTTCTGACATTTTTTCCAGATATATTTCTTCGCCTTAATATGCCTTTTTTCCTTTATTCATCGTCCTCAAGTGCAATTGTCAAAAAATTATATTTTTTTTTTCACGTGAACATAATTATATCATCATTTTCAGCACTTAGCTACTTCTTTCTATAAGATTATTATTATTATTATTTCTTTCTAGAAGATTGTTGACTATAAGAAAAAAAATCCAGATCGAAGGTTCAACTAAGATCTAAATGTAACTCAGCACCCCAGAGGTAAAGTGTGTTAAGTCACAATATCAAATTTGGACAAAAGAGAGATTTTTCAGTTGGATTATTGTTTCAGAAAATGTTTACCGCCATTATTTGGCGATTTGATATACCTTGGAAGTCAAAAATGTGTTCCACTAGCTAGAATTTACTTATGTGAATCCAATATTGTAGATAATTCGTGTCTGAAAAAATGTGACTTAACACACTTTACCTCTGAGGTGCTGAACTAGATTGCAAGCCAATTCATTGAAATTCGAATGATTAATTACCTCAAACCGAACGAGTTGTTCCATACTGGGAGTTCAATAAAATTTAATTTTACATTGCTTTCAATTATGTATCGATGAAAAAAATTTTTTCTATAATATAAAACACCGATTAGTAGTTATGGGTATCCCAAATTGCTTGATTTTGGATGTTTCTGGTAATTCTAGACTAGATAAGTAAAAACGTTGAAAGTAATCCTGGGCTCGATTTTCGTGTAGTGAAAACCGTCTCACGATATCTTCGTTTGTTTTGGAGATATAACAAGATTTTGATATTTTATCGATTTCGACGATGTGCCAAAATTAATTCATTTTCCAAAATGAAAATCGAGCGCAGGACACTTTCCAACGTTTTTTCTTCATAGTCAAGAAACATTTTCATTATTTTTATTTATGAAAGTGACGCCGTCAGTTTTATACGGGGTGAATATTTTTGATTGAAATCGTCTGTATAACTATAGTATTGCGCTGGATAAGTGAGTAGAGCATAACAATTCACAATTTTCACTATAGGAACTTCATTATACAGGAATTATATTCGAAATTTGCGGGCATTTTCATCATTGAAGAAAAATGCTCGAAAATGACCTACATGAAATGCAAGTACGTTGTTCTTCATTCCATTAGTAAATCTGTGAAAATTTTCTCGGACTACTACCATGATGGGACTAAAAGAATCTAGTTGGAACCATGTATTGTGGAAGAATCATCACACGAGGATAAATAAAAAAATTGAAATTTGGTATGTTCAAGAGTCGACTTTCTGTCTGGTAAGAATTAGATAAACTTGACAGTAGACGCATTATTGCTTTGAAACATTCTTACATATATGTATACACCCATGTATATTATTTTTAAAATAGCTGTTAGTCTAAGTTTAGTTTGTGACATGGAAAATTAGTCAATGTTTTCATTCTGGTGGATGAAGCGCATTAGATTCAATGCTAGTTTGTATATTTAATGTACCTCAATGGGTCGTTATCTTTTTATGGGATGTCTTAAAAACGCATATTCAATTTGTTTCTTGTTTGTAATAATTTCCGAGTGAATCAGATTTAAATTTGGCATCATCCCAATAAACAGTGTTCTTAAAAAATTAGTTTCTCTGCCGTAGATCCAGATGTATTTATTCATTCAATTTTCTTCTGATTCAGCATCTTTGAAGAATGTACCATACATAATTAAAATTAAATAATAATTCATTCATTTCACATTTTCGGGAATCTTTTAATATTTTTTTTCTTGGAGTTTTTGAAAGATGATGAAAGGATGATCAATAAAAGTGTTCTGTCCAAAATTACAGGAATTTTTCAAAAAAGTGTAGCATTCAGCCTGTAAGGAACAGTACCTCTTATAACATGAGAAAATGAAAAGAAGATATTATGGTGCAAATGAGAAAAACAAACATTTATTCTAATATCACTACCTACGTCTATTATTAATTGAGGTTGTAGTATGAGTATATTACACAGTGGCATCAAGATTATTCCAGCTGTCAAAAATTCTATTTGAGAAGTCCAGTACTTGGTCCAGTCTCGATATAGAAAATAATTGTCCTTTTTGAGATTGAACTAGATTTACGGTTAACAATCAACATTATGTCGAAATTACCGAAACTGTGGTCCAATATTTTAAAATTGGATATTAGGTGAGCGAGTTAGTACAGTAAGTAAGTCTCTCTTCTTAACAGGGTGTTCACGGTTTACCGTTGAGTGAAAAATATTGAAAACTTATGAAGTTGTGATTTTTCATTTTTTCATTCATCATGATGACAATTTTGAATAACAAAAAGAGTCTGAGAGTGCCGTCTGATAAGCTTCATAAATTGTTCCAAATATCAACTATTCGTTACTTCTGTAGGTGGAAATTTATTAATTTGTAAACTGTATAGGGTGAGTGTTCGACTTGTACATGAATTTATACAATGAATTCTTGAGGTCAAAAGAAACACTTTTTGCGTATACCTACTATTTTTGTCGATACAGCCTAGATGAAAAAATATAGCTGTTTTGAACTTTCGTGAAGAGTTATGCCACCCCTGGAAAAAACCCACTGAAATTGTTTGGAGAATTAGATCTACCACTCGAACTTCATTCGCAAAGATGAAGAAGGAATTTAATTGTGTGAATTTTCCGAACAGAGTTGAATTCAATCGAAATATAAATTTTTTTTATTTCGTTAAATAATGAATTATAGCCAAATATTCATATAATAGAACCTATACTTGAGAATTTGGTACCCCGGATTTCTGGTACAATTGGAATATAACGGTATGATGCAATGGTCATAATGAAAAAAATAAAACATATGAGTGGAATTTTGTACTAATATAAAATTCGCCACATCAATAAGAGCTATACTACATATTCGTCAACTCAAATTTCATTCTCAAAAGTTTGAGATTGCTAAGAAAAAACCCACACTAGAGTATGAAACACTCTACCGAAACTTCTTTTCATGAGATGAGATTATAATTATATAGCTATGGAAGACAGTAAATTAGTTTTCCAGTGCACTTTCATCAGGTCGAAAATAAAGAAAATCGTAAAAAAACTGACTTCAATGAATTTTTGAAACTAAGAAGGTAATAACTTGGAAAATGCGGATCGGATCACCCGATTATATTCGACTTTTTCATAAATGATAACAAAGATCGATCTGCTGAAATGAATGAGAATATTGAAGATACATCAATATTGATGCTGATTCATAAAAAAAATGATGCATATTTGCATGAAATTTGCAATGTTCGTCGTTATTTTCCTGAGCTTGCTGATATAATCATTGCGTATTTCCGAGAAAAAGAAGCTCGTGATACCTTTCATTATCGATTCATGATTTGATCCACAGAAATCAACTTATTCAATATTGCATCATTATTTCAATTTAATCCAAAAATTCACTGTTTGCATATACAGGATATTCTTAAATTCATGCGACAAAATTCAGAAGGTGAATGCTCGTATGAAATTAAGATGGGTATTTCTTATAACCATATTCCCTCAGAACACCCCTTTCCGAAATATCACTCTAAGAAAAATGTGGGTAAACTCCAGATTTTATTTTCTGAAATTCCAGTAAAGCTAGAATCTTAAAATTCTGAAATTTTCAGGCACTCGCAAACCATACACGGGTATATTTTCAATATTCCTTTTACGTTATATGAGCGTGAAATTAGTAACCCCTACTTTATTTCATATCGAAACTTTTTTCGAGATGAAGTTTGATGAGTCAAAATTATATATTAAAATCCTTGTTATGTTAACAAATTTTCTTATTCTTGAATCTTAGATGGGAAGGAAAACCATGTTTTTTTAACTATTTCAATGAATTTAGTGGAAAACATTGAATATGTGAAATTTGGAGGGATTCATAGTAAATGCTGGTAATGACCAGCTTCATACATGAATGTAGTGCACCTACGTGTCATGAATAAAAAAAAAATTTTAACTGAATTATAGTGACCACTTTCAAGGGGTGATCTCTAGGAAGGGCGTGAGCTTGTTATACACCCATCTTAATTTCATACAAGCATTCACCTATCGAATTTTGTCGCATGAATTTAGGAACACCCATGAATTTTTTTTGACAAACGATGAAAAATGTTTTCACTTGGTGTATCTAGAGTGGTGTTCTTGACATAGATATATACTGAGTATTTGAAATTAAAATCAAGATGTTTTGTTCTTGAGAAAGTTCACCTATTTCATTATTCATCATCCAACTTATCATATCGAAGTTCGATCACTATAAATCACTTTTCGAATTGAAAAGTGAAAACTTCAATACGAATGATGAATACCGATACGAAAAAAACCAACAAACTCTAGACCAAAACAAGAACTCGGTGTCCCTCCGAAGAACACTAACCGATACCGCGAATTCTGCGTTATTGCCATACCGGTCACGTCTCTTCTGGGCCGAAATCGATACAAGTACCGGATCGGGCTCCAAAACGTCGATAATCCGATATTTTCGATCATTTTCGAATATGAAAATCGGAAAGACAGCCGTGGGTGGCTGGAAGAGCTTGCCGCAAGACTGGCACAACTTGAGCTTACAGCGTGTGGTGCTACCAAGTGTTGCATTTTATAGAACCGCCAGTTGCCCACACCGCCTCGTTACGAGAGGAGCTCCTAGACCCCGACTGGCTAGGATGCGAGCCTACTGCAGTCTGTACTCGAAGTCTTCTGTTCGCGAGTGCTAATTTCATTTATTGTTTCAGTAACCCCGAGTCGGTTTGTTTATGTTACCTGTGCCACCACCAGCATAAGGAGAAGTGACAGTTGATGCGAGCAGGGCTCATGTAACTAACCCCGCAGCTTTGAAAATTATCCCAACATAAACTCCACACCAAACGCTGGAATTCCAGGATTTTCAGAGTGCTACTCAGATTTATTCAGGTGCATAAATCATTTGAAGTGGATATTGGTGCGATGAAGTAGTGCGACCTAAATATATATGTGTTTAGAAAAGTTACCAGCTAGATTGCATCTGTAGTTCGTCTTCGTAACATTTGTATACACCTCAAGGAGAAACTTCCACCCTACCGGTAAGCTAAACACCGTTATTTATTGAGTTAGACGGTGATTGTAAATATCTTAATTGGATCGCTCTTTGTTTACTCTTTCTTATTCTTGCGAACGGCACCGGGATGATTTTATGAGAAAAAGTACGTCGCCCACGCTTTGATCTGAAGAAGTACTTGCGATCTATCCCCGGATTCTCCCAAGAAATAGACGCCTGCATGTTTGTTTCGCCTAATTGTTGTTTTTCAGATTCGCAGACAGAAAATGCCCCAATTATTTTTTTATGGATTAAACATCGTTCTGCTCTCGTAACCTAGATTCTTCAACATTCGGCTTGGTTTCAGTAGACTTTAGTGTTAGTCCATAAAACCGAGACCTAAAACAGCCCTTAATATTCCCAAAATTGATTTATAATTATCACAATGAACTCTGCTTTTCTATGAACTTTCAGTAGTTATCGTGCACCCAAAATATGTTGAAAGCAAATATTGAATCCGTTCACAACTATATAATATAATATTGAATATAAAAATGTAGTTTGGAAATGTCTATTCACCATTCATTCTTCTTCGAATATAATAATCTGTCAATTTTTAGCTCGGATGTAAAAATATAGACATCTTAGACAATATCTAACCATTTATTACTAATTAGCTCGTTCATAAATAACCAACGTGGGTGGAATCATGAAATTATCAATGTTTCAGAGTGTTATAGGATGCGACTCAATACTCGATCGAATTGTTACCTCAGCAAAGCTTTACACTCAACAGTTCCATGAGTTATGAAATGTACGATAAAAGTTCGGAATTAAACCTTTGAGAGAATCGACAGTTTGTTTTGCATATTGGTTCAACGATCTGGAGATTGACATAGGCCATATTTCCCATGAAGAAATATAAAGTTCTTTTCTCGTTTTTTTTCAATAGATGAGTTCGATTTCATGCATTGAAGCTGGGGGAATTATCCGAGGAATTATCATTAGTGAAAGAAATTTTCATGTAGATTTGCGATATGAGTTTGACATTCATTGATGCTTGAGGACATTGTTGTGAATTTGATGCTCGGTTTGATGAGGATCTGGACAAAAACATTTTCCACAGGCTAGCCTACACGTTAACAAATTTTCATCCAAATGAGAAATTTCGTGAAATCATTCCGAAAAAGCAAGCGTTGGTATCAAAAAAATTTTATTTTATGTTGGATTAAACATGAAATATCTCAGACAATGGTCTGGGGATGAATATTGATTTAATTTGATTTTTCCAAAAAAACGTAGAAGCTCCTTTTGGCATATCACGAGGCCTATCACATTGTGGTCATACGAACTGTCACAAATTTTGTTTCCTGAAGTGAAGTTTAGGATTATCCTCATGCAATATATGTCGCCCCTCAGAATTCGACTCGAAATTCGAATACAACACAATGATCGTCAACTTCAATACTGGTCCTTCAGATAAAATCGGGATAATAAACTGTCATTTACTTCGGAACCACCCCTTCAAGGGTCCATAATTCCTTCGATAATTCCTCCAAATTCTCCTGGATACTCTTCTAGTTTTCCTTTTTCCTTGGCTTATTTTCATTTTTGCTCTCTCGAGCGCTCTCTATCTCCTCATTGGTATTGAACTTTGAACTGCATGATGCATGTTTTTCTAAAGTTTTGTTGATTTACTTATGACCTGTCGAATTCCCTTTATTCAATAGATCAGCAGAAACTGTGATAGACGCTAACCCGAGCGCTAACCTGATTCAGTTTCAACCTCGGTTTCAACATTTTTTTCAATATTAAAATTTATTTTCGGGTTTACTGTAGGCGATTGTAAGTAGATCGTATATTGATGAATGTGACATGTGAACACTGAACCAATTTCAGGATATTCTTTTTGTTCAATAGTTTTTCTATTGATTCACAGGGCGGATATATTCCTACATATTATGTATTTCTTGTCTTAGATTTCCTGCAATTTGGTAGTTTTGAAAGTCTGGCCTGTATAATATTCTTGTAGAGATTTTTCTTTCTTTGTTTACTTGGTAACTCGCTTGGTAATCAAGCATTTTCATACTGAAAAGTAAGTCCTGAAATAGAAAAGTAAAAATATAGTTTCATGCCTTTACGCAGGTCATACCGATACCATTTCTGCATATTCCATCTTTAATTTATAGGCGAGTTTGTTGGCTCGCAGATCTTTCATCTTGAGGCTGAAGAAATTAAATAAGATCTTTTTTTATTAATCAACAACTTTTTTTGAGGAATATAAGAACTCTCAAGAGTAGAATTTTAGCCAACGGTTGCTCTTACACTTAACCTGAAAGAAGCATCAGTATTCCAAGTCCATTACAAACAAAATATCCATGCAATTTGTATTTATCTCGGTATATATTAACTCTAAATTCTTGGTTGGTTCCGAGGTTGGTTCCTTGAAAGTTTTTTATGAAGAAAAAATTAAGAAATAATTTCCAATTCGTGATTGGAGAATACTGCAATTGCAATCCGACCATTATTCTTCTACTAATTATTATCAAGGGAAATCCATGGATTTGTAATTTTGAAATCAGGTGTCACTATGAGTTTTTAAATTCAAAATCTAACACTATTTACTCTCCACATCCCTCTGCTGTTTTCATTTTCAAACAGGAATATATGCATTGTGAAAGAATATTGGTCTGATTGCAGTTTTCTGCAATCACAAATTGTAAATCATTTCCTAATATTTCAACGAGTACTTAGAAAACAAAACGGCACAACCACTTCAACTTTGAGCAACATCTCTGAATAAGCTCGTGAATAAGTAATCAAATTACCTTTCATGTGATGTATCATAATCCATATATTCCTATTTGAAAAAATAAAGTAGAGAGGTGCGGGAGGGAGTGAGAAATATCAAATTCATAAAAGCATAATATGATGAATATGTTTTGAAATGAAAAATCGACACCTACCGAAGGAACTACTAAAAATGGTTTCGTAGCTTTTCACCAAGCATTCCACTAAACTATTCCCCTCGCTATTCCCATAACATGATAATTCATTGATTAAAACCGAGATTATAACGACAGAACACCTATCAGAGCACACATGCATTTTTTTGACATGAAAGTTATAGGCACACCCTGAAAAACTAATGATTCATGCTTCTTGATATTCAGCATGATGAGGCAGTGACAATTATTTAATGCATTATAAATTCTTGTTTTCTTCGAGAAATAGCGGTCTTTGATAATTCCGAATGTTGATATCTCACATATTATTTCAATCAGCCAACGATACTGGTTTTGAATTGTGTAATGTAGAACGACATATTTTTGTATTCTATTTGAATTTCTCTAAATCTTCATAGTAAATTGTGGTAACTGGGTATTCTATTTTAAGTGCGGTAATTTTTTCTCGTATTGTCCACCTCGATGTATTTGTAGCATTTATTCCTGAATGATATTCGAATTCAACGAAAATATTTCGTTATAGTGAACCTTGCAGTGAACTAACATAATTTACAATTGAAGTTTTCGGATTCTAATCTTAGCATGATTCATAATTCGCTTAACTTAATACGTTTCTTCACAAATTGATAACTTAACAATTAGTAGAGATTAAATTTAATAGCGAAACAATAGTTAGGAAGCTGTCTAGACTGTTGGCGTAGTTCCATTGATTCATTCCTCTCCGTTGGAAATAAATTATTCGATCGTATGAACTTTTCGGAGAATCTACTTTTTTCAGTTTCATAATCCAATAAGAATTTCAAACAGAATTTTAGCCTATCATATTCTTTCTGATTTTATCCTAATCGATTTATGTCGACCTGAGTAAAAATGTAACTATGCTGCATAATTCCGACATTCTTGAAATTGCAGGATATATTAAGAAAAGTATTTAAACATTTCGTTTCAAATGAAATTCGAAAATATTTCGAGACGTTCATAAATGAGAAACCTTCGAAGAAACGTTTTTGTAATACTTCCAGCTCTTCAGTTTCTTCTCCGGTTTCATCTAGCTTATGGAGTCCGAGAGGGAGTCATTGGTGTGGTTTTTATTAGTTAGCGAGTTCAAGTTGAGTCGTAAGACGTCGAGTATGACGTTGATTGGGAGTTATCGGAGTACTCGGAGCCAATGAGCAAGTTTTTTTCTTAGATATATTTTTATTTCTTTTTTAATTTACCCATTGCTTCGACAATAATACACGTTGGATGAAATAGCGGGTCCTCGGTGGGGTCGTTCACGTATAAACATCTAAAAATTACCTGAAAGTTTCGAAATTGAAAATTTGAGAACTCAACTTTTGTGTACCACCATCGATTTTAAACTATTCTCACATAGATCATCCACATGTGTGAAATGTAAGCAATATTTTCGAACTAGATAATAGAAAACTGGGTCGAAAACGTCCCAAGGGATCATTCATAAGGGCATCTGTTATGATCTCGGTTATGATTCATATCGAGATGTATACCTTCAAGTCATCATATTTTCTAGAACGTTAGGTGCGAGGTTAGGTACATATCTTATAATAAGATTAGTCATGCATTTTACCTAATGATATAAATTTGCACTTGTAGTAACCAGTAACGCCGAAGAGCTGGTTATACATAGCTGTCACCTTAATTTTTTAAAGATATTGTAGTTCCTATAGAATTTATCAAAGCCAGCCGTGATACATTAGGTTTTATGGTCATTCTTTATCTATATCATGAAATGAATATATATTTCCTGGTAAGGAGAATACTCGATCTGAAAGCTTGCTGTGAGATTGTTATGCTTCACTTGAAATAATCTCGGATAATGTCAGGAAACAACTTATAGGCTATTATCGGTGTTGGTATTACCTTTTTTAAAAACCACTGACATGCACGCGCTTGATTTTTAGTATGTTCCAGATTCGACATAAAAACGTTTGGGGAAAAGTTTTTATTAAGAGTTTTTGCCAATTGGAGTGATAACTACTCCGAACTCGACTCCGAAGTTTTCAACAGCTTCAGTCTGCCAATTCAAACCGATGTTAAAACTTCCCATGTGTTAGTCTCCCGGTTAATCTTCTCACCCCCTTTTTTCTTCAATTTCTCTCAAATTATAAGACCCATCACAGAATTCCATATAGTAATAGAACGAGTAATAGACGAAAATGAAATCAAGAAAATGACAATCACGACTACGCCCACAGGACCCGAGACAGGACCATATCCTTCTCATGAAATTATTCATAACCGAATCGCAAAGTGTCTGACCGATGTGCTTGAAAACATCACGAATTCCATATTTGAGTTCTTGAATCGACACCGGGCTGTTTCCATAAACCTTCTAGTAGTAAGAAGTATGACATCACGTCTGGAGTGCCTCAAGGTTCAGTCCTGGGCCCATCTTTGTTCTTACTTTGTATGAATGATCTGCCTGAATACCTGAAATCAGTGTTAGTGCTTATTTTTGCAGATAACTTTTCTGTTGCAGTCACTGCCTCGAATGTTTCCGAACTCATTGATGCCTGTAAATGTCTCATTCAGACTTTCATCGAATGGTGTCAGGAAAATGCACTTTTGTTGAATGTCGAAAAAACCAAATGTATTCATTTCGGTACAAAAAATATTGGGCATGATCCTCTAACTATCATCTGTTCTGATGCTGTGATAAAGTCTGATGAATGTATAAAGTTTTTAGGCATATATATTAATGAATACCTTAGAAGGAATTACCATGTTGACGTGTTAAGTAAGAAAGAAGAACTCATCTTATTAGCAATATATCCAGTGAAAAATTGTTGATTCACTGAATGTCTCCTCAACTTATACTACTGTTTAGTTTGCAGTCACATATCTTATATTATTTTGTTATGTGGTAACTCAACTGATATAAATAGAATATTTTTTGCTCAGAAAAGGATTCTGCCGAGGGTTCTGCGCTTAATCTTTGGTATTGACTCGAGATCATCGTGCAAACCTGTTTTTGTAGAGAACAAAGTACTGACAGTTCCATGTATTTACAAATCATTACTCGTGGTCAGACGAAATTTGGAAACAATGGGAAAATTATCTAGTCATCACTCTTATGCCACAAGAAATACGGAAATCTTGTCACTGTAAAGCATCGAACCACTAAATTCGACCGTTCACCAACCTACCAAGGAATTAAATTATACGACAAATTACCTAAATGTTTCAAAACTATGAATCTCGTCTGTTTCAAGAAGAAAATAAAATATTTGTTGTGGGGAAAAGGTTATTATAGTCTGAGCGAACACTTGAATAATTCTATGAATGTGAAACTGGCAACAGTTCTGCCAGCAACAGATTTAGCGTTCAACCGGTGCGCCGTAACTGGTGATCCCGCGGCACGGCCGACAGACGAGTTAGTTAGCGTCTTAAAAAACATTGAAACATAGTGGAATGGTATCATATTTTGAAATGAAATGTTGTTTATGTATTAACTAGGGATAATAGTAGACTATATCCATTTCCGTAAAAGGGTGGGCGGAGGAATGAAAAAGGACTTTGAAAATACATAATTCCGATTATTTTAAGTTCTATAAAAACCAAAAAAGACGTTGTCCCATATGTTGACTTGGTTTTTTGTGTTTATTTTGATATGAAAAATCATTACTAATCGATGAAAGTCATTGTCGGGCCGTAGGAGGAGTACAGGGGGAATCTGAAAAATACTGTACTCTTTTTACTCAATGTTCTATGAAAACTAAAAAAAAAGTTGTCCCATATGTTGACTTGGTTTTTTGTGTTGGTTTTGATATGAACAATCATCCCTAATCGATGAAAGTCATTGTCGGGCCGTAGGAGAAGTACAGGGAGAGTCTGAAAAATACTGTACTTCTAATATTCAAAGTTCTATAAAAACCAAAAAAGACGTTGTCCCATGTGTTGACTTGGTTTTTTGTGTTGGTTTTGATATGAACAATCATTCCTAATCGATGAAAGTGATTGTCGGGCCGTAGGAGGAGTACAGGGGAATCTGAAAAATACTGTACTCTTATTACTCAATGTTCTATGAAAACTAAAAAAAAAGTTGTCCCATATGTTGACTTGGTTTTTTGTGTTGGTTTTGATATGAACAATCATTCCTAATCGATGAAAGTCATTGTCGGGCCGTAGGAGGAGTACAGGGGGAATCTGAAAAATACTGTACTCTCATTACTCAATGTTCTATGAAAACTAAAAAAAAAGTTGTCCCATATGTTGACTTGGTTTTTTGTGTTGGTTTTGATATGAACAATCATCCCTAATCGATGAAAGTCATTGTCGGGCCGTAGGAGGAGTACAGGGGGAATCTGAAAAATACTGTACTCTTATTACTCAATGTTCTATGAAAACTAAAAAAAAAGTTGTCCCATATGTTGACTTGGTTTTTTGTGTTGGTTTTGATATGAACAATCATTCCTAATCGATGAAAGTCATTGTCGGGCCGTAGGAGGAGTACAGGGAGAGTCTGAAAAATACTGTACTTCTAATATTCAAAGTTCTATAAAAACCAAAAAAGACGTTGTCCAATATGTTGACTTGGTTTTTTGTGTTGATTTTGATATGAAAAATCATTTCTAATCGATGAAAGTCATTGTCGGGCCGTAGGAGGAGTACAGGGAGAATCTGAAAAATACTGTACTTCTAATATTCAAAGTTCTATAAAAACCAAAAAAGACGTTGTCCAATATGTTGACTTGGTTTTTTGTGTTGATTTTGATATGAAAAATCATTCCTAATCGATGAAAGTCATTGTCGGGCCGTAGGAGGAGTACAGGGAGAGTCTGAAAAATACTGCACTTCTAATATTCAAAGTTCTATAAAAACCAAAAAAGACGTTGTCCAATATGTTTACTTGGTTTTTTGTGTTGATTTTGATATGAGAAATCATTACTAATCGATGAAAGTGATTGTCGGGCCGTAGGAGGAGTACAGGGGGAATCTGAATAATACTGTACTTCTAATATTCAAAGTTCTATAAAAACCAAAAAAGACGTTGTCCAATATGTTGACTTAGTGTTTTGTGTTGATTTTGATATGAAAAATCTTCACTAATCGATGAAAGTCATTGTCGGGCCGTAGGAGGAGTACAGGGGGAATCTGAAAAATACTGTACTCTTATTACTCAATGTTCTATGAAAACTAAAAAAAAAGTTGTCCCATATGTTGACTTGGTTTTTTGTGTTGATTTTGATATGAGAAATCATTACTAATCGATGAAAGTGATTGTCGGGCCGTAGGAGGAGTACAGGGGGAATCTGAAAAATACTGTACTCTTATTACTCAATGTTCTATGAAAACTAAAAAAAAAGTTGTCCCATATGTCGTCTTGGTTTTTTGTGTTGGTTTTGATTTGAACAATCATTCCTAATCGATGAAAGTCATTGTCGGGCCGTAGGAGGAGTACAGGGAGAGTCTGAAAAATACTGTACTTCTAATATTCAAAGTTCTATAAAAACCAAAAAAGACGTTGTCCAATATTTTGACTTGGTTTTTTGTGTTCATTTTGATATGAGAAATCATTACTAATCGATGAAAGTGATTGTCGGGCCGTAGGAGGAGTACAGGGGGAATCTGAATAATACTGTACTCTTATTACTCAATGTTCTATGAAAACTAAAAAAAAAGTTGTTCCATATGTTGACTTGGTTTTTTGTGTTGGCTTTGATATGAACAATCATTCCTAATCGATGAAAGTGATTGTCGGGTCGTAGGAGGAGTACAGGGGGAATCTGAAAAATACTGTACTCTTATTACTCAATGTTCTATGAAAACGAAAAAAAAAGTTGTCCCATATGTTGACTTGGTTTTTTGTATTGGTTTTGATATGAACAATCATTCCTAATCGATGAAAGTCATTGTCGGGCCGTAGGAGGAGTACAGGGAGAGTCTGAAAAATACTGTACTTCCATTATTCAAAGTTCTATGAAAACCAAAAAAGACGTTGTCGCATATGTTGACTTGGGATGATTGTTCATATCAAAATCAACACAAAAAACCAAATCAAAACATTGGACAACTTTTTTTTTAGTTTTCATAGAACTTTGAGTAATAAGAGTACAGTATTTTTCAGATTTCCCCTGTACTCCCCCTACGGCCCGACAATGACCTTCATCGATTAGTAATGATTTTTCATATCAAAATCAACACAAAAAACCAAGTCAACATATTGGACAACGTCTTTTTTGGTTTTTATAGAACTTTGAATATTAGAAGTACAGTATTTTTCAGACTCTCCCTGTACTCCTCCTACGGCCCGACAATGACTTTCATCGATTAGTTATGATTTCTCATATCAAAATCAACACAAAAAACCAAGTCAACACATGGGACAACGTCTTTTTTGGTTTTTATAGAACTTTGAATATTAGAAGTACAGTATTTTTCAGACTCTCCCTGTACTTCTTCTACGGCCCGACAATGACTTTCATCGATTAGGAATGATTGTTCATATCAAAACCAACACAAAAAACCAAGTCAACATATGGGACAACTTTTTTTTTAGTTCTCATAGGACATTGAGTAATAAGAGTACAGTATTTTTCAGATTCCCCCTGTACTCCTCCTACGGCCCGACAATGACTTTCATCGATTAGGAATGATTGTTCATATCAAAATCAACACAAAAAACCAAGTCAACATATTGGACAACGTCTTTTTTGGTTTTTATAGAACTTTGAATATTAGAAGTACAGTATTTTTCAGACTCTCCCTGTACTTCTTCTACGGCCCGACAATGACTTTCATCGATTAGGAATGATTGTTCATATCAAAACCAACACAAAAAACCAAGTCAACATATGGGACAACTTTTTTTTTAG
Organism: Hippodamia convergens; assembly: GCA_038502775.1. Classification (NCBI taxonomy): domain Eukaryota; kingdom Metazoa; phylum Arthropoda; class Insecta; order Coleoptera; family Coccinellidae; genus Hippodamia; species Hippodamia convergens. Next base: position 31,543,469 of record CM076609.1, read on the forward strand.
TTTTCATAGAACATTGAGTAATAAGAGTACAGTATTTTTCAGATTCCCCCTGTACTCCTCCTACGGCCCGACAATCACTTTCATCAATTAGGAATGATTGTTCATATCAAAACCAACACAAAAAACCAAGTCAACATATGGGACAACTTTTCTTTTAGTTTTCATAGAACATTGAGTAATAAGAGTACAGTATTTTTCAGATTCCCCCTGTACTCCTCCTACGGCCCGACAATCACTTTCATCGATTAGGAATGATTGTTCATATCAAAACCAACACAAAAAACCAAGTCAACATATGGGACAACTTTTTTTTTAGTTTTCATAGAACTTTGAGTAATAAGAGTACAGTATTTTTCAGATTCCCCCTGTACTCCTCCTACGGCCCGACAATGACTTTCATCGATTAGTAATGATTTTTCATTTCAAAATCAACACAAAAAACCAAGTCAACATATGGGACAACGTCTTTTTTGGTTTTTATAGAACTTAAAATAATCGGAATTATGTATTTTCAAAGTCCTTTTTTATTCCTCCGCCCACCCTTTTACGGAAATGGATATGGTCTACTATTATCCCTAGTTAATACATAAACAACATTTCATCTCAAAATATGATACCATTCCACTATGTTTCAATGTTTTTTAAGACGCTAACCAACTCGTCTGTCGGCCGTGCCGCGGGATCACCAGTTACGGCGCACCGGTTGAACGCTAAATCTGTTGCTGGCAGAACTGTTGCCAGTTTCACATTCATAATAATTCTTTGTAATATTGTACTCTGTATTTTTTCTTTTTACTAGTTATTGAGCATCTTGTATTATTTCTTCTCCTGACCTGTCTCATAAATGTAAATGTCTAAAGAGATCAATAAAATTTATTATTATTATTATTATTCCACGTGGCTCCAAAGAAAGAAGTCGCAATGTGTTAAATCACAAGATCTCGGAGGCTTCATCACTCAAGATGATTTTTCGATGGAATTCCAGATCATTATCATGCATTTCAATGGCCCAATCAGCAAGGACACGACGTTTTTGATGATCAGCCGACTTCAGTTCTTGTGTTAACTGAACTGTATAACCCTCAAGACTCCAATTTTTATGCAAAATACATTGTTATGACTTTTGTGCAATGCCTTATTCCAAAGAACGACGAGGACTGGACAAACTTGGGTTTTCTTCAACACTTTCGGTTACAACAGCAATATTTCGGCTGTTCTTGAGCGACGTGCACGGGTTTTATTCTTCAAATCACAACAGCTCGAATTTTTCCACCAATTTCTGTATTGCAATCCGACAAGGTGCTTCACGATAACCCAAACATTTTCGAGTTTTACGAACCGTAGCTGCCAAATTTTCACCATTTTTATGGTGTTGTCGACTATCAAGAAATCACAGTTTCAAAAGTGACATCTACCGAAATAGAAGACTATTCAAAATACTACCTATTATTCTAAAACCCGAGGGAAAACCCATTACTATTATGACACAATGTGGAACGAAGTGACATATATCAAGCGGCAAAGGCCTTCAGCAAAAGTATGTTGTTTCGTTCCGACAGAACATGTATGTTGCTCTGATTCTTGTTATTTTTTTATATGACCAATTTATTGGATCATTCAACTCCTTATGGCGCAAATTATCAATGCTAGGGTCAATTCCATTTGGAAGAAAAACTGATATCAAGATGTTCTATCAAAAAGGGGCAAAAAGAAGAAAACAAAAATACAGTATAATATGTTACTTTGAAAATGAAAATTATTACTCATGATGTATGAGGTAAAAATTTAATTTTGATCTCCTGTGTCAAATAGATTTTCACATCCGTATTTTTGAAGGTCTCTTTATTGCTGAAAATCTTTGGCGCCTGCAGGTCGAACGGATTAGAAGATATTCTATCTTTCGATATCGAAGATCGTGGGTCGGTGATCGTGATCAAAAAGTCAAAGACGGAAAATAATATAAGTAGGACATTTACAATAATAGATGAAAAATATCTGGAAAGTACTCGTTTGGTGAGAGAATATTCTGCTTTGCGCTCGTTAGGTCTTCATGGCTTATCGAAATGGGAAGTCTTCAGCCTCCCAGAAAAAATACTTTCGGAAAGATTCCGAGTAAGAAAGCGTCTACACGTCGTTGTGGAAGACCTCGTGGAAGACGATCATGGTCGAATACGGTTGCAGCCTCGGGAGAATTGGTTTTTTTATATATCGTTTCCATTAGGTACGCGGTGCAAGGTTTGGTCTGCAATGGCGAGGTTGAGCCCGACTCAAAATTTAGGAGCATCCTCCTCAAGGAAGTCTTTAAATATACTAGTCGAAAACCGATTGCTTTTATATTCCAACGATTTTCCTAGTCCTCTCCTACTTAGGCTGCCTTCTGCATAGGTACTCAAATTCATGTAGTCAAACACCCTGCTACTCATCAACCAGTTATGATACTGCTTATAAAAATTTGTGTAATTATCAAAAATAACTTTGAAGCAATCATCAATAAAATACCGAGTAAAATATCTTTACACATTACTACATTCCTGATCGGTAAACTGATATATTTATATTCTGTTATACTCATTTCATCATGAAATTTTAAGGGTATTGCATAAATCGTTCAATGATATATCATAAGTTCATAAACGATCAGTTTGATTGCTGCTTGATGAAATTTAATTCAAGGGTATGCTGCATGTACTTACGTTTGTTTTACGGCGCCTGGTGCAAGGATAAAAAACCCGTTAGAGATCAAATTGATTTATGGACAAGTCAGACATAACGAGGATTGAGGTATGTCACCTGAATGAATATGTATGAATGTATTTCAAGATTCCTTCTAGGTATGCGAATTACAGAGGAAATAGGTTAATTTTTTGGCATATGGAATATTGAGGATCCAGGATCCACGGTCTATTTTTGCACCGGATAAGGTACTATCAACCTAATTTTTCGTGAGTAGCTTCTACTTGAGCTTCGAAAATTTCAAGAACAGAATTGATTGAAATAGTTCAAGGCTCAAGGCTATCACAACCGGATATACTGACATTGAAGGAGTCTTCTGGGCTCTTGGTTGTGGGCCATTAGGAAAAATTTCACCTAATGTTTCGCCTACAACTGCAATAGGCATTCTTGATCTGAGATGGTACCTAGAACGATGCCTACCGGAGTTGCAGGCGAAACGTTAGGTGAAATTATTCCTGATGGTACCACGGCCAATATTGTCTGCCCAACAGAAACGCCGAATACTTACAAGCAAACTATTTACAATTTTTTTTCTGCTTTGTTTCCATCTCTGAAGTAGCTGATAATTCAACAGCCTTCTTGAAATACGGAAGCTACCTCTAACGCACTGCCCATATCCGTATGAATCTGTTACGTTCTATCTTTGTCTCAGAGTTAAAAATTCATAGATCATGAGAATCCGGCTATCGATGTCATTTGATAGTTATTTCAGAAGTTTTCCTTCGAAGTTATCACCCATTTATTCTTATGATTGAGTTGACCGACTAGAAAATAAAACAATTTGTTTGTATTCCAAGATCATTAAAATGCAAATATGAATTAATTTACAGTAAAAAGTGTTGAATTAGCCAATGTCTGCGCACCGTCAGCACATTAATGTATATTTAGATAGAGAGTTGTCAGAGTGGTACGGCAGCTGATCGACAGTGACGATGCGGTGTCTCATTGCCTTCGATTAATTATACATATTCATTTATTAAATACTGAATTTTATCGAGAGCTCCTTCAGAAATGTAATCAATCATACGCAGTTTGAAAAAAAATTTCACTAGGAAATAATTGAATCCCTCGTTAAATCCTTGAGCTGGAGCTCGCTATATTAGGTACAGGTAGGTACCATTCGCCTGTACCTGTGAAACTGCCCCATTGAATACTCCCGTTTCTCTCTCTAGTGTTAAAAAAAAGTTGTTAAATAATAACCGAAAACGATACATTTTCAGAACTGATGAATGACATTTATCTCACAAAGCGTGATATAGGAAATGGAATAATTCGACTACAGTTTCCATCAAAATGAGAATGGGTTTGAGGAACATGAGTTGAGATAAAAAAATTTCGGTCAATCTCAATATTAAGGAATGAAGATTTGATTATTGCGTTTGGAGAAAGCAAGTAAAGCAGACATTACTCAAAAAGAGATTAATCTTGGTTATTTCGTTCGATTTAAATAATTAATATTTGACATTACAGCCTTCATTGGCCGGGGTTCATCAGAAGTTATTTCATCTCGACCTATTCGCCAGAGTCACCCTGTAGAGACATCATTCTTTACTCCGAATGATTCCTGAGTTTCTCATTTTCAACTTTTAAAATCTGTGCCTTGACTGTGAAAGTTAAAAAAACGACTATATGGAAATCAGTTCGTATAATAAGATTCTCCCGAATTATAATCGCAGACGTTATTATTCAAGCAGATAATTTATAAACTGTTACTAATGGGTCGCAGTTCTTCAGACGAATGTCTCTACCCGAGACTTTACCTGTCAGGTGGTTTGAATATCGAACAGACCAATTTCGTCAATTGATCCGGTCGCTATCGATCAGAATTGTTAGGTTGTTTGTCTTTTGGATGATGAAAATTCTAAACCTACATTCTTCACATAATACATAGTTTTAATCTATCGTTTACACTGTCTTTACCTCAACACTCTAGGGGTTGAAATTTTTCTATTGCTATTCGGTTTGGTTTAGTTTTCTCTTGTTAAGCACTCCAAAATATTATTATTTTCACGAATGCAATATAAAAGTGTGATCAAAAAGATTGAACTTGATGCAAAATTAATTTCCGAAGTTTCCACAATTGCAATGATTCAAATTATACAGAAAGGAATGAAAAACAGTCCATGCGAAATGAAAAAATTAATATGTAACAGGCAAACGCAGGACAGCTAAAATTCGTCTTCTAGTGAGTTTATCCTGAGAACTAAACTAGAAGAAAACGGATGAATAACTAATTCAAATCTGAAAACGGAACCGGCCTTTCATTTCTAGATTTTGAGTTATAAATGAAAATTGAAAAATTGTCTTATATACCCGCTTGTTTGAACTGGTTCTCGAAAATTGTTGATACATTCTACAGTAATCCGGGGCTTCCTATTGCGAGGCAAGTTAGGAGGCTTTTTACTACTTTATCATGAAATAATTTCCAAGCCCATTATTATTTTGATCTTAGAAACTTGGGCTACACCCGAGGCTAAATCGACGCCACCTTTGCATTACGTATAGAAAAACTCGAGAAAAAATATAAATTGTGAATGACTTTTGAAAAAAAAATTCATAGGAAAAAAACAAGACCCCATAATTGAGTTTTTTTGGTCACCCTACTAGAAGTGTATGGAAATGACATACAGAACGAGTTTCATGACCATGCGGAGAAGGTTTAATTGAAAAAAAGAGAGTCCTATGGCAGTTTTTTTGTCTAAATTTTTCGCATTTCAAGTTGAAATGACACTTAGATAATTCCTTCAGTTTATAGAGCAACAAGAATTATGATAGAAGAAATAAAAAATTCTTGAATGACAAAGAATATTAAAAACTTCTCTATTATATTTAATCTCGTATTCAATATTGGCGACAACACCACCGGTGTGAAAGCAGCCACGAGTTCCAGCCACGAGTTGGCGCGCGCGCCAGGGACCGTAATCTAGACTGGGACGGGGATACGGGATGCGTCGTCGATAGGATGTTTGAGTAGAGAAGATATAATTTATAATACAAGAACGATTTTTTTTGTGCATGGAAATGAATACTTACCTTCTGCAGCCGGTCTTATCATTATGTGGGATTAAATGAGGAGTAGATCAATGAAATTTAAATTTTTCAGGAAATAAACTCTTGTCATTTTTCAATAAAAATTATGCTGAATGCAGGAAAATTTGAATATTAAATTTTTTTTCTATGAATGTGTTCCCTGAATGGTCCTCTTCAAGATCCACATATCGCCCGATTTTGTCGGGCAAGAATTCACCCCCCAACGCCCCCCAATTATTACGTAAGGAATTATCCTAAGTGCAGAAAAATTTGAAAATTCGAACTTTTTTTTCTATGAATGTGTTCTCTCAATGGTCCCCTTCAAGATCCACATATCGCCCGATTTTGTCGGGCAAGAATTCACCCCCCAACGCCAACCCCAATTATTAAGTAAGGAATTATCCTAAGTGCAGAAAAATTTGAAAATTCGAACTTTTTTTTCTATGAATGTGTTCTCTGAATGGTCCTCTTCAAGATCCACATATCGCCCGATTTTGTCGAGCAAGAATTCACCCCCCAACGCCTCCCCAATTATTACGTAAAAAATTATCCTAAGTGCAGAAAAATTTGAAAATTCGAACTTTTTTTTCTATGAATGTGTTCTCTGAATGGTCCTCTTCAAGATCCACATATCGCCCGATTTTGTCGGGCAAGAATTCACCCCCCAACGCCCCCCAAATTATTACGTAAGGAATTATCCTAAGTGCAGAAAAATTTGAAAATTCGAACTTTTTTTTTCCATGAATGTGTTCTCTGAATGGTCCTCTTCAAGATCCACATATCGCCCGATTTTGTCGGGCAAGAATTCACCCCCCAACGCCCCCCAAATTATTACGTAAGGAATTATCCTAAGTGCAGAAAAATTTGAAAATTCGAACTTTTTTTTCTATGAATGTGTTCTCTGAATGGTCCTCTTCAAGATCCATATATCGCCCGATTTTGTCGGGCAAGGATTCACCCCCCCACGACTCCCCAAATAATTTCAAAAAAACTTTGCTGAGTGCAGAAAAATTCGAATATTGTGATTTTCTTTTCGGAAATGTATCCTACTGGAGGTTCTCTTCAAGATATACATACTTCCATATTTTGTCGGGCGATAATTCACCCCCCACCGCACCCCCCAATTATTAGGTAAGGCATTATTCTCAGTGCAGAAAAATTTGAAAATTCGAACATTTTTGTCTATGAATGTATTCTCTGAATGGTCCTCTTCAAGATCCACATATTGCCTGATTTTTTCGGGCAAGAATACACCCCCTACCGCACCCCCCAAATATTACGTAAGGAATTATCTTTAGTACAGAAAAATTTAAATTTTTGAACTTTTTTTTCTATGAATGTATTCCCTTAATGGTCCTCTTCAAGATCCGAATATCCCCTGATTTTGTCGGGCAAGAAATCACCCTCCACGACTCCCCCAATTAATTTCAATAAAACTTTGCTGAGTGCAGAAAAATGCGAATATTGTGAATTTTTTTACGGAAACGTATCCTACTAGAGGTTCTCTTCAAGATTTACATACTACCATATTTTGTCGGGCGATAATTCACCCCCACAATACGCCCCAATTATTACGTAAGACGTTTTCACCAGTGTAGTCGAGAAGAAACAGTAACAGCCAAAATCAATCAATTTGGAATACCCCGTATAAAAAATATTCATCTGTGTGTGGAAATGTATATATTTTTGGTAAAAATTCTAACATTTTCTGTTTTTCCTTCAATGCTTCAAATTTTTCTGCACTAAGAAGAATAACTGGGGAGTACGGTGGGGGTGAATTCTTGCCCGAAAAAATCAGGCGATATCTGGATCTTGAAGAGGACCTTTGAGAGAACCTATTCATAGAGAAAAGTTCAAAAATTTAAATTTTTCTGTACTAAAGATAATTCCTTACGTAATATTTGGGGGGTGCGGTGGGGGGTGTATTCTTGCCCGACAAAATCAGGCAATATGTGGATCTTGAAGAGGACCATTCAGAGAATACATTCATAGAAAAAAAAGTTCGAATTTTCAAATTTTTCTGCACTTAGGATAATTCCTTAAGCAATAATAGGGGAGTGGGGCGTTGGGGGGTGAATTCTTGCCCGACAAAATCGGGCGATATGTGGATCTTGAAGGAGACCATTCAGAGAACACATTCATAGAAAAAAAAAATCGAATTTTCAAATTTTTCTGCACTTAGGATAATTCCTTACGTAATAATTGGGGGGGCGTTGGGGGTGAATGCTTGCCAGACAAAATCGGGCGATATGTGGATCTTGAAGAGAACCATTCAGAGAACACATTCATGGAAAAAAAAGTTCGAATTTTAAAATTTTTCCGCAATTAGGATAATTCCTTACGTAATAATTGGGGGGGCGTTGGGGGGTGAATTCTTGCCCGACAAAATCGGGCGATATGTGGATTTTGAAGAGGACCATTCAGAGAATACATTCATAGAAAAAAAAGTTCGAATTTTCAAATTTTTCTGCACTTAGGATAATTCCTTAAGTAATAATAGGGAAGTGGGGCGTTGGGGGGTGAATTCTTGCCCGACAAAATCAGGCGATATATGGATCTTGAAGAGGACCATTCAGAGAACACACTCATAGAAAAAAAAATTCGAATTTTCAAATTTTTCTGCACTTAGGATAATTCCTTACGTAATAATTTGGGGGGCGTTGGGGGGTGAATTCTTGCCCGACAAAATCGGGCGATATATGGATCTTGAAGAGGACCATTCAGAGAACACATTCATGGAAAAAAAAGTTCGAATTTTAAAATTTTTCCGCAATTAGGATAATTCCTTACGTAATAATTGGGGGGGCGTTGGGGGGTGAATTCTTGCCCGACAAAATCGGGCGATATGTGGATTTTGAAGAGGACCATTCAGAGAACACATTCATAGAAAAAAAGTTCGAATTTTCAAATTTTTCTGCACTTAGGATAATTCCTTACGTAATAATTTGGGGGGCGTTGGGGGGTGAATTCTTGCCCGACAAAATCGGGCGATATGTGGATTTTGAAGAGGACCATTCAGAGAATACATTCATAGAAAAAAAAGTTCGAATTTTCAAATTTTTCTGCACTTAGGATAATTCCTTAAGTAATAATAGGGGAGTGGGGCGTTGGGGGGTGAATTCTTGCCCGACAAAATCGGGCGATATGTGGATCTTGAAGAGGACCATTCAGAGAACACATTCATAGAAAAAAAAGTTCGAATTTTCAAATTTTTCTGCACTTAGGATAATTCCTTACGTAATAATTGGGGGGGCGTTGGGGGGTGAATTCTTGCCCGACAAAATCGGGCGATATGTGGATTTTGAAGAGGACTATTCAGAGAACACATTCATAGAAAAAAAAAGTTCGAATTTTCACATCTTTCTGCACTTAGGATAATTCCCTATGTAATAATTGGGGGGGCGTTGGGGGGTGAATGCTTGCCAGACAAAATCGGGCGATATGTGGATCTTGAAGAGGATCATTCAGAGAATACATTCATGGAAAAAAAAGTTCGAACTTTCAGATTTTTCTGCACTTAGGATAATTCCTTACTTAATAATTGGGGTGGCGTTGGGGGGTGAATTCTTGCCCGACAAAATCGAGCGATATGTGGATCTTGAAGAGGACCATTCAGAGAACACATTCATAGAAAAAAAAGTTCGAATTTTCAGATTTTTCTGCACTTAGGATAATTCCTTTCGTAATAATTGGGGGGGGGGGGGCGTTGGGGGTGAATTCTTGCCCGACAAAATCGGGCGATATGTGGATCTTGAAGAGGACCATTCAGAGAATACATTCATAGAAAAAAAAAGTTCGAATTTTCAAATTTTTCTGCACTTAGGATAATTCCTTACGTAATAATTGGGGGGGCGTTGGGGGGTGAATTCTTGCCCGACAAAATCGAACTATATGTGGATCTTGAAAAGGACCATTCAGAGAACACATTCATAGAAAGAAAAGTTCGAATTTTTACATATTTCTGCACTTAGGATAATTCCCTATGTAATAATTGGGGGGGCGTTGGGGGGTGAATGCTTGCCAGACAAAATCGGGCGATATGTGGATCTTGAAGAGGACCATTCAGAGAACACATTCATGGAAAAAAAGTTCGAATTTTCAAATTTTTCCGCACTTAGGATAATTCCTTACGTAATAATTGGGGGGGGGCGTTGGGGGGTGAATTCTTGCCCGACAAAATCGGGCGATATGTGGATTTTGAAGAGGACCATTCAGAGAACACATTCATAGAAAAAAAAGTTCGAATTTTCAATTTTTTCTGCACTTAGGATAATTCCTTAAGTAATAATTGGGGAGTGGGGCGTGGGGGGGTGAATTCTTGCCCGACAAAATCGGGCGATATGTGGATCTTGAAGAGGACCATTCAGAGAACACATTCATAGAAAAAAAAGTTCGAATTTTCAAATTTACTGCACTTAGGATAATTTTTTACGTAATAATTGGGGGGGCGTTGGGGGGTGAATTCTTGCCCGACAAAATCGGGCGAAATGTGGATCTTGAAGAGGACCATTCAGAGAACACATTCATAGAAAAAAAAAGTTCGAATTTTCAAATTTTTCTGCACTTGGGAGAATTTTTTACGTAATAATTGGGGGGTTGGGGGGTGAATTCTTGCCCGACAAAATCGGGCGATATGTGGATCTTGAAGAGGACCATTCAGAGAACACATTCATAGAAAAAAAAGTTCGAATTTTCAAATTTTTCTGCACTTAGGATAATTCCTCACTTAATAATTGGGGTTGGCGTTGGGGGGTGAATTCTTGCCCGACAAAATCGGGCGATATGTGGATCTTGAAGGGGACCATTCAGAGAACACATTCATAGAAAAAAAAGTTCGAATTTTCAAATTTTTCCGCACTTAGGTTAGGATAATTCCTCACGTAATAATTGGGGGGGGCGTTGGGGGGTAAATTCTTGCCCGACAAAATCGGGCGATATGTGGATCTTGAAGAGGACCATTCAGGGAACACATTCATAGAAATTATATCTTCTCTACGCAAACATCCTATCGACGACGCATCCCGTCGTATCCCCGTCCCAGTCTAGATTACGGTCCCTGGCGCGCGCGCCAACTCGTGGCTGGAACTCGTGGCTGCTTTCACACCGGTGACAACACCAAGTGTCTCCCCAATAGTGGATTTTTCCTTGCTGGGAAAAATCTTGAGTTGATCAATTGGTTTCAAATGTCTTCCAATAACCATCAGGGGCATCCTTGTTTGTGGAATTCTATATGTTTGCACCGCCATTTTCTTGGAAATTTAGGCCCTAACGACCTCCCAACGCATTCCCAAGTTGCGATGAGGTCAGGATCCAGGGACACACATTATAGTCTCTTACCATCTAAATGTTTCATGAGAAAAAAAAACTTTCTCATACTTCCCCGAGTACTTCCTATTACTCTATCGAACCATTAACTCTACCTCTCACAGAAACCTTCATATTTTGGAAATTTAATGAACTGAACTCAGTAGGTGGTTTCTTTTGAAACGAGAAGAGTAAAATTATCTCTAGTCTCGTTAACAAAAATTGAACAATTCCTCCAATTTGATACTCAAAACCTCTCCCAAAAGAACAAATTCGTTCAAAAAAACACTGTTTCATATATTCATCGTATATTAATTTCCTTACTGGACAAGCTATTGAGAACATGAAACGATATCTTGAACTGTTGACTTTATCTTGAGTCGAGTATTAAACATTGAGCTCACAATGCATTAATAGAATTGATCGCTGATTATCGAGTTCCATTATGATATAGCTTCTTATATTTGAGTAGCTCTTGGGATTTTGTGAAATTTCAGAATATGGGGTTCTTAATTTGTCAGAAGTTCTGATAATATTTGTTACTTCTCCTAAATTCTTCTCTTTTTTCTCGACATCGTTCTGAGAATCCTCTGTAGCAAAATGAATTTTTTTTCTTTATGATCTCATACAAAGCTCTCATTCACTTCCGATAGTTTTTTATCCTTCTTCAAACTATTTAACTGATATTTTAATTTTAATAAAATGTCATGACTGAAAATAGTTTGCTTGTATAATTTTGAAAGTTCTGATTCCTCGCAGTTGATCTATTAAAATCAAAACAGTATATTATGTCTCATTTTGGTAGTTTCTCTGACGGTTTTTTTTTTGACAAGTGGTTGTACACCAAGTAGTACACCCGCATTTTTGCTTAATTTTTCTGTCGGTTTTTCTAGCTATTTTTCCAGAATACGTCACCTCACATATACAGGTGGTCTAGATCTTTACCAAGAAACTTCAATCACGTATTCTACGTCAAAAATAGCCATAATTCGTCATAATGAATTTGAAGCATAGGTTTGAAGTATCGAAGGGCATCCTCCGCATTAAATTTTTTTTTTATATTTCAACAGTGCTGCCCATACTGAATCGGGACTGAATATTTTTACACAAAAAAATGATACGACACTGTTTTTTCGTGAAAACGGAGGATTTTTTAATTCAATTATATATTATAAGCATTTTTCATATTTTGTTCTTTTTAATCTTCTTCAATTCATACATTTATCATTACTTCATATCAGCATTGGTTATTACGAGGGTTATGACCTCGGTTATGACTAATTTTCAAATCGCTCAATTAATGTAATATTAAAAAAGGTATGTTAAATACTACTTGGTACGAATCGAGTAACTAGTGTCCTCTATCAGAGAGGAGCAGAAAAACGAATGAATTGGATGTATCAGCTTCCAAAACATATAGCTGAAAGATTTCATTTGAATGTTGCAAGTAGTTTCGACGAAATTGTACAAAATGTGTCCAGTTTTTTTTACTCGGATTTTTATTCTTCCACGCTCGTCATCTTGAATACGGATGGCGTTACGAAAAGTTTTTACTGAACAAATCACAAAAATTTTTCAGTTTCCTATCTATCCGAGAGAAGGGAGATCACCTTTTATTGAAAAACCCTGTGAATGAATTTGACGATACTCCATCGAAATAGTTACTGTATTTTAATCTCAATTTCAATTAATCTAATGAAAATAATATGATCTATCCGAGGATCTATCATACGAATTCGGAAATAAAGTTTTATTTCGAGTTTTATGACTTAAATTCTTTTCATGTTTAATAATAATAATAACAATTTTTTATTTACGGTAGTCAGAGACCATCGACCGGAGTCCCTCAACGTTCCCTTTTCATTTCACAATATTTTCTTCATTGAAATTGGTATTTATTGGGCAAAATCAAGCTTTGCAAACGTGAAATCGCTGATCTTTGGTAGCAAAATCCTTCGCCAGAAACTCTGGTAGATCATTCAATGTTACAAGAGTGGAACACCCCATAATCGGGGCTATTAGTGAAAGATGATACACCTTCAAAGATTAATCTACAGATGTTTTCGTAGCTGCGACTTCATTCATGTCGTTCAACACCTTCCTACCGTAAACAACGGATGACTAATGAGTCTCACTGCCAGACCCCAGCATCCGAATCTGTTCCGGTACATCGAAAGCTTCGACGGGGCTTGAAAGCTCTCATAATGGGATATCGAGGGTTCTTAGAACTCTTTCAGCGGAGTTAAGGTTAACGCCAACCTCGAACTATTAAACAGATTTATTATTCACCTCTTTAAACCCGCGAGGAAAGGTCGTAGATTTCTGATCCAAATCGATACAGATTCTATTTTGAGCTTGTGTCGAGTCTAGACTTGACAATTATTGTGGAAGAAACAAAGCTTTTATATTCATTAGTTTGAGTGAACTCTCAGATTAGTCACATAAAAAATATTTCAAAGATATTTTGTTTCAAAATTTTGGTCTCCGTAATAGTTTCCCGAGGTGAAAATTTGAAATTTTTCTGTGAGGAATTATCATAAAATAGGTATAATGAATAAAAGTTGATACAATCTTTGTTCTGTTTTTATTTTTTATGATACCTTGTATCTTTATGTAGAGTTTCCGGAAATATGAGCAAAAAATTTAGAAGTGATTTCTAGAACAAAAATTAATGGAAAGTCTTCCTATGAAATTTTTTCGAAAATCTATGATTGACGAAGGTACAGGGTGTTAAATTTTATTCACAGTTCACAGTATTTTTGCTCTTCGTTTTGCCACGGCACTTTTTACCCTTAATCTGAATAATTGATTTATTGTTATGTATTATTACTACAGTTCACTCTCGATAATTCGAAGTTACACGGACCAGTAAAAAACATCGAAAGATCAAGAGGTTCGAAATATAGAAAGATTCATAATCTATAAAGGAAAAATGAAATGGGTTGAAAAAGGTGATAAATTGCATTTTAAAATAAAAAATTTATTTGCTGTGGACAATTAATGCTGTCTACTGCACCAAGTGGAACGGTATTCTAATCATGAATGAATATTTGAACATAACTGATCGTCGGCGTATTCTAGGATTTTGGACTTGAAACTTGCAACTTCGAAATATAGAGAGTATGAGTGTTCATCTGGACTAATCTGGAGATTGCAATTAGGTAATTGCATTGTAATATTTAGATTCAGTGAGTGTTTTTCGAGGGATCCAACAGTTACTTCGAATTATCGAGAGTTTCAAATTATCGAATGTTTGAATTATTGAGGGACGACTTCAAGTGTATATTGTGATGTTTGAGGTTGAGAATAAATTAAACATACTTCGTATTCATCGCATGCAAGCAATGCTATTTTGGTTTTTTTCCGAGGGTTTATCTGGAAAACGGTAAGATTTATCCTCGGATTTATCGAAACTAAAGAACTATACTCGTTTTGTGTGAAAAAGTCTAGAAAATGAAAATTCTTTGTCAAAATTTGCATACAATGTAACACAAAAAGTTTGGGACCATTCAAACAAAAGTATAAGCTCGCATGTGGCGCTTTCTATGAAATGAGAAAAATTGTTTACAAATTCGTTTAGCCCATCTCATAAAAGCCCCATTTTATTCGAATTAATAATTTCCAAGATATTACTGGATACGAGACTGGATATTAATTTTTTTATATATTTTCGCCCCCCCTGTAACTTTTTAACTGTGAATGAAAAAGTGTTCCTCTTATTCTATAAAAATATATTGATGTAATGGACATACTTGTACCTCGGGTTTTTTTTTCAAATACTTATATTCCAATAGAACATTCCTGAGTGAAATGCAATACTAACTTACTGAAATTTCTGAGTTTACTTAAGGAAAATAAAAAGTAATTTTTGTCCGAAGGTACAAACAGGGCTTTTGTAGGGCAGTAAATTTTTTTTAGAACACTAATTCAAAAGGTTTTTCAATTTAAAAATAAAAAAATCATTACCAGAAATACAATAATTATATTATGGTTTTTGCATTATTGAGAATATCACATGATATGACGAGAAATCGAAATTCGCTGATTGATAACAGTTTGAGCAGCATTTATGAAATTTTCCCTACACTAACTGGACCGGATCCTTTGATTTCACTTCGCGGTATCTGAATACCGCGGTGAATAACTACCAAAATTCAAAAATTGTAGACTTCACCATGCTGCTTTGAAAATCAAGATTTTCATAATAGAGAAATTCTAAGAGAAAGTACAGCATGAATTAAAGTTTGGTGTAGAATTTCGTTTTTAGAGAACTGTTGTCTAGCCTATAATACACTTTGACATCTATAGAAAAAGCGATGTACCGTCTCGATCTTTTCTAGGGTAAATTGTGAACTCGTGGATGAAATTGGTTGAATTTTTGAAATGTCACATCACATATGCCTTTAGAAAATATACCATATTTTTTTCATATTTATACCTTTTTATTTATTATTAAGTTACATAAACAATTTTTTGTTGTTAATGATATGTCATAAGGTCGAAGATGAGGTATATAGGTATATACCGAAAAAATGTCACACAAATTTTAAGATACTCAAGATTTTTTACGTCGAGTTCCATATTTTATAACAAAGTTTAGGTTTGGGCATATGGAGAGAACGAAGAGAGAGACACAATCACTTGCTCTTATTCTATCAAAACGTAGCCAAAAGCCCTTTTTTCTCTGAAAAAAAAACAACTCATTTTCATACATCAAAAGGTCTAAAACACAGTGTTACGTATTCAATAGAGTTGGATCGGTAATATTGTTTGTATTCGCTGTATGCCCATATGACTCAAAACCTTGTTTAATATATCCACTTAGGCATACAGATACACTTTCCGCCCTTTTATTCATCATCTTCAGAAAAATATCAACCATACATTAATCTAAGCTGACTCCGGTCCCAATAAATTTCTCAAAACGACTCATGAGTCATATCTTCATTAACTTTTCTCTTATTCATTCGTGAAACGCGAGGTTGAGATTAAAAAATTGACATCATTTATGGGGGATAAATCAATCAACACCTAAACTAATTGAATTATACTTTAGTCTCGACATCCTCTCAACGAGTCCAGATTGGCACTTAAATTGACCATTAAAAAATATTTAGAATTACCAGAATAGAGGTCGGTTCCGTCTTCGTGGAAAAAATACAACGTACTTTCTATTTAGGAGGAAAGGTGGGAGGACAACCATTCGATGAATTTGCATTCCATTTATGTTTATATCAATCTTATCACCACTTTTTCTACTCCAATCGCATCTCTTCTTACACAACAATATGAAAGGATCAAGAATGACTCCCGAGTCCATCAGTGATAATGAAGATTCACCCATGACGCACATCAACCGAGACATCAACTGATAGGGGGAATCTTGCAGAAACTATTTACAATATAAATTCGAGTTGCTTTCACCGAACAATGATTTTTTTCCTGATTCTTCAACTCTTTTTCGTATAATATTCTGCAATATATATATGTAAGGAGCATTATTATTAATTGAATAGTATTATTTCTATCAAGTCCTTATTATATTTGATTAGGGCACCAATTAGGCGTAGTAGTTAGTAGTAGTAGGGGGGGCTTTAGTTTCTTTACTCGACAAGCCAGTTGTCACCATGCGTTGGACAAATGTTCGCCGCATTCTGTAACCTCTACCCAGCGTGTTTTCCAAATTCGGTGCAATATTCATGCCCCGATTGATTCGTAAGTGGAAATTACATGTTGCTTTGGCACGAAAACACGCCGTTACCCTGGGGATTCCTTATCGTACAATGAACAAACCCTGTACCCTGACACACCTGGAATACAACTTTCGGGAAGCCATCTTCAACATTTTCATCGATAGGCTCGAAAAACTTTCACTATTCAATACAAAAAATGAAGCGATATGTGGGGTATCCTTCTTTCTCTGCCGAATCCTTTACATTTTTTTGTTATTTGTGGAATCACTCCAGATCAATGAAGAGAAGTCATTATGAAGTAGTGCCTTTTAAGACACAAAAAGATTCTTTCGAACCGGCTGTTGGTCTTGGCTTAAAATGATTCTGCTGACACCTAGATTGAAGGTGCCATATTCAAGCTATATTGAATGAAAATTAAATGCGATTATCAATTCATTTTAATTCGAAGAGAAGTCGTAATACGGCCATTTTGGGGGTGAAAGAGTTTCGTAAATTGCTGTTTTCTTTCAATCTGCTTTCCATCCCTCAAATTATGTGTCGAATTAATATAAAGGTGAATTAATAGTTGTAAAAAACTTCATTAGGTAATTTGTTGTCAAGAAAAAAAAAATCTTTCATATAATCTAATTGTGCGCAGCCCCTCCGTGTACACATCCCTTGAAAGTGGCAACAGGACAGCTATGAGAAGTCTCCAAAGAGACTTGAATTTCAGCAAAAAAATCAGACATGATTTATCATGCTATCCGATAGTCATCTTCAAATAGTATGTATCGATATAACAGTTCTACGTGTCGAGTGTAATTGTGCTCCGTTGAGTATTTTAAGAGATTACGAGTTTTTGAAAATAGGGGAGGAAATTTCACACCTTGGATCCCTTTGATAGGGAACTAATTTTCATATAGTTATATCAGTTCTAAGAACCATGGGTAATTGTGCTCCGTTGAGTATTTTCTGAGATATCGAATTCTTGAAAATAGGGTGAGAAATTTCAATCTCGATTTCACACCCTGGATCCCTTTACAAATAAACGAAATTCGAGACGAAATTCTTAGCGAATGTTCATATCCTCATGTAAGTTCTATCTGCCGAGTTCAATTGTGCCTGGTTGAGTATTTTCCGAGATATGGAATTTTTGGAAATATGGGATGAAAATTCACCCCTTGGATCTCTTTACAAATGGACGAAATTTTCACCGAATATTCATATCGACATCACAGTTCTACGTGCCAAGTATAATCGTGCTGCATTGAGTATTTTCCGAGGTATGGAATTATTGAAAATAGGGGATAAAATTTCAACCCCTTTATCTCTCTGCAAGTGAACGAACTTTTCACATCATTATAACAATTCTACAAGATGAATGTCATTATGCTACAGAGATAGCGGATCTCTGATATTCTAGTGGAATAACTGTTCTAAATAACTCTAATAAAATGCACCATCGTAACCTCTAGAAATATTTTTCATTATTTAAAATAAATTGAACAAAATCTGAGATCTTTCTATGTTCGTTATTCAAGTGATTTACAGCATACATTTTACTGTTGAGTTCGCGCATTTCCGACCAACGGTCTGACAAGAAAGATCTGCCAGGTTCACACCGTTTGATATGAATAAAGACAAGGTTTGTTGCGAAAGAAATTCAAGCGATGATTATTTCTACACCTTTTCAAAAATATGGCAACATCACATTTTTTTTGTGTCTTCTTGCTTGTATAAAATCTCCGTCAATTCCTAGGTTTTTTGTGGTTTTTGAAAATAAGAAATGGCTTTTCCTAGAGCAAATTGTCTCAGAGTTTTTGTTGAATGATTGTCCACTTCATGCCGCACCTCTAATTAAACAATACAGATGACAATTCACGGAATATGTCGTAGTTTTTGGTCCTGAAAAATATTCTGTTTTCTTGTGTTATAAAATGTTTGGTTTATCTATGGGAGATGATTTCCTTTCATTGGGGTCCCGTAGCATCTGAAGTGCCGAAAAATAATCACCTGGAAGGTCGTATCCGGTTTGAAAAACCCTCACGACCAGAGAGCTAGAATTTGTGGATTTTGAATTCGAATATCGAAGGAATTTCGAAGGACAAGTGTGATTACGTCTCCAAATTGGCTGATGAACATGGTATCGAAGTGATTCTTCTGCAAGAAACCCACACGGCAACAGAAAAAAATTCTTGTGAAGGAGGACAGTTGAAAGTTATGTATTAATTGATTTTTTACAAGTTTAGCTTGTTTTGTTAAAAAATTATCAGTTTCGTAATTTCCAACAGATTCGGAAAGGGGAAATTGATGGAGTTTTTTTTCATTTCTTTCAAATTTTGTGACATTTCTGTCATAAATATTTATAAACCTCCGAACATTATTTGGCCAAGAAATCTGAATGTTGATGTTTTTTAAGGTAGCAAATGCATTTCTAAAATGCATTTGATTTATTCTGAATAATCGGTTTCTTTTCTGCTTTGTCTTTTTTCATTTCAGATTAAGAATTGCGAGTCGTTTTGGGAAGAATCTGTTTATCCGAGCCATTCGACGGATAACATGAAGATGATCACACTGATGTCTTTCAAGATTTTCCTGATATTTAATATTTTATGTTATTTTTTTTATGGGGAGATAGGTTTTTTCGTCTGAGGTTTTTTTCCCTAGCTCTATAGTATTGTATGATACTAGTGATGATAGTATCGTATGATTCTATAGTATCATACGAAGAATGTTATGATACCCCGTTCTTGTTTTACCTCAGCTTAATTTCTTTTTGTTTCAACATTCATTGTATTATTTTAGCTCTCATTTATATAATTAAACAACTTAATTTTTCGAAAAAGTTGTGATATTTCAACAATGGACTACTTTTCCGTTAGGTATTGAATTTTCAAGATAAGTATGTATGTTAGAACAAAATCATTTTTTTTTCTCTGCAATTTAGGGTTCTCATTTGAAAAACGAAAGTAATGCAATTCTGATCACAATTTTTGACACAATATTTGAAATTTGAAACACCTGTGACCATGTTTTCCAAATTCAAGGACTTTCCTTCAGTTAGTTTTCGATATCTTGAAAACTTTCCATTGAAAAGATATTCAGAATTGAATACACGATCATATCAGAAACTAAAATAATGTAAAAAACAAATTAGAAAAATTAATCATCATCCTCTTAAAAAAACTAAAAATGCTTCAGGCTTCAAGAATATTTTCGCTGAGTACAGAATGTAGAACAATATCATAATTCCAATTCTCATATTTCGAATAGTCCCACTAATGAAGAAACGTTTAATAGGCACTCGAACTTGGGACACCCTGTACTACACCCTGTACTGTTGTGTCGGTTCTATTTCTTTCATAACAATTCATTCCGAAGAATTTCTGCGTTCATTTCAGAAAATATCACAAATCGACATGTGCCATCAACTGATGACCTACTCAGAGTTGAACTACCTGTTGAGGACCATCAATGGATTCTCTCATCTTCAGCCGTCATTAACATTAAGATTTCGCTAATTTTGATGAACAGGTTAATCAAAATTCACAGTATTCTGAAGGAGGTAACTGGAATATTAATAGACCTTCACATAATGAGCTGCCGGTTTCATAATTTGAATACAAGTAGTATACTAATGCTTGCGATATCTCGAAAAACGAAGTACATATTTGTTATTCAACACCGTAATATGCATATGTAATTCTCGATCATTCGGATATGTTCCTCATTCAGCAAATTTCGTTTTCTACGCGAGATACTCTTCAGACTTATAAACAAAATTATGTTATAGCGCTTCATGCGAAATTTATTCAAGAAGTGGAGGGAGAAGCAGAAGCCTTCAACCTTACGATTGTGGTGACATTCACAGCTAGCTATCGATTTTGATTCTCCGATTTTTTTCTAGTCCTGATTCAAATGTATCTTCGGAGACGAATATTAATGTGTTCAAAAATAACTTTCCAGAATTTCCATTTTTGGAGGTTTCAAACTTACGAAATGTTCCCTTGTTGATTTTCTCTCTACGGAAACTATAGGTACCATATATGCAGTTTTATTATTTTTCCAAACAGCAAAAAGCTCGGCAAAAAGGCTTATCATGAATTTTTTTCGGTTTTCTTGTCTTTGCGCAATCGATCAATCTGGAATTTTAAGAAACAAGAGTCCAATACGAAAGGAAGAAAAATAAAACGTCCCTCCTCAGTAGAATATTTTTTGGTTGAAAAGCATTATATTTTTTATATTCTGATAACATATGTACGTCCGACGTTCGAATTCGCAATCGGTCGAAAGAATATTCAATACTTACCTACTACAGTTTCTGCAACAGATTGTGGAAAACACACGGATAAATATTATCTTATAATAACAAGATGAAATTCAAATGGCATATAACAGAATTTCCGAAACCCACCCCCTTTCCGAGATATCACCATTAAAAGGCGTGGCTAAAATTCAGTTTTAATTTAGTTTCTGAAAAGCTAAAAACATGAAATTCTGTTTATTTCGAGCACTAGTAGAGGAGAAACTCGGATATTTTTCAAAATTTCTGTTATATTATACGGGGGTGAAATTAGCACATCTTAGTTAACTTAATATCAAAAATTTTTTTCCAGATGAAGTTTCATGAAATGAAATTATAAATTAAAACCTTTGTTTTGTTTATATTTTTTTTATTCTTAAATTTTTTCCTCAAAACTTATGATTGAAGAGGAGAGCCCTATTTTCTCTAATTCAGTATCGTAATGAGTTCACTACAGTACTGAAAATAGCACATTGCAGCATTGTTTGCGGTTATATTTTTCGTTTTGTATCATGCTTTTGAAATATCAATTGAAATATTTTTTGAGAGGTTTTCATTATCCTGAATGTTTTATTAGGGTTTTATCACCCAGTCTCCGAAAAAAGAAAAAATTAGAACATTTTTCAAATAATAGAAACAAGGCCCCTGCTTAAACCTTGAGCACTAATTTGACAGGGGCAAATCTTTACAAAAGATGGCCTAACAATGAACAAAGAGAAAACACTTCGAACTATGAGTAAAGTGTTACGTTTCAGAGTCTAAATCAGACTCCTTCGTCATTCACTTTTGCAGAACCGTCAGAATATTATGTCAATTGCATAATCAAAATGTTCTGACGATTCTGCAAGGTTAATGAAATGAGTATAGAAATTGTCTGACGAAGGAGTCTGATTCAGACTCTGAAACGTTACGCTTTATAGTCAAAGTGTTCAAATTCAGAGTTCAAAGCAAAGTTTGAAGTGTTTTCTCTTTGTTAATTCTTAGGCAACATTTTTCTGTGAAGATTTACCCCCTGAGAAATTAGTGCTCAAGTTTTACGCAGCGGACTTTCTTTTATTATTCAAAGAAAATTTCTATTTGTTTCTTGTTTCACAGACTGAGAAAAAAAAACCTCATAAAACTTTCAGGATAATGTTTGCAAAAACTCGCTCTTTTGTAGCTCGTTTTCGTATTTTCCGAATGTGTTGTAATAGAAGCCCAGCCCATTCTGCAACTAATTTTAGAATATACTATCATAATTACCTCAATAAATTGAGTGGTAATCGGCTTGTTGTCAATCAAATCGATACCAATAAACTGGAAAATAAAAATTAAAATAAAAAAAGTAATTCGAAAAGGAGAACAATAATATCCAGTTACGGTAGCAACCATGTTGCATACACATTTATTCAATCTGATAACAATGATTCCTGGATAGAACGACGCTTCTCTTCCGACAGCGCAATTAGCATCCAGAAGCACACAGGTGCATTGTTTCTATTACCGATTAGAATGCCGTTGGAAGTCTGCCCAACAGAGTTGATAAAGATCATCCAACGAAGTTCACACTCTGCTATGAGCTATTTCAACAGATGGCAAGATGTTGCTGATGTTTTTATGTCTGATCTAGAATTGATTGATTTTTTATATGAAATATTTCGAGGAAGGAATTGTTTTTAGGTTTTTTTTATTATATTTTGATGTACATTGAAAATCATCATTACAGTTTTCATCATTACAGTGTAGAACCAGAACGCAACTCTTGTCGGGGTTTGTTCATCTCATCAGATAAAAAAGCGAATAACACAACTCATGGATTGACATATGAAACAATAAAACAATTGCGCTCTGCTTCAATGATGCAATAATAAAGATAATACAATGTACACTGTGTCCCATTTTGGTTGAGACTACACTGTATTTCAGCTATTATTAAAGATACAGACATGCGGTTTTCGCAACCATTTATCACTTCTTTGTAAAACTTTTAGATCAACAAACAGAAATATTACAACTACTTCGGTTCCTGAAATACAGGGCGAAAACGAAAATGTTTTATCTCAGACACTGTATAAGATTGAAAAATTCTCATTATAGATATAGATTTTTTAAAGCACTGTTTTTGAGAATGAGCACAAACTTGGTATTTTTCGAATGAAATATTTTAACTTCAAATGTTCGCAATTATTTTTCTGAATACATAATTGTATCACAACCTGATATTTAATGAATTTTGAAAATTAGGAAAATCCATATTCATGGTTGTTTTTCAAATAGTAGGCCATGAATTCTTTCACACATGCATAAAAGTTGAGCATGCAAGAAAAAAATAATATTAATATTATCTAATATTTTTTTTGTTGTCAACATTTTTCACTTTATGTTGAAAAGTGATACATATTTTGAGTTCATGTTCGAAATGAGATAAAATTAATAGATTTAAGGCACATGGCATTTTACTACAGTAATAATTAAATGCATGTGTGAAAGAATTTATGATTCACTATTAAAAAAACCGATATGAATATGGATCTTCCTGATTTTTTAAGCTAAAACTTATTTGAAAGATTAGGTTTTACACGTTTTAGGAAGTTGACAACGCACTTGAAGCCCTCTGTATCAGGATTTTCAAATCGGACTGTTGTGATAAAAGCATTATTCTTCTCGTATCGCATAAAACGACATTTTTTCCAATGAAAAATCGTAAGATATCCATGTTTCGAAAATTTAACATTAAATTTAGAATCTCATAAAAAACCTGTTATCATGAAATATAAGGACATATCTCTATTTAAAGATAGATAGAGTGTTAAACACTGAAACATCAAGATTTTCAAATTCCAATATATGTATACAGGGAAGGCAAGTTGCAGAAGACTGTGAATATTTCAGGCTCGATTTTAGGGCATTGTTGAAATGAAATAAATTATCTACAAACTTCCAGCATAAAATTGTGATGAATAATCTACAAGTAGATATATTTTATAAAGATACATCAGTATGAATTACTCTGATGAGGTCAAAAGACCTACTCAAAATTCTTGGAGTCAACCATGAGCAAATTAATAAAATCTTTCTTTGAAGGGGAGAATCAGATTGCTATCATCGAATACAATAGTAATATTCATTGTACATTCAAGTGACTGATAGACACCTACTTTTATAAATATTCTCTCGATAATAATTCTGAGTCTCTTTTAAATGTTCATATTTGGTTTCGGATGGAGATGCTAATTTGATGAATATTTAATTTCGGAATAAGAATGTAGAGAATCTACATTGATTGACTATATGACAGTAATCAAGTCAAGAGTGTCGAGTCTCAGAGTTTGCACATGTCTATCCATTGATTTAATCCACAAAACACTACCATATAACTCAACAATCTTGCGAGTCGACTCAAGGAACAGCTGTGTTTCCTTATTTTCGAATCGCTGAAAATATACTGAATATCGACATATTCACAGTATCGAGAAAATTCAATACCTACTCGAAAAGTTTGTAACTGAGAATTTAGTGGCATCATGTGTGCGCTAAATTTAATTCGCCTTTTCATCGAGATTCACGGTCATTCGGAATCACTTAACAACGATACAGTTTTTCTTGGTAATTTTCCATCTGAGCAACAAAGAGTAAGATCGCCTACTTAATATTTATGGTCTTGTTAGCAAATTAATCTTTATATCATATGAAAAGCTCAGTGGTTATAAAAAGCCGGCAACAAATTGATTTGTGTTGTAAATTCAGCAGTCTAGACTTGTAATGAGTGCTGGCACCTGAATGCATGAGAAGTCGGTTCATTTTATTAAGTAGGAAACAATGTAACAAATTATTTATTCAGCATATATGTTGATGCCATTTCTTTCTCTAATCGACCTCCAGAAGGCCGTTATGTATTTGTCTCGGTATTGTATCGCTTGCTGTCCTAGAAATTTCATCAGATGTATGAACTATGGCGGGAAATTTATTCAGAGTGAATTATAATATTATATTTGGTTGAAAATTGTTTTCAACTTGTATATTCGAAGACTCAAGAAAAATGACGGAGTGGCAGAGAAACATTTCGAAAAGCAAATCTTTTCGCAAGTTTCAATGACCTTCCATGTCAGAAAGTTTTAGATTATTCGTTATTTCCTTTGAGGGTTCAAGAAAATTGAGATGATGTTTTTTCAATTGTGTGTAGTCAAAGTCAGCATTCGATTACACAAAATCGAGCACAAAATGAATAAACTAATTGATTCTCATGACCATAACACAATAACCTCCGATATCTCAGTATACGATGTGAGAAAATTACTAAAAATTGAAACTTATAATTACTGAATAAATGAGGGCAAGCCAAATTACTGCCAGCCTCGTTGTAATATTTTCAATTCCAACACAAAATGTTTAGTATGCCTTTGATATATTTGAATATATAGGGTTAAAGAATTTTGGTCGATCGCCTCTTAATGTGATCAATAAAGGACAGTTATTGGGACTCTCGATTCCCCCCTCTTGAGGAAAATTTACTCGTTCCAGATATCTAGGATAGAAAAGGAAATAAAAAAACCAACTTTCGAAGCTTGAAGATTCTAGTTTCTGAATTCATCGGTTGAAATTTTTCAATTTTTTTCTTTACGTGCATGGAGAAATTTTTCTGTACGAAACCGATGTTTCTACAGGACTTTGATATGATCATTTATCGAGTAATCAAGTTTTGAATGCGGAAGAATCCTATTTCAATAAACTGCCGATATCTCCGGGACTGCTGATTGTATAGGCAGACGATAAGTGATTTCTGTTTCTGTAGAAAATTCTCTTACAAAAATCTGTTATGTTTGATTGAGAACTTAAACTCAACATAACCCTTTTAAAAATCAAAAATTACATTATTTTCCCAATTTTTACTCAAATTTGTTTTTCTTTTTGAAGACGAATTATCAAGAAAAATTTTCAATAATTTCGGAAATTTGAAAAAAAAAATTATTATTTATAAAATTTCACTAAATATTGTTACGTAAATAAACGAAAATTAAAAGAATTGTTTTTTTCCAAATTTAAAAAAATCAAGATACCATTTCTCATTCATCCCCACTGAAGCTTTAGGCATATTCAAACTTTTATCTCCTTTGAAAAAAATTCATTGAATGAATTCAAAGCTGATTTCGCTAAGCTGCACACGCTACTCATTGGGCGACATTCTGAGCATTAGAATTTTTCCGCTTTCTGCAGGGCCATCACAAATTTCCGACTTACTCGGTAGAGAAACTGATTAAAAAAAATTCGGTCAAGCTTAAGGAACAAATAACTTGTTTTCTTAACGAAAGATCGAAATGGCAAAATCGCATTTTTTTGCTCCTTCTTCACGTTAATTTACAGGTTAATTTTTTTTATCCTAATTAAACATATAGGTTTTGTAGGAAATTTTCTGCAGAAAAACAAAGTGCCTGTCGGTTCTCTAGCCGATCAGTAGTTCCGGAGGTACCTATGGGAAGTTGAGTGAAAAAGGATCCTTTCGCATTCAAAACTGGATATATCGAAGACAAATGGTCGTATCCGAGTACCGTTAAAAGCAAATTAAAACTGAATGAATAGGCTCTGCGAGATTTGCATAGAGAAAATAAAATTTTGAAGTTTTTTTCTTCGTGCTTTATCCGAGGATTGCACGGCTTCAAAAGTTGTTTTTTTTATTTCCTATAGGACCATTTCTCAAGAAAAAAATTTGCGTTGCACCAAATACAAAAAATTCGAAGATTGGTACTTCTCCTTATTTCCTTCGAAGAAGTAGGACATGTATGGTACGCATAGTCACTCTCCGGGTGTGGCATACCCTTGAGCATACCTTGTCATGTTGATACTTCACAGGATTGTGATTTCCTACAATACTTCTTCGAATATTGACTGACGCAAAACTTCATACATTCCTATAGTTAGTGATATAAACTTTCGATCCATCCCTCTATTGTCGGTTAATCAGCGACCTTCGTAAGCTTCATTAATTTCTTATATGAGACACGTTTCGTGTTGAAATTTCGTAAGAAAAAACTATTCGATATGTTCTTAATCGATTTTTCGATGCCTGGTTTTACAATCCAGAAAATCTTTAGGAATTATTCATTTGCAATGTTTTTTTTTACAGATTATTTTCAGCAAATCGTGAAATCTGGCCTCAACATGTTTCGTTCACCTATTCCAAAATTCCAGATCCATTCCCCAAATTCCACTGAAGAATGAAGAATGAACTTCTTCACAAACTACATTTTTAACCTGATTATCATTCCATTTTGTTTTACCATGAATCTTCGTGATTTAGAAATTACAGATTAACAGTAGCCAGAGGGAAGGCATGGGGCTGTAGCCCCCTGAACTTTTGTTAAAAGAAAATTGAGAGTTTTGATCATACGTCAAAGATGCATGATGATGGAGCCCCCCTCGAAATGTTATCCTGGGTGTGCACTTGCAGATGTTGCGATTACAATACTTTTTACAGGAAAAACTAGAAAACACTTTCTAATTCAAAAGTGAGATACTTTTCTCTTAATTCTGAACTCACCTGAAAATGATAACCAACAGACCTGGAGACGTTGTTTCGATGAACAGTCCAAATATTTCCTTATCGTAGAATAACTTTTTCCTTCCTCGTTGACATCTTATCATTCAATTGAAAAGTCACTATATGAGCAATGCTTAACATAAAAATGATGCATATTTCAAGAATAAAATATTCTAGGAGATGAAAAATGAACCTGAAGAGTTTAATTGAAAATCCAGAATCCTCGAGATAAAATATTTTTCAAGGAACACTCGAGGAAACACGCATATGATATTGTGATTCTGACAAACTCTGAGGAATTCAAATATCCATCTACTATAAACTGGGTTGAATTACCATGATCACATTTATATATCTCCATGAAGTTCTGTCATTACTTATCAACATCGAAATATGTTTAAATTTTTAATATGCCAATGTGAACTAGCGCATTCGCCATTTTGTTAAATTTTTATGGACCGTATAACGTTTTTTAATAAAAAAGATATTTCTAGTTTGGAAATAATTTTGATACCTGGCAATCTTATTCAAGATCGAATATACCCAACAAACATATCCTCATAAAACCCCGAGTAAAATCCTTTTCAGAGAAAATCAGTGCTTCAATGATAATCCAATTATTAACTGAAATACAAAATAAGTTATAAAACAAGATATTGGTTGAACACATTGAAATGTACATTATTATTTCTGAGAAGAATATAAATATTCAATTAAATGAACACAATCGCATAGTTTTCATCTTTGTATACGAAAGTCGTTTCAGTATTCATTGTGTATACAACTTTCTTTTTTCATGCCATAGGTAATGAAAGAATTGGTTTGGATTGATCTGGAAAAAGCAGCATTTTAGTCAGAACTTCAAATGAAAGTACAATATGAGATAGCAATGTTGTAAAAAGTGATATTATTCAAGTGAACAGAGAAGTGAAGAACCACAACGAATTCAAGATTTCAAAAGTCCAGCCTTGAGTGCGGTATATTTAAAGGAGTGCCTACACCATCCATACAAGTAACTGACAACCGACAAAGTTCGAAAAACTCAAATGCAAAATGTACTCCGCCAAAAAAAAATCCTGTGGCCCTCCCTACGGATATACGGCCTCCTGAATGACGCCACTGGAAATCCTTTTTACTCGAATGATTTTTTAACTTTTCCATAAAATGATCCGTTTTCGAAAAACAAAATAATAAGAGAAGTAACTTTCCTATTTCTTTTAAAACGAACCATAAATTATTTTTTTTGCAACAAAAAGTGATACGAGAGATATTCAAGAAACAAAAAAGTTTCAGTCTACGGTATTCCAGGGAAGGCTTAAAAGATGAGGAAATATGAAAATGCAAGGTATTCAATATGGTTATTCCTTAGAAATGGAGGTGATCGATTATCATTGATTTTCGATGATCATTGATGTTTGCAATGAAACATCGAAGTTTTAAAATTGATTTTGCATTATTTATAACATCGTTACATCTATTTCTCGATTTCAATAATTTCTTCAAATGAGGACGACGCAAAGTTTGCACAAAACACCAATGTTTTCAATTTATAATACATAAATAATTAATTAATATTTCGATAAACATCGGGTTTCATGTTCGGTTATCTATGTTAATATCGGCTTCGGTGGTCATTTGTGAAAGTTATATTTGAAGCGTCTAAATACAAAACCCGACATTTGATGTACGAGACGTTCCGAGCAAAACGAGAAAAACCTGCCAAAATCATAGTTTTGAATTGAATAACTCCCAATGTTGACCATTTGCATTACTAATAGAGGCCATCAAAAGTCTACTTAAGAACCAGAGGGTATAGGAATCAGATTGCCAGCAACTTTCTCTATTGTAATCCTTTCTTATCTCATTATTTCGAAAAATGTCAAATGTCTGGTTTTGCATTTAGACGCTTCATTTCGAGTTACGTCCTCTTTTTGCAGTTGATCTTTTGTGATAGATACAACTCACCTCAAAGTGTGCGAGAACTTTTTTGTCAATTTGGTTAATTTCAATTTGCGATGCCGAGAATAAGAAACCTGACATAAGAAACCGCGTCACGGGAGGGTCCATGCATTGAGGGGGTTGACTGATTATTTGATCATAGGACACATAGGACCATAATTTCAGTTATTTAGGTATAGGACGTATATATACGAAAAGTTAGGGAGATACAATTGGATCTGGTAGGCTGTGTGGCAATCAGGATCTAGGCTTCTTCAAAATTTTTCATGCTTGAAGATAACATTGGACTAATAATAATAATTTTAATAGCCGATCTGGGCAGACGAAGTTGCGCGGGCCAGCTAGTAAAAAACTAAAAGTTTCTTGTTGCTTCAATCACCGAGTCAATAACTTTCGTATAAGTGAAAATATAACTTAAAACGTTTTTTTATCTTAATGTTCAAGGTATTCAAATTTGTTTTTTTTTACTAATTATTATACAGGGTGTTAAAAATGTAAGCATTGAAATGCACAACCTAGTCCGCCGCTGGTAAACTAAACAAGCTCTGAAACAAGCTAATTTAAATTGAAGGGACCGGGAGACATGGAGGATAAAATTCTGTTTGTGTTCCAACCGAGGTTCCAACACAATATTTCATTTGAAATTACCCAACTGTTGGAGAACAAAAGCTATAGTGAAATAAAAAAACAGCCATTCTATGATTGAGTTATTCCAATTTCATTTCACACAATCCGTGTGACAGCACAATACCCGTAATGCGTAAATTCCAGTAATGTTCTCCACATAATCCTCTACACTCTCTTGAATCTCTAAAACCGGTGCCATTCAAGTAGAACATGTGCGTAATTACAGAAAGCCATACTCAGTAAAGTCCCACCAACATCTTGGCCACCGTTTCAAGGAGTCGTCGTAAAATGTTATGGTGAATTAACTCCATAGGTGGGAGTTATATTAAGTACATTCTGATTCGAGTTTTATCAGTTCATTCGAGTGGAAAGCTATTCTGCTTCCCAGATGCCTAACGAAATCTGCAATATCATTTCCTTCTATCAAGAATCGTTATCTATCCTCTTCCAGAAGGAGTGTATTTTATAAGCTACTTAGAGACGATATCTTTAATTAAGATTCTTCAATGAGAATTTGAAATAGAATTTCTGAATTACTATTAAAATGATATATGTCACGAAAAAAATAGATGAACATTATCACTAAAATGAAAAATCTGAATTTACTAAGAATGAAAAATCTTAATGAGATGATTATTTCACCGTTTTAAGTTTATAACACTGACTGATGTGTTACACGATGAATTTTAATGGAAAAAAGTATCGATTTTTACTTTAACGAAATCATTCATATCCTCTGAAGATTGATGAAATTTGAAAACGCCATCTGCGAGTTCCCTTCTTTTTCCGTTATAAGATATATTTAACTGTTAACATCCAAAAGCCCGTACAGCAAATTGGTTATCGTTCGAAGATTTTGTTATCGAATCTTGACTATCATGCGACAAAATTCCAAAATGACCCTGTAGCACGGAAACTATACCTTACAACTTCAAATTGAGATCAATCACATTCAAATTGGAATTAAACAATTTCAAAATGAAAATAAGCAACTTCAAAATGGTAAACAAAATCGAATTGGGAATTAACACATTCAAAATCGGACTAAACATTCTCATAATACGAAATGACATTTTTTTTTTGATATATCAGAGAATTTTCACGATTCTGAAGACACATAAATATTTTGCTACAACCTTTGAAAGTTCGAATTATTATTTCTTTTTCTATTGTAAGGCAACAAGTTTATTAATGGATTTTAACTTAAACATATTCATGCACCAGTTTTACAAAGTGGTCTTTCCCTAATTATGTATTAATAATTTTCTCATTGATTTTTTATCCAGAAACTGGGAGAGAAATTCAGAAAAATGCAGAGTATTGATTATCACATTCTTCAACGAAATCGTTATATACACTTCTGCATCTTAATATATAAAACTAAGTCGGCCATTTTGTTGGTTACACCATTTATAACTCAAGATTGGAAGAACTGTTTGTTATGAAAGATTTTTTGTTGGATTTTCCTACGGCGGGATTAACATAAAATAAATTAAAACTCTGAAAAATTTGATAAAATGGAAAAAAACAGGAACTAATTTTCCTTCTTGCGAATAACGCCGGTAGGTGTTCGCTACGGTTAATAGGGTTTTCGTGAAAGTATTATATTTGATATTAAATCGGTGAACTACATTTTCTAATAATATTAACGCATCTCAGTCATTTTGCGAATAACGCCGGTAGGTGTCGCTGCGGTTGATAGCGTTTTCGTGAAAGTATTATATTTGATATTAATTCGGTGAACTACATTTTCTAATATTATCAACGCATATGAGTTCATGTGTTATTACACCTACCTTTCTTTCAAACACTACGGAAAATGGCAATGTAAACAAGTACTGTGTAATTTGAGTTTCCTAAACGTCTTAGCCTTTGAATTCTAAGGTCTCCTGTCAAAGTTCGTACACATAATTATGTTTATAATTTAAAAGTATTGAATTTAAAATAACGCTATATGTTTTAGCCCGTGATCAGAAATTGAAATTGAACGTCCATTGAAAATCGGCTCTACAGAAAAAGAAGAAAACATCTAAGCTTCTCTGTCAAAGAGGTACCTGCAGGTTAATCTTTGGTTCTGTGAAGTGAAAGTATCACAGACCA
Source organism: Hippodamia convergens (assembly GCA_038502775.1). NCBI lineage: Eukaryota > Metazoa > Arthropoda > Insecta > Coleoptera > Coccinellidae > Hippodamia > Hippodamia convergens. The sequence goes on from CM076609.1 coordinate 31,575,711, forward strand.
AGACAAATGTTATTTCTGTGGACATGCGAATGAGATGAAGTAATTTAAGACACTGTCACTTGGCGTTCCATTTTGTTTGGAACATATGATTTCTACAGTGACTTAACTTGGTCCCTCTCTGTTCGTTTCTTTCGTTACTTTCAATACTCTATATTACAGATTTTACATAAAAACTATAGCTAGCTTATCTAATTGCCAATTGCCACAATTGGTCCCACCACCAGATCCCTTACGCTCTTTAGTTTCTGGGATAGGAAATGATTCTAAACACTTCTTGGCCGACATTCAAAAATATAACAGCTGTTTCCAGACGACCTCGTTTGGCGCAACACATATTGTACAGGACAATTTTATGTCCACTTTGAAAGTATTATACCATAATAGTTTATCACAATATTGAAGCTATTTTTTATTTATCGATTGAGGCAGTACGAAGTCTGCAGGGTCAGCTAGTTGTTAAATAAATTTTTTCCTCATTTTGATTCTCAGTTACTTCATAACAATTTTCTCGAAATATGAGATAAAACACGAAACGACCTTTTTCAATGTGGAATTGTTTGGTGACAATAAGAATGTGTTCAATCCAAATATCACCATTTTGAAATTGGTTACTCCTATTTTGAATGTCTTTATTCCCAGTATGATTGTGTTAACCATTTTGAAGTTGCTTATTCTCATTTCGAATTTGTTTAATCCCAATTTGAACGTGATTAGTCTCAATTTGAGGTTGTATAGGTATAGACACCGTATATTCCATATTTTCTATCTTCTAATTTAGGAGACGAAATCTGACCATCCTGTACAAAATGGACCAGGACTAGATAGCATAGTGACTAAAAACGAAATACAAAAAAATGAGGTGTAGCATGAAAGCTGAAGCAACCATAGCTCAATAGCAGAAGTAACTTGATTTTTCCAAAGATGTGGTTATGACAGATAAGTGCTTACCAGTCATCCGATCTTTTCTGAAGAAAAAATTATTACAGAAGCGTCCTGGTTGCTAGTTTTTCTTTGGAAACCTCGTACTTGACACCAATTTTTCAAAACGGTAGTAAATTCAATCGAAGGGAAATACCTCATTGTCGTATAAAAGATCAACCAATTGGTTCACGATCTAATCAAATTCAATGGCCACATACAACATGTCCAGATGTTGTTCGACTGTCCTCACCACCTACAGAGGCTGCATGTTCTCCTAGGTTTATTTTCTCCCGGATATCGTAACATCTCTTCATGCGTATCACTTTACACGTGATACGAATTTGTTTGATGGTAAACGTATAATTTCACAACGGCGGTACCAAGAACAATTGTCACATACACCTACTGCCGGCTGGGTATATTACATATTTCGCATTTTTCAGTCTGATATACAACTTATGCTGGTTGGAATTCATGGAGTATCGAGAGTTACTTCTCCATTCATTCTTGTCATTGAAAGCACATGTGCAAGAAATAATATGGTCGAGATTCTTATTCTCAAATGTAGGCTATACGAGAACTACGGATTGAAATCTGGATTGAAATGATCATTTTCGACGTGAATTTCCAATCCAAATATCTGTCGATATCGAGAATAATATTTACTGGTACTATTTAATGATAAGGCCTGTTTGAAGGTCAAGCTATCCTATACGTGTGCTCGAGCATGTGCAGCTTGAAAGTGGCTTAGCAATTTTTTCATCAATGAACCGGAACTAGAAATCCAAGTGATTGAGACTTTTATATTCGAGGTGGAAAAATACATCATGATAGGCGAGATTTTCATGGTTGTGATTTATTCACCACTCATGTTTTTCTGACAAAATTTGGAAGAAAAAACTCTTTTTTCGCCTTCATCTATTCAAATTTTCGATTCATTTTCTAATTTTTGTCATCACCACAGAAAAGAAGCCCATTTTCTCGAAGATATAAAAATAAAATGTTACATATCGTAGGCTAAAATCGAGGGTGATCACGAGTGGAAATTGTTGTTCCATTGTTGTTAAAATATTGTCTAGACCTTATCGTTTCTTGTATATTTATTCTCCATCAAGTTATAATAAGAAGCTATCGTATCTTGCATGATGACTCACAATTTCTTGACCCTACCATACATTTCAAATTTTTTACTCCCCCCAACCTTAGGGACCTGCTCCATAAAAAAGAGACCATATTAATTGCGACAAAAGAAAAAATCAACAAACCAAACTAAAACAAAAGGAAGTCAGATGTTTAAATTTTAAAGTGTTAACGGATTATTCTGTGAATATGTTCATTCGTTTTGACACAAGAAGAGTGAGTGATTTCTATATAACTAATGATTATCATTACATAACTTCCTGCTGCAAAGAATCGAGGCAAAGAATATTATGCCGTTTTTTACTTCAAGCGAGACTTCAACTTATATTTAGGTGAGCTGTTGAAATGAACGGAGGAAAGCTAAAACTCAAATTTATGGAACGCATCTTGAATAAATTCAAGCCTTTTCCTTATTAACATATGTTCTTTCACGTTTTTTTCAGCATTTTAGATTAGAGTTATGAGTTTCTGTTCCAAAAATTTTCCTTTGTTATGAAAAAAATATTTTAGTGATTTTATAACTAAGTTGTTGTTTTTTTGCATGTAAATGAATTGTATATATCTAACTTCATTTATAATACGTTATAATACGAAGCTATAATATGTAATATCATTGCCTTAATTATCGAAATATTTCATCCTAGTCCACCGAAATACTGTGTGTTCATTTTGAAAAATGTGTGGCAATACATGGAAATGTGTGGCAATACTTGGAAATGTGTGGGAATGCTAGGAATTGTATGGAAATGTTAGGACAAGTGTGGTTATGCTTCAAAATGATCGGAAATGCTTCGAAAAGGTGAAAATGTTTAGAAGTTGCTTGAATATTTTGAAGATGTACATATTTTCTGATCGAGATCACTCTCTCGCCTAAAATATTATATCTACGAAATGACCTATTAACCGCCTATGGCAATAGGCATAGATTTATGTAGTATACCTCAAATCAATAAATAATTCATATGGATTAAGTGGAGTTGATATGCTGTCCACATTAATACTCGCATGACAGCATAGAACATTTCTTGAAGACAATGCATATTTGAAAAGGAGGTCCAAAATCTACTCATATGCTCGCTCATACGTTATCTGTTTGTGATAGTTTCGTAGGGCTGTATATTGATTCAAGCTTATTTTACTTATTTTCGAAAGTTTTCTAGATTTGCGTTGGGTATCATGTCAATCAGATTTCATATATTTACTACCTTCGTTGATATCTGTTACTTTTCTCATTGTCATTAATATTTTTAAATAATGAATACAGTTATAATAACTACATCATTCGAGGTTGTACTATAATTCTTGAACGATAAATGTTTTTAGTGTTATGAATTATGAATGCACCAACTTTCTCATTTTTCAATTATTTTGAAAACTCCAAAAACCTCCTGAATTTGGTTTTTTCGAAATTTTTTTTCATATGATAAAATTGTACTGAACTTAGAAAAAATCGAAATCAAATATGGATGGAGAAGTAGGTACATGGTTTCAAGTTTGGTTTCTGGTTTATGTCGATTGTTCTCGCGGAATTTGAATAGAAAAACCTATTCAAGTGTGAAAAATTCGTTGAGCAAATGTTGGTGCTATTGATAGAGGGCTTGAGATTTTTTTTTTGCGTTAAAATTATAATAAATGATATATTATAAAATATAACTTCATGTACTTAATTATGAGACTATAGAAATATAAATAAAAACCTGTCTGCTGTGACAAAACGAATGGTGTAATCCTAATTTGGGAAATGATGCATCTTGCTCTCAAATTATGCCGATTCCTGCTTTCGGAACCAGTTTCGGTTCTTCAAAACGAAGGTTTTCCACTCAATTTATATTTAATTCATTCTATCGGTGGCATGTTGAAAGTTATGAATGGAATCGCTTTTATATATTATCGAATACGTTTCACTACTCTATGAATTTCGGCATTATAAACGTGAATGGAGAGAAATCGTTGTGTTTCGGAGATTATTCGACGGAAATATAAATTTTCTGTAAAATGTTTATTAGTCTTCTACGAGGTCTTCTTTCATCGTTCGTGACTGTCTTCCCACTGCTGAATAAATTCAAGAGTGTCCGTTATCATTCAAATGATCCGCTACTTTGGAGCTTCAATGCTCCGGAGTAATTTTCAAGGATCTGAAAAATTGTAGAACATTCATCAGAGTGAGGTTTTCATTATTCAGGCGATATAAAATATAACTAATATGTACTTCTGACGGGATTCACGTGTTCATCTACCCTCGCATCTACATAGGTATGAGAAGAACTTATTACGTGGAGATTAATGAAATAAGAATATTCTGTTTATTAGAAAATCCTTCTAATATTATGAATGCAAAAGTTTGTGAGAATGTTTGTTACTCTTTCACTTAGAAAGTACCGAACGGATTCGGATGGAACTTCACAGTAATATAGTTTTCTATCAGAATAACTCATGGTCTACAATTTTTGAAGATTTTATTCAATTTTGTCATAATACAACAAGAAATTATCAAAGGAGTCGAAAAAAATCCTACTCTCTGCGAGCTATAAAGTTGAACGCCGCATTTACCATTGAAGTTACAGGAAGGCAATGTTCCATAGGTTTGCTTGTCTCAAAAAGTTCTGAATACAAGTCCATGACAGTATATATCTATCTTTGCTATTGAAGCTATTGTATCCAAAATAGTTATCCATAAATACAGCTAAATTCTAGGTACAAATATAAATGATATAATGGGCAACTCTCTCATTTTCTCCTCCCTATTTTTTTTCTGTGATAGTCTGATAATAATAATAATGTTAATTTCGTTTAACAAAAACAAAAAATTGATACTCTCGTTGATACCTAACAGAAGATGATATAGATTCAGTGGATGAATAATACCTTTTATCTCGCCTTTTATATCGTCCTTCAAACCTCATTGGATCGATTCCATGCTCTATAGGTGAAAACGATAGAAAAAATATTAATTTGAAATTCAAAAGTTGCAAGGGGCATTTTATCTACCTTTTAATTTTAATGGCATATTCTCGACTTTTCCGTTGAATTTGTTTGTTTGTTCATTTGTGTCTTAATATTATTTTATTTTCTCTAGTATTACAAAACCGCAGAATTTCATCAATAGTACCAGAGTTCCTAAGAGTCTTTTGGAATTCCCAGATATCCTTTGAAAACCTCGGTATTTCTAAAGAATTTCTGGAATTCTCGGGAATCTTCCGTAATTCCCGGAAATCATTCGGAATTCAAGGAAATCATTAGAAATTCCCAGAAATCTCGGAATTCGGAATTCTTGTGTACCCTTTTTACATAGAAATTCACCCCTCGGTTGAATTGGATACCCTTTTGCAATGCACATTTTACGTCTTATATTGAGCAAAATCTGATTAAATTCTAGAAGCGACTCATTGCCTACTAAAGTAGACTTAAATATTATTCGTATTTGGTTTATCCTCCGGTTTATCCGAAGGAAAATTATAAATCACTTTTCATTTTGATTTCTATCATATCAGAATTGATTTTTTCTGTTATTTGATTATAGCATGGTAGTTTCAGTTATAAAGGTATTGTAGTTAAGACGTTCCCATATATACGGATAGTTTAATTTTTTTTTATAGGTGGCGTTGCAATCGACATCTTGGTACATTCAAGATTATGATATCAATTGTAATAGTCGATTTGGGCAGGGGAAGTTATGCGGACCAGTTAATACAATATAAATTGTAACAGCAACAAGAACTTCATGTTTTTCTTATGAGTGACAATGGACGGTGGATTTCGTTCCGAAAATTTATGTAAATATGACATCATACTGAATCAAATCAATCAAGGAATTCAAAGAAATTGGAACAGTTGGAATCGCCGATATTTAAAAATGAGCAGATTAAATGTTCATATCGCATAGCGCTTTTGAGTGAAAGTTGAAGAACATCCATTCGTATTGGACAGGAATTACAAATTTCAAGAAGAGTTACTATATGCACTAAAGATCTGCGTCTCCATGTTCACAGAATACAATCAGCCCAAAGATCTGACGCCTTATGGTATGCGTATACCGAAAGAGAATTTGTTGAATGATTTGTTAAACGAAACAATGATACATACCTACATGATTTTTCAATATAAGGCTGGTCAAGTTATGATTGTTAGTGGTACTCAATATCGCTGAATGATAACAGAGTTCTTTCTGCTGGAATTGATTTGGACAAAATGTACATACAATCTCGTGAAATGAAGTCGTATAGGGACTCCCTCATTTTGATGTTCAGAATTGACCTTCTATATCGTGTGATTTTACTGATTTAAATCGTTTTAGGGCATTATCTTACTACGATAGACTATGTTTTGCTCGGAATTTTGCAGTTAATTTGACTCTTGCATTAATTTTTGGGTAGCTAATCTTTTTTTTATTCCGGAGCAGTTTTGATGAGATGACATTAATATCGATGTGTCTCGATGAAAGTAATGTGCATTGTCATCTCTCTAGGAAACGTTTTTATAGCGCCATCTGTATTCAATGTAAGAGGCTTCGAAAAAAAATTTACATAGTTTTGACGATTTTGCTGCATTGGCCATACGCAATGTAACAAAGGGGCTTCTTCTTTTCCTGTCATGCTGAAAATGAAAGCCACTGAAATTCATGAATATGAAACTAACATGAACAAAAAAAAACTGCTTTGTTATAAAGCGCATTGTTGCCGATCTTAAAAAAAAACAAAGATCGAGCCGATACGGTGCGGAAGCGATGGACCAATTCACATCGCCTGCGAAAATTCACTACCTTCACCAGCCATTAACCGGGGTGTAGATAACAACTCCGGATCCAACACGTCACTGTCAGAAATTAAGCGTTCGAGGTACAATTCAGAGGGCAATAAGACCAAACATTTCCACACGTGATTTCCACATCGCAAATCACCCCCAAAAAGAGTTATCTTACAATACATCCTTAAGGTCACAGATAGTATTGCTAGAATACTGAAGAAGCACATTATCGAGACCATTTATAAGCCGACACAAACACTTGGGCAAATGATCAACACTACCAAAGACAAAGTCGATCCAGTTTCACAAGCCGGTATTTACAGGATACTATGTGACTGCGGCAAATATTGGTGCAACAAAACGATTACATTTCCGGTTCGAACATGTCAGTGTCAAAAGTCAGTGTTCAAGGTACGATCTTAGACCTATAATCCTCTGAAGATGCCTACCGCAGTTGTAGGCGAAACGTTAGGCCAATAAGCCCGGAAGACTCTCAATGTCAAAGCTATCGTTATATTTTCCAAAATGCTCTTGAATTGGATGGCGTTTTCTTACCGAGCAACCTCAATTAATTTTCAATTTTTTACCTAACCTAGAGACGGGGTCGCCTTTTTCTGAAACACCCTGTATAATTGAGAGAGAGTAGCTGCAATCTGGGCCACTTGTAGTGAGTTCAGTTTGATTGTATACGAAACAGTAATAAGCCAAAACTCAGAAATGAGCATTCAAGTGAACAAACTGTCGAAAAACCTAATTTGAATGGGCCTGTGATTGAAATCGAAATATTCAATCAGGAGCTGTGAAAGAAATGATTGATGCTACGCTATCATCTTGGCATGAACTGAGATGAAAACTCATGCATCAAAAAGTCCCATTATTTAAATTTCATTATATCCGGAATCCTGCCCTCGTCTACTACAAAAATAACCGATTTTGTAATAAATTTTGTAATCCACAACGTGTTTTTCACATCGAGAACCTGTTTGAATTTATTCGTCTGTTCGTTTTATTTTTATATTTTAATTGAATTATCAACCTCCCTGGGACTCGATTTCTGTGTTTTGTTTCTAATATAAATCTGGCCGCGGTGTCGGCAAAACTTCGGGAGGTGATAAATAAGTGGAAACCTCCTGAAAATATTAATGGCCGCCACCTAAGCAGCCGTCTCTCGCTTGTTGGCGTTATTTAGGATGCAGATGTAAGTTCGATAGGAAGTCAAAATAGCTTTTTTGAAAATTAGAATTAATTGGTTCCAATGAGATCCTTTTATTCGTCGCTGATTTATGGCGGATGTCTGGAACAGCGAGAATCCGATTTATTCCAATCGAATTATGTTTTGTGGTGTTGAGAGGAGTTTTTCTTGAGATCGGTTAGCATAGTGTCACTTCTGAATGTTTTAACCGATTCTGGATGAATGATGTCAAACGACCGAAATAGATGAAACAGATTTATTTGAACAAAGAAGACATTATATTTGTTATTTGGAAAAGTTTCCCGGAAACTTCAATACTCATATACTAGACTACAATTTCATATATTGTGGTTTAGCATAATTGATGTTGAAAAATACCTAAACTAAATGGATTCTTTGGTGTGAACCTAGAACACCTCTACATGAGAAGCGCTACACAAATGCGTGGCCAATGCCTTCAAACTGGCGAAGGACAATTTCAGACCACTCAGCGCTAAACGTTCCTCCCCAATCGGATTTTTGAGGGATGGAATAGACTACCCCATAATGTTGTTGGCGGTGAACTCTTTCAAAAATAGACTCGACCAGTTTATACGCGACCAGAGTTGACTTTTTCTTGTTGAGTGACTGTGACTTGTGTTTATCTCATCATTTAATTTTTTTTCCTTTTTCTTGTGTTCATTGAATTCAATTATTTTATTTTGTAATTTTGAGTTTATGGGTGAGAACCCCAACTTTTCTGTTATGTACAGGATAATCAAGAGCATTGTCCAGGGAAGCAATTGCACATTGTTTGGTTTCACACTTCATAAATGTAGAGAATATTCGCCAGGGGAAGTTTGTTTTTCAATTATCAAGCGATAATTTTGTTCATTGATATTAATCAAAAAAAGTATGATTGGAATTCTTATTCATCAGTTTTCTTAGTCTTAAGCGCTTGCTTTTAGAATAAAAAGAGAAAACGCTCAAAGTATACATGGAATCTATTATTGGACATCTACCAAACCAGACATTCGTATAATGCGTGTTGCCATACTCTCTTTCCATATTTATGGATATATCTATGAAATAGAGAACGCATTAAAATGCATTGAAGAATGAAGTTAGATCATCCAAGGTTTTGCAGCCTTGTATCACTGCATAGAACCTATGCGGAGATGGCGCTGGGGCCGCTTTTTGAGCGTTTAGCGCGGGAATTTCGAATTATTCATTTCTGTTTTATTACTGTCTTTTTGTATTGGAGCGATTTCGCGCAACCATAAACTAAAAGCTGAAATTTTTGCTATGTGAACTACTGCCGTAGGCGAAAATTCTCGCTATTAATATGGTTGCGTGAAAAAAATCGAAAATACGACTTATATACGATTGATTTATTGTAATTTTCATTGAAACTCAATCAACTTACATATAAAATAAAAACTAATACATTTACAGTTTAGTCCCACCACCATAAAAACTATAACTTTCCTGGCAGTGCTTTTTCCACTTTTTTCTTCACCAAAATCCTCAAAGCCAATAATTTTTCTCTGACTCTTATCATAATAAAGGTTTTCTTTTATGTCCATTTCATCAAAGACCAACACGCAACAGCGATCGATAGCCTCTTTGATATTTTCATATATGCGTTCAAAAATATTTCAATTTATGACAGGATTCAACGACATTTTATTCTGAGCAATATTAAAACGGTGTTGTAATTTGATGTAGGACTTTTCTTCTATGATAATGGCGACATAATATTGTCGTCTATATTCCGTGTTGCCACATAATTGCACTTTCGCAATAGAAGAAAGAAGATAGGGCTAATTTAGTACCAAAAATAAAGAAATTCAATAGATTCCGGCAAGAATGAAGAATCCTCGTGTCAAATTATATCATCTCTATTAGTAACGAGATTAATATCAGATGATAACAGCTTTATGAGTCTGTGTAATTATAACTAGGGTCATTATGTTATCTATAATTTCTGTTTTTACTTCGAATGTCATGATTGAAGTTTTTCAACAGGGCCTGATTCGAGGCCGGAATTATGTCATTTTCCTATTATGTTGCTTTCTGTTTTATGGGTTTCTTTTCTGGGTGAAGTAAGATTTGTCTGCAATTATTATGATATTATTTTTTCATATATATTGTTTTAGTTCTTTCAATTCCTTCCGATGGATTTTTACCCGATAATTAAAACGTTGGTGTTATCTGCAAAGTAAGTAATGGAGCTTTCATTTAATGAAAAAAAAAGATCATTTGTGTATACAGATCGGGAAAACCGAATCGGAAACATCACATCTTCTATAGTATTTTCGAACAGGGCCATATTCTAGTGGCAGAATCCAAACCTCAGAGGGAAGTGTTATCGAATGAACTGCTGGGCCGACAGATTTGGTTGGGTGGGGATGTAGAGCACAACGCATGGTGCGCGAAGTATCGAATCGAATCCGTAACACTCCAAACGCGGTATATGTGATTTCATAGCTGTTGTGAATGAATACGACAATTTTATTCCACTCTGACGCGAGGAATTTATTTGCCTCAATGAATAACACAAATAATTTCCGGTGGAAATTAGTATTCAGGTTTTTTTTTCGCCAAAACTGGTTTGAAAGGAAATTAATTAAAAAAAAAATTGAAAACCAAAAATACATTCTAAGGGAAGAAATTAAAGAACCAAAATTACTTCTATGAAAATAGAAAAAGGAAAACGAAAACAAATTTTAAAATATGCGAAATTGAAGATCGACAAATTCAAATTAAATTTTCAAATAATCTACCTTGTTGTGATAAGCAGTTGCCAAATCTGTTATATAGAGATAATATCATATCTCAGAGAAGATCAGGGATACTTGCTATTTTGGCACAAAGTTGGATTATTTTGGACCTTAATTCAATAATATTCATCGCTCTTCCAGTTTCTCGGCCATACACAACATTTATCTGATATCCCGAAGGAAAGAAATCATTGGGAAATAAATCTGGAGAACTGGGGGGCCATTTGATCGTCCGATTTGTGGAAATGACAAATGAAAAGCTCCAAATATTTTGAAGCATTTTTTAGATTACCCTCAATGAAAAATGGCCCTATGATGTAATTCCATAGTAAGTTTTTTAGGAGACTAGGTACGCACAGAAATATTCAGGTACTCATTCTTCCTAGGTCCTAGACAAATATCTTACTACGGATGGGCTGTTTTCTATTCAAGGAAAACGATGACTCATCACTGAATAAGATATTGCTCAGAAATGAACTGCACTCATTCGCTTTTTCCATCATTATTTCACAAAATTCCATCCTTTAGAAATGTTCTTCTGGAAAAATTTCTTGAGAGGTTCGCACCTTATAACCTCTGTTGCCATTTCTCATCGAAATATTCCGAACAGTTCTAGCGCCCGAATCAGCTTGTTCAGCAATTTCTCTGCTAGAGATAGATAGATTGATAGGTATCAGCCTATATCCAAAAACAACAATGAAAGAATTCATTGTCTCCACAATAGATTGACCACCGAAGTACCATTTTATGATTTGAATTTTCTCTTTAACCATAAACATTTTGATTTATGCGAATTTATTTCCACACCGTCTAGTAATCACTTCTGACGTTCGGATGCGACTAATGTGCATCGTAATTCGCGACAGCCGAGATCACTTCCACCTGCCGAGACTTGCAATTCCAACAGTCCAGTCCCTTATTTGTTATCGAATCGCAATGTGATTTCGATTCTTCAACTGTTCCACTAGACTCGGAGCTCATTCGAATTTAGCATTCATAATCCTATGTTTCCGCAACAATTTTTTTATCTGTATAACGAATATGAAAGGTCAATACTGCTCTGCAGATATACGTGGATAGACCGGACATTTGAATTTGCTTCATTACCACCTGCTTTAAAAATTTTATTCGACAAATAGGATCGTACACAATCATTCGCTTTACCTTATTTCAATAAAATTTTGACATCAACATATTCAATGTTCCTCCACGAACCTATTGTCTACTTTAACTTAAATCTTGAATGTAGCTGCTGTTTGCTTGTTTAGTCTTTCAGGTGTTCAGTTAGTACAAGATACAACAATCTATCAGGTAATTGTTCGGTTTAATGCGAGGTATGAATGCGAAGTATGAATATAAATTAATAAAAATTACAAGAATCTGATTCTTGAATAAATGTTATTACACCGTGATATAATATACAGGGTGGCCATTTGAAAACGAAACAGACGAGATTACAGACGAAATAAATTTTTTCGATAGAAATGCTCGGACAGGTCGATTTCTGTTTCGAGGGGGACAACTTGAGATGTAGGTTACGGACGCATAGCGCTTCAACCCTTGCTACTACAACCCTCACCCCCAATTTTTGAATAGGGAAGATGGGGTGAGTGATACCTCATTTGAAAGGTATTTTTATACTGATTTCAGCACAGTAATTGTTTTTTCATTTTATGCATTAGTTCTCGAAATACAGGGTGGCCATTTGAAAACGAAACAGACGAGATTACAGGCGAAATAAATTTTTTCGATAGAAATGCTCGGACAGGTCGATTTCTGTTTCGAGAGGGACAACTTAAGATGAAGGTTACGGACGCATAGCGCTTCAACCCTTGCTACTACAACCCTCACCCCCAATTTTTGAATAGGGAAGATGGGGTGAGTGATACCTCATTTGAAAGGTTTTTCACAAAAAAACACTACAAGTGCCATGAAAACACCACTTCATTTCCGAATGCTTAGGCAAGAATATTTCGAGAACTAATGCATAAAATGAAAAAACAATTACTGTGCTGAAATCAGCATAAAAATACTTTTCAAATGAGGTATCACTCACCCCCATCGAAAAAATTTATTTCGTCTGTAATCTCGTCTGTTTCGTTTTCAAATGGCCACCCTGTATAGAGGTTAATGACTCACTCTAATTCTAAATAATACTGTGATCGGTTTGCGGGAATGTGGAACAAATTACCTATGTTTGTATCTAAATTTTTATTATTAACTTTGCCGACGTTTCGGAGACACTTTCTCCTTTCTCAAGGCTACAAAGACAACCTTACATTAGAATATTTTCGTTTGTTAACAATGAATATGTATGTTGGACAAACAAGACAGCTACTTGAAGAAAGAATCAAACAACACAAATATGACACGAGAAAACCAAAAAGTACACAAAACACTGCCCTTACTGTCCACACACTGATGGAAGAACATACATTTAACTTTGAAGGGGTTACAATATTGGACAGGGAACAACGCTACAACAGAAGGATTATAAGCGAAATGATACACATTAAAACAGAGAATACAGTGAATTTTAGAGAAGACACACAAAATCTAAACACAACGTACAACAGTCTGATGGGATCCCTATAAAAACTAAAAAGAGGAAAACATAAAATGTGATCAACAATTGAAGAGTGGAAATTCAAAAGGGTCTAAGTGCCAAAAAGATCGAACTGAGATATTACATAAAACATGTCTCAGGGTCGGTTTCACAAAACTTTGATTGTACCGTTAAATTTATTGGAGCCATCCCGATTCGTTGAAATTTCAAAACAGATGATTCGATTGGTTCGAATTTAGGTAAGGTTTTTTAATTGTACAGTTAAAGCTTTGTGAAACCCGCCCTCAAACTGATGAAGAAAGTTAAAAGAAAAAGTTTTTTTCATCAGAAATGATGACTGCCTGAAGCGGATGGCACATGAACCGTTTCGTAGGCTATTGGCCTTGGCACATAGACCCCATAACAAATGAAATCTAAAATTTCGTGAAAGTGGCACTTAGACCCTTTTGAATTTCCACTCTTCAATTAACTTTGGATGTGTCGTTATTCGGCGTTTTTAGATGTTACCATGTTGGAGGTTTGTGATGTGATTGTGATGTTTAGTGTTTTTAGATTGTGGAGTTGACACACAAGAGAAGAAGAAGAATGTGAATGTGTCAACGAACAGTGGAACACATAACCACAAATTACATATGACGTCGTATTTTTAAAAAGATTTTTAACTTATTCCAAATAACTCTGCTGATTGTATAAGATATCGAAATTAGAAAGTAAGAACACATATGCTTCTCCGAACTAATAATCTGAATTTAGAGAATTAACGAGGTGAGCAAATATTCATTGTTAACAAACGAAAATATTCTAATGTAAGGTTGTCTTTGTAGCCTTGAGAAAGGAGAAAGTGTCTCCGAAACGTCGGCAAAGTTAATAATAAAAATTTAGATACAAACATAGGTAATTTGTTCCACATTCCCGCAAACCGATCACAGTATTATTAAAACATGGATGTAACAAACCAACGAACTAATTCTAAATGTTGTCGACCCCAACCTGGGTTTTCCTTGCGGTTATTGAATTTGACTTTTGAGCCTCGAATAAGAATCACGTGTGCCAAATATGTGAAAAATATATCGGGGAGTTCGTCTGATATTGTCTCGTGAAGAAACGACCTAAATTCATACTAAATTGTCTGAAATGTTCGATGAATATTATTTATTCTTTTATGGTTTGTGTAGATATGGTTCATTAGTTTTTCATATCATAATTTCATCTTTCAAGAAAAATTTTAAGGACATACAAAATATTGAAATCAATATATTGCCAAAACGCCGTTCAATCGTTAAAATTCAGTTCAGTAGTTCTTCTCGGAAATATGCACGTACACAGTTTTTTGTAGTCAGTGTTGCATAAAGTTATTGACCATCAGCCCTTGAATTTCATTTCTGCTCATTCAAACCCGCGGTGAAATTCATATATGACTCAGTATTCATATAATCAATAAATTGAATCACATATTCATAATTATAAACAACTTTTTCGTTTAATTGATGCCGTGTAAATGTTAATGACCTTGTCCAACGATGACAGTAATTAAACTAGTTAAGGGCATCTTTAGGAGAGCTGTTCGGAATATAAATGATGGATTCTAGACGTTGAATACTTGAAAAAGCTTTTGATCTCCTTTAGTTATTACCTATGGAATTTTTCAGTTCTACTCAATTCGAAAATCATAATTCTTGCGCCCTGCTTTCGATTAATAAAAGTGCTTTCATTCCATCCAATTGTTCGCACTCATTAAACCTTTACAAAAATGACCTAGAGTGTAGATGATTTCATCCTCGATTTCATAGTAAATTTCGAATCAGAACTTGCCGTTTTCATAAGTTAATATGCAACTTCTTTCGATAAGGCGCCAAGTTGTTTTATGGACGAAAATTATCTATTGTCGTAGCCAACAGGAGTAGAAAATGATTACTGCAATATTTTTTTCCCCTCAAATTTTTCCAAAAACCCACTATTCCTGAGAAAACTTTAGAGTTTTTTCGAAAAGCCGGTACGCTTTAAACCCAAATTTTTCAAGCTAAGCTTTCTCAAGTATTTTCAGTTAATTTTGTGTCACAAATTTGGCACATTGTACAATTAGTTTGATTCTCGATTTGATTGATAGACTTGTTCTGGAAGCGTTGACACTTGATCTGTGCTTTCCTTGAATTTTGCCTTCAATAAAATACGGGCTTCCTGTACTTAACTTAAATAAAGAACAGCCGTATTTGAATAAAAGATCCCTTATTTTGACAGTTTTCGCAATCTTCTAGGTTGAACAGCTTCTCACAACTGTCAAAATAAAGAAAAAGTAATAATAAAATATAAAATGTTCAAGAAATGAACCGCTTTGATAGCTCAAATATCCGTTAAGGGATCTTTTATTTCAGGATCCTTTGATAAAGTGAGGCCTGTATTTGTGTTTCGACAACTCTCTATTGTTCATCCGCAAATCAAAATGAAGCAGCATAGAAGGTCTTCTATTACTAGACAATTTTATACAGTGAATAATTAAAAATAAGGAATGTGATTCTTCATTGCATCTTGCTCAATTATTAACACGCCAATAATAATCGCAGATGCATCAACTTAAAAACATAATTGACATTCCAGTCATAAATCTAATTTCCGAGTTCTTGAAAATCTCCACATACCTCGATTGTTTTAATCTGCTTGAAAATGGAAAGAGGTTTTATGTGTCATATCCATGTTTTTTTCAATGTCATTGATAAACTTCGGTTTTTTGATTAGTCCATTTCCTTCTCTACTTTAAAAGCTTATTGTTTTTTAAAATAGCGTTCAGCAGATTTCAGTAGTAAATGGAAATATTCAGAAATACGGACCTGAATTCCATTGAACATTTCATTTTGCTTTAACTTTCTGCTCCGTTAATAAATATAACTATTTTCTTAATTATGTAATAGAAAATCACAAAAAACTCGAATAGTAAAAATTCATTGTACTCCAAAACCATTCTGTTCTTATGGTTATGAAGATTAAAGTCTGAATTGGATATTAAGGCAATGTCATTTATACAACAATCAGAAATGTATTCTCCACAAAAATTTAGCTAGGTACAAACAGTTGTTATTTATTCCCTATTTCATATCTAAATTGGAAATCAACCTAGTAATTTCCAACTTTGATTATTTTCAGAATTGTTAATCAAATCGATCAATAAGCATTTATGAAATGCAAAAATTAATCGATTCTTTAGTCATTCAATTTTTGTTCTTTTTTTCTCTATGAACGGCAAGATTGATTTTCCTCCGATAATTGGAAAACGTCCACTGTGATTAAAAAATCCTGAAAATATTGAATTTACGCTTGTCCAATAAGGTTTTTCTCGAATAAATTGCCTAATAGTAATGGAGGCTTCGAATTTTACGATTTGAGTTGTAAGTACACTCCGTCACTTTTGAATCTCAATTAATTTTTTATTGAATGACGAAATATTTCGATCTATTTACCAGAAGGAAACCGGCTCATTCTGCCTCATCTGTGTCGTGATCCGATCATATTCCTGAAAACTTTATTTGGGTTTTCTCTCCCAGTCTCTGAAACAAGAAACAATTAGGAAAAAAAATTTTTAAATAATAGAAAAAGGCCCCTGCGTAAAAATTTGAGCACTCATTTGACTGGGGCCAAAACTTTATAAGACCAAATTGTTGCCTAACAACGAACAAAAAAGGAACACTTAGCACTGTGAAGCGTAACGTTTCATACATCTTCGCAGAATCGTGACAATATTTTAATTTTTTTTCTAATTGTTTCTTGTTCCAGAGACTGGGAGAGAAAACCCAAAAAAAGTTTTCAGAAATATGCAGAGACCTCCCAGAAAATATTTCAATAGATATCCGATCATATACCTTCTTAACTGCTAACATGAAATTAAAGTTGAAGCAATCTACTTGCCATGTCCTCAACATCTGACAAATGAAAGAAAAGTTAAGTTAGGTTTCGGAAGAAGTTTTTATCGTTCTTTTATCGTTAATCACCAATTATTTTCAACTGATGTGCTGCTGAGAAATTAGTGTGTAAATTTACGTTGGCAGAGCATTTCCACGATTTCAGAAATTAATTGAATTTATTTCAGAAAATGGTTGGGGAATAAAAAAAAACATAAATGAAAAGCCTATTCCTACATGAATATATTCGAATAATTTCATAAAACTTGACGAACAGAAAATATCGTCTAATACTCTTGTCAGAAGGCAATCCCAACACACATGTATTTCGCATTCGTCTTCGAATAGGAGCCCATTCTGCAACTTGTTTTAGAATAATTATATTATTTTATTACAAAAAAACACTATCAATTTCCTGATTTAACCATCTTTTTGCATCTATATAAAGTGCAAGTATAAAAAACAAGAAAAATGAGATGAGAGGCTTAAGGAAAAATTTCCGATCTTTATATGAAGACCAATGATCACAGTCGCTGCAGAAAGCGGCGTTGACACTTCCTACTTCAACTGGAAGTTGATGAAAGGTATAAGGAGATCCTCTTACAATGATGGTTTTGATATTTTTTCTTGGGATGTCGTTTCTTATGTTATATTCCGGTTTGCCGCCCCCCTTGACGTGCCGCCCGTGTGCAGTGCGAACCATGCACATCCCCTTACGGTCTAATGCTAGCGTTAGAAGAATTTATACGTAAATGCTATTTTTCTGTCAAATATCAACTAGGGGAACCACTTCAAGCATCATTTTCCATTCCACACTGAGAGAAATAAATTTGTTTTTATCAATAAAGTATTTATTTCGAGATTATTCATTAACAGACAAATCCACTTATCAATCTTTAATTTATTTATTAACTAACAGATCTTGCCTCTGAAAGAATTCATTCATATATAACGAAATATTTATTTACACGGTATTTGTTAATATTTAATATATTTGGGTATGATGTATTTCATTTAGACTGCAGTTCTCTTCAAATATAAGATATATTAATTGAAAACATATGTTCATTTGGTAATAAACGAACGTTTGGTTTCTATTACTAAATGATTCTAAACTTTACCACTCCACGATATGTTTACTCAAAATACAGGATTTATTAACAATGAACAAACCGCATTTGACATGTTTCAGTCATCTTGGCTAGTTAACATTGTTCGGTGGTCGGTAGATTCAACTACCCGACTCCTGCCGATAAATCGCGAATGACGCAATCGGATGAAAGGTAAAAATCGAATCATCGATGACCACCGATAGCGAATGAGTTCCCCTTCCAACCCTAACTCCCCAAAGAATTCTTCACGAGCGTTCATGAAGAATTAAAACTACACTGAGAGAAATTAATTTGTTTTTATCAATAAAGTATTTATTTCGAGATTATTCATTAACAGACAAATCCACTTATTAATCTTTAATTTATTTATTAACTAACAGATCTTGCCTCTGAAAGAATTCATTCATATATAACGAAATATTTATTTACACGGTATTTGTTAATATTTAATATATTTGGGTATGATGTATTTCATTTAAACTGCAGTTCTCTTCAAATATAAGATATATTAATTGAAAACATATGTTCATTTGGTAATAAACGAACGTTTGGTTTCTATTACTAAATGATTCTAAACTTCCACCACTCCACGATATGTTTACTCAAAATACAGGATTTATTAACAATGAACAAACCGCATTTGACATGTTTCAGTCATCTTGGCTAGTTAACATTGTTCGGCGGTCGGTAGATTCAACTACCCGACTCCTGCCGATAAATCGCGAATGACGCAATCGGATGAAAGGTAAAAATCGAATCATCGATGACCACCGATAGCGAATGAGTTCCCCTTCCAACCCTAACTCCCCAAAGAATTCTTCACGAGCGTCATAGTTCATGAAGAATTAAAACTAACATCGAATTCTGGGAGAGTCGCCAACCGAAGATCAGATGGAACCTTCAACCTATCCAATGGCACAGTTGGTTAGCGCATTGGACTAGTATTTCGAGGGTCGCAGGTTCAAATCCTGCACGGACTGGTCATTATTCCAGAATTCAATTCCGTCTGCAAAGCCATTAATTTTCAATTTTGCTATCAGACGTTAACATTCATTCATAATGCATGCAGTTTGTTATTTATTACTAAATATATTTATTTCAGTGTAATGCGTCTTTATTCGGTATTATTGAATGTTATTATTCATAAATAAATGTGATATAATATTGAGTGAAGGTGATTTGCGAAAACTTGAATAAATTCTTTATTTCCATGAAAGAAATATTTATTTGTCCATTTGGCCAATAAATGATTTATTAACTTTAACGCATGATCGATAATATCAAGTGAATACTTCTCTCAGTGCAGAAATCACTTAATCATTTTATTACTAAAATTTGCCATGAAATTCAATAAAGATGAGAAAAAATAATGTATAATGTATAACAAGTTGCAGAATGAGCTCCTATTCCAACACGAGTGCGAAGTTCGAAAACGAGCGACGAAGGAGCGAGTTTTCGATAGCATGAGTGTTGGAATTGCCTTCTGCACTGAGAGAAATAAATTTGTTTTTATCAATAAAGTATTTATTTCGAGATTATTCATTAACAGACAAATCCACTTATTAATCTTTAATTTATTTATTAACTAACAGATCTTGCCTCTGAAAGAATTCATTCATATATAACGAAATATTTATTTACACGGTATTTGTTAATATTTAATATATTTGGGTATGATGTATTTCATTTAAACTGCAGTTCTCTTCAAATATAAGATATATTAATTGAAAACATATGTTCATTTGGTAATAAACGAACGTTTGGTTTCTATTACTAAATGATTCTAAACTTCCACCACTCCACGATATGTTTACTCAAAATACAGGATTTATTAACAATGAACAAACCGCATTTGACATGTTTCAGTCATCTTGGCTAGTTAACATTGTTCGGTGGTCGGTAGATTCAACTACCCGACTCCTGCCGATAAATCGCGAATGACGCAATCGGATGAAAGGTAAAAATCGAATCATCGATGACCACCGATAGCGAATGAGTTCCCCTTCCAACCCTAACTCCCCAAAGAATTCTTCACGATCGTCATAGTTCATGAAGAATTAAAACTAACATCGAATTCTGGGAGAGTCGCCAACCGAAGATCAGATGAAACCTTCAACCTTCCAAATGGCGGAGTTGGTTAGCGCAGTGGACTAGTATTTCGAGGGTCGCAGGTTCAAATCCTGCACGGACTGGTCATTATTCCAGAATTCAATTCCGTCTGCAAAGCCATTAATTTTCAATTTTGCTATCAGACGTTAACATTCGTTCATAATGCATGCAGTTTGTTAATTATTACTAAATATATTTATTTCAGTGTAATGCGTCTTTATTCGGTATTATTGAATGTTAGTATTCATAAATAAATGTGATATAATATTGAGTGAAGGTGATTTGCGAAAACTTAAATAAATTCTTTATTTCCATGAAAGGAATATTTATTTGTCCATTTGGCCAATAAATGATTTATTAACTTTAACGCATGATCGATAATATCAAGTGAATACTTCTCTCAGTGTGCAACGAATATTAGACGGTATTTTCTCTATTTCAGTCAATTTTTGTGAAAACCTCTCGAAATTCAAATGAAAATTCAGATTAGTGACTTTTGTTTTGTAGCTTGGCAGTTGGTGTGACATACGAAATTTGACAGATCACGGAATTTGAATTGATTTGATTCGAAACTTGATTCGATCGAAGGTGAGTACTGACAATCATACACTGAGAGAAGTATTCACTTGATGTTATCGATCATGCGTTAAAGTTAATAAATCATTTATTGGCCAAATGGACAAATAAATATTTCTTTCATAGAAATAAAGAATTTATTTAAGTTTTCGCAAATCACCTTCACTCAATATTATATCACATTTATTTATGAATAATAACATTCAATGATACCGAATAAAGACGCATTACACTGAAATAAATATATTTAGTAATAATTAACAAACTGCATGAATTATGAATAAATGTTAACGTCTGATAGCAAAATTGAAAATTAATGGCTTTGCAGACGGAATTGAATTCTGGAATAATGACCAGTCCGTGCAGGATTTGAACCTGCGACCCCCGAATTACTAGTCCAATGAGCTAACCAACTGTGCCATTGGCGACTCTCCCAGAAGTTGATGTTAGTTTGTTAGTTTTGATTCTTCATGAACTATGACGCTCGTGAAAAATTCTTTGGAGAGTTAGGGTTGGAAGGGGAACTTATTCGCTATCGGTGGTCATCGATGATTCGATTTTTACCTTTCATCCGATTGCGTCATTCGCGATTTATCGGAAGGAGTCGGGTAGTTGAATCTACCGACCACCGAACAATGTTAACTAGCCAAGATGACTGAAACATGTCAAATGCGGTTTGTTCATTGTTAATAAATCCTGTATTTTGAGTAAACATATCGTGGAGTGGTGGAAGTTTAGAATCATTCAGTAATAGAAACCAAACGTTCGTTTATTACCAAATGAACATATGTTTTCAATTAATATATCTTATATTTGAAGAGAACTGCAGTTTAAATGAAATACATCATACCCAAATATATTAAATATTAACAAATACCGTGTAAATAAATATTTCGTTATATATGAATGAATTCTTTCAGAGGCAAGATATATTAGTTAATAAATAAATTAAAGATTAATAAGTGGATTTGTCTGTTAATGAATAATCTCGACATAAATACTTTATTGATAAAAACAAATTTATTTCTCTCAGTGTAAAACGAAAAATATAACTGAAAACAATGCTGTAATGAGTTTAATTACAGCACTACTTTTAGTTCTGTAATGAACTCATTACGATACTGAAATAGAGAATTTCAGAACTCTACACTGAGAGAAGTATTCACTTGATATTATCGATCATGCGTTATAGTTAATAAATCATTTATTGGCCAAATGGACAAATCAATATTTCTTTCATGGAAATAAAGAATTTATTTAAGTTTTCGCAAATCACTTTCACTCAATATTGTATCACATTTATTTATGAATAATAACATTCAATAATACCGAATAAAGACGCATTAGACTGAAATAAATATATTTAGTAATAATTAACAAACTGCATGAATTATGAATAAATGTTAACGTCCGAAAATTATAAAGCAAAATTGAAAATTAATGGCTTTACAGACGGAATTTAATTCTGGATTAATGACCAGCCCGAGCAGGTTTTGAACCTGCGACCCTCGAAATACTAGTCCAATGCGCCAACCAACTCTGCTACTGGGAAGGTTGAAGGTTCCATCTGATCTTCGGTTGGCGACTCTCCCAGAATTCGATATTAGTTTGTTAGTTTTAATTCTTCATGAACTATGACGCTCGTGAAGAATTCTTTGGGGAGTTGGGGTTGGAAGGGGAACTCATTCGCTATCGGTGGTCATCGATGATTCGATTTTTACCTTTCATCCAATTGCGTCATTCGCGATTTATCGGCAGGAGTCGGGTAGTTGAATCTACCGACCACCGAACAATGTTAACTAGCCAAGATGACTGAAACATGTCAAATGCGGTTTGTTCATTGTTAATAAATCCTGTATTTTGAGTAAACATATCGTGGAGTGGTGGAAGTTTAGAATCATTCAGTAATAGAAACCAAACGTTCGTTTATTACCAAATGAACATATGTTTTCAATTAATATATATATATTATATTTGAACAGAACTGCAGTTTAAATGAAATACATCATACCCAAATATATTAAATATTAACAAATACCGTGTAAATAAATATTTCGTTATACATGAATGAATTCTTTCAGAGGCAAGATCTGTTAGTTAATAAATAAATTAAAGATGAATAAGTGGTTTTGTCTGTTAATGAATAATCTCGAAATAAATAATTTATTGATAAAAACAAATTTATTTCTCTCAGTGTACTCAAGACACAGTGTAGAATAGCCGAGAGAAGAGCTCTCTAAACTGTGCTCAAACACAGCTCGATTTACACCGATAACGAATTCGTTCCAAGAGTTCCGGGGTTGAAGCAAGAACTGGTAGTTCCTAATTGATTGCTACCTGAGTTTGTTTTGTTTTTGTGTCTCGTAAGAGTGAGACATATCTTTTATTCATAATTAATCGTCAAGTGAAGATAGGTATATCAAGAGATGCTGAAGTTCCCAAGAATACCTTCAGTAGGCGCTCGATAATCCGGCACCCGATTTTTTACCTTCATGTCGGATTATCGAATTTGTACAGGAAAAGAGAGTTAACTTCATGTGATTTTCACCACTATCCAACTCTCGCAAAATTTTTGCGCCATTTTATCAAGGACGGTGTGAAACAAGAGAAAACAAATACATGATATCAATGTCAAGGTTAGATCCGGAGTGCCGAGCGGGCGTTCAGCCGGATAAAATGCCAGATTATAGAGCGGGTTACCTGAGTTCCAAAGTGCCGGATTACCGAGCGTGCCGCATTGGCGAGCGCCGGATTATCGAGCGCCTACTGTATATCATATTTTGAAGAGGTGCTCCTTGAATTTAACTTCGAATTTAAAGATGCACAATTATTAAAAGTTTTCGTCTGACCAAAATAACTAAGGAATTGTATCATGAAAATAAACACAAACACCTTTTTTAATTCCAAGAACGTTCGCACTGAGGTTAGGTCAGAATCTGTTCGGAAATATTGGAAATATAGCACAGTTTATTAATTCTGTACTTGATAACGAACCGGTTCGGAACTGGAACCGCGAACAAACCTATTACTTCAGAAAATTCGTGCACCCCAGAGGTATGGAGGCGATATAGAGGTTATAACGTTCCAAATAATCGTCGCACTTTCCGAGATAACCTCCTCACGATTCAACCTGAATTTCGGAGTGCGATGGAATGTTAATGAAGATCAACACAAAATTCGATACCGTCCTTCGATTTCACCATTTCTATTTCTTCTTGTCACGAAAGGTAATAAGTAACACCATAAAATCATAATGAATTATTCCGATAACACCTTTGTTTCATGTGTTCTTCTCTTATCTACGAGTTATGGTCTTTTTGCCTTCACTAATGATAATTTATGTCGATGGTTCCGGCTAGAAACGGGAATTTTAAATAGAAATGTGGTAATATCGAATTATGCATTCACCTCTTGATATCAGCTATAACTTTTTATTTCTGACGATTAACCGAAAAGTTTGAATTATGGGCGAATTAAGGTCACGCGTTGTCTAAAATTTAGCTTGATCAACTCCGAAATCCGATTCTTTTCGGACGATATAACTTGTTTTGTTGTTCACTACCATTCTGAAAAAAGCATAAAAACATTCTATTACGCAAGAAGGGTTCATCCTCGGGTTTATCGGATTCGAGATGTGAGAAAATCGAGGAGAAAATCATCATCTCTGCGAGACTGGTGTTGTCGACATCACATAAAAACTGATAGCATTGATACGATACTGTATTCGAATATCGCTACCTGAATGAAAAGTTTACTATGCATTGGTTGCGGTGGTTCAGTTGAGATTCACTGCTCATTTCAAGACTCCTGGCATTGATATATTAATTTTATTAATAGTCAATGCTACTATCAATTAATAGTAGGGCTTGTTTAATAGAACCTTGTCTAAACACTAACCGAGTTCTAAATACTGCCTCGGAGCGAGAAGATATCAGTCTATACTCTAGACCGATTTAGTACGAAGCTCTCATACAATCAAAATACTTTAGAACATCGGAGTACAACTAAGAAATTTGATACGACACTATTATCCTACTATTCTTGGTATAGTGTTGTATTTTTGGGTTTCACATTTATTGTTGTATGTATATAGAATGTCGACACTCCTTTCCCGAAAATATCGCTTGGAAAAATGCATCAGGTACTTCTCCTTGGTACCTGATACCGAGTTATTGCACTGAGGACATATTGATCCTCCTATCGACAAAAAAAGGAAAAATTAATCAATTTGAAATCTCGATAGAATTTACCTCGAATTTACCTTATAGGTTTCTTGAGGAAACCGCCGTGGTCGCTGTTCCATTTATTGAATGTAACCTTGCTGTTTCTGACCTCCGCTTCTGACAAAGTCAAAACAAACCAAGTTAAGAAAAACTATGCCACAGCTGTACAACAAAGATCACACATAACAGGAAAGATAGATGATGCAAAAGAAAATGAATCATGGGAAACCGTTACGAATAAATCTACAGTACGTAAGAGGAAACATACATTACTATCTCAAGGTACTAAACAAAACGAAGACGGTGCGAAAATTAAGGGTGCCGTTCGACGAAAGTGGGTATATATCGGCAGAATACATGGACAAGATGTTACAGCAGATGATTTAAAATAATATCTATCAAGTATAGATGATAGTAACTTAATAGATGTGAAAAAATTGAATACAAAAGGCTTGAACTCGGCGTTTAGCGTAGGAGTTCCAGAAAAACTCTTCACTACCGTGGGACCTCTGGCCTGAAGGTACCGTCATCAGGGAATTTAACTTCAGAAATTTTTTCAATGCAAAGTTAAAATCACCAGTAACATAGAAAATTACATACGACATACTCCGGATCATTTTCAGATACCAAAGCAAAATAAAGGGCAAATAAATGCACTGGAATCAAAAAATTTCAATGTTTCGCACCAAAATATACAATCAATTGGCAATTCCCTCAATGGCCTTGAAGAATTTGTTAAAGAACATGCAGTTGATATTGTCACACTAACAGAACACTGGCAAGATATTTCACAAATTAAAAATTACAGATTGGATGGATTTTCACTCATCTCCTGTTTTTGCAGATGCAAAAATGAACATGGTGGAAGTGCAATCTACTGTCACAAAAGCATCAAGTCTAAAATACGTCAAGATATCAATCTCCTAAGTGAAACTAGAGTTTTTGAATGCTCAGCAGCTGAGTGTTATGTAGGTAATTCTAAGGTTATTGTTATCACTATTTATAGACCCAGTACAGTACCATTTGCTAATGTTAATTCATTCTTGAACAAATTTGAAACAATTTTATCTATATTATGTAGGGAGAATGTTGATTATATAATTACGGGAGATTTCAATGTTGACATATTAGATCAAAACAACATTGTCACTCAAAAATTTATTTCAATTTTGGATGTATTTAGAGTTAGAATATTGATAAATGAACCAACCCGTATAACAGCTAATTCTCGAAAATGTATTGATAACATATTAGTAGTAGTACACGAGATGAATATTCTGAAAGAAAATAGAACTTTAATAATTGATATGATCTAAATTATCTCCTCTCTTCATTTGAAGCTCAAATCAAGTCATCTATACTATATATACTAATATTATAAATGTGAATATCCAGATGACCGATGTTGATGAAACTTTCACTATAATGTAGAGAATTTATTTTGGGAGGTTTTCATATAGGGTTCATTCCTGTAACACGAAGATATGGGTTTTTCAGGCTTTTATGGCCAACTCTGGGTATACTGTAAGAGATAGAGAAACATGGTCACAGACAATTTTGTAGTGCTCAATAAGTTCCATAAAAAAGTCCGCGACGGCATATGTCCAACTGCTGGGGACAACCCACGATAACCATTTTCAAAATTTTCAGTTCTATTCAAAATAATGTTCAATTTGAAGAGGCTTTCGACTGGCATGGAATGAATTCGTATCATAATGAATGTGAATAATATTTGCGGTATTTATTCCTGACGAAAAATGCTTTTTACGGTATAGTTTTCTAATGAATACTTTAAAAAGTTACCGCAGGTTGAACGAATGCGAATTTGGGCAAGGAATTATTGAATCTGAGCGAGATCGCTTTGTCACGTAGTCACGTGCCTGTCTCTCCTTCGATACGAGGTTATGAATGTGGGGTTGCGGACCTATCAGTACCGTTTTAAATTGACATATTACTCTAGCGGAGCCGCGGGTTTGAGCAAGTACCCTTTATATTTAATACCTACATATTATTCTCCATGATTTTTTCCGTACCCATATATATAAGCTTGACATGTCCTCCATTTAAATTGTATTTTGATCATGAGAATAAAATTTATTATTGTATTTATATGTTGATCTGATTACCTACTGTCTGAATACTTCGTAGATAGTATTTGTGTTTTAACTTGATAATAATTTTCAATGTCGGGGTTATGATCATTTGAAAGAAATAATAAAATGCGTTAAAGAGTTCATGATTCATGCCCTGATGCAATATATTAATAGATCTCAAAGAAAGAACCTGTTAGAATCACTCCAAAGACTTCATTTGATACCTATATTTACATCGGGAATGTTAACACTCATTCAGAATAACAAGGTGTGAAAATTTGTGTAAATACACATTTTACGACTGTCCGTTTATTCTAATAGTTCAATTATCTATTTAGCTCAAGCGTTAAATCTTCACTTCCTCACACGCCTAGAATAAAGCCGCATTATTTCTTTTGTTGAGATTACAGCTCATTACGGAACTCTTCGTCTACTTCTGAAGCTAAGAATTCCACTCTGTCCTCTTTCAATAGCAGTACAGATTTTGAATCCCCTGAAATCCTGTACGAAACCCTGTACGGTCGTTTGTCTATTGATGGAGTTTCTTCGAAAGGATGAAAAAACGTTTTTGCCCCATCATTGATGTAATAATTAGGAAAAGTTACGTTTCAAAAATCAAAGTTTTTCATGGGCGTTGCCTGGGAGGATTTTCATCATCCCTCATCTGGAAAAAAAAGAAATGTGCCTATGGTTTCGAGGGGAAATTTTTTCATTTTTCAGTAAGGACGATATTTTTATATCGTCAGAGAACGAAATGAATATCATTGAATTGAAATGTGCATTAATAAGTTACCACCACTTTAATTTATTGTTGAATACCGATGAGAAAGTATCAAAATGAATTGAAAATTTGATGATCACAAGAAAATAACAATTAGAAGATACGTCTCTGTCTCCTTCAGTGAATATTATTTATTAAACGAATTTTTTCATTTTTGGCTTTACAAAATACCCATTTTATCAATCTCTAGTCATTGTTACCCAATTTTATTGAAAACATCAGAAACAATAACGAACATAAAAATATGATTCAATTCTAGCCTTCTCTATATAGTACATTGTCGCCTTTTTCGTGTGCATATGACGCAACTGACACGAAGACTGACAATAATCTACCAACATATGCATAGGGTAATGCCATATGGTAGTATTTTCTCCAAAATTTAACGAATTTGTGATTGTTGTCTGTTGTGAACACTATTTGGATAATTTAAAGGACCATATTTTATGGGGTACTTTCCGCTGATTTTCTTGATTGTAGAGGCTTTTCATAGAAAGTAGACCACGTTGAGAGAATTCTCAACGTTTACCTCTGTTTAACAATTTATCACTCAGTCCCAGCAAAATGCATTAAAATATGAAGGTTCTTTAAAAGTTTAATCCTTAATGAAAGATTTAAATTGTAGGTAATGGACCATCCAATTTCAATTGACGTTGCTGCAACTCAGGATATGATAGGACTGCTTCCTTCTAGTGACAATAAACGTGCTCTATGCAAGATTAGTAATCGGGGTTTGAAAATCTGTAATTTTAACCTGAACAGAAAAATTAATAATTTAACAAAACTAAACAAAATGAAGAATTTCTGCATTTAAAACATCAAAAATCATCGTCAAGCTATATGTTCAACTAGAAGTGCGGATCATTGATTCGAGTGAATTCATCATTAACGAATGGGATTTATGAAAACGTTGTAGATTGGTAGAAGGTGAAAACTACACTGTTATCTCGATCTCCTTCCAGTTTTAAATCGGTCTGACTAAATTTTCAGGTGTCAAATTATTGTTTGAAGGTAATTGAAAAAACAGCACTTCAAACATTCAGACATATTGTAACATTTTGAAAGAAAGCATTTAGATGAAGAGTTGATGGCTCAGGTTCAGAAAATTCATGTTAAAATACTTATACTATGAATAAAAAATACCATTTATTTTTTTAATGATTTTTTATTGGTCAAAGATCACGTTATGAATAATAGAAAGTCATTAAAAAACGTTCAATGACTGAAAAAAAATAAAAATAGTCAACAAAAACCATCTTTTCACAATGCCAAGGTGAGATGGCGCAATTGTAAAAAAATATTTTGTCCCAAATATTACTTTGTTTGACATAAAATTATGCCACAGCTACGACAAGAGTCCACAAATGTTGAACAAGAGTCATGAAACAATGTAAATATTTCACCCAGTCATCTGATTTAGTGGTTTTTGAGTATAATCCCCTACAACCAGCACAACTTTCTTTCTAGTCGTCAATTTCATCCGAAGAGTTATCAATAATTATCGGTGCTTCCAGATCTTCCTCTGAGGATGACTCTGTCTTGGAAAGTTTTTTATTTTTCTTTTTAGTCATTTTTGATTGCATGCAGATCGTAATCGGAAATATTCGTTATTTTGAGGTTATACTATGAAACTATAATAATTTTACTTATTTGAAAAGATAGGATCACTCAAATAATTGCTACAGTTGAAGTGCACCAGCACTTCAAATAAATTGAGTTAATATTTTTGGCTTGGCCAAATAACAAATTAGACAATATTCGAATTGTATGTCAATAAGTGAACATACATGATACTGTAGTTTGCCCAACATGAAGAAAACTACGTCAGGGCGTCTCCACTCATCTGGAAAAATATCAGATACCGAAATATGAAATTGGACCGTCTCACCTTCTGCACATCTATCCTCAAATTACCCTATCTGATACCTAAATCCAACAAGAGAGTTTCCGATTATATCATTCAGACTATAATCGATTATAATCACATTTTAAACACCCAAGAAATGACTATGTAAGTCCGGCTTCTGATCAGCATTACATCATCCAGGTCGATCAAAAAAATTCCTGAAAATTTTTTCCATATAATTTTTTTTTTGCATATCAATCTAGGTGAAAAACTGAAAATGAATCACAACAACTTTTCAGCCAGTTGATGAAAACATCTATTTCTTCTAGATAATTGGGAAATATGGTGTTCTGGTACAAATAACTAGTGGCCACTTTGAAAGCAGGCTCTTTAGTCTTACCGATGAACCTTTTCGTTACGGTAAACGCCAAAAATCCACCAAAAACTTTAAATCACACACAACGAATGAATGAGCCAGTATAAGAATGAGTCTTCTCTACGAGTTTCATATAATTCATTCACAAATTTTCTCAATTTTTACTGTAATTGATGGAGTATTTCCATAAATATCATTTGGTGATTTTTGCACTGAAAAATGTTAGCTGGCAGAACTGATTTCTATATCACAAATTTGACAGATAAAAGATAAATACTTGACAAAATAGTTCCAGGTACCAACATATGGGAATGAAATATTACCATGAAATCTGTGTGAAAATGGAAAATGGGATAATTCCGCTCTTTAGTGTGCTAGGAAGTATGCCAGAATTAACGAATATGCCACAAAATGAGATAAAGTAATTCACACTAGATAACAATACTTCCTCATCGTGTGAATGAAATTAAATTTTTTTAATTTTCAGTTGGAAAACTATCCATTGTATATAATGCTTGCTAACAAACATTACACAAAAATAAAATTGCACAAAAAATGGAAAGATTTGAACCAGAAAGATTTTATTTACCAGAAACATCAAATGGTTAGTTGCCTTTTCGTCAATAACCCTGTATTTTTTCAAGAAAAGTGGTCAATTATTTAAAATAATGAGATCACGTCTTTTATTACTTTCAAATTGCGAACGAACAATAGGTCACTCTAGTAAAATTAAATTCTTTTCTTCTTCGTATACTAATTTCTCAGGCGGGTTGGGGAAATTGTATTTTGTACAAGAGCATCGCTATTTTGTACTTTTTCAAGTGTTAATGTTTTCATTGAACCGATGGGTGGTCCAAAGAGCTACGAATAATTTCACTATCAGGTTCTGGTTATGCTACGGCAGATAACTGGAAGTGATTCCGATATCAACAGCCGAATTAAAAATCTAGTAGGCTGAATTTTAAGCTGACCAGTTCACCGGCGAGTCAATCGATAAAGTTGAAATTACCCGACTCGTCGTTTTCTCCTATAAGTGATTAAATTGATTCGAATTATCATTTGGAATTTTTATATCCAATAAGTGTCAGGTTTCCAGGAGATTGATTCGATTCCAGAAGTACCAACATGTCTCTATTCCCTTGAGCTCACTGGTTTATTTCATGCGAGAAAAACGAGAACTTTTTTTTTATCTATCGGTTGTGATCAGAGCAAAAACCGCTGTTCAATTAATTGCAATGTGTAATTTCATTCAATCGCTGAACGAAAGTTTTCTAGAATTATTTGTATTAGAAATATGTAGAATGTTTCCTCATCGTAATAAACAAATACTAGAGATTTTCGAAAACTAGTACATTAGTACAGAGGATTTTTCTTCGTAGTTTGAAGTTGTAGAAAAAACTCTGCATCGAGGGGTGAACCGGTCGTGAATTGTGGTGTACAAAGGAATGGAATTGTTTGGAATTGCCATGAATGTCATGAATTTGCTATGGATGTCATGAATTTGCTACGAATTTTCGTGAATTTGTTATGAATTTTCGTGAATTTGCTATGTATTTTTTCTGAATATACCTACTCTGAATCCCCATGACTTGCTAAGAATTGTTGTGAATTGCTATGAATTTTGAATCTGATAGATGCAATTTGAAAAAATCTGTGATTTTAAAAATTCTAGAGATTCCGTGAGATGATGAATTTCGATTTTGGAAGTTTAAGTGTTTTAATAGTACGAAGGTGTTTGTTCATATCAAATATGTGCGATGATTTCATTCGCAAATATATGAATTAGGCTTGTTTCTGAGACAGTGCACTTGCAACAATATAATTTTGAAAATTATATTTCGACAAATGCAACGATTCGAACAATTATATAGGTATTTAGAATTGCTAACTCACATCAGAAACGAAAAAAAACAAGATTATTTTCATTCTCTATATAGAAGAAAATGATCAGGCTCCAAGTATATTTCAGCTCAGTAGGGGATGTTGAACAACAGAATAATCCCATTTTTCAGCTTTCGAATCGAGTTTCAAATACCTAGATCCAGTTCATAAATGTATATTAGGCACTAGAACCCCCGATGGAATCTGGTATCATGTGAAAAAAAATTATCCTGATTAAATATGAATTTTTCTGAAAAGAATTGAATTTTTATCAATAGCCATGAATGTTACTGAAATGCCATGAATTGTAGGTACTGAATTGCGATGAATTGTACTGAATTGCCATGTATTGTCCGCTTATTGTCGTGAAGTGTGTGTGAATTGCTAGAATTGCCTGAATTGTTTGAATTGCCCTCGGAATTGTCTGAATTGTTTGAATTGCCTGAATTGTTTGAATTACCTGAATAGTTTTCTTTGGTACCAAAGGAATTGCGTGAATTGTCTAAATCGCGATTTACAAAGTTTTCATGATCGATTCACCCACCGCTTTGTATGGACCTTCGTTTTGATGTGTCGAAAGTCTGTCATCCAATCCTATTTGACGGCTTTTTGTTATTTTTTGATTTTATAGTTAAAAAAAAACTGTTAAAATAGTTCGACAGTTAAAAACGATTTTGCTTCCAATCAATATGAATTCTGCTTGCAACCTTTGTTTTTCTTGAACTAAACTTATTCATATGTTGATATTTCAATCGATGAAATTGTCGCCATAGTCAGCTCATAGAAAAGGGCTGAATGAAGCCTATGAAAATGATAAAAAGTAGAAAAAATAACAGTAGGCTGAAATGCATTGGAGAGTTAAAGCACCGCGTTTTTTCATTTGAAATACATATGTAGAAAGAAAAACAATCACAATTGAAATACATTTTTCGATTGAATCGTTTTATGAAGATCGCTTTCAAAGAAATATTAATACCTACTTTCATATGCAGATAATCTCCCTCCGGAGCCTCTGCTGAAAATCTTAAAATTTCTCCTTTTTCTGAAGTCAATAATTTCTTTGGAACATAGGCGCTTTGTCTTTTATGTTGAGTTTCGGCCTCAACATGTTATATTTGCTCTCTAATATCGATGATTCTGATACTTCTGCATGCTTCGCAAAATATACTCCGATTAAGTATTCGGAAACCATCCTTTTAATAAACTGTGTTCTTTTTCGCAAGCAGTAGAACAAATGTTCCACGAGGTGTTCCACCTCTTTGACGAGATTTTTCATCTTCTCTTCATTCAGAACTTATAGCGAAAGAATTCGAAAAGTGGAGAACGATCCAACGCATCACATACTTGATAATTTTAAATTCGGGATGTTCATGTATCATGTACTTAATATTTTAATATAGTCGTATAATTTTTTAGAGAAATTCAGTGAAAACTGTAGACATACCTTCCTTGAATATTGCAGCCCCCCGTTTCGCGTCGGACCTCAAATTTGCTACTGGAAGAAAAGCCCTTGGTATGTTTATGGCTTTTTCGAAGGGTGAGCTGATAACTATTGATAACCAATGAATCAGGTACCTACACAATATTTACATTTATTTATTTTGTGTTCTCCGTTGCGAAATTTTTTTTTCAGGTTTTCAATACGAATGAGGGGGTAATAACTCCAATGAACACGTCCCTGTGAATCCGCCCTTGTATACATCAAATATACTTGTGAATGTTCTTAACTTTGCTGCAGATCTGATACTGAATGTGAAGGTTCGTAATGGGGCTGCCCCCTAATTTGATAACTTTTCGTTTTCAGATATCTATTGAAATATTTCATGGTAGATATTTTTGTGAAAGATTTTTCATGGTTTTCTCTCCCAGTCTTTGAAACAAAAAACAATCAGAATTTTTTTTCAAATAATAGAAGCCCCTGCGTAAAACTTGTCCACTAATTTGTCAGAGGTCAAATCTTTTCAGAAAATTGCTGCCTAACAATGAAAAATAAAACGCTCCGAACTCTAGAGCTTCGTAACGTTTCCGTGTCTAGATCAGACTCCTTCATCAGATAATTTCTCAGTTTCATTAAACTTTTCGGAATCGTAGGACTTTTTCTTATGTTTATTTATCTGTCTCGTAAAACTTGACGAATACTTTCTATTTAGGTACCTACATAATTTTGAGGAAACAATCTTTTGTCTATTGCCAATGCCTCCAAAACACGCAACGCTACAATATTCACTCACCAAGACACCTTTCTACGTATCTGAAGGGTGGAAACTATTGTACTTACCAGTACTTATTGATGAAATTCTTGACATTTATATTGAAAACATCGAGGAATAACGTATTATTGTCCATACCATTGACCGTGTAAAATACCCCTTGAAATGAAAATTTGATGAGGCGCAGGCGACATCAGTATTCCGTTTTGCTCAAAAACAATAGGGTGATCAAAATCTCAGGGGGGGCCCGGTCCCCCTGGCCCGTCCCTGCAGGCACCCATAGTTGAAACTGTAAGGTTTTCTAATTTCTCATATTACATGGACTTCGCAGAAACCATGTTAAAGTTTGCTTTATGATCGATGAGGCTACGCTTTAATTCCTCTCATGCAGGGCGATTCTACTCGATGAGATTTTACGCTAAGAAAATAAACATTTAAGTGAAGGTGCATTCAGAAATATGAACATTCGCTGAACACTATTTGTTATGAAATGCGATGTGGGTGTTTTAAACATGTTTGACATGATCTGATCAGTCAAAAGTTTACAATGATTCATTGACGCAAGTTATTATTTAGCAGAATCAAGTTAACTATGATCAGCAGTCCATATTTCAATACTTGAGATAAGAATTAACACATTCAAACCAACACCTCCATACCTTATCAACCGGATTCCTTGTTTTACAGAATAATATTGAATACGTGAAATTATAAATTCCAACATTCAGTTGTGTTCCTTCCTTAATTGCAGTCATTTTCTCGCATTAAGGCAATTATTCCATTTCTTTATAGTAAACAATCTGTTTTATTCGGAATAATTTATAAGCTCAATTAAATTCAGATTAATTCGTGAAATATATTCTGCGATTGGTAGGCATAATTAAAATTACTGCGATATTTCAGACCAATAATATTATTGGATAATTGTTTGGATATTGTGAAGCCGTAAAGTTCAAGATAAGAGAGCTAGTAATCAGAATAATGACAGATATATTATTTGATTTGTTGATCATGATAGAACTTAAACGTTTTGTGATGATGTCATAAATTTTTAAATCATTATATTCCAGGATCCACGGTCCATTTTTGCACTTGAATACTATCAAGCTAATTTTCCGTGAAAAATTTCTATTTGATGAAACCTCTCACAATACTACCACCATTGTGGTAGCTAAGAGAGGTAGCAGATAAAATATGTCGATCTGATTATTCTGAAAAATTATTCACTAACTAGATTATTTTTTGTTGAATCTCAAGATAATTATCCGAATTATCCAAAAAAATAATTGTCCTAGAAAATATGGTTTCACACATATCCATAAGTAGTTTATCAAGAATGATTATTAACCAGCTAATTTTTTTCCGTTACTCACTCGATCTTCATAATATTTGACAGTCATATTGTCCTACAAATTGTGTGGTCTCCCGGTACCTCGCTTAGAAATTATTAATAGTTACCACAAGACCATTTTTCGCATTACTAACTGTAGTACAAAACCATTACATAATAGGTTAGTGTGTTCTTTGCCCAAAAGAAACAATGCCCAAAAAGAAAATAGGTACCAACCTATTAGGTAGGTAATAATTTTGTCCAACAGTCAGTAGGTAATCAGAAAGAAGGTCTTGTAGTATTAACAATTTCTGAACATAGGACCGAGATTTTGTACCACGCAATTTGTAGGACAATATGACTGTTAAATTATATAAATACTCGTATTGACTAAGTAAAAAACAAAAATGCAGCTAGTTACTAATCATTTTTGATTACCTCTTTATCGATTCATGCCAAAAAGGAGAGTAGATATTCTTTAATCAAATCATTGATTTTACAAAAATTTTTCTGATAATTTGAATAATATCTTTAGATTTAACAAAAGAATCCAGTTTGTAACGAATATTTGAGAATTATCAAATAGGAGAATGCTATCCTTGCAACCTTGGGCAGCTACCACATTCCAGAATTTTCGAATAGGAAATTGTTCGGAATCTCTTCGAAACGGAGCTTTTTACGAAGATTCAGCTTGATGGTAATTTTTTCACATTAAAGACCTTTCCTAACACTTTTGAGCGCAGGACGGGGATTTCTCACTACTCAATTTATGACTGTTAAATTATATAAATATTAACTAGGTATAAAAAAATTGGTATTAAAAGAGTCTTCCGGGCTTATCGGCCGTGGCTCATTAGGAATAATTACACCTAACGTTTCGCCTACAACTTCGGTAGACATCTTTAGAGGATTCTCGGTCTAAGATTATACCTCGAACGCTGAATTTCTGACAGTGTCAGAAACATAAAATATCTTTGGAACTACGAGCTTTAGAACAAACTGTTATTGAATGAGAATTGTAGACTATCAAATTGTGATGAAAACGTAACCTACTCTATCCCATTCACAATGTAAAATTGCACAGTAGATCATCCTACTGAAGGATGCTGATCATTTAATCGTAGCTAGTGCTGTTGAAGTAGCTCAGCAGTCTCATGAATGTGTGGTTATTGTTGGGGAGGACACCGACCTTCTTGTAATTTTGACTGCTCCAGCCCCAATGTGCAACAAATTTTTTTACTAAAGCCTGGCAAAATCAAGCAAGACAAAATAAATTGGGTATTCTCCCTTGCACTACAAGTTCTTCTCTGTTTCGAAAAAAAACGTATTTCTCCTTCATGTTTAAGTGGCTTTGTAAAGGACAACTGAAATTCCTGAAGACGTAGAAAATCTACTTAATCAATTATAATAACAAACGTGGGACTCATAAACTAATAACTAACAATACAAATCATTACTAAGAACAATATATTACATATATTTTTTTTAACTGTAAATACGTCTTCAGCGAGTGTTTTGAGGTGCTGCTTCAGTTGGAGGCACAGGATCAAGATTAAATGAGGTTTTGGAAGAATATTTTTCAAACATTTCGTAACAAAATACATTTAATTGCTTGAAATAATTTTTTTAAAAGGATGTCATGTATTTCTTCCCAGCCTCGTCGGCCTTATCGGCAGAAGCATTAGATTTTCTAAACAATTTTTGTTTTGTTTGTGTTGATTTCAAACGTCTTTAGGAATTTCATTTTTCCTTTACCGAAACATATTACGTAGTGTAGCATTTATCAAAGCATGAAGAAATGATATGTTTTTTCGAAACAGACGAAAACTTGTAGTGCAAGGGAGAAAAGACAACATTGTCTTACTTGCCAGGCCTATTAAAAAAATGTTGGTACAAATAGAGGCTGGAACAATCAAAGCTCAGTGTCATCCCCAATATTATCCACCAACTCATGAGACTGCTGAGCAAATTCAACAGCACTATCTACGATGAAATGAGCAGCAACCTCAGCAGGATGAGCTACTGCGTGATTTATTACTGTGGTTTGGAGGGATGAAGTTACGTTTTTATCACAATATGATGGTCTACAACTCTTTTTCTATGACATTTCGTTCTAAAAATCGTAGTTTCAGAAGTATTTTTCGTTTTATATTAAAAACATATGTTTTTTCGAAAAGTGTGAAAATTTGCCATATTTCGACGTATGCTTTCCATTAAACTACTTGTTCAAAATATGAAGTCGTGATACTTTTAATGAGCAGAATTTAATGCTCAACACTTTTGAATATTACAAAGTTTTTGATAAAGTGCTAAGTTTAGGAGCTATTCGAGAAAAACCTAAACTAGTCCAACAATTTCGAGGTTTTTCGAACGTCACGGCATACTCTCCTCTGGGAAATTGGTGTAACTACTCTTATTAGAGGCTGAAAAGAATGATTAAAACGATTTACCGATCTCCACCAATTATTTCCAGGCACACCATTTTCTGAAGATAATTTGCTTGGCCTATCAATCCTATGCGATAATACAGATAGGTATGTATGTTTCCACCTCGGTTTCCACATCGCCTCTATATTTATTTATAGGGTAGTGTGATTATCGAGTCCTCTAAATCTGGTTTCCAAAGGAGGCCGATTTCACACTTCTTTTATTTTACTTTTGTGATTTTGTTTGATCGAAAACTATTTCATGATAACAGATGTTGGTACATTATTTGGGCTATTTCCATTATCTATACTGTTTGAATTTACCGACGTTTCGGCAAGCATTCGCCTGCCGTCATCAGGGTGTTGTTGGTCCTGAGAAGGACCGGTCTTTGCCAAACTTGTTCCGTTTGGACTTTTGCGCTCCATACTATCCAACTGAGTCCTTCTCAGGATCAACAACACCCTGATGACGGCAGGCGAAACGTCGGTAAATTCCAACAGTATAGATAATGGAAATAGCCCAAATAATGTACCAACAAATATTCCATTATCAAGAATATCTCGTTCACAATGATAACAGATATTTCATCGGATATTTCCAAGGGTTGGAATCAATAAAAGCCATCATTACCATTGTCAGACAACAATTTGCTCCTGACAAATCAATGCAATAAATCACGCAGGAGCCTCTGTATCAATTGAAAATTTTCCATTGGTTGTGTTGAGGAGACTGGGAGTAGGTGAAAACCCTCAGGAACATGGGCGCCCGCAGGGGGGGGGCCAGGGGGGCCGTGCCTCCCCCCTGAGATTTTGATTCGCTTCTTGTTTTTGAGTGAAACCGAATACTGATTTTGCCTGCGCCTCATCAAATCATTATTTGGCCCCCCCTGGGAAAAAATTCTGCGGGCGCCCATGCTCAGGAATTCCATAGAACTACACCTTGATAATTAATCATTTACTTAAAAAATATGAGATTGATGAAATTATTTTTCTTCAGCGTTTCGTGAATAACTTTTTCCAGAATATCTCAAGGGGTTAAATCAACCCGAGATTGTTTTGAACTAATAACGAAAAGTAGGTATCTCTTATGAGATCTCCAAAAACACCTACTGTATCACTATTATCTTTACTGTATACACAATTAATACTCCCCTGGAATTCGAGAAAGCTTCCTGCTATTTCAAGCATTTCGAATTCTTCTGAAAATTCTTCTAATTTATAGAAAACTGAATTATTAAGGTTCCCCAAATGAGAAATCTCTCAACATATGAAGAAAAAACAAGTCTCTATGGAAAAAATTACAAGCGTAAACTTGAACAAACGCAACAAAGTTTGCAAATGGAGAATTATAAGGTATCTCATGAAAGATTCCAACTACCAACATCGTTGGGGTCACGTCTCATACGTGAAGATACCAGAAGAATGTCCTCAACTCGCTGGTGTCGTTCGCATTACTATAATGACGATTCAGCTCCATTAACAAAGTTGACTATCTGCAACATTATTCAGACCGATCATAATCAACCAGGTACTACTGCCGCAACCAGATGGAAACATCTACCGTCGTCTTTATCGCTAATGAAACACATCGCAAGCCGCGACTGACATCATGCTGTTATGAGATGCTCAATGACGCAAGCTAAAATTGATTGAATGTAATATATGTTCAGTTATCTACACGAATTTTTCAAAAATAAGTTCGCAGAAAAATACAAGTATTATAGGGAAGGTCCTTTTACTTCGTGAATTTTTTCACCTATATTCCAATAGATTTTGATGAATCATCTCAAACGCAGGGTTTAAAACAATCAATACTTAGTTACCTTATATCTACTCGTATAAGTGAAATGAAATACTTACTCAAAGTTCTGAGTTTATTTTAGAAGAATAAGAAGTTTCTTCTGACCCAAGGTAGAAACAATGTATGTACCTTAGGAAAGAAATAATTTTTCGTACGACCCTAATTCAAGAGGTCATAACCAGAATTATAATTATTATTTACTCATCATTGAAATTAACATATTTATGATATTGCAAGGAATCGACGTTCCTTGGTTGATAACAGTTTGCTACAACGATATCAAATATTTCAAATCAAATTCACCGAAAGCATTTAGTTACGTATTATGAATTTTTATCAAATGGGGATCAGCATCATGTAATTTAAACGTGAAATCTTTAGATTAAATCAATATCTACTAGCGATGATAATTTGCACAAGGAGGGGGTAACTTTGCACAATTGTGTTCTGATGTAGACAACTCTTTCTAATATGAAATCCGCAGCATTAAGATGATTTGCACCCGCCGTTGTTATTCATTAAGTTAGACAGCGTGTGCAAACCGATAATCCAAGATCGTAAGTGAGAAAAGTAGGGAATTCGAGAATATTAGTCATAATATTCTAATATTTGATACTAATCTAGAGACTCGACTAGTTTCACCGAATCCCTCTCAGTTTGGAATGTGTTAAAATTTGTTTTTTGAAGAATTTCAATATATAATATTTTAAGACTCTATAAATTCAGTTCCATCCATTGTTTTTTTCGAGTTCAATAAAAGTCCTACAGTTCAAAATTCGATTTTAAGCATATTTGCTCTTATTTCAAGTGGAGCGTCCTTCAAAAACATGAAAATATCACATACTGAAATTTTAAGTATTTAAGACGTAGATCAACAGAGATACAACGAATAAATCTTTCCGAATTATGTTAGGAAGCATATAAAAAAAATTGTAAATTTCTTATAATCTTGAATAGGTATCATGTATGAACTGACTGTAAAGGTTAATTTGATTTAGAGATATTTTCAACCATTTTATCAGTCAAGTGAGTAAGACGTTCTGAGACATCTTTTCGAACAGTTCCAAGAAAATAATTATGGAACAAAGAAGTTAGACTTTTTCTCTACCAAGATTGAGAATGAAAAGAATAGGTCCTGATGACCTGGAAAATATGAAAACTAATACAGATTTTAAGAACGAATTAATGCTTGTTTGAATAGTGAATATGGGTCGAAAAATAATCAATATCGTAATAAACAACAATTGAAAGATATGCTGAATGTTGAATGAACTGAAATACGATAGAGACAAATGAGCGAAAACTTCACCAGGTGATTACCTTCTACACGTGTATACTTACTGATATTTTAATGCTTGATGTGATTAAAGTGAACAACATAACAAGGAAATAGCCACTACACAAACAGTTATCTCTGTTTCGGATATCCTGTGCTTTATTTGCTTTTATTATTAGTTTAGTATCTAACTCATTTTTACTAGCATAATTTTTCTACATAAAATAATTCCAAGAATACACTTTTATTTCTACTATTATGTAATTACTAAAAATTGGGTACTTCAAACTACTACTTTATTCAATTCAGTAACATTGCATTCGGAAATGATTCTTAAATCTGTGTTTGAGAATCTGTTCCGTTGTGTTTAGGTATATCAACTCGCTAGTTGATGAAATGCTCTAAAATCTCTCTGTAGAAACATGAAATTGCTTTTCATGAGATATTCTTAGTCCAAAGTGAAACCCAGGTGTAAAAATTCCTGAAGAACTACGGTCCAATTATCTTGGAATCGAAATACTCTCTTAATGTTAAATATCAGCAGTGAAACAGAAAATACGATAGATGCAACCATCCGTCTTGGCCGAACGTAAATTATTGAACTTGATGCTGTTTTCCTCATTCCAGCGAAATAACTAACATAACATACAAGCTCCTTCATTGTTCTCATTATTGATGTGCAGATCATGATATGCATGTAAATATATGTTTACAGAAAAGCGGAAAATAATATTTTATGTCGAAATAACGATGCAATCAAGTGTTGGATATAGACTGCCTTGAGCTGCTAAGTTGAACGTAGAATATCTACTTGTTTCAGGAATGCCAAGATCACTTCATTAGATTTAAAAACCAGAGAATCAACGTGATAATGAGGAGTTTCATGAATATGGATTGCGTTACCTCTCGGTGCTTACACAAAAATTTCAGAACGGTTTAAGAACTGGTGAAAAGATTCAATCTCCGGTGGAATTTATATGCCGATTTCAAGAAAAATAAATGGCATTAATATTTTTTCACGGTGATTTTCAGAGCAGCTTTTCAAACAAAATCCGGTTTTCACCCTTCTCAGAGATTGCGAGCCTATTGTTCGCAATTATCTTTCCATTTACAAAAAAAAAATGGTTTTCATTCCGATTTTGAAGGTGAAAAATGATAATTACATGTCTTATTATTCCATTTTAATTGATACAAACAATGAAGAATGTGATGCTAGGTTATGTTTAGTCTCAGGTTAGTCTTAGGCGTAACTAAAACCATGTTCATAGTTAGTGTTAATTGAAAAAATTTTCTATAGGATACTAGCAACAAATTCACCTAATAAAATGGTTGAAAATTAAAAAAAAAATGGGGGCAGATACATGCGCAAATTTTTTGACTCCCTGCAAATATAGAGATAGTATCTTCCTACTTTCGTCGAGTTTGCAACATAAGTCGAA
Organism: Hippodamia convergens; assembly: GCA_038502775.1. Lineage (NCBI taxonomy): Eukaryota > Metazoa > Arthropoda > Insecta > Coleoptera > Coccinellidae > Hippodamia > Hippodamia convergens. The sequence goes on from CM076609.1 coordinate 31,618,404, forward strand.
TCCAGTCATTCAAAGGAAATCTGTCGAAAACCTGTTTTTTTTTTATAGCGTGGCCAAATCTGCTTATCGCGATAAATTTTCCCTCCATTTCTTGTGAATACAATAGATGTGGAGTATTATTTTAAAGCAACCGCTAGAAATTTTTTATTAAGGGATGATCTTCTGTTTGGAATGCTTGAACTCTTCGGAAATAGTAGTTGTAGGATAGCGTTATGTCTTCCAGAGTTTACTTCGGCTAACTTCGTTCACTTATGATATGGATCTTGTACTAACTGTCGTTTGTTCATTAACTTCATTCAGAATTCTATCTTAGATTTCTGTCATTTTAGATAGGTATAACATGTCTTCCAACTTTTGCAACTTGGACTCATTAAAGCCATACCAGAGTAGGTATTTCTACATAGATGCACAAAGTTTATGGACATCTGCGAAGTTTGGTGATATGTTAGCAGAAATCGTATTTCTCCTAACCGGCAGGCCGCGCTGTATATTGTTTCGATTAATCAAAAATTAAAATTATATCAACAACTTCACTAATTGTGAATAAAGATTTCTGGTTCCTATCAGGAAAACCAGAGAAAGAGCTCTTTTCCAAATCAGTAATTATAAGTTCAACTACTGTAAAAACTATCCTGTTTCGAGAATTAACGATCACGTGAACGCTGCATCTGTGTCAGGGATCGACTTTTTCACGCTTGTTGTCGGGGTTGGGTGAGGAGCTATGTCTGGTGATCGTAGCGTGAACTTTGTTCTGGAGTTTGGAACACCTCTTTCTAATTTTTTTTTCAGGTCTTCAGCTTAGTCTAAATTGGATTAATTGAATGAATAAATAATTAAATATCAACTTTATTTCAAGGAATCTTTATACAATGATCAAATTAAAAATTACAAAAAAATATAATTACAGATGTTTGGAAACTTCAAAGAATTCGCTCATGGAATATGGCTCCATATTTATAAGACAGTTTTTCACTCTCTTTCTGAAAACATTCAGGTTACATAAAATTCTTAAATTATGTATTTATGAGTGCATTGAACAATATTATGGATGTAAGATGGATGTTTTTCTTTCATCGACAATCTGTGAATAGGGTATTGCAGGTATTCAGATCTTGTACTATAATCATTATGCGTAGTCTGTACCTGAAACTTTTCTCTGTATTTGAAAAAAAATGCCAAACTCTCCAATATATATAAAGCGTGCAGAGTTGTAATTCTATTTTTTTTTGAGCACCCCTCGGCAAGACTCTCTAAAAGGCATAAGTTACTTAATTTTCAAAACCTTTTTTTGAACTTTGAAAATTACATCTACTGATGAACTACTACCCCAGATAGTAATACCATACCTCATATTCGTCTCAGCATTCGCAGAATATAGTTACTATTCTCAATTGTACTCGATTAATATACTTTGCTTAGTTTTATTAATAAGGGCTCAATGTGGTCGTACCATTTCAAAAATCTATGAATATATAGAGCTGAAAACTTTGTTGAATATTCAAATTTTACACTTTCCTTTCCGAGCTTTGAGATATCATGCAGATCTCGGCGCGACTTATCGTTGCTGAAAACTAATGCTGCAGTTTTGTCTTCATTTATTATAAGTTTATTCTAGTAGAACCAATTTTTTACTCTTGTAAAAATTTCATCAGCTTTCTCACTGAGAACTGAAAAACTCTGATCTTCTCGAAATATCCTTGGAAAACGAGAGAGAAGACCGAGGAGAAGACTTATAGGTCTATAGTTCTCAAGTGAATTTTTACTTTTTGTTTTGAAAATAGGTTCGATTAATGAATATTTCAGCTGATTTGGAAATATACCAAACTTGAAAGAAGTATTGATATTGATTTCATATACTATTTATGAAATCACCGTTTCAGTTCATCGCTACATGATTTAATCAGTGACAGAGGTATTTCATCACTGCTACTACTCTCTTTATTTTTAAAACTTTTAATTATTTCAACAATTTCTTCTGGTGAAAATGATGAAAGAGTAAATATTTCCGTTATATCAGGAGAATAATTAACAAACGGAAGATAAATTATCTCTTCAGATAACTGTTGAATCATCTATTAAAAAAAACTTGGATAATTTGTGTATTACGCGTTTATTTCATTAAATAAATAACTAAATAATTCACTCAATTCTGACAGTGCCTAATATGCCCGTTTCAGAAACTGGTAAGTACACCCACCTGCAAATAAATTTCTGATTCTCCCTTTACTTGTCGAGTCGGTTGAACATTGTCATTCTGCCATTCTGTACACATCATACCTGAAACAGGTATGTCGGTATTTCATGCTGAGGTAGTTAATTGGTACGATTAACAGATACCAGCAAATCAATTTGGCCCTGATTTTTAACTTTGAACACATCGCATCGTATTTATTGTTGTGAATCACTGTTCTTTTTATGGTCATAATTCTGTATATATATTTCACTTCTCATCCTTTTCATATAAGAGTACATTTGTAGTCCCCTCGGTTGTCCTCTTCAATAAATTTGAATAAATAAGGTTATGACTTTCTCTACTTCTGACTTTCAAGAATACCGCGCGTTCGCAGTTGAAGAGTGTAAATGGTCCCTATACACAATCCGGCGGCCTGCAGTCCCAGGACTGTCGATTTGAACTGACAGTCAAGGTCTGTAGCGCACTACACACGATACAGTTAAATCGTAAGACCTGATCTGATAATCGAAAACTGACTGTCCGCGGACTGCAGTCCATCCTTAATTTACACTATACACGTTCAGTTCAGATCCTCAGTTTTCCAAGTGAGGAACTATTGAAAGTATGTCTCTTGAACGTTAACGAAAATCGACTGCTGCCATGATTGTGTTATTAATTGAAAATAAAAAATCTAAAAAGAGATTATAAACTAAAGAATGGTTGTTGAGACGTGATAAACTATCGCATATGAATTTATTAAGAGAACCGAGAATCAGTGCAAAAGAGTCTACTGTTGCATTTTCATCAATAGTTTTGTAAAAGTTTACAAGTTTTTCACAGGCGCTATTCTTTGTTCGCCTGTTAGAATTTATTTTACATTTTACAGCCCATTTTGGATGTAAAAGATCGAAAATGTTGGAAGTTCTGAACTGTCGATGGGATCTGAAGGAATTGCTCTACACACGGCAGTTTTTCAAACGATTTGCCGAATCTGTCGGCCGGGACTTATCGATTATCTGTGCATGTGTAGTGATAACAAAACTGTAGATCTACGTTTCTGCAGACCCGGCCTGCAGTTCGCCGGTGCGTGTATATGTACTTCAAGGATAACAGCTACCGTGAGAGAAGCACCTAAAAGCAAAATTTCTTGCAGATCTTCAAGAGTTGAAAAAGTTATCACAGCACAATTTAGGGCATTGACTTGTGTACGAGGGTGATGCGGAACTTTAATAGTAGTTTAGTAATAACTACGAAAATACATATCAAAATAATCTCATTTAGCGAATCCTGCTCGATTTATGAAAGCAATATTCTACCAAAGAAGCTCCTAAAAATACAAGTTTTTCTATAATCAGATCGAAATATATAATTATGTCTGCAACTCCTACACAATCACAGGTTTCTGTGTTCTATTGACTGAGGAAAGCATGCTTGATATGGCACCAGACGTTCATTGAAAACCTAGACAACGGTCTCAACATTATTATTCCTTATGTGCATGTATTTAATTTGATCGATTTCAGTCATATCAATACTCATTGAGATTCCTCACGAAAATGTTTGCAATGTTAAGTAAGTGAATGAAAGATACGGAAGTGGAAAATCGTCATTGGATGTTTGATGTAGGTGTTTATTCTCATAAATAAAATTATCTTCGCTCCCACCTTTGAGGAAATATTACAGCTTCTAACAAAGGACTTGGTGAAATAGCAGTTTTTCGAAAACATATCTCTTGATATTTCAGATTCTCAAAAAAATACTTTTACTTGAGAGCGGAGTTACAGCGGGAGTCACAAACTCTTCTGTCAAGTTCCTAATAATTTCCAAATCAAAATATTCCGTAAACGGTACACAGTATTGATTTTAGTCAATAGCATAATTTGGTTTAAAATTGAGTAGTGTTTAAGTTTATTTGAAATTTCCGTTATTGAATCTAAAATTGCAAAAGTAATGTACAATACTACTTGGAACTAACCGTGTAACTAGAGTCACCTATAAGAGTCAGATATAAAAATAATAATAATAATAATAATAACCCTCTTTATTAGCAAAATCTGCTAGCTACAAACTATAAAAATACAATGGGAAATCTTCTGTAAAACACTAAAAATGAGAAATTAATCGAATTGATTCTGTAATTTATCGTAGGTTGCGCTAGCAGTTAATATTCTCAAAAACCAAAAATCGCTCATACCTCCAAAACGGCTCATTTGCGGACCCTAGTTTATATGAAACTTTTTACTTATTCGGAAGAATGGCATTAGCTCCGAAAATATTGAAACGTTGATTTTTTACACTCAGTAGAGAGACAGTATCTGCTTTTTTTTAATTCTCGATGTCTTCTACGCAACTGTATCTCAAACATGAAATAACCGGACTATATGAAACATATATTTTAGAAAATAAAATGCAATTTTGAGTTGCGACCATAACAGTCGGATTATCAGTAAATTACTCTAGAAACTCAGTGTGACTTCAACAAGAAAATTAATATCCCCAGTTTCTAATTTAATCATGTACTTCCTATTTTTGATGGTAATCAAATTGAAAAACGTTCGATGTTTGCCATACTGACATCTTTATGATATCTTAAAGTACGTAACAATTTCATTTATGATATCGTAAAGTATGTTACAATTTCATTGCTCATTTCACCCACTCGCTAATGTACTAGCGAGAAGTGAATTACCTACTCCAAGTTAACATTCTGAAGCTTTTCTGCGAAGGTTGAAGCTCAGATTTACGAGAAGTCGAATAGTTTTCGAATGGTAGGTTGTTTCAGATTCTATTTAACTAACGAAGTGATGATATTTATGGCTGAACAAATTGAGCCAAGAATGTAAAGATTTACTGGGTACGTTATGAGATCTCAGGTCGTATTTCTCCTTTAACTGTTAAGGGTCTCCTTAAAGGGATAACGCGAAGACGATTCAGTGGTGAATTTATGTATGATCACTTATGGTAGACATACTCAGCATAGTTTGAAAAAAAAAACATATTCACAATCGAAATACTGTAACAACCTGGATAAAATGGCAAAAAATGCTTCTTGATGTTCTGAAAAATAGTTACAAGCCGTCGATATGTATCGTATCCTATAACGGATCATTCTATAAGTAGTACAGATAAACATTTGAAATAACAAATATTGTCAGGTAGCCAAACTTTGGGGGAGGGCTAAGGTTTACCATTACAAATAAAGTTTCAAAAGTCCCCATCGACCCTCTGTGTACGTCAGAAGTGAAATGGTCAAAATTCTAGGTTTTTTGGATTTTTCTCAAGTTATCTATTAAAACTCAAAGAAAAATTGTAGATCTTGAAATACTCTACAAAAAAAGTCTACATGAAATCTTTTCTATGCGTTACTATTGCTGAGAGTCACATTATATACATGATATGAGTACAATTCCACGTCACCATTTTTTTTTACCGTGGTTTCCCGTGTAGGCCTATTCCACTAACTGGCAAGACAATTTTGGGATAAACGAAGAGAACAATACCCGTCCCCGTCTAGTTCCAAATATTACTTCATTATTGATATTGCTACTGATTATTGTGTTAACTATTGTTTTGATTTATTACGATATTTTTATCAGATTCATATACTCTTGAGAGTCTACTTCAACAGGTCTTCTTTCTCCCCACGGATTGCATTCGTAGAAAGAGAGGATGACGGAAAAGACAAAGGAAAGAAAACTAACTATCTCACAACATTTTAACTAACATGGAGGTCGAAGATTATTTCTATTACGGGATTCTTCTAAAAAAACGTGCCTAATACTCAACTCAATGCTGGTCTTGAACAGAATGCCTCCATTAACGATTGATTTTATAAAAAAATGACCTCGTACCTGTTTTTACAAAATTTAATAAGGTTTCATCATACCCTGATATTTTTTGTCTTTAGGAAACGAGATATTTGGGCAAAATCACTGTGGAGCCGGATTTTAGTTCTTCACAGCATTTCCAAATGTTATGCGAACAATCCGCCTAGAGGTCTTTTGAGGCATCATTTGGGACACCGAGACCTACCTCAAAGACCTTCTGCTTTTGTATGAATTGGTCCAGAGGAGAATTATAAATGCAGTGGCCTTTATTTGTTTACATCCATCAGTTTTTCTGCCACACTACAGTGTCCAGTGTCCGGGATGGCAGTCATCGGCAGTCCTCGCCACTGTGAGATATTACCTTTATTGGTACCCAGTATTCAAGGAAGTAGTTTTAGTTGTGTAGGAATAAATATGAGGCATTTTATCCTGACGATCTTGGCGATCGGTGGACATTTGATATGAATACTTTTTCCAAAATATCTACATTAGAGGCAAGCTACCTGCAAGTGAAATTGCTTTCGACGAACATCGATAACACTGTAGGCTAATTCTTCTGATCATATCTTGTCTCCTAAAAGGCGATACTTCTCCATTCTTGAAAGTTTTGGACGATATGACTCTCAAGAATTTTAACACACTCGATCGTGGCAAGAGCGCTAGCTAACAAGAGTAGGAAATTTCGCTTCAAGTTGATCCAGAAGATCCACTAGAAGATTCTGCGATAGTCCCGGATACATAAGAATATTCCAAATTTCTTACAGCGATCGTTTTCGTTCATTAGTTGCCATGTGAATGGTTTGAATAGACAAAAAGACCCCTCCATAATTTGAATCCATATGAATACACGATTACACAGATGTGGATTTTGTAATTCAATTCAGGCTGTGAATTGTCATTCATCATTTCAGTTTCCATCAACATTCTTGGAATTTATCGGATATCAGAAGATTGTATTTATGAACAACAATATTCCATAAAGCATACTTCACCGTTTATTTGAACGATTCAGACTTGATCCACTTCACGCTGACAGTTTCCAATAAATATTGAGAATATCAAATTCCAATAGAAGCACTTGAACCTTTCAATATGGTCTTGAACGAATTTCATTGGCAATGGATAAACTCTAAGCGATGAAAGCATAATGCACATCTATAAAATATCGATCAACACTCCAGACTTTATTCCTGTCTGCTCAGCACAAGAAGGCCAATGTCAATGCTCCAGTCAACAGAGCCAATTATTTTCAATTGCAAATACCACATCCTGGATCTATAGATAACTCCGCAGTCGCTAAAAATACAACCAACAATAGGTATGATTATGCGAATCGAATTGGAATATGAAAAGTATTTTCAGGCGCCACCAGTGCTGAAAAAGGGAGACATAAAAACCGTAAATAAACATCATCACCTTATTAACGAGTTGTCAACAACCACTACATACTAATGTACGATTGTGCATGTCGATGCTGTTACAATAAGAATATGAATGAAAAGGATAACGAGACGTTCTGGCCATCTTCAATTAGTTACCACTGCGGAGCTAACGGAAAAATGGATGTTAAGTAGTCGAGGAAGTACTAATTTGAAATTTCATTACGAATGATGATAGTATTTCATGTGTGGCTCCCGCAGTTAAGGCATGCAGTTAGTTATGAAAACGAGGAATGATCCTTGCGTAGTGAGTTTCATTTGATGTGAATTTTTCTGAGAGCGCTCAATAATTTCACACCATCTGGGTATTCATTGGAAGCTGAAAAATAAGTTTTGTATCCAGAATCATTTACTGGAATGTTTTATACAGGGTGTTTCCTAAACATGCGGCAAAAATTCAGGGAGCTGTTACTTGGACTATTCTAAGAATATTTTGTCCTTTGATGTTTTTGGAAAAACCTTTTTGTTTCGAAGATACAGGGCGAACAACATTTTTCATATTTTTAAAATTGATAATAGTATAAATAAAAATGCGTACCGCACTGTGTTTACTAAGTAGGTACAATTTATTTTTAAATGTGTTTGACAACTATAAAAAACACTCCAGTAGAAAATGTGGAAGACTTGCGAAATCGGATCATTGCTGGGTGTAACTTAATAAGAAATGATCCTGGTGTTTTTGAAAGGGTTCGGCAGTCAATGAGGAGAAGATTGGATGCTTGTATGCTGGCTGGAGGTGGTCATTTTCAACAGTTTTTGTAGGTTAAGTTAAATTTTCATGTAATTTTTCATAATAAAATGTTATTATCTAAAATTTTGTTTGCCCTGTATCTTCGAAACAAAGAGGTTTTTCAAAAATCATCAAAGGACAAAATATTCTTAGAATAGTCCAAGGAACAGCCCCCTGAATTTTTGCCGCATGTTAAGGAAACACCCTGTATAGTAGGTCATGTGGTTTAGACAGTATTTCCTCAAGTACTTTTTCAAAAATTGTGAACTGAAGTCATACAGTCTGGTAAGAGAATATGATTTCATTATAGAATTCTTATCTAAGCGAGGTTCTGAGAAAGACAACGAAAAACGAACAAACATTAACAGCCACTGTTAAAAGATCCACAAAGGATTATTGCTTCCAGACTCTAATCCTATCCATAGACTAGACCTATCAATAACTAGTTGATAAAAGGTTTTCCCAAATAACATTCAATTTCAACTGCTCAAGAATCAATGCTGCTAGGAACACGATAGGGGTAAGCACTCGAGTAGGCGCAGTCGAAACAGGGTACCAAAGTTTAACCTCTAATGCACTTGACAAAGGTCATTGTACGTCCGCTGTCTAGGCGTATTTTGAATGAGGTCACTTATTAAAAATGAATAAGACCTTATACATTGAGGAAACAGCCTGGACAGATGAGCTGAGACCTCTGTAATCAGAATTTTAAAAGAAAATTTAACCAAAAGGAGTCCACAGGTTCAATAGGTGATACCATGAGCAAGACCCTATAATATAAATGTAGATAATATATGAACTCGTCTTTATGAAATATGAAATGAAACATAAATCATAAAACACGAAATAAACTGGCTCGGAAACTACTGCTGTTTCTCCAAAGCAGAGGATATCACATGGTTATTACTTTTTATCATGTGTATCAAATAAGTTAGGTACTTCACAATTGAGATCTGGACACCAAGTACATTTTGAAAATAGCCTTAGGGCTTTCCTATAAAGGAAGGATTTTTCATATCATTTTACTATAGCCATTCAAATCTTCATGGAAGGCAGCGGGATTCATTGATCGAGGGTTTCATCAATAGTAATCAGTGACCTTTATTTAAACTGAAATAAAAAAAAATCAGTGATGAAAAAATCCTCGTCTAGATGCAAATTTTTACATTCTGTGGAATTGGGCTGGACGTAACTCTGTTAATATTGGATTCCAGAATAACGGTACAAAAGAGGATAATATCTTAAATCTTTCAAAATATTCTTTTCATACAAAATACGCATGGATACGAAAATCTGTCCAAAGGATGTCTCTGCCAGGAAAGAAATTTTCTGGTTTGGAGAACTCGCCGAACCATTCACTGTTGGGTAAACAATTAACAGTGATGTACGTAAGGTGGCGTCGGGACACAGTAACAAAGCCTACACAGAACACACCCATCATTCTAACTCGCACAAGCTTCAAATAGCTTATGACTCGAAAATGAAATTTAATCTCGCATATTTAATTTAATTACATTTGAGAACACAGTTACTGACTAACCGCAGTTTTCAATAACCTAACTACTTTTATCTACAAAAACGGTCGATAGACAGATACGGAGATTTGAAAAATTTAGTTACTCCCATCATGCACAGTAAAAGATAACAAATAAAATTCGTCAATAACAGATAAGGAGGAAAAAAAAAACTTTATAGGTACAATCAGAAAACTGATCAATAAACATAACCAATTAGGAGGGCAACTATATTGAGACGCTGAAAATCTGAAATGGTAAATATTTGATGCAAGCAAAATTATAATTTATTCGACAGAATGGTTAGTTCATGAAGTATCAGTTTTTTACCTCAGAGTAAATATTTCATTCCTGTAACTTGTAGTTTATCTATAATGTGTTTCTCTAAAGAATATGAAGTTTTATGAACTTCAATGTATATAATCGGAAAGTGTTTTCAATTTGGATATCAGAGGGAATGTAATTTTCATTTATACAGGATAAGTCAGAAATGTGTCAGCTTTCTGAAGGTGGTAGTACATTGAAAAATAAATAAGGATATTTTGATAATTGAACTCATGGCGCAGAATGCATATTGAGGGAAATGTATCCTTACAATGTTGATAAAATTGAAAAAATTTCTCCTCATGACTTAAACGGTGAATGCCACCAGATTGTTAAAATGCATTTTTTATTACAGTTCTAATGGCTGTCATGATTTCTTTTTGAAAACTTTTCTCGTTTTATTAGTTCTCGTGAAAAAATAGGAGCGAAAAACATTACATGAAGAACATCTAAATACAAAAAATTGTACCGTTTTCTTGATACAGTAGAGACTCCATAATCCGGATATCTTTCTAGTCCGGCTTGACGTCAAGATTGTATTAGATTGTATTATGTACCTAATTATCTGAATTTGCGATCGTTGCATACGTGGTTATCGGTTCTAACTCGTCTTAACTTGATTTGTTAACGGAAAATCATTTGTATTCTTACTTTGACGGTCGGACTTGTTTTGGTTTATAATTGTGCACAATGGAAAAGTGTTTTATTTTGTTTATAATTAAGCACTCTTCTATTTTTTAAATTAAAAAACAACTTGAAATTCTGATTATAATATATTTGCTTTATGATTCCGAAAATGAAACCTATATTTATTTTAACCATTTTTCAAATGTTATCTCTACTAAATTGTAAGACACGATATTACAAATTAGCCCTAGCATTAATTTGATCCGGATTATCGAGTCTCTACTGTATTTGAGTGTTTATAGTCACATGATGTCTGCAGATTCATTCATTCATGTGACAAAAATTAAATGTCTCGAAAACGGTTCAATTTTTTGTATTTGGATAAGAGTATCTTTTTCATATCTTATTCTTTGAAATCAGTGGCTTTCCCCACAACAAGGACACTTGCAAATGAGCCGTACTGAGGCCGGTATCACAATATGTAGTATATTCTAAAACAAGTTACAGAATGGGCTCCTATTCCAACATGAACGCATGAACGATATTTTTTTTATTTCAGTAAAGTTTTTGAAATACTCCCGAAATTCAGATAAGAATCCAGATTTCACTTCCTAAGTAACTTCTGTATTGTAACGTTTCTTAGCAGTTGGTGTAACTGTTACGAAATGTGTCAGATTACGGCATTTGAATTTACTTAGCTGAAATTGATAGGATCGGGAGTCAGAGTGAACAACCACAAAATAAAATATATAACTGAAAACAATGCTGTAATGAACTCTTAGTACTATTGTGAACTCATTACGATACTGAAAGTGAAAATGAATTTCAATATTTGGTTGAGCAACCTGGACTTGTGATTCAACCTATGGTTGAGTCAATATCCCTATTATGAAGATTTTCTGACTTTGGTTCTGTGACCGAATATTGAGAGTGTTGAGAGTATACTGATAGCTAGTTGAGGTATAGTATATATATTTAGTATTCACAACCTGATTGCCGCTTACGGAACGTTTAGCCTCTCGTAGAATTTGCCTAGTTGTCCAAGATCCCAGAGCTATATGACGTAACTTATTTTCGCATGGCTGATATATGTTTTGTAGAATATAATTTCTAAAATAGAATCATAAGTGTCAGACACTTTTCATGGACCAAAACTTTTGTCAGACGCTTTAAAGCTTCAAAAATAAATTAATGAACTTATTTTCACATTTCTGATTTTGAAATATGTTATTGAGATAACTATCAAATTATATTTCATGAGTTGGACAAATTTTAGTGACTTAACATCCCCAAAACGCGAATATTTTTCAGCTGAATAATTTTTGTGTTTAGGCCATGTTTAGTCACTACAATTTGTCCAACTTATGAAATACTAGCTGGCCCTCGCAACTTCGTCTGCGCAAATCGGTTATCAAAATTATTGTTATAATTATTTATTATTTTCCCACTATATTTTTTATTATTATTTTATTGGCATCGACTACTAAGGTCATATGTCAGATCTTCAAAAACGAAAAATCTTGAAGAAGCCTAAATCCTGATTGCAACACCAATTATATTTCCCTAACTTTTAGTAAATATACGTCTAACCCATACTTGACAATACAATCCAATAATCAGACAACCATCTCAACGGATGGGCCCCTCCATGAAACGAAAATGAAGTCAGTCGCCAACGATATCTCCTCTACTATACGTAGAGTCGTAGAGTCCGTTGAATTAGTGCTGAATCATTCTTAAGGGTCGCTTGCCACTACGCTAGATTCGGAACTAATTAAAGCTGTTAGTCCTAAATCAAATGCACACGAATAATAAATGCGAAATATTATTATGCTCACGCATTTGATTCAGGTCCAAGAGCTTGAATTAGCTCCGAATTTAGCGTAGTGGCAAGCGGCTCTAAGATCAAACTTATATCGTGATAACTATTCGTCCATATTGATTTGTGTAAAAGACAAAGCGTCGGTCTAATTTGTAAACCTGCCAGATCCATTCTGAAACAATGGACTTAGCAGGTTAATGAATTAGGTCGACGAAAGGTCATCTACTTCGAAAACTGAAAACGACCAAATATGCGTTTTAAAAAGTGTATACAATTTTTATTCAGAACCTTTTGAGGAAAAAAACCCTTGGTACATTATGTTCATGTATTATCAAGTGTTTAGGCAGAGTACGCCTTGATCGCTTTCGAAGGGCAGAATATTTTTCGACTCCCTTGATAGTTTTTCGTTGTATTAAGGCCAATTCACAAAATATATAACCCTCTATACGTTATTCTGTAATATAAACTATGCTGATGTGATGTTTCTTGCGAATCTTTCCCCTGGGGCTCGATTCTTGACGGCGATAGAAGGGAACGTTCCCCGGCGATCGTTCCCTTCTCAGTTTCTACTCCCTAGTTTCAAAAAGAGAACACCGTATTCTTGACCGTCAGGGAACCAGAGAAACAAGAGCTCCTCGATGTACGCTGTTGCCAAATGTGCTGGCCAATCACAGACCTTCATTTTTGACAGGAAGTAACCATAGCAACCTGAAAACAATTTTGAAATCAGGTGTTCATTTCCAGCATGCTTTCTTTTCCACGTTCAGTTCGGTGAAGTAAGTTGTGTTTCTCTGGTTATACGTTCGTTTTTGGTGAACTAATTCCATAATGGCAAATTCAATGGAGAAAAGAAGATCTCTGCCAATTAATGGCAAACAAAAAGAATTACTGACAGAATATATTTCAGAAAGGCCTGAAATGAGTATACGCAGATTAACGGCAGCTTATACGAAAGAAAAAATGAAACAAAACTGGAGTTAGTTGACGGAAATGCTCAATATTAATCAGTTGACATGCAAGTTCTTTTGTTATTCTGAATATTTTCACAAATTTCTGATCTGACAGATCAAAAGGATTTTTTTTTAGGGAGAATATCAACACCTATATCAGCACCCCAGAGGTAAAGTGTGTTAAGTCACAATATCAAAATTAAAAAAAGAGAGATTTTTCAGTTCTATTATTGTTTCAAAGAATGTGTGCTGCCATTATTTGGCGACTTGATATACCTAGGGAGTCAAAAATGTGTTCCACCAGCTAGAATTTACTAATGTGAATACAATATTGTTGATAGTTCGTGTCTGAGAAAATGTGACTTAACACACTTTACCTCTGAGGTGCTGATATTGTTTTGCATCTCGGCATCATCTAAATCCTCATTAATTTGATCCCATATTATTGCAGTCGCCATATCCATGTTTATATCACAAAATGTACAGTAAACTCGATTTTTTCTATAATTCTATGTGGATACTTTGTTGGTAATTCACTTTAGTGTTTGTATCCTAAAGTGCAATAAATAAATAAATAAAATGGGAGAATCGACCAATCAACAATACTTACTCCGGAATCAAATTGTGATTATTCTAAATAACAATAAATTCAAAAACCATTAAAAATATATAAGCAATTATCTCAGATTGACTTATTGTGTTTAATAAGTCAATGGATCAAACAAAACTTTCTTCTTCGAATAGTACCAATACATAAACATAACCTTAGATCGAGCGTTCCCTGGTTCGTTCTATCACAAATACCAAGAGATGAATGATCTACTCCCTCAGACTCCCTGGGATGCGCTGTTCTACTGTCATTTATCTCAAGAATACAGTTTTCGACCAAAAACGATGGACACGCCTACTTTCTCTTTTGTGTTCTACTCCCTCGTTTTCAAGAATCGAGCCCCAGGCAGTTCTTACCTGAAAGAGTAAGAAACATCCATACTCAGATCCTCACAAACTTTTGCATATCTCAGCGCACCGTGAAACTTCTCACGTTGTGGACCCACGGAAACACGGAAACGGATTCAATTTGGACACTCTGATTCGACATGTTATGACAGGTTTTCCAGAACGGTACCATAAAAACAATTTAGTGAAAGAGGTGTGTGTCCTGAAAGTTACGAATTGAGGTAGTCAGGTGGCGTTGTCAGTTCTCGTATTTTGATTTTTTCATTCAAACAACATTAATATAATTAATATGAACATGGTTCGTTGTAGCTAGGTTCTGCCTTCCGGGAATTTCGACTACGATGATCTTTTTTTTTCACCCAAACTGTTCTTTCAAGTAAAGCAGACCATCAATGGCTGATACCTTCATGAGGATTCAGAACCGACTTCATTATGTGAATGCTTCAAACAACACGAACTTAATATTTTATTTCGATATCTCAAAGCATTTTAGTATTGACAAAAGTGCTCAAAGTTCCCAAATCAGCTTATATATATTGTCAGCATAATCACATTTAGCGTCATACTCAAAATGCAAACGTTCGAAATTGATGTTTTCATTGTGGCTCCTATCGTGTATGACTGTACGGATTCTTTCCGAGCAACGACGAATCTTTGTGAATATCTCATTCTGTTTGTCTTGAACCGCTCACTTCGCTTATAGGTAAGTGATATTTCACGAACTGTAATTTGATCACTAATGTTTAGAATTCAAGATATTCCTAGTTCCTTACCAATTATCAAAAGTGTGATAACATGATAAATTTTGCATTTTAGAAAAAAAAACATTGAAACAGGGAATCGGCACCCAATCAAGAGTATTATCAGCTATGAAACTCCTTTTTTTCTCCTTATAAGAGGAAACTGGTTCATTTTTTTTTTTTGAAAACTGACTTCCCCATGTTGGCATAATCATATCAAATAGTTCTCGTTGAAAAAAAGGAACGTGCTGGACTGACTTTTTTTTCAATTTCATCATTTTCCTGAAGGTCTGAATAATTTCCGTGAAAATATTCCTGGCACAAAACAGAACAACTGTATAACACATTCCCCTATTCATTCATCAGAAGAAGGAACGAAAGTGCTTGGCTATCTTTTTTTGTTCAAATTCAATTTTTCGATAAATCAGGCGTACTTTTGGAACAAAGCACTAAAATTGTTTTTCAGTCATTGAAATCCAACTTGGGCTGGCAGAATTATTCGGAGAAATGAAATGAGGAGAAAATTTCAACGGCAGAAAGCAGCACAAATCAAGCACAATTCTGAACAACAGGAGTGTTTTCCACAGTCCAGGAGTGATGCACATCTTCTCACAGATCGGTTTTACAGCTGATAATGGCTTGGCTGTACAAAATTTTCACAGCTTCGCTGCTCTGCCAACAATCGAGATAGCGGCTTATGCTTGATGACAATGGAACTAGGTAAGTCAGTACAAGGTTGAAAATCAAAATTGAAACTACCAAAATTCATACGAAAATATTCACAATAGTTACCTACAATTTCGCGTTTGAATTTCATAAATCGAATGTAAATGTAGAAATTACGTTAATATTGTGAACACTTCTATTCTTGGTGGGTATGATTTCTAGCGTTTAAATTTTCGCTGTTTACGTATGTGTTTGTTGGGTTGCGTTCATTGTGAATCAAGCATAAGGGTCATTCTTGCATATCACCGTAAGAATAACATGGATGATTCGCGACTACGCGACGTATCGACAAAGTCGACATAATGGAATCGTCCAAATAGTTCCCAAACCTGGGCATTTTTCCGATTCGCTTGATATTTTGGGGTTGTTCTTTGCCGAAATACCACGGCAAAAGTTACGTGAAAAAGTAACAAACATCTTCACATCCTCACAAACTTTCGCATTCATAATATTTGTAGGAAGTAGCATTCGTAGAATAATTTGATAGTTACCTCAATAACATATTTCAAAATCAGAAATATGAAAGCTTGTGAAAGTGTAACATAAATAGAAAAGAAGAGACCCCTTTCTTGCATAGCGCCTGGTTACCGACCTTAGAAAAAACAAAGATCAAGCCGACACAAAAACTTGGGCAAATGATTAAAACAACCAAAGACAAAGTTGACCCACTTTCACAAGCTGGTATTTACAGAATACCTTGTGACTGCGGCAAAGTCTATATTGGCACAACAAAGCGAAGTATTTGTACTAGAAATTAAGGAACACGAACGGTGCTGTCGACTGAATCAGACAGAAAAATCCGCACTAGCAGAACATGCGCTAATAGATGGACACAACATAGATTTCTCAAAAGCGGAGATTATTTCCAATATTAGATACTATCCCAGGCTGAACATGGAAGCCATTGAAATTTATAAACACAAAAATAACATAAATAGAAAAGAAGAGACCCCTTTCTTGCATTGCGCCTGGTTACCGACCTTAGAAAAAACAAAGATCAAGCCGACACGAAGCGGGAGCGATGGGCCAATCAGCATCGCGCACGTAGACACGCCACTTTTTCCCGCCATAAACCGGCGCGCAGATGACGTTTCCGGTTCGAACGCGCCAGTGTCAGAAATTCAGCGTTCGAGGTACAATCTTACACCGAGAATCCTCTGAAGATGCCTACCGAAGTTGTAGGCGAAACGTTAGGTGATATTATTCCTAATGGACCACGGCCAATAAGCCCGGAAGACTCTTTTCATACCAGTATATCCGGTCGTGAAAGCCTTAAACTATTCATTATTCGAAATGATATATAAGAAAGTTTTTTCAAAATTTTGACAGCAATTCTTCTTCATTGTGATCCTGTGAACTTTATGAGATACGATATTGGAAACACCTGAAAATACACTAACATAAAAACAAAGAAAATGATGAGGAAACGCCGAAAAAACTCATCAAGAACATATGAAGAATTTTCAACAGTTGTCTAGAGAATTATGAATAGGCACCATTCATTTTGAAATATCATTATGCTCTTCGAGGTCTTCACTAGACATAACACCGTATAAATTGTCTATTAATGTAAATATGATTTCACATACGTAGGTACTCCAGCAGGAACATAAATTATATCCAGTTGATTTTTGAAACCAATGAACGAACACAGCATTCATGGTGAAGCTGAAAATGTTAGGCGGTTGTACAAATATTAATTTGAACATAAATTAGATAGACACAAGCATTACGCACTGGCATGCATAATAAGACATGTAATGAAAGCTCCTGTGTGATTATTCATAGTTTTCTGGGTATCTGAGTAACTAGTAATTGAAGAAGAACATTCAAGGAGTAAGTTTGCTTTGAAATCTTGATGAGTTCCTTTGTTGCGATATGATTTTATTGAAGGAACCTTGCCTGCATAAAGAATGCATTGGCGTCAGGTGTTTTCCCTGTATTTCATTCCGGTGTCCCCGAAAATCACTCTTGTTTTTCAAATGGAATCCGTCAATTTTATTTCTCTTGAAAGATGCAAGAAACGTTTCCGAATGTTTGAATATAACAATGCTCGTATAGTACTTGCACTCAGTAGCACTAGTAAGCATATACGATAATATTGGTTTTGAACGTAGATTTCATAAATATTATAAAAAAATTCAACATTCTCTGAAGTTGATGATATCTCTGAATACTAAAA
The DNA here is from genome assembly GCA_038502775.1 of Hippodamia convergens. Classification (NCBI taxonomy): domain Eukaryota; kingdom Metazoa; phylum Arthropoda; class Insecta; order Coleoptera; family Coccinellidae; genus Hippodamia; species Hippodamia convergens. The sequence continues at coordinate 31,636,415 of CM076609.1, forward strand.
AATTTGAAATATGATTTTACAAAAGTTTGTTTTCATATTCAGATAAAACCAGGTTTACTGTTTATATTTGGATAATCAGAAAAATATGGCTAATTGAGTGTTTTTCGTGGTAATCTGTCAATAAACTGCTCCACATGAGTTAGGGATAATTACTTGAATAGCAAAAAAATATAGTTTGAATGAGATTTCGTGATGAAAATTCTAATTATAATGATTTCAAGTTACCTGAAATAAAATTAATTTTAGCCTGTAGGTCTGCAGCGTATACGGGGTGGTTAAGAAAAATCGAGTAAAAAACGAAATTTTATTCCCAGAGATATCAAGCATTTTAAGACTATCAATACAATGTAAGGCCTTTACGGGCATCAATAACAGCATGACATCTTCTTTTAATTTCTTGAGGAATTTGGTTCCATAAATGGGGCAGAAGCTCTCTCAGATCTTTCAAGGATTCTGGGGTAAGTTGATGACTATCTGATCTTCTTCCCATGCATGTTTTATGCAATTCAAATCTGGTGAGTACGGAGGTATTGGTAAATGTGGAATACCAAGCTCCTCGCGCGCATTCTCAACTATGGCTGCATGGTGCTGTCTAGCTTTATCGTCCAGAAATTGAAAAGATTTCCCATAGTAGCGTGAAAATTTGGTCAATGACATAATCTCTATAGTGTAAGGCGGTCATATTCCCAGGACAAATGTGTGGATCTGTGCGCCCGTTGAAACATATCCCGGCCCATACTATAACAATACCCTATCGGAATGGATGGACTTCTTGGACATAGCTACGATAACTGGGTATGCGTGGGATTGTCCATACCCTTATTCTTCGAGAGTCTGAAAAACCAACATATCTGGATTCATCAGTGAAAAGGACACAACGACATTGATCGTTCCAATTGATATGTTGCCTTGCTCATTCCAGTTTTTGACGCTTATGGTTACGTTAATGGAACTTTTTTTAATGGACGTCTAGAACCTAGATTCACCTCTCAAACGTTGTCTGATGGTTCGATGGAAACTTGGACCCCATCTACATTTTGAAGAGTATGCCGAAACATTCTACACGTAGATGTAGGGTTTCTTATCCCGAAACGGTGAACGATCCTGAGCAGGTGTTGTTTTTCGTCGCCCACGAAGCCTTGGTCTTTCTAACACGGAATCTATCTCCCTGAACGTATCACACTTTGGCTGATTTGGAGCCTTTCCGCTATAACAAACTGAGTGAGGCCACCCTGTAGCATTCCGACAGCCCTATTAGCCTCATCGTTTGTAAATTCAGATCTAGGCATTTTCAGAAAACTCGTTTCAATTCGAAGCCGTCAACAAACTGACTCCATTTCAAAATAAGAACATTCATGAAACAAACTTCAGGAAAAAGGCGCCCAGATTGACGAAATGTCTCATACTGATTTGTATTGGATCGATTCAAGTTGTTATCAAGTTTTAAATGATTTTACAGCTATTTTCTCGAAGATTACATACTATTCAAAACGATTGAATACGATATCCCTAACTCTTGAGTAGCAGTATATATGTTAAACATAATAAATGACCAAAAATGAGGCACTTGAACTAGATTATCTCTAAACTTCAAAGCTCGTTATTCACCAATGAACGATTTGAAAACTAGAATATTAATTCTTCCTAATTATATTGGGTTTCCGGCAATTTCGTATTTTTGCGTGGTCACCTGAAAAATAAAACAGCATTGGTTCTTGATTGTTGAAATCAAGAACAACCAACGTATAATATAAAGTTGAGCATCCAATACGCACTAGAATCTCAGAATCATGAAGAAAAATATCTCAATTTCCACAGAACAAGAGCGAGTTAGATAAATAGTAATGCAGACCTGCTCCCTATCTCAAGGAATAAAAGCTAATGGAGAAGTAACCTAGCTATCACGTAGACGGTGAATTGGATAATTATATTGAATTTTCGAGTAATACGATGATAGCAAATTTAAGAAGGAATTAATTTCTAACATTAATCAGAAATCGGCGTAAATCATCTTAAACACTAGGTTTACTTGTAATCACTACTTAGTCTCATAATTATCGTAGACTCGTCTTATTAATTATTAGTCTTTTTGATTTATGACAGCGCGCATTATAGAGATTAGCCGACAGCAACAATGAATTATCCGTCTTGGGTTTCTTCTGAGGCCCCCTGATATTCGATTGAAGAAGTAATGTAATTGATGAAAAATTGAAAAAATTATCCGTACTGAAATAGCAGTTTAGATATTAAATTGCATTATACTATGTTTTCCTCAGTATTGCAGTCGTGAAAAGTCGAAATTACGGTGCTAATACTCTATCAATCGAGCCATCAATATCTTTACAGAATTTACGTGGTTGTTGTGAAAAAAACTGACTTTCTAGATTTAACTGTTGGAGAACAAAGATTGCAGATTCTTTCAACGCAAGAAAACGCCGTCATTATAGCAGAATAGTGACAACTGCGTTTTTTTTTCTTTGGTATAATCTGCAAACTTTAGTCTTCACTGGTCCATTATTGATTACTTTTGTTCATGGTCCATTATAGACCATCCACAAAGGGCTCCTGAGCACTTCTGGGGATAACTAAGGACCAAGCCCTTCTCCAATCTTGTTGTAACACGAATAGATGCGATCGCCGCCGACGCTTTGGATGCCCAAGATCTAGTTTTGATGTTCAGTCAAGTGATAAATATCTAACGTTAGTGTGAGGTCTGGGACTACTAGGAAACATAGATAAATTAAAAATAGCAGTAATCGAAATGAATACGATCTTCATTCATAAGATCATAGAACCTTCATCAGGCGGACTGAAAAGATGGAATCAGATTTTAGAAAAGATATAGACCGGTGTCCGCTTTGTTTATCCTCTTCAGTATTCCACAGCTTTCATAGACAAAATCTTCAGAAAGAACTTTTACTTTTGAACCTACTAGGAATGGCCTTTTGAGCAACCTATCTGGCAGAGTCAAAACCGAGGTCAAAACGGAAGTTCCATCTCTCCATTTGACATCTTGAGAAAGCACCCCTTACATTGTCTTCACTCTTTGGGATTCTAGCAAGGCCTCTCAGAAAGTTTCAATACTCTAGACGTCTAGACTTTTTCTTTCGTTGATAATTTTCCACGAAGAACGAATGTCAAAGTTGGAAAAAATATTAAAACGGTCTTTTTGAGATTCAAAATAATTTATTAATAATATAATATGCACACAAAACAATCACATAACAGTATTTATTTAATAAGATCAGTTCTCTCCGAAAACTATACTTCTAAAATCAGATCCGAAATCTTTTCTAACGGTTTCGGGGTTTTAATCTTCGGCCTTACTGTTGGTGTGGGAATCATTAATGAATTTTCTTCGAGTTTTGAAGCGGATATCATGCAGGGTATATGAACAACAATATCATTTTCCTCAGTGAGTCCTAATTTGACATCATCAGGCATAACCTCGCCCTTAATATTGAGAGCATCAAAAACATCATCTAACACAGATTCAATGTTATCCAAATTCGTGGAACTAATACGCGAAGTTTTGAATACGAAATCTATGATTATCTTCTTCTTGTTATCCTTGGATTTGTTCAATTCGGGAATGTATTTAGAAATTTCTTTCGACAATACAGACTCTACATCTAGGAGGTTCAAATTGTCCAAATCGATAGGAGCTGTTGTGAATGTTCGAGGTTTTGAAGGTACCTGAGAAGGTCCTGAATTCGTGCTTGCCGTTGTTAAATCTGATTTATCTTCCAATTCATTTTGTTTGGTCAAATTCTGATCAACGGCTTTTTTCATTCTATTTAACACGTCATTTTGGTCATCATTGAATTCCTTTTTGGCTGTTGTTTCTGTTCCTATTCCTTTATTTTTTGGGTACAAAGGCTTTTCTTGCATCCTATGTTTGCCACCTCTGACTTCATCATGTAGATTTTTGTATCTTTCGTCTTTTATTAGTTCGGTCTTTTCTGAATTGTGTTCCGATCTGGGTTCATTATTTGGGAACAAAGGCTTTTCTTGCATCCCATTTTTTCCACCTTTGACTTCATCATCTACATTTTTGTATCTATCGTCTTTTATTTGTTCGGCCCTTTCTGAATTTTGTTCTGATCTGGGTTCATTGTTTGGGAACAAAGGCTTTTCTTGCATCCCATTTTTGCCACCTTTGACTTCATTATATACATTTCTGTATCTTTCATCTTTTATTTCTTCGGCGTTTTCTGAATTTTGTCCCGATCTTTGAGGGGTATTTTCAGACCTCTCATCATCCGATTCTTCATCGACTTGATATTTGTTATTGTTTCTTTCTGTTCTAATTTGTTCGTGATATTTCTCTGCAGGCACCGTTTCATAATCCCTCAAAGTTTTACTGATCGATTCAGTGGTGTGATCTTTATCTACATCAACATCATATTCAGCAATTTTATCATACGGAATTTCTGGCACATTTCCTTCATTTATCCTGCCCTTGGAGGCTTCATCTAAATCCTTCGTGAAAACTTTTTTTGATGGGTTTGCTCTCTGTTGAGCTGCATCTGCATTTCCTGAATCATAACTATCCAAGATTTTACGTCCCTGTTTTGGCTCAGTTTCCCTTTCTTCGGAATATGAAGGTATTCTTCTTGACATTAGATTAGACAATTCTATTTTTCGTGTAATCTGTTCTCCAATTGGTTTCACTCCCATGTCTATATTTTCCAACGTCCTCCTTGTGGACATTTCCTCTTCACTTCTAGAGACCGAGACAGCGTCCCTCTGCTCTTCAGAACGTAATGGAAGCGATTTTTCCATCTCCTGTGTATTGACTTTTTTCGATTCTAGTTCAGAAGGAATCGCATTCTCCATCGATCCAAATTTATATGCAGTTGAATTTTTAATTCCTTCAGTATCATTATTCCTAATTTCATCTGGTTGCGAATTCTCTGGAATACTATGCCCAATATTTTTTGGAGAAATTGATATTTTCAAAATAGTATCTCCCAAAATAGATTTTTTTGGAATATTATTTATCACAATATTGTTGACTGAGCAAATTTCAGAGCTTGATGCTTCAAGGTCAGCACTCTCTGGTATGACCATCTCTAGAGCGAAGCTGAAGGGATTTTTGGACGTTCTTATGTTGAAAACAATTTCGTCCACTTCTTTAGGTATAAAATCTCCAGTTTCTCTTAAATTTATTCTGAATTTTTTCCTTGATTCTTTTTGTTTCATTTGAATTTTCAATTCCAGCATGTGTATTTCGTCTTCTATTTTATGTTGCGTTCTTATTATAATATCGGCGTATGGGGCTAGTTTTAAAAGATCTTCTCTTATTGTTCTCAAAGTATCGCCTACGTTGAGTGTTTCATTCTCTGGTAAAAATACTGATAAGCTGAAATTTGCTCCTGATACGATTGATCTGGTATCATTCTTCATTTCCTGAACAAACTTTTCCAGTACAGAATGTATCTCTTTTGTCATATTCGTTCCTGGATTGGTAAGGTCCAATAAGGTGGTAAGACGTGTTGTTTCTTCAGATTCTTCGGAAAAGTCATCATCTCCTTCTTCGTCTTTCACTTTATCCTCCTTTGCTTTGTACATTTTTTCAGGTGTTACAGTTGTTTTGAAAGAAATTCCATTCAACAGAACATCATCCGGAATGGATTTACTCAAAATATCAACAATCAAGCAAATATCGTTTCCTAAACCTCTTCGATCCAAGTCATTAGCTGGTCTCAATTTTAAATCGAAGTTCATCGGCTTATCTTTCGTTATATTAGACCATAATGGCATTAAAGATTCCTCTATTTCTTCGGGCTTATCCTCTCTTAGTTCAGAAAGATCTATGGGTACCACTTCTTCATTCTTTCTGGATTGATCCAACTCATCAGCTAAGCGTTTGAGCCCCAAATTCAGATTCAGGATATGTAAATCTCTGTGGATCATTGATTCAGCCTGAATTAAAATTTGTGAGTAGGGATAAAGTACCATGACATTTCTCTTGATGATATTCAGAATATCTTCGACAGACAACTTCGATCCATTTTGGGGCAAAATCATGGACATATTGAATAAATGTTCTGAATTTTTCTCATAGTTTGGCAACTGCCTCATTATTTCTGCTAGCGTAGAATTGATTTTTTCCGTGATATTAATTCTTGGTTCGGTCAGATTCAACAATCTCATGGATGCTCGTGGGAAGAAGTAAGGAGAAGATACATCATCAGATACCGGTTTGATTTCAGACAGTAATGGTGAAGCTCCTTCCGTATACCTATTGGGCAGGAGTTCGTTAGTATCTGGCAAAAGTGTAACATCTATATTCACATCACCGAAACGTGTTTTTTCCGGAATTCTTCTTGTCAGTTCCTTCATAATGGCACATATATCTGAATTAACAGATCTTTCTCCAAGTTCATTTGGTAGAGTTACTTTGAACGCTAAATTAATTGGCTTCACCGTCTTCTTCAAAGTTGTTAATATATCTGGTAATACTTTGTCGAGTTCATCAGTGATACTTGAACCACTCATTCTCAAGTCAATTGGAATCTTTTCTTCATGAAGTTTTTTTTCTTGGGATCTCATTGCATCTGTCAATATATCGAGGTCCTTAAAGATCATATTCTGAGCTTGAACAAGAACTTGAGAGTAAGGTACGAGATTTTGCAAATCTGCTTTCAGTGTATCGAGTGAGGCCTGTAACGATTCAGGTGATAAAACGGTGACATTGAGTTTCGGTCTTGAAGATTCGTAGCTTCTACGGAATGGATGTTTTGGTTCAACGATGATTTCGAAACTGAGTTTCGATATGTTGAGTTTCTGATCATTTTCTAATTTATGTTTCATGGATATCCGTGAATCAGGATAAAGCTTAGATATAACATCCTTGAGGGATTTTTCCATATTGTCCTTCTGCTCTTCACTGAACTTTTTCGAAAAGGACAAATCCACTAGAATAATCGATTTGTTGATTTGTCTCTCGGTGATATTCTTCAGATCAGTGAGTAAAATATTTTCCACTACCGATGTTGTATTTTCAATAGATTTCGTTCCATTGACAGTGATACTCTTTTCAGAGGGTTTCGTTGCGTTTTGCAAGTATAATGAAATAGTCATGTTGAGGTTAGTAATAATAGGTTTCTCAAATTTCTCTAGAACTTCCGGTTCATGTTTCACTGGTAAACGCGGTTTCACATCAATTTCAAATTCAAGCCTCGAAACGTGTGCTTTTTTGTCTTTGAATAATCTTGTTTTCGTAGAAGTTGTTGAGTTCGGATAAAGCTGAAGTAGAATTTGTTTTATTGAAGCTTTCAGATTGTTTATCTGGCTATTAGAAAAGTTTGTTGGAGATATGAGATTGAGATATATATCTGTGTTGTGGATTCCTGTTGAATTCTCATGAAGTTGTCTCAGAACATTTTCAACTGTTGCAGTGACATTCTCAGTTTGCGTCATATTTATACTGGCCTCTTCCGTTATTGGTTTCTTAGGTCCTTGTGGAATAATATCTTTTCGAGGTTCATCTCTTCTTGCATCATGTTGTGGTATTGTTGGTTTCTTTTGACGAACAACGTAAAGAGTTAAACGGAGAGTACTGATTTGTCCATTCTTCTTTTTGAAAATTGTCGATTGAGCCCCCACAACTGCCGTAGGGACAACAAAGGTCGTCTCCCTTCTTAAGAGAGATGTGAAGTTTTTAACGAATGAATTATTAGAAGCAGTTGGAGGTTTGATGTTGAGTACTATTTTCTCTTGCTCAACATCTTTGTTCTTCAATAATTCTGTCAATACTTTCAGTAATTCTGATTCTATTCTTGTCTCATTCGATTTTCTGAAGTCTAAATTCACAGTCTTCGAAACTGAAAAAAAAGAAGGAAATTCACAATAATCCACTGAGGAAGGTATTTAATGAAAGAAATAAACATACAAAAATGCGCACAGTAATCGAAATACATGTATGACATGAAATGGAATAGACAAAAGTGAAGCAAAGCGAGCAAAGGAGATATGAACCATCATTAACGAGATACGAACAATGTGAGAATAACAGTTTTCAACAATTTCGCCCTAATTGAGTGTTCGAAAAAAAAAGCCTTGGCTTTTTTGGATTTCACTGAATAAAATTCGACCTCTTCTGGACATAGTTCGAATTATGTTTCTCACATAGTTGATCTGAAAAGCAGCTCATTGAAAAAATCAAATCAGAATATGAACCTGAATAGAAAGGTTGTACTGCATTGTCGAAGAACTCGTTAGCTTTTCATCACAATTTAGAATCGAATTAAATTTTTCTTGACAAAGTATTCAACTGAGTGTTAGAACCTTGAACAAGTTTAAGGTTAGAACTGTAATGTCCTTAGATCTAGATAATTTGTTAACAGTATTCGGAAAAGAAAAAATAAAAAAGCTGTTGGAAAATTATGTTTCAGTTTTCAGTTGATTGAATGATTCATAATTTTGTTTTATCAATCATGAAAATATTTAAAAAAAAAATATGAAGGTAATGTGTACGTCAAATTTTTACTATTGAATTTGTATGTTACATAAACATTTCTGTAAAAGGGAATATTACCACTGAATGTCATACGAACATTCATTTTTTGATTTTTGGTATTTGCACGTACCTGGAATTTTGAAAATGGCTGAGTTTGGTGCGAAGATGCTTTTCGAGTTCAAAGATGTCGATGGTTTCTTGCCTGCAAAATAAAAATAAGTTATTGAAGTAGAACATAATAATGGGTTCAAGTTAGAGAAACAGTTTATGTATAAATAAGAAGATGCCTCATTCCAATAAGATAAATCATCAATAGCAATAAGAAGTTATGAAAGTTATCAAATGCCACCATTTCATGAAAGTGCTGAAAAATGGAGAATGAAACAAATTATTTTATGTTATTTCGAGAAAAAGTGGATGAGAGTGAACAATCATTGATAAAAACAGATTTTCGCTTTTTGAAGGAAAGATGCGCTAACTTGTCGAAAGAAATGTTAGAATATTACATCATGCAAGCTTTTTGAATAGTTACATTCTTACAGATTATCAATAAAAGTGAATAATCTAATCATTTGAAAATCAATGACAAGTAGTAGATTCTAGATGAAGAAGTAAACTACACAATCGTTGAATTTTCAAAATCATCGACATCGCAAAGTTTTGTTTTGTGAGAATTCGAAAATAGACAAATATTCGGACAAATATTTACTCACCCCCTATATACAGGGCCTCCGTTCTTCCTAGGGCATTGATAAGAAGGATAAAGATAAAAGATTTTGTCATTAAACTAGGCATCTTTTCAATTGAAAGGCTGATCGATAAATACGTAAGCCACTTCAACTATCTGGTTGTATCCTGGAAAAAAATTGAAAACGTATAAGGATTCGAAAGTAGATATCATTATCCGGAATTATCTATACAAATCTATTCATAGCAGCTGGCTTCACAATTTGTGGTCAATTTTATGTAGTATTTTAATCGATTCTCACCAAAATTTTCCTACGAAAATTATTGTATTTTTATCATGAGGAAACTACAAACTTTTATCGGTATACCTATATGAATTTCATATTAGGATTAAATTAGGTGCAGAAAAGATAGTTGGAAAATGTTTCAGATTTCCAAGTCGAAAGTCACTGTATTTCTTAGCATATAATAGAAACTTGTATTTATTAGATGAAAAAAAGATTTGTTATTGGTAGATTACTTGTAGGTTAAAGAAGCGATGCCACTCTTCAACAAAATTTTCCTACAAACATTATTGTATTTTTATCATAGGGAAACTAAACACTTTTATCAGTATATATGACTGTCATAGGAAATATCTGTTTTTTCATCACATGTTTGTAGATAATGCAGATAGAAACACAAAATTCACATATTCCAAAAAAAATCCCTCTTCTTAACATAGTTCAGAGTAATATAATATGGTGTCCGACCTAACATTTGAGTTGATCATTACAAACAACACAATTATGACAAAAACAGAATATCCCATATATTTTTCAAGACTAACATTCTTCTTTAACCAAAAACAATATCACATTAATATACTGGGTAGCAAGATATCAACATTTTCTTTCCAGGATTTTGCCGTAAATGATATGAAACACATTCTTCGTTTTGCTCATACGTTTTTTGTTTCTTCTGCCTTGATTTGGAAATTTCGAACCCCTTAGTTTTTATTTATTGAAAATTAAATTCGAATCGCATGTAATACAAATGCTCAAGATTTTCCATATTAACATGAGATATTATTACCCAATTATTAGATTTTCGACTAACAACAATATTTTCACAAGATTAAATTTCATCAACCAAAATTGTTGTCATAGATTATAAACTCTCGATTTACCATGAGTTGCAGCAACGTCCATTAAAATTTGATGCCACTTTTCCTTTAAACGGAGTATCCATAGACGGTAACCATAGATACTCAGTTTAATGGAGGATTAAGGGAGCTATAATTTCAATGAACGTTGTTGCAACTCAGGGTAAAAGTATTAAAATTCGAAATAGAACATTCTGGTAAGTATCGGGAAGAATCTGCATCATTTGAATAAAATTCGGTGGAGGTATTTACATTTTTCTGAAATTTTTTTTCTTTCCCAGTCAGAAAATCAAATAAATAAATCAAAAATTCTCACGATTTTCAAGATTTTCACAATGAAGTATTCTGCTATGAACTCCGAAACGATACAAAGATTAATAGTTCACGTGTTACTTTTTGTTTCATTAGACAACAATTTTTTTTGAAGGATCCGCCCCTGACAAATTCGAACGACAATTTTTTTATAAAAAAAATAATTGATTTTGTTACAGACACTGGGACCATGAAAATATTTGAGAAAAATTCAAAATCCTTCTACAATATATTTCAATGGATATCTGAGATATTCACGGTTCTTCTTGGGATAAAGATAAATAACTTTTTCCTATAACATTTAAATAAATAAATATCGACCATGTTAATTCAGACAAGAGATGAATTTATCAAATGAATAATCATTAAAGAAATCTACGAAAACGCCGAGCTACTCACATGTACCAGCTTTTTTTTTATTACTCTTCCACTAACGACAACCTACACTATCGACAACTTATCTGTCACAAAAAAAAACTCCGAACAATTGAAGAATTTATTACTTCCAATCATATCCTACATGCGGTTAACAAATATATTTTAAGGTCTATCGATTTCGATTGATATTAGAATTTTCCTTTTCACTTACCTAGGTTCACGAATACATTTTTCAGTCCCAATATCATTACTGATATTTCAATTTTATTATTTTCATCCCTTGTGGTTTAATGAGATATTCTGAGGTATAGTTCATTCTGTAACATTAATTTTCTGATTGATTCATTAAAATACCTAAAAACTCCTGAAAATAGCGAATCTTTTTGAGAAAACAATTAAATCGATAAAAAAATAATTTTTTCCTTTACTTAAGTCACACCTAAAACTTAGATTAATTCAAATCTATCTATGCTTCAATAATCTTTTCATTTGGAGATGTTTCAATTTCAGCGTGACATCCCACTTGTTACAGTGTAGATACTAGCACACTAGCAGCTTTTTCTAGCAAAACTAGAATATTTCAGAACATTCATGGTCAGGCTGTAAAGGGAACTGAAACTAGGAAATAGAGCATACATTTTGTCACTCGAGTCTCGACTTGAAGGCACTAAAAATCTGCGAAGACGCATCTTAATCTTTGAATTATTTCGCACTTGTTGTAGGTTATTTCAGCTTGTAGCTCTGTGAAAAATCCTTCTTTCAACTAAATATATTGTTTTTGATATCAATTTCAATTTCTTTCAGAAATAGATTTGCCAGAATTTGTACATCTTATCAACGGATAAGGTTCTGCAACAGGCTCTACTTCAAAGTAATGCAAATCTCTCTATTGTATGTATATACCTACAAGAAATGTTTTATTTGAATTCTGTAGTGAAGTTACGTCTCCACAACCAAGATTTTTTTTTGGAAAAGTCAATGTTGGCCTGAGATACACTTAGAAATCTGCGAAAAAAATAAAGACTCCAGGCCTCGCAGCTTTATAAGATTATTTCCAAAAACAAACTTTTGTCATTGTGTCAGTTCGAAAAAAAGTTTCATTCTGAATTTTTTTCCAAAAACCATTTTTTTCCATTTCTAATCGTCAGCAACCTCCGGTGTGTTTTATCTTAATTCTATTTCATTTTTTTTTGTATTGCTACAGTATTCCTTTCCCCAGAGACATAAATATGATTTTGTGTCTTGAATTTGAGGAGGATTTGTTAGAAACTATTTTCCCGATTGACAGTTTCGTATTGTCAGCCTCATAGAACTTTTTGGTTATCATATATTATAAGAAAACGAATTGAGAAAGAAGCTTTTGATAAGATGTTTTTGAACGACGAAAAGGTGGATTTGTTTTTAATTTATGGAGAAGCCACCCAAAATGCTGTTGTCCTACGCCGACTTTCTTACTGGAAAATACGAGGGAAAATATTTTAGAAAGTAGAGAAAAAATTTTCGATAAAAAAGAATCATTCATATAAAAAAATTCAGGGAGCTAGTTGCCACTATGGACTCAAACGTATTATCTATTATATAAACTTTTTTCGAGAATCAACCAAGGGCATCAACAAGGCAGGCATTAAGACATTTGAATATCAGTTACAGTTTAATTAGAAGGATTTTGAAAACTGATAAATTTCATTATTGTAAAATTTATTTTGGAAGAAGAAAAAATTTATAGCTCAATTCTTAGTGGCATTGAATGATGCCCATTTTTACAATCATACCATGGATCGATGAAAGTCGATCAATCAGCCTTGGTGAACCAAATAAAAAAATTTCCTATTACTGGTCGGATCAGCACAAGGACATTTTGGGATAAACGTCTGCTGTGGTAACGTAGGACGCCATTCAATAGGGCCATACATTGATGAAGGCTCATTAACTGGGCAAAGGTATCTAGATTTTCTTCAAATAATATGCCTCTTCAAATAATACGAAATATGTGGTTACACCAAGATGGGGCTCTATGCCACAACGCTGCCATTGTGATGTGATATTTAGATCAAGAATTCCAGAATAGATTAATAGGAACCAATTTACCAATCAGATATCCCCCAAGATCGGCGGACCTAACGCCCATGGATTACTTTCTGTAGAGTATCCTGAAACCAAACTAATAATTTGGACCATTTGATAATAAAGATGAGAAACGCATAAGCTCAAGTAAACGTTGATATTTTGGCCAAAGTAACTAAAAACGAAATGAGGGAAACATATAATTTATGGTCGTTATAAAGTATATAAAATTTGAAATGTTTCGTTTGTTAATGCAAAAATTTTATATTGTTACAAAGTACGAGTATAATATTTTGTGAACATAATGATAGGTTTATAAATTGTAACAAAACCTCCTTGGTTTCAATAAAAAATCCTCTAACTAGAGGCATACTGTCACAATAAAAAAATACATAAAATAGAAATAACATGAAACACGCTACAGATTGCTTAAGGTTGGAAATGAAGAAACATGGTATTTAGGAAATGCAAAAATTTATCAATTTTTTGAATGGCATAATAAAAAAGGAAAGAAAACTCCAACTTTCACGCGCATCTGAAGTCAACATTGACTAAAAACTACCGTCAATACAATGAAAAAAATATTCATCTCTTCTTGAAAAACTAACATTAACATGAAAAGTGAATCTCCCTGTACCTTATAGATGTCTAGGAAAATTGAACTTTGAAGAATCTCTGTAAGTATTTGATTCTAGGAAAACATTGCTATATCTGAACAACAAGATTATATCTTTGGGTATATGGAAAGCTTTCACATTTATTTTACCACCAAAGGCCTTTCTCATGTTCTCCAATTTTTAAGCTGACACTCTCATCAAGATATAATATGTGCTGTTCGGTCGGAACCTCGGTCGCAACATATCCTTTTAAGTTACGTACTAATTGCAAAAGCGGTTGGAATAAAAACCTATCCGTGCCATTCAAACACGAACCAGACAAGTTGCTGACATTTCTTGATTATTTTGCCATCTTCAGTGAAATAGTGTCAATGGAGAGATATTAAGAAGGACCAATTCATTCGATGCTATTTGTAGAGAAACTGTGCAGGATCGACTCATTTTTCTGAGTAACATCTGGATATTATTCGTAAGGAACTCTGTTCGTTGTTGGTGATTAATCGCCCGAAAATTAGAGTGGGACCTTTGTGTTGAGCAATTTATAACTCTGTCAAAACTCAACCCAATTAGCCATTATTTATACCAGAAGCAGGAGAATCTTCGTAATTTCAAATTCAAATGATGGCTTTTGATTTGCACGATAACTTTGAGAATAAAATATATAGCGTTGAAATTTCTTTGTCATCTCAATGCTCCTGGTTAATGGACAATATCCACAGCTATATTTTTCAAAACAAATGAATCAAAAATGAAAAACGTATTGAAACTTGATTTTGTGGAAACTTTCGAAACAATTTTTAGATTTCGTCAGTATCCTATTAATAAATAATTTGAAATAGAACTTTTTCACAGGGTGAGTATAGAGAAGTCCTTGTACCTCAGGACAACAAACCTTAAACAACAATATTTCAATTGTTATGTCTTGATCTCAGGATTAACAAGTGACATGAAATACTTACTAAATAAAATTTCTGAGAAATGAATTGTTGTTTCTTAAGGCAGAAATATTTTTTATGACACTATCACAAAGGACCATTTCAGAATAGAAAATATAAAATCATCAATAGAATTTCAAGTATTATTTTCTCATCATTGAAAAGAACACATGATATGGCAAGAAATTGACATTCGTTGATAACAGTTTGAACAACATTTATTCAACATTAGGAACGCAAACAGGCCAGAGTGTCCTGAATAGTATCCACAAATTAAACTCAGATGAAAATCAAAAATCATGGAAAACCTCTACACTCAATCAAATCCACCCAGAAATGAAAACCTCATTGCATCAAAAACTGTTTCTCAAGTTGTATTTTGATGTTAGCACAATGAAATATATATCAACAATTCGTAGCTCATTGCATATTCGGAACATCCAAAAGATCTCAGATTGAAATTTGGGACTTTAATGTGTACAGGGTGGGCATATTTCGATGTTTTAGCACTACAACTTTTGAACCAGAGGAGATAAACAAAATCTGACACCCCATTCTCGATCCCTTTTTTGGAGAAACTAACAAGAGTAGTATTAATTTTTGGCTACCTTCTTTTGTTTTCGAGTTATAAGCGAAAATTGGAAAAATGGTGATAAAGGAAAAAATTTATATCTCTGCTAATACTGGTGATAGAGATCTGAAATTAAAAACATTATACAAGCACTATTTTACGTATATAGAATCCAGTGGCATGCTCCTTTTTTGCATCATTTTTAATTACAAATCTGAGACCCAAAGTTATGTTTTTTTGAATAGGAACACTAGATTCCTGTGCCATTTTCTGGAGGCTTGATTTTTCTGAACCATCGTATGGTTCATATCAATAAATCAATATGAGTATAGAAATTGGTCAAGAACCTATATTCATCTGAGTCTCAATACTTTCTATGGTTTCAATTGTCGATAAGCACAGAAAAATTTAGTATCGTATAATTACCACAATTTCTTTCTTGTAGTCTTTTCATTTCTATGCTCTTGCTATAGGAAGCTCTATTTTTCTGTGCTCATCAACAGTTCAAACCATAGAAAGTATTGAGACTCACATGAAAATAGGTTTTTGACCAATTTCTATACTCATATTGATACAATTCTCACGATATAACTCAAAGATATAACTTTTTGAAATCAGAAAAAATTAAGCTTTCAGAAAATGGACCAGAAATATAGTGTTTCTATTTAAAAAAACAAAACTTTGGGTCATAGCTTCGTAATTGAAAAGGTGCAAAAAAGACGAGCATGCCACTGGATTCTACGTGAAATAGTGCCTGTAGAATGTTTTAATTTCAGAGCTCTATCATAAGTATTAGCGGAGATATAAATTTTTTCCGATATCGCCATTTTTCCAATTTTCGCTTATAACTCGAAAACAAAAGAAGGTAACCAAAAATGAATACAACCCTTGTAGGTTTCTCCGAAAAAAAGTTCGAGAATGGGGTATCAGATTTTGTCTACCTCCTCTGGTTCGAAAGTTGTAGTGCTAAAACATCGAAATATGCCCACCCTGTACTTCATGAAATAAATCCGGTACCTGCAACTGACCACTTACAAATTTTCGCAATAAAAATACATCCTACCGAAAATCCTCTGAAGATGGCTACCGCAGTTGTAGGCGAAACGTTAAGTGAAATAACTCCTAATGGACCGCGGCCAATAAGCCCGGAAGATTGTTTCAATATCAGTTTATCCGGTCTAAAACTATTTATTAGCTAATCAATATTTGTTTTGCATTTCAGATGGACCCACTAATTTCACCATAGAGCATTTCTGTAAGTTCACCTATTTCATGTTCTTCTTCTCGGTGGTGAGTTTTTAATGAACGAGTATTAGAATAAGTTTTCTTTTACGAGGATTAGGTAGGTATATGCCCTAATTCATTGAATTTTCATGGGAATTGATTGAATATTTCCATGAATATGTTTTTAATTAGAAAAATATTTTTGGGCAGAACTATTTCCTTTCTCACAAAGTTTACAGAAAATAAATAATTAATTACCATGAATACTGTGCGAAAATGAGATATTCTCGCACCATTTTGTGAAAATTTTAGAGAAAATTCAATATCGATAACAAATATCCGTTATATTATCAATTTTACAGATATCATGAATTTCCCCAATGCACCAATGATGAAATTTGCGTTTTCATTGCATTTATTTTTGAATCAAAAACTTGACAGAATGTTTTGCAGGAGCTTCTTTTGCTTGCTAGTCAGAAAGTTCAAGCGATAACCTACCTTACCTATAGCATAAGAGAAACGGCAATATCAATATATTCAGTTTAGTAGAAAAGCCGTACACGAAAAACTGCTTTGTACCCAATAGCAAATCTCCACAACGAAAACCAGCTAAATCCTATCGGACCCTCAGTTTTATATAGACAATGGTCTGCCATCCACGTGCTTGTAGCGACGCTTTAAGTTTTGGAATTTTTAAGTAAAATACTCAGTTGCATAATGTTTGTAATCGACAAAATTGAAAATAAGTCCCGTTTGTTTTATTTTTTAGCAGTAACTTTTTTTTCATTCAATGTGGATGACATGAAGGAAGCTACGATATTCAAAATTTTTCATTATAAACTGGATAAACATACATAGCAGTATATACAACACCTAGGGAATCATTTTTGCATCATTACATATACCCCGTTTTCGAAGCATAAGCGAGATACAGGGTGTTGAACGTCAGCTTTTTGAGCAATATTCTATTCGGTGTGGTGGGTTATGTGTAACTTTCGAGGTATGGGTTTCAGATCACCTCTGAATATTTTTGTGTGCTCGATTCAGAAGAAGTGAAGATTGCGAAAAAATAATTCAAAATGGCGGAAAACCTACAATGTTCGTAATTATTTTCTCAGTTGCCAAATTAACTTTCATTTTCAGAAAAAATTTTAAAAGTCGAAGACAACTTTTTTCTTACTTGTCTAAAGCGAAAAGAAAATTTCACCTGAAATTTTTAAAATTATGCACGATTTTACTCCCTTCCATACCCGACACGAACATAAAAAGGGAATTCACCCTGAAGGGGAGGAATAAAAACTCTGCCGAAGTCATAAAAATTTTTGACTCAATTTTTTCATCTTTCTGCTTTCCTGATCAGATAATATCCGACAATAATCGCTTTCATCCGTACAATATGATAAATTATTTCACTTCACATAATATTTCATCGAGCCCTAATTATCCTAGAAGAAATGGTTTCTCAGAGGAGGCACTTAATATATGTAAAAATTCGTTAAAAATGCAATTTTGAAAATGGAAACGTTCACGTGTATTTGTTGAAGTATAGAAATACTCCCTTTCTTGACATTGGCTTTTCTCCTGCACAGATAATGTTCAATAGCAGATTGAAGGATAATTTACCTTCACTAGAATCAAATTATCAATCTGGGATCGTTGATCCAGTCACTCTTCAGACTCTTGGTGTGCACAACCACCTTCGTAATAACTCTTCAGAGAGTTCTTGAAAAAAGGCTACAAAAGCAATTTTCTTACTATAACAGGCAAACAAAAAACTTTACGGAAGAAATGAGGCACGATAAAACTTGGTACAAACATAAAAATCATTGGAAAAAAAGGATAATAGATAGTAAAGCCACTTAGCCAAGATCTTACTATATTAGAGGTAACAGTAACAACAACTATTTTATCTGATTACTATAAATATTATGAGTATGTTATTTTTTTCAATTAAATTTTTGTGACTTTCTGTTGACGATGTTGAGAAGATTTTAATTTCATAGGCTCTCCATCATCAATCCAAACATTTAGAATCATATCGGTTTGTTCGACATTACATACCTATTGTTTTTAAAATAATATTATAATTATGATGTTCCTTACTTGAATAATGATCGTTTCGTTCAACTTTCAAAGAAAATATATTTTGTTATGAACTCATTGAATTAGTTTGATTTGATTTATAATCAAGCACAACTAATGATTACAATGAAAAAAATGTGATTTCAAGCTCATTCTTGGGAAAACCTGCTATGTCCAAAATAAAATTTACAATTCACAACGAAAAGCTGCTAAGTGATTATATTTCTTATTTTTTCGAAATATGCTGCAGATATATTACTATAGAGGTTTGTAAAATATGTAGAATCCTTATAGAAACAAACGGGATTTTCAAAATTTTGATATGCGAAAAAGAAGAGATTTTGCACAGTTTTTTCCTTCTCCTGTAAAAACTTGGCAGGTTCACGAATTAGACCGACTATATACAAAAAACATAGCCAATGATAGCCCAAAATGTACAATAAAAAATATTAAGTATTCAAAAGAATAATAAAGCCAATTGTTCCCTCCGAATTATTCAGTTCAAATCCTTCAGTCTCATGATACTGCAGTGCACTGACAGGTATCATGATACTAGGAAATTTTCAAGATCTTCTATTTTGAAAAGCGTTCACTGTTCACCTTCAGCGGCAGGAGCTCACGCCTAAACAACGTCAAATGCCATTATGTCAATATTTTTCTCCTGTCAATTACCCGTCCATGAATTAAAGAGACATCGTGTCCAACTGATTGTTTCCCAGCGGGAGTCGTGTTCATTCCCAGTGATAAATCAGCCCCAACTTTCAAGTGTTGATGTCTGATTAATACCAGACAATTATTCCTCTAAACTGACGAGAATGAAACAAATGAGTCGCGGTCATGGTTTGTTTAATGTTCAAGTGATTGTAGACAAGCTAATCCATTAGAGCCTTTTTATCGAATTAATAATAATTGAGAGTAGACAATGAGATATATTGGTTGAGACGAGCTGTCACTCCTTATGCGTTGAAGGTCCGCTGAGTGCAGCATCATCGTAATATATAGCGTTGCGCAGGACTATTGAAGTAGGTATGATCAGAATATGAGAACGTAAAAAAAATGTCATTTAAAAGTTACATTCACTACACCATTTCCAATTGTAATTCAGAAATATTCAATTGACATTCAGAAAACATCAGTTGTATTTCAGAATAGTCAATTGTATTTCAGAAAACATCAAATGTTATTCAGATTTGTCAATTGAAAATATTAAATGAAATTCAATTTAGTTATCCGAAATGCATTTGATGTTTCCTGAAATTCAATTGACTAATCTGAAATAGATGAAATAGACGGCTGAGAAGAAGAAGAAAGAAGAAGAATCTGAAATACACTTGACGGTTTCTGAATTACACTTGGAAATGGTGTAGTTCTCCAAGTTCATTCTCTAATTTGTTTGTTGTAATCTAATATGAATGAATTGTCGGTTTTTGATAAGCTGCCAACATTCAATGGCATTCTAGTTTAGTGGTAGCAAAGCTGAGTAAATCAGATTGATACTCACACTGAGGCTGTATCTGAGATTGTATTTATCACCACAACCTTGCATTTCTTGAAGCTTTTTACAAAAGAAGATGATGGCTGATTGTTATCATTTATGTAATCACCTCAAATAAATTAAGGAATAATTTTCGTTGGTGTCGGAGATGTCATTCCTGAATTTCCTTCACTTTGAACTAGCTTACGTAATATTTCAGTGTAATGCGCTAGTAAACTATGTTATGTGATTTTTCATTCAGTGTCGTAATATGCAGATTCTGTACACTGTGTTCCAAATTGGGTGAGACTGCACCGTATCTCGGCTATTATTGAAGAAACAGACATGCGGTTTCGCGACCCTGTATCACTTTTTTGTGAAACTTTTAAATACACAAACAAAAATATACTTCTACTTTTGTTTCTGAAATACAGGGCAAAAACGAAAAATGTGCACTTTTGCAGATTATAGTATTACTCGAGACCTGTATAAAACAGAAAAAAAATGAAAACTGCTTTTGTTTTTGGAATAGGTACAAGGCGAAAACGAAAATGTACACTTTTTGAAAATGTTATTATTTCTCGGGCCTTGTAGAAGAAAGAAAAAAAATTTAAATTTCTCATAATGATATTTTTACGTACAAGTCAGTGATGTAGTTGAAAACGTTTTTCAGAGCAGTGTTTTTGAGATTGAGCTAAAACTGCTTTATTTTCAAATGGAACTCCCTGTATATTTTAACGTCAAATTTTCGCTATTCTTTTTCTGAATACATTGATGTATCACAACCTAACTTCTAATGAATTTTAAAAATCAGAAAAATCCATGATTATGATTGTTTTTTTTCAATAATCAGTCATGCATGAATATTGAATATGCATCAAATTTTCAAATTAAGTAATCTTTAAATTTGTTTCGTTTTCAACATTCTCAAGTTCATATTTAAATATAATAAAATAACTAGGTTTAAGTTACATGACGTTTTGGAAAAGTGATAGGAATTAAATCAATTTGTGGAAGAATTCATGGCATACCATTGAAAAAACAAACATAATATGGATTCTTCTGATTTTTGAAGCTAAACTCCATTGAAAGTTGAATTGTAATTCATGGATGTATTCAGAAAAATAATTGCAGAAATTTGACGTTAAAGTATACAGGATGTTCCATTCGAAAATTAAAAAGTTTGTCCTCAATCTCTAAAACAACGCTCCTGACTGCGTAACAATATCTATTAAAAGTAGTTTCCATTTTTTCTCTATCCTATAGATGGCCTGAGAAATAATAACATCTTCAAAAAGTGCACATTTTCAGAAACAAAAGATATGCGAAAACCGCATATCTTTATCTTCAATAATAGCTGAGATACAGTGTACAGGGTATCCCAATTTTGGCTGCTTCTGGTACTTCTAGACTAGATAGGTAAAAACGTTGAAATTTTTTCGACTTCGAAAATGTGCCATAACTTTTTCATTTTCGAAAATAACTGAAAAAGATAAAAACATTCAACAAGCACTTTTCCACTGGGAATAAAACATTATTTTAATTTTTTCTTTATCTTTGAATTAATACATTCGTATCTAAAATAAAGAAGTGGTTTTTCTCCACGAGAAAAATAAATTTTAAATAGTTTCTTATTTTTGGTGGAAAAGCGCTTCTAGAAAGTTTTAAATGTCTTCAGATATTTTCATTAATGAAAAAGTTATGGCATATTTTCAAAATCTATAATATATCAAAATTTGAAAAAAAAAATTAAAAATTTCCAATTATGGTGTTTTCACGAAATCGAGCCCAGGACACCTTTCAAAGTTTTTACCTTTCTAGTCCAGAAGTATCTGAAACAGTCAAAATCAATTTGGGATACCCTGTACATCAGTAACACGTGAGAGCAGAAAATAATAGAACCTCTCTACGACAACTGAAATTTGCATTGAATTGAAAATGTTGAAATTGGTTATCGTGGGTTATCTGCCGTCGCAGAATTTTTTATAAATCTTTTCGACTAATACGATATTTTTCTTCATTTCTTCTTTATATAGATAGGAATGAATTCTATATGACAACCTACTCAAATAAATTATCTACACTACAGTGAATTTTTCCATCAAAAACGGTCATCTTGTTCATGAGTTCTATGAAATCAAACAAACATACGGACTTTCTTTCAGTCAACTATGATTTCTCATTGGTGTTAAGTGTAGATCCTGAAATGGCTATCTTCAGCATATAACACTATGTTAGTGTCCTTAATCAACTTTCATTTCCTGTGCGACGTTTTCTTGTTATTTTGAGGGAAAGAAGCACCTAGACAAGAATGTTTAAAAATGTTGCCGATTGAAACAGTGATTTGGTATAATTACTAAATCACGAAGGCAATTGTTAGCCAATTCAGCGTAAGACATTGCATCTTTTCAATATCTTCTCTGGGATGTAACGCAAATTTCCATAACTGTGAACTCAGATTATTTTCTCGATAGGCATATTTTGTACATATCATTCGTAAGGCAGTCTATATTCTCTTACAAGGTGCAACTGATTGAACATTATTCAGGACATTGTTTTCAAGGATTTCCCCATTAGAGGATTATGCTCCGCTGCCTGTATATTTGCTTCTGCAAGAATCCATAAACTTCTGTACAACCTATTTCGACATCGATAAGTTTGAATGTTACATACTCAATATTAATTGGAACTTATAAATAATTGTTCAGTGACAAGTCATGAACGTATGCTTCGATTAAAACCTTTAACATTACATAAATGACTTCTAAATCACGTTTAAATGAATTCTGTTATCCTGGAACAACTTACAGCTGTGATGAATATTACCCATCTTTATTCTCCCTGAGGAATAGATCATTCAACATGGAGTGCACAGATATAAGCGTTGTCAATAATTCATGATGTCTGTTAAAAAGAACTTAATAATTGATTATTCCCAAGAAGTTGTCATTTGCCGTGATATGAGTTACGTGGTGTTTATTCCTTATTTTAATACACGTTTATGCTGTATGTATTTAGAAAGTAGTTATTTGAACTGAAAAAAGAATTATTGAGGAACTGTCTCTTGATAAATAAACAAATTGTTAAAGAAAGACAAAAAATGATGATAGAAATCGGGTTGAGTAAAGCAGCGTGTGCATCAGCATAACTGGACTCCGCCATTTTTCACAATAACATTTACCATCTAACTGCGAAATTATTATTTACTTGTAATTGAATTATAAATGAGAAAATGAAGACTATATTATTATTATTATTATTAAATGTAAGGTTGAGCGACTTCTATGACAGTGTTTTTGATGAATTAGAATTTTCTATAGTCCAGTACTTCAGTAGGTAGCTGATGAAGGAAAATGATACTTTTTGGCCTTCTTCGACCTCCATAAAAAAGTAATAACAGAGACTAGTGAAAATCTAGATCATGAAGAAAACTGCAGGAACGTGCTGTCATCGAAACAATAAACCGGTTTCTGAGTTATTACTCGTCATCAGTACTACTTAACGTCTTAATCGATGAAGTTTTATTTATTTATTTATTAACAATTTTCTTAACAAAATATAATAACTATCGAGAAGCGCAGTTTAGCCTACGGCTGCTCTTACACTTAACCTCCCGATAGTTCATAAACAGAATACATAATATACAATCCAAAAAAACAAAATAACAATTGCCAAGTCTAACACATTCATTGTATAATCCTCAGAAAATATCAGTGTGTTGGGAGCCAAGATGGATTCCGTGAAAATGAGATACATTTGCCTGTTCCCTGAATAGACTCATCTTCAACCTGAACTTGAAGCTGAGAAGGGTCCCGAGTTGAATATCAGCCCGAGATTCATTGAATATAATAATTGCGTTGAAGAAAAACAGTTTTTTGAACTTTGCAGTCCGATGATGAGGGACTGTCAGCGCTTGATGATATCTAATATTCAGACTATGAACGCTATGTCTAGTCTCAAATTTCTTCATCAAATTCGTTGGGGACAGCCTGAAAACAAGGCAGCCCATATGCAACCTAAAACGATTCTCCATTCGCAGCTAGCCAATGTTATTGATTCTCCGGGTAATTCCTCTGTCAAACTTCCTCAAACCGAAAATGAACCGGCAGCATGAATTCTGCACTTATAGTGATGGTTCAGACAGGGGAAATACACAACATCTCAGAAATTCAGCAATAATAGCACCAAAGAGTCAGCAAGGCGCTTTCTCCACGAGAAAGTGAAAAAACCCCACGATGCATAGAGCAGTTTCAGACGATAAAATGCCGAACGAATCAAATGGGAAGCATGATCGGAAAAGCCCAGTTGTCTATCAAATCTCAATCCCAAACTTCTAACACAATCACACACAGGTATCGACAACACCGTTCACCTTTACCTCTTGACCTCTGTTTAAACGATAATTCAAAGTATCGAATGCCTGCGAGAATTCAAGAGGGAGGAGAATCATAATGTCGCCACGATCAAGAGCTCTACGGATCGGTTTCACAAAACTTTGATTGTGCGATTAAAAAACCTTACGTGAATTCGAACCAATCAAATCACTCGTTTTGAAATTTCAACGAATCGCGGTGACTTCAATTAATTTAACGGTACAGACAAAGTTTTGTGAAACCGACCCTAAATGTATCATCCGTCACAGATACCAATTCCGTACCGTACTATGAAATCTTCTATATCCATACTGAAAAGAGGCAAACAGTGTACAGGGTATCCCAAATTGCTTGATTTTGGCTGTTTCTGGTACTTCTAGACCAGATGCGTGAAAACGTTGAGAGGAGTTCTGGGCTCGACTTCCGTGAAAACACCAATAGTGAAAACCGTTTCACAATATCTTCGTTTGTTGTGAAGATATAACAACATTTTGAAATTTTTTCGATTCAAAAGATGTGCCATAACTTTTTCATTTTCGAAAATATCTGAAAAATATAGAAACTTTCAACGAACACTTTTTGACTGGTAATAAGACATTATTTAAATTTTTTTATCTTCAAATTTTTTTTTTATGATATGAGATGAAAAAAAAGCGTTCGTATTTGAAATAAAAAAGTGTTTTTTTTCACCACGAAAAAAAATTTAATATAGTTTCCTATTTCCGGTGAAAAAGCGCTTCTAGAAAATTATGGCACATTTTCGAAATCGATAATACATATAACAGAATACAAAAAAAAGTTTAAGATATCGTGAAACGGTTTTCACTAATGGTATTTTCACAAAATCGAGCCCAGAACACCTGTTGAAATTTTTTCCTATCTAGTCCAGAAGTACCTAAAACCGTCAAAATCAAGCAAATTTATCACCGTAATTTGATATATTCAGTATTCTATTTTTATTTCTCTTTTTTATTTCTGAATGTTTACTCTTTTTTTTCTCTATCTTAGTTAGTTTTTGCTCTTCTAGTGAGTACAATAAAATAAGAAAAATTCTGTTTCGGATTTACTTTAATACAATTAACATTGTAACAGGCTCTCGCCTGTTGCATTCCTGTATGTAATAATAAATAAATAATAAATATATTGGGATACCCTGTACTTCTCCTACGGCCCGACAGTGAATTTCATTTTATCATAATCAACACAAAAAACTCAAGTTAACATATGCGACAACGTTTTTTTTTATTTTATCGAAATTGGAATTCCTCTGCCTACCCTCATACGAAAATGGATTAAGTCTATTATTCACCCCATTTGGCATTATATTTAATCTAACAACATTATTATTACAAATATGATACCATTTCACCAGATTATTGTTCTCCAGCCCACTCATTTACTTGGTCCTTGTGACATTTCAATATCGTGATGATTGACATTTTCAAATAACTTCCAGGTGAAATCATTCAGCAATACTTCTAAAACTTGACAAATTATTCCCCAGGTACTCAACTTAACAGTTAAAAAGTTAAGATTTCGATCATAAAATCAGCATCAGTACTTATTTAATTTACCTGCAATAAGCATCATCTTCCTTATAGATGACTCCACAGTTAAATTCGCGTTCGTTCTAATCTTGTCATAATTACGTCGAATTTATACGAGCGCCCCAGTAGTTTAGTATTCCCGTCATGATTTCGCACACTCTGAAAGATGTAGCTAATAATAATGCTCTCATGAAGTTTCTAGTACATTCATACATGCAGTCTCATTGAGAGGCGTCTTGCCACAAATCATCTTCAAGTCCTGGTCATCGGACGGCGGCAGACAAGTGAAATTGCATCCGGGAGGCAGAATAGATATGAATTGTATGAAATATGTGATGGAATTACTCGAATGAATCAATTCATATGTCTAAAGTGGCGATTTATGTATGAATACCGTGTAAAATAGGTGCATTTATTTTTATTTGGTTGCACCATAATTTGGCTGCTATATGGAATGAGAATTCATCTGGATCTTGGGGCGTTTATCACATTATAATAGTCCTTTTGGATTTCTCTCGCAGTTTCGTATTTATCGGGAGGTCTTGGTATTTGTATATTTGATAAGAAAAAACAACAAATCAAAAGAAAAGTTTGTCTTCATTAAAATAAAGACAGGGTTTTGAAAAATTGAGTCGAAAAGATTATGTTGTACAAATGTTAACCCTCGCGCTGCTGGCACTCTTCTAATCGAACACGGGAATTAACCATCACTTCTACACATCTCTGGGACGATAGCGGCTATTTCATTGCGGATATAATGCTACAATTCGTTTTTTGTCTGAATACACTTTCTGTTTAAGGTATTCACATAAAAAAAATAATCAAAATGTGTTAGTGTGGCGACTTCTCGGGGGCAGTTGATAGTGCCATGACGGGAGATCACTTTTTACAAGAAAAGATTATTGACAAGCTCAAGTGATTGGTTGGAGTTGTTGCAGGTGGCACAATCTTGTTAAAATCATATTTCCACATTGAATACGATCAGTCGTCACTATCGAATAAACCATTGCGACAATGCGCGTATGCAAACAGAACGATGGTTGTCCAGGTACGCTTCCATCGTTACAAAATTTTCAAAAAGTAGAGTAACATACTACCTTTTGAACGAGTTGGGTAAAGAACAAAAGATCCTTGCGGTCGAAGTTCCCGGAAGGCTGAACGTAGCCACAACGACCCCTGTTCAGGATAATAATAATAATAACATACCACCTATAATACAGATACTAAAATGTATTAAATAAAAACGCATTTTCTCTCAAAAAACATTTTATTTCAGAAACACCGAAACACTACCGATTATCTAAGTTTTGATATTCATGCAAAAGAGATGACGTCATTCGTATGGCATGGGGAAGTATGTCATGTGGTTTTATCATATTGAATAGTACAAATTATGTCTCACATTCCTATATAGGTTTAAGAGAACTGTTTAAGCTTTATTGTTGAAGGGATGTTATTATTCTGTGTTAATGATTACTTGTGTGACAGTCTCGATAAAAGTTGAGGTGTAATTTTGTAATTTTATGACTTGTCATAGTCATATACATGTATTCGTATCAAAGGATTAATAAAATATTATTAGTATATGTTTTTATTGCATTGCCATTATTCATCATGGTTATTGAGATTAAAATAACTACTCAAAAAGATGAGCTCCATCAAAAATATAATGACAAAGGCATCCAATTAAATATTTCCCAACATTTTCCAAAACTTTTGGAGTTATAATCCTTCAGTTGGTCTGAATTATTCGATTGATTTTGGCACATCATATTCTTCAAATAGGGAATAGTGAAACGGAATGTCTGGAATACATTGGAGCCATTCAATTGGAGCTTGGTGCTCAAATGTCATTCCTCCCAGGTGATCGAGAATTATTGTGAGTACATGCTATTTTCGTAATGATTTGATTGACCCTCAAATAGTTATAATTTTAATTTCATTTTACTCAGGTAAAAGGTCTAAAAATATTTAGGTAATAGAATACGCAATCTTTTTTCTACTTCTAATAGTACATATTGAAGTTTTTAATTCTTTAGCATGACCTGGCATAATAAAAGCTAGAAAAGAGCTCTGATATTATTTTTTTTAGGATTCTTCCTCCTAGTATCCGCAACAAAAATCAATTAGCAAAATTTTTGAATAATAGAATGGAGGCCCCTGTGTAAAACTTAAGCACTAATTTTTCAGTGGACAATTCTTTTCAGAAAATTGTTGCCTATCAATGAAAATAGAAACAACATTTCGAACTCTTAAACTTCGCAGTCTACTTCAAAAGTAATCTATTTTTGATAAACCAAAAATTCTCACGATTCTAAAGTGTTTCATCATAAAGGTGCGTACAGATATGCTCCGAATATCGTACCGAACCGCGTCGCGTAAACAAGTGTGGACGAAGGGGTGCAACCGCGTTTCGCACTTCGATATGATCACGGTGTAACATATTGGCGTTCCGTGAGTTGTCGGTAAACGGCTATCGCATCAAAGGAAACACGAACGCAAGTCTGTTGCACTGTGATTCCATGTCTGGACTAGCTTGCGAATCTTTTGGCGTTCCTATAGCTCTAGTCTATTAAGGATTCTTCTCAATTACTGATGGAACGACAAAATGTACGGTGCGAACTTCAGAACGGTGTCATTTTCCCAATGCACCCTGCAACATCGTTGCGAACTTTTGTTGATCGCGTCGGTGTACGCGACGCGGTTTGCAGCGGTATTAAGAGCATGTCTGTATCCACCTTAAGACCTCGTATGTGAAATATTTCAATAGGCAAGTCCCATGAGATAAAGACGTTGAAGACAAATTCTTACAAATCCTGGAAGGAGTCTCATTCCGTACTCACAGGAATGTTAATAATCGCACCACAACACCCAATAAAATTCTTTTCATACTAAAAAGAAAAGAACTAGAAACAATTGTACGAACAATAGACATATTCTTTATGAATTCTTTATCGTACCTACGTGTGAACATAATTTTCAAACTTAATAATAGTAAAAGGGAATGATAAGTACCCGAACAATTTTACCATTAGATAACTGATATCGCACGTTTGTTTAGTAATTGATTGCCACATTTTATGATTCTTGTGCAATTAACCGTATTGTGAACAGTATGGGAAAATCTAATAAACTCAGTCAACTGGTAGTGATTATGACAGAAATTTATTGGCTGAGTATAATAGCTGCTTATAAGTCAATTATTTTCTTTGATTATGGACATCTCGATTTGATACGCAGAAATCATAGTTTCACGTACTTGCGCTAACATAATAAAGTCTGTTCATTGGTCCTATTCCCGTGAAGCAGACTCTATCATCATAACCTAGGTTATTGTGAGTTCTATTCTAGAACATTGGATTTCGAAAATCTTGAAGATTACATCTTCTGAATTTGAGGACATGAAAATAAATGAGCACCTCAGAGGTAAAGTGTGTTAAGTCACATTTTTTCAGACACAAACTATCTACAATATTGGATTCACTTTAGTAAATTCTAGCTAGTGGAACACATTTTTGACTCCCTAGGTATATCAAATCTCTAAATAATGGCAGTAAACATTCTTTGAAACAATAGTCGAACTGAAAAATCTCTCTTGTCTCTAATTTTGATATTGTGACTTAACACACTTTACCTCTGGGGTGCTGAAATGTTTTCAACAGCATTCAATTGTCTGTCAGTTCTTTTATTTTAGTTTGTTTCTGTTCTGCTAACTCTAGACTTTTCATCTTCACAAGTCCTTATTTCACAAACTCTATGCCTTGGTCGAAATAAGCGACTTGGCCGTTTCTCTTTCGCCACGTGAGCGTTTGGTGGAAAATTCATTCGCTGTTCATAACTATTTTGTAATACGTTAGTTCTTATAGTAACGAAACGGCCAAGTCACTTATTTTGACCAAGGCATAGAGTTTGTGAAATAAGTACTTGTGAAGATGAAAATGAAGAGTGTAGAGTTAGCAGCTTGGCTCTACATGAGATCTGATTACTTTTTGACAATGTTAGAAAGACGGCCTCGTCTTGGCAATATTTTACACGATTTTACATGAAAATGTTTCTGGTTGGATTTCAGTTTTTTTCGTACCTTGCTTATGACAAAAGCTTTTCATTTTTCCCCAATAATATTCAAATAAACTATAATCATTGCGAGATCTAATTCAAATTAAACTAATTCACAAGTCATATTCAGAATCAACAATGTACGAAGTAGAGAAATATACCTTTACCTACCTAGGTTCAAGCGGTGATGGCGATGTATTTGTGAGCTGCCATCACAACCATTGTAGAAAGAATCCTATCATTATACAATAATCACAACGGGAAATTGCACAATGGAAACTGTGGTTCAGGTTATTACAGGGAAATTGTATTTGGTGTCAGTACACATGAGTACATGAGGCGTTTTACGAGCGCTTTACTTTATCCCCTTATACAAAATGTGGGGGTTATTTTCCCTGAGAATTCTTGAATATTTTTTTAACATTTGTAATGAGCAGTCCTCAATTTTCAGATCACTAGCATCAAAATTGGCGGAAGTCTCATACAAACTCATACATCCCCTAGTTCTGAGGGTTGGGGGTGAAAGTTCCAAGTTTAAGAATTTTTCCTTTGTTTGAGTACTGAAACTAGCTCCCTTACCAAATTTCATATTGATATGATATCGGGAAGTACCCTGACAGTTTTTATGATCATCAGTGAGAGAGTGACGAAATCGGGGGTTTTTACATATCTATAAAATATGAAGTGTACGAGCTATGCACTAGAATATGACATTCATACAACTTTTTTCGTCTATTTTAAATTCAGTATATATAGTACTAACTCATCGAAATTTCACCATCTTTTACTTATATTTGTCGGATGATGATAAGTTAGGTAACACGAACATCGAAGAAATGTCCGTATTCCCCAAAATATTACATCATTCGGAATATTGAAGTAGATCTGAAAGTATATTCCTTCAGATTGTTGTGAGAATTGCAATCATAATTCATAAGTTTTGACAATCAAACTAGAAATTAGAAATTTGCTAGATTAACCCCGCGGCTCCGCTCACATTTCAAAACAATTTTCATCATTTCTCAACACTCTATTATTGTGAAATTGAAATTCTTCAATCTTATTCATATATTTTTGAGACCAATTTCTCTAGCATGAAGAATTGCACCAAATTCTCAGAGAATTTCATAGAAATGAGAATTTTCATAATATCGATGCCATCTTTCGAACATTCTTCTGGCTTGGTCGTTATAATGAATGATGAAAATCTGAAATGAATTGAGAGGGTTTTCGGTTATGCATCCCATACGGATGTATTGCATTCCTAAGATTCAACACATATCGAGAAAACAACTAAACTTAAATCAATGATTTAATGCTCGTAAAACTTCTTCCTACATTAACGTCACATTGATGTATTTCCTTTTCTTTAATGAATCGGAAATATCTTTCGAGCATGAAAGGCATGCTCTTCAATAAATTCTTTGTCCCCAGTGGAATTGATGAGGGATTATATGAAATTTCATTCAGACACCATCTTGAATGCCGTAGGTTTTTTTTTCATTCTTTTACTTTCATTACGTGTATTGTATCACAATACTGATGAAGGATTATGTCGAATTTTATATTCGAATTGTATTCAAGAAAGAAAGGTAATTTAATATTGTCAGGAGAGGAAGGTGCTTTAGTCGCGATTGTATGACATTATAAATGATGAAAATAACGATATATTCCACTTTATTGATATGACAATTAGGGACCTCGAGGTTTTGAGAATGCCCCATGAAGATGTTGATATCAGGATAAAGGAAGGAGAATCAGCTCAGGATCGGGATTTTTTTACATTTACTCTGTGAAATCAGCAACAGGAGCTGTGTTTTGAATGTAACAGGTCACATGGCAGACCGAAAATGTGGATAGTCGATCTTCTGCTTTACCTTTCTGGAATTCGCCTGGCTTGTGATTTCATCAATGAAATATATCATCAAATAAAATTTATTAGGAGAGATTTTGGCTCTGCGGCACGTTTGTCTTGACATTTTTATCCTTGAAACAGTTTCTCATCTACACACAAATCATCTTTCACTTCAAAACTTACTGAAAGACTGATTTCACAGTTCAAGTTATAAAATGCATCTTATTTGATCACCCCTTCAATATATTGACCATATGTAAAACGTTTTTATTGAACTGTAAGTGTTGGGATTTTAGAAAGGTTTCAATTCATTATTTAGAGGGTATTTTCGTTTTAAAAATAAGGATCTTTCTTGTGTTACAAAAATCTTGTCGAACTGTGTTATCATTTATGCATCCCGATATTCGAACTTATCCAACGATTTTGCAAAGAAATCTCGATTTCGAAAAATGGTGAAAATTAATATATCAAGTCAAGATTCTGCAATGGTATTTCAGAATTGACATTTTCATTTTACGAGCCACCATATAAATGGTTGAATGGAAATTTATTTCGTAAATATTTGCTTCGGTCGTCATTAGCGAATTAGAGACCATCTAGACTGATATCACATCGGTCTGTTGAATAATTATAGTTTCGCTGTTACTAACACCAATCAAATCAACACCATAAGGAAGAAATAAAATTACCGTTACGGCCCTGTTATCTTAGGTACAATTATGAAGTGTCTTCTGAAGAATGTTAAGTGTCCATTTTAACAGGAGCTGTGTTTTGAATGCTGTGTCGTGACGTCGGCATGTGTAAATAAAGGCTGCATATAGGACCATCCAGAGAAATTACCTGATCACAATGCTGCTTGTCAGTCGATCGACAGGTTCGTGTTGATTTTATTATGCCTGTTCTAATTCAAATCATACCTAATAGATTCTCACTAAAATATTCGAATGCATTTCTGAATAGCTACTAAGCATTTATATTTATATAATATTGTATACAAGATGAGTAGATGAGTGTCCCCTTGGAAATTTTATGCTAGAAAAATGATTCAAAATTTTGGCGGAGTCGACAGTACCTACTCGTCGCATGAACTTAAATTATTTTGGACTCTACAGGTGCTCCGAAAGTAGTGAAATACGATGCCTCCCTGTTTTTCGAATGAGAGTGCCTAATTTCATATTATATCTATATCTCCATGAAATTCTGATTTCGAAATACGTTGGCCGCTTTTTTCGACAAAGGACCACGCGAAATTCTAATAAAAAATGGATCACGTTGTTGAAACTTTGTGAATAGATAGATCACATCATGCTGATAGAAAGTATAAATGGGCGTTATCCATTTTCAACCATATACATACCACACAGCCCTCCAAGTACCTACTCTTTCAAAAATGTTAATTCAGAACGGTTTCAGTTAATATTCACAGCTTTTACGTTTACTGCTCACCACTGATCTGAGCATCTATATTCGCTTACACACATAATATATTTAACTTGGGACAATAAATTATCATGAAAACTACGTATTAAAAAAAATGTGAAGGCATATATGTATTTTAGTTTGGATTCTTATTACCCATAAAAAACGTTTCTCTTTTCATCGAATTTCAAAATATTGAACTAAACTTCATTCAAATGGTTTGAAACAATAATTTTAATAATAATCATGTTTTCATTATTTTCCTATCATTCAAGTAAAATGTTTTTTTCTGGTCATAGATTAGACGAGTAGATTTTTTTTCGGTGATGCTCAGATATATATATATATATATATATATATATATATATATATATATATATATATATATATATATATATATTCTTTTGAATAAGAGAGCTAAAATAATACAATAAATGTTGAAACAAAAAGAACCTAAGCTGAGGTAAAAAAAAGGAACGGGGTACCACAACATTCTTCGTATGATACTATAGTATCATACGATACTTTCATCACCAGTATCATACGATACTATAGAGCCAGGGGAAAAAACCTCAGCCGAAAAAACCTGTCTCCCCGTTAAAAAAATAAAATAAAATTGTTGTATCTGAATATTCTATATAGAAGGACATCACGATCAGCGGGACGGCTCTTCGGAGGAAGGATTTCCAAACACAAACTCCAACCTGAAAATAAAAAAAGCCAGAACAGCAAGAGAATTCAATTTATACTTCATCAAATTGATCTGAAATTTTCAACCCATTGCAAAAATGAGTTTGATATATTGTGTATGGCTCTAATGCCATCTTGGAATTTATAAATCGAACAATTATTAATTAGGTGTTCAACTGTTTCCTCTGATTCACCACATTCACAATTAGGACTATCAACTGAATTCCACTTGAAAAGCATGCTGTTGGTACGACCATGACCTGTTCTTATTCGATTAAGAAGGGACCATATTCTCCTGGGAAGGTTAAAACCAGGAACTTTATTCGATGGAACAGATATTAGATCTTTATTAGATAAAGAACAAACATCCCATTCGGATTTCCAGATTTCGTTGTAGCTGAAGTTCGAATTCAGAAAGTTATTCGACCAAATAGGTTTACGAGATTTCAGTCTTGGAATTCTATTTTCTGGAACGTAGGAAAGTATCGGAAAAGAATCCGGAAATGAATTGAATTTATTCCAAGAATTCCAAGTTGCAGACTGTCTTGGATATGGAAACACTTCATGAAAATTTGTTAAATTTCAAATCCCCTGAAAAAAGTTTCAATCCAAACATACTACTATTTGTTGGAAATTAATTAAATATTTGCTAGAAGTTCAAGGTTGTATTCTCATTTCGTGTATGGTGAGGAACAATGTTTTAATAAACTCTCAAGTAAGGAGTACATTAAGATCTGATATTTCCAGTTACAATAATGGGAAAGTGCAGTTGTGCATTTTTTCAGCTCGTGAATAGTGCTAAGTTAAATAATCAGCTTGAAAAATGCTAATTTTCCACTACTACAGACAATGCAATGGAAGAAAAATGTAATCAGTCAAGAGGATTTTACTCTGCAAACTACATCAAGTTTTTCAAGATTCAATAAAACCGATTCAACTATGAGAAATGATGTGTTCCAACATCTGAACTACATACTGAAGAAGCATCACTTGTATGACCACAATGTAATTTCCAAGGAAAAAGTCAGTAGCGTTACAAATTAGTCAGTGAGTATAGTTTGGAGCAAAATCTGTCCGAAACAAGGTTGTGTACTGATTGTTTTTTTTTTTCTTGATCAACTAGGCAATCCACGTATTACCTACGCTGCATGCTGGCCTTTCAAGTTCATTGATAAAAGTTAATGATTGGGGGTGATATTATCGAATTTTTGATTTGATATTAAAATGGGTCCGAAATTTCACATAGAGAAAAAACCATTACCATAAGATATACATGAAAAAAGGACCTTACAGTTTCTAGACTCACCTACCAAAAATTACGGAACTCACTATCTATTGCATGTACCTTTTTACTGTTTTCAGAATGAATGCATTCAATTATAATTATGAGACTGACATTCAACCAAGTACCTTAATCTATTTGCATAACCCCACATGTAAACGGTTTTATGAACAATTCAACTAGGTGAGCAGTAATCAATCGTGTCTCACTAGAAGAAAGAAATGTGACCAGCAGTTCCAGTGAATATGAAAATGATCCGAGACGAAATTCTCCATACCCTGAAATATCGAAATCAGTAATCGGCACGAGTCATATCATTGGCTGCGACCTCATTCTCTGTTCTCGGGACATTTGGCGCCCCAAAAAACAATCAATTTGTCTGTCCCTATCATCCTTCTTGAAAAATAATGAATCAGGTCTTTGGAGGAACAATTGTGCATTCCACTTCCGAAACGAATGTTGTCAGTGAGACAGGTCATTTTCTGTTCGAATAAGTTCACAGAGATGTAATTGCGACACAAAGGCAGTTAAAGTGAAGATTGATGATGCGAAGACTGAAAAGCCAATGCACTGAGTCGAATTTTTAAGTAAAACTGGAAAACTGGGAGGTCATATGACGATTGTCTTGAAATATCTGAGTGATCCGTCAGAGCGAATAATAGCTTTTGCGCCCTTGACAACCAGAACGACCAAGAAAAGAATGTGAATATTCAATAACAAACTTGAGTATGAAAAGCGAGATGAAAAGATTTCACAGACATGTGTGGTGATCTATCTCACTTTCGGACCATTAATTTTTCACAAGACTTCTATCCAAAATATTTAAATTTTTGCAATGATTTCATATCCAAAAAAGAATCACCTACATTTCGTATTAATTTGCGAAAATAGTCATAGGTATACGTTTCATCGTTTGAATGTAAAATCCGACGGTTGAAATAGAAAAATACGGAATTAAAGAATTCATCTTCAATTTAGGTAATTTAGTTCGAAATTCTTAACTTTAGAAATGAAGGGATATAGAAAAATTCACAGCACTCGGGATCACTGGCGGGTAAGAAAAAACTCAACTATTTGTACTTTTATCGTCATGAAAATTAAATCGTTTTCTTTATGTGGGCTTTCCAAGGGGGGGCTCGCACCCCTGCACCCACGTATGAATCCGCCACTGCTCGGGATTCGTATATACCGATAGTATTGCATTAAATTTAATATAGTGACGATACTAGCGCCTGTCGTGTTGATAGGTGATACTCTTATTACCCTTATTTTTTCTAGTATTTTAAACCGCTCCCAAATTATGATGGGCAAATGGAAAATAAAAATCATTTCCGAATTATCCTGAAAACTCAGCTCGAAAAAGCGCCCCAAAGTCATGGCGCCTTTTGGATTTCCTTTGCAATAACAGGCGACTTCTGGATTTTAAAGAACAAAAATTTTAGTATAAAGAAGCTAATTTGCCGCCCCGGCAAAGTGCCCGGTTTGCCGGCCCTGGCTGCAGCCCTCATACTACGTTCCATTTTTTTTCAGCTACAGTGGCCTGTGCATAAGATTTTAGATTGAACCATCATAACCTGTGTTCGAAAATGGCAGATAGAGTATGAAAAGTGGGATATTCTGCATTCAAAAATCATTTAGATTCAGAATATGATATGAAAATTGGACAATCTCTTCCGAAGAACTATGCATCATGTTTCCCAACTTTCGGACCAGCCAATAGTGTAAACAATTATTTTGGCTTTACCAAAGTTTGGAACACTCCCTCCCACCTGAAATGATTTTGGTTCTTGTAGCAGTATTTGGAGAAGTATTCGAATCGAATCAAGGTCTGTTGGAGTTGACATTCATCAAGGTTAAATTCTTCGTAATTCTCATAAACTTTGCATTCTTCATTTTCAGTAAGCAAATGAAATGTAAAAAGGGCAAAATTTCAAAGATGGTACTGGATTAAGACAATTTTTCACGGCTACGAACACTCCCCCTCCATCCTTCTTAACACATGCAGATGAACACCGATCGCGACGAAAAAGAGTATACTGATTTAAGTCCACCAATTCACCATCACTAATATTCTCGTTCAACCACGATTCAGTTATAAATATCAGATCATGAAAATCTGCCATAGAATTCAATTTGAAGTTCTCCAGTTTGGTCCTAAGACCACGGACATTCTGCCATTTTCGGACATTTAGAGCCATCGCAAATTGAGATTGAAATCGAACAGCAGGAAGGTGATGAGGCAACCTACAATTTATTCAAAGAATTCAGATCAGTTATCACCAGTATCCTAGATGAATCATCCTTTCGGACTAGAATATTTCCATTTTTTACCCATACGAATTTGTAGTGTTTATCCTTAGCAACTTGCCTAGTCTCTTCGAATAGTATATTCTAAAACAAGTTGCAGAATGAGCTCCTATTCCAACACGAATGCGAAATTCGAAAACGAGCGACGAAGGAGCGAGTTTTCGAAAGCATGAGTGTTGGAATTGCCTTCTGCAACGAGTATTAGACGATATTTTCTCTATTTCAGTCAAGTTTCGTGAAATACTCTCGAAATTCAAATGAAAATTCAGATTAGTGACTTTTTTATTGTATCTTGTCAGTTGGTGTGACTTACAAAATTTGACAGATCACGGAATAAGAATTGATTTGATTCGAAAATTAATTGGATCGGAGGTCAGTACTGACAACCACAAAACGAAAAATATAACTGAAAACAATGCTGTAATGAGTTTCATTACAGCACTACTTTCAGTACTGTAATGAACTCATTATTCCAACACGAATGCGAAATTCGAAAACGAGCGACGAAGGAGCGAGTTTTCGAAAGCATGAGTGTTGGAATTGCCTTCTGCAACGAGTATTAGACGATATTTTCTCTATTTCAGTTAAGTTTTGTGGAAAACTCTCGAAATAAAAATAAAAATTCAGATTAGTGACTTTTGTATTGTATCTTGGCAGTTGGTGTCACTAACGAAATTTGACAGATTGCGGATTTTGAATTGATTTGATTCGAAAATTGAGTGGATCAGAGGTCAGTACTGACAACCACAAAAGGAAAAATATAACTGAAAACAATGCTGTAATGAGTTTCATTACAGCACTACTTTTAGTACTGTAATGAACTCATTACGATACTGAAATAGAGAAAAGAATTTTATTCTTAGTTGTGAGATGTTCGTTAACGTAGAGTCTACAAGAGAGTTCTTTCACTTCCAAACCAGCTTTTATCTCTCCTACATCTACTCGTTTTGCTTTATAGGCTGCCAGAAAATTATCCCTTTTAATTCTAGATGAGAAGCGGACAACGATGTTTTCTGGAATGTTTTTGATATTTGTAGGCACTCTGGATACATGATCTATCGACTCCACGTCCACTGGCGCATGAAATCTCCAATTTATTTTAATGTAGTCAAAATATTCTCATTCGATTTCACTGGAATGTTCTGAATTTCCACGTTACTAGAACGATTATATTGTTCGAGATCATGTATCCTGAAATTCAAATCATCAACCTCCCGCTTCAATGCCATATTCTCCTTCTCCAACTTAGTTACCTTAGCGATTACCTCAGAAAACTGGGCAAGCTTCAGTTCAAAATCGGTAATTTTATTGGAGCAAAACTCGACCGACGTCTGCAGATGTTTTATTTCGCGAGAAAGTATTCATACAAATTGCCTACCCACTCATCTCAAGTGATAACTGAAAGATGAGCGTGATCCCCAAATTCGGTTTTCCGCAATAAGTTTTTGTAGGGAATAAGGATTGAAATTTTCATTGAATAGGTACCTATATAGAGTTTATACCAACTCATAATCGAACCATTCTCATAGATTCTCAATTCAATTCAGCATTGAAATAAAAAATAACATTATCAAAATTTTTCCAAACAAACTCGATATAAAGATCCAGCTGCAATGTAGGTTAATGTTTCTTTCATTCAAATGATGATTCCGGTATGTTTTCAGTTTTCCTAATAATTCACGCTTATTTATATTCTATCTTTTTAATTCTCCGGATTGAAGATGCATCGTAAATATTCAAAATTTATGGTCTTGAGGGTACGGATATATCATTATTAGGTTGATTCGTTACATCTGAAATCCTAGGCATTTTCCCGACCACACAGTCTGAAGTGATTTCTGTCGTCTGTGGATTTATTAGTTTGCTCAGGTAATGATCAAAATCTATAAGTATTATGAGAAATTAGACACAAGGCCTCTTATTGTGAGATCCGTAAAAAGGTAAGGCATATATTAATTTTCAGTAGTTATGAGAAAACATGGTATAGATCGATAATGAAGGCAGAGAGAGGTTCATGGTCTTATTCTCCTGCTTTCATCTGTGAAACAATTTTTATCTTTTCATGAACTTGAAGCAAAATTTCTATTCTGGATACGCTTTTAGAAATCTATAGAATATTTACGGAATATGATCGAAAAAATATCGGAACGGAAATTATATTGTGGGGTTAAATCTCGGGTTGAATTGAACTGTTTGTTAGTGTTCATGGTCGCTTTCTGGTTGTGAATTTCTTACTACAATTCATACGAACTGAATAATGATAATTTATTCGGGCATTGCTGAAGGAAAAACGTAGTATTTTTTCGGGTGATTTTGACAGGTTTTTAGGTCAATTTTAAATTCAAAAAACCAACGTTTTGGAAGAAAGGCCGACTAGTTTCGATTTTGTTTTGAATTTCCATCAGGGCTCTGAAAAAATAGCTATCCTACTAAATTTCTAAAAAAAATTCTGAACAAAAAGAACCTGAGGGAGATAAAAAAAACCAAAAATATTTCAAAATAACTTATGTTGAAAATCTAGGAGAACAAATCAAAAATATATTCACAAAATTAAACATCGATATTGCCTTCAAATCTGATAATACCATTAAAAAATTTTTCACAAAGACTATAAGTGCAACCCCAAAGAACTACTCAGTAATATCATATATAAAATATCTTGTAATGACTGTCCAGCCACATATATTGGTTGAACTGGTCGCTACCTTAAAGACCGCATTTCTGAGAACAAAAGAGACTCCATCAACATCCTCAATCCTTTGAAGAACAAAAAGGAAAATATTACAGGACTAGCGGAACATGTAAGAGTTCTTTCTTCTTCACTCTTTTAATTTCGATCCTGGCTCTGTAGAAATATTAGGTAGGCAAGTAAATTTGAAAAAACGGTTATTAGATGACATGATATCCATAAAACAGGACAAAAATTCAATTAACAACAGAACTGATATAGAGAAGTTAAATACCGCCTATTATTATTTAATTGGAAAAATCAAAAATAAATACACCAAAAACATCATGCTTAATAATTAAATAACATCACATCAGTCTTCTCGAAGATCTAGATGCGAGCAGTAGTTGTTCTCTCCAATATTTTAAATTTATGACAATAATATTGACCATTTCCGAGCATTTTTCTTCACTCGTATAATGTGTGTTTATATGTTTTTAAAAAAATAAGTTATAAGTTTTTAATTGTAAGTTTCGAATTTCTGAAATTCTGTAGTTATGTTCCATTTCAGAGCCCTGATGAAGATTTTAAAATAAAATCGAAAGTAGTCGGCCTTTCTTCCAAAACGTTGGTTTTGTGAATGTAAAATTGACCTAAAAACCTGTCAAAATCCCGAATTCGCATTCATAGGTCTCATCAACATTCATCGTAGTATTTTTGCTCTTATGAAATATTAACGTTGGAACTTAAAAATAACGATGGGATTACACAATTAAAAATGATTTTTTTTTCTCACCACCTACTTGACA
Organism: Hippodamia convergens; assembly: GCA_038502775.1. NCBI lineage: Eukaryota > Metazoa > Arthropoda > Insecta > Coleoptera > Coccinellidae > Hippodamia > Hippodamia convergens. The sequence continues at coordinate 31,677,376 of CM076609.1, forward strand.
TTTTTTTCCCTTTCTCATTTCAACGAATATGAATTGTACGTTAGGCTTATATTATTCATCTCGAAATGCGAATGCCATTTTATGAAATTGGAATGAATTCCCCATCATCCCAACTATTAATTACATAGATATGGAAAATTATCCGAGCATATTGAAAATTTCAAGTAAATTTGAAAATCAATAACTTTCTCAAAAATTAATGCTCACCAATCTTCTTGTAAAACAGCAAAGGGTTCGTCACTGTTCTCAAAATGACCGTGTTTGCTTAGATCTCTTCTCTGGAGCATGTCCCAAGTAATGTTCTATGGTATTTAAACCTTATTGTATTTTCCACCTTATTGTAGTTCGGTCGATTAAAGTGTTTATTTTGACTATGTTACATCTTTGATGGAAGAATTTGTTAATGATACATATGTTTTTGGTGGGGGATTTCAATTTACCGGATCTTGTATGGTCTTATAATGTTAAAGCATGTTGTTATTGTTGTGATGTAAATAATAAGGACTTATTGGTTGATTTTAAAAATTTCACTTCATATAATTCATTGATTCAATTTAATGGTCATTGTAATAAGAATGGAAAAATTTTGGATTTGATGTTATCTGATTGTCCCGATGTCGAGGTCTTTCCGGGTTCGTTACCTTTTGTGGCGGAGGACCCTCATCATCCGTCTCTTGTGGTTCTCATCCGGATTAGTCCGATTTGTAGTAGTGTAAAAAGAGCTTGTTCAGGGTATAAGTTTTTCAAGGCTGATTAGGATTTGATAACGTCTAGCTTAAATTCTGTTGACTGGAAAAATTTTTTTGATTCGAGCGATGTAGACGAGTGTGTTGGAAAGTTTTATACTAAGATTAATGAAATAATCGAGAAGTATGTACCTAAAAGATCTCTAAATTGTACTAAATTTCCGACATGGTTCTCGAAGAATACAATAAGTTTGATTGTTTTGGTCGTTTGTGGGAAATGCGAGGAGGTCTGGGAGGATTCCGTCCGCGATGCTGGTCGGTGATGATGTCGTTGTCGGTGATGGGGCGGTTTCGGACGGGTTTAGCGAATATTTTGCGAGTGTCTTTGAGACGTCCGATAAACCGGTGTTAATTTCGAGGGGTGGCGTGTGCACTTCTTCGATGTTTTTGAAGAATATCGAACACTCTGATATAGTGGATAAGATTAATAAATTGGATGGGAATAAAGGGCCTGGTCCTGATGATATTCCACCAGTATTTATAAAATCGTGCGGATCTGCTTTGGGATTTCCTTTGCAGTTGATTTTCAATAAATCTCTCGAGAACGGAGTTTTTCCAAATAAGTGGAAACTGGCGAAAGTTATTTTAAATAGTTATAGACCTGTATCAATATTGTCCATTTTTGGTAAACTTTTCGAAAGTATTATTACTGACCAGGGGACCTATTCTCGAAATCATTCGCAACTCCACGCATACGCATTTTTACGAATGGCGATTTGCGTTTCAAAAATGGCATTCTTGACAATGACAACTTCGAAAGGTTTATGGCATAGATTTACATATCGGCACTACTGTAAGCTCAAATTTCGAGCTGTGCAGATAATATAGGTAAATAGCGGTGAAATCCAACACCTTACTTTCAAATTCAATGTCAATGATATCATTTGAACTGTCAAAAATTTGCGAGTTCTTAAAACCACTCGCAGTGAAATACGAACGGTCGTAAGCACAGAACATAAAAATGTACGTCGTATGTCATGCGGATCGTCGAAAATACAGATTCGTCTGTCATTCTCAAAGGTAATAGATGCGAACGAACGCATAAATTGCGAATGGTCAAGAATAGATCCCCAGATTTTTTCTTTCGCGAAACAAAAGATTTCGACCAATCAGCATGGTTTTTTTCGAGGTAGGTCGACTTTGTCCAATTTGTCCGTATTCTCAAATTACGTCTGTGAAAATGTGGATAATGGGTTTCAGGTAGACGCGGTATACACTGATATAGCTAAGGCATTTGACAGAGTTCATCATGCCACATTGATAACTTTGTTGTCCGAATTCGGATTAAACTATAAAATGCTTCGGTGGATCGAGTCGTATCTAACGGGTAGACAACAATTTGTGGTGGTAAACGGGGTTAATTCTGGTATGAAAAACGTGACCTCGGGTGTACCTCAGGTTCTCACCTGGGTCCCCTTCTGTTCTTGACTTATATCAATGATATTTCCCTATGTTTTCGGAGTATTCAATTCGCCTTATTTGCTGATGACTTGAAAGTGTTCATGAGGGTTGTGGATGAACGCGATTTATGGCTGCTTCAGGATGATCTTGATCGCCTCACTTCGTTTTGTTCAGCTAGATATTTGACCATTAATATTGAGAAGTGTAAGCACATAACTTTCACTAGGAATAAAGATGTCCTGAAGCTTCCTTTCAGGTAAAATGATGAAATAGTTGAAACGGTTCACCATATAAAGGATCTGGGAATTATTTTTGACTCTAAATTTTTCCTTTTCTGATCATGTTGATCATATTGTAACCAAATCTTATAAAATGTTAGGATTTGTATTGAGAGTATCTAAATGCTTTAAAAATGTAAATACCTTGATGATACTTTATTTTTCCCTGGTAAGAAGTGTGTTAGAATACAATACTCCTATTTGGACTCCTTTCTATCACAAATATATAAATAGAATTGAAATGGTTCAGAGAAAATTCATCAAATCAATGAATTATAGATACAATCCGACATTGTTGAGTGCTGACTATAATGTATGCTTAGAGAAATATGGTATTATTAGTTTGGAGAAGAGGAGAATTCTCTTTGATCAGGTATTTCTACACAGGACAATAAACAATCATTTTAACTATTCCTTGATCAACTACATAAATTTTAATGTTCCATCTTATAGAAACCGTAGATTTTTGTTGTTTGCTGTTCCGAGAGCGCGCACTTCCCTTTATTATAATTCACTGTTTCCAAGAGTGATGCGGTTTTATAATTGGTATCTCCTTTATATCGATATTCTGGCCATAGGTTTGTGTACCTTCAGGAGAAGAGTACTTCGATATCTGAACACACTTCTTTAATAAATAGTTTCAAGTTCAAAGCCCGGAAGACTCTCTTAATGTCAACACTTCTTTAAGTTATTTATTCTTAACCTGCAATACCTTTTTTAAATTTATGTTATTGTATGCTTCTGATTGATGATAATGTTTACTTTTGTGATAACTTTGTAAATTTATTTTTGTAATTGTAGTGAACTCCATTATGGGTTTCTGTGGATAAATAAATAAATAAACTAGGCGCGCACTTGCGATTTTTTGTCGCGCGACTGAATAATCGCAATCGCCAAGAAAGAAATTCGAAATTGTTTCATGCGACTAATAAATCGTCATGTGAGGGTTTTCACCTCGTAATTCGAGATGAGTGGCTGTTAACTCGTGAGAGCCTATATTTGGACATCTCGAAACTTGTCTCAAGCCCTACCGACTATAGGATGTCCGCGTCTATAAAATTCTTCGGGTCAGAGGTCAAAAAATCGGCTTTTTGCAAGTTTTTCTGAAATATCTCAGTTCCTATAATATTTGCCCTATTTTCATTCATTATAAATCGAGTTATAAATATTGTAGAGGAATCAATTCTCTACATTTTTTGTTTCAGAATATTTTTGTACTTCAAACTGTTTTTGAGATAGAGAGCAGGGAGCGCGCAGTGTTTCACTTTGTCGAGTATCATTCGAGCGGAGGACATAGTTAATAGTTTAAAAGGGGTAACAGTCCACTGCGACTGGTCTATTATGACCCCGACAAAGCTTTACAGCTCGCCTTCCAGTCCCAGAGATCTTATGAAATCCAATATTTCGGAAGGCTTCAGTGAGGCTAATTTCTCACTCCTACAGGCCTCTTGACGAAAGCATTGTTTCTTTTGGCTTACAATGCCAAAGCATTCTGTGACTAGGTGAATTTGAGTTTCTTCCTCCTTCCCACAGAATCTACACTCGTCAGTGTCCCATACGCCCATTCTCAGCAAGTGCTTTCTGAGGCGACAATGCCCTGTGAGAAAGCCAGTAAGGAGGAGTAGTTGGTTCTTACTGAGATCCAAATATTCCGAAGGAACTTTTTGGAGTGATCCAACCCTGGGAGATTCTGCCAGAGTGTTCCTCTTTCAGTTTTATCCTTTTGCACCAACTCCTTCTCATATATACATTTTCCTATACCACAGAAATGTTCTGGGCCAGTGAATGTTTTCCGAGCACCCTCTCTGGCAAGTTTATTGGCCTCTTCGTTACTTGTGATTCTCGAATGACCAGGAACATAGATTAAAGAGCCCTTATTTTTCTTGCCTACCTCATGGATTATGCGGAGCATTCCCATGTCGACTTTGAGTCAATGACATAGGAGTTCAGTGCTTTGATAGCAGCTTGATTATGTGAGTGAATAGCTATGTCATAATTCTGATAGTTTCTCTCTAGAGTAATATCTAGACATCTTTCGATTGCTGATATTTCTACTTGCAGAACACTCACACAGAAGCCTAACGATAGTGCACACTTGGCTTTGGCCCCGTGGACTCCAGCGCCAGCTCCCGTGTTGGTTTCAGAACCATCTGTATACCATTTAACAGTATTTTCTTCGAAATTTTGGTCGGTGTATTCCCGCTCCCATTCCTCTTTTTCGCATAGCATAGAACTGAAGTTTTTCTCAGTACTTACTTTTTTGACCATTACCAAATCAATTTTTCTCAAAACCGGTGCAACTAGGCGATGTCACACCAGAGCACCTTTTTTCAAGAAAAAATATCAAAGTTTATGAATTTGATGTCAAACTTGTAAAATAATGAAAGGTAAAAAAGTTTTCACTAAAAATACCCCTCGCCCCCAGAATGATATGCTTATGATTGAGATGAAAAAAATTCATTCGATGCGTATTTTTGATAGTAGCCAATGTGTGACATTTCAACACTTCAGGTGATGCAGTTTGGAGATATGTGACAGAAAGTGTTGCCTGGAAATTATCTCCAGAGGGCCCTACGTCTTAACGAAGTTTTTTTGTACTATATGATTTTGGTCGAAAGCGTCCCAAATAATGTCTAGAACATCCACTAAAAATTTGTCGGTCTAATTATGGGACACCCTGTATATTCTAATGAGGGTTTCATTAGAGTTTTTGAATAGTGAATGGTATGGAGATCTGCAGTTTCTCTTTTCCAAGTTCTAGCACTTATCTGTCAACAAGTGCCTAAGTTGAAAGACGTATGGCATAGCTTGTGTTTGACCGAGGAACTCCAGAAAACTACTCTAATTATAGTATTTTCATTCCAAAGAATATGTCCCAAGAGTTCTAGTATGGAAAATCTTGTGATCAATCTCTCGAGGAAGAAATTGAAGCTTGGAGAAATGATAAACCCATAACCCTACAGATGAAAGAAATCTTAAGAACCATTCTGATATATATGGGAATATTTGATGATGTACCTTCGTTTGTAGAGGTTTTCGGATAAGAGATTCTCTATATTTATTTTTTTATATTGATTAATCCAGTTTCAATATTTATTTTATCTACCCTTTTTCAACTACATCTATTACTGTATAACATTGAGGAGATTGTTCATGAAAGCCTACAAAATAAGAACATTTTCATTTTCGTTCACTGCATAATGCAGATTTATTGTTGAAAATACATAATCAGTTATCTTAACAGAGACAGAGTGAAATTGATATAGCGAACATGCACAATTATCAGTAGAGGTGCAACAAAAACAAAACAAAACTAAGGTTATACCCATTGCTTCCCAGTGTTGAAACCATTTGGTTGTTTTGTATATTCCTGCAAATATATCACTATTTTAATTCACCTAGAATATGGAGGTGATTCAAATAGAAGTGAACTGGTAATAACCTAATATAAAATGTAGACATTAAGTTCACGATGATCGCTTAGGTGCATCAGTCAAACAGCAGGGAGCCATTCAAGAACTGAAAATAAAGCAAAGAGATATGGCTTCGATAATTCACTTTGTTATGTAGATTGTTTATGCGCAGAACATGTAATATTCATGAATTTTTGACACACTGTTGTTTATGCTGATTACATTACTGCAATATGCAAGTCATTTGTGCAAACCGAGGTTGCGAGGTGCATAAAATGTAGTCGTATGTTCCAGTTACTGGCATTCGGTCATGTTAGATATCTTCATAAGAAGCATCGATGGAAAAATATTCCCATTTAATTGGTGCGCGTACCCCTAATTAAAATGGTGATAATATTTGAGTTTCCGGTAACCGGAGAATTCACACATTTTAAATGAATATATAGTAGACAGTCTTTGAATATTCATGAACGTGTTGCAACGGTGAGACTAGTCGAGAACGTCCAAGAAAAATAGGGCTAACTTTCAATTTGACATTTTGCTTACATAGCAAATTTTTCTCGACCAATCAGATACAAATTTCCTCTATTTTTGGGTACTTCTTGCATGAACTACTTTCCACAGAAGCATGAATAACCCTTTCTCCTACGCCTCATTAAAACAAAAAGTATTTATCGACAAAGGTAAGTTTCATTTGGCCATAAAATGGAGTTGTGTTTATTTTAATTTTGGGCACAATAACGGCTTGTGCAAGACATGAATCAGATCATATAAAAATTAATAGCTTCCATGATTTATTAGATTCAATGTTTTAGTATTTCTACACTCTACCGAATACTAAAACCAATATTATATGAAGTTTAATTGTAACAAGTTATTTCCATGAAAATATCTAAATCTCCGCCCTTCAGATGTAAACAGTTTATTGTTATTTCTAAATTATCTAAAGGGAAAATGAACTGTCTAAAGAATTTGCGTGAATAAGCATGGTGGAATGGGAAAAAAGATTGATAAATATTTAAAATTGCCAAACCCTGAAGTATAAACCGGACACTGCTTCCGTCGATCTTCAGCAACCATTCTTGTGGATGCTGTTGGTGACATAAATACTTTGTAGCGTCCTGGTGCCTGGAAGTCCAAGGTAGTCGTCGAGTCGAGAGATATATCGGTACCTAAGTAGAAAAAACAATTGACGCAGCTTATAAAATTTCAAATGAAATACAAATCATTTCAAACATACCATCAACATCAACAATAGTTAATCGTGAGATGCCATCAATTTTGACAATAGAAAATCAATAGGATATTTTAATATTCCACAAATTCTTCTAAAATGATTGAACCCTTTATTTAAACAATAAATAAAAATGTATGTTTTCAAAATTAAATTTTTGAAATAATTAATTTGAAAAAATATATAGTATGTAACTTTTGTGTTTCTCAAATTTAATACTTCTATTTTGTTAAAGACCAAAAACCACTTCTAGAATATTCTCAGATATAAAGGAACATTTTTTCTGTAATTTGGTAATTATAGATCTAGAGTATATTCAAACATGAAAGGAAGTCACCGCTTATTTCATTTCCATGGCGGGAAGTGTGCAGAATACTGACAAATGAGATACTGAATTCAGAAAGATTGCTTCCCTCTCCCTCTTTAATACCTTCAGATAGGAACGAATATTTTCCTGTACGATAGTTTGATACTGTTACTATTAGTAAGGATGCACTACAATCAATGAACATGTTGAGGCCGAAGACTCTCTTAATGTCAATACGATAAATGTTCTACATCTATAAGAAAAAAGGGTGACTCCGTATCTAGGATACGGAAAAATAATTTGGGCTTACTCAGCAAAACATTTTCGTGATGCCATCCGTATTCAAGATGAAGGTCGTAGAAGAGAAATAAATTATAAAAAGGATAAGATCCTGTTAACAGGACAAAAAATTTCTGATTTACAAATTGCATACTGAATAAAATAATAAGCTAATAGCTTTATTTTATACCAGCATCGGTTGTTACTTCGAAATCGGAATATTCCGGAAACGGTACACAGTATCGACCTTTTACTTGGTACGAACCTTTCAACTAGCGCCCTCTATGAGCTTCTGATATGAAAACAAATTCATTGGATGTATTAGCTCCCACAACATATAATTTGTATGAAATTTTGTTACAAAGTTGCCAGAAGCTTCCTACTTTTGTGAAAAATATGTATACTTCTATCTATAGACTAGGTCACCTTTTTTCAAAACTCGCTGTATACATATTTTATTTTCCATTTGTACACCACGTCTATTTCAGAATTATTATCGTGTATTGAAATGGATTGCGTCGCACTGAATGCTAAATATCATGAATGGTATCATTATAAATTTATGAATTATAACAATACTATTCAACAGATTAAGTGGCTCAATCAGGCTCGATTGTGTTTCTATCAAAACATACTGGTATTATTATCATTTATTAGTCAGGATGAATTATTTCAAAGCCATTCTTGGCAAGCAATAATAATTGTTCAGTAACGATATCGGAGTATTTCACGTATTCAACAACCTATTGAGCATTTCAGTAGGACAATTCAGGAAATTCATTCGGTTTAAAATGCTGATCAACGGATTGAACGTTCAGGTACAAGAAAAAACAAAAGCAAGAAGAAATATCACGAGAAGCCATGCCGAATTCTTGATATTTCATATTCTATCTAATGTCGCTGAATTTGCACATTCGCTTTCAGATGAAATTAGATATGACAATATTACCGGAAAATTCAAGGTAAACATCAAACTTGCCGTCAGTTTCCCCAGATTCACCCAATCAAAGAATCGGGAAATAAATATATAAAGGAATAAAAAATGTTTGTTATGTTGAAACTCTGAATTACTGACAACTATTTTTTGTTAAGTATCATCTTTTTATACACGGAAAGCATGCTGTATGGTGGTATATTGCCTTTTAAATAATCCCAAGAATTAATCATCCCGATAATAATTAGCTTATTCCAAAAAACCTTCGAAGGACCCTCATCGGTCTACAATATGAGAGTCGGCTTTTGGTAGCAAAATTAATGCCTTCTTTTATGAATTGAATTGGAAATTGTTAGTTTCTCATTGTTTGTGATATCATGGAATATGTAGAAGTTGAGAAAGTTGCTAAAATAAGAAATCCATCTTTTTGTCTCTTTTTTTCTTTCCGAGATTTTATGATCTCCTACCTGAAATGAAGGCTCAAATCTTATATTGTGGGTATTGTAATTCATTACTCTGATTTATTTCTTTTGTTCCAGATATGTTACCTGGAGTGTAACATTTATTTTAATAATTTCAAAATAATTTTTAATCATGACTTCTGGACTAACATCAAAACAATATGAGAAAATATTGACATTGATAGAAAGAAAGATATCTATGAGTTATCCAACTCCTAACAGAGGCACCTCTGGTGGTCCAAAGATCGCTATCTATGTCTACCAAATGACTAATAGCTTGCGGTTTGTTAAATGTCCTCAAGTTCACCATTTCCCACATTTATTCATCTTTGGAATTCGGGAGTTCTGTACGAAATTCGCATTCGATAAATATTTATAAATTTTATCACTAGGGAACCGAACCGTGTGTAGAAAATCAATAATTTCTTAGTAATGAGTATTATTCTCGGTTTTCATCATGGAAAACATATCTCTTGAGGGTACTTGCCAAAATTGTTCTGTGAACATACCAAGAACCTTCACATAAGATTTTTCTCTTTGCCTTTATTTAATTGTTCGAATAAAGCCTCAACATTTCTTCATTATTCAGCCTTGAATGTTAAAATTAAGATCTTTATTTGTATTATAATTATGGAATACCGATTGGAATACTCGAAAACCTGTTTTGTCGAAGTTTATATGAAAAGAGTTTCCACAGAACCAGTTGTATATCTCGTCAAAACATCTATGCACAATCTCCTCGAGATTGTTATCTAAGATAGAATAAATCGTAGATAAACAAGATGAAAAGTGCGGGGCCCAAAACCAAGTCCTGAGGAACACCCATCTTGGACTACAAATACTCTGAGAAAACTTGTTCGACATAAATGATCTTTTTTCTGTTCTCGAGGTAATCCATAATCAAATTTGAAGTAATATCTCGATATTCTCTATGACATATTTAAGAAACATATGAATTGCATCCAGAAACTCAATCATTCTATCCAGATAACAGTATTCAAAGATCTTTAGAATATAAATTGAAATGAAACGGACAAATTGGCCAAGTGAATCAACGGCTCTGAGAAATCACTGAACCAGTTCTCAATCAAAAAAACTGTTACATTAGTACTGACCATAGTGGTTCAGTAGATCACTCGCCATATTAAAATGTGCCGAAGTCCATTCTAAGGATTAGGAACAGATTGTCTGTCAGGTCAGAACACATCAGTACTCGAAGGATGATCAAATAATAGTTAGTGCGGAAAGAAATATTTTCCGCACCAAACTGCCGTTGCGCGTCGTTCGTTTAAGCAGTTGAGTGCGGGAAAAACACTTTCGGTACGAGTTAGGAACAATATTTTTTCTTCTAACGCTTCTATGAGATTGATTTGAATTCCTACGAATCAATTCGATTTGATATATCTAAATAATGACATACGAATGATAATAGTTAATTTACAAGTCGTGTCCATAGTAACCCCGTCGGTGGCGTTCTGCGTATATATAATAATAATAATAATAATAATAATAGCTGTATTGTCCAACAGTTCAACCCATTTACAGGACAATGCATATATAAAATACAAAAAAATTAAATAACAGACGAAAGTATGTAAGCAAAAAGAAAAAACAAAAATTTCATTCGATCTACGATACATTTTCTGAAAAATTATGAATTGCTGACTTGACTAAATTTCCCCTTGTTGAGGAGAATATGTCTTGGCCAAAACAAAATGAGTTGTAGTTTTCACACATTTTTGTAATAGGCGCCTTTTGTAGAATGTTTGGCAACGGGACTTTTCACGAGTTAAAATGCTTGCGAGAAAAGGGTTGGAAGCGCACGCTTGCAGAAAAAAAATCAATTCTGATAACTCAGATATTCTTTGAAGTATTTTTCGTCTGCAACTCGAAGTGGAGTGAAAATATTAAACGTTTGTGGGGAATATTGAATTTTCCAACAGATTATTTTCAGAATAAAAAGACACAAATAGCTGTGTCTGTCCTTATTTTATCTCTCTGCTTAAAAATAAAAGCTATTTCATTATTCGTTTCATAAAAAAAGTTTTCATCTCTGAAAAAAACAGTGAATCCATTTACTGAAGGCTGCAATATTGTTCATTTCGGATAATCGTTTATCGTACCTACACGTTGTGTTCGATTTGATAGCTGTCATAATGTGTGAATAAGATCTCTTGTACGAAAGTTTCTAAATATTGTAATGAATACTACCTTTGGATTACATTACATTGAAACCTTAGAGGGAAATAAAATTGAATGGAAGTACATTGCCATAAATTTTTAATTTATTTAATTTCCAATTGAATCTATACCTATACGAGATGATAATTTAAGTTAATTGTCGTATGTGTGGGAGGTAATAAATGGACATTTTGATTGTGTTCTACGGCTCAACCATACTCTTCATGACTCATTTATAACATACATATAATGAATGAACTCTTCACCTCATTATCTCCATAACAAATATGTTTTTTGAATCTCAAAGACATTTTCATAATCTTTTTAGGCCAGAGATATATTCCATGTTCACCTAAGGAACACACCCAATGAGCGATTTGATGTTGAAACAATGGGATTTACATCTTCTTTGTCGGAATCCTTTCAAAAGTATTCAACAATGGTGATCATTAATAACATTTTGAAGAAATTGTTCCGCTGTCATTTTATCTTGATGAAGATATTTTTCAGAAGAAGATGAGAAAAATGTCCAAAGATTTTGTCAGAAATCAGGAAAAATTCGCAGAAATATTTTCATTTGATATGCGATTGAAAATAAATATTAAAAGTTATTTTTAATAACATTCATTATTTTTTTATATTATAATTAATCCATTAAGAATTTATTTAAACAAAACTTCCGAATATTTTTTAAATTATCGCAGCAGATAAGTGGCTCAAACAAACCCGACAAAAAATGTCCAGGATGATCATTTTCCCATCGATATAAGTGTATTCTTTCTGTCTATATCTTGAATACCTGCTGCAAGACAAACAAATAAACATCAATTTGTCAAAATGTTCTAATTGAATTTATTACTCCTGTGTTTGTTGCCGATGGAAAGAGTCACTTTTGAAAGATTAAGGTAAACATGTCAGACACGGATTCCCAAGCATGAAATATATCTTCCGGGGATCTTGCAAGCCTTGTGCGGCATGAGTTGCAGAGATCCCTTAAGGTGCTGAACAAGAAAATATCGACCTCAGTGAGAGCTGTTGAACAACGGCATAACACGGTCACTCGGAGCATGAAACGGGATGCAAATATCGATTTTATATCATAGTCTCCATCATCAACTAGTTTGTATTCCCATCTTGCATGGAAAATTGTCTCTGAAATGTTGTCTTCTCTCTGGAACCTACCGTGGTACGAATTTCTTGCTACCTCTGCATTTTCCTCAGTTTGTATAAAACAGAGTATCCTCTATCTCGTTTTTCTCAATTTTAAATCTTCACGAATAGAGGAATGTCTTTACCAACTTCTTAAATTTTCAAATCGTATTTTGACAGTTACTTGTTCAACGTAAGCGTTTCAAAGTCTACATGTAAAAACCTAAAAAGCTCGACATTTCGGAGATGACTCCAGCAAGACATCAAGTATGCTGAATCATGCAGAAATAGACAGTTAAATATTTTTTTTCAATAAGTATTGATGAATGATTCAAAAAATTAAATTACCCACTTCATTGAATTCTACGTAAAAAGTGCCCCGGATATTTTCATATAATCAAAGAATGTTACCCATTAAGTTACAGCAATTAATAAGATATCAAGCATTCTTAGCATTCCTTCAGAAAATCTATTGATGTCCCTGCATAGGCTGTTTTTGGACATTTTCCTTCAACGTATCCAGGTATCCAGAACCTTTCTTGTAGTTGTTCCTCATTACTGGAATATGATTCCTGAATTACAACCATATCAGTTAAGTGTTGATTAGCCCCAAGAAATTTTTTCCAGGGAGTCAACGTCAAATCTAATTCCAGTTGTGAAAAAAATTAAAGGAGTAGTTTTGTAATATAATATCTAAATTTTTTTATTGACATTAAAATCAGTATAATAATTTCCGCACGGAATGATTTGAAATCTCCTTCGTTGAAACATAACATGAAAGAAAAGTAATTTTTCTGTTCTTATTTTATTGTGAATTTCATTATAGATTTCTTGTCATTATTATGATATTGACAATTTGTCAATTCTTTTCTACAATGTTGCCTGATTACTAATATAGTATCGACATATTGCTACAAAATCTTTGATTTCGATGAATATGTGTTATCTCAATTTATATAGTCGGCAGAACCTATAGGAAAACGGTAAAAATGCAGTTCCCCACAAAGAGAGAAATTAACCAATGACATCGCACTCAATCATCATCCGAGAACTATTTTATACTCATAAAAAATTGAAACTTTAAAATTAAGGATGAGAATTAATTTTAATCTAAACAAAGTATTTCAAAAAACCAAGATATGTAATTGGTACATGGAACAAGACAATATCAGAAATAAAAACGAGCGAAATGCTTATATCGGTGTATTCATCATGTGAACATCTATACCGCCTTGCCGACGGTATTAATTTATCGTAGATGTAGATAACGCTGAGTTCACTGCTCATATGAATATTAATTCTTATTGGTGAAGCCCGCCCGCTTTATCTTTATTTTAACCCCGTCAACGTTCAGAGCTTGCCCGCGTGCATTTGAGTATGTTCAGTGCTCCGAACTCCGAAACATTCTGGCGATGCCATGTAACATGTAACACTGCAGACTGCAGAAGCACGAACCTATACTCTTCACATTGAAACTTTTTCCAGAAGTACGATAGACGACAGTACACTCACCACCCTGGCAAAGTTATATCTATGAAAAACATTGCTCCCTGAATTGCGCAATTTGGTTAATTGCTAACAGATTTTCTTTCAATCCATACAAATATTATAAATGTGAAAGTCCATGTGTTCGTTTGTCTTCAATGAACTCATGAATCAGATGATCGATTTTGATGAAAATTACACTATAATATGGATAATTTATTTCAGAAGGTTATCATATGAAATTCATTGCTGTAAAATGGGAAATGAAGAAAATTATCGATTTTTCGTGAAAAAGTCGTTGATAAATCAATTTATTTCAGGTTTTTACGGCTGACGCTAGGTGAACTATAAGAGATAGATGAACAAGATCAGAGACAATTTTGTAGTGCTTAAACAGTCCTACAAAAAGTCCGCGATGATATCTCATGTCAACTACTGAGGATAACCCACGATAACCTTTTTTTTTTTCAATTCAAACCAAAATAATGTTCAATTTGAAGACGGCTCTTGACTGGCATGGACTGAATTGACATAAAAATGAATGTGACTGTTATCTGCGGCATTTATTCCTGATGGAAAATGCTCCTTACTGCATAGTTTCCTAACGAATATTTTCGGAGATATGACAAGTTAAGAAGCAAGAAATTATTAAATTTATATAGAACGCTTTGTCACGTTTACCACGATGTTATTGAAGGCGTACCTATTTAGATTTGGAATAGGATCGTGAGAGTAGCTGAATCGAGGCATTAAGGAATTCTAGAGTTTTTTGATTGAAGAAGTCTTTCGAGAACTTGATTTCGTTTTTAGTTTTTTTTTATCGTAAAAGTTTCAGAAATTTTTTTAAGAATTTTCGTGTGTTGAATATTAATTGTAATTACTTTTTGATTTTATTTTGCGTGGTGAGGTTTTTTGATTTTCTAATATCACCTGCATCTGATGCACAGAATCTGCATATTATGGCACTGAATGGAAAAATGCATAATATAGTTTACGGAAGCGTTTTACATTAGAATATTACGCTAGCCGAGCCGAGGGTTTGAACTATATAGTACCTAGTAGGAGTAGTAGTATAGTACCTAGTTATATGTTCGTGAAATAAATTTTTTTCAGAATAACTGTACTTTACTTTACTTTGAAACTGAGTATTTTTTTCATTTTGAATATCTTCTATGAGGCACAATATAGGAAAATGAAATTTGAAAGTTAGCTCACGCTAACGATTGTATGCAGCGAATTATACTATATAATATACTATATAATTAAAATATATTTTTTTGACTTTTACAATGACAGAATATTGTTCTGGGTCAAATGAAATCCGTACTTTTTCTCGCCCAAGAAGAAAAATTGTTAAAATAATTCACTAGTGACACACCTCTTTTATGAATTTATTGGTCGTTTGATGATTTGAAACAGATTCATGAATTTGACGGTACGACATGAAATCAGAAAATCCTAAATAACTCAAGAATTATTCATTTTAGAGCATTAACATGTTCGAACACTATCATCAATTTTCTTCGCAGAATCTAACGCAATCATAAAAAATAAGGTTCTAATTCAAAAAACGAAAGTTATGAGCCAATCTTGATCCCAATTTTTGACCCAACATTTTAAAAATGTACAATATTTCCACAGTTTTCGACCTCAAGAATGTGAAAACGATTTGTACTTAAGATATCTAGAATAGGATTAAAAATGATAATACCGAATACTCTTATCCCCCCTTTCATCTTTTTTATAGATATATTGAAAAGTATTTCGACGAATGCAACGATTTGAAAACGAGTGTATTTAGAATTGAATACTCTATCGAAATTAGCAGAACTGGAATTGGTCAGACTTCAAGAATATTTTAGCTCTGTAGATAATATCGAACAATATCATAATACTAATTTTCAGATTTCAAATAGGTCCAGTTCTCCAGAAACGCCTAATAGGCCGTCTAACTTGGTACATCCTGTATATTTGTTCTCTAGTTATATTACTGGTGAATCAATTTTGAATATGTATGTACCTTCAAATAGACTGAGTTTTTGAGCAATGCATGAAATAACATTTTTTTTTAATATCTATTTTTTTCCAAAATTCCAAAATATTTTTTGAATTTTCGAGATTTTAAATTTCCTTCTTATATATTCATTCGTGCCGCAATGATTCTTGATTTCCAAATGATCGGAATGTACAATATACCGAATTCAATGCCAAAATCCTGAGTGCCCTTGTTTTGTTACTTCCTTGCCTGAAAATAGCCTCCACTATTGTGGCGTGAAAATAAATAGCAGTGTTCAGATGCGATTAGAGTAACTACAACATTGTGAAGCAACACGTCCGATATTTCTTTGAAGTTGAAAAGGAACCGCAGTTGATTTGTTGCCAAACAAAATGAACAGCAAGTGAAAGCACTGCATGAATGGGTAGAGATACATAAAATCTTCAAATGGTACTGACAGTTAACATATGTCATATCTTCCGGGTCTGGAGACTTCTTCCTACACATTCAGAGTACCCAAGTTAGTGTTTTTTACTTTGAAATACCTACCGATCCCTAAAATTATTCCTTATTATTTCCATTCCCAATAGAAACAACGGATGCCCATCCTTCAGTGGTTTACCATCTTCATTTTTCTTAGCGAATTTCTTTTATTAAATTCCATGAGTGTAAGCAGGTGTATGATAACAGTTAGTTTTCTGTGATAAAGTGGGAACAGCTTTTTTTCTTATTGAACTTGAAAATATAGGTTCTGCTGCTGTCAAACATTAAGCGTTCAGAATTTTGCGATTTCTTCATTTTGGAACACTCTAAAAGTTATAGTTATTCTTATTGTACGAATAAATGTAATTGGAAAGCCCACAATTAAAGTGTGTCACAGTAACTGAAGTGAGACGTGTTTGTTGGATTGACAAAATCCACGAAACTATCTATCACATGATTTATATTTCCACTGATGAGATGCGGGCACGTTACATTTGTGCTGAGGAAAATTTTCACTCATGCACCGAAAAACTAAAGAAACTAGGATAAAGTTACCTCAGCCTTTTTTTGTCCATTTAAATTGTTTTATATGATAGTGCTGCAATTGTGCCAAGTTATGCCTGACAGATTTTTAGATAAAATCCATATATTTTCTGTCATATGAGGGAGATAATAAAAATCAGTAGATTGTAGGAAATTAAGCATAGCACACTTTGTGTGAAGATGGTCCAGCACTTTTGAATTTTCGAAATTTTTTGATGTTGTGCTGACTTTGACTTTATTTATGCTGCTTTGTGACGTTTATTCCTAACCTACGGTTTTCAATATATGTCACAGAATGTGTTGAACGCAGGCATGTTTCGTACAACACATTTCGTTGAATATCTTGAGGATAAAAAAACATTCAACCTCACAATGCAGCACAAACCTAGCACAATTCAGCACGATACATTTTTTATTCGAAAATCCAAAAACTTCACACACATTACTCCCTACTCAAGAACAAATAAAGAGGTACCATCAAATGTTTTTATACTGGCCGAAAGAAGAAAAACGTTAGCCATTTGCGTGAGCATGTGAGCAATAAATATATTTTCTTTTTCTCTTTACACACACTGTTGCCAGGCATACTCATATTCCTACAATCAAATATTTTTCTAGTTTTTTTTTTGTACCAGGTAATAACTGGTATTTTTTTTTGCAAATCTGTCCGATACAATTGCGCCACAATCATATAAAACAATTTTCTTTGAAAATTTCCAATTTCTCAATTTTTCTTCAATTTTTCGGGTGAATTCGCATAATATTCTTGACCTCCTAGTCGGTGAACAGATGATATAAAAAGAGTAGCTGGAAACTGGATTCAGGAGGCACAAGACACAAAAGATGGATAAAGTTGAGGAAGGCTTTCGTTCAGCAGTGGACAGGACAGGATAAGCTTTATGATGATGATGTTGAAAATTACAATGCCGCAATTTTTCTTACAAGTAGCATAATATTTTGAAGGTTATAAAAAAGTGTTGGGCTGACTCCTTCTTTTTTTTCCGTAATTTAACGGAAAGTCTGAAGAATTTTATCGGAAATATTTACGGCACAAGACATCACAAATCTAGTTGAATTTCTTCATTAATTTGAAAAAAGAAAAAACGTTAGTGCTAGGCTTTCTTTTTTTAAATTCATTTCTTCAGTTTCTGAAATATCTCATAACCACATGGAGTTAAAAAAAAAATTCAACGTCACAAGCAGCACAAAACTAGCAAAATTCAGCTCTATAATGATCTCATATTGTTTTCAATTAATTTCGATAAATCTGAGAAATAATTTTTTTGGAGAAAATGATATTTACTTCAAGGTTTTCTGAAATATTCAACAGTTCGTTGATGTAATTATCTACTGGAAGCTGGGACTTCTCGATATCTTCTTCTGTTTTTCCCTTTCCCACAGACATTTTAATTTTGATCGCTAATGATTTGAAGTTATTTAGTATATACTAAATAGATAGTTAATTAATATATCAAAGTTCAATGTAATACTTTAAATAATCAACATGTTTCTTAGTGATTTTTAAGTCGATTTTATTAATGTTAATTTCATATCTATTTCCCGTAATTCAAACTTCGGAGTATTATCTTTGTTCTTTTGTACTACAATTCATTTAACGCTTCCGGTAGTGAAATTTATGGATTTATTATTCGTGATGGTAAGCGCTAATACAAACTTTATCCATATATAGTTTCATTCTATAGTATTATTCATAAGAAGTTAGAATATCTTAATATTCTTTGGTGACCCACTTATGATTGCAATGAAAAGATAAATCACTGGTAGAAGGACGATAATTTTTTCATCTCTTCGTTATAGCTATGTCATGTTACTGTTTACATTTCAAATGATATGCGAATATGTATTATTACATATTCACTGTGGGTGTCCTTAATAGGTGGTGTTCAACAACATATTCATATTTTATATCCAACTCATTCTTATCTATTACAATTAGAGAATAGATAAGATATGATAACACGCATTAATAAATCTATTATAGTTGTTCGATTGATGCTTTATAGAAATATTTTGAAGATATTTCGAAAATAGAATAAAAACTATTGCATAATATTGAATGCAGTAACGCAACAATTCATATGAACTGATAAAAAAACTGCAAACACATTTAGTTGTTAAAAAGACTAGAGAGCGTGTACGCATTTATCAACAGGTGATTGAATTTGAATGATGTCGAATTATTGGTCTACGGGAGCCGGCGTTTTTATTTCCAGAAGTCGCTAACCGTACGAACAGAAATCCAACTACTGTTATGAGAAGTTGTCAAAATTGGTTTGATAATCCCCTAAATAGTAGGCACTGGGCATCAAAGGGGCACAAATGAAGTTCAAGATTGACGTCTAAGACTTATTTCTATTAGAGACCGATTTGCAAGAATTCGATCTTTGGCTGATGAGTGGATAGGAGAACAAAGCGATCCTGTAACTGTCAGAATGATTTTCCGCCGTCTCTTACACAGCCGTTTTCAATATCCGATCTACCCATAGAAACGGTCGGTAGCTAGACACTGGGCATTGAAACATTTCGTTAATATCATGCGCACTAGCTATCTGTCAACCGTTTCGGTGGAGACTGCAGTTTTATCAAATCTTGTGTTACTTTTACGGTTGAGCATTGGCGGCAACGATTACAGTGGTGTAGAGAACGACAACATCGGAATGTGTAGGGGAGCGCGGGGTAATAGGAGCGGTCGGGAAATGAGAGCCATTGTGATTCAACGAAATGGAGTCGAATTCACTTAAATGTGAACACACGTATGCCTTCGCCAATCTTCGAGAAACTTTGCATTAGCGGTATGAAGCCGTTAGTGTTCTACGTTTAACTCTGTTACTGTCAGAGTTTTTCTGTTCGATTTATTGTTTCAACTGTTCTTGTTTTCACATCATACAACATGCAATGAATCATCATAATGAACGGCAACCAATTTTTGCAGTTATAGCTAACCATTGATAGTCAATTGTGTTGTACAGTTTTTGGGCTTATGGAATGAAATTGATACGAATTTCAGAGAGTTTTCATCATACTGAACAAAAGTCCGAATATTGAACAACTGCAGCGGTTTCGAGCAAAATCCTCAGGTATACTGAAAATCGCGACAAGATAAATTGTGTTCAATTGTAACTTCCTTCCTAAATTTTTTTCTACAACTTACCTCTAGAGATGAGAGGAAGAATTCCGCAACCGCTCCTTTTAAATCTCTGTCCTTATTTACAGGGGGGTCCAAGTGCTGCCATTGAGGTCGGTTTATTGTGAAAAGAAAACCCAAATTTGGTCACAGTTAATCCAACAACAAATGAAGCAAGGGCGTTGCCGAAATCTAAGAGTGCGTTTCTCAGAATTTCGTCAAAGCATGTTTTGGGTGTACCAGTCACGAGTCACAATAACTGTTGATTTCGGTCCTCACAATAGCGTTATATATTCGGCGTAAGATTTACTGTGAAGGCTACCTGTAATTGGATATTCCACCTGATGCTCAATCGATGGTTCATACAACCTAAGGTTAATTCTTACCAATAGGATAAGACATTATCAAGCTCATATATGAGTACGTATAATGGTTTCTCATTTTTTTTTCAGTTTAATGCCGGTATTTTGCTTTTTCTATGTAGGCTTCGAATCGGTAGCCTACTTTTGATATGTATTTAGCCGACTCACAGATTCGCAACTGATGCAATTCTGAAATTGTTTCTGTAACTGCCGTATGTACTATGCAATTTTGAACCCATTAGACCTACCCGCTATGTTTTTCTACTCAAATAATTTATCCAAAGTCCAGAAACCCTGATTCTTGACAGGTTTTCTAAAGACAACCCCCCGGCATTGTGTTTGAAAAAAAATCTTCATTTCGGCATTCAATTGTTTACTCTTCAAAAATTGGGCTGAATCCTAATGACACTGAGCATTTTCCTCTTCATAGGACGGAATAAGAATATCTTACGCACTCGAGGATAGGATAATTTGTTGTGGAACTATTCAAATAGTTTTTTAACATATCTACTCGATTTTCGATTCTATTGCACCGGATAGTTGGCATGATTATCTCTTGCATTTGTATTCCCTTCAATTTTCCATGATACAAAGCCCGGCAATCCTATCTTTTGACCGGAAATTCATAGGTGACCTAATGTTTCTATATGCTGTGGGGTTCGTACTTTCGATTAATGCCTAATCAATTCGATGTTCATGGATACTAAATCTAAAAAATAAGCAGTTTACTTACTCCATTCTACCATACATACCCTCGACAAGATATTGTAGGCAACCCTATCGCCTTATACTTTTCTATATCTCAAATTTCATACAGAATGAATTTCATCGATCAAACAGATTGGTACATTTTTTCCTATTCGGATCACAAACTTCAATCGAAAATATAATCCATAATCGTATGCAGATCAAATAATAGAATCTATTACTCTATGATATTTAAACTTGAGTATTGATTATCGGATATATTTAAGTCTAATTTGTGTTCGAGAAAGGAAGAAACAATTTCAAGTTTTTGGTTAGTAATAAATGATTCATAATGATGTTGTAATTTTCACTATTTTCAAATTTCAGCTTTGATATTTTGTGAGATAAAAAAAGAAAACGCACTAAAAATTCTGGTCACGAACAAATTATTATTGTCCATAATAAAAATGAATAAACAAGTGCGAAAGTGAGAAACAACCTGTCTCATATAATCTCACTCTCCGACATGCTTCTGAGGACTCGTAAATATTTGAAGATGACTTTGAGCTACAGATTTTTGAAAGCGTCCAGAATCGCAATTTGTTGTAAGCCTATGAAAAGCTCCACTCAACAATCATGCTACGATACGATTGTTTAGTAAACTTGGTCGGATTTTGAAAACGAAACAAGAGATAACAAGTGGAATGAATTCATTTCGGACACTTTTATTTTTCATTCGAAGGGTACCTACATTTCAGGTTTAATTGAATATCAGTTACTTCACTTACCACATCTTTCCTATTCAATATTCAGGAGTTGAGATTGTACCATTAAGGGCTGAAACGATATGAATGTGAATTTAGTTTGTTTCCGAAATTAGTTCATACCTCCTGTTTTCGCGTGTGCTTCGTTTTCAATAGGCCATATAATATAATTTTTCTGAAAAAGTTACTCTGAACCTCAAATAATTCGTGGTTATATCTGAAATATTTGTTCATTGCACAATATTGCTCTATAGGTATGGAATCGAAGAGAATATTTTTGAGATTTGGGAATAATCGCATACAAAGTTTAATGATGAAATAGATTCTGTGTTTGAGATATTACTTTATTCAAGCATGAAATTGAGTTGTTAGCTGGCAAGTACATTCGCCATTAGTCGATGTCAAAAAACGTGTTTACGGAAGAAAGATAAGAGATCTACAGGAAAACCCGATTAATTGAGGTATTCATGGTATCTTGGAATCATGTTCTCTCGTTTTAATTACAATCATGAACTACTGTTAATAATTATGTCCATTCGGGGGAATATTTCCCACTTTCCTCATATATCTTTCACCTTTTTTAGGTAGATATGTTTTCCTGATCTGCTTGCAGTGCAACCCAAACTTGTTAGATGTAACTTCTTATTTCGCAGCGAAGAATATTTTGACGGTTTTTCTACAGGTCGTTAATTATTCAATGAAATTTCATTAACGAGAATTTTTTTGGAAGATATTTTCCGAATTACTAATTCTGAAGAAATTTTTTCGTTCAAATTTTCTTTCGTTCCGATCTCATACAGGAAGCACCGGTTTTGATGATGTCTCTAGGTGACCAGAATTTGAGTCCACATTTGGTTGCCCAACTTACAAAGCAGTATTCAATATATTGAGAGAGAAACAATGCAATACAATATCCAAACAGAACGCTCGAAGAGGTATTGTACATCATACAATTGGCCCTACGGTCGTGAGAGTCTCAGTACACTTACTTTGTGGACACGCCTCCTACATATAATGGTAAAGACTTTTCCTGTCTAAAAAAAAATAGTCAAAGTAGGAAAGGCACTAACTGAACTATTAATAGTTCACATTTTTATTAATCAGAAGACTTCAAACTTAATCAGACACATTCAGTTTGAGCCTCTTTCGGAAATATTTTTTCTATGGGTTTCTTCAGGGGTAATCACATCTATGCTGAGGTCGGTGCCTAGTTTTGAAATTAAATTGCTCGTGTCCTTCAATTTCAATACGAAAATTTGATACATCCTGACCGATAACACTATAGTGTTCTAACATGTTAATGCTCCTGAAATGAATAACTTTTGAGTTTTTTAGGATATCTTGATTGTATGTCGTACCTAGAGTAAAATTCATAAAATCTGATTCATATCAACAATGATGAATAAATCTATGGTGCTTGGGAAAAAGGGTATAAGTCAAAATTGGTGGTTTTTGGTAATTCCAGTTTTTTGAAGGACTGTTGTAATTTACTATTTTGAACTTAGTTATAGTCTTCCTAGTTATATTGCAAATGATCTATTCCCTTTTTATCAGAAGGTGGAATTCATTATTAAAGGACATACATATGAAAAATAAGGACATATTGGCCATTTAATGACTTACACTCCTTTTCCCGAGCACCCTAGAAATTTGAAAGAAAAGGTCTGTCACTAGTGAATTATTGGAATAATTTCTCTTCTATGACCATAGATCATTGTTGATATGAAACAGATTTTATGAATTTGACTCCAGGTACGATGTAAATTGAAAAAATTTTAAATAACTCAAGAAGTATTCATTTTAGGAGCATTAACATATCAGAACAATATCATCATTTTTCTCCACAGAATCAAACGCAAACATAAAAATATAGGGTTCTAATTCGAAAAACGAAAAAAGTTATGAGCCAATCTTGATCCCAATTTTTGACCCAACATTTGGAACACCCTGTTATCAGTTTTTCAAAATTCTAAAAGTTTACAATATTTCCACAGTCTTCGACTTCAAAAATGTGAAAACGGTTTCTGTATAAGATTTTTAGAATTGGAATAACAAACATAATACCGAATACCCTCATCTCTATTTTTCTCTTCATATTTTGAAAAGTATTTTGTCGAATGCAACGAGGAATGTATTCAGAATTGAATACTCTATCAATTTTTTTTCATACCCTGCTCAAGTAAGTGGTCAGGCTTCAAGAATATTTTAGCTCTGTAGATGATATCGAACAATATCATAGTCCTAATTTTCATATTTCAAATAGGTCCAGGTCTCCAAAAACGTCTAAAAGGCCTTCGAACTTGGTACACCCTGTATATAAATAATAAATACAATTATTTGATGGTAGATGATAGTAATCCGTAGTAGCGGTTACTCGGTTACTGTCTTGTTCGAGCGTCGGAGTCTCTGGAACTGAATAAGTAAAACCTGAAAGTATGGTATAGGATAAAACAATAAAAGTCAAATCTTGTGAATAATAACATTTATACACTCAGGTTTCCATAAACGAAGCCGATGACAACTGAAAAAGTATTACACAATATATATCTGTATTTTGATTCCTGTTCACTTCATGCATAACCTCTGATTCTGGATATTTTTCACGAATTAGCTATCCAGATGGGTTTGTTGGGTTCAGTCAAGCTAGATGAATTACATTTTTCAAAATTAAGCAAAAAAAACTTTCAAATCGGGACGAAATATTGATACAACGTAATTTTTATTCATGTATAAGGATTCTTATTAAATTAGGAAAACCTTTGAGAAAGAACTGTTGGATAATTGTGCTTTTTATGTAAGCCATCGCGTTTTTCTCATGAACTAGGAGGCCTATTTTTAATTTTAAACAGAAATTTAACGTACTAGGACGTTAATTCTACGCAATATTTATAATACTGGTGGGACTTGAATCATACGAATGATAATACTTTTTTGTAGTTACTCTAGAAATTGACTGAGTTATAAGTAAATTATGATTGATTGACTCTATTCATCCTTTTTATTAGAAATGAGGGTATCATCTAGAAAAATGATTCAATGATGCTTTAATCATTTGCTGAAATTATACTTTTTTCTTCTCATGAAGATGAAATAAAAGGGTACATTAGGTAAAGAACAATTGTTCGTGGCAGTACTAATGAACATTGTTCTTCGATTCTGTCTGGCCATTAAACAACTATTTATGATCTCCATATTCTTGGAGAAAGTAGCAGTTATAAACTGTGATTTTAGGGTCGGTACCTGCGAAACGGGCATTGGTAAGGTGCAGACTATTCATTACTTGACACTGAACTCAACTTCACGGGCATCACAAACAGATAGCAGAACTTCTGGGGTACATCCCTACCATAAATTAGTTTCAATTACTCTTGAGGTACCTATACCTTGACGAATTGTAGAAAGAAGTCTAATTTTTAAAACACAAACCTAACTTACCACTTGAATTTTATGTTCTCTGTTCATTTGTTCCAGTATTTTCTGTGAAATAACCCTTTTATAACCTTCGGATGTCATGATTCATTGAAGGGAAGACCTATAATTGATGATCATCAGTCAGCAGATATCAGCCACTTTCTCACAACTTTGAATTCTGGATAACTGAGTAGGTACCTATTTTATTTGCGAGAATCCATTAACGCGTCTGTGACTTTTTTGAGAGAGAATGTATTTTTGGCCTTCTTGGGCGCCAAAGCCTAAGTGACCTATGTGAGTTACTTTGTATTTATGTGGTATTTTGGAGTCTTGGGTCCCTCTCTCGATGATATGAAAAGGTTCTCTAGTGTCCTTAACATATTTGTTGTGTATTTTTGCTTCAGTTGTGCCCAGTAGTGAGCCAAATCCGTAGAAAGTTTATTTTGACATTATTTTAATGATAACGATTCAGAAAAAAATCACTGAACAATATCTTTCTTCTTTCTTAATTTTTCTAGGGACAGAGAATTCTTCCGATAAATTCTTTGAGTTGGAACAAACCTGAAATATTTTGAATAAAGTCAAACAAATTTTTATGTTAGGGCGAACATTGATCATATACACACATCATATAAACTATAGGTAATATACTTATTTACATGTATACTATAATTACTTAATATAATAATATTATAATATGCGCGTAGCTAACAGTTATTTCTGAATATCTATTTTTAGATATAGGAAACCCTTAAAAGACTCTACTTAGTTTCTCTTTGCAAATGGACATTTTAGCGTAAAAAATGCTGTTTTCATTTGCAAAAATCGAATTGTTAGCATTTTTCGAATTCCAATTTTGAGACTCTCATTTTAACTTTCGGTAACTCAATACGTTATTTTCTCTACAGAGTGACGACTAATATTTTTTCAGTAACCCATTTCAAAATACAGATTTCAAATAATTTTTTTTCATTGAATTCTGAGTGTTCTACAGGGGTGTATTTGTAATTTTTCTCAAAAAACAGTTAATAACTCGAAAACGGCTCTAGCTGGCTATAAGGAAATGATAAATAAAATGAATCTGGCATTCAGAGATATATGCGAAAAAATCATGATACACAGGGTGTTCCATTACAAATAAGAAACTTGATACCATTTCCGGTGATAGCGGAATCTTTGATATTTAAAAATATATTATAATTGAAGTTTTACCTGGCCCATATCTTCACACAAAACTCGAAAGTGATCGAATTGTTATTTCTCCATATACTTCTAATGGACACTACCTTTGGGCACCTGTATATAAGGACACTAAATATATATTAAAAAAATTTTCAAATACTTTTGAATATTGTATGTTGAGAATATCATGTAACAATAGAAAGAGTAGGTAATGAAAAAATATTGAAAAATGTATTATTCGAAATAAACGCTAGCAAAAGTTTCAAGGATAATCAATTCATCACGAGAGTATCCATAATGAATTTTGATCTAATAAGTTTATACACTCCATCGCACCTGTTGAAATTTGTCTGCTCAAGAACTTGAAATCACTTTGAGATAACGATATAAGCATTACCTCTGAATGAAATTCATTTTTCATTCATTAAATTTTTTCTGATGTTCTGGCAATGATGTAATTGCTTTCTTCACATTGGGAAATATCATATCACTAGTGATTCTTCGAAGTACCTTACATTCTAAGTAAAATTGATTTCCAGATAAAATGATGATTGATAATATTAAATCCTTTCAGTACTCTTGTTCAAAATAATCAAATACGCTTGTACTAATTTGACATCTTTCTAATCCAAAGAGAAACGCTTAAGGAAACAATGTTGAATTACACTAATAGAAGTTCTTGAGAAGGTATTGGATCTTCTTCCTTCCATCCTTCTAAAATTCTCCGACAAAATTGGTTTTAGAACCACCGAAATTTCGATAGTCAACAATTCTTGAATTGACATACTAGACATTCCAATGTTTCTGATAACAGTTCCAGATGATAGGTCAAGTATTCTTCAAAGAGGCAAAATCCCCTGCCTGCCAACACTTGACACATTATGATGGATTCTCCGTTTGGAACGGTCAACATCATAAACGTGCTATCTTGTCAACTAAAAAGTCTCAAATCGGTTCCGGTAGGACAGAAACCTTTAGGTAAAAAGGATGCATATCCCTCAACAGATTGCAGTCAGTTGTTACTGAAGTGTCGTCCATACAACGAGTATGCTAGAGTGGATGGACCAGTAGTCTAATAGCTCGTACCGGTAGTTGTTCTTATCGGATCTTACACTTTTTTTATGTTGCCTTTGATAATAGTTCGAAGCTCGTTTGCAGTGCAGTTTTGTTTTGTGGTGCTATTTATTTTATGGTGACTTTTTCTGGTTTATCATGATGGATTAGTACTTCTGTCGAAGTAAGTACTGCACATTTCACTTAATGAGTCGAGGATTTTTTATGGCATTGGTTCACCATGAAATGAAAAATTTTGTTAGAGTTAAAATTAATTTTTCTATTTCTAGATATGTATTTACTTACCAAAGATTCTCCTGCACATTTTATTCTTTGCATACTATGGTATACAAAAAAAAGAAATTCTCGAACGATCAAATTCCAGTTCTGTAGGACTTTATCCCATTTCAATTCATCATATCATAATCTATAAATAAATAAAAAATTTCCAGATATTCGAAGAAATTCGGGTGTTACATTGATTTGTGTCGGCAAATATTTCAAAGACCATTACAATTTAAAATCATAAAGTCACATAAAAATTTTTCGTGGAAATCTTCTCACCTATACAACAGGAATTTATATTGTATTTCGAAAAATGCACAATCTGGTAAAATAGGTGGTATTTATAATTTACGTTCCTGTACAATTCCTGGTGTAGGTACTCGCTATTTCCTGGGTGTTTCAAGACTTTATGAAAAAGAAAACGTAATAAATATTTGCTTTTCATTAGACGCAAATAATTATAACTGTACACGGAAAGAATTTAAACAACACTTTATTGGAGACTTTACTAGAGCTAGTGACAGTTAATGTCAGTAAAGCTTATGTTTTTCTTGATTACCATGATGAGGCCATTTAGCATGAATGCCAAGGCAGCTAGGGGGAATTTGTATAATTTTTTGTAGAAGTTTTTGCTTTATATAAAGGTAACGAAAAACTACATCACGCTGTCTCACAACCGAGTAATCCACAAAACTTTTAAAACTGTATATCAACTCATTATATATTCACAATCTTTTTCAGCTACCGATTCCTCATTTCAGTTATCGATAAATGATTAGCTATGAACCTAGTTCCTTGACTGAAGTCTTATTGAGGGTAGCATTTCGGAAAATTATTTCATTTTTTCTTCTCTCAACCTCAAGAGAGGTCGTGAGTTCAAGCTCGAAAAATATGATCTGTTTTCGTAACTTTATTACTGAAAATTTAGGCCGAACCAAGAAATCAATTCAGATGAAACAGTTTTCGTCACATTTGAGAATTCCAAGAAGTCAATATTTTTGTTAGAGAAGAAGTTCCGCCATGGACCTTTTGATGGATGGTTTTTGAATTTTATTCACGTCTTCAGAGAATTTCAGTGAAAGCATGCTCTTTAGAAATGTTAATCCTGAAATCCTTTGGCACACAATGGTATAGTCCGGGGTATAGTCAGAAGACTTTGCGACAGATGTCTGTTTTCTTGCATATTCCTCGCTTATTAAAGTTTTGCAGTTTCATGGAATTTGACAGGGTGAAAACGAATTTGAATATTCAGAATTTCGACGATAGTTTTTGATGAGGAAACATAAAGTGAGTGGAAGATTTCGTGAAGGGACCCATCAGAAAAAAATATATTTCGTTCTTTCCGTTTCAAAAGTCTGAAGGTATCATAATTGTTTTCTGAATATTCTGGTTCCTTTTGAAGCTTGTGGTACTTTGAGATATACCCTTAAGATTTTGACATTATTTCAAAGAAATTCTATCCTAAGTATACAACCAAGAAAAAATATTTAAGGGATCTGCTACCTCAAGATGTAGAATGTTTGTTATAAGACAAAGAAGTTACAACCTTAGTTACCCCCGAAAATTTCGAATATAGTTCCTTATCACATAAAAACTATTATTAAGTATAAATAAATCCGAAAAAACTAATGAAAACTTGTGTGACCAGTGTAAATAGAAAAATAATAGAATATTAAATAAATGCTAATTGAAAAATTGGCAGAATATTAAAGTGAATAATTACGATTACCGATTTCACGAAAGATGACAATAAACGGGTTCAAACACTCATCAACACGATTCGAGAAAAAACTCCTTCCTGACGCTGATAATTCATAAAGATACATTCAAACATAATTCATAAATTTGTTCCCTATTAAGAGATAAATATATGACACCCCTACCGAGACCCATACACATCTCTTAATGTGGATATCGAGTGTGAAAATAGTATAGAAAGCGTTCACCGAGGCGTTCACCAATATTATTTGCCTTTCTTCTTTTGTTCAGCAGTTTACTATCTTACTTTGTTGTTCTTCTTCATTTTTACGGGACTGAGAAAGAAGAAGAAATATATAAAAGTTTCACTTATCTTCTAAATAACTTTCTTGAAAATGGAAAAACTATACAATACGTGCATGAATGTTTGATGATTTTTTTCGATCTGTAGCGTTGTAATTTAGCAAAAAATTGTCGGAGTCGAAACTTGTGAATCCACATTCGCGCTTGTCACTGTAGTAAACAGTCAATATTTTTCAAGCTAACCCATTGAAAATATTTTTCTTAATCCGCTAGTGATAACAATCTGAAAAAATAATTATATGAAATTCTCGATGAAATTTCAAGACTGACTGTCGCAAAAGTGAGAAACGATAAGAAATGTTTTTCTGGTAATACTATTTTCATGAATTCTGCAACTAACTTCAGAATATAATACAATTAGGTCCATTAACGGACGCAACTGGCACCTTCTGATGACAAAGCCTGAAGAAATCAAATTTTGAGCTCTTTTCCTTCTAAAATTACAAACACATAATTGGTGAAAGATTTAGTGCACAAATCACAAATTGTAACACTAACATTTTCAGGACTGAAATCAGTTCTTGTCCAGAACCAACATATTGAAAATAACCATGAAATCTGCTTGAAATCGACATATTCTCACAAGATTTAGTTCTACAAGATGTGGCAGAATAAACAAGTTTGCTGCAAAATCAGAAAAAGTCACTCAAAATCATTTTTTAGATGTTGACTTCTTCCGTACTTCGTCACTGGCCGAGAAACTATAATTATAGGAATCATAAATCACTTTGAGAACTATGACTGAAAATAGTTGTGCTCTTAACCAACTTGCAGAATACATCACGAGCTTTCGAGTCAATTTTCTCCGGAATTGAGTTTTTATGTGCCCAAAGGTCCGATGGTGAAGCTTCAATATTATAGGTTATATAATCTGAAAGATCTATCTATTACAGAAATTATTCAATGCAAGATGTTGGCCCCTCCAACTATGAAGAGATCACGTTTTCAATGTTCACCCTCACCCAGCTATTAATTTCTTTCACATGGATAGGAATTATCGTTTAACAAGGTACGCTGAGTGTCATTATTCAATCGCCCTGTGTGGCGTATTTCGCAAACCTCCTGGAATATATGTCCGACTGGTTAACAGTTGACCCTGCGTGTTCTTTCCAATAACAAAGCGGTACCCGCGGTTATTTAATCTCCCACCATTCAATACGTGTTATTTTAATTACTGTAGCTCTTAAGTATGTGGAAAATAATTTGTTACTCTAGACGTATCTGATAACTGCTGCACATATTTCTTGCATTGAATCGACACTCATGTGACTTCTAAAATGCCAACCATACTTCGGTGGATTAGAGCGTGTATGAAATCTCGTGGAGAAAGCTTCAAGATTTCCGGTAGCACCTGTACTTCAGGTTTATTCGTCTTACATTTGATATATCGTTTATTGTTAAGTATCTCTTATTCATGTGCTCTTTATTCGAGAGCCCTTAAATCATGCAGGATTAGACTTCGTCATACCTCTTTTGGTAAAAGACTGTAACTATAAGTGCATTTGAAATCTAAAATTCTACATTGAATCTCAATTTCCTGCTATATTAAATTGCTGTGAGTGGTAAACTGCGAACAATCATTTTTCGAGGCATCCTCCTTGTGAATATACTCTGTATGTGATATAAAAATAATTTGATTTTTTAAAATGGTTCCAAGCACAGACACTTTTAAAAAACGAAATATAATAACAATACCAGAAGTAAATCAAATAACAAAAAAAAATAGGATAAACAAGTTTATGCATTAAACAAAATCATACCAGTAACTCTTAAAATTGACAAAAAGGATACAGTACTAAAAAAAACGGAAAATTAATAATGAAAGAGAGCAAATCGTAGAACAGAAATTAGGGCTAAAAGTCATGCACTGACAAAGTTTTTATGTATGATCTTATTATACAGGGTGCGGAATTTAACTTGAGACGGTGGATTATCTCAAAAACTTTGTTAAAAAAAGGTTTCAAATCAAAATTGTTAGGTATCAAAAGGAAAAAAATTAACATATTTTTTTATTGTCACCCTTACCTGGTTTCAAGGTTATCTCAAGGTAACCTAATTTTTCTATGGTATATTGTTTTAGTGCAGACTCTGATTCTTCGTGAAAGAAGTCGTTACCTTTGTTTGAAACTTTTTTCATTCGATTTCAACTTCGAAAACTTGTTGCTTACAAGAATATCAATACAGAAATTCTGATGCGATGTGATAAATTCATTGAGAGAATTCATGAATTTATCGAAGTTCAAAGTCCCCGTTTTGAACATTTAGAGAAATAATATGAAAATAGTAAAAACATGATCATTATTGAAACAATTTTAATTTTTTTTAGCTTTGGATGAAATTTTGTTCAATATCCTGGAATCCGATGAAAAAAGTTTCGAACACAAAGTACATTTCCTTATAACAACCAGCACTAGAAAATATACCCCTCTATTGAAAACTTTAAGTTGACCTTGAAATAATCTCGGTTAAGATCTCTGTAGGAGAATTAAATGAGCGGTAATAATTTCACGAATATAATTCTTCTGCATTGTTCCATATGGGTTTGTACATTTAGGTGAAAAGAGAACATTCATCAATGTTTTTGTCAACCAACTGACAATTCATAAAGAAGAGGTCAATCTACAAAAAAGTTGCCTCTAAAATGAATTCCCAATTTCGATAAATGTTAAACATCCATAAGTTCTCATACAAATATTATAGGTTTAGAATTTCCGCCTCTTCATGATTGAGGTTCTGGATTGAAAGAACTCAAGAAATGATATTTAATCAGCATTAACTAACTCTTATATTTAATTCTCATAAAGTATCAAAAATACTAACTTGGTAGGAAAATAACTTGAAACAGAAATGATTGAAAGTCTGTATAATGATTTTTGTCAAGTATCACATCCTGCTCAACATCCTAAAGACTTTTGCATCAATGCAGAAGCGCTCAACACATTGAATAATTTTCTCAAAAATGATTTTCATCATTCATGGAATTAAAAAACTGCAAAAGTAAGCTTATATTGTTTTGTTTCCATCTGGTGCACAACGGATATTTAAAACTATTTCATGGGCACATCAGGCATCAAAGTCGCAGTGCAATGGAAACCCACTTTTATCTTATTTTCTGTTTCAAAAATTTCATGAATATAAGGTGAATTTTTTGAACCATAGTAGAATATGAGGAACCAATTGAATCAAAATTTTTCTGAGAGGAATGTGAAAGGAAACCGATTTCGGTGATTCCATTCGTTTCTATATTCCTTAATTTCATTTTATTCAATTCATAGGCAAGCAAAGAATGTTTAATCTTTTTTATGTTATAATAAACTAGTAGCTTATGCAACCTAACCTAACCTAACCAAAAAATATGATTCAACTCTGAAAGGGATATAAAGCAATTTAGCCATTGACGCCTATAAATTCTAATGGTTACAACCCTCTAAGTCTCATGATATCCAAAAATGCCTTTATTAAAGTATGACACTATTGATTTTATCATCTGAAGCTTAATACATTGAGAACAAAATATACGAATATTCACCTAATACAAATATAGTAAACCTAATAATATATTAAATCTGAAAAAGTCATTAAAATGTATATTCATTATGTGAGGTATATATTATCCCAATGATAATCTCGTATTGTAAATGAAATTTTGCGAAGATATTAGCGTGTATTAATATGCAAGGCTCTCCAGAAGCTATATCATTAGCACCACCTGGCTTACCTGGTTTTTCCCAGTGTCATTTAATATGTTCGAGTAATTCCAAACAACACCTTATTAAGGAATGGAACCCGATCCTTTTATTCGGCATGGGCGGTATAAGATGTTTATCAAGATGGGGTATTAAAGAACATAGAAAACATATCTTAAACAAAGCTTAGTAGGGAAAAGATCAGAAAGAGATAAAACCTATTATTCGATACTGGTTGCTTGGTCGATATGTTACCACACCGACGTAAATTGTATTAGGACAACGCATTTGCGTCAGGAATGCTAGAAGGATCGTATGGTAATTTATATGAGGCGGGTACTTGATGAGTGATCCAACACTATTGTAGTTTCATTTTGGGCCGACTCCTTCAATTTGAGAATTCATTGGTCTGCCTATTTGGTTGTATTCATCTTTATCGTTTTTCATATATGTTTGAAAGTGTACTTGATCAATGGCGCACCCAGGATTAGTTTTCGGGGAGGCCTCCATCAACATGCATTTTTGAAGTATAATACAAAGTCTCGATTTTTCTTTAACAAAAATTAATCTCGGGGGGGCTGCAGCCCCTTGGCCTCCCCCCTGGGTGCGCTAGTGTACTTGATTGATGTATGATTTCAGTGGGGTTGTTTGATTATTATTTTCTGTTCATTCAAGAGCGAAATTCAAACAATGAGAATAGAAACTTTATAAATGCGTGATTGTTCTTCAAAATGTTAGTAATAATATTCAATACGCATTGTTAATCAATAATTTGCAAAAATTGTGTAACTGCAAATTTTCATTTCAATGAGGAACTCATCTTAATTTTTTTGCCTTAATGCAATATTGATTCACATAGAATAAGTGTGTAAAATTTTAGGGCTGACCATGTTGATTATCAATTAAATGAATTCTTGAAACTAAGTTACATGCTTTTTAAAGAACACAACACAAAAGGACATTTTGAAATGAAATTATTTTAGATAATACCCTCGATATTTCTCCTTGAATGCATTACTTTTGAGTAATTTGATATTAATAAAATATATAGATATATCTATGAGATTCACACTGAATACAATGTCAATATTAACAGAATTCAATTTTCGGGACATTATTTCCGAGGATTGAATAATTTTTTCAATTCTTGATAAAACTGAATTTTCGATATTTTATGAACACGAGAAAAGTTTTTTCCTACAACTGTTATAAAAAGTAGCGTATTTTTCATAGATTACCTAATTTCAAAACGATATATTGCTCATACTGTGAAATATATTTCTTTCTAATTCTGTGGCAAATCTGTTCATTCTGTCACATCTTGTAGAACTAAATTGTGCGAGAATATCACATTTTCACACGGTTTTCATAGTGATATTCAATCATTATATGTTGGCATCCTATCACGGATTTATTCATTATCTGTCAAATTCATGATACAGAAAACAGTTCCGCCAACCATTACTTTTCAATACAAAAATCACTAAACTTTTTCCCCAATTCTTGATTCCCGATATGAGAAATGAGACTTTTTGTTATACCACGAGCACCTTCCACCAAAATTCCATGAATAGCTATAATGACTATCATGTCTGAAAATATAAATCAAAAAAATCATTTATTGTCAATTTTAGAATTGGAAAAGTTCCAGGACGATGAAGAGATCAAATATCTCATTCAAAATAAAATAAGCATTCCCATCATTTCTTGATGACATTGAATTTGTGAATTCGTTATAGAAATATCTAAAATGGTGCTGTATACACGATCTAACTATATTTTAACCTATTGATGTATAAAGAAGCCATAGTATTGTTAATCGATTTATGTAGCTGAAGACGCGTGCCTCATCGAGCAAATCATTGTTGAGAATGGCGCCAATCGATAATCATCATGCCTGTTAAACTAACATTTTCAGAGTTCCCACAACATATTGAATCCATTGACTTGTCAAGTGATAGTTCTTGGGTACTTCAAAATGTCTACATTGTCATTCGAGTGGATGTCTATGTGAGAATTGCTTTCTTGATTCACGTCCAGCATACCGTTCAGCTTTCGAGCTCCTCTTTATTAACGAATATTAATAATGGGAAATAATTGTTCGATTGGAATGCATTGAAGCTAAGCTTACAATATACACAAGCGATTCACTTCGAGTTTATTCTGTTCAATCCCAACATGACGAGGGTTTGTTGTCGTGTTTTCAGATACAGAAGAACGATTTACCATTATACTTCGAAGAGAAGAATAGCTATTTTCGATATAAACAACTTTTATTTTTCATCACAATATTGAATCGTCCTGAATAGATAAATGACGACACGAGGTTTCACAGAACTTTAATCTCCCGATCAAGAACTGCCAAGTTGATTGGAGCTACCGAAATTCGTTGGAATTTCGAATTTTCGTGAATATTTTTGATCGGACAATCGAAGTTTTGTAAAGGTGGTCGACCTGAGAGGCCATTTGAATCGATTCAATTTATTCTATATCAGTGAGTCTAACCGAGTCGTTTAAAAGAATTTTTGGTACAAAAATCGATAATAGACAATATATCTTGACTCTAGACGATATGATAATACTTCTGCTTGGATATTCATAAAAGCAACGCTACGAAAACTGTTAATTCAGTACTTGACTTTGAGACAAAACATTGAAAACTTTAGAATAGAATAGAATAGAATAGAATAAGTGTTTATTCAAGGAAAATCTACACTAAATAAACTTTAGAGGTTGAAAATAACAACCCCTTATGATATCTCTTCAATAATTGTTTTTACCGTGAGAAAATCTTCGAGTTTTTCCATGGTGTCGTGCCATTTTAGCGATTACAACTGAAGAAATAACGAAACGACAAGAATGAATGAACGGCGACGGCCGAAATGCTCGAGAAAACAAGTGACATGTCAGAAATTATATGAAAGGTGACACTGTTTTTCTGATATGCAGACGTTATAACTTTAATTCCCTGCCCCCTATGGCAATATGGCTATCCCTCCCAATTAACCAAATAGCCCTAATACATTTTGCATTATTGGATCCTGCGCTACAGGAGGATAACAAAAATATATTAAATTATTGGTTGGGTATTACGGTAACGGTGTGAAGAACGGTGGTCATAAGTTTATGTAACTACACACAAAATGAAATATCTGAACTTGTTGAAATGAAATGTAAACTGGCCAGCACTGCTTGGAAGTTTCGATTTATTTCGAAAAAAGTATCGTCTGTATCGAAATTTTCCGAGTACTTTTCTTCTCCAAAATTGAAAGCTTGACCATAAAAAAATTCTACAATCTCTGGAAAACAATTATTGATGGAAAATAATAAGGGATTGTTGTTTTCAACTCATAATAATCAAACCATGATATCGGATGAAATGTGTGAGCACCATGTACTCATTATTTCTTATTATATGAAGTTTTATGACTCTCTTTTTCAGAATACGTGAAAAAAATTAAAAATCGTCCACTGTGTCGCCTACTAATTCACCATTGGTGAAAACCGTTTCACAATATCTTCATGTTTTTTTATTTTGATATACTATCGATGTCGTAAATTTGCCATAACTTTTTTATAATCGCAAATATCTGAAAACAATTAGAACTTTCTAGAAGCGCTTACTCTCCGGAAATAAGAAACTATAGTCAATTTTTTTCTCGTGGAAAAAAAACACTTTTTTATTTCAGATACGAATGCATTTTTTCCATCATATACCATAAAAAAATTAAGTTTAAAAAAATTTAAAATAATGTCGTATTCCCAGTGAAAAGGTGCTGGTTAGAAAAATTTATCTTTTTCAGATATTTTCGAAAATGAAACAGTTCGAAGAAATATCAAAATTTTGTTATATCTTCAAAACAAATGAAGATATCGTGAAACGGTTTTCACTTCTGGTGTTCTCACGGAAATCGAACCCAGGATACCTCTCAACGTTTTCACCTATCTAGTCTAGAAGTACCAGAAACAGCAAAAATCAGTCAATTTGGGATACCCTGTACATTGTCTCCCAAATTGTTTTTGGCTGTTTCTGGTACTTCAAGACTGGAAAGGAAAAAACGTTGAAAGCAGTCCTGGGCTCCATTTTTGTGAAAACATCAGTAGTGAAAATCGTTTCACGATATTTTCATTTGTTTTGAAGATATAACAAAATTTTGACTTTATCGATTTCGAAGTGAGCCATAACTTTCATTCTCGAAAATATTTGAAAATGATTGAAACTTTCAGCAATCATTATTTCACCGAGACTAAGACATTATTTTCAATTTTTTCATCTATAACTTTGATTAAAATATAATATTTATAAGATTGATAAAATATTAATTGTTGTCTTGATGCTATAGGCTAAATAAATAAATGATATAAGATGAAAAATAATACGTTCGTATTCAAAATGAAAAAGTAATTTTTCCCACTCTTAGCACACGATTTGAAAAAAAGTGAATGTAGTATAAAATCCAGTGTGAAAGTGCTTCTACAACGTTCCAATCGTTTTCAGATAAGTTTGTGAATAAAAAAGTTATCCGTTCGAATCCCGACAACGTTTCAGAAATGTGAGGGTGCAAAGTTGGTCTGCCTTTCTCTTCCTCAACAAGTCCAATCGTCGAATGGATTTATTAAAAAAGTTATGACATATTTTCGTAGTCGATAATATATCTAAAATTTTAAGAAAATTAAGATATCATGAAACGATTTCCACTAATGATGTTTCCGAGCCCAGTACTCCTTGCTACGTTTTTATCTCTCTAGTACCGGAAATAGTCTAAATCAGGTAATTTGGGATCCCCTGTACAGATTTAAAAAAATCTGACGTTCTAAGAACGCCCAATGACAAATTCATCATTTTCTCTGCTGTCGTCAGAAATGTCCTTTTGGTAAATGCCAGGATTTAAATTTTATCACTTTTTTGCTCGTTGGTTGATTTGCATAGAATCGCAATTGATCAACTTTACTGAATGGCGTGTAGATATTTTATCAATTAGGCATCGCATTATTCATGGCCTAGGCTCACATTTCGGAGTCAAACTAGAGAGAGGAGCTTGACTTTGAAAATAGATCCTCGAGACTCATATATTTCATTGTACAGAGCATTTCAATGAAAACTATCTATCCCACTTAATTCTGAAGGTGTCTCGCTATCATTTAAAAAAAGGTCAAAAATCATATAAAAGGGAAGTCTTTTTGCTCATATGTGGACGTTATAACTACGGCCACCCCTTCTAATTATCTTTATGGACCACCTTTTACATTATTGCCTTTTTACATTCTCCTGTACAAGAAGATTGCAAAAATGTATAATACCTAAGTGTCAATGTATTCTGAAAATAATCTCATTCAATAAAATTATACATATGAGATATATTCGAAAATTCAACCGAGCCAAAACTGAAATAATGGTACAGATAAAAAGGGTTTTTTTACCTAAAGAATCTCCCATTAAATTAAATAAAGTTCAAAGACTCACCGTGTATATGTGATTATTATTTAATTTCAAGTATATAATCGACATGAACTTGATGTAAATTTGAATTATTATTTCTTATTCGTTTATATTATTTCTATTTCTATTTCTTCAAATATCGAATTCTAATACCCACGTTATGTTTTTAGGTCTTCATGCTTGGTTATTGAAAGCTAAAAGTTTTATCTGAATTGAGCCAACACCTCTAGGTGATTTTAAGACAATATAATGGTAGGTATTATAATGAATTAACTCATTACAGTCATAAATATCGTTTTTTCGCCCCAAGCAGTATCCGTCGTCCTTGCTGTCAACCTCTGTCTGCAAGATAGAGAGATATCACGCACTTGCTCTGCCACACATGGAGCACAATGTGACCAAACACGCAAGCTGAAATGCACAAGTGCTATTCTGAAAATTCGTAAGAGAGTTCGAGTATCATTGATCAATTAAAGAAGTATCTTGAGAGATCTCGTCTCTGGACTGATTTTTTAATACCGAAAACATTTATTTCTCATATTATGTTCATATATTAATTATTTATAAATAATGAATTCGGAACGAAAGATGGTTTTTCGCAATGAAAAATATATTCCTAATATAAGAATCTGCAGGTTTCCTACACACCTATCGATTCGAATGTACAAAGGGAGGATTTTCTAAAATTTTTATTTGTCATATTATATTTTTCAACACATTGAAACATTCATTTGTTGATTTATAAAATTTTTAAGAATCAGTATTTTTTCAAGAAGTTTAGCCAAATCCGTTTTACTCCCACTGAATATTCAGCTTTTATTTTCATAATGATCAGGTTCTGCCATTTTACAATATTTCTGCAATCCTAATCTATACCTCTTTCATATATTTTTGTGGATGGGTTGCTCTAAAATTAGCATATGGGTTGGATATTTCGAATTTCATGTGATTGAATTCTTCCTTACTTTCAATTTCAATGACACGACAGAATTTTTGTGGCTCTCCAGATGGAGTTGTAAAATTTGGGTGTACAAATTTGCTTCCACCGTTTTGCAGTAGCTGGCTGTAGCGGTGAGTGCTAGTTGAAATAAAAAGATGTAAAATGTCATACAATAAACTTAGGTATTTGTAAACATAACGCCATCGAAATATTAGTCGATTTGCGTCTGCATCATAGAGTTTTTCTCGATTAATCATGTCAGTTTGGGAGCTGAATTCTCGACATTTCCTGCTTCAATATGAAGAAATCTGCGGCTGAGGCTCATCGAATGCTCTCAAATACCTATTGTGAGGCCGCTTCTAATGAAAGAACGTTACGAGAGTGGTTTCAACGGTTCAAGAACAGCGATTTAAAGGTCGAAGACCAGCAGGGGCGGTGGAAGAGGTAAGGATTTCGAAGATTCAGAATTGGAGGCATTACTTGATCCAGACAATCACAGAGCAACGTTATCGAACAATTAATGCGTTTGAGCCAAGCATTGAAAAACAAAGGGCTGAAGTACAACGAGAGACATGATAAAGCGATTTTACAGAATGACAATGCTCGACCTGATATTGCCAAAGTGATGAAGACATGCTTGGAAACTTCGAAATGGGAAGTCCTACCTCACCCGCCGTATTCTCCAGACGTTGCTCCCTCGGACCATCTCTTGTTTCGATCAATGGCACACGGCCTGGCTGACCAGTACTTCCGGTCTATGAAAAAGTAAATCGATTCTAAAGATCTTGAATCTTAAATGTTTAACCAGTGTTTTACAATGAAGCCACAAATTTCGGGAAGAAACAGCGGAAGCAAAGTTGACCCATTCCCAACATATGACCGGGTCTAATTAGCACAATGAAAGTCGAATTAAATCCCCTTTCTACCTATTGATATAATAACTATAACAATAATAATAATAATAATAATTCATCCTGTGAGACATATTATTACATATACAGGACAAGTTACAATATAATGAATACATTATTCAAAAATTCATTGAGCCGTTTTCACTAAAATTATAGCTATAATAATCCTTAACACTAAAGAAACATTCTCTCAATAAAAAGTTACTGACTATCCTCTTGATTTTAGTCGTATGGAGACTTTGAATGTATCGTGGAAGATGATCAAAAATCTTTATACTGTGATAATGTGGAGACATTTCAAACTTCGTAGTTTTATGAATGGAAAAATATAATTCATTTTTATTTCTGGTATCATGTGTATGAAAACTAGAAATCTTGACAATACATTCCTCATTTTCTTTCACATATATGGGGCTTTTAAATGTAAATAAAGAGGCTAATGGGAGAATACAATTACCCTTAAAGAGGGGTCTGCAGGGGGACCGCGGATGGCAATTGAACTATTCGCTTTTGAATAATGAAAACTCATTAACATCTGAAAAGTTACCCCATAGCAGAATGTTGTAAGAAAGATGACTATATACTAAAGAATAGTAGACGTTAATCAGTAATTTAACGGAATTGAACTCTTAACTCTACTTAACGCGTTATAGGAGCTGTTGAGTTTTTTACAAAGGACATCAATATGCGAATGCCAGTTCAGATATCTGTCTAGGTGTATACCCAGAAACCCAGCCAGAAACTTAACATGGTCATTTGATATGATAACCGAATCCAAATGCCGAACAATAAATGTGTCACCAACAGAGCTAGATATAATAAAACGAATGCATTCCGTTTTATTGATGTTCATGATAATTCTATTTTTGTGACACCATTCAGCGAAACATTGCATAACATTGATCACACAAATATCGTAAGTTCTCCAACGTTTCTGCTGAAACTGCCTTGGATGAATTATCCACGAACAATATTATCCTGATAATCCGATGTAGTGACTTATAGGATTTTAGTAATTCGACGAAAATTTTCCTCAAGTGCGGAGGGAGGTCATTTACAAATAGGAGAAACAATAGCGGCCCAAGTACAGAACTCTGAGGCACTCCTAATTTCAATTTTCGCTCACTCGAACAACAAACATCAACTCGAACAGACTCTATTCTGTTTTCCAGATAACTCCGAATCCAGTCATGAAAGATACCTCTTAATACCAAGTTATAAATCTTGTCTAAAATGAACAGATGCGAGAGACTATAGAATGCTCGTGATAAGTCAAAAAACAGAGCAGCTACATGTGCACCACGATCTAGGTGCTGATAGACAAATTCAACAAAGTTCAACACTAAAGGCTGAGTTGAGCGAGATTTTGAATCCATGATACCAACCGGAAAATATTATTATTAATATTATTGAAAATACATTGGGGTTGCGTCCGAAGACCCAAAAAGCCTAAAAATCAACAATGCTTTTATTTGAAGCACGTAATGATACTGAAATAATGATACAAAGAATGTACAAGAAAACAGAAAAAAACATCAAAAATAAAATTATTGTCAGTTATTATGATAACCCCATGCAATGTATTTGGTAAAAAAAAATTGAGAGTATTTTCGAATGCTCCGCCTGGCATAACCTACACACAAGTTCAGTCAATCGAGCACTTATTGTAATTTACTGCATGGTAGCCTTAAAACGAAGTTCGTGTATTTCAGCTTGGGGTGGTTATTTCCAGCATTTATTAAAAATCCTTCCACATTTCACATTCTCAGTGTTTTCTACTCAGTTTATTAAAATAATTATAACATATGGTTTTTTTCTTCAGCAAAAGTTTTGGGGAAAAAAATTCTAGAATTAAAAAAAAATGGTTAACAAAGCAAGAATTTTAATTCAAATTTTATTCAATGATGAAACTTCATCCTAAAAAGAAGTTTTGATATGAAATAGAGAAAGGGTTGCTAATTTAACCTCCATATCATGTAACAGGAATATTGAAAAAATATCCATGGTTAGTTCTTTGCGAGTGCACAAAAATTAAAGATTTTCAAGTTTTTAGCTTCACAAGAATACTAGAACAAAAAATTTTGCTATAGGAAAGACCCATGACCCATCTTAATTTCATACGAGCCTGCATTTTGTTACATTAATTAAGGAACGAACACCTTGTATGAGAACAAATATAAATCGTTCAAAATCTCCGCAATTTCTTAGATTAAATAACAAAATTCATGTTCTTTTATTGTTATAATCCGAGATATTATAATGTGGTCTTCCGGAAGCAGGTAATCCCAGCTCTCACTCCAGAACTTCCAGTCTACAAAAAGTCTTTTTCTTCTTAAACGGAAAGTTCATGAATGTTAACGTCTATTCAGCTCAAACCAACGTCCAGTCCACACTCATTATGAAAAGGTAACTACATATCCGATTTTAATGAGGTATTGAACACGACACCTGTTTTTATGGCGAAATATTCTTCTCCGGCTGCATGGCTATAAAGTACCGTAAAAATTCTATTTATTGACATTTCTCCCTTCCATATAAATATTGTCAGAGACTGGATTTGCAATTCCTACTATATGTTCTCCCGTTTCTGAGTATTGCAATAACCGTCTATCAGTTGCCCAGACGCATTACTTATTCTCAATTTGCATTTCATGCGTATTTCACATTCGGATGCGAAAGTTCAAGATCATATTTCAAGTACTTTGCATCACGCAACTGTCAGCCCGGAGTCTCTATTTGTTCATATTTGACAGCTTGATTGTAGAAGTAATGATATATCGAACTTTGTTTTCTAAATAAAAAATTATCAGTGACTATCTAGTGAATCTCCATCATCGCTCGAAAACCACTCAAGTGACTTCTTTCCACAGAAAGGCAAATCATATTAAAACTGGTGTATTGAGCACTAATGTGGATATGAGTATGAATGTTTATATTCGATATATTTGCTTGTATTTATAAGGAAAACATCAATTTTTCTACTTGGAATAAAAATTGAGCTTCCCATTATTTATTTGTTGATCTAGGAATCATATGAAGAAATAACCTTTTTATTACGAAACAAAACTTTTGATGGTTGATAAGTATGATCATTTACATTAGGATGATAATAAATATCTAGATGCATCTCCAACTCCTATCACTTTTACACTCACAGACAAGCTTAGTTCATCTTCTTTTGAAGAGCTCCAAATATTGTGCTAGTATTAACTTGATTGTTTTGTGAAATGGTACCATACTAATACATTTTCAGTAGCCAAATGTTGTTAGAAGCTTGTTGTTCACCACCTAGATAATGTCACCACATCTGAAGACTTCAGAATTTCTTGAAATTTTTCTGGATAACAATTTGAGATGGTTCAATCACATTGATCCGAGCATTAATCCGGTCTGTAGGAGATTGAAAAGTTCACATTTCACTAAAAATAGGGTATGGCATTTACTTTCCATTTCAGCGTCTGAAATTTACGAGTTAAGACACGAATCAGACCAAAGATTATAGAGAACTCTATAATCTTTGATTCAGACGAATGTTAGAGTACTGCTAGTGTACCAATGTACAAGAAATGAATATGAAACCAATGATTCCGCTACTGACGGTGACGATGATATAGCAACGGTCGAAAATGGAAGAATGAAGAAAACAAAATTTCAGACGAGCAGATGAAGATGTTCTTCGAAATGAAGATTAAAGCAGTGAAAAATGAAGCTCACTGTTAAGTTCAAACCAAAATTTCAGATTTCCCCAGAGTTGAGTAAAATTTGAATGTGATATCTTGATTTTGCAGATTCAAATTCAAATTATTTTTGTTCCTTTTCTGAATAATGCTATTCGTTCAATAAACAGATTACAAGAAAAATAAACATATCATGTTTTGATATCTTGTGTTTGAAAATTTGAACCAATCAAATATTTTCTTTTACTTTTATGGATATTATATTTCATTCAATAAACAACTTTTAAGAATAATTCTGTTT
Source organism: Hippodamia convergens (assembly GCA_038502775.1). Lineage (NCBI taxonomy): Eukaryota > Metazoa > Arthropoda > Insecta > Coleoptera > Coccinellidae > Hippodamia > Hippodamia convergens. The sequence goes on from CM076609.1 coordinate 31,722,171, forward strand.
TTTTATAATCCGGACAAATCGAAAATCCGGACAACTGCCTTGCCATCAATTGTCCGGATTGAAGAGATTGCACTGTACTTGATATCAGTCGAAAACTATTGCGAGTATTAATTAATCTATATGAATGAAAATGAATGTATTTTTATGTTTGTGTTTGTTCTGTATACATTTCTAATCCATGCCATCGAACTTTGACAAATTGTCAAATTGTTAAGTGCATTCCTGTGGGGGTATCTGTTATATTATATTTAAGTAACAAACTTTTTATAAAAAAATATTTAATTTTGGAAACTTGCTATCAATGAGAAAAACGAACATTGGAATGCTAACTCTTTCCACTGCAAATGTTGTTTATTGTTTTTGTATTAGTTTAATATACCTAATGTCATAATGTCAACATGAATCATATAAATTCTCAGAAAATATTACGGTATTTTTATTCTGATGTAAAATAAATATTGGTCAAGCATTTAAAAAATTAATCGGAGTCATAATCACGCGTTGGAACAGTTTTTCGTCTCTACTGAAAACTTGAAAATTTGGACATACGACATAATATGTCGGTTTCCACGTCGACAAATTGCAGAAAGTGAACTGTTAAACCAAAACGAGGAATATCATCAACACGTTTTGAGGTCTAATGATTCACTTCTATAGAAAACCTTAATAATCTGTAAATATTGCCAAAGTAGTGAAATTTTATAAAGAATTTCTTCTCGTCAGGTATAACGCAAACTTGTTTGGGCAACTACTTGCTGTTCATAAGTTATTAACCCATTCGAATTTCCAAAGAACATATTTTGTGGATTTTAGATTTCTCCGGTTTCAGATTGCAAATATTTACTTTGACTGTAGAAATACGCACTTCTGAAGTAGCTGCTGAATTTGAGATGATGGAGATTAAATTTCTTGCTCATTCGGATTGCAAATATTGATATTATTCATCTCGAGTATAGTGTTTCGTTGATTGACTTTGTGAAACGTCTTCATGGGTGCCCACAGAATTTTTTATCATGGAGGGGCAAAATAAAAATTTTTAAAAAAAGATGACACGCCAATGATTGTCGTAGGCGATATCAATATTCCGTTTCTTTCTTTTTCCATATATTTTCCAATATATTTTCATAACACAACATGAAGTGATATAAAATAATACACTTTATCATTTCGAAACAAATCAACTTACATGAAACAACATTTAGAGACGATTAATTATAAAAAAATATGGAGAACAGAGTAAAATGAATGTTGTAATTGCTAATGAAAAACGAAATATCCGCGAGTAATAAAAAAAAAAATATACATATAGGATATGTCAGAAGTAATTTTAGTTGATCGTTGCAGATGGCAATTGAAGTTGAGAGAGTAAGTAAAACTCTCATCAGGTTTGGAAAAGTATCTTCTCCATGCCAGCTTATAAAATTCTGAAATCACAAAGGAGATAAAGATTTAATTTCTTTTCTAGTGCGGAGTTACATTTTGCTATCACCTGATTCGTTGAAGAATCCTATTCCGTTGAAACAGTATTATAAAATTCACCCAAATTTTTTACATTTTCCTAAAGCTCGTTGTAAGAATTATCCTTGTCATAAATTTTCAATATCTAGTAAAAATCTTAATTTGATATAAGGGTCAGTTAATCGTGAACATATTTCTTATTGGAGACAATCAAGAATGCTCTTCATAACACGAGAAAATTCACTTTCGGCGGAAAAACCAACTTCTCTAATTCTCTCGGTTTTTTGCGGCGTTTATCACACGTTGTATCAATATCCCACTTTTCACAGATTGACCTCTTCATACAGCTTGCCCCGGATTTCGGCTAGTGATCGCTAATTATTCAAGATCATGAAACGCTTATCTAAAATTCAATGCAGGACCTTGTAATCTGAACTGTACACGATCAATTCTCTTTAAGATTTCAAATCGGAAATGAACTAAAGTTATGAAATAAAAAGTACCTAAGTCTTTTTTATAATGGAATTGTAGCTCCACTTCTGTTGCCACTTGTAGTGGTACCTTCTGCCAGTTTTTCTAATAGTTCTACTATATTCCCTAGCTCATCGACAATAACCATAACCGCTTATATTCTGGTGCCCCATGTTTCAGATTCACGTTTGACAGTTTTTTTCACGGCATTTTTTTATTTTTCATCGTGAAGAAAACAAATATATGTTTTCAATTATTCCAGAGTATGTCACAACGATTGAGTCTTGTTTAGCTGCAGTAACTCCTACTTAATCCAACAATTTTCTTTGTTTTGCTCACCATTTGGCGCCCCTGTATGAGTAGCGCCCGGAGCATGATGCCCTTCCTTGCCCCACCTTCGCTACGCCACTGCAATGAATTTCGAAGCTAGATACTGAAATATGATTCAAAATTACATGGAATTGCTCTAGAAAATCAAAACAGCACATAAGCATATACATATAATCAAAGTTAACAAATTGTGAAATTCGAAAACATAACACATAAAAACATTACTTCTGAGAACAAAATACTCAATCGTAATATATACCATTTTTTATTTCAAACTAAAAACCAGTCTTATGTAATAATTATCGAAAAATAAGAGACGTCGCATGAAGAATCCCACGTCAAAGAACCCGATAAAAAGAAACCTCGGATCATCTTGTGACGTTCAAAGAGAACACGCATGAGCAAAATCATTGAAAACTCTCGGTGAGGATGAGTTCAATAGATTAGAAAGTCATATTGAGGGTGCTGTGCTGAAAAACGATTAAATTCATCCATTAGGCGAATGTCAGGTTAACATCTTCATTGAGAACTGGTACTTATATCAAATAAATTCATGAAATCAAACAATTTCAAACTTTTCACTTATTAAATATCAAAATGAATAGGTAGAAAGTACACGCCGAAAGGCCAAATGCATCACAGCACACCCTGTAACCTGTGAGAGTTTTATACTCGTCGACCGTGCTTTGTATTGAAAAAAACCACTCGCAGTTAACATGATCCCAAAGTGTATACGAATCAGTCCTTCAAGTATAAGAATACGATCAAGATATAATATCAACAATTAAACGATGAAGTTCATAATTGTGCCGACTTCACCGACAGTTTTAAAATAAGTGGGTACTGAATTCAAGAGATTTAGAATAAAAAAAAATACAGTTCACTAAAACCTCTCATCATTCATAAATTAGGAATAATGACATATTTTGACTCGGGGTGAGTCCCCATCATCTACTACATGATTAAAGATGTTTTCTTAAATTATGTTTTTCTGTCCTAGGAAGGCGTATATACTTCTAACATGAATGGAGCCGCTAATGAATAATGAATGATTTTTTTATATCTTAGAATCCTACATATTGAAAGCTGATTTGTCACAAGAATTCATCATGTATTCAAATGACGCACTGACTGCACTGATTGACAGATATATTTTCACTTTCATTGAACAAACATTCCTCTCAACAATCATTTTCATGAATATGAAAATGAGTTGTAAAAAATTGCAGTTCTCAAAACATGGCACTTATCAATTCGAGGTTTTGCATATGCATAATCAAGTGAAACGGTCCGTATATGATAAGTTCTTTATTTGTGCATTGAAACTTGTCATAATTATCTTCAAGTAAATGCATAGATAATTTTCTGAAAAATCAGATAGCAGCAATCATAATTTTTCATATATAGTTAAACCTGAATTGCAACGTGCTGAGTTGATCAATGTTGAAGAAATTAAAATGAGTGATTGACATATTAATAATATATGCCTTTTCTTTTTTCCGTAATATGGGTTACTCAGCTGAATCGATATTCAATGGGATAATTACATCAGGAAGAAACACGTGTAGCAAAAAAATTACATATACTTTGGAGGAATTACCTAACTGAATCTGCAGATCTAATCTCAAATATTCAATATTACCAGAAACATTATATCCACAAGATCGTCAAATTGTTTATAGTTGGGAATAAATCAGTCAAACCATGACAATGAGTCACACTTATTTAATTCTATTATTTAATTTATAACCAATTTTATGGTTCCACCTTCTCGTTGACAACAAGTGTTGATTATATTTTTCTTCCACAGTGGACTCTTCATGGAGCTTTTCAAACCGATTTTTTCCAGCTGAGGAAGGGTGAGTGTTGAATTAATTAATTAGTTGAAATTATTTGCTTCCTCGAATTCCCCAAGGTTTTAAACCATAGCCTTCAAGTTGACGAAACCTTAGTTATCTGGAAAGGGTGCGGCCACACCCGATACATTCTTCATGGGGAATTCTCACGAAAATTAACTTCGTGTTAACATTTATCGAGATTTCCTCGGACCACCAAGAAAAAACTAGTTTTTTTAACTTTCTTTCAAAGTCTTGATAGTTTTCTAATAAATTTTTTCACACGCAGTGACAAAGTGAATCCTTGTATGCAGTGAATGGCAGTAAATAATTTATCGTCTATTTAAAAATTCACCAGAGTACTATTTGGTTCAACGCTTATAGGAGAAAAATAAAAATTGAATATCCCTACATTCTTCAAACACCTCATTTACTGCGGTTTCAGACAGGTTGAATGCAAATACATACCATGAATCTTATTATTCAGAAATTTGCGGTTTACGAATAATCGATTATACTTTTTGCAATGCCTTTGGTTTCGTTATGAATCATGATAAACCCCACATAGAAGAATGATTTATTTTTTCTCCAAGCTTTAACAATTGCTTATGTAAAAAAAAGTTAGGAAAAGGGGAAAAAATAAGGAATAAAGATAAAGGAATCAAAGTGATTAGAAAATTTCCCCGTAGTAGAAGTAGTACTAGTCGGGTGGACGTAAGTTTGATTTTTTCCGCCATATTGTTATTAATGCCTTATGTTGTAAAAGTGGATATTTTTCAAAAACTTATTGTATAGCGTAGAAAATAATTTTCATAAAACCAATTTTTTTTTAATTTCAACACCCTGTATCTCAGAAACAGTGCGTCAGAGACCCATAGTTCATGGGAACTTCATATCATAAAATCATCTGAGGATTAAGATCCCGAATTTACGGAACCTTATTCTGAAACACCCTGAAAAATGATGATCATATAATTAAGAGTTTTTGTGTTAATAAAATATGTGAAAATTTGTAGTTCGATATTTCGATGGCTAAAGTCAAAATAAAACTTATTTAGCTAAATTCAAAATATTGGGACATTATTTGGGCTCAAATAATGTTGGACCCAAATAATGTTCCAACAAATATTCCATTATCAATAATATCTCGTTCACAACTAAATTCAAAATTGCTATGTTGAGTAACTATGTTTTATACAAAAATCAGGATCTTGAATTTAGGTACCCCATATTACCCCGGATTCCCATACACGATTATCGCATTTGAAAATTTATCGGCATTCTGAAAATATTGGCCTTATGAAATATGAAGCTGAAACTATAAGCTGAAATTGAATTGAAGGTCAAGTATTATGGCTGTTTCAACCTCCCCGTTTTTTTTCATCTCGACATTTGCATCACACTATAGGGATAATGAGATGATTCTTGTGTGGGAAGACGTGATTATCTAGAAATTATCATCATCTCTCCAATACATATTTGATACAATAAAGATGACACAAAATAAATAATACAAGATTCCAGTTTTAATTTTTTTCAATTGTGGAGGATTATTATAATGTTTCATTAAAAAGAATCTGTTCCACTTCATTGTAAATTCCAGTTTCTTCAGTTTTACATTGATATTCGAACATCCTTTCATCTCCCAAGTACAACTTGCGAGGTATCAAATTTTCTCAAAAACATTAATTATTTTCTTTCCATCATATTTATCAGTTCAAGTCCTGTAAACAGTGGATTTTAATCAAATTACCGCAGCTAACTTCAGGATACACCGTCATATAAAATAAATTAGTCGAATATTAACGAAAAAACCGTCTGTTCATATATTTGCTGTCATATGATTTTGAAAAGATTTTACTTATTCTACGAAATTTACAAATACAAAACTTTTTCTTTGTTGAGTTACCACGAAGTTAAATTTGTTGGCTAGTATCATTTTGGTTCTCAAAATTCAAAAAGTTTCAATATTCCTTTTTTTGCCAGGATAATTTCCAGAAATTACTCCATATATTCATCAAAAAACATTATTAGAACTTATTTTTGCAGAAAGTTAACTTATTTCTCGTTTTGTTGTCTATTCACATTTTGTGGTATCTCCAGAACATTATGAAATCTATACAGAACACAAACCAAACTACGCCAAAATATTATACAAAAAATTCTATACCAACTCCACAGGAGTCAGGTATCACTAACAAATCACAAGCCATACTTAACTTGATATTTGAGGAGCAGACTTGCAAAACGCAGTTTTCACTTTTTCATCCAAAGGTCGCGTTGCATTCTTCATTTGATTGACTATCGTTTCATAAAATCCTGGACATTCAAATCGCATTATTGCCTGCTCAAAATGTAAGCTGCAAACCACTTAGACATACAAAGAAAAAAAATAGACAGTTTGAAAAAATTACTTGTATCGATATCTGTACAGAGTTGGGATGGTTATTGGTTAAAATTTTTGCAGAGCACTGTGAAGATGAAGAAATTATCTTTGAAGAAAATGAATAATCCTAGAGGAAATTGATTCAATCCAAACAGTATAAAAAACAAAATATGATAATCATAAAGAACATGTTTTGTTTTTTTTTTATAATTATTTACACAAAAACCGGTTTGGGCGACCATCAAAACGCTGTTTTTCCACTACAGACATGCAAATAGCATTTTGTCCAGCTCTATTTTTCAAATAATAGAGCTTATTTCTCTTTTTTCAGCCAACAAATGCAATAATTACTCATGCTTTTTTTACCTTGTTTTAAGTTACAAATCACAACACCTTTTTGGACATCAGTTTTTCGCCTTTCCTGAAAATTTACAATTTTGGACAAACTGCGTTTTGCAAGTCTGCTCCTCATTTAATGATATTCTAGATAATGCGTCCTATATCAAATATTGGGAGAATTTGCAGTATATAAAAATTAAATTATCTGCAATCCGACTTAATAATGCTAATGGTAGACTTCCTCGTCCATTCACTCTGGTAGCTATCAAATTATATATTCTCATCATGACCTATCGGTTTTGGATCGGAAGGAATCTTTATCGAAAAAGACAAATTTGCTTTTCGTGTTCTAATCCTGGTGTATTCGAGAGGAAAATAAATTATACGGTAATAAAATTATCACCTTCGCATCTCTTTGACTTGTTGACTGAGCTCCTAATTTGGAAGAAATGCGGCATTATGTACATAAGGAGCGGGTTTCCCATACTGCAATTATATAAGTGGGGACACTGTGAAAGAGATATGTTAATTTTCACTTTGTGATTGACCTTAGCATAATTTTATCGTAAAACAAACTGAACAGATCCATCGTAATCCTGTGGATTAAATTGAAGAGGAATTATGTGCAGGTTGGAGTTCTTATCTGTATACCTACAAACATATATATGATACCTTTGTAGGTAGGGTACTTTGAGAGTATCCAAGGAGCGATTCAGGAAAATCACTGGCGTAAAGCAGACGCTATTACGCCCTTGTTCAAATTTACAGCCAGTTACGAAACATTATGCTATTTTGCCTCAAATATCGCCGCATTCAAATGACAGCTTGTTAGGAATATCAGAGAATTAAATGCAATACCCCGAATTTTTTCCGAAAAATAAGATCTTTTTCATTCAATTGCGTTCGACTCATCCTCATTCAATCTTCATCGGTTTATATTTGTAGCCAATCGTCGAAGGAAAACCGCATATAATCTTCTTTCATTCTTTTCTCCGTAAGTAATAATATGATGATATACTCATTTGTTTCTTTTATTGTTCTTATGTTCCGGTGAGATTTCACTTTATTCGTGTTTTCGAAAAATAAATGCCGAAATGAAAATGAGTGCTGACCCCGTTCTAAGAGAAACTGAATTATAAAATCTTATTTATTTTATTTAAGTTTTTACATCAATTCAAACTATGCAGAATGTGAAATTATGATTGTCATTCATATCTATTTCAGCAATCTCTGACATATATTCTTCCTCAACAGATGGAACTATTAATTGGCTATTTTGGTCGATCATCCTAGTTCTATAGCAAACTTTTCTAGAGCTTCAATACCATTCTTTTTTTGTTGTTTGTATTCTTTTCTGCTCTGAAAACATGGAAATCGAATTTCTTGGAACTGATAATTTTATTTTCTGTCGAATCAGTTCTTCAACTTTGAATACGCCGTTAACAAAAACCCTAGCAAAAACCTACCATAAGAAGTTACAACAGGTTTTCTTCATAGTTTTATCTTCAAAATCTGGAATCTACTAAAGGATAATTGACTCGGTTCACATTAGGAAAGCAATATTGCGGATATTTTTTGATAATTCACTTCCTCTGTAGGACAACTTAGTTAATTTAAAATTGTAAGCTTGAAATTTTTTTTATTAAAGTAGGTAGTATGTTGAATAAATTGTATATTTCATGTTTCTCTGGATGTGAAAATTGCTAGCATTTGTTCACGTCTTCATTAATAGAGATAATGAATGAAATATTTCAATCATGATAAAAGCTATCGCCGTTTTTTTTATTGGCTACCGTTTTGCCTATAATACGTTCGTAACGACCTGATCCATTTACTCATGTATTTTCAAATCTGTTGAAGAACCTTCGCAAAGTTGTTTATTTTATCACCTTCATGGCATTCTTAGTACGATATGAGTATGAGTAATGAAATTATTTCGACACGTTTCTGAATTGTATATGAATAGTTATTTGGAGATTCTTTTTGAATCGTTTGGTATAACATCTCTCCATATCAGACATCTTTCTTCATCGGGTAAATGTTCTTTGAAGTAGAATTTTTTTTTTGTCCTCCTAAAATCAGTAGAATCTTTATGGTTCCATATAAAGGGTGTTGTTGAATATTGCTGAAACATTATTTAAATTATTTTTGGTCGGAGCCGGTAATTTTAATTGTATAGGAAGAAAAGGGCTCATTTTTGGAATAAACATTGACAGATTTTTATTCAATGAATTTTGTAACAATATCTGTAGAAACAAACTGGAACTGGACACATGAATTTAACTAATTTTCTTCTGAAACAGTTAATATGTATCAAGAAGTCAAAAAGTTGTCTGCAGAATTTTCATTCTTCCTCAAAGATGACAATTTAACATTTCAATATCTGCACGGAAATGCACTTTTCAACAATATCACAGAGAGTGAATTGAAAAAGGCAAGATTCAGTCTATTGTTGAGTTTAATAAAATTAAGGTTTCGTGTGTCTATTCCCAAGTTTTTATGGTCGAAATTGAAGCGATTTTTTCAGCCCATTTCCAATTAGAAAAATTCTCGCTGCTTATTCAGAAATATAATAGCAAAATCATTCATTTTCGTGACAGTTTCCCTGAGGGTTACAATGAACATACCTATAAGCGCTTCATTATGAATATATTTACGTTCTATGAGCCAAATAAGGACATCAATGTGATGCACTAGAATCACTCTCATTCTTAATAGATATCATACCGCTGTGAAGAGTCAGATCGATCCAAGTTGTTATGACCAATAAATTCTTCATCAAACTCACCCATAAACTTCACTATCATACGACAGTTTATATTCTTCAAATAACGAAAATTAACTCGATGAACCGATCATCGTCACTTCAGTCGAAGAACAGTTTCACGAGATGAAGCCTTTCATTTAATTTGATTTATTGCCCACTAAAAGAAGCCGTGAAATTATGGCCAATTTACATATACACCACAGCCGGCAATGCATAAAGATGAGGCTTGATTGCGCGCTATAGGTAAGCCAAGGTGTTAATTTCATAATTGTATGAAATTGGATCCACTTTCGCAAAAACGGTCACTTATCCAGAGCAGGAAATTTACAATGGTAAACAACGTCGCAAAGTATTATTCTGCCTGCATACTCCAAACACTCACACTCTGGTGGTGGTTTTTTGAGATATTCTAAATTTGCTTGGAAACTTGGTTCAAGTTCATACCAGTAGTGTTACAACTTAGGTTTTAGTGGATTTCATCTTGTTTATTTCTGAATTGTTTGCAATTTTTCTATTATTATTCTGTATGTTCTGCAAAAATTCTACAAATAAACACTATTATTATTATTATTATTGCGGCTAATAACCTTAGCAGTTGATGCCGCAATAAACTCACATAAAAAAAATATATTATTATTATAAAAGTGTAATTGCTAATTGCGCCGGCAGTCGGTAACACTGAAGTTTAGTTTTTTTTTCTCATTTCATATCCAATATTATCACATTAATTTTTTGTTTGCCAGTTATAATGAATACGAATCAAATCCTAAAAATATCCAGAATATGAAATTGAATAGTTCTAATATATATAAAGATAGTATTCATTCCAAGGTGAAATAACAATATTGTTCAGAGTAAAAATCAAGTAATAATATGAAACATTGTCACACAAATTTGGGAACAGATTTAACAAAAATAATCTGTCTATCTCGATTAAGAGATTCTTAACATTTTTCTCTAATGAGCCCATTTTTGTACATGCTTTGATGCTGTTTGTGACTTGGTTAATAAATTTGATACCATCATATTAGTAGTTATTCAATCAACTAGTTTATTAATGACATCGATTAATGGTCAAGATATTGTAATGTGCGAGCACAGCGAGCGCGTTAATACTTAATCGCTAGATTAATAAATAATAAACGAGTTGATTAAAAGATTTTTCTGTCGACATCATTATGAATTGAAATAAATTTATATTTTGCATAATAGATACATTTGAAATAGTATTAATTTCTATGTTCATAGAAACTGAAGTTTCAGTAGAGTTGTCATATTACTCGTTTCAATTCTGATTACTTTATGTTTGATCGCCTTTAAAATCATACAATAAAATAGCAAAATCTTACATTGAAATGGGTCGTTATTGATCAATTTTATATACGTTAAAATGAGTTTTTATCATGAGGTCGGCGGAAAAAATAAATTTCTCTTTGGTGTTTGGGAAAAATGATGATAAATTCTTTCAATATTGTTTCAAATAAAAAGCAAATACAATAATTATTGTTGATTGGGGTCATTGCTGAAAATATATTTTGGTCCTTTCATTTAAAACGGTACAAATAGCTCTTAGGATGCAGGGATATTATTAAAATTATTATAATTATTGAAGTGATGCATTCGAAAGAGTAAACAGGTCACTCACTCATAGAGGCGAACTTCTGCTGCACTTCTTATACGAAGGTGGAGTGAAAAGTTTCCGTCTCGACCAAGGTATGGCTTCATTAGGTCTACTTTAGGAGGGATTTCCTACAGTATCACTCCTACCCAACTTGTATGTAGAATTTCAGCGAAATCGCTGCGTTATCTTGCGTTTGAGAGGACATTACGCGAGACGCTTCCGTTTTTTTCGTGAAAATGAAAAAATTTTAAAAATCAAATCGTGTGGGCACCTCTGACGAGCCTTGCTGAGTACAGCCCGTTGAGGTCACAACTTCAGAAAAGATTGAGAAAATCCATCGAATAGTGTTGAAAGTGTATGATATAGCTAAGGCCTGTAAGATGTTATCTGAACGCATTCGAAATATTTTGCACAACCATTTGCCCATGGAAAAGCTGTTTGCCAAGATGGGTGCCGCGTTTGCTAACGCTCGACCAAAAATTGATTCGCAAAACCATTTCTACCGACAATTTCGCGCTGTATAGGCGTAATCCAAACAAATGGTTGAGTTGAATCATAACTGTTGATGACACTCGGGTTCACCACTACATTTCTGAGGATAAGAAACAGTCAAAACAATGGGTTGGAAAAGGGGAACCAACTCCAAAAAAGGCAAAAACAATTTCATCGGCAAATAAGATTATGTTTTTTAGGATGCCAGAGGAATTATATGCATTGATTTCTTGAAAAGGGTAATACTATCATTGGTCAATACTACGCAGAGTTATTGCAGTGTTTGAATCAGGGGTGCAAATTAAATGACCTCATTCGGCGAAGAAAAAATGTTTTTTCATCGCGATAAAGCAAAAGCGCATTCTCCGATTGTTGACAAGTCCAAAATCCACAAATCGAAAATTGAATTGATGCTGCATCCTCCCTACTCTCCAGACTTACCCTATCAGCGACTACTACCTGTTTCCTAACCTCAAAAACTGCCTTGTTATCCGAGTTATCGGTGCTGTTGATCAGTATTTTGAGGAGCTTGACGAATCTACTTTTAAAACTGGTATAACTCAATTAGAAGACCGTTATGAGAAATGTATCAGTGTTGATGGAGATTATGTTGAATAATAAAGAAAAAAAATACTTGAAAACATCGTTTTTCTAGGTCAGGATGGAAACTTTTCACCCCACCCTCGTATATGAAGGAGCTCAATTTGAGTCCTTGTAAAGACACGGAGGTTAGAAGAAAGCTGTGTTGTGAAGGTTAAATGGAAAATTTCATGGTGGTTTAATTATTGGAGCCATATTTGGGTCAACTTCTATGTGATCCTCATCTCTCAAGCATCCGATTCCTGTGAACAGATCATTATATTTATAAAATAATTTAGCATAATTTTCATTCGATATTTAAGAAATATGGTTTTTATTATTTTAAGTCAATATCTTGACTTCAATTATTTCCTCTAAACCTGATATTGCACATTTATCAATATTCATTACATGAAATTCTCAATTATGTGGTTATATTTTGTTTCTAATGTACAAATTTCAAAAATATTTAGAGTTTCCTTTCCATGAATTTTCTTTAAAATGTTCTTATTTGAAAATTTTTCAATTTCTCAAATTCAGAATTTAGCAATATATTAACATTTTTCGCTCGTGTATCAAATTTAAATTCGACATTTGAAGAATCATTCCATTTCAAATTCTCATAACACTCTGATTCATATGCAATTTGGAACAATCCTAAAGAACCTACAAAAATCTTCAGAAGTTTCGTGCTCTAAAAGGCTGATATTTTCAGATATACACATTTCAGAGAAATGATTCAGTTTATGATAAATGATACACTTAACTTTAAATGCTGGACATTTCTCACGTTGATGTTGATGACCATATGATTGACATTGGAGATGAAATGATGAAAATGAAGTTGGTTCTGGTTTAAGGATAATTTTGTCATGCGACTAAATAAAAAAATCATTCCATTTCAAATTCTCATAACACTCTCTTTCATCTGCAATTTGTAACAATTCTAAAGAACCTAAAAAAATCTTCAGAAGTTTCGTGCTCTAAAAGGCTGATATTTTCAGATTTACACATTTTAGAGAAATGATTCAGTTTATGATAAATGATACGCTCAACTTTAAGGCTTCGTACACATTAGGCGTTTGGCGTTGCGTTTAACGCGCGTTGGCAGCGTACACACTGCAGCGTTAGTTCGGCGTTAGATCAGCGTTATATTTTATTAATTAAGGCGAGCATACCGTACTAGTTCAGTAAATACTTCAAAAATGAATGCTGAAGTGATTCGGTGTGTGTGGTTTATCTACGGTCGATATAAAAGGCGATGCCAAAGACAAAAAAAATTTGGGTACACCCAATATCACGCGATAGACTAACGAATGGAAGGTTTCAAATACTGTATCCAAAATTACGGCAACATTGATCGAAGTTTTTCAATTATGTCAGAATGTCTGTCACATAATTTGATGACCCACTCAATATGATCAAAGTGGATAGTAAATCAACCACCTTCAGAGAGACAATATCTCCAGAAGAAAAACTTGTTGTCACTTTGAAATTCGTACTTTTGAATGGAACAATAAGAAACATTTTTTCAAACTGATCTAAGCTTTCTGATTGCTGGCTTCGTTATGATTCCCACCCTGTCTGCAGTGGCGTTCGAGCTCTAGTCCACTGCTGAGAAGTCTGTGTTGATGTTAATATCAACATAGTTATACGCTCCTGGATTAATTGAGGAATATGGAAATAGATATGCTTGATGTGTTGTTTTCGTTTGAGGAATTTGTGCTCTTTGAATGATATTGAGCAATTCACTTTTCCTTGAAAGGCGTCGGTTCTTGGGTACTTTTTTCATTTCACTGTACAGGGTGGACAAAATTGGTGAACTAGAATTTTTTAACCGAAAGAGATAGAGGAAAATGAATCACACTTTACGGTCATCTTTTTTAGAGAAACTGATAAATCCATCAACTGCATTCCTCTTCTTTTGTTTTCGAGACTAAAATTGAAATTTGGGAGATTTTCAATTTCGGTCTCCTTTTTCTGAATGTGCTAGGATGTTAAATGAAAACATCATACAGACACTTTTTCCATAGCAATCCAGTAGTGTATGTTTTCTCAGGAGGAAAAAATACAACTTCATCTCATAGCATAAATAAGCAAGGAAGCCTATTGGGAAGAAATATAGTATGCTACTGGAAAAAATGTCTTTATAATGCTTTCATTTTGACATCCGAGCACAAACAGAAACGGAGAAAATGACCGAAGTTGATATTTTGGACTGAAATTCGAAAACAAGAGAAGATGAATAGGAATGCAGTTGATGACATTATCAGTTCCCCCTAAGATTTTTTTTTATCTGGAACTTTTCCATGAATATTGAAAATTTCAACTATCTCTTCCCAATTCCTTTTTTTCGCTATTTTATTTTTATATTCGGGACTCGACATGTCACACCAAGCTGGTTTTTTTAACCTCATCAATAAATAAGTCAGTATCAAAATTCCATTTTCATTTTCAAATTAGATACAATCGTCATGAAAACGCACGTTGAAGTGTGTACGACTGCATAAGAACACATGTATCTCGAAACGCCCACCTGACGCATATTCAACGCGCGCTTCAAAAAATATCTTGAAACGCACGTTTTCCGGGCGTTGGATACAAACGCTCATTTTGCATGTGTACGGGTACATAAGAGCACTTGTTTTTCGAAACGCGCGCTAGCAAGAAGCGTGTTTCGAAACACCTAATGAGTACCCAGTCGAATATCCTCAAACGCACGTTTTACGAGCGTTGGATCAAAAACGCGCGTTTGCATGTGTACGGATACATTGGAGCACTTGTATTTTGAAACGCGCGTTTGGCTAACGCGCGTTTCCTAACGCCTAATGTGTACATGGTCTAAATGCTGGACATTTCTCACGTTGATGTTGATGACCATATGATTGACATTGGAGATGAAATGATGAAAATGAAGTTGGTTCTGGTTTAAGGATAATTTCGTCAAGCGACTAAATGAAAAAAACTCGCTTTTCTAATTATTAACTATGCATTGCTCAGAGTATCCAATGACAACAAGTAAATGACATCTTTCGTTTGAGTGAGAAATTTCCTGAATACCTATATATAAATTATTGTACTGATTTTTCATGTACTCGTCCTGAAATTGCAAGCGTTGTTGGAGTCGCGACAATAAACCTATTGCCAGAAAAGTCATGGGGGAAGTTCGAAAAGCAGTGTGATTCGAAAGAAAGTTAGAAGTGTTCCTACACTGAAAACGTAATGATGGCTAACTTTAAGTAAAAAGGAAAGCGGATCAGAAGAAAGGGTGAAAAATTGTTGATTTGAAAGGCTGTGCATTAAAAGCATGAAATTCACAAACTCACCAAAATAATTGATCCAAATTGTTTACAGTTCATTATTTGAATAAATGTGAGGCATTTTTCGACAACTTTGCCGAAATGCGAAATAATCAGAAAAATTAGACACGGATAATTTTTAGTATAATGACAACGCACCACCAGATATGCATGAAACTTTAGGTTTAAATATATCGGAAATATATCATATTTTATACGAAAATTTTTTTTATATAATGACTTATGATGATGACTTCTATAAACTCCCGAAAAAGAAGCGTCACCTTTGAAAACAACCTGTATTATATCGAAATGTATTCCCTCTTGATATTTACGTATTTGGCTGCCGTCTTTCACTTATCGGCGACATGGTGCTCAGTGGTGTTATTGCTCCCGAAATGTCTCCAATTAATAATTAATTTTATTGCTCAATTAAAATCCAAAATATAACCACAGGACATATTTTCTGGGACGTAAAAACCTGAACACCCGATGAAAAACATTCGTCGGGCTGTTTGCACAGCAACAACTTAAATCAGCGTTTTTATTTTATTGGCAATATTTCTCACATTACGCTCCACTTCCAGCAAAAATTAAGGCAAGAACCAAGAATATGAAATGTTTGAGGTATCATAATTTACACATAAATTTTATTTATTGCATGCGCCAGAAGCGTAATGATTTATACATCTAGAAGACTAATAGCTGTAATTTTTCTTCGTATGTGCATACTTGGCAGTGATCCCTTCAAGCTCATACACTTAGAGTGAAAAATTAACAGGTAATGGTCATATTTTGTGATTTGTGGATACATATTTTTACTCTTGGTTTCAGCAGGATAATTTATACAATTATTTAGAATGGCAAATGTACAGTGTGTACCAGCCAATTTTACTCAACATAAACTCCTAACACCTGATCATTTACGATTATTTTGCTAGGATGATGTAACTGTTTCAGTTATGGGAACATTTTCTGTCGTCAATATTGATTGTACAATAAATCTAAAAGCACTTAATATTTTCCATAAAGGTAAAATTAAATAAGGGACATTTCTGAAAATCTACCCTCTGAAACTTAACTAATAAAGAAATTTTTTCATAACGGAAATACTTCTTCTCAAATTTTACTTTTTCGTCACGAGCAAATAAATTAAAAAAAAGTTTTGACTATTTGCTCCTGACAAATTGGTGCAAAAATGTACTCGAGGCAATTTCATAAGAAAAAAATTTCCAACTGGTTTCATGTCAGTGACAAGGAAATCAAACCCCAAAGAGTTTTCATAAAATTCAGAATCCTCCCAGAGTATATGGCGTATTTGAGTGTTGATTATTTCCTGAAGCGGGAGTAGTATAATGGAAAAAATAAACGAAGTTATGATATTCACTCGGTTTCGAAAATTTCTTTCTTGAAAATATCATCTAATATACAGAATGTTCCGAAAAAAGTTGACCCCGTCACTAGGATCTGTATCCGATCTGGCATCCGTTCTCAAGATAAAGAGAAGAAGGTTCAAGGAAAACATTCATGAAATTTTTTTCGATATTTTCAGCATTATTGATGAGGACTAATTTACACGACAAAAAATTTCTGATTCACAAAATGCCTACTGATGAATTATCATAAAAATGGATAATAATGATACGCGGTATCGATTTTTACCATGTATACTGAGTACCTACCTTCTCGATGTAAAATCGAAAGTTGACTTAAAATTTTGATGAAAAAATGTAACCTAAACAAAGCCACGTTCAGTACTACTTTGTTCGAACAGTGTCTAGCCCCCCATATGAGAGTCAGATATAAAAATGAATTCATAGGATGAATCAGCAACATATTGATATAAAATTGCATCACAATGTTGCCATTACTTGGGCAAAATCGTAAAAAATGAGTATACAATTTTTTTCTTCAACGCCCTCTATATCTTGAATACTTATGTCTCTTCAATTTTTTTTCTATATTACAAACCTCAATAATTTTTCAGTATTTTTCAGTTTTCTATCCTTGAGACAGGGTCACGTTTTTCTGAACACCCTGTATGGAAACACAATCATTCAATCAGAGGTCACATAGAGAACTTCTTTTCGGTACAATATAATATTTATTCAGCTAGCTCCACCTTCACATTTATTTGCTCATCGAAAGTAAACAGATAATGACAATTTAATCTCTTTGATTTTTCTACTAATATTTATATTTCCTTACAATAAGTGAACGACAATGGCAAGTTATAGGTTGGTATGCTCGAATGCAGAAGAAATCTTCATATTCATCAATTCATAAGCTGCTATGAAATGATAATTTTTAATTTTTGTTCTATATCACTCAAATTTTCGAGAAAAGAGTTATCGTGAATATTAGAATGGTGTTTCTTTAAAAACGGGTGGTTACTAAAAACTGGCGTACAAGAACATTCAAAGACAATAGAAAACACCCTTTCCTATTAGAGTCTATTAGATTTTTATTTAAGATTTATGTATACTTTAGTATATCAAGGGATTTCTAACTGGAACTTGACTTCTTTCATCGATTAAATTATTTTGCTCATTTCTTGAACGCTCCTCACAACTATGGATATTCGCTGAAATTTGAGAAGTTGTACTTAAGAACCCTGCATTCACACGGTACTTTTCACATTTGAATGTTAAACTCAAAACCATTTTATCTCCTGAACAGAATCCACGATTCATCTGAAATTTGCAATGAGATTCAAGAAAATTTCAACCAATTATCATTTGATTTACAGGTTCGTACCACATAATTTTGACAGTTCCATAAAGTTCGCGAAATCACCCTATACCAAGATTTCTCCGATATCTACGTAAACTATGACATTAATTTATTCAATTCGTCAAATAACATTGCATGTCACTATCCAGGTTGCCGAGGACAAATTTTTTTCTTGATAGTAAAAACAATTTTTTCTCCCGTGTCTATATTCAACATCCTATTCCTCTCATAACGAAATGGATTGTGTGTTTGCATTTTGTGTGAAATCTTAATATGGGAAATGTTGTGATGTTGAGATTTTTTATCTATTAGGAATTATAATTGTAACTGCTCCTCATAGCACGAGTCTCATGTTTTAGCACAGTCTCTTGTACTGTTTTCACATGAAAATGGAAATTCATAATACACATATATATCTAAATTCTCTTTATAATATCATTCTTGACGAAATTGTCTACTAAACTGCCTAACCAGTGGCGTAGCAGAGGGCCCCGCAGACCCCGCAGTGCGGGGGGCCCCGGCAGTATGGGGGCCCCCGAGCCAAACGAAAAGGTTTGAATGGGGCCCCAGAAACTATTGAACTTGCCGAGTCGCTATATTTTTCTGATGATATAACGAACAAAACCTAAACAATGATGGTACAGTTATATATTATCGAAAAAGAGAGAAATGTTCCTGAATTATATTCAAAACACATAGAAGGTTAAGAGTAATTCGATTCCACATATCCCTCAGTCACACCCAGTGCTACCCTATTTTGAAGAGTTTTTATAGCGTCAAGCTTTTCGGTATTTCTCTTTGAAGGTCGCCACATGATCCTTTTATTGGGGGCTCGGCGGCTTATTTGACATGTTGTTCTTCAGGCGGCTTGCGTCTTATCTGTTATTGCAGAAATTATTGTCAATTCTCCAATCAGGATATTTTTATGAAGAAGGGGAAATTATATGAAATCTTTTTATTTTCATTTCCATTCTAGTAGTGAGAGAAACAAGTGTTTGAATACGAAACCACGTTGTGAGTTTGTTTACAATCAACGACAAAGTTTTCAATGTTTTGACTCTTTTAGTGTCTTTGGTTTTAGGATTACAATTTCATCCAAGGTTAGTTCTAGAATTAATTGCGTAGCTCATTTATCCGTCAAGAAACATCTCTCGTATTTTTTCATTTTCAATATTGAAAAAAAAAGTTATCGAATGCGCCAATTAGAAACGGCAGTTCGAATGTCTTAAAATTTTTCAGAAATAAGGTAAAATGTCAGTTCAGAGAAGAAAATATTTGAGTTGTGCTTGCAAAAGAAAATTCCAGAGAGAAAAAGAAAATGCATTTTCTACGCGACGAAAGGTTTTTTTGATATTTTAATAAGCCCATGCCCGAGTCAAGAACAATTATTCAGCACAGTGGCGTATCAGAGGTCCCCGGTACTAAAGGGGCCCCCAAGTCAAACGAAAAGCTTCAAATGCTGCCCCAATAATTTCATTCTATTAGACTTGCGGATTCGCTATATTTTTCTGGGATGTAATGAACAAAATTGAAACAATGGATATACAATTATTATTACTACCAAGAATTATCTTAGGAATACAATAACCCAAACTCGTCTATCAGACTTTTGAGCCTACTACAGCTTTGAACAAGAAGTAGCCTGAAGCTTGGCCATCGACAAGTTGATAGATATGTTTGAACAAAAAAATTTGCAAAGATTAATGAATTTTTGTTAAATAATTTTTCAACTTTTTTATCACATTGATTTCTTTCTAGTTATTTTTATATCAGAATCTATGTTATTTTGTTTACAAATTTTTGTTATTCAATATATTGTATACATACCAATATATAAATTTTTTATCACATTTTCTTAAATATTTTTCTTTGAAAAACGTCAGGGGAAACTTATCAGAAATAACGTAAAATTATGGAGGGGGCCCCCGACTGAAATCTTGCGGGGGGGCCCCCGAAATTTGCGCTACGCCACTGTGCCTAACGTATACCAAAACACCTGGTAAACCGTGTACGAGCGTTATATAATGAAATTACATATCAAAACAGCAAATCTCAATAAAGTTCGTAGTTATCAGAATCTCATGTATATACAGGGTGAGTCATTGACTCGTACATATATTTTAACAATAGAGTCTTGAGGGCAAAATAAATACTTTTTTCGTATACCCTCTTATTCCGATTCAGCCTAGAGAAAAAAAAATATAGGGACCCATTTTAAAATTGCCACTTCGAAAATACCTATCGGAAATTTAATTCTGTGAATCTTTTGAACATTTTGAACAATTTTTTTCCGCTGTTATGAATTTTTCTTAAATTATTCTGCTCGAGATTTCACTTAGAATATTTTTATTTTCGAAAAGGGCCCAATATTCATTGCATAGCATTCAGCTTACTTTTAAGAGTTGGGAAACTCGGATTTTCGGTATAATTATGGAATATTTTGGTATATAAGAGTCATACCTACTGAAAAAATAAAACCTGTGTGGGCAACTTTACGTTCGTAGAAGATTCAGCCGATCAATGAAAACCTATTTTCCGAAAATCTTTTCATTCGATAAACTGGTAAGGACAAAAAGTGAACTCAGAAATTTATCGTTAAAATATACGTACAAGTAAAAGACTCACCCTGTATCATGTAGAGAGTCGTGTACTCTCCGAATTTTATTCCAAGCAACCAAGTCGTGGGAAGACATTAGCCTCACGATTTCACGAAATAGTTATATTTAATATTTTGAAATTTTATGTTATTAGCGTTGGGCGAACGCAGCGTGTTACTTTCCTGAATCCACGAGAGACTGGTCATCGCGTTTCAGTATTCGGTGATATTTAGGATCGTTTTTGATGCAATGATGGTTAATTAATTCAGTTGCGGTTTCGATAATTGCCATCGGTTCCTAGTACGAAGTTTGTATCTATAAATTCTAAATGATTTACGGCGACCCTGGTAGAGAGGTCTTCTAGTAACTGAAATCTAACATTTCCACTTCTTGCTCAGGATCGTTATTGGAGGCAGTGAAATTTTATGAATGTGAATGAAATTATTTGTCGTTAAATATTCAATAGCACATTCCAATCTGAACAGTTGATCAAATGTTTTCGAACGATTTGGTCAGACTACAGGATTCGTTGGAAGGAAATACACTTTTCTTATGAGAAGAGGACTGAAGGGTACTTTGAATTATTTTTTCAAAATACCCACGTCAACGGCTTTGCCGAACGTCTTCTTCTTTGTTATATTCGTGCACACCATATTCTTATCTCTATACTCTTGTTCGCTCCTTTGGTTTTTGATAAACTTGTTTATTTTGTTACCCTGAAAATTTTCATCAACTGTTAGATCTAATTAACCCAAAGGAATTCTTTCGAGTGTTGTAAAAAGCTGCCGTACCATCACGTAAGAATCGTTGTTTAGAAAAAGTGCCTCGACGCAAACTTCATGTTGAGCTCCTGTGAAGAACAACATGGTAACTGAATTTTAAACAAACGTGCGTAATGTTGCACCACGTATATCGTCACCTAACCATCAGTTGTTCGAGTGAGATAGCGATACTTGTTGCATTCCTTTCTGGTACACCCTGTTATTTCGAGTGACTTTCCTATCTATGTAAGTATAAATCTATGGCTCTATGGCTATACATCGACTGTTAACGATACAAAGTATTTCGTATGTTGTTTTCCAATACATGTTAAATGCACAGAGTTCAATGCAGAAGGCAGAATATGCAGGCATTCAGCATATTATAGGTATAGTTCATCTACACAGTCTATATTGCACAAGGAGGTTAAAAATAGATTCCATAATCAATTTGCTCTGGACTGAGAGAGCTTTTTCAAACTAGGTCCGGCCATCCTTGATTTTTCCTCAATTCAGATGTTCAAAGGTCGTTACAGGACAGGACCTAATAAAGAGAAATCATCTCCCATGGAGGAACCAAAAGCTCAAATCTTTATTGATTTGAAATTTTCATCAACCCAAACTAACATTTCAAATGATTGACGGAGAAAAATTTTTATATTTGCCGAAATTTGTTCGTTAATTTTTTTTTCATGAGAGAGTCATTTTAATTCTTCAAAATATTAGAAAAATACCTGATAATGCAAAATACCAAAATTAAAAGTTCTTGACTTTTCATCCCCGGATATTATCAGGAACGATGTAGAATACCACTTCTAAATTTTTGTTCATTTTTTCCATCTGCGAACAAAATGTGGTTTAGCGCATTTTTATTCACTACAAGTCAACCATCTTATGACATTTATGGTGTTTATGGGGTGTTAAACTAATTTGCTTTCAACAACTTTTCAAAGGTACTGTTGATCAATTAGTCTCGCTCCGAAGCAGATAATGAAAGGAAAGGGTTTTAGGTGTCAAATATATTTTATGATGTTATAAAACTAAATTACGGCTCACCCCAGAAGAAATTAGATATCCATAATACCATTCACTTTATTATTATTTTCTGCAGTAGAGAAAAGCGTGTAAATTCATACTTGTCTAGGAATGCACAAGAAAGGTATCCAATTTGAATAAACTTTCAGCTCAGGGGCGGATCTAGAAGGTTTTTCGAAGGGGCAGCTTCGATAATCTAATCCTGGATGATGATTTGAATGGTCGAGATGTAGTTAGAAAGTAGTAGGGAGGTTTTTATTCGAAAGAGGGAATTTTGAAGTTTTTTACTTCACAAGCCAGTTATCGCAATGCCTTGAATAAACAAGTTTTGTTTGACTCGATTGTATTTTTGAAAAAAATGGAGGATCACGATTCTTGCTCTGAAAAGCAAATAATCTTCAAAAGTTTTAGGAGCTTTCTCCACAATTTTATTCCAGATAGCGGTTTCATTTTCAAAAAAGGAAAAATTTTCAAGATAATAATCTCCTCAGGCATTTGCGTTTTACAAAGCCTACCACGTGGTGGTTAGGCTTTCGGATTTACGGTTATTTGTTTTTGTGTATGTGTGTTTTTTCTGTTTAAAGCATTAAAATTTTGAAAAAAACAGGAAAGTATAGAAAATCAATCTCAGAAAAGTGTTAAAAGGACGAAATTCAGTTAGGGGTATTAACTTTATTTAAAATTTAATCAATGGGAAATCGGTTGAATCAAGGAATACATCGGTGGAAATGGATTAAGAATGATAGGATGTTGGATTTTCAAATTCCCTGAAGTTTTTCTGAAAAAAACTTCGAAAAAGTAAAAGAACCTATCTGTTGAGGGGGAATTCATTCGGCTTTTCGAAACTCACCGTTGACTTTCTGTGTGAGGAGTGAATTTTTTGTGATAAATATTTAAGTATGTAGGTATATTATTTTTCACTTAAGTAAACAAAAATAATAGCGTACTCAAATAAATTCCCTATCTTCAATAAATTTTTCTTTATTTTTACCCATCATGATGGGGAAACATTAAGAACTTTTTCTAACAAAACTCGTACGTATTTATAGGGCGGCATAAGAGCAATTGCTGAACAGGGGCGCTCAAACAGCTAGCGGCGCGCCTGGTTATGAATATGAATATTAACTATCCATTCAATACAAAATGTAGTAAATAGATGCTTCATTATATTAACTGCTTTCAGGTAGCTTCTCAAGCAAAACTAGCCCGATCAAGAATGATTTCCATCCAGGGCGGCTGTGAAAAATCGAAATAAAGTTGGAGCTTTTGCGGGAATCATGTATACTTATTCGAAAATATTTCTAGGTTGTGCTGTTCTAAGGATAATTCAAGTTTGCTGAAAAAAATGTAAATATACAACCGTTACGAGGATATCGGCCGCTGTCCTCTGATGGAAGGCCACGTACACATCAGTCAACCAGATGGGAAGAACAAACTGTACATAATGGGTTTTGGCTACAGAGAAATGTGGAATTATATTTCTCTCCAACCTGACCCCTTCGTTCTACATGCTTCACTAAAATTGGCAACTTCAATACAAAATTAGTAGGTATCTGATCGCCAGTTCGTACTCCGAGACGATAAAGACCTGGCCAAAAATATGTTTACTCATAAATAACCGAATCTGTCCTGCGGGTTCCTGATAAGCTCAATTAATCATTTTCGGTACGCAGTCGGCTAACATATTGGAGTTCCCAGCAGCTCGACTGAATGATGGTCTAGTCAAAACAAATCGATACAAATTATCAGCCACTTTGGTTTAAATAACACGTCAGGTTTCGGAGACGGCAGTTTTTGTGTATGGACGCAGACCCCCTGGTGCGACTGCATATTCGCACATTCCTACTGATTAGAGACAAGGCATTCATTGGAGCCACATTTTTCGTGATGTTGGCTCCATGATATAGATTACGAAGTTCGATACCTTATTCACCCGAATTCTGGTGGGAAAATCAGTTATTCATATTATCTTTATTGCTATTTGTTATTTTTGGAACACGTTGACTGGATAAGTAGCTCAGCAAAACGAGAAGCCCTATATAACTTTTTCTCGAAATCATCGAAGAATTATAATTATTATTATTGTTAATCAAAAATGCAAATAGACGATACATAATAATGTATAGAACGAAAAAGCATGAACTATATACATCTCAAGATGAAAGACAAAATAGAATAAGACATCTGAAGAAAATCAAAACGTCAAAAAAACCATTGGTTGAGACTGCACTGTATCTCGGCTATTATTGAAGATAAAGACACGCGGTTTTCGCGACTCTTTGTCACTTTTTCGTAAAACTTTTCAAACTACAAACAGAAATATTCCAATTACTTTTGTGCCTGAAATACAGGGCGACAACTGTAGTGTTCACTTTTGTATAACACAAAAATAATAACCACTTTAAAAATATAAAAATATATTGGTCAATCTCCAGATAGGTACTCCACAATATATATCAATTATTCAGATCCGACGTCAACTCGTGTAAGTCGGTGACTGCCTTTTTCACGTGCACACAGTCTCCGTCTCTTATCGCCTATTTCTGATCATCATTTTTGGCCGTCGGAAATTCGTGTAACATTTGGAGATGTTTTTATTTCTCGGGCCCTATGTGAGATGAAAGAAATGAAAACTGTTTATAATAGATATGTTCATGTAGAAGTCAGTGGCGTAGTTAAAACTTTTTTTGTTTTTGAGATTGAGCATAAACTTGGTATTCTTCACCCTGTATATTCCAACTTCAATTTTTTGCAATTATTTTCCTGAATATATCGATGTGTCACAATTTGATCTTCTATGAATTTTAGCTTCAAAATCAGAAAATTCTATATGTATGTTTGTTTTTTAAAAGTAGGCCATGAGTTCTTTCACACATGCATAATAGTTGAACATGCATTAAAAATATTAATATTAATATTTTTTTTGTTTTCAACTTTTTTTGAGTTCATGTTGAAGAGTGATATTTCGCGTTTATGTTCAGAATACAATGAAATGAATAGGTTTGAGTCACATGATGATTTATAAAAGTAATAATTAAATGCATGTGTGGAAGAATTCATGGCCTACTATAAAAAAAATAAACATTAACCCTTAAATGCACTATCACCAATTTTCAGCTTGTATCTTCAATACAGAAAACTATTTATTCGTTTTTCCGCTATGTTGTCGTACGGCAACACAGTGCTGGCCTATTATTATAGCCACGGCTTGTCTCTAGTGTTCTGCGACTTGAAAATCGCGAAAATTGTAAAGACATTTACGCATGCGTTGAAGTTTGAGTGATTCGTGAATTAGTTGAAAGTGCGAAAAATGTGGTGTTGCTCTTTGCTTGAATAAAAACAATAATTGTTTCAAAAATTTCCACAACCAATGATCCCTATGTTTTCATGTTCATGTTATATTCGAACCAAATTTGTGCAATGTAGCCATCTGGCAACAAACCGAACTTTTTTACATAGTAAATGAAATTTTATAGTTGGATTTTTTTTATTATTTTTCTGTTATTTCCCATTAATTTACGAGGAGAATGAGCTTTTCGGAACTGAAAAATAAAAAAGCGTGCATTTAAGGGTTAATATGGATTCTCCTGATTTTCGAAGCTAAAATTCATGGAAAGTTAGATTGTTTTCATAAAAATAATTTCAAAAAGTTGAAGTTAAAATACACAGAGTGTTCCGTTAGAAAAATACCAAGTTTATGTGCAATCTCAAAATCAGTGCTCTGAAAAAAAATGTTGACTACTCCACTGACTTTTACTTAAAAATATTTATCATAAGTAGTTTTTTTTTGTCATCTTATATAGGGCCCGAGAAATAAAAACATCTACAAAAGTGCACATTTTCGTTTTCACCCTGTATTTCAGAACAAAAGTAGTTGGAGTATTTCCGTTTGTGGGAACAAGGTAGCGAAAACCGCATGTCTCTATTTTTAACAATATCTGTGATACAGTGCAGTCTCAACCAATTTGGGAGACTTCAGAATGAAATAAAGTTGTGTATACAGGTATCCCAAATTGCTTGATTTTGGCTGTTTCTGGTACTTTTAGACTTGACAGATAAAAACGTTGAAAGGTTCGATTTTCGCGAAAACACCAGTGGTGAACACTGTTTCACGATATCTTCATTTGTTTTGAAGATATAATAAAAGTTGGATATTTCATCGAATTCGAAGATGTGCCATAACTTTTTCATTTTCGAAAATATCTCAAAAAGATAAAAACTTTCAACAAGCACTGTTTCACTGCGACCAAGACACTATTTTAATTTTCTTTTATCTTTAGTTATTTTGGTATGATATAAAATATTGGTTTTTGCCACCCTTATTCGTACACGAGATAAAAAATTCAATATAGTGTCATATTTCCAGTGAAAAAGCGTCTCTAGAATATTTTGAGCGTTTTCAGATATTTTCGGAAATAAAAAAGTTATAGCACATTTTCGAAGTCGATAATATATCAAAATTAAAAAAAGACATCGTGAAACGGTTTTCACTAATGGTGTTTTCACGAAAAACGAGCCCAGGAGACCTTTCAACGTTTCTACCTATATAGTCCAGGAATATCAGAAACAGTGAAAATCAGCCAATTTGAGAAACCCCGTACAGGATGTTAATTTGAAAACTTGCCGGGCCAATTACGTCAAGACAGTAATGTTTCGACAGGAAATGCCTAAACCACTCAATTATTTGACGGGGCACATGTTTTGAACACAGTTTCATGCCAAAATCTCCTCAACCCTATAGGGGTAGGGGTTCAAGATGTCCACAATATTATCTCAGTTATTTTAAAATAACTTACTTTTTCCCAAGATTTTATCACTGCGTATCTCATAAGTTGAGACTCATAGAACATACATTCATGTAAAGTTTTCTTCTTTTAATGAGTCTTGAAGATGTCTTCAAGGAACACTGTATAATAAGTTAGTCCCTAGATCGAATTTCTTATAACACAAAAGTGATTTTCAGCCAGTCTTAAAAAACCTCATTTCATATTCCGAATCGTATTTTGTTCAAAAACTTTTGGTACTTCTTATATTCGTCAGTCTTTGCCCTGGATAATTCCCAATGATGTTGATTCGTTACTCATGTGTTTGTTCGAAGGTTAATAAACTATCCTGTGGATTGGTTACAGGTGTTGAGGAATGGAGGTAGTTGAACGTCTGAGATTATTCAATTCTACAACTATTCTTGTCGTAGGGTAGGAAATACCTAGTTGATTTTACGTGGTTATGAAAATATCAAGTGAACAAAACAAGACATGAAACATTGAACTCGAGGATCGTTTTCACTTCATATAGAAATATCATGTTGCAAATATGAATATGGTCCTTTTTATATTTTCAAAAACTATTATTACTGAGCAGAATAGAAGACAAAATATACGATAAATAAACCAGACAAATTATAAAGAAGTTGATTACCCCAAATTACAGTCGGATTATCATTACAACAAAAGAAGTATGCTCGGAAGTATGTCACCTATTTGCAGAGTGGATTGATCTGAGGTCAGGAAGTAATAGTGATGCTCTAAAAAATCCTCAACATCGGGTTGATGTATTCGTTTCTCAAGAACAAAAATTTCAAATGATTTTCCGCTTGGTTTATAAAAGTTATATTGAATTTTCAAAAATAAGTTCGAAATAATCAAAGTTTCATAACTTTCTTCACAATTTACGTCAGTTGAATATATCACAAAGAACAGACTAATAGATAACCACCTCCTTTTTATGAATGTTCTTCGGCAATAGAAGGGTACCCACTTTCTAATCGGATCATGAATAATCCTTATCGCTATCGAGTAATCATTGAGTTCAGAAAACTTTTACCTAACCGTCCTGTTAATTCAACTTAAGACAGTTTTCCGACGAATTAATCAGACGAGATAATCCTTCAATATATCAATCTTTCAATACTACACAACTCATAATTCAAATCTGTCGATGAAATTACTAGTTATAGTCGAGTAGGAATAAATAACACATAAAAATATCTAAACACACCTTCACAGAACCGTTGAAATATAGAAATGACATTAATTGAATATCTAACAAAAGGTCGCATTGAGTCGTCAAATTGATTATAAGGGTATGTAGGAAGTTGGTCTAGACATCACAATTCGTGTCCTGCTGCGAGTGGAACAGTTACCTTGTCGAAAATATACATTTACACCTTTGGGCCAAACCGGCCTGCCTGCACACATGAAAGAACTTTATATCCCATTATAACAAATTAGGAAGAACCAACTGAGAGAAGACAGTTCAGATATTTATCGTGGAGTACGCAGCCTGTGTTCAATCTTGATACTCATTCTTGCCCGACCCAATTCCACGTCGAATTAATAAATAATCTTTAATTAGTGGCCATATGTTCCCCAGCAATAAAATTGAAATTCTTGGGGAACTTCTTAGTCGAAGAACTTGGCTCGTATTGCGAGAGTTCTAAAAAATGTTGAATGACTAAGAAAATGTCGTAGTGATAACTTATGGCACTTGTTAACTTTCACATATTCGATGACTTACAGCTTTTGAATAATGAATTCATGAAATAAAACTCCCCATAAATATAACACTTTACACTTAATTTGATACTGAATCAAAGTGGATGTTAAATCTCCTACGTCTTCGTGAGAACTTGTCCAATCCCACGAAAATGTGGAACTGTGCCTTTGTTCAATGTTTCTTCGCCCCGTGGGGTGTCCGATTTTAGAAAATCGTTAAAGTTTATCACAATAATTTTGCAGTTGCGTAATTCAACTAGCTGAGGAATCCTATCAAGATTTTCAATATATCATGACAAAACGATCAAGAACTAAATGAGAAAATAATCAAATGGACGAGTTAATCGAATTCAACGAATTGAAGCGGAAAGAAGTCGGAAACGTTCTTTCCTCTTTATGAAATGATCAGTTTTCCAATATTTTTGTCCACTGAAGTGGACTTGAAATTTCACCTTTTTTTCTGTGCAATATTTCGATTAAACTATACATAAATCTCCCATCACTAATTCTTTAAAATAGCACGGCGTAATATTATAGGTGGGGGAGAAGGCTTTCCGTCATTGGCCTCTGACCGTGGTCAATAGAGAAATATAATTATTTTTATCTGTGGGGATAAAGATCAACGGAGGATTGAACCCATTTTACATATACCTTTCTTGTTTTTAAGACGTGGAATAAAACCGAACACAAAAGAAATATTCTTTTTCTTGAAAACACTTGGCTTCACGGTCGCGAAAAGAATTGGGAGTTTGCATAACTGCACATCAAGAGGATGTACCGAGTTCTTTTTAGCAGGTGATTGGAGATGTGGAACTTCATTCTGACGAAATTGGATGTCACTGCTTCGTAACTTCTACTCAGTACATCACACCTAATTACTTTAAATATCGAAGTTTTTTATGAAGATTTTGTCCCTGAGGTGTATGGAATACTGATGATACCAAATAAGGCTGAAACCGGTATATCTCTCATCTCAGTGTTGAAAGATCTATGAGCGTGGAAATTTAAAATTATATTTCATTTCGATGATTACTATTTTGAATTCATCTATGTTTCAAATATGTTGATAATATTCCATCAGTATCTTTTTAATTGTAAAAAAAAAACACTGATGTTTTTAAAAATTAATAAGCAGATATCAAATTGTTTGAATTTGATAATTTTGTTCTGCTTATATATTATGCTCTTGGATTAATTGTCAATTTATCTCTGGATTTGAGCTTTTCTTCAGTCTTGGGTATTAAAAAATTGTCAGAACTGATACAATACAATACAATACAAATTTATTCATCCTTTAAGACATTACAGTGATGTATAGGACATGTCAAAATAACAGAATTGGCAACTTAAATGGCAAAACAATTAACTCTGAAATACAGAAAAAAAATACAAAATTACAAAATTACAACTTCAATTATGAGAACTCAACTTGTGAGAAATTCATGTATACTGTAAAAGCACTTTTCTATAAACAAATTTTTTATTTCTCTCTTGAACTGTCTGTCATTAAGTAGTTTGTATCGATTGGGTAGATGATTATATAACGTTATACCCATCATTTTTGGTGACGTTTCATACTTGCTGGTTTTGTGATGAGGCACACAGATAATATTCTGATGTCTAGTGTTATAGCTATGAAAATCAGAACATGTCGCCAGTCCACGCAGGTTGCTACGGACAAACAACAAACAGTTCAACATATATATGCAGGGGAATGTTAAAATCCGGAAATTCCTGAACACTTCCCTGCACGAGTCTCGAGGTTTCAAGTTGAAAATTAGTCGGATTATTTTTTTTTGTGTAATGAATACTCGACCACTATCAGATGACATGCCCCACAGTATAACATTAAAACAGAGATGACAATATACTAGACCATAATAGATATTAATCATGGCGTCTAGGGGTAGAGAGCCCTTCAATCGATGCAAAGCATAAAATGATCTGTTCAACCTCTTGCACAGACTGTCAACCTGATGGTGCCATCTTAAGTTCTTGTCAACATAAAGTCCTAGAAACCTCACTTGATCGACATATTCTAGGGTATCCTCACACACTTTAATAACAAATGGAGAAGTCCCGACTGAGTCCCGAATATGAAAGCTCAGCACTTGAGTCTTCTTCATGTTCACCATCAATGAGTTTGACCTGCACCAATCAGCGAAACGCTGAACAAGTTCCCCACACAGAGCCTGCAACTCGCGAAGACTACCAGCTTTGACCGCCAGCGATGCATCATCAGCAAAGAGAACTAGAATGCAGTTAACAAAGAAATCTGGCAAGTCATTTATAAAAAGGATAAAAATCAGGGGTCCCAACACAGAACCCTGTGGAACACCCATATTGATCCTGTAATTACTCGATGAAAACCCATTATGCACAACATACATGGACCGCTGGGACAGATAACTCGCTATCCAGTTCAGAAAAGTGCCCCTAAAACCCATTTGATAAAGTTTATCAATAATGAACTTGTGCTGTAGACAGTCAAAAGCACGTGACATGTCAAAAAATATCCCAGCCACATATTCGCCATTATCTAAACAGTCATATATAAATTCAATGAACTCAGCACAGGCAGTTTGGGTTGATCTGCCCTCTCTAAATCCATGCTGTTGATTTGACAATATTGAAAACTTGGATAAAAATTTATACATTCTGTGATGAACAATCTTTTCGAAAACTTTGGATAGCTGATTCAATATAGAAAT
Organism: Hippodamia convergens; assembly: GCA_038502775.1. Lineage (NCBI taxonomy): Eukaryota > Metazoa > Arthropoda > Insecta > Coleoptera > Coccinellidae > Hippodamia > Hippodamia convergens. Next base: position 31,754,076 of record CM076609.1, read on the forward strand.
AGGGCGATAGTTGGCGATATCATTAATGGGACCCTTTTTGTGAACTGGTATGACCTTGGCTGTTTTTAGTATAGCAGGAAAGTGACCAGAAGAAATTGACAAATTGAACAGGTAGCACAAATGCTCCACTATGAATGGCGAAACTATTTTCAGAACCTTTGCTGAAACTGTATCTGGACCCGAACCACCACTATTCTTCAAAGAATGTATGGTGTCCAGGATCTCATCCGAAGTAATTGGAAAGAAAAAAAAGTTAGGTTCCAGCAACCTGAGGGTAGTGCAAGTTCCCGAAATACAGTGACCATAATAACTTCTCAAAGACTCTTCATTAATTTTGGAGAAGTAACTGCCGAATGTCTCAACAACTAATTCAGGATCGGAGATTTCTTGACCATTAATAACCAAAGATGTACAGTCATTTTTTTTGCTTGACTTACCAAGTACTTTATTAACCATTTGCCATACTGTCTTATTAATATTGTCAGATTTATCGATGACACTCTTATTGTAGTCCAGCCTAGTTGTTCTGACCAAGTTTGAATACTCAGTTTTGGCAGTTTTATATTTGAGGAGAGCTTCAGGTGTTTTCAGATTTTGGGTCAGCCAATGTAGATTCCTCAGCCGCTGTCTAGCCTCCACAATTTTAGAGTTCACCCAATTCGGACATCCTTTGGATGAAGAACGTACAGTTTTCAACGGACATGCGATATCTATTAAGTATTTTAGTATATCGATAAAACAACTAAACTTCACGTCAACCGAAGAATACTGGTATATGGTCCGAAAATTAGCCTGCTCAACCAGCGCAGCAAGAGCGGCTAGACTATCTTGTGACATTTCTCTGTAAACCCTTAATTCGGAGGAATCATGAGGGGCCATCGCAGGCATCAAGTAGTCCAGTACGAGTGCCCTGTGATCACTTAGGTGCGGTTCGCAAACAAAAACATTTGTGCAGTCATCTGTACCGTTTGAGACAATGTAGACAACCTTCGTGGAAGAGGTAACTCCATTTTTGTTTGTGCTAACTCGTGTGGGTTCGATAGAGCCCAGGATCAGATTATATCTCGTGAACAGATCTTCGAGTTGCCATTTTCTTGTGTCGTCGGAAGTTAGATAGTTTATATTGAGATCACCACACAAAAATAGGATATTGGATAGAGAGGAACAGTAATTTAAAACATATTCTAAGTTCTTCATAAACAAAGAAAATTCACCCGAGGGAGGTCTGTAGACACTTAAAACACATAATGTGACTTCTCCTAGCTTGATTTTGATTCCACAGATTTCACAGATTCTGGCAACCGAAAATTTATCTATATTAAGTGATTGCACTCGATAGTCAGAACGCACATACAAGGCACATCCTCCATGTTCATGCTTGGGTCTGCAGTAATTAGCAGCCAATCGGTAACCTTCCAGTGTCATAAGCTCGATTCTCTCGGGAGAACACCAATGTTACACAACACTTACGAAATCAGGGAAGATTGAACTAAGAAATATCTCAAGTCTGTCCAACATAATCAGATGAGTTGTATAAATCACATAATTTATTTTTTATTCATTATTATTATTTAGCTGATGTATCACTTTCCATATGTTTATTATGTTTTTTTGAAATATATCACAAGAAGAAACATTCATTAAGAACTGTAGGATGGAAATAGAAACTTTATCGAAGAAAAGAATCATACCGAAGAAGAGACATATACCTCAAACCTAATTTCCAATATTCTCTCCTGAGCGGAGAGGCTGAACTCTGCTTGCATTTTACTTTCTACTTCAAAATATGCTGTTGATAAATTATATTCAACCCGTCAAAAATTAATGAAATTCTTTTGTTCCACTGCGATAAAAAAATTTTCCACTGTAATGAAGAGATTTATTACGATATCGTACAATTATTACTAGGTATTTTCTGATGATCTTATGAATTTAGCACATTCTTTAGAATATTCAACTTAGCATACACTTTCATTTGGAAAATAGATCTTTCGACAAGTTCAACAATTTCAAATTGATTTATACAGGGGGTTTCTGAATTGATGCTAAAGATTTCAATGGGTGATTCCTTAGCAACAATAAAGGGGAGTCTTCCATATAACTTTTTGTTCAACACCCTCTTTTCTCCAAGTTACAGCGCTTCAAAATTAGGTAAAAAAATTGTTGTTAATTAATATATCCACTTTGGAAAAATTTGGAGGAATGAAATTTGGCAGATAACTGATGCTAATTAAATAGCAGTTTTTAGTGTTTTTATTAACCTAAAATGTAATCATAAGGGGCTGAAAATACAACCCTTATAATATTTGGCATCAGAAATTTTTAAGGTGCCTATATTTTCCTATTTAAAATAATGATTCAAAAAGACAGACTCAATCTGCAACTTTTTCCATGCCTTAACTTTTCATCATAAAGTCGTTAGTTCGATCACAAAAAGAAATACTGCTCAGACACTTTTCTCATAAAATCACAGAGAGGTTATCATTTATTATTATATTATATTGCTGTCAAGTGATATGCCAAACAGTTTTATTGTCCTGATTTCATCTAATTTCTGAATTGTTTCATGACTTCAAACATTTTTCACAATCAAATCAAACTTCAATTTGAAAGGGCTGTAACTTGTAGGGAAGAGGGTGTTGAACAAAAAGTTATATGAAAGACCCCCCCCCCTCTTAATTTTTGCTAAAGAATCACTCATCAAAATCTTTTGCATCAATTTAGAAACACCCTGTATATATTTCTTGTGATCGTTCCATTGACATGTTTAGGTACTAAGTACTTTTCGTATCTAGAAAGTAAGCCGTAATTGGACTTTCAAGACCTGCTTAGATGATAAATAATACTTGAACCCTTGTATAAAGAATGCTTGAACGGAGTATACCTATATCATGTAGGTATGTACACACTGTGTGCTGTGACACAGACTCATGGTACTTCCTTTTCCCCTGTGTTCTTTGTACAATATTTTTGTTAGTTGTACCCAATAGCAGCCATATTTGAGAAACATTCGGCTTTCGGTTCTTCTAAAATTGACATCAAGATCAAGATTTTCGACCATGACCTTCTGTCGAATATAGCATATTAAATACCTACTTAATTATAAGAAGCTAATGACATTTCATAGATGATATTCAACCAATATTATTATTATTATTTTCGATATTAGGAGCTATGGATTCCTAAAAATCATTTATTCGTGGTCCCAAAACATTGTTGCCATGAATTGTTTTGAAATTTTTGGTTGAAAGTGAAATGATGTGACGCCACTAACGAACTGTCTCTTGGTTTCAGGCGTAGATATAGGGTGGGTTTCACAAAGCCTTATTATGCGATTAAAAAACCTTACGTAAATTCGAACCAATCGAATAACTCGTTTTGAAATTTCAACGAATCACGGTGGCTCCAATTAATTTAACGGTCCAATCAAAGTTTTGTGAAACCGACCCCTAGTGTTCAACCCAAGTTTCATCTTTCAACAAACTGTCTAGAAGTTTGCACTCTTTTCAACATGTGTTGTTCAGTAAGCTATTTTGGGGCCCATCTCGCTCACAGTTTATGAAATCCAAGTGGTTCTGTGTTTGTTCATCAAGAATCACTCTGCTTTTCTGGATTTTTTTACCCACTCTTCAGATCGTAAGACCGTTCTTAAACTCTCTGCGCCATTTGAACACACTAGTCCGATTCATAAGGCCTTCACCATAAAAAGATTCGTTCCTCATTAAAAATCTCATGCGGAGATTTTTCCTTCGCAACGAGGTAATGGATAACGGAGCGGATTTCGCACTTGGTGGCATATTCGATCGACATATTTGACAAGAAAAATTCGTGCGACCACAGTTTCCAACGTACTGAGCTCGTTCTGGTGTTGTTTTGAAGGATAGAAGTGAAGCTCTACGACATTGTAGCCAACATAATGGAAAAATATTCCCTACATTCGTGAGAGCTTCAGCAAATCTACTTTATGAAAACGCCTCGTATGTGATTTCCGAAGAATAGAGGAGATACAAGTAAAATGTAGGCAGAGTGAATCACTTCGGAACAGTGCGTGTACTTATCACGAGTTCTTTAAGATTCGTTTGTTTCCTCCTAATAAGAACTCGATTGTTTATTTTATGTTTATTATCCAGAAATCGAATCGAAACTCTCAAAAATTCATTTTAGAAATTTATGTAAACTAATCAATTTGTTTAACGTGGGAATTTGGCAAATATCATGAAAGAAATTATCTGCCAAAACAGAAACATTCTCATGAACTGAGTACGAATTCGTTTCAGAACAACTCGCAATCAGCTAATGCGGTAAAGAATGTAAATCATTCCTACTTGAATACAACGATATCTCACCAACGTATAGCTAAACGGCTTGCGGAAGTTTTAAAATTTGTCCATTAATCCATTTATAACGGAAACGCGGAACGCAACAAACTGGTGAGCCCAGTTGCCACAATAATCAATGTCCACTTCGTGCGGCCACGAATCCCGTTATTGTGATTGAAAGTGGAATTATTATTTTTGTATTTCTACTCTGATGTATTTTTCAAAATGTTTTATCAATAAGAAAAGTTTACAGGAAAAATGTCGGAATATAAATATCTTTTCTCTATTTCAGTATCGTAATGAGTTCATTACAGTACTAAAAGTAGTGCTGTAATGAAACTCATTACAGCATTGTTTTCAGTTATATTTTTCGTTTTATGATTGTCAGTACTGACCTCCGATCGAGTCAAGTTTCGAATCAAATCAATTCAAATTCCGTGATCTGTCAAATTTCGTATGTCACACCAACTGCCAAGATACAAAACAAAAGTCACTATTCTGAATTTTCATTTGAATTTCGATAGGTTTTCACAAAAATTTACTGAAATAGAGAAAATACCGTCTAATACTCGTTGCAGAAGGCAATTCCAACACTCATGCTATCAAAAACTCGCTCCTTCGTCGCTCGTTTTCGAACTTCGCATTCGTGTTGGAATAGGAGCTCATTCTGCAACTTGTTTTAGAATATACTATTATTGGTTAGTTTTCTAAAATACACAAAAAATTCGAATTCTGCATATTCTTAGTTGATTTTTCTTCTAGAAACAGTTCGAAGTTATTGTCCATTCATGAGATAACTATATTAAATATCATCCACCATTGCATAAACATAAAGCATCACGGTTATTAGTCTAGCGCATCCGCCATTTTCATCTTCAGTCGTTTATCATCTTATACTTCTCACTTAATATTATAAATGTGAATGTCTGTGTGTTTGTTTGCCCTCTATGGACTCAGGAACTAGATGACCGATTTTGATGAAACTTTCAGTTTAATGTAGAGAATTTATTTCGTTAGGTTTTCATGTAAGGTTCATTCCTATATCACGAAGAAATGAGAAAAAATATCGAGTTTTCATGAAAAAGTCGGTAATTAACTTGTTTTTTTTTCAGGCTTTTATGGCCGACGCTGGGTAAACTATAAGAGATAGAGAAACATAGTCAAAGACAATTTTGTATTGCTCAAAAAGTTCTATAAAAAAGTCCGCGACGGCATATATCTAACTGCTGAGGAAAGGCTTTTTCTCTACTCAGTATCATAATGAGTTCATTAGAGTACGGAAAGTAGTGCTGTAGGTAATGTCAAATTTCGTAAGATATAATACAGAAGTCACTAATCTGTATTTTTATTTGAATTTCATAAAAAAGTATTTCACAAAACTTGACTGAAATAGAGAAAATATCGCCCAATAATCGTTGCAGAAGGCAATTCCAACACTCGTGCTTTCGAAAACTCGCTCCTTCGCTCGTTTTCGTATTTCGCATTCGTGTTGGAATAGGGGCTCATTCTGCAACTTGTTTTAGAATTCACTATTACAGTATAGTTTTCTAATGGAGACATTCAAAGTTACCGCAGGTTGGACGAATGCGAATTTGAGCAAGAGATTATTGAATCTACACGGGATCGTCACGTAGTCACGTGCCTGTCTCTCCTTCGAAACGAGGTTATGAATGTGGCGTTGCAGGCCCTATCACTACCGTTTCAAATTGAAATATTACCCGACCGGAGCCGCGGATTTGAGCAAATTTTTTCATAAGTCATGCTATTCAGGAAGAAATCGCTCATACTATGTACATAGGTACCTTATGATAAATGATGAACTATAATATCTAGTCTATAAGATCCTATGCAAAATTTAAACAGTTCATATGAAATGAGAAAGGATGCTCTCATAGCTAACTGAAGGGTTCCGCCAGCTCTGGACACTTGCATACCATGTGTTCAGCCGTTTCTTTCTAAGTCCGTGTGTTTGTTTGTTTTTTTTTTTTGTCCTCAGAGAAATCAGGAACCAGATATTCGATTTTGATTAAAATTTCACTAAAGTGTAGATAATTTTTTCGAGTCCATTCCCAAATGAAGAAAAATTATCGATTTTTTTTTAAATCTCGTTAATAAACCAGTAGTTGATTTCAGGCTTTCAAACCAGATGCTGGGTAAACTATAGCAGATAAAGGAACATGATCAAGGACAAATTTGTAATGCTCGAAAAGTCCCTGACTGCATATGTCCAAATTCCGAGGATGCCCCACGATTATAATTTTTAACATTTTCATTCCAATCCAAAATAATCTTCCATTTGAAAAGGGACTCTTGGCTGCCATGGAATATGGAATGAATTACTATAAAAATGAATGTTACCGTTACCTGCGGCATTTATTTAGGATGAAAAATGCTCTTCACAGTATAGTTTTCTAAGGGATATTTCGAGAGATATGGCAAGTTGAAGAACTACGGATTCGAGAACAATATCATGGAATTTACGCGGGATCGTTTTGTCACATGCCTTTTCTTCGAGGCCGTACCTTATTAGGGAGTCCCAATAGACCTACGATCATTAAGATTTGAATAAGGTAATGGGATCGTTAGACTAGCTGAAACGGGGCAATAAGGAATTCAAATTTTTTTTCAGGAAGGTTGCGCGAATATTTTTTTAGCTTGAGTTAGTTTCCAGTTTTCTCCATCGTGAGAGTTTTAGATAGGTACATGCTTATAAATTTTTTTATCGCTTTTGAATCTATTTTCAATCGCTTAGAGGCATTTGCACCGCTTTTATTCTACGAAATTGAGACGCTTCAAAAATCGCACTTTCGTCTGATAATTCGGTTGGTAAGTAGTAATACTTTTGTAAATATTTCTTTGAAGGTGGTAGAAGTCGTAAATAAGTTCATCACAGAACTTTTTTGTATTGGTTTTTCTAGAAATCATGGAAAAGTTTGTTCTCAAAAAAGGAAGCTCGGCTTTGACACCATTTGTGATATTAGTTCAGATTATTTTACGAAGATCAAAATGAGTAATCTGATCTATGTTTTCGAGTCAATGGAAGAGGCTCTAGATTATTCAATGTTAGAGCAATGTGACATGGGCATATTTGCAATTCCATCCGACACTGGTGAACTGACAGACTGTGACGATTTTGTCGATAATGCGCTGAATATTCCCTTGATAAGTGATGCGGTTGGCAATGTCGAAGTACAGAAGAACTAAACTATCTGACGATATGAGATATGATGACCGAGGACATATCATAGATAAAAGGGAAAACCAGCGGAGGTGCCAGTTTCCACGGTGCACTAAGTAACCCTAGAAAGTTCTGCAAGAAATGTGAGGTGACTCTATTTATAGGTTGTTTTCCAAAATATCATACAAACTTATGAAATAATAAGTGTTCAAAAAATAACAGATTAGTTAATACGAATAACTTAATTTTTTTTTCAAGATATTGGTTTAATTCGTTTTTCATAATTTTATTGATTACACTTTTCGAATGGACACATTCTACGGAGCATATGCAAATATTAAGGCGAAATTCGAAAAAAATAATAATTTGGGCTATAATGGGTTAAGCTAGTTTTTTAAAATCGTGAAGGAAAAGTGAGCTCAACAATGAAATAATCAAGTTTATTTTGAAGATCATGTGCGTATTTTTTCAAATTATTTTTTATTCATGAGATAAGAATTGTTGAAACCGAAACTCATTAAATTGAAGAAAAGAATTAACGAATTTCTTTGAATTGGGGCATTTCATTGAAATAATATTATAACTTAACAAAAATTGAGAAAACAATTAAAGCAATGATGTAAAATTTTCAATATAAATGAAAAAATGATAGTTCGGTACAACAGGGTATAGGGCAGTCTTTGAAAATAAGCAAGACCATCGGGTGACTGGTAATATAACTCGCTGTAAATATAGCAGGTGATAATTCAGATGAATTGCGATTCGTGATGCGTGACATGTTAGTTCGTAAAAGTAGCATTTTACTATTTAGTTTTACGAAGAGTTCAGCGAAGAGTATTTTACATTATATAAGAATAATAAATACAGGGTGTTCTACAAGCTTTATGACAAACTTTGACAGCTGTGCTAATTCTGAACATTTTTTTTTCTATGAACATATATCCGATTCGTTTTTGTTTAGAAGATTATATTTTCATGTCAAAATCTCAATAATAAATGGTAATTTTGACACTATAAAAATTGTTCAAAATGTCCACCTTCGATTTGGATGCAAGCTTGACATCGACGAACTAAAGATGCCGTTAATCGGTGGATGAGATTTGTTTAGTTTCGTATTTGGTTCACCGCATCTTGAATTCAATCAAATAATTGTTGATGAGATTGGATTTCAACGTGACAAACTAACTGCTCCATATGTCCTCATGAAATAAAATCTAAGGTATTTAGATCAGGCGAACGAGGTGGCCATTGTATTGGTCCTCCTTGACTTATCCATGTATGTATTCTTGAAGTGTTCATTCAGCCAACTGACTAATTGTCTTTCTCTATCTGGTGGTGCACCATCAAATGCTTGTAACTCCGAAACGAAAACGAATCGGACCTATGTTCATAGGAACAAAAAATGTTCAAAGGAAGCACAGCTACCTTCTGTCAGAGTTTGTCATAGAGCTTGTAGAACACCCTGTACAAGGGCGGATTTACGGGGGGGGTAGAGGGGGTAATTACCCCCCCATGAGTATCGAAAATCTGAAAAAAGGGTACCTACGCAACGTGATGTACAAAAAATTTCATGCAATAATTTCAAAGTCGTAATTTTTCAAATTTTGTTTATATATACTTCGAGCAACAGTAATTAAAAGAACAGGAAAATATTAAAAATTGTTTGGTGATTTTTAACAGGATGTATCTGAGTGAATAATGGTCTAATAGGAAATAAGAGAACTAAATTTTGGAGCTTGAAAACTTTGGTTTCTGAATTTATTGGTTCACAATTTCTCGGTATACCGGTAGTTTAGGAATCATCGGATAAAGCAAGAAAAAAAAATTGTTAAAATTTTTCGAATATTTTTTTTCTACGCGCATGGAATAACTTTCCCGAGCTTGACTGATGCAAATTACACATAACCTATTTATTCAGCTCTAATTTAATTTTCATGACTTTCAAAAATGACCAATTTGTCTTCGAGATATCCTAATTTGAATGCAAAATGATCCTCTTCCACTCAACTGCCAATATCCCCGAAACTTCTGATCGCTTAGTGAGTACAGAAATCTTCCTGCAAAAGTCTGTTTTGTTCAATAAAAAAAAATTATTTTTCACCTGTCACATAAACGTGGAAAAAGAGCAAAAAAATGCCATTTTACCATTTTTTTAAATAGATTGTATCATCGTCAATATTGGCGGAAAAGCTCAGGTTATGAAAAAATTTTACAGCCGGATGTGGCCTACAAATCGGTAGATCGATATGTTCAGTAGTTCTCTTGAACCGATTGATTGAAATTTTGAAAAAATCAAGGGAACAAGGTTTTTGTTCCTTGAACTTGACCTTATTTTCTTAATCAATCAATAATTACATTATTTCTTAATTTTTCACTCAAATTTTGTTTAAATGAATCATAAAAAAAGAATTTTTCCGTTTTCTGACACCTGACACCAGGTTTAAAAAAGAGTTCTTTTGAAAACCTTTCGACTCATGTTCAATGTTCAATCAATCGAATCAAGAAAACCGATCGATCTACCGATTTGGGCGGGACATCCGGCTGCCAAATTTTTTTATAAACAAAGCGTGGCAAAATGACACGTTTATGTGATTGAACAAAACAGATTTTTGTGGAAAATTTTCTTTAGAAAAAAAATCGCCTTTCGCCTCGCTAGGCGAGCAGTATTTCCAGAGATATCGTCTGTTGAGTGAAAAAGGTTAGTTTTGCATTTAAAACTGAATGTCTCGAGAGTTGTAAAAAGCAAATCAGACCTGAATGAACAGGTTATGCGACATTTTCATTGGTCTAGCTAGAAAAAATTTTCCGAGAACGTAGACCAAATAATAAAAATTCGAAAAATTTTCAAAAGTTTTTTCTTCATGCTTCATCCGATGATTGCATGGCCACCGGTACTATGAAAAATTGTTGATCAATGATTTCAGAAACTTCTTCAAGCTTCAGAAGTTGGTTTTTCATTCGACCATTTGTCACTGAAATACAAACTGTTTAAAAAAAAATTTCAATTGTTTCGCGAAGTGTATGAGCAATAAAAATTTCCTAAATATGTGGTAAGCAAATACCTTTCAAGCTCAACAAACCGGAATTCTCTAGTTATTCGTTCTCAATAGTTATTACACCATCCCCCCCCCACGAAAAAAAGCTATATCCGCCCTTGACCCTGTATAGTTAAGTATTTATTTTGATTATTTGAAAAGTTCACTATACTATAGTAGATTTTGTGATCTTTCTAGATTTGACAATCAGAATTTTTAGTGGTTGGGCAAAATGGGATTCTAAGCTGTCGGATATAACAGAATAGAATCCCAAGGAAGAAAAAAATAATGCAGTAGCTCCGGAGGAACACGAAGTATCCTGCAATTATACTCTAAATCAGAGACTCATGACGGTTGGATAATGTGCCAGGATGAACGTCTTTGGTCTCACGAAGCTTGTTCCGAAGTAGAGAATAATGATGAGTCCGTACTCCTTCGATATTTGTCGTTTGCTGAAGTGCCATTTGTTTATAATCATATAAATATGAGTTTTGTAACGTATTTTCTTTTTATTTTCAATGAATATATATGACTCCCATAATCATTTTCACTCTCACTTATAAACCATCCCTTTTTAACCGACTAAGATTACAAAACAGAAAACAGGATACTTTGACTTTTATCACAAATATGACTTTTTTCATATAATCATCGATCTATTCAGGAACTATTGGTATTTAATGTTTAGAAGGGACAATAGAGAACTTACTCTGCAGAAGTAGCAGTTATCAATAGGTTGGTTACAGGCGAGGTTAAGGGGTTTTTGGTTAGATATCCTCACCTATTCCGTTTTATCCAACTCTAACCTACCCTTCAATGTTGGGAGACAATGAACGCATATTCAAGCAAATAAACTCTTATCAGAAATCAATGGTAGACATGCTAATGTGAAGTAGTCCTGTAGTCATTCCCTTTCTACCTGCCAAAACCGCTATCTTTATTTTTTATATTTCAAGACTGACGTTAATTCAGTCCAAGTTGTTATGTCTTCATTGGAAATTTGCATCTGATTATAAAGGCACAGAGACGCCGCGGAGCAAAAAAAGTTTGACAGCTTGAAGGAGCGTGTGCTGCGAAAAAAATTTTAACGGCCACACAAGTGGAGCCGGCGATCGTTGGTGAGATGAACTCGAAATTTTATTGGAATCCGGTGATCTTATGAAGTGTTCCCATGATGCAATTGTTACACGTTTCACTTTCTTTCGTATATATGAGTGAATAATGAAGTAACCCCACTGTTTCCGCTGCAAATATTCGGAATTATCCGATATTTAGTTTATGGAGATTTGGATCCTTTTAGTAAATATATTTAATCGAATATTTGCTAATATCCGGCGCCCTGCTGTTATAAGAAAAAATGAGTATATGCAGCTTGAAATTTGGTCAATCTTGTACGAGGAAGAATGATGAAGAGAATTACATTTCTTTTCTACGAAAAATTGAATTCGGAGCTTTCGATAAATCATGGAACTGGACTCGCATTGCTCGGCATTAACTATAATAATTCGACTATGTAGAAAACTGAGATAATGTGTGAAATACATGTACTGCTTGCTGTTCGTGTTAAACCAATTGTGTGATTGTGAAATATATGGGTTACGAAATTACATCAGTTGGAAACGCACTTTCAAATAACCTCACAAACTGTCAGTTTATTTGACTTTGTAATGTATCCTGAATTAATCAATACGCTGCTTATGTTTATCGACAGAAGTGGTGTTTCGGATAGGTACATTAATCGCATGGAATCTGCTGGAGTGTAAGCAGTAGGTTGACAAAATTTGGGAACCGGTCTTTCAAATCCATTTCTTGTTGTGACACATCTGCTATCTTTCGTACATTCAAAATACTATACCCCAGCTATGTTCAAAGCTTGACGTGACAAAATACTCTATTTTGAACTTTTTTTGATTCATTATACATTAATTATCATTACCGATGTTGATCACGTTCCAAGAAAAAATATAAACACAACCTCCAATCATATACTATGCCCTCAATTCTATACCCGAAAATCTAACCTAAACAATAACACCATCTATTAACTAGGGTAAGGGCACCGGTTGTGGCCATCGTTCCAGTTGTGGCCACTCGAGATCATTTTCTTGAATAAAACGTAGAACATTCGAATTAGCCAATGGAATTAACCTTCTTTGCCATCCTTCATTATTCCTGCACCAATTGGCAAGCTCATTTTTTAGAAGAGATAACGAAATTCGTTGCTTTTTTTATTTAGTTCTTAACATGACGGGATAGTGGGCGAATGCTTAGAAGTGCGATTAAAAAACACAGAGTGTGTTTCCAATGTTTTTTTTATTTAAACATATGCGTTACAAGTAGTAAATATTTTATATCATTCTTATATCATATTCTTCTATATTTTTTATAAAAAAATTTAAAATTTCTGATTGAGGTATCACTCACCCCATCTTCCCTATTCAAAAATTGGGGATGAGGGTTGTAGTAGCAAGGGTTGAAGCGCTATGCGTCCGTAACCTACATCTTAAGTTGTCCCCCTCGAAACAGAAATCGACCTGTCCGAGCATTTCTATCGAAAAAAATTATTTCGTCTGTGATCTCATCTGTTTCGTTTTCAAATGGCCACCCTGTATATTATGAAAGATTTCGTTGAAAAATGTGAGAATCAATACTCTCCATTTTTCTCTCCCAGTCTCTGGATCAAGAATCAAGCAGAAACATTTTTAAATACATAATAGAAAAAAGACCACTGTGTAAAACTTGTGCACACATTGGTCAAAGGCCAAAATCCATTCAAAAACTTGTTGCGTTACAATAGAAAAAGTAATGACACTTCGAACTTCCAAAGATAGTACCTATCAAAATCTATTCCTGAAAGTCTTCAGAAGCGTGAAAATTCTCTGTATATAAAAAAAGAAATGTCATTTCCCAATATGAGATTGTTTAGTCACATTTTGAATGTGTTTATTTTCCCAATTCGATTGTGTTTACCATTTTGAAGTTTGCTTATTCTCATTTAGAAATTGTTTAATCCTAATTTGAATGTGATTAATCTCAATTTGAAGTTGAAAAGGTATAGTTCTGTGCAATTTCCAGAAGTGGAAAACTGAAAATGGCATGAACCTCCAGACCTTCTGTGGTATTAGAAAGAAGATCATCACGAAAATTGAAGAACATAGGGCTGCTGATGATCGCGGATCATGTTTTGTTTAAAACATGTTTAGAAACCTAAATATTTCGATGAATTTTTTTATTAAAGTATAAGAAAGATTATAATTTTTTTATTATTTGTATCTATATTTTCATAAAATTCCAATATATTTTTTGTTATTTATGGGAAGGTTTGTTGAATTTCGATGGAAGTAGTATCAAACTGTACAAGTTTAACCAAAACCGTCCTGGCCACAAATGGAAAATTGTGTGGCCACAACTGGTGGAAAATGTGGCCACAACTAGATAAATTGCACCCGCTCTCCTTTTCATTCCTTAATTATTTCATTTGCTGTAAAAACAACTTTTGCTTGGCAACTCACTAATCACAATATTCATAGGGAGCATTTTCATATTTTCAAATGTGAAGCGGTGCATGATCACAATGTAAAGTTGGAAAATGTCTTAAAGTGGCCACAACCGGTGCGCTTACCCTACTTACTACTTTGAAGTTCATTAAATTCTCCATCATCATAATAGCATTTTATAAGTAAAGAACAACTTGAAGATTTCTGTTGTTCTACAATGTTCTTGATTTTAAAATAAAGAGTCAACTCATTCCAGATTGATTTCATGATTTCAGTAATATTTTTTGGATTATAAGTGAGATTTTTTTCATCACCTAAATGAGTCTTGGCCTAGTATGATATCTATGATTTAACTAAATATTTGAAATTATTATAATTATTGATCATATACATAACACATTTATGTAGGGATAGTTTTTGACCTGTACAGGGTGGGCAAAATTGGTGCGCCTCTGATTTGGTATCAGTAAGTACTTCAATTACAAGACCTCTACAAGACACTCTGAATTGTATGCAATTTTCGCCATGAACCTAAGTATAACAGTGTAAAACAAGAAGAATATCGAAGTTCCTAGTTCGAGTTTTTATGACCAAGAACACAAGACCATTCCATACAATTGCCTTCTTCTTATTATATTCCACCATAAAATATACCAAGACCTGTAATGGTCTTATGGTCTTGTGATCACTCTATACTGGTAGGTTATGTAAGTGAGTATTGAAGCGTGAACTGATTCTGGGAGTTTATCATTTCTCAACTAGCCAACATTCGTATCCGTTTTATGTTAACTGTTATTCGAACGTTCCCAGTTACATTTCCTGAGATAGTCCCTTCAATCTTCAATTCCGATAAGCTGAACGAGCTGAAATGTATTGAAACATTACTCGCCACTTGTTGTCGTCAAAAGGGAGAACGGACATGCCAGAAGAAAATTGACCGCAAACGCAGAGGCACCAACAATTACTTCGAAAGAATTTCCTTTGATCTAGACGCAGGATCGAAGAGCGCCAGTTAATTTTGACATTATTAACTTAAATCATGTAATCCCGATCTTTTCCAGAAAGGTCTGAACCGAGCGCAAAGTTACGATTATAGACAAATTTATTAGCATGACTACATTATTCATAGATAATGTTGTTCATTATGTATGTAAATTGTCGTTGGATGTTAACTATCAGAACACGCCTCTCTTGGAAGTGATCCACACGGCTGTGAAGCTCGGATATGTTAGACAATCCTTTCTTCCCCCAACAGGTAATGAAATATCACTTGCAAATTAACCGAGCCATCTTGAATGGATGAGGTTGCGAACTCTCCGGAGAGGTGGTAAATGAATTTAAATGCCTACTTGATTTGCATAATTGGCCGATTCATATTTCTGATTCTATTTTCGGCATGAACATATTTCTTTCATTTCAATGCTTATGAATTAGGGGTCCTCAGTCTTGGATTTTTTTTATTATATCGGAATTTGGTTTTCGGACGTGGTTGTCCGAAAAAACAATTACTCTTATTGAAGAGACATTATAATTATAATAATAATAGACCTGCATTCACAATATTAACAAATATGTGACATTATGTTTCAGTTCGATGAAGACACAGCAAATCGAGCATCAAGTTCATTCGATGAGTATTTTTCTGGTGTCTTGAGAATTTGTATCCAATGGCCTTTTTCCTGAAAAGTGGAAGCTAGCGAAGGCCACTCCTGTTGACGAGAATCTCATATCTAACTACCGGCTGATTTGTATTTTGGAAATTTGTTTGAGGGTATTATAACCGATTTACTTTCCACGTCTTTCAAATCGAAATTAAATATAAAATAACATGGCTTTTTCAAGGAAAAATCGGTTCTAACGAATTCTATTGACTTCATTTCTGCAAATTTTGATAATGGCGTTCAGGTAGCTGCTGTGTATGTGTATACCGATATAGTAAAAGCCTAATTGACAAGGTATATCATGCTACTCTTGTGAAAATTCTAGAAGAGTACGGTGTTCAGGGTAGTTTGCTAGCGTGGATTAAATCATATTTTTCTAACCGTTTTCAATATGTTATTGTGGTGGTGTGTTTTCGTCGGTTCACACGGTAAAATCGGGGGTTCCGCAGGGTTCACATTTGGTCCTTTGGTTTTTTTTCCCTTTATATGACTGCTTTCGTTATGTCAATTTCGAACTATATGCAGATGATGTGAAGATGTACCAGTCAATCAAGAATAACATGAAGATATTGTAGACTTCTACAACGATCTTGACGAAAAACGTGAACCCTTCGAGACTGTCACTATCTGTCGATGGTTGTCTTCTGGATGGCGTGAAAAAAAATCAAAGATCTCGGAATACTACTTGATTCAAAATTGTTTTTCGAAAAACATATAGATCTAATAGTTGCTAAAGCTATTAAAATGCTGTGGGCTGAGAATTATTTCTAAACAGTTAAACAAACTGGAGACATTAAAATTACTAGTTGTCGCATTGATGCGTAGTAACTTAGAGTATGCAACACCAGTATGAGATCCTTTTATTTTAAATACATTTACAGATTGGAGAAAATTCTGAGAAAGTTCACAAGAATTATGCAGTACAGATTTGGTGATCGTCATGCTTTATGTCCATATCAATCAAGGTTGAAATTGTTCAAGATGATAAGTTTGGAGAGTTTGGAGTAGAGAAGGGTTTTTTTATGGTTTTTCATAGTCGACCATTATTTTTATTTCCCGTTGAATGAAAAAATCCAGTGCAATGTTCATTTTGTAGGTGATCGTCGGATACAGTTTTTTTTTGTTCCCTGAGCACGAACTTCACTTTTTTATAATTCTGATTTCTTAGAATATTTAGAGTTTATAACCATCACATCAATAATATCGATATTTTCTGTCACTGCCGGTTTTCAAGAGTGAAGTCATTTCTTATGTGAATATGTCATAATTATGGATGTATTTTTCTGTTTTATTTTATATAATGTTTGTCGTAGTAGTTAGGTACTCATTTTCTGATCGCACAACTTTCTCAGGTTTCGTTTTGTAACAATTTTTTTTCCCTATTATCAAGTGTGTTGGCTGGTTTATCTTTATAATTTTATAATTTGTAGTGCATCCCTGTTATTGGATGTATTTCTGTTGTTGTTCCTGTTTGTATGATGGGTAAATTAATTAATTTTCTGAAATAAAATCTTATGAGCTCTGAGTTTTAAAACGAATATACTGCGTTTGCAAAGGTGGCGTGAACTAAGCACAAAAAACGCTGTTTCTTAGAACAAATTGATTCATATGTATGTTCGCAATCATCTATTCTATCAGTAGAATCCAAATAAGAGTGATGAGAATACATAAGGACCCATCTCAAAAGATAACCAAAGAAATTCCACAGTACCTTCAACACCATTTCTCCCACCAGAAAATTTTTCCCAAGATCTTAGGAAGCCACTAAAAAAATGTATGTCTTCTATAATGAATTTAGATATTGAGCGTGGATTGTGACGGAAGTTGAAATAAAATAGAAATAATAAAATAAAATATTCTGAAGGTAAATTAATTTTAAATTGTTGACAATATTCATAATTCTCATATGACGCTGATCACCTGTACAGGTGATAGCCTGTGTTAGCCCTTTGCTATTTCTTCCCAGTATTCAAGAAGGAAAAAAGCTGAACTAACTTCACACTTTCATAGTTTCAAAGTTGTTGAAACAAATAGAAAATATTTGTTGAGTCTTTGAATCACGCGGAACATTTATTTCTTTTAACCTGTGTTCTTTCTTCAGGATTAAAGAAATCGTTATGAAATAAATGAAAATGAAATTATTGTTCATTATCTGAATTTTTCTACAGGATGATCAGAATTTAAGTATAAAATGCAATTTTTGTACTTCCATGTATCTCAACGTATTTATTCATCCTGGTTGTAAAAGCGATATATATATATATATATATATATATATATATATATTCTTTTGAATAAGAGAGCTAAAATAATACAATAAATGTTGAAACAAAAAAAACCTAAGCGATATCAGGACACGATGAAGATGAAGGAATCA
Source organism: Hippodamia convergens (assembly GCA_038502775.1). Classification (NCBI taxonomy): domain Eukaryota; kingdom Metazoa; phylum Arthropoda; class Insecta; order Coleoptera; family Coccinellidae; genus Hippodamia; species Hippodamia convergens. The sequence continues at coordinate 31,772,143 of CM076609.1, forward strand.
GTAACATCTCAAAAAATTATCGAAATTGGTCAAAACCACAAAATTTATTCGAGATTTTTTCCGTCCGGTTAATATTGGGGTCCAGTGTAATTAGATACTTTATTGTGCACATGAATATTTAACGTGAAAAAACTCTAATATAGTTTATTACATTTAAGTATATTGTGTTGGTTTGTTGAGGGTTACAGTTTTCGAACTTTTTTCATTCATATGATGAAGTCTTTTTCCTAGTATGAACCTCGTACATTCATCCATGAAACCAAACAGTAGGCAGAATGGCGTCAGTGGATTGCATAATTTCTTACTAGCAAGTTTGCAAATTCACAGATTTTTCATTAACTGATTGAGATAACGGTAGTATTATTTACTTCGTACGTTGAAACAAGAAAGATGTCCAATGATTTGTGGACGGCAAAACTTGTATCTTCCAACTTCACTAGTAGCGAACAAGCTCGGGTTGTTTACGACGTCTAGTTTGTTAACATGTCTAGGCTTTCAACTGTGGAGGAGAGCTGGGTCGAAAAAAGCAACTGTTGACACATATTTTTCAGAGCTATTCGAAATGGCTGAATAACGGCTACCTCCTATGAGTTTGTGCTTATGCCGAGTGTTTTGCATTCTTGCGAGTCGTTCGAATGAAAAATGTCTCTCTTAATACTTTACTGCTATGGTGAAGGCTGGTTATATTTCAGAGAAAGTTATTTAGTCTAGATACACAACAATTCGAGGGAATGTCGAAGTGTTGAGAGTTATTTAGAATATTCCAAGGCAGAATTTTTGCGATCCAATTGTCCCCGCGAACCCTCAATACCTGGTATAACTCGTATTTTCAGGTCATAACAGTTTTTGAGATCAATTGAACTGTCATTATTTGTTCGTACAGAATTATAATAATAATACTTTATTGATTTTTTGGGACAATACGCAGTGTATGGGAGAGGTCATGATTACGAAACAGAATACAGTGAGTATCTGAAGAATTAGTTGGATAGTTCTCGACCGAACACATTTCATCAAAATTATATTCTCATTATTTATTATATATTATATTTTCAAATGCTTGAATCTTATGAAGTTGAATAATTTTTCAAATATCCACATTGAATAATGAAATCGAAAATCCATTTTTACCTTCTCACACATGTAAGTGCTAACAATTGTTATAATTTATAAAAGGGGAGGTTATGTCTTGTTGTATGCTATGGTGGGGAGGCCTATCCTAACCTAAGCATCTCTTACAGAGAAGGTCTGCAACGACACCATCACGACAAAATGCCAGGGAAAAGCTTGTCTGTTACAGGGGTAGCTATAAAGACAGCTCTCAGAGTCTGTGTACAGGGACAATGACGTGAAGGTGGAATGTTCAAGTGGAACTCCATGGTAAATTGTTGAAGATGCTGATACTTATCTCTTCCCTGGAGGGCACAGCTCGGGCGCAATATTCTGCTTCGACAAAACCTACAGGCTGAATGTTCCTGAAAAAGACCTATGGGTTTTACTTAAAACTCTGTGAAGACCACTGGAATTTTTGGATTGTCTGTTGACCTAGGAAGAGACTGTTCTTTGTCTGCACGCTGGAAAATTTCCGTAGAGGGTTCTTCGGAAAACATATATACACATTATGTTGTTACAGTCAGGGACCACTAAAAACCCACTGCTGAGCCAACGCCTACTCAGTAGAAGAATGCAGGAAAGCTCTGCGTTAGCTGTGCTTCTACAGGGTGCCCACAAAGGGGGTGGGGTATTTATTTATTTAATAAAAACAAAACAACAAATCAGAAGAAAAGTTTGTCGTCTTTAGACAAGGTTTTGGAAAATTGAGTAGCAAACATGATGTTGTTCAAATGTTAACCCCCGCCCTGCTAGGACTCTTCTAATCGAAGACGGAAATTAACCATCACGCGTCTACACATCTTTGGGGTGATAGCGGCTATTTCGGGTCAGATATTATGCTTCAATTCCTCAAAAGTTCGTTGTTTGCTTACATACACTTTCTGTTGAAGGTATCCCCATAAAATATAATCAAGCGGTGTTAGTTTGTGGGACTCCTCGGGGCCAGTTGATAGTGCCATTACGAGGGATATGTAGTGGTCTTTTATGTTTCTTCCTTGGATTTTCGTTGGCCCAGAAGCGGCAGTTTAAATTCGAGACGATATAAACGTTAAGCCGTTACTATCCTCAAATCCTCTACAAGGCAGATGATCCTCTTCAACCGAATATTTCCCATCCATTTGTTGTGGAAGCTACATCAGTCAATGCCTTCAAGAACAGGCTGGACGATTGGCGCTCTTCACGATGATCTCTGCTCTCTTTTATCGTTACTTTTTTTCCGTTCGTTTGTTAATTTTTAGAATAATTCACATATTTTTTATTGGTTTATAGGTTCGAACAACCACAACCTTTGTCACTCACATTAAATAAATAAATAATTATCGAATCACCATTACGATAAAAGGCGCGTATGCAAAAAGCTCCATGGTTCTCCAGGTACACTTCAATCGTCAAAGAATCTTCAAAAAGTAGAGTAACAACCTATGCTTACGCTACCCCTCCAAACCTTTCCCTTGCTTGCTCAGTAAAGATACAAATACCCCCTACCCTTTGTGATCACCCTGTAAAACTTATTGAAAGTTATTTAGTGTCCGGCTCATGCAGAGATATCCCTGACAATGAAAGGGCAGTAGCACCATCATTTTTCTCTGGTCTGGAGCCGGATCTTTTTATTTGTCGTACAATTGTCAGGAGTATCTTCTAAAGATGGCTAGACATGCTCGAATAGAGCATGGGAAGTGGTCTTAGGCAGTCGAAGGCTTCTCATTGAGGGACCTTTCTCTGTGACTCAGAAAAAAAACTCCTAGTTCTGAAAGGAAACAACTGTTTAATACTGTTCAATGTTTTTTGGATAGAATCAAAAAATTTCCATAAATTGTGATGAAATCGGTGATCTTCTATGCATGTCCTCATCTACAAAATTGAAATGAGGCGGAAACTCATGAAAGGAATCGAGGGTATTACGAATTCCATTGCTCAAACTGTATCTGATAATGTGGAAGATGTTTCAGAAATCCAGATAAACCACTAGAGGCTGAATGAAAGTCACACTCTCACAAATAATCTTTCTATCGGTAAAGGTTTCAATCACCGATTTCATGCACCATTAGATCAATTACTTCTATCTTTCAACTAGAGCACAATTTTGTTGAATATAATAACAGCTACTTCAGTCTATCATAGTGTTTGAAGTTGATTTCATTGATAATTTCTCGGCATCATTCACATTTTAATGAGGTGTAATTTCCACCTTGTAACCTGTAAAGTATTTACGGTTATCGACAATGAAATCTTTTATGGAGCAGTCTGATATTGGAAGTTATAAAGACCAAAGGCATTCGGGATTTCTAACTTCAGAAAGAACTAAATTTCAATAACACAAAAATGAAGTTTTGAATCTTCAAATTGTGTTGGTTAATCACTGAAAATATAATTTGAATAAATTCGTCTTTCAAAACAAGTATCTAGGAAAAAAAAAATTTTACGCTTGAGGCACATGCGTAGTGTTTAGTGTGGTTAACACTCCTTGTTTCAAAAATGTATAAGATTACTTCATGTGGTGGATTTTAACTAAAAACCATCACAAATGTATTTTGTTGTTTCTTGTTGATAAAATGAATAAATTCCGGAAAAGGTAAAATAAATCTATGTATAGAAACATGTGGAACTATGAGGGGACATCGAGTTGGATTGGAAGTTCTGATGGGATGAAAAGTAGCAAAAAAATATATTGAATTAAGTCCGCAACACAATGATTCAATTCAATCTGTCAAATCATAAAAAAACAATATATAAATACCACGAGATCTCAGGTTCTTCGTACAGAAATCCTGAAAACAGGCAGAATCGAAGCAAATCCACGTTGTTAAATTTTCGAATACTTTCGAACTTGGCGATGAAAAGTTTTTTCCTCTTGGACGAGCTTGATCTCAGAAAGAATGAGTACTTCCAAACCAAAGCACATTCGAATTTCATCAGTTCCATACAATTCTCAATGTGCCAATCAAATCGAAATTTCTGTGTGGGACATTTCATTAATTTTTTAAAATTAGACCGATAAACTTCTAGTGGATGTTCTAGAGATTATTTCAGACGCTTTCGACCTAAATCATATACTACAAAAATGCCTTTACTAGGGGCCTCTTAATATGACTTACAGGCAACACTTTTTGTCATCATAATGAAGTGAGTGAAATATCCATTTATTGGACTTGATTTCAATAATTTCATGAGAGCTTTACCTCGTAAAACAATCATAATGCGAAATCATTAAATTCCCTACTACTGAGAGTTCTTCGTACTTAACTAAATGATTAAGAAAGAAAATTTTAAATCCATTTTTCTCCAAACTGGTGCAACTGGACGATGTCATACAATAGCACCCTTTCTCATGAAAAAATATTAGAGTTTATGAATTTGATGTAAAACTTGTAAAATAATGGAAGGTAAAAAAGTTGTCACTAAAAATACCCCTTGCCCCCTAGAATGATACGCTTATGATTGAGATGAAAAAAATTTACTTGAACCATTCGATGCATATTCTTGATACTAGCTAATGTGTGAAATTTCAATACTTTAGGTGACGCCGTTTTGGAAATATGTGACAAAAAGTGTTGCGTGGAAGTCATCTTCAGAGCACCCTAGCACCTCAACGAAGTATTTTTGTACTATATGATTTTTGTCGAAAGTATCTCAAATAATGTCTAGAGCATCTACTAGAAGTTTGTCGATCTAATTATGGGATACCCTGTACTCGTTTAACTATGAGAAATGATTTAGCTGTGATTAATTAAAACTATCATTATATTATACATAAAAAGGAAAACACTACTAAAATAATTTAACTGTAACATGTGTATATTTAGAATAGTACATTACTATACATACTAAATAATTTGAAAAGGCTTTCACACATTTTATGTACTGATCTATCACGTTAATTGTCCACATGAGGTTAACCTGCCTGAAATTGCAGTAAGCAAGGCAACATAGTAGATAAATTAACGAAACATAATTACTGAGGGTAATTACCCCATCCTTCAGGTAAGAAATTTTCAAAGTAAATCTTCGAATGCAAATAAAATGTTATGAAACAAAATGTAAAAAAACCTTATGAAAGAAAAAGAACTCTCCAGCTTTCGTTATAGATCGTTCAGAGCTCAGGCTAGCCACCTTAAACTTGTCACTTAACACTCATTCTCTGGAAGCTCCTCATATCAGGCTTATATAGAGGAAATCTAGCAGGATCTCCATCTCCAAATTCAAGAGTATAACGTTATCTTGTAGTCCGGTGTTCCTTATTCAATCACGAATTTTTGACGGGTCTTCTCGTCCTTAAATTGAAATTGTGCAACCTAATCTGCATTGATTCAGCTGAAACTATACTTTCGATGCGTTTGCACACTCTACTTACGAGTTTAGCAATGCTGAACTTGGAGAAACTCACTACCATCTTTCTAATAGGATTCGTGAAAAGAGATGAGAAAGCACGATCGGCTAGAGCCATTCTCATGGGGCAAAGGATTGAAGATTTTTCTATTTGGACGAGGACCGAGATCACACTTCAAAAACTAATTTCTTAACTGTGCCGAGATTTTTGGGGCTTCTGTCAGTCGAGTCTGTAGGTGCGAGCCTATTGCGCCTATGCCCTTTTGGATAATCCGCCACTGTGTGTGTATGTACGTGTATGTATGGTGTGTAATTCGCAAACATACATCTTTCTTTATGGTACTTACAGCAATCCTGAAAATTTGATTGAATTGCAAAAAGTAAGTTTTCTCTCGATTATCGAACTCAATTTTAGAAAAGTGTGTAATATAAATCGCTTCAAAAACTATTGAAGCTTGTCTAGTGTGTATATTATTTCTTTAATATATTCAAATGTCAAGTCGTTCATAATTTCAGGTACTTGATAGGAATAAGATCTCGTGAACATTGCAGTTCCGAGAATTGACATTCAGAATATTCTTAGAGATCAGAACGGATCACTATCAAGATAGTATTGAAGCTATCATGATCTCTCTTAAATAGATATTTTATAAACAAATTTCAAATCATAAATGACTATATTCAATATCATTAAAATCAACAAGTGAAATCCACTGATATTTAGATTTTTGCAGATCAATTAAATTTATTATGGTATGGTCCATTCACTCTACAACCACCACATTCAGAAAATGGAATCTAAATTATGAACTTCCATATAGGTAATACCTTTTTAACAAAACGTTCTCCTGTATTCGATTTGGAAAGTACTTGGTAATTGAAATTAAAAGCCGAAGTGCTTCGTCCAAATTGAATTTAATTTGTGACAGGCAGAAAAAAAGGAAAACACGTGAATGAAATAGAATAATACACCGTGTTCACTTGCTTTTTAGTGCATACTCAATATTCACATTCAAAAAGAGATGTAAAATATTCCGTGGTCGCGAATAAAACACATGTTCCAAAGTTGTGGCTCCCCAATTGTCATAGCTTCGAAATAAAACTTTGAAACCTCAATTTTGAAATGCAGGACTAATTTCCATCAAAAGGACATCAATAAAAATAAAACTGCAGAATCGCAGGTTCGGCATTCTGCTAGATCCGCCAATGAAGGGTAAATATAAACTCCGAAAAACGATTTTATTACGTAGGCAGAAATCTTATACAAGACACTTCCGTGAGATGAATCAAATTAAAATTCGACATGATTCTATTTTATTGATCGATCATTCCCAACATGGATATATTTATGTGTCTATGAAAGTTTGATGATGTCAAATCAGATGTCGGGGTGATATCCTCGCCTGCGCTTTTCACGTTCACAAATAATGTAGCGTTTTAAGCTTGATGCAAATTGGGGTTTCGAGATATCAGAAATACGAATTTATGTTTGCGCTTCAACGTCGGGATAAAAGGAATCAGCGACCAGAAGTACTTTACTGAATCCGATTAGAAGATTATAAAACTTGCTCCTCGGAATTTATAACTTCTAAGTCAGTTGCAATACGAACTCGGTGTCGGTGCTTATATATTATATTATGTATGTGTTTTGATGATGGGATTATGATGAATAATGTGTGTTCGTTCTTCAATGAATATTAATTTCTATGAATCAATCTGTTTCAAAATGTCCCTTCGTTTATACATTCCTAACGACGGCATTACAAGAATGGAATGCTATCTCAAATGGAACATTCTCTCTTATGTCGCGATGATTTGTGAGTGAAAATTTGTAACACGAGGTCGTGACTAGAAGAATGTTAAGTCGGAGAATAGAAGTCTTCCAACTGGTCTCAAATATTTAATTGAAATATCCCTATATAAGGGAAACTTGATGAGCTGAGATAAATTCCAAACGTAACAAGAAAATTGACAACATTCCCGGGATTCCAAATTAGTCCCCAAGTATCAATCTTGTAGCCCGGTAAGCTCAGCCAAGCTTGTCGAGTACTTATTTATCCCATTCGAATGCGAGATTTTTTAGAAATTAAAATTTTTTCGAAAATTGTTGGATTCGTCGAAATACTTTTTGAAATATCGGGAAAAAACTGAAGAAAAAAAGGGAGATAAAAGTATTCGGTATTATGTTTGTTATTAGTATACTAAATATCTTAAGCACAAACCGCTTTTACATTTTTGAAGTCGAAGACTCTGGAAATATTATGCATTTCTAGAATTTCGAAAAACTCGTCACAGGGTGTTCCAAATGTTCGGTCAAAAATTAGGATCAAGATTGGCCCATAACTTCCGTTTTTCAAATTAGAACCCAATTTTTCATGAATTCGTTGGATTCTGCGAAGGGAAATATTGATAGTGTTCTAACATATTAATGTTGCTAAAATGAATAATTTTCTAGTTATTTATGATTTTCTGAGTGTATGTCGTATGTAGAGTCAAATTCATAAAATCTGTTTCCTATCAACAATGATCTATGTTCATAGAAGATGAATTATTCCTATAATTCACTAGAAACAGATCAATTTTCTAAATACTCTACATACCACATAAAATTAGAAAATCCTAAATTACTCAAGAATTATTCATTTTAGGAGCATAAACATGTTGGAACATTATCATTATTTTTCTTTGCAGAATCCAACGCAATAATATAAATATTTTTTTTTTTTTGGAAAACGAAAGTTATGGACCAATGTCGATCCTAATTTCTGACCCAACATTCAGAACACTCTATGACGAGTTTTTCAAAATTCTAGAAGTGTACAATATTTCCACAGTCTTCGACTCCAAAAATGTAAAAAACGGTTTGTGCTCAAGATATTTAGTATACTAATAACAAACATAATACTGAATTCTCTTATCTCCCTTTTTTCTTCAGTTTTTTCTAGATATTTAGAAAAATTTTTCGAAAAATATTTTTCATTACCTGTACGTCTGAAGGTCTTCAAGTTTCAAGAATATTTTGCTCGGTAGATAATGTCGAACAATATCATAATCCAAAATTTCAGATTTCAAATTGGTCCAGTTCTCCAGAAACGTCTAATAGGCCGTCGAACTTCTCAAATCCTGTATATTATACATCTCGCAACAATTAAAGGAACAGAAAAATTCTCCAAATTTTTTGGTGTTTCTCAACAGGCTGTACCTCAGTGAAAAATAGTCGTATGAGAAATAGAATAATCAACTTTTGAAGCTTGAAGACTCTAGTTTCTGAATTTATTGGTTAACCATGCAATCCTCCGGATAAAGCACGAAGAAAAATGTTTAAATTTGCTCTACGCGCATGGAGAATTTTTTTGAGGTAGACCGATGCAAAGCCCGCATAGCCTGTTCATTCAGTTCTAATTTGTTTTTCACCACCCTCGGAAATAACCATTTGTCTTCGAGATATCCCATTTTGAATGCAAAAGGACCCTTTTTCACTCAACTGCCGATTTCCCTGGAACTACTGGAGGCCTATCAAACCGACAGCCGATTTCTTTTTCTGCAGAAGATTTCCTGCAAAAATCGTTTAATTAAGAAAAAAAATATTTTTTTACCTGTGAAAAAAGAGCTAGAAAATGCCATTTGTTGGTTAACGGACTCAATCTTCATAAATATTGGAGGGAAAGCTAAGGTTACAAGAAAATTTTACAGCCTCCTGTACCTCAAAGAACCCCCTAAATCAGTAGATCACTCGATGAAGCGGTTTTTTGGACCGATTGATTGAAATTCTGAAACAATTAAGAGAACAAGGTTTTCGTTCCTTAAAGTTGTCCTTTTCTTTTCAAGAATCAATTATTGATTTTTTTCACGTTTAACTCAATTTTGAATGTTTCGGAGATGATAAAAAAATTGAAAAAAAACTGGTAAATTATGTTCTGAAAATATCGAGAAAAAAATAGAAAATCTCACTGAAAGAAGAATTTTTCTTTCCTTTAATTTCAGAACAAAATTTAACTGTTTCTTTTCATTAGTAAAGAAGAGACTTTTACAAATTTTAGAAATTTTTGAAAAATTTTTCTTGCAAAAAAAAATACTGTGGAACTGACGAACCGCAGGGTCTCATTTCTGAAGAATCATGAACGCACGTGCTTGAGCACAAATGAAGCGTAAGCGTAAATCCGACCGTGCAACCTCCTCGTGGTATGCTTCGGGTAACGCTGATGCCGGCGGTGAACAAATCAATAAAATTTTAGTCAGAAAACGAGAAAATAGTATTTCATTCAAACTTTCCAAATTTTGTTCTCGATTTTCAGAAAATACAAAATAATAACTAATAAAAACTGAAAAAATTAAATTAATAATTCTCAAAAAGATTTGCTCAAGTTTAAGGAACAAAAACCTTGTTCCCTTCATTCTTTCAAAGTTTCAATCGATTGCTCCAGGAAAACCGCTTAACCGATCGATCTACCGATTTAGGGGGGCCTTTGGCGTACATAAGGATGTAAAATGTTCTTATAACTTGTGCTTTTCCTCCAATATTGATGAAGATAGAGTCCCTTAACCAACAAATAGCAAAATGGCATTTTCTTGCTCTTTTTTTCCATAACCGTTACAAGTGAAAAAAAAAACAATTTCAGATTCGTTCGACTTCTGGTTTCACCGAAAATGACAGCAACTTTAGTTTTTTAAATGTTATGCACAATTTTTTCATTGAGAAAATCAGTCAAGACAAAAAACTTAAAACACATTTTTCTCAAATGACAATCTATTTTTTGTATTGCTTAGCTGAAATCTACAGCTAGATGAATGAGATCTAGTGATCAAGAAACCCAAGAAATGCACCTCTATTTCCGCACTACTGATCTTCGAATAAATGAGTAAGCCTGGCATCTACTTCTTTCTGGAAAGAGTTGGCGCTCAGCGCTCCATACATTAGGAACCACCGATTATTAATACAATAATCCAGAAATTTTTCCACTACTTCTGTTAGAATTTCCTAAAAAGCTACACTTTTCAAGTTTTCATCGTACATGTAGTTAATAATGAGCATGATTGTCCATTAGTAAACAGAACACATTATTTCTGAATTGAAAGTGGTTTTCAACTTCCATGAATAAAGATTCTCTCGTGTCCAAAAATGCCGATTTCTTCTATTGCAAATTCCCTGATAGCAAAATTTTGCCCCATCTGTCCAGATGATTTTCCTAAAGAAATTATTATCTTCTTGAAGCTTCATATGAATCCTTCACAAAATACAATTTTGCGTGCATAATCTTCTTGTTGTAATTTGTGTAGCTCAATGAAAATAAAAGGATGTAGTTTGTGACTACAAAGAATTCTCTGTGTATAGAAGCGTAAGAAATGTCAAATCGATCTGAGAGATATACGAGTACGTGGATAAGTGTGGATATATCCTAGAGTATTAATTTAATTCCCGTTATTTTCAGGTATCGGTTTTCCTCGCACATAGGTTTCACTGCGTTTCCATAATCCAGAAAATTTCTCCTCAACCTATTAAATTTTCTTTTCATCATTTGGGGTAGATAAGGATATTTTCCGTTGAGAGCACGGTATTTTCTTCCGACTACTCTGCCATTTTCAGCATATTTCCACATAAATCGAAAATAATATCATTACAATAACATTCCCCGACAAGGAATAATTCTTAACGACAGTAAAAATTTAATAGCTCTGCCCAAAAATATTAAAAGTACACTTGAAAGGTAAAGTGGATATCCTATATATTGAGAATTTTATGTGAAATTATTACCTATGTCTTAGGGCATTATTTCTGTTAAATTTCGTGTGGCATAATGCAATCACTAATCACTTAGCACGTAAAAACGGTGGCCATATGGAAGGTAACTTTCAAAACATCATATTCATCATTAAATTCTTGTAATGTTTTGAAAGTTACCTCCCATATGAGTTTCATCCATTCTTCAGAAGTTTTGGTGAAGAAAAAATATTCATCATTAAATTCTTGTTTTTTCTTTATCAAAACTTCTGAGGAATCGATTAAACTTCAATAATGTAAACGATAACCTGACAATGAGATTGCACCCTGAGATATCTTGGAAAATAAGCATCTCAAAGCAGAAATATGTATTACACTCAAACACTATTTTAACGTAGATTCCAGGTGAGCAATAAAAAATGGGTTCTCATTGGAAAAGAATGAGTTGTGAGGTATTTTTCATGACTGATTTCGATGAATTTTCTGAAAAATATGCAAATTATTCATTGAAAAAATGTGGAGTTCAATACAGATCATCAATTCAAAAACTCGGTGTTACATTCAATAAACGAAAGTTGGTATCATTTCCGGTGAAAGCAGAAGCCGAATCCATAAGATTTCAAGTCTTTTTTTCTCTTCCGAGTTTTCCTTTGAACTATTCTAACCAACGGCCTCAGTGAATCACCCTGTATATGTCAATGTGTATCCTCATATTCAAAGATTCAAGAATTCTTCACGTTGATTCTCAAGTTTTTGGGAAAGGGCATTGTATTTTTTGAGCTATTTTCATTGTCTATGTTATTTAATTGTTCCGATGTTGAGGAAAAATTACTGAGACCGTCTTCAGTGTAGCCATGTGTAAGGGTAAAGATTTCTGAAGGTGATAGGAATTCAAAGAAGCATAGTTTTATATTATGTATTCATTTCATTCCTTTCACTCTAAATTTCCGTGTTGGTAGGGGATTCTTTTTTCAACCCTTCATGATAATACTTCAAAATAACATGAAGTATCAAATTGTTAGAGCTACCTACCAAATTTAATTCTTTGAAAATATTTCCCTGGGAGATATTCAATACGTCCTTCAATTTATACGGCAAGATTCAGAACAGAAGAAAATTGTGATGATATTTCAGAATTAAAAAGTTTGTCGAGGGGCAACATTCACATAGCTTTGCCAATGTGTTTCTTTATTCCATATAGGTAGAAGATTTTCAAGATACACACAAAATTTTGCCGAATTTAGAAGGGGTTGGTCATTACTAGAGCCCACTATGTATATCCTTATAATTTCATTTACTTCAGTGTGTCTACATTCTATGTAGTCACTATTGGAATAGAGATGCTATTCGTTGCATATAATATGTAGATTCCTGCATGTGTAGGTTTGACTGTATTGAAAACTTCCTTTTCGGTAATCACTTAGTAGAACATAAACACAAGATGAAATTGCTCTCACGGTATATTAAGCGCCATATGGAGTTGTTTACATCCCGCTACAAATTGGAATTACAAGCATTTACACCTTCTTATCGCCTCTTATTTCACTCCAATTGAGAGATAACCGCAAAAGGTTACTTGCTACATATAAATGATTAGAAACAGTTCTCATAATCGAAGTGACACCTATGGACAGGAAATCGAACCGTCATTCCGACTAGATTCTCCTAAATCATTCGTTTGTAATTGGAATCTAAAAACACTGCGATGAGAACCTGAGATCATTCTTTTAAATGTAGGGAGGCACTTCTCGATGAGGAAGATCAATTAATGGAGAATCCGCCTGCGTTTGGTCATCAGCCAATTGGAGTAGTCAGATGTAGGAGGTGTTTTATAAACAAAGAGATTTGCTACTAGGTATATCAACAGGAATCAGGGCGAATTTAATTAGTTCTAAATGCATTTCGCGCATTGACAATTCTTCTGCTTGCTCAGAAAATTCGACATTGTTCCAACGGATTTACGAGGAAATAAAGTAAATTTCAGTTTCTTCAGATTGGTATTTGATTTATATGATGGTATTTAACGTCATGAAGTTCTCATCATTGAGTTATTACGAAGTGTGAAATCTCCAACTACTTTTAAGATCGGATTTTCTGGTTGTTTTGCAGGTTGCAGTAGTGATTCCGAGTTCCAACTACGATCTCAGGATGTTTTCTTGCCATCGACGACTAGGCCACATTCGAGGGTAGTCGAAAATAAGAAGCGACCGAGGTGAGAGGGTTGGTCAAGCCCTTAATCCTCGATCTTACTCAAAGTCCGTGCTGTCTACTATGCAAATAGTACACCAACTTCGAGCCTTCATCGCGGTAAGTGATTAAGCAGTAGGTGAAAAAGCATTCAACTCACAAACGACATCAAGAAAAAAAGATTCAAAATCGTTATTCGCGTCGATATTTCTGATTCGAGATAAATGCAAATCATCGCTCGTTTACGCGTAATCCACAAATCGTGCGACTAGGGATAGGTACTGAATAAGCCACAGTTCAGATGATCGCGCGTAAACGCTGTAGTCGCACGATCATCTGAACTAGGGCTTATCCTAAAATTTTCTTGCTCATAAAATTTTTTTTTATGAAAACTGCCTGGCATCATGTATTTTTAAAGTGAAAAATGTTTATTTTTTGTATACCGTGAATTTCACGGAGTGCGGATTTGAGAATGAGGCACGAAAGAACTGATACAAAATTTGTCACAATTTTTGCGCAATCTCCAGGAGTTTTTGATGCGGATATTATAATCTCACTATGAATTGCCCACCCATCAAATTATAAAATTGAGACTGAATGAACATTAAAAAGGTCCAATTGTCAGGATTAACAGTCCCTCAGAAGGCGCTGGCGGCATAATCCGACCATATACCTAGTGTCCTGTATACCTGTTCCAATGGATTATCTCAGCCATTTCGAAAGATAATAATTTGAAAATTTCATGTTCTTCAATCCGCTCGAAGAACCTCTCGAAAAACCTTTATATGAGAAGAACAAAAATTGAAAATCACTTCCGGTTTGACCGGTCCCTGATTTTTTATTTTAAATAGCACCCTGTATACCTTTTCAATGATGTATCATACTTTGTATTTTGAATTTGCTTTGATGGAAAATTGAAAGAGTATAGCCGTTTTACTGGAAAATCTCCCCTGCGGATTTTTCGATTTGAACTTTGGTGGTCGAATTTACATCCGATAAAAAAGATTTACCCCAATTTCCAGCTGTTTATTTCCGATGGTTTCCGAATTTTTCTAAAAAAAATGTTTTCTCAATTAAAACTTTTTTTTGAATAAAACTCAAAATTGAAAGTGATTTTTTTCATCATTTCAGTCGTAAAATTAGTAAGGAAATCATTTCATTTTGAATCTCGGTTGAAAATCCAATTTTTTTAATCTTCCCAATTAATAGAAGGAATTTGGTATACACAATCTTTCAAATAACCCCGAATATTATTGAAGACAAAATCAGAATTACACAAAATATCATAGCCCACTCTAATTCGTTCAATTTGAAATATCAATTATCGATGGTAGAATCCAAAGTGTCATACATCGTTGAAAAGGTAGTTTTGAGTATAAATTGCAAATAATATACATATATTAGCAATAAAAAAGTCAGAGTCAATTCCGGTCAAACTGGAAGTGATTTTCTATTTTTGTTTTTTCCAAATGAAGGTTCCTTGAACGAATTAGAACATGAGATACGTAGTCAATGTAGGCCCTTAGGGGATGATTTGGGAATCCTTCAAAATAGACGGCTCTTTCGATGTCCTGCATCTGCTGCATTAATGTAAATAAAATCTGTATAATTTCCACAATTCACGATTGTTTGAATTGTTGGAGCTGGATTAACTTTTTTTGTATTGTGATAGGTACCAAATTTCGCAGAATCATTGTTACGACAATACGCACTCACAAAAACCATACTTTTTCAGTATCTTGAAAAAAATTCAGTTAGAAAATATTTTTCAAATAATAAAACAGAGTTCCCTTGCGTTAAACTTGTGCATTATTTTGTCAGGGGTCAATTCCTTTTTAAAGATTGTTGCTTCACAGAAAAAACACAATTGAGATGATTCTGAATATTTGCATGAATTTGAGAATTTGTCTCATGAAGAAATCTCAAGGTTTGTTCGCGGGTCCAATTCCGAACCGGTTCGTTACCAAGTCCAGAATTCATAAACTGGGCTATATTTCCGAACAGATTTTGACCCAACCTCACTGCGAACTTTCTTGGAATCAAAAAAGGTCTGTGTGTTTATTTTCATGATAAAATTCCTTAGCTATATTGGCCAGTCGAAAATGTTGAATAATTGTGCATCGGTAAAGTCTAGGAACGATTCTTCAAAATATGCTATATTCTTGGGACTTCATCAACTCTTGATATTTCCTGAAGATCTCCGTCATTTGACGATTAATTATGAATAAAACATATGTCTCACATTTAAGGGACACAACAACAAATCAAACTCAGGTAAGAATCAATTTGGAACTACTAGTTCTTGCTTCAACCCCGGAACTCTTGGAACCGATTCGTTATCGGTGTAAGTCCATCTGCGCTTGAGCACAGTTTAGAAAGCTATTCTACACAATGTCTTGAGTAGAGTTCTGCAATGGTTCGGAACTCGACCCGCGAACAAAGCTATGTAGACTCCGGAACGTTAAAAAGTTTGGAAGTTCGAAATGTTCGTTACTTTTTCATTATTAGCAACCAGTCCAATAACTCTTCAATCATAAACACTGTCTCCTGCCATGTTTTTTACCCTCAATTTTGCCCTCCGTTATCAGTCTCAGGAACCCATATTCCCTTCATTTTTGTGACCATGAATGAAAGGACTCCAGTAATTCATCATCTATATCGAATGATATGAATTGGAACAAAATCGCCTATTACGGTCTTGACTCCATGTAGATATTTTTAGTTACATAAAGACAGCCTGTTAGCTGGAGACTAATCAAGACAGAACAGCTCTTGTGAACTTTTTCGTAAATTATGTCAAGAAATCTCATCCTTGAAGAATGGCAACATACAAGATACACTTGTATGAGTGTTCTTTTTCATACAACAACAAAATACTAAGGAGGTATATCACGTTTGTTGAACCGATTGATTAATAAAATCAAAATAAGTTAAACACCTCTAGCGCCATAAACACAATTATCCGTCTACGATAGCTGCACCGATAATATCCCAATAAATAATGCAAGTTTCAATCAGATACAGACCGGTTCTTGAACTTTGATTGAACGCATTATCCGCTCCCAAATTAAATGCCACAAAACCGAAAGCTCGAATTAAATATTTAAAAGTGGACCGACCTGCAGCTTTTAACAACTTTTTTCAACACCAACGGGCATGGGAGGTTGAATCGGAATAGCAGATTCGAATCGTTAATCTATCTCATTTGATCCAGAAATATTTTTTGTTGTCGACATCGGAATAGTTGTCCATAATGAAAATGCAGAAGGCATTGATATTCTTCCACGTTTTCAAAGCTCAAATTTTTGAATGAACGAGTGCTAGAATGGGACGTATCATACATTATACAGGTGTTTTTGATAAGTATAATAATGTCATCTCAATCTCTGAATATTTAATTTGGCAGAGATTGTAAATTTAGTAAGGTATATACTTTTTGCACAACAGAACGACGAAGGGTGGATTCACGTGAGCGGGAATGGAAAAATCATCCCTCTGTCCCATGCAATATTTATTTCATATTTTCATTTTATACAGGGTGAGTCTCCTACTTGTACATATATTTTAACATTAACCCTTTGAGGTAAAAATATTTTTTTTAATACCTTTTTTTTCCATCTAGACTATGGGAATAAATATAGCCTGTTTTAAACTTTCATAATGAGCTATGGCACCCCTGGAACATGCATCTGAAGTTTTTCCGTGGATTATATCTACTCCAAAGCATTAAAAAAATGTAGCGTAAATTTAATTCTTGGAATCTTTTCTAAAGATTCACAGATTCAAAAGATTTCTTAATCATCATATATTCAGCATATTAATATCTGGCGCATTCAAATATTTCCTAAATGAACTCGGAATATATAACTGGATGAAGCTGACGTGAGTGTAGTCCCTTCGTTTCCAATCTTTCTTTCCCATAATCTTCCCAAATCGTCAGAAACCATGCAAACCGAACGAATCTGGGCATAGAATTAATTTTTTTCCTCGTTCAGTTTGATAAGATCCGAAGCCAGTTGTCTAGCCACTGTATAAGTGCTCTAGCAACGAATTTGAACCAGCGCAAAAGCTCATGGAGCTTTTCTCTGCTTCGGTATCGTAATTAATTCATTACAGTACTCTTGATGCAGTAATGTAATAAACTCATCACAGCATTTTTGTCAGTTATATTTTTCGTTTTGTGGAATAATTTCGTAATCTGGCAATTTTCGTTATAGCCCCAACTGACAAGATACAATACAAAAGTCACTAGGATGTATAATCTGAATTTTTCATTGAATTTCGACAGTATTTCACAAAACTTCACTGCAGAAGGCAATTCATGTATTCGAAAACGAGCTTCAAAATAGCATTCATCTTGGAATAGAAGCCCATTCTGCAACTTGCTTTACCATATACCTACTATTCTCAACTTTTTCCTGGTCTATTATGAAATTCGAATGAACAATCATTCGCTTGTGCATTATGCATATCCGGAAATCTATACACATGATAAAGGGACCAATTATCCACAATGATCATTGATGTCGACACTGAAGATGAAAGAAGTAAGATCTGTTATACTGTTTCGAAATTGTTTCAAGCTAGACCGTAACCAGATGTCAATACCGATGAAAAGGCAGATATTTTTACTGGAACTTAATGCATTACTTAAGTAGATGTATATGTTATGACTACTGAAATGTGAAACAGAAATACTTTTCACCTCGGACTGCTTTCAATAGATAAAATTGTATCGTTTGAAGTCTTCCGGAACCTTTGTCATTGCGTAAAAATGATATGACAGTACCTATGATGCAATTATTCGGGAATGAAGCCAACCTTATTGTGGCTCGAAAAAAATTTTTTTTTATTCAAACTCGCTTCACTTATCTTCCCTGTCGGTAATTTGAATACAAATAATGTGAAAAATTGGATCAGAAAACTTTATTCGGAAGAAATCATTTCAGGAAGGTCATTCGCAGGTTCATACGGTTCAAAACTAAAGGAAATTTGAATATAAAGGACTCACCCGCATAACACAAAATTTCAGAGAAAATTGCGTATATTCTGAATAGAACGGCTACAGAAAAATATTACACAGAATAGGTTATAAGTTCGAACGCTATTAGAAAAACAATATTTCATTCACCATTGTTAAAACAATACTTTTGTAGATATTCTCTGCTTCTTCTCCTAACATTCCAAAAAAATTGATTTCTACAAAATTGACATTGGGCATTCTTATCGTCTATTTTAATTTTGTAGGTACCATTCTTTTTCAGATTAGCTCCTTATGAAGATTTGTTTGAAGCTCGGTCGATTCAATGTCTTGAAAATCTTTCGGCCAAATATTACTGAATATTTCTAAATATTTTCATTTGAATGACGCTTACCTTTAAAATGAAAAAATTTTGAATAAAAATGTTTTTTTACATTATTTTTGCATAGACGTTATTCACTTTAAAAGTTTGTCCCGATCATCTTCACGTACCTACCTATAACGTATTTGAACCTATAGTTATCAGAACAATCGATCATAAGAATGGCACTTTTCAATGATTTTGAAGAAATTTCGGGAAGTGATTTAAAAAATTTTCATAATGGGAATGATGCATTTATTCTTCATTATTATTATATTATTCATTTCTAGATTTCCCTCTGAGCCTGATCTGCATTGATGAGATAACTTATTTCATTGTCCTTCTTTAGAGTATTCAAATATCAAAGAGTGAAAATTTCATTACAAACAGTTAATTTCATTTTTCATGAAGTGATTAAATCAATAATAATTTTATCATGAGGAGTAATCATGTATTCCATGTTCATCAAGAGACAGCCAGATCACACCAATTCATTTCTAATTTGACATCGTATTTCTGGTCCTCGCAGGAAAACAGGAACTATTAATCATTGCCCACTCGAAAAAAAATGTTTCTAGGTAACAGGAAAATAAGAAATATATTAACATTCCGAGCGTTTCGTTAACGCAGCAAAATCATTCCAAATATGGTGAAATTGAATTAAAACTGTCTCCGACAACGTTGATACAAATTAGTTGTCAACTAGTTGCCTTTTGTAAAAAACTATTCTACTATTCATGATCTGAATTAATTTGGGTTGACCACCTAGACCCAAATTGTAGTTTCTGTATTTCATTGTTAGAAAAATTATAATTAGAGAAAGTTTGAAATTAGCGAATGATTTTGCAATATTATGTCACATGATTATGTCGAATTTGATATTTAGGAACGAATATAAAAACAATGCTTGTTGGTCGACATTTTCGCATAACATATCGACTGAATTATAGGATTACTTTCAATTGACAATTTTACATAAGGATCTCACAATATCTGCCAGAAAATATCCAAAAACATTTTTCATTTCGCCGAAGCATTCCACAGTTTCAGTCTTTGACTTGTAAAGGGTTTGTACATGACAAAATTGGTGATACCTGAACTGCAACTTTCGCCATTATCTCCGTTTCTGTTTGTGCTAGGATGTTGAAATGAAATAATTATAGGGATAGTAAGAAAAAACACAACTATATGTTATAGATCAGCAAGGAATCCTCTAGGGAAAAAACATACTATGCCATTGATTATTAAGGAAAAAGTGTCCTGTTAATGATTTCATTTCAACATCCCAGCACAAACAGAAACGGAGATAATGACGAAAGTTGAAATCGCCCAAATTTAAATTTTTTCCTATAACTCGAAAACAAAAGAAGATAGAGGAATGCAGTTGATGGCA
Organism: Hippodamia convergens; assembly: GCA_038502775.1. Taxonomy (NCBI): domain Eukaryota; kingdom Metazoa; phylum Arthropoda; class Insecta; order Coleoptera; family Coccinellidae; genus Hippodamia; species Hippodamia convergens. The sequence continues at coordinate 31,792,223 of CM076609.1, forward strand.
TTATCAGTTTCTCTCTCGGTTTCTCTAAAAAAGTCGACGGTAATGTTTCATTCATTTTTCTCTATCTCTTTCGGTTAAAAAGTTGTAGTTCAGGTATCACCAATTTTGCCCATCCTGTACCTATATTTTAATGGGAATTTCGTGAGGTCAAAAGAATAACTTTTTATTCTTACCATTTTTTTCGATTCGACATGATTGAAAAGATACAGGCTGTTGAAAATCCATGAAATTTTCGTATATTCACTGGTGTCGATACGTGGGGGGTTAATGGGGGTAATCCCCCCTTCCAGAAAAATACTGACTTTTAAACAAAAGGCATACAATTATTATATATTATTATGACAATATACTTTATCCAAATTATTTTTTTCAGATCAAAAGTGGTAGAGAATTTATTCCTTTACAATATTTATAATACAGAAAATAGCAAAGATCTGATATGAACCGAAATATTAGAGACACATGCAAAAAGTAGATTTTTTCACCTTTGTCCCTAAGAATTTTATTTACGCGGTTGAGGGGAGTTTTGAGATGTCAAAATAAAGGCTTTCACAGGTTTACAGCCAATTATTTCGAATTCCGAGGTACAGAACAAAAACAACAAATCGGCAATAAATGTTATGATCGTGGCATGTTTTTCTGCGTCAGAAACAGGACCAAAAAGAGGTAAATAAGGATTCTCAGTACTGAAACATAACGATCAAAACAATGATAGGTGCTACTTGCAGTTATTAGAGAAATTCTTCAACTAGCTCTTCAAAGGAATTGTAACATAGTGTATTCAAATGGGATTCTCGAAAACCATGATCAACTCAATTATAGGATACAGTTCGGCCTGTAATAAGTGCGGAGAAACGGTTCCCTTTCGGTGAAATGCCTTCTAGACTCCTACAGCAATTAAGGAGTGTAAAACATCGTAACAGGAGAAAAATAAGAGGCAAGTACAAAGAGGAGCGGCCCCATTGACTTTATTATAAATAGCTGATAGTGTCACGAGATAAACTACTCACCTTAATTATCAGGGATGTGTTGCAACAGATTAATATGTTAGAATCAGAGACAGGTCTTAAATAAAGCGCTAATCTGCGCGATTGCCATCTTTTAGCGCCGTATTTCATGCCAATTCGTTTTTTTTTTGCTTCATTTGCGGACTTGACGTCTGCCGTTGATAATTGTTGGTTGAAAGTCGGTATTCAAAAGAAAGATGCGATTCAATCCTGATGGTTTTCATCGTGACTGATGGTTCATTTTCATGAATTGCAGAACGATCAAGTGCACAGACACAAAAATTTACATTCTCTAACATTCCGGTTATTCGTTTTTTACGTAAATTTATTTTTAGCGTGATTGCCGAACTCCAAAAATGGGAAAATCTACGTACACAACATGACATAATAAAGTATTTTAGATCATCCTTCACTGAGATTTACATCAACCTGAACTAAAAATCTGTCGATATTATTTCGTCCAAACTTTGCAGATTCAATACAGATTTTTTGTCTGTAACGGTCTGCCATCAACTATATCAGGTATTTTTTCTTATATATAATGTCACAAGAGACAATTTTTCCGGAAAAAGTTTGCACACAAGCGACAAAAACCAGGAAAATTTGCCGAACAATTTTTCCTCAAACGATAATACATCTACAAATGAAATGCAATTCGAAAGGACGATACAGAGAATCTATAGAAATCTCAAATGACTGCTATGTATCACAGGGAAGTTGCTATATAATTTATTCCACCTGACTCTGAATCAGCTGATAACTCCGAAAAAAGTGGTCGCTATCTTCATTCACACCGCAAATCTGCCCACTGAAGTAATTTCAAGCATAAGATATATCATTAAACCATTGGAAATAATGAGGCAAAAATTTAAGTTAGGTACCTTCATTTTCTTTCATATTTATGAAACGTAATAGCATTTAATAGTCATAATGAAAAAACGATATGTGAAAGCATTTCATTCGATTACATTTTTGGCGAGAAATAACAGGAAAATAACATTTTTCTTTATTTAATGTATTGGAAAAATGATGATGAAACAAGTGTTTTTTTTACCTAAGGAACCTTCTGTTCAAATATATGTAGAAATAAAAAAAACCATCCTGTATGATAACAATACAATATTACAACAATATGCTATCACAGGATGGAAATTGTTTTAGAAACAATAATTTTTGTAACAAGTTTCCAACCAATTGGCCATAATCCATTTTTTAGATATAATAACAAGAGATATATTGTACGTAAATGGATTTTTTATTTTACAATTCACCCTACATGTTTCGCCTTACTGAGGCATCTTCAGGAGCTCTGAAATTTGGGAATTAGTTCACAAAAAGTTATTACAATTCTACACATACTCGTCCAAATTTTACAGATTTTTGAGCAACATACAATACAATAGCTGGTTACTTAGATTCTGAAGCAAGCGGTCAAGCTTAACTCTAAATTCCACAATGCAAACTTCTTTTAAAATTCTTTTACCATTCAACTGTCATAAAGGATAAAACATACGAAAATTCACATAACATGACATTACAGTTGACAAGTATGACATATAGCGGGTGTGTTCCGATACAAGTTATAAAAAACATTTGAAAATGGGGATATAGTTCAGATGGCATTCAACCTGGGTATTCAAACAGTTGTTTTGATCAGTCTTTAGATTCTTTGCTATCTCGTAAATTTCCATCAAATCTAATTTATTGCCTTTGTCCAAATTGTGTAGGAGAGTGACGTTTTCTTCTCTGTTAAATTCGTGTTGGTTATCTTTAAGGTGTTTTCCGAAAGTACTTTTGTCGTTGCTGTTTCTGACATGTTCCGCAGTTCTGACGCCAATGGCTCTAAATGTCTTCCCTATATAAAACTTACCACAAGTTTTACAATTCAGTCTGTATACCCCATTCTTTTCCAGTATCGGGGTTTTATCTTTGCAGTTCAGCAGTTGACTGTACAGACAATTGTTGGCCTTGAAAACAATATCTATATTATGGTTTTTGAAAACTTTGGCAACAGAATAACATATGTTCCCGTAGAACGGCAAAGAAAATCTCTTCCTATTAAATTCCCCATCCATAGGCTCAATCGGATCATTTGTCCTATTGTGAAAACTGATGAACTATGGATGGGGAATTTAATAGGAAGAGATTTTCTTTGCCGTTCTACGGGAACATATGTTATTCTGTTGCCAAAGTTTTCAAAAACCATAATAAGGCGAAACATGTAGGGTGAATTGTAAAATAAAAAATCCATTTACGTACAATATATCTCTTGTTATAATAATTTTTGTCTTCACTCTGAATTTTCTTGTTTCTTTTACATTTGTTTTTCCTTTATTATTCTGTTAATTTCCGGTGCTACCAGCAACTTCTCCCAAATATGTTAAATAATGTTGAATTTCTATATATATGTACTACTTCATCCATTTCCTGTTTTGCATTTGCTCTTAGTTTATTTTGCCCTATTCCAATTTCAAATGACTACATTTCTCTGTATTTCTATCTCTGATTCTGCAATCAATACTACATCATGTGCAAAAAAATTCTAAAAGATTTCAACATGTTTATCATTTCTTACCTGAATACATATTTTACTGCTTTTCGTCTCCGCAATTTACTTATCCAAAACCATAATAAACAGTACTCTGCTCAAAAGTCAGTCTTTAGTCGTCTATCTATTCGAAAAATTGCCGATTCGAATTCCTTGAGCAATCACAGTCTTGTTATATACAATATTCATTGAATGATAATCCGTGATTCAAACCTTCTTTAATATATCACACATCTCATTCTTCCCTACTCTATCGAAATTACAACATTTACAAGGTACATAAACACAGAATATGGTTCTTGATTACTTTATTTTATTTTTTGTATAACCAGTTATATTGACCACACTTGATCCCGTACATTTTTTCCTTTCCTGAATCCACTCTGAGCTGGTTCAAAAGTTTATTCGACACGTCACCTGAATTCAGTTGTACTTAACGAGGATGCAGTTCTACATCCCCTATAAAAATAGGTGACGATGCTTCAAATTGGCAGTGAAATAATTGGTATCAGACATCTCAGATAGATTTATTTTTCAAATGGCTTTTCATTGCGTGGGTTCCGTTCAAAAATGACCAGTTAAATGCTGTCTAATCTGAAGATAACCCTCAGATAATGGTTGTTTCGGCATTCCAGAGTCGGAATTTAGGATAGTCCTACCAGTTGTGAACCAGGAATAAAAACCACGAATCTCCTCAATTTAATAGTGTTATAATGATGTCAAGATTGACGGATAACGTTTTGTTTGGAGATAGTGTTGACCACCTAAGCCGATTCTCCCAATCGTCAATTAGAAGGGTGAAAGCCCGTATCTACATAGGTATCGAGGTGTAAAATATACCTACCTATTTTTTTGTGCTCAACAACAATTTATAAAAGCTGATTGATTTATTGGATGAAACTTTCTAGACGTGTATAAGAAGAAACGCTCATTAGATCCAAGGCATCATAGGAATTGTTTCACTGGGTGATTCCTGTGGGAATTAATTTACTGGAAAATGCAACTTATCTTTATAGGTAGGAAAATAATTTTACTAACCCTGTATATTCTCAAAACACTTGTTGGGTGGTTCGCAGTTTGTTTTATCTTAATTTTATTTGTTTCATATTTAGTCGAACAATAATCGAATAATTTTAACAATGGTGATCACTGTGTTATTGAGAATTTCTTATTTTTAGAAGTCAGATGAATATTCTCACTATTCCCAATTGGGCTCTACTGCACAATCTGAGGGAATCAAAAAAGGAAAAGATCGAAATGAAAGTAAAATAGAATCTCCATGTTGTTAGGACGTTTATGGTTTTATTCCATGAAATGCAACACCTCCTCTTTGCTTCTAAATATAATAACTTCGAGTGAAATGTGATAGATACTATAAATGTTGTTTACATCCGTGGTTATTAAACCGTGGACTTATTGAAATTTATTATCGTTATTTCTACACGAAAATCGACAACAGATATTATTCAACATCTCAATCTTCGTATAATTGCTGGCAGATCCGTTGGTTGATCGATCATAAAATCATTTAACGACCATTTCACGTCCAATGTACTAGTGAGTCACCATTTCAATCTTAAATTTAGTGGACAGTCAGCGCCCTTCCTACGGATAGATAGTTCTACGAAGCGATTAATGAGCAAAAAGAGCAGCGTCATCTATTGAATGGAATTGGAATTTGAAAAGTACGACCATAAGACGTATTAATAAACTTCAGAAACAATCATCCTACAATTTACTGGTTAGCATAAAGAGGAGATAATTTTGTCAAAAATAAATTATGTATTCTTCTATAGTGATGTTATGATGCGCAATTATCGTATAGTCTAAGATGCGAAAATACATCGACTTTCACTGAGCTGATAATAGAATGAAGCATATTTCATCATAAATTTCCTATATTAGAAAATATATTAAAAATCGGTTGTCTGAAAAAATCCTGGACATAATATTTTTAATTATTTTAAAAAAATGATATTTCCTTATAATTAGAAAATTTTATACTGGAATATATGAAACATGTAGAATGTACAGAATTAGGATTGTCCATTATTTACCTGGATGAACCATTGGGTTGCAAGGGTATAAACAGGTATGTTGAAACCAATTACTTTCTTTTGTGTGAACAACGGTAATATAGGGTTGTCTGCAAAAAAAATTGGTCCTGATAGAGGTTTGCGAGTTTTAAGGAATTAAAATTTTGACACGTCTTAGTGTAATAAGGGTAGTCTCCATAGTTTACGTACCGAGCCTTCGCAATGGGCGCGTTCACCGAACGTAACAGTTGTGGAACTGTTGCGGAATCGTCCGGTGGCACATACGCTAAAACTCAACACGTTCTGGAGAAGCGGGCATTTCGGGAGCGCTTTCAATTTATGCTAGGGAGCGGTAGCGGAGCGGTGGCAAAATCTTCGTTCGGTGAAGGCGACCATTGTCTTACATCAGATATAACTGCGATGTTCGATCCCTTATTATTATACTGTGTACTTACCTCGGACCTCTCTGTAGCTTATGTCCTCATGAGTCGAAATTTTAATCTTTAAAACTTGCAAACCTCTATTTGTACCAAATTTTTTGCAGACAACCTTACATCAACGTATTCACAATAAAACGGCGCCTATGCTGATATCAATTTTTTTCTATTATTACACAAATGAAAGTAATTGGCTTCGACATACTTGATAATACCAGGCAACCCAGTAGTTCGTCTAGATAAATAATAGACAACCCTATGGCTGCACATTCTATATGTTTCATTTCCAGTATAGTATTTTCTTATTGTCAATATTCTAGAAAGAATTATTTTTCAGAAAATAATTGAAAATATTCTGTTCAGGATTTTTTCAGACAACCTCTTATTAATATAATATCCAATTTACGAAATTTATTATAAAATGGGTTTTATTCCATTATCAGCTCGGTGAATGTCCCCCCTGAGATTTTGATCCTCCTATTATTTTTGAGCAAAACGGAATACTGATGTCGTCTGCGTCTCCAAAATTTTCATTATGCCCCCCTTCATAAAAAAATTCTGCTGTCGTCCATGCTCGAAAAATTCTTCCTAAAACATGTTCATCTTCAAAGGATCTAGAAAGCATCTGAGCACTTTATACAGGGTGTTCGACTTGATCCTCCAAAAGAAGTCATTTGCAGCGAATTGCGACAAGTGAAGCATGGCCGGAAAGTCTATGATCAGGAAGATATGGCACTTTTTCAACTCTTTTCAAAGATTCTGATTCATTATCGAAAATAAATAATATTGTGAAAAGTACTCGACTATTCAAAGAGTTTTGGTATAAATATAAATAAAAACTTAGGTACTTTCGTAAGTTTTTCAGAAAAGTACATTCGTCAATATTTCCTTCATAAAATCAAAAAATATGGCCGGAAAACTTAGCAGCCAGCAGACTATTTCGAGTGATTAGAGAATCCTCTATTTCACTAGTGATTCGTAAGCGGGCTATGATTCGTTTATTCTATTCATGTTTATGTCAATTATACGGTAAAGTTCACTAAATATTCATTTTTCATCCTGTTCATTCAATTTTTGTTTGAAATGGACAAAAAATAATTCGTGATCGTACTGTCAACGTTACATTTTCTTATTGATAATGAAGACAGATTAACTTTCCTGATCGTTGTTTGCGTATTGTTTCAGGGATTAAAGTTTCTAAATTTTCATCTTGGGTTGTCTTCTATCCGAAATATTGTTTTTTCTTTTTTTTTTCTCGATTGGCACCCAATATTTGTTTGAAGATGCTCTCTCCGAAAATTAGCCCAAAATGTTCCTACCACGTCACTCACATAATTTGTCTTATTTTCCGATTTCTAGGAGCTCTCTGTCATTAGTTTAGATGTCAGAAGCGACCTTTCAAAACGGAAACATTTTTGGTCCTTAGAATGAAATTCTACCTACTTAATACTTAATTTTTAAATATTTTTTTTTCATTCTTCACAGGCAAGCATTATTTAATCTATATCTTCGTTTCATTTTCAACATTTATTTTATAGTGAAGAAATACCAGTTCTTCATTGAAATTCAAACTTAAATGTTACAAGTCATTTCTCAAAATCAACTCGCCGAATATTAGAATTTTCGAATTTTGTAGTTTATAATAGTACATATGGGTAAAATAACTATATTTCTTTTTTCCGCACAGTTTCCCATACTGTTCTGTTCGCGGTCCTTCCCCGATTTTCGAAAAATTAAAAAAAAAAATTCAGTAAATTAGTCTTGTCCCCGAGTTTTCACGCACCCTAAGAATTTGATCTATCTATGAATTTACCAATTGGTGAATGCGCCGGACCATTCATAAGTTTCCTTAAATTTCTAAATCTAAAAGCAACTTTATCATTGTTTTCTTCCATAGAAACCTTCTCCAGACAATAAAAATTACAACAAAACAAGAATTTGCGAAATTGGTTCAGCCGCCCACATGTGAGGCGATGACAATTCAAACAACAATTTGAGATACAAACAGGATAATTCCCACAAAAGTATCGAGTTATACATGAATGATGTAAAATAAGCGAACGTTGTTCAGACACAGAGAAAATTTATTCACTGGCAAAGTTCAATTTACTATAAACCACAAAATGAAAAACGGATTTTATGTCTTAATCTCCATTAACATTCTTACTTGTTCTACAAAGAAACTCAGTAGTTTACTTCAGGATTTATTCAAATGTTCATATATATATAGAGTGTCCCATAATTAGACCGACAAACAAGTGGATGTTCTAGATATTATTTGAGGCCCTTTCGACCAAACTCATATAATACAAAAATCCTTCGTTTAGCAGCTAGAGCCCTGTGAAGATGACTACCAGGCAACACTTTTCGTCACAGATCTCTGAAAGGGCGTCATCTGAAGTGTTGAAATTTAACACATTGACTAATATAAAAATTACGCATCGAATAGTCCGAGTGCATTTCTTTCAACTCGATCATAAGAGGGTCATTTTGCTGGGGCGTAGGGTATTTTTAGTGACAACTTTTTTACCTTTCATTATTTTTCAAGTTTGACAGCAAATTTATGAACTTTGATATTTTTCTCGAAAAAAGGGGGTTTCGTGTGAAATCGCCTAGTAGCACTGGTTTGGAGAAAAATCGAGTCGAAATTTTCCCTTCATTCACTACTCAATGCTCGTTATGTAAACAAGGCTGAAATATTAATTTCTTCTACTTGATTTCAATAGTTTTATGAAAGCTACGCCTCATATAACAGTTTATTAAATCATTAATTAAGTAATCTCCAAATCTCCAGAGGGCGCTTACTCCTTAACGAAGCATTTCTGCATGATATGATTTTGGTCGAATGTCTAGAAACATCTTCGAGTCAAATATCACGCCTTGCTCTTTCACCGTATTCTGGCAGGTCAGATGCGATAATGAAAATGCAATAGTTCAATATTCCACTATTAATGTTGAGTTCTAGCATAATAATAATAATTATTATTATACTATTTATTCATTTTATCACAGTTATTGATTATGTACAACAAAAGAGAAATCCGTCATACAACAAAAGGCACAAACACAGTTATTTATAGTTTTTTAATTATTTATAGAGCAGCAGTAGTCGAAAAATTCTTGAATATTACAGGTTTCGCATTGCAAAATCATTTTTCAAGTTCTATTTTTGAAGATTTTATCATTCTAGACCTTGTGATAAGATGATGGTAGGCTGTTATAAAGCTTAAGAGACATAAACTCTACTTGATGCTGCGATAAAGTGAAGCAATAAATATCTATCCATTCTTCTTGTTTTGTTGCGATTCCCAAAATCTATGAAATGTTCTTTATGTTGACGAACAAACATTATACATTTATAAATATACAATCCAGTCATTGTCATTGAACTGTGCTCCTTAAAAACACCAAGACAAGTCTCTGTTTTCCTAATTCCATAGATTGTTCGAATTGCTCATTGATCTAGAAATATTCTATGTATGAAGAACTGCCACCCCAGAAAATGATACCATATGATAACAGAGATTCGAAGTTTACAGAATATATTACCTTAAGAACTGGCGCATTCAAATGATACTTTGAAACGTTTAGTCAGTATATCACCGAGTACAGAGTTCACTAAGGGTGCCGCAGTGGGTTTCCCACTTTATGTCGTCATCAATATAGATTCCCAAGAATTTTGAGACGAGTATGCAACTATCTCTTTGTTCCCCATATTAATTGCCCTGGGAGGTGTGAGATTTGATTTTCTTGTTCGGTAAAACATTGCCTCTGTTTTGTCTATATTTAATTTGATTTTATTTGCTTCACACCATTGATTTACATTCTTCAGTTGTACTCGAGCGGTAGATATCATGTTTTCTATAGTATTTCCAAAAGCAGTAAAGTTGGAATCATCTGCATACAATAAAACCTTCAGGACATCGAGAAATCCGGTAGATGAGAAACAAGAGAGATCCCAATATACTGCCCTGCGGGATCCCACTCTTAGCCTGTGCACCTACAGAGATACAGGCAACACCATCCCTCTCGATCTTTATTCTTTGAACTCTATTTTCCAAGTATAATTTTTTTATTTTAGTTGATTATCTCTTATTCCGTAGGCTTCTAGTTTTTTCAACAATATTGCATGATCTACAGAGTCAAATGCTTCAGAAAAATCCATGATCACACTTAGCGGTATGTTGCCGTCCTCTATGGCGCCCATTACTTTCTTTACCAAGCTAAAAATAGCAGTCTGTACTTTTATTCGTCATAAATCCATGTTGATAAGGAGAGAAAATCCCGAATTTGCTGAAGAAATTGAACATTCTTCTAGACAGTATTTTCTCAAATATTTTGGAGAAACCAATTAATATACGTATCGGTCGGTAATTTGATAAGTCCTCTTTATCACCGTTTTTAAATAATGTTTTAGCTATGGGGATTTTCAGGGAGTCAGGAAATATTCTCATTACATAAGCTTGATTCATCAAGTGACATAGTGGCTTAGCTCAATTAATCGGCGAGTTCGTTGATCTGTTGAACAAAAACATTCCATGTCATCATGACCCTTCATTCAATCTTTTATTCTACTACACATGATCAAATTCACCAAGACCGAATACGAATCGACTACATCTATCTTGGTGGAATTCTTCCTTTATGGAAAGCGACCAAAAAGGTTCCATAAATTATTTCACAATACTTGAAGGTTACCGAAACCAACACCTCTGACAAATTTTTTCTCATCTGACGTGTCAAACAGTTACAGGCAGGATAAAGAAAGTCAAGCTTATAAAACGCTAACCTGACGAAATCTCAAATCTGCTCAAAGAGGACTCTCAGATTTCTGGAGCCATCACATACATGTATATCCAACTCATCTCTGTTGAGATTGAGGTCCAAGGTAGCCCTGACTTTCAAAACGCCCCTTGATCATACTGCATAATGCACATTCTCATTCTTGGGGAAATATGTCTTTGATCAATTATTATTGATGATTCAATTAATCAATGCTGTCTACTTAGCCCCCTTGCGAGGTGATGATATCATCATCCATTTGTTGATTATCAAATATTTTCTGAATTATATTATCAAAATGAAACGTTCTGATCGAAGTGGATAATGAATAATATAGACTTCACGAAAATCAATGAGTATTTATAAAAAATTCAATGAATTCTCACTTTTGCAGGTACTTGGCTTGGCCTCTGTATTGCAACCGGTTCATTGTCAGATACATATTGACAACCACACAATTGAATCTAGCAACGGAAGACGTGTTGGAAGGTCAATCCGAAGCAGGCACAGTAGTCTGAACACCGACGAGGATTGGTAAGAGTTTCAACATTTTGGTAAAAAGTATGCGATTCGGAAAATTTGAACTCGATTTTTTATCCATGGAAGAATCCAATACAGCCTTTTGTTACTCTTGATTGTTGATTAATATTTCGTGCATTTCAGGTTTGACTCTTTGTACAAGCAAAACATACCCCTCATCAGCCCTGGCAAGCTACTCACCCCCCGTGAAAATCAGCAGTTGATCCGGCAAGAAACCAGAAACCGCACAACAGTCGACTGCTGCCCGTCAGTATTAGAAATGATTGAACCGGAAGGAGGCAAAAACCAAGATGACCAATACGTAGAACTCTACAGGGATGGTGACCACAGACAGAGGTTCTACGAACTGTCCTGCCACAAAGACATCAAAAATAAACCCTGCCGATTCATGGATAAAAAAATACATGAACATTCTCGCTGTGTACAGAAATATAGTTATACCTACGCTTTGGTGAAAGATACGGGCAGACATCACCATCACCAAAAAATTTCAAATAAAAATTTTCCTACATTTCCAGCGAAAGGGCCTGAAGAGGTTAGGTGGACATTGGACTATATTCGAGTGCGAAGTGGGTGTAGTTGCGTGGTGACTTCGAATAAACAAAAACGCAAACAAAAACATAAAAGAATAAAGCACGACGAAGAAACGTGAAGTTTCGCGACCAAAGTAAGATTTTAGAAATGTAGAACTTTTATTTAATTGTATATCCTTAATGATTTTACCATCGCCAGTGGCTTGTGATTAATGCTTCATGTTAATAGATGTATCTATAAATGATTATCCCGATATTAAATTATATTATTGTTTAAATATTATTATCCTTATTAACATCATCATGACAAATTGAATATCAATTGATGTGAGCTGAGTATGTTTATCATCGAATTTGTAACATCTTGGTGTTTTCTCATCTAGCATATTTATGTTATCTTCAGAAATATTAAGTTCACATTCCATAATAACTCACAATATTCAGCGAAATAATAAATGCACCACTAGATGTTTACCATGAAATTGTTCTACCAATGAGGGGAGTTTTCGTTCAAAATTTTTCTTGGTACAAATTTGTTTCACCTTACGAAACTACCTCCAGGTAGAGTAGACACCAAGAGAGCTGAAGACTGACTAACACTTCACTTACCTGTTATTGTAAATTTTGTTATTAAAATGAATTTTGATATGGAATTTACAATTTCGATATGAAAATTGTTGATATGAGTATAGAACAGAATCTACAGTATTTTTATGTTCGAATTACATTTGTCAATAGTTAATCATTGCAATGTATTGTTGTCGAGTTTTTAGAAATGAAAATATAAATGTAACGTTATCAAAAATTTTTGTGCAAAAATTAAATTATGAGAATATCAATATTTTTTTATACTACCTCAGATTTGGACTCTTCTCTTCATAGAATATGGAAGCTTGAAACTGTGAATGAAGGAATGATGAAATATCTGATGATGCAATTTATGAGAAAATTTACAAAGCCGGATCCAAAGAGTAATTATTAAAACATGAATTCATTTGCAAATGAGTATCCACTCATTTCAGATCACCAAGTCGACCAAAATCAATATACGAGGAGTGTCCAAAAAGTAAGTGTACATTTTTGTAGGCACCCAAAAATTATGTGGGTACATTAATATATTTGTGTGCTATTTTTCAACATAGTAAACGTCTCTTTCAATGAAGGTCGTGAGTTTAGTTAAGTTCAGTTTAAAACGCTACCCTGACAAAGATGTCTTCACCACACCCTTTGCATGTCCCCTTCCACTTCCAGAAATCAAATATCTGATAAGGCTTGAGCGAGGCTTATTCCTCACTCCTGGAAGTTTCTTGACCAAGGCATTGTTTCCTTTGGATTACAATGGCAAAGAATTCCGTGACTAGGTGAATAGGAGATTCTTTCTCCTCCCCACAGAATATACACTTGTCTGTGTCCAATAAGTCCATTTTCAACAGATGCTTTCTGAGGCGACAATGCCCCGTAAAGAAGCCAGTAAGGAGGTGTAGTTGGTTCTTACTAAGATCCAGATACCTTTATGATCTTGTAGTTTCAAAAATTCGAAGGAACTTTTTGGAGTTATCCATTCCTTAGAGATTCCTCCAAAGTGTTTCCCTTTAGGCTTTCTCCTTCTTATAGGTACATTTTCTTATACCATAGAACGGTTCTGGGCCAGTGAGAGGTTTCCATGCACCCTCTCTGGAAAATGTATTCATTGGCCTGTTCGTTTCCTTTGATTTCCAGATGACCTAGAAAAGATACTGGCCACATAGCAAAGTCGATCGCTCGTGATCGCCAATATAGGCGCGATGGTGCGCGACCATATGAACATTTCTATATGACTCCTCAGTTTCTCTAGTCGCGCGTTTGGGAATCGCGCGATCATCTGAACTAAGCCTGAGGCTAAGTTCACATGATCGCGAGACAACGCACGTTTGTAGCTCGTTAACGCGCGATGATGTATTCAGATGGTCGCGCATTGATAGCGCGGCAGCCCGCGACTACTGTCATCTTCTTTTTCTATCCTTTACAACGTGCTGTGGCGATTTTTTGATTCCGAGCACAGAAAAAGTCATTGAAATCTCTTTCAATATTTCAGCTTTGTACGTCAAATCACGCGAATCATCTGAACACGTCTATGCCTAACAGTTGTACTTCAATACGCGCGAAGTCGCGCGAAACAAGATACTGGCGACAGAGAATAGTCGATCGCGCGTGATCGCCAATATACGCGCGATGACGCACGTATCTTGTTTCGCTCGACGTCGCGCGACTTCGCGCGTATTGAAGTACAACTGTCAGGCATAGACGTGTTCAGATGATTCGCGCGATTTGACGTACAAAGCTGAAATATTGACAGAGATTTCAATGACTTTTTTTGTGCCCGGAATCAAAAAATCGCCACAGCACATCTAAAGGATAGAAGAAGAAGAAGAAGATGACAGTAGTCGCGGGCTGCCGCGCTATCAACGCACGACCATCTGAATACATCAACGCGCGTTAACGAGCTACAAACGTGCGTTGTCGCGCGATCATGTGAACTTAGCCTTTATTCTACATGTCGTTACCATGGTACTGTCATCGTTGACGTTCGGTGCATAGAGACATATCATAATTCAGTTTATTCTTTAATAACAGTGTGTGGGAAAAACCCCTGCTATTCCTTTTCCGCACAGAGAGTGTGCGACTCTTCACGAATTGAAATGCGTGCGGGAAAAGGGTTCAAAGCGTACGCTTGTAGAAACTATTAGTTTCTACAGGAATCATTTGTGTGCTCTTCTGCCGCACGAAGGAAATTTTTCTATTATATGATTCACAATCACAATCGAATAGATTGTAGGTTCAATAAAATGATATCATAAAATTAAAAAACTTTTGAATTAAATAAGTTTTCTTATAATAAATACATTCAACAATATAAACAATTATGGAGTTTCCTTTCAGTTAAATATCTATATTATTAATACATATATACATTTATCATACAGTCTTGGTTTCATTGATTGCTGGCTCTTGGATTATTGCTTCCCATTCTTTGTTTGAATTTTTTCAAGAATTCTTTGGCCAATTTCTCCCCTTGTCGATGTTCCAGAGATTTCACGGTTAAAGCATCTGGAAAACAGTAAGAAATCAGAATCTTCTTCGAAGAAAGGAGAAGCTGTCTATGGTTTATGTTGGAATAGAGGTTGCCAACGAACAAAGAACGGACGCTACCATAATATTTTGTACATGATAATAGATGTAATCGCAACGATATATTCGAAAATAGTTTCTCCGTTTTTTATTCTTAATGAATGTCAGTTCCAATACTTAATCAACAAAAATACTTGGACGAAATTCTGTTGATTTGCATAAGCTTTTTATTATATATTTAGTATTTCATTGAATTATCTTGAAGATTGCATTCGAATAGAAAAAAAAAATTGTTTTTCATTTACCTACACTTAGTAAACACATAAACAATTATTTTCAAGTAGATGAAATATGCATTTTTTTCTCCTAATGAATAGGTAGTAACTGAAGCTTAGTTAAAAGCTTCATTATCACCTGAAAATCAGGACAAGATGTATTTATGTATAACTTACCGAAATTCACAGGCCGAGACAATGGAAGATGAATTTGTGGTAGTGATGAAAGCGGTTCTTCTGTATCGGATATGTCTTTGAAGTGAATAAATGCTTCTCCTATATGTTTATTGTTGTACCCGAGTAAATCTTTGTCTTTTACGCTGAACAAAAGAAGACCATCCTTCAGAAACCTTTGTTCATCAGATAATTTACTGCAAAATAAATCATCAATAGAGGAATTCATTCATTGAAAAATATTTCTCATATACATACATTTCGAACACTTCGTCGAATAATGGCACCAGAGTTTTATTATGAGTTTTAGTTTTCGGCTGTTCATGATTTCTGAATCTATCCTCTGGCATCAAGTGAACACGAACAAATGCATCGCATAACCCTACGAATAATTGTAATCATTAAACACAATTCCAAAATTTCACTCAGGTAGCTTTGAGCAATAATTCCAATTTAATGCAAATATTTATTTTGTTCTCAGGTGAAGCAGTGTATGCTCTAAATTTTTATCAAGCTAATTTCATTGACGTCCTTTGCGAATCCACAAAATATCAGTGGAAGAAGAATAATAACAATAACAACGAAATATTCACCATTTTCCAATTTTCTGAGATAAAAATAACTATTGAGAATTTCAAAACTCTTGACATCTAGAAATTTAAATTCGACGACGAACTCTTCATTGGTCCACTACATTTTTGGAAGAATCAAGTGCACAAAAATGAGAAGTAGGGGTATTCAGTGCAATTCTACACTATTTGCTTCCCTTTGTCTCATATTTGAAGAAATATTACAAAAGTTCCATAGTTCTAATGTAAAACAAATATTGAAGTTAGCTTAGAAAAGGGAGTGATTCTGATATTTCGATCTGAAGTACTCATAAACATGTTAATCAAAAATAATTCTTCCAATAAATAACAAATAATACTAACGCACCATTTGAATCCATTGCTACCAATATCTTAGCATTGAGGATCTCTATGGACAGAGTGTTCCCTTCGAATTTTGTTCTGACGGTCAACACGCCATAAGGGGATTCAGTCATATTCTTGTATTCCTCGTGCAAATCTAAGTTCACTTGATGAATGAGATCGTTAGTCTCTAAACCATACACTTTCAATAATTGTTCTGACTGAATCAGTCCATCGCATCTGGCACAGTCGTCTGATGTTTTGAAGGAACCCAACATCAAATTCAAGGTTTTGTGCAAATTGGCGAAAAAGGAAGGAGGCCGACGATTCTGGAAAATCGGAAGAACGGATTCATAGAACCGCGAATATAATTATGATGTTAAGTACATAATGATTCAAAATCATATTATGTCCTACCTCGAAGCTTGCTTGAATAATATCCTTTAATATTTTTCCCAGCTGCTCCCAAACCATGTATATAGCTCTATCAAAATTCTCCTCATTAAGTTCTCGATTTAGTGTGCTCAGATTGTTGTCTACGTATAACATCAATCTATCTACACTGTTACTGTCTTGATTGAAAAGTTCAGCTCCTTCTATCAGCAATCGTTTCATAGCTGGTGCCATCTGAAAAAGTCATTTTTATATAGTGCACCCGAAGTTACTTGACCAACATATGAAACATATTTTTTTTATATTTAAAGCTGCTTCCTTAAGCGTGTGTAATATGATAAAACTAGTTATTTTTGAATTTTTTGTTCATCTTGTGAAGAAATTCAGGTGAAAAAATATTTTTTCATAATGTCATCCGAATTCAAGATAAAGGGCGTTGAAGAAAAAAAAACACATTTTTTACGATTTTGCCGCCGAAACTACTGGCAACATTGTAATTAAAATTTGAAGAATATGTTTTGGAAGCTGATATATCCGGTGAATTTGTTTTTATGTCTTATTCTCATAGAAAATACACGCTTCGCACCAAGTATAATCGAACATAACTTTTTCAATATTAGATTCATCAAGCAAAATTTCAAGCGAATTTAAAAATCATTAAATTTTATACTAAAAAGGTAACCGTTTTCGGAATATTTTGATTTGAAAGTGATGACTTTTAACCGATTCTGGTATAAAGCAGTGAAAAAGTTGTTAATTATAATTATTATTATCAATTAGTAAGCACGATGGAGTAACTATTTTCCGCATAGATTGATTGGTGTGGTAAAGGTGCAGAAGCTCCGATTCATTGGCCTCCTCAGTCATGCGATTTCAATATGTACCTTAGATTACACAGTTTTGTCGTGTCCTAAAGAAAAAGTTTATACTACAGATACACATTAGCTTTGTTCGCGGGTCGAGTTCCGAACCATTGCAGAACTCTTCTAAAGACATTGTGTAGAATAGCTTTCTAAACAGTGCACAAGCGCAGATCGACTTACACCGATAACGAATCGGTTCCAAGAGTTCCGGGGTTGAAGCAAGAACTGGTGGTTCCAAATTGATTCTTACCTGAGTTTGTTTTGTTGTCGTGTGTCGTGTATCATGAAAATAAACACACAGACCTTTTTTGATTCCAAGAACATTCGCAGTGAGGTTAGATCAGAATCTAGCCTAGTTTATTAATTCTGGACTTGGTAACGAACCGGTTCCGAATTGGACCCCCGAACGAACCTATTAGCGCCCGCAGGGAGGGGCCAGGGGAGGCCGTGGCTCCCCCCGAGATTTTAATCCTACTATTATAAAATAGTTTAAGGCTTTCACGACCGGATATACTGATATTGAAAGAGTCTTCCGGGCATATTGGCAGTGATACATTAGAAATAATTTCACCTAACGTTTCGCCTACAACTTAGGTAGGCATCTTCAGAGGATTCTTGGTCTAAGATTGTAACTCGAACGCTGAATTTCTAACACTGACGTGTTCGAACTGGAAGCGTCATCTGCACCCCGGTTTATGGCGGGAAAAGGTGGAGGGTCTACGTGTGCGATGCTGATTGGCCCATCGCTCCCGCTTCGTATCGGCTTGATCTTTGTTTTTTCTAAGGTCGGTCACCAGGCGCTATGTAAAAAAGGAGTCTCTTCTTATTTTTGTGTTTATAAATTTCAATGGCTTCCATGTTCAGCCTGGGATAGTACCTTTTGATATTGGAAATAATCTCCGCTTTTGAGAAATCTATATTGTGTCCATCTGTCAGAGCATGTTCTGTTCGTGCGGATTTTTTCGTCTAATTCAGTCGACAGCAACGTTCGTGTTCCTTAATTCTTGTATTGATACTTCGCTTTGTTGTACCAATATAGACTTTGCCGCACTCACAAGGTCTCCTGTAAATACCGGCTTGTGAAAGTAGGTCGACTTTGTCTTTGGTAGTTGTCTTGGTAGTCTTTGGCATTATATCCATTGGCCATGAATGCATGCTGTAAATATTCAAGTTCATCCCCCAGAAATTCCGGCCAGTATAAAAGTCGGGCTCTCTCTACAAGTGTTTTAATAACTCCTCGTTTCTGTTTTAGGTGATGATTGGACTCCTTGTGTAGATATCTATCAGTGTGGGTTGGTTTTCTATAAACCCTGTGTCCTAGTTTCCCATCAGACTTTCTAGTTAGTAGGACGTCTAGAAATGGAAGTGCACCATCCTTTTCAATTTCCATAGTGAATTGAATGTTTGGGTGCCTACTGTTAAGATGGGTTAAGAATGCGTGCAATTCTTCATCGCCGTGACTCCAAACGACAAAAGTATCGTCCACATAACGTAGCCACGTGGATATGGTTTCCTTGATACCGTTTCGATAGCACTTTGTTCGAATTTTTCCATGAAGAAATTCGCAATTGCAGGGCTTAGAGGGTTTCCCATGGCGACACTGTCTATTTGTTCATAAAACTCGCCTTTCCACTGAAAGTAGCTGGTTGTTAGGCAAAGTTCAAAAAACTTTTGCTATGTCATTTGGGAATATCTCAGACACGTAGTTTAGCAATTCCCTGATGGGAACTAATGTGAACAAAGACACAACATCAAAACTAACAAGTCGGTCGTTTAGTCCCAACTGGATGTTCTGCAGCTTTTCTACAAACTGAGTAGAGTCCTTGACAAAGGTTTCCGTATGTCCCACATAAGGTCTCAAAATCGTCGTTAAGACTTTGGCTAAATCGTATGTTGGCGAGTCGATGGAACTGACAATCGGTCTCAATGGGACATTATCCTTGTGAACTCCGTATATGCGCGGAGCCCTTGCTTCACTCTTACAAATTCTCTTTTTAATTTCTTCATCGATAGAAGAAACTTTTATGAGAGCCTTTGTTTGTTTGTGTCTGGATGAGGTTGGATCTCTTCTGAGTTTCCTGTTGTTTCAAGGCTCTAACAACTCCCCCATTTTGGAATCATAGTCTGAGGAATCCATTACTACCGTCGTGTTTCCTTTGTCAGCTGGAAGGATCACGATGGATGTGTCCCCATTGAGATTAGTAATATAAATTTCAAGGAATACCAAGCCAAAAAGAATCCCAATGGGGACACATCCATCGTGATCCTACCAGCTGGCAAAAGAAACGCGACGGTAGTAATGGATTCCTCAGACTATGATTCCAAAATGGGGGAGTTGTTAGAGCCTTGAAACAACAGGAAACAAACAGAGGCTCTCATAAAAGTTTCTTCTTTCGATGAAACAATTAAAAAGCGAACTTGTAAGAGTGAAGCAAGGGCTCCGCGCATATACGGACTTCCGAAAATTCACAAGGATAATGTCCCATTGAGACCGATTGTCAGTACCATCGACTCACCAACATACGACTTAGCCAAAGTTTTAACGACTATTAGTACGAGAGCTAGTGAACCTTTTGAGTAACGGTTTGCCTGTAAGGCTAGAAATTTTTATGGCGATAGGTTCTAGCATGCTGAGGACGGAAATCATCGCCTGGCACCCCTCACCCCTACACGTCATCAAGATCTATATCTTTGAAAGTGTTAAAAAAATTAAAAAAATAAACTTGTTCCTGTAAGCTTGAAACTTTCATACGATTTTGTTCGTTCATTGTGAAGTTCAAAAAAAAATTGACAGGCGATTTCGACGAGCACAAGTACCTGCCAGGCGACTCGAAAAGGGTGTAAAATACGAACAAAAATGAACTTTTTTATGTAAGGCTGAAATTTATATATGTGTTCGTCTGAGGGAATGAAAAAATAAGTTTTATTATTAATCTTCATCATCATCTGATATGTTATCATTAATTTTTCATCATATAGTACAGTCATTTCAAGCGTAGTACACTGTGTCTTAAATTGCTTGACACTGCATTATATCTCAGCTATTATTGAAAATCGAGTCATGCGGTTTTCGAAACCCTGTGTTACTTTTTTGTAAAACTTTCAAATCCACAAACAGAAATATTCCAACTTCTTTTGTTTCTGGAATGCAGTGCGAAAATGAAAATGTTCACTTTTTGAAGATGTTATTATTTCTCGGGCTCTGCATAAGAAAGAAAAAAAATTATAACTTCTTATAATGATATTTTTACGTAGAAGTCAGTGGCGTAGCTAAACATTTTTTCAAAGCATTATTTTTGAGATTGAATTTGAACGGAATGGAATTTTTCATATGGAACACCATGTTTATTTAAACGTCAAACTGTATCACGACCTATGCTTCAATAAATTTCAGTTGAAAAAAATATCCCACGCATTTAATCAATATTCACAAGCATTTAATCATTACTTTTTCAAAAAGCCATGTGATCTAAACCCATTTATTTTATAGTATTTTGAACATAATTTCAAAATATCAACTGAAAAATGGTTTTTTGATGCATGTGTGGAAGAATTCATGTCTTACTTTGAAAAAACACACAGAAATACAGTAGGCTCTTGATGCCAGATTATCGGAAATGCCGGATTATCGAATTTGTACAGGAAAAAAAAGCTAACTTCATATGATTTTCACTACTATCCAACTTTCACAAAATAGGACCGCTATTTTGTCAAGGGACGCTATGAAACAAGAGAAAACAAATACGTGACATCACTGTCGAGGTTAGGTCCGGACTGCCGAGCGGGAAAAACTACTCTCGGTGATCCGGCGTTCAGCTGTATAAAATGCCGGATTATAGAGCGGGTTACCTGGGTCCCAAAGTGCCGGACTACCGAGCGTACCGGATTGGCAAGCGCTGGATTATCGAGCGACGACTGTATACATTTTTCGGATGGTTGACGCTCAAGTTCATTAAAGGTAAGGTTGTGATACATCGATGTATTCAGAAAAAAATGAGAAGATTTGACGTTAAAACATACGAGGTGTTCCATTTGAAATATTTCCAGTTTGAGCTATATCTTAAAAACATTTATTAGATGAAAATTTTAAGCTACGCCACTGACTTCTACGTAAAAACATTATTATACACATTTTCATACTTTTTTTTTCTCATACAGGGCCCGAGAAAAAATAACATCTTCAAAAAGTGAACATTTTCATTTTCGCACTGTATTCCAGAAACAAAAGAAGATCGAATATTTCTGTTTGTGGATTTAAAAGTTTAACAAAAAAGTAACACAGGGTTTCGGAAACCGCATGATTCTATTTTCAATAATAGCTGAGATATAATGCAGTCTCAACCAATTTAAGACACAGTGTACTACGCTTGAAATGACTGTACTATATGATGAAAAATTAATGATAACATATCAGATGATGATGAAGATTAATAATAAAACTTATTTTTTCATTCCCTCAGACGAACACATATATAAATTTCAGCCTTACATAAAAAAGTTCATTTTTGTTCGTATTTTACACCCTTTTCGAGTCGCCTGGCAGGTACTTGTGCTCGTCGAAATCGCCTGTCAATTTTTTTTTGAACTTCACAATGAACGAACAAAATCGTATGAAAGTTTCAAGCTTACAGGAACAAGTTTATTTTTTTAATTTTTTTAACACTTTCAAAGATATAGATCTTGATGACGTGCAGGGGTGAGGGGTGCCAGGCGATGATTTCCGTCCTCAGCATGCTAGGAACTATCGCTACAAAAATTTCTAGCCTTACAGACAAACCGTTAGTCAAAAGGTTCACTAGCTCTTGGACTATATGTTGAGACCTTATGTGGGGAATACGGAAACTTTTGTCAAGGACTCTACTCAGTTCATAGAAAAGCTGCAGAACATCCAGTTGGGAACGAACCAAACTTCAGAGTTCGTAAAAAAGCATGTGGAAGAGATTCATCTATCAAAACATCGTGAATAGTACCAAGAATGACGCGAAGGAGGCAATTGATGTCAAAATTGAAACTCGTAACAATAAGATATAGTGGAACAAATACTTAAGAGTTCATGCACTTTCGTGGTAGAAGATGCTGAGGATCATGAATGTTCATGAAAAATCAGATTGATTGAGAAGAAATATAAGTTGGTCAGTTCACCTCAAATCGGGTTGGATAAGGAGGTTAGTTTCGGTTAGGTTGTGCCAAGTCTCTTCATGAACTGTTACAATTAATAGGGTTAGGACAGGTTAGGTTTGGTTAGAACCAACTCGACTAGGTTGAAGAACTCCCTAACAAAGCTGTGCTTAGACGAATTTTTTTGTTTTTCATGTTTTTTTAAGCAAACTTTATAGATTAGTCGAACCAATTGTGTAACCATTGATTTTCCATTATTCGTAGAGATTCTTTCAATATTCAAGATACACATTCCTTCTTTCAAATTCGACATATCTTTTTTTTTCCATATATGTTTGTCGGTATTTTCATCAAATATGTATCTACGTACTCACCTTAGATATAACAGTCTCCAATAAATCGAATATTTCATTTTTAACAGTATCAACTGCATTTTCAATAACATTATCAAGAGTCTGTTGACATCGTTGTGCATCAATTGGACTCTTCAAATCAGCCAATTTCTTAACCACTTCTTCCATGCCCAGTTCTGTAGTAAAGGGTTTCAGCGCTTGGGAGACATACTCGATGTTGTTGATCGATAAACACCATTCGTTGGTCACCTCGAATCTATTCTCGTAGACGTTCTGTATTTCCCCCATGCCGTCAACTTTCCTAGACATCTTTTGCGCGTAAAAAACGCCACATCGACAAATATCCTGTAATGGGAATTTTTATTAAATCTACCCAGCTTTTTCGTACTACTTAACTCACATCGATCATTTTTGCGATGAAAGTGTAACAGCCTTCTACATCAGGCCAGTTGAGTTGTTGCCAAAAAATCTTCACCTATAATACGAAAAAATATTTTAATTTTAGGAAGTCGAAATCCATCAATAAATAATTCAGGAAAATGGTGAATCAGAATACAACATCCACTGAAACATGTATTATACCTACGACAAAAAAATGAATCCAATTATTCGAAAAGGGCGTTTGTTGGTATGAGTGACACTTAAAAAATTTTGGTTCTCGGAATTTAATTGATCTAGAAATATTTAACTTATTATCATATGATCAGAATTGAATGTCCTGATATCTGGGCAGTTCATAGTTAGTATAGGGCAGGTGGGTCCAAATAACTTCGATGACTGTCCAAAAAATAAAAAGTTGAACCAATCGAATCCCTTCATTTGAAATTTCAACGAATCTCGATGGTTCTAATCAACTTAACAGTGCATAATCGGGCAATCAAATTTTCTCGAAACCCACCCTATACCAGATAGATCACTTAAGAGATTTTAATTAATTCTCAACATGTTTCGAGCTAATACAGCTCGTCCAAACGGACAAATTCACACAAGTGATGCTGAAAACGTGAAAACTCACTGACAAACCGCAATATAACAAAACATAAAAAAATTACAAAATATTATGAAATGAAAACAACATAGCAAAACGATAACAAAATGTGATGAACCATGATATGTCAAATGTTTATGAAAGGTTGAAATCCCATACCAAAAGTCTTTGAATAAGAATCAGAAATAAAAAATAATTAGCTATTGAAAGGACAGAGTGATAAAATAATAAATTGGAAAGGAAAAAAGAGAATGTCGAAAACCTCTTCAAAACCAATTCGCGGATGCAAATTTTTGAAACAAAGATAAATTAAAAATAGTCATTAATCATCGAAATGAATACCATTTTCAATTCCTAGGCTCACAGATCCTTCATCATGAGACTGAAGAAATGATATCAGAGTTTGCCTCTGAGAGGAGAAATATACCGCTTTCAGCCTTATTTGACATCATCAGTATGTTTTCGGTGTAGCGTGTGTAGAAACAAAGAATTTTTTTTTTCGATTTGTTCTTTCTCTTGAAAATACGATGATTCAGATGATTCATCTGCATGATTTCGAGCAATTTTTCCGTGAATTGGTTCTGAAGATCTGATGTAAATTTTTTGACATTCTACTTTTGCAATTTATTATTTTATCACTCTTCCTTTCACGCATTAGAGCTTAATAGTTATCTAGTATATTAATGATTCAAAACGGAATATTAATAGGTGTACCTACAACTTTGCTTCCGTCGTTTCTTCCCGAAATTCGAGGTTTTATTGTAAAAAATTGACTATACATTTATGATTTACAGTATTGTCCATCGCTGGCCCCTACTACCTCCCATCTTACGGGCAGGATATACGAATACCGTGTTAAAACAAACTGGTAATCTTTGTGATCGATTCACGAATCGATCCAATTTTTTACTAATTCATAAGACCGTTGGTAAGTCAGGCCGTGTGCCATTGATCGAAACAAGTGATATTCCGAGGAAGCAACATCTGGAGAATACGGTGGGAGGGGTAGGATTTCCCATTTCAAAGTTTTCAAGCATGTCCTGACCACTTTCACAACATGGGGTCGAACATCGTAAAATCACTTTGTCATGTCTCTTGTTGTATTTCGGCCGTTCGTCATTCAATGTTTATCTCAAACGGCCATAATCCAGTAATCTTCACTATCGAATTGGACAGAATAGCAAAAACTCCGGAAAAAATAAATTATAACTATTCATTAACTGATTGGAAAAAATTCCGTCAAATACTGGATAGTAAGATTGTAATCAACAACAACCTGGAATCCATGGAAGATATTGAACAAACTAACAGAATCTCTTCTGTACGCCAGAGAAAAAACAACGCCCAAACATATCATCAAAATATCCATTGACAAACTGCCCATGCACATCGAGAACAGGGCCGCCGCCAGACATTTTGCCGCCCCGGCAAAATAAAATTTTGCCGCCCCGAGAAAATTATGTTTTGCCAACTTGCTGTGATGTATTGAGTTTGGGACTCATAAAAAACTCTTTCACAATTTGATCAAGGGCCAAAAAAATTCAGAAACGAAAAAAATATAACTATAAATATGTATTATACAAAAAATATATTAAATAAAAAATAACAAAAAGAAACATATATACCGGCCATCGCATGTATGAAAGTGAACTAGAACCATCAGACTAGAATGTTTGAACTCAAATAAATTTCTTCCTTCTCTCCTTCATCTCGCAAAAGTCATGAATTGTTTGAGATATATCGAGATTATT
This sequence comes from Hippodamia convergens, assembly GCA_038502775.1. Taxonomy (NCBI): domain Eukaryota; kingdom Metazoa; phylum Arthropoda; class Insecta; order Coleoptera; family Coccinellidae; genus Hippodamia; species Hippodamia convergens. The sequence continues at coordinate 31,818,040 of CM076609.1, forward strand.
GACTATCTCATGTTCAATGGGTAAAATGGCTAGATCAGATAATCTATCTTGGGCCATTGTTGATCGTAGAAAATTTTTCATTTTCAACTTTGAAAAGCTTCTCTCGTCAGAAGTATCCCAAAAGAATTGACCATAAAATCATTATACAACAGTTTCTACGATACAAGATACCGATAAATATAAATGCGTATGTAAAAACTTTCAATCAGGCGGTAAGGTATCATAATAATAGTAAAATAAATTAATCGATTCAAGTACAAATGCATTTGTATAAGATATGTTAAATAAAAATGCGGAATTCTAAAATGCATTCACATACAAAATATCGAGAAACAATGAAAACGCTCTCTGCTTTTAGTGTACGAAACTAAATGAACTGATGTTAAAGGAAAAAAATTTGAGCGCCTTGGATTTTGATTATTTTACAAATTCTTTATTCCAAGGCAACACAGATCTCATGTGTGAGGAAAATTCTAGACGATGATATCCGGATCAGAATAAGGTACATGTTATTCTCACTGTTTTCGTTCTGCGATTTGTCCTTATGACATTTATTACCTGTTGCCATGTTCTTAAACTCTAACATCTGATTAAGTAAATGAGAAGTGGTCAATATAAATCTCAAGTATTCAACTGTATCTAATATTGATTATTATAATAATATTTATATATTCTTTTACTATGACCATTATCCAATAAATTGAGAATACTTATCTCCCTCAAATTTCAGCGAGGCATATTTCCAACTCATTTAAAGGCGCCTTTTCGAATTATTGAAACGACGCTGTATGGCTTTATGAATAATATGCGTATCTGAGGCGATCGATGAAAGACTCAAAAGAAATCACCTACGTCACTGTAAATAAGCAGAGAGCTATTATCGTTGTTTAAATGTGAAATCCGACGGTAAAAAAATACCGCATTATAGAACTCACCTTCAATCTTGTGGAGTAATTCAGTTCGAAAATCACAACTCTGAAGATTGATAACAGATTTCTATTATGTAGCACTATATAGTTTTGCAAAAATATTGAATCTTGTGACGACACACGACACTGAGGAGAGGACTAACGAGTTCAGTTCATACCCTTATTTCTCGAGTATTATGAACCCCTCCCGAATATCAAAATTTAGATTTCCGATTGGTAAACTGAAAATAAGAATCATTACTGAATTATCCTAGAAATCCTCCCAAAAACTTTACAGTCCCAGATGTTCATCAAAGGGACCGACCGTCTTGATAATAAACTCGTAAACAAGCAAGTTTAACTAGGATGAGAGGCTGCTTAGGCGTTGGCGAAATTTACAACCTGACAGGGATTTTTATTTATGATAAGAATGCTGCATCTACCATCGTTTTCATTCTGCCAGTATTACTCTTGTATTGGTTTAATTGCATTTTTATCTGGTTATTTGTGTACACGTGTGATATATTTGGTTGACCAGGCTCAAAAAGCCGCCCCTGAGTTTGATCGTGTTGTCGCTTTCACGTTCAATAACAGGCGGGTTTTTGATTTCGAAGGAAAAAAATCTAGTATGACGAAACTGATTTTGCCGCCCCTAGAATTTGCCGCCCCGGCAGACTGTCCGGTTTGCCGGCCCTGGCGGCGGCCCTGATCGAGAATTTAATAAAATATGAAAACCGAATTAGAAAAAGATGGCAAACAAATCGAAACCATACGGAAAAAGTAATTCTCAACCAAATAACCCTCGAGATACAGTCAGAAATTTTAAAACACAGAAACGAAAAATGGGAAGAAAAATTAACGAACTTGAAATCGAATGACAACACACTTTAGAAAACGGTGCAGAGCCTCAATAAAAAAATACAAGATAATCCCCATACTGCATGACGAAAACAACTGAGAACACATTACCGATAAAGAAAAGGCTGAATTGCTTGCGGAAACTTTCGAGAAGGCGCACCACATACAAGATACGGATGATGATGACCAGAAGGCGATCAAAAATATAGTACCTGAATATCTAACCAACAATCCAAATCCTACACCCAACATCCATCACCTAACTAACCCGAAAGAAATAAAAGAAGTTACCAAACACCTCTTCAACAAAAAAGCCGGTGGTCCAGACCAAATCGACAATAAATAAATTAAAAATATGTCCAAAAAAGCCATCGTTCAGTTCCAATACATAGTGAACGCCATCATGAAAAAACAGCACTGGCCAGAGCAATGGAAAACCGCTATAGTAGCACCCATCCTAAAGCCGGGAAAAAACGAAACGTCACCGTCCGATTAGTTTACTTTCCAACTTAAGTAAAGTAGCCGAAAAAGTCATTGTCACCAAAATCAAATACTGCATCCAAAGGCTCAAAATCAAGGACGAACACCAATTCGGGTTCAAAGAAAAGCACAATTCCATTCAGCAACTGTGCAGAATAATCGTGGACATAATTAACGGCTTCAACGAAAAGGATCACACAGTCATGCTGTTGCTAGACATAGAAAAAGCTTTCGACCGAGTTTGGATAGAAGGACTGATATATAAAATGATCAGACTAAATTTCCCATCGTTCTTAATAAAACTATTATATTCTCACCTTACTGACAGGACCTTCCGCGTAAAAATTGGCCATGAAAAATCCAACGCAAAAGAAATAAAAGCAGGCATTATACAAAGGTCTGTTCTTGGACCTAAACTATTTAATGTTTATGTACAGGACATACCCAAATATCCAAAAACAAATATTGCTCTATTTGCAGACGATACGGCTATCTATGCCACTGCGTCGATAGCAGATGACGCAAACAGAGAATTAAAAACGCACCTCCAATACTTAACGAAATACTTCGATAAATGGAAAATTAAACTGAATGAAAATAAAACAGAACAAATAATTTTCAGCAGGAGGTTTAATGACAAAAATATCTCATCTCCCATAATAATTAATCAACATGAAATAACACCCAAACAAACCGTAAAATATCTCGGAGTGGAACTAGATAGCAGACTGAATTTCCATGGACATATAAAGAAAACAGTAAACAAAGGATGCGCAGCGAAAAAGAACCTGTTTTCACTGCTAGGAAACAGAAGCAAACTTAATCCTAAAAACAAAAAACTAATATACACGTCTTTAATAAGACCTTTGCTAACATACGCAGCACCTGTGTTCTGTCATCTTCGACCAACCCCGCTTCACCACTGCAAACATTACAAAACAAATTCCTGAGGTTGATAACAGAACAAAATTTTCTAACAAGAACATCAGTACTACATGACTTAACACAACTCCCCACAATGAGAGAATACATTGACAGAACATCAAACAACTTTTATGAGAGACAGTGCCATGGTAGCAATTTGATAAAAAACATAACAAAAATAAGAATGCATAACAGAAATCCTCGACATCCACATCCCCTTCCCTACCAATTCCTTCCAATCTACTCCAAAATCCCTCATCAAAGAACTCACTAATAAACTTTGAAAAAAACATTGAGACTTGCGAACTCAATCAAGCCAATCCATTGGTTCACGGATTCACAGTTAACCACTTAGCCAGGGATAGTTAGAAACCAAGCACCAATGGATGGATATAGAACCCCGAGAATAAACTCGAAGTTAATGTAAATACTGTATATATTGTAAATATCCCTTCACCCTTGTAAATATTGTGAACTGCCTAGAGCAGGTTTTTTTATTTTTATTTTTCTGCTAATCCCCTGTCATGCCCTAAATAAAAAATCTGAATTGATTAAAACCTGTTTAAAAAAAAAAAATTTCATAAACTTTGCCAAGTGAAAATACGAATACTATGGTTAATACGCTTGTAGAAACCCTTGTAACCCAACAAATTTTATAAATGTATGACATGATTGTAAGCTAAGATATAAATAAACGTTTTTGATTTGATTTGATTGTCTGGATCAAGTAATGCCTTCAACTCTGCATCTTTGAAAACCTTATTTCTTTGACCGCCATGGATGGACTTCGACGTTAAAATCGCCGTTCTTGAAGCCACTCTCGTCACTTTCTTTCACAAAAAGCGGCTTTACCATAGGTATTTGAAAGCATTCGATGAGCCTCAGACGCAGATTTTTAAATTGAAGCAGAAAATTAAATCCTCCCGAAAATGACGTAAATTCGCCTCGTAAAGCCTACATGATTAATCCAGAAAAACTTTATTATGCAGCCACAAATCGCCAATTATTTCGATGGCGTTATGTTAAATACCAAAGCATATTATATGACATCTAAGATAGCCAGTTATAGCAAAACGGAGGAAGCAAAGTTGTACACCTAATATGATTACATGTTGATTTTGACTCTAACCTGATAAAAAATCGAAAGTGTATCAACAGCCGAAGAACTATACTTCACAGTAGTGTCCACTGGTACCAATTCGTCCAACTCGACAGCTTTCTCTATCCTTTGCAGAGCTTTGTATACAGCTATCTCCAGCCATTGAGCCACACCCCCATGGAACCATTTATAAAAATTATTAATATAAAAACTATCACAGTCAACTGGACAAACGCCTTGTCCAAAAACAACAAAACGTTGAATTCCGAGGTAGAGTTCGAATAACTTAGTTCCTTGTTCCAAAGCTTCTTTGTGGGACTCTTCATTTAGATTAGCTCCGGTAAAATTGAGTTTCTTCAAACTTTTGCAAATATTCATAACCTCTTCTTCTGTTAGTTCACTCACTTTCGCTTGATATATAATGTAGAGTTCTTTTGCGTATGCAATTCCCACCTTTCTGTGAACAAATAAAATGAATATAGAAGAATTGTTTCAAATTTCAAATAAATAAGTACTTTTGGAATTTTTGTTTAATGACCAGTAGGCAATGGAGCAAAAATATCTAGTTTTCAATAGTAAGCGCATACTCATTCTCAGTTTTCATATTTCGAATGAATGAATGAACTTGTCAGCAAGTATCAAATTTTTCGATTAAACACTCTATTTGCTGAATTGAAGGATTCTTCAATAAGAACTACCCAAAATTGGCGTAAGCGCTTCAAGTTGCAATCACAGACCCGGAATTTTTGTACGAATTTTTAACTACTTGTGAACGTTTTCTATTCGTGGGTCTTTGCATGATGAAAATGTTTGAGTTTCTGAGTGTTTTGATAGTGACAGACCACGGATTGGTTCAAAAAAGCTATATCACAGGAAGACATCAAAAGTGTCAAGTTGCTGTTGAAAAACCCATTACAAGAATTCAAAGAATTTCACTTACTCGTAAAACGTTTTATCGAAGAATTCGATCGCTTTCTGTAAGTCGCATCTAACCAAATTGAAAACTTTGTTGATCAACTGCAGTTTAGCTGTGTCACTCGAATCCGAATTTTTGTTGTTCTCCACAATGTAATCGTACCAGTTTGAAGCACTCACTCTGATGGCAGTTAAAATAACATCCCTAATGGTCAAATTGTTCAGTTCTTCAATATCTGGAATCCATGGATATAAAGTACTTGGAAAGAGGTTGAAGTCAGAGGGTGGCTCTAACGTGGATATTTTAGATAATATGGTCAGAACTTCTTTCACACACTTGACCAGATTTTTGTCGGCCTGTTTTCTTTTAATTTTTCTGATGACACTGAAGCAATATGGCAGCAATTTTCTAGTCGAATTCCAAAATAATTTCGCATCTTCTGAACTGATCAAATTATTGCCTTGCAATGGTTTGATCAGCTTGTCTAATAAATTTGAGAATAATACGAAGCTCAATGCATGACTTTGATGCACCTTTGTGTATATAGCCCACTGACAAATGGCAGCTTCTGTTTGCGTAAGACCAGACTGTATGATGTGTTGTGTTATGATGGCTTCTCCCTGCTGACTGAAAGAACCACACCACCAGTGAGGTGCTACCTGAACATTGAGAAATTAAATATCAATCTAAAAGATAACGGTAAATATCAATAATCAAATTCTTGAAACGCAATTACCGAATGAACAGCATAGAGTAGAAGAAGATATATATATATATATATATATATATATATATATATATGTATATATATATATATATATATGCTAATGATATCGAGACGAAAATGTGTCTTCTGAAGTGTTTCGACATTTGAGTTCTTCAAATCTACTAAAAGAACGCTATTGGAGGAGACATAGTTTCCTTTGTAGCGTTGATGGTACATGAATAACACAGGTGTTTTTGCTGAAATCATAGTAATCCGCAGTATTGAAAATTCACGATAGATTCCAACACATTTGCAGAGAGCGTCACTCTGAGACTCCGTTGGACACCAGTATCTTTCTGCGTTTTTTAAAACCGTGTAAAATCACAAGATTTTTATTTTCATTATAGTGTGTCCCAAGAGTAGCTCTGTACACTGTGTCCCAAATTGGGTGAGACTGCACTATATCTCAACTATTATTGAGGATAGAGGCATGCGGTTTTCTCGACCCTGTGCCACTTTTTTTGAAACTCTTAAATCTACAAACAGAAATATTCCCACTTCTTCTGTTCCTGAATTACGAAAATGTTAACTTTTTGGAGATATAATTATTTCTCAGGCACTGTATAGTTTAGAAAAAAATAAAAACTTTTAATATATATTTTTATGTAGAAATCAGTGGCGTAGTTTAAAAAATTTTTTAGAACACTGTTTTTGATATTGAGCATAAACGTGGAATTTTTCAGATAGAACATCCTGTATATTCTAACGTCAAATTTTTGCATTTATTTTTCTGCATACATTGATGTATCATAACCTGACTTTTAATGAATTTCAGCTTCAAAAATTAGAAAAATTCATATTTATTTATTTTTCAATATATGTTTTCTATCACCCATGCATTTCATTTATATTTTTCTTCAAACGTCTTGTGACTTAAACCTATTTATTTTATACCGAGACATAAAGTCAAATGTTCACTAGTCAACATAAACTCGAAAATGTTGAAAACAAAAGAAATTTTGATATTTTCATTGTAATCTTTTTTATTTATGTTGAATTTTTATGCATGTGTGGAAGAATTCATGTCTAACTATTAAAAAAAAAACCAACATGAATATGGATTTTTCTGATTTTTTAAATTCATTAAATATGAGGTTGCGATACATGAATGTATTCAGAAAAATGATCGCAAATATTTGATGTTGAAATATACAGTGCTCTGCAAAAATTTTCAAACTACGTATGTAAAATATATATTAAAAGCAGTTTTAATTTTTTTTCTCTCATACAGGACCTGAGAAATAATAACATCTCCAAAAGGGAACATTTCCGTTTTTGCCTGTATTCCCCAGGAACAAAAGTAGTTGGATATTTCTGTTTCTGGACTTGAAAGTTTCACAAAAAATTGATACAGGGTCGCGGAAACCGCATGCCTCTATCTTCAATAACAGCTGAAATACAGTGCAGTCTCATCCAATTTGGGACACAGAGTACATACTTTCATCAAAGATAAAGTAGAACTTGCTGAGTACGGATTCGCCATAAAAAATCATTTCTTGTTTTCAGAAAAGACAATAAGGGTGATTTCCCAAATTCATGATAATACTGAGAACATCATCAGAACCATACTTATGGACGGAATTCAACGAAACTTGAGGGTTATTGATATATTTCAATTATTTCAATATTCCAGGGCACGACTCATAAATATACTCATGTTACTTGCTTTAATAACACATTTAGTAATGAAATAAGAACGAGTGAAATCGTAAAATAAGATGATGAAGATCCTCCCGAATTGTTCGTGTAATTCAAGCTATTTCGAATTGAAGAGAAAAAAAGTTAGAAATAAAAGTCTTGGGGGTATAAGAAGGAAATGCTTTGCATTTCACCTAATAGAGGTCGAATCAAATCAGTTTTTTCATTGGAAAACAGATGCGGTTTCATAGAATGCAAAAATACCTATCCTTATTACTCTCGTTATTACTCAATGAAATAATTTGATTTGGGACTTTTCGTGGTGAGTTATGTTGAATTTATGAAATACAAAAGCATATCATACCTTCGATGTTTCCAATTCGTGTAACAAGAGTATACGCAATAAATGACGATGTTCTTGCTCTGCTACCAAAGTGTTCTTCTTCGAACTGAAGGATATCCTAACTTTTATGATGCCTTGCCTGGTATCTTTATTTTTCTTATCCAAACTGTACCACATGGTCATTCCTGCAGCTGGAATGGTCTACAACAAGAATGAACTATGAAAATAACATATCACTCCAATAATAAGGCAATTTATGATATGATATTTATGAATCAGGTAAATTACTCACATTTAGAGGAATCCTTGCCTTTCCAATCAATTCGTTCTCATGCTGCCCATGTGCAGCAGTAACAGCAATTTCTTTCATCAGCTTTCTCACGCCCTTAACTCCTTTCACATCGAATATTTTGCCGAATTTTTCCGTTACTGACTCAGCAGGATCAAAATCCCATACCTCTAAGCATAGGGTATCATCAATTGCATTTTCCGACCATGGTCTGAAAACCATATAAAAATATTCAAACCACGAATTACTTCTCTGTGACTGAAGGATGCAACAATATTCGGGAATGCAGAATATATGAAAATTTAGTAGGTATATCAACAAAAAAAAACCTGGTGAAATAGCCAAAAATATCAAAGTATCATAATTGAAATTCAACAATTCACGAAATTTCCGACGTAAACCAAATTTTACAAATTTTGTATTATTTCACATCAACACAGAACAACTCAAAAATGGAGTGATTAGATCTGAACTTTTAACATCTACACTTGTATGTTATCTGATCTAAATGTGAAAATGTAAAAGAAACTTCAACAAAGCACCAATTTTTGCATCTTATTCGAGTTCTCTATACTGATGTGATTTCTGGGGATTTCATCTCGGATTTCATGTAATCTGAATTAGTTACTTACAAAGCAAAATGTTCCTCCCATACGGGGCACAAAGTCCCCTCTTTCATCGATGAATTGTACTTATGAGCTGGATTGGATGTCAGATAAAGCGTAACAAAAGGATCGCTGAGTCCATTCGAATCCTTCGGTGCCAAATCCTTAGCTTCAATCACCTCAACATTCAGAAGTATTTTAGGTGCTTCTTTCTGTTCAGCTGCTTTGAACATATCCTGGTGATATTGGTTAGAAACATGGAAAGCATCCTGAATATAGGAAAGAAGGGCAGTCTGGCCTATTTCACAGCTCAAGTCGCAACCGATGTTGTGGATTATTTCGTACAGTATCTCAGAATACAATTCATCAATCTGAAAAAAATATTTTCACCAAGTAAAAGAGAGCTCGAAGAAGAACTATACGGAATGGTTCACTCGAAATATTGATAATTCCAAAGTCTGAACACAGCTTCTTTTTTCACCCCGGCCCATAGAAGAGATGATAGAGTTTGGAAGTATTATGCGAATATTTTGAAAATATTTAACCTATAATTAATGTTTTTAAGAAAAAAAAAATTCTTTGCCTTCACGGAGGCCACATCGAGAACATTTTTGTAACATAGATGAATTCAAAATAGTAATCATCGAAATGAATACCATTCTCAATTCCCAGGCTCAGAGATCTTTTATCATGAGGAGTATCAATACGAGAATTAAGGAGCACGAATGATGCTGTTTACTCATTCAGACAAAAATATCCGTACTGGCGGAACATGCTCTAATAGATAGACACAATAGTTTTCTCAAAGGCAGAGGTTATGTCAAATATCAAAATTTACTATCCTAGGATGAACATGAAAGCCATTGAGATTTATAAACATAGGTCAACAAAAACAGAAAGGAAGACTCTCACTTGATACTTAGCTTGATACATAGCGCATGGTTCTCGGTATTGGAGAAAATCAGGATCAAGCCAATACGGAGTGGGAGCGATGGACCAATCCCAATCAACATCGCGCGCGTAAACCCACCACCTTCTCTCGATATTAACCGTAGTCGAGTTACAATCTCAGGCCAAGAATTCTCTTAAGTTGCCTACCGCAGATGTAGGCGAAACGTTAGGTGAAATAATTCCTGATAGACAGATACAGAACTTGAAACTTATTTTTGATTCGTGAAAACTTCTCGTGGTAGGTCGGTTCAACTTCCCGTTCATTATCATCTTTTGACGTAACCAACACTCGACATCTCTTTCCTATTAAAAATCTTAAGGGGGTAATTCCAACTTCATAGGGATGGTTTAATCGACACAAACTCAGGATGGAGTTGATCTTTTTTGATTTTCGAAAATTCTTCGTTTCTGACTGCGATCTGTAGAAATGATTGAAATCTATCGTTTCGTGTCTTTGTGACATTCATCGACTAAGTACTTGTCAAAAGAAACAAAAGGAAACTTAGCTAACGCCAAAATCCTTCAAAAGTTGATATCATAAAATTTGTTCCGAAATCGTAGAATAATCGAATACAATGGTCATACATACAATGTCGTAATCGATTGGCTTACTTTCCTCAGACTACAAGTAAAATATACTCTGGTTATATGAAGTTCATACTTTACATCATGATAAAATAACAAACTACAGAAATAAATCACCAAGCCCAAAATATAAATGAACTGCATTACTTATTGATATGTTTGAGAATAGAAAATGGTTTATTGATATGCTCGAGGATATACCTAATGAACATTTTGCAATCGAAATTGAAATAATTCAGAATGATAGGAATCTTTCAATTTCAGACCGTTCAAAGTATTTATGAACTCAAATAATTAGTTGTGTGAAAAGACGATAAACAATAGAATACATTTGAGATAACTGACCAAGAATTAACATTACTTTTCTCACTTCCTATTCTTTAATGGATTTTCAAACCGGATCTTTCTAATCTTACTTCCATTTCGAGCAGGGCCGTCGAGAGGGCGGTAAAGGCGGTACAAATTACCAGGGCCCGGGGCTCGAGCCTTGAGAAACTAGAATTTTCCATTCATAGTTATGAACACATAATAAGGAGATAATAATAATAAAATAATAATATTTATTTGGAATAAAATAAAATTACACAATAAATTCTGACGAGATATTCCACATCAAAATTTAACACAAATAAATAGAAATTCTCCCCTCATGGATAACTTCTCGAGTTCGCGGCTTCCATCAATCTTACCGCACAAAATCATTTACATTGGAGGATTGATGAAGGTGGGTGATTCTTCATGAAAGAAGAGAGAGAAAAGAAGTCCTTTGGTCCACAATCTTTACTTTTATTATCGTTAAATTGTTTTGGGATAAAAAAACCGGAAATGACACTAATTTTTTTTATATTTTAACATTGTAGCTTGTATCTTCAGAAGACTTGAAAATCAAAGCCGGATTAGCCATGAGGCAGATTAGGCGATTCCCTAGGGGACCCGCCAGTGGCGTAAAGTTTCTCATCCAGCCCCTCCCCCCCATGTTATTCCCGGGCCCCATCATGATTAAAAAAATTCTATTTTTTCATTTTTTTCTTTGTTTTTCGGAAGAACTTTATCAAAATTGAATAACTAACTAACTAATAATTTTCCACTCGTTTCTGCCGTTGCATTCCATTATTGTATTATAATTGATTTTTAAACAAAGAGATAATACGTCCTTTTTCACACGCTCTTCATAGATTGTTTTTCTATACTTTTCATTAATACATCAAACAATTTTTTTCGGAAGCCCAACGCCCCAAACGCCAAAAGAACACAAGAAGCCCTCTACGTTGCATTTTCAAATCCATGTGAAAAAGAGAAAAAAGATATTCCCGGAAAAGCAATAAAAAGCCGATGAAGAGAATTCATCATGGTTTTCGAAACCAACCGACAACTTTTTGTGTGATCATTGATTGATGAAGATCTAAAAAATGGAAATTTAAGCAAAATGAATATTATAGCGGTTAGCCAAAAAAAAAAAAATTCTCACGCACGTGGACAAGAGAACGAAAGTTGAAAAAGACTGAAATTTTATTGTTGTTGTTTTTTCTAATATCTCTCAAAAACTACTGACGCTACAGAAAAATTTCGATTTCATTTTGTTCCTTTAATCCTTTAGTCCCGTAGTGCATTATAATACCCAAAAAACGAATTGCATTAATTTGAACCGATATATACTTCAAAGATTTCGTTATAAATCACATTTATAAGATCATCTATTTTATCATTTTAACTGTTATTTGAATTTAATTTTTAGACTAAGCTAGACTCAATATGAGCAATCATATCAAACATTTATAATTTTTTGCTGTCTTATAAGCTTCAACAATTTTGCTAATAATTTTAAATCCATATATAAATATATAACATTAGCAGAAAACTCGTATTTACTGTCTTAAAAAGATAAAGAAAGAAATAAAAGGTTCAACAACCGGGCCTCTAGACTTCGCGCCCCCCCCCAAACGGGGTTGCTGGGAGGTTGTACGTTACGCCACTGGGCCCCGCATCAGCTGGGCGCCCTGTGCTGATGTGCCCTATACAAGAGAAGAAAAATTCTAATGATGGTTGAAAAGGGGCCCCAAAAATCGGTCTTCCTAAGGGCCTCCAAAAATGTAGGTGACCCCACATGGTTAATCCGGCTCTGTTGAAAATGAGACTACTTTAAGAAGTCCCAAAACTTGTAGTCAAAAATTTGAGATTTTCGGACCAAAGGATGTTTTTTCTCTCCTATCTCATAAGTATGAAATATTGCGTACAGTTTTGCATTTTCTTATTTCTCCTATAGTATTTCCTTATGGTTCGAAATAATGAAGTATATAAATAAATACATCTACTGAATGAAAATCCAATTAAGATTAAGGAAAAAATTCATATAAGGCCAGACGTCCCACTCTTATTTACAAAGTTGCTGGAAATTTAAATTTTTTCATGCGTAGCCCTAGTCAATTTGAAGGAAAAATCATGTGTTCGATGTGTTATTTAGTTCATTCACGTGTTACAGCTAGATTTTTTCATTTTTCCCAAATTCTTTTTTCTTCTCATGTCGTAATTTTTATTGATTTGAAACATTTGATTTGTGAACGAGGATGATCCCATCAAAATGTTGTATGGCACTATGACCTTTTTATATCAACTGAACAAATGGATATTTATATCTTCTTTCCTAATTCTCCAACACCTTCAGTGAATACTCGTGTGTATTCGAATTATCGGAAATGATCAAAGATATTCATTTTGGAAGAAATGTACCCTTAGTTTACTTTACATCATCAAGGGGGCCCGACCTACCAGGGGTATGTACCTACCAGGGCCCGCCGAAGCTCTCGACGGCCCTGACTGCAGGGCAATGAAAATACCATGGAAACGATCTGAGCATATCGAATATTTCGAACCTCATTATTTTTCTTAAAAATGATTTGACCTTCACGAGCCATAAAGCCTCCAAAAGGTTGTGGTTTGTCTTTTGACTCTATTTGTGACTAATTTATTTTTCGCAAAACGCGCCCGATCTACTTTCTAAAAAAATCCACCCTTTTCTGTGCTTTACTTCAAATTTTCAATATGCTAAGGCCATTTCATTTCTGATTCTAATTTTAATTTTTTTTTATCTTTTACAGGACCTCCAGAACATATCCAAAAGTAATCATTTTCGTTTTGACCCTGTATTTTAGGAACAAAAGTAGTAGGATATTTCTGGATTTAATTGTTTTACAAAAAAATGATACCGGTTCGCGAAAACCGTATGTCTCTATCTTTAATAATAGCTAAGATATAGTGCAGTCTCAATCAAAATGGGACACAATGTACATTTTATGTTAATGCAATTGACACATCATGGGCATACCCGATTATATGTATATATAGGGTTTCTATTGATTCATTGTTGTAATTAACATAAATATATCATTTCTTTCAGCCTCTGAAAGAGCCACTGATATCAATTTTCCCGACTCACATTATATCATTGTATCATCAAAGAAGAAATGAACCCCAAAAACAATTTCCGAATAATTTTTGCCAAAACTAGTATATTCTTGGTCCCAGTTGAATTGGAAACGAAAATGAAAAAAAATACTATGTAATAGGTATTTCATAAATTGATAACTTCCTGAAGCTTTTTGAGTGAAAAAAATCATGAATCTAAGATGATCGATTTATTGGCGGTTTTTTAAGGCGGCAATCAGGATATTTTTTTTTCGAGAAAGGGAAATTTTTTTTTATTTGTACTTGTATTCCCATTACCCATTCTAGAGAAAGAAGTATTCCAATTCTAAACCACGTTGAGAATGTATTCAGAGAGTGTTTTTAGCTTTAAGTGTCTTTCACTTCAAATTGTGTTATACCATTGAGTATTAATATAATTAATATAATTATATTTATACTCAATGGTTATACCCTTTATAACACAATTATATGGTTTATAATTATTTACGTAGCTGATTTTTCCGTAAGTTGCCTCTCGTATCTTATATTCTTCTTTTTTGTTTTCAATATGAATTCAATATAAAACTTATCAATGTGAAGTTTCTACCTTTATATTGTAGATAATTGATTAGAAGTTTGAAAAATGGGGCAGCCCTTGGGACTCCCGATAGAAGTGAAAAAACGAAGTAACTTATGAATAATGACATGTATCGTAGAGCGTCGAGCTATCAAATTATCATTTCCGAATAATTTTTGATTTGTAATGAATGACCAATTTTCTCTTGATCCTTGATAGTTGTAAGCCAAAAATATATTGAAAATAATAATCGGCAGTCTCGAAAGACTGGCCATTGAAATCGGTTCAACCCTGAAACAGTACACAGCTTCAGAAATAAAATGAGAATCAATAAATCATGATCCTAAAAAAGAGCACGATTCGTTGTTGATGCTCTCAGGTTAGTCCAAAAATACGAACCAAAATCCCTAACTGACCTCAGAGAAGTTGGCTTCCGAACACATGACATTTAACTTGAATACCATCCAAAGCACTCAACATATGAGCATTACCAAAAAAATATGAAAAGGAAAAGGATTAGGTTATACCAGAGAACTGAATGAAATAAAGTGGGTATGATTGCCATTTTATACTCTTCAAAACTTTCAGTCCAGAATTCTGTGAAATCTCTGAAATTACATTCAAGATCAAATGAGCATACTATTTTCTATAACCTTTCTATTTTTTTAGTGGTTTCCAAAGAATTGCATTCTGGGATGAAATATTTTGTCCTGTGGGCCTCGAATTTTGTACGTAACTTGACCAATTCTTAACCTCTCGAATTCATCTCATCTATCATTGAACGAATTCATATAATTCTTGTCTAATCGTAAAGAATTTGTACCTCACATCGAAAATTTGGAATATTGAGAATTAAATCTTCAACAAACACGAAAGATTTTGACAGATCTAACGATAATGATTTTCATTCGCAAACGTGAGTTTTCAAATTTGGGAAGCAAAGAAATTGCTCAATAACATTCATTGGACAAGGACAATTCTAAGCAGCGAAGATGAGGTAACAGCAATAACGAATAAATCAAGACCAACTCACTGTCATAGAAGCTAAATATATACTAGTTTGTCTTTCCATCTCTTCCTTTTTGATACCCCTAAAATTATTCTTCGGCAATGATTTCCGCCGTCTTGGTACAGCCTGAGGAGCTTCATTGTTTTTGTTATTAACATTATTGTTGTTGATGTTATTTGCTCTCTGAATGTCGAGCTGGGAGCGAAAAGTCTTCAACATTGTTCAGCACTTCCACAAAAATCTAAACTTGGCCGCATAACCACTTTTTTTCAAATAGACACCTATAAGTTATTTGAAATCATCTCGTACGTGAAAACGGTCGACACTCACAGGGTAGATCGCCCGAACGGAACTGATACAACTGGTGCCAAATCTATTCCTGTAAGCCATCGTATCAGACGGATATTTTGCACCATGCTGTTTTCGTCCAAGGAATTCACGAAAAATCGATTAAGGTGGAAAATTTGGTTTGTCGATATTCAGGTCATCTGTTCTCTCGACGTAATATGACGTCAAAGCAGTAGCGTGCATGTGCTGTATGATTCGTGGTGCGAGTGCACAAGAATGCAATTTTTCTTTGGAACAACCCCCAAATCGATATGTCCTCGACCTACCCGAAGTCTGGCGCTCTTGCGTTTATTCGAATTTCACGAAGAAGCGGTTCCACTGAATATACTCATTCTAATTTCAATTTTTTTCTATCTTTTACAGGACCTCCAGAACATCACCAAAAGTAAACATTTTCGTTTTGACCCTGTATTTTAGGAACGAAAGTAGTAGGATATTTCTGGATTAAATTGTTTTACAAAAAAGTGATACCGGTTCGCGAAAACCGTATGTCTCTATCTTTAATAATAGATATAGTGCAGTCTCAACCAAAATGGGACACAATGTACATTTTACGTTAATGCAATTGACACATCATGGGCATACCCGATTATTTGTATATATAGGGTTTCCATTGATTCATTGTTGTAATTAACAAAAATATATCATTTCTTTCAGCCTCTGAAAAAGCCAATGATATTGATTTTCCCGACTCACATTATATCATTGTATCATCAAAGAAGAAATAAACCCCAAAACAATTTCCGAATAATTTTCGCCAAAACTAGTATATTCTTGTTGCCAGTTGAATTGGAAGCAAAATTGAAAAAAAAAATACTATGTAATAGATAGAGGTATTTCATGAATTGATAACTTCCTCTTCCTGAGGCCTTTTGAGTGAAAAAATCATGCAGAGTTTTCGGTGACTATGAATCCCATGAATATTGTTCACCCAAAGAGTGCTCAAGCTCAACGCACCCCTAAAGAACTCATAAATTCATAAAATAACCCATGCGTATCGGCAATCTCTTCTATCGTTACCAGATTATCGTTTTATTGGCGGTTTTTTTTAGGCGGCTTCTTGGATGTGGGATTCTTCATGGCGCTACTATCATATTTCAATAATAATTGTCCGTTCTCCAATCAGGATTTTTTTTTTTTTGGGAAGGGAAAATTTTTTTATTTGTATTCCCATTACCCATTCTAGAGAAAGAAGTATTCCAATTCTAAACCACGTTAAGAATGTATTCAGTCAGAGAGTGTTTTTAGTTATTAGTTTATTTTACTTCGAATTGTGTTATGAAGGGTATGGTTTATAATTATTTACGTAGCTGATTTTTCCGTAAGTTGCCTCTCGTATGTTATATTCTCTTTTTTTTTCAATATGAATTCAATATAAAACTTATCAATGTGAAGTTTCGACTTTTATATTGTAGATAATTGATTAGAAGATTAAAAAACGCCCTTGGGACTGCCGATGGAAGTGAAAAATCTAAGTAACTTATGAATAATGAAATGTATCGTAGAGCGTCGAGCTATCAGATTATCATTTCCGAATAATTTTTGATTTGTAATGAATGACCAATTTTCTCTTAATCCTTGATAGTTGTAAGCCAAAAATATAATGAAAATAATAATCGGCAGTGCCGAAAGACTGCCATTCTTTTTTTGTTGTTGTTTGTTGAGAGTCACTTTTACTTAAGTTTATATTTTCATGATAAATATATGTATGTACCTTTGGAAAATATGGATATTCGAAAATTTTTGCACACAAATGCAGACTCATTTCTCATGTACTGATAGAAGAAATGATACAAAAAGAATAGAGCGAACTAGTTTATACAATGTGTTTCGAAAAAAGGTGACCATCTCTCTAGGATAGATAGAAAACTGAAAAATAATAGGGGTTTGTTCAGTAAAAAATTTTCGTAACGCCATTTGTATTCAAGATACAGGGCGTTGAAAAGGAAAAAAATATACACATTTTTTACGACTTGGTCGAAACTACCGGCAAAATTATAATGAAATTTTACACAAATATGTTTTGGAAGCTGATGAATGTGTTTTGATGTCGCCATGAAGGCGCTAGTTACACGGTTCATTCCAAGTTGTTCTGAACATAATTTTTTTGTAATTAGATTTATTGAGCTTAATTTTGAACGATATTAAACATCATTCAATTTTACACCAAAAAGGTACTCCTGATGAAACTCGATAGTCTGCACCGTTTTCGGAATATTTTGATTTGAAAATCATGAATCAATAACCGATGCTGGTATAAAGTGTTGATAAAGTACTTAATTATTATTTTTTATTATCAAGCACGATGGAGCTCCACGCCACATTGATAGAAGGTGTCATGATCGGTTAAGTAACCATTTTCCGAATAGATGGATTTGTAGAAGTGTATAAGCTCTGATTCATTAGCCTTCTCGGTCATGCGACTTCAATCCCTTGAATTACACAGTTTGGTCGTACCTTGAAGAAAAAATTTATGCAAGGGGGTAAATTCACCTCAAGAATTGAAGGACAGATTTCAACGTCACTTCAATGACGTCATAACTGACTCACAAGCGTTAAGAAGATGGAATAAAAAAAGGATAGATTTGTGTATTTGAGAAAACGGAGGACATTTTGAACACTTACTCTGATTGAGTTTTTTTATGTTTTCAGCCTTTTTTAAAATTTTTTTCTGATTTTTTGTTCAATTAATACATTCATCAATACTTTATACCAGCATCCATTATTACTTCAAAATTTTCAAATCAAAATATTCCGAAAACGGTGCACAGTGTCGAGTTTAATCAGGAGTACCTTTTTGGTGTGAAATTTAATGATGTTTAAGATCGCTCAAAATTCTAATATCAAAAAAGTTATAATCAAAACATCTTTGTACGAACCGGGTAACTAGCGCCCTCTATGAGAGTCAGACATCGAAACACACTCATTAGATGTATCAGCTTCCAAAACATATTCGTGTAAAATTTCATTATATTGATACCAGTATTTTCGGCAAAATCGAAGAAATGTGTATTCTTTTTCAACGCCCTGTATCCTGAATACGGATGGCGTTAAAAAAATTTTTCACCGAACAAACCCCTATTATTTTTTAGTTTTTTATTTATCCTAGAGAGATGGTCAGCTTTTTTGAAACACCCTGTTTATATAGCCCACTCTTTGGTATCACGATTCATTAGCCTCAGAATTAATATTAGTATGTGTTATGTCTTTTTTATTTCACAATTTGTTGCTCTGTGGTATCATGATGCATTATTTTGTTCTCAGAATTAATAATATTTGTATGTATTATGTCTGGATGATAAGTCTACTTGTGAAACAAGATGAATACTAGACCCTGAATCTGAATTCCGAGGTTGTTGCAAATGTTGCCTGTTGCTTATTTAAAATCAGATTATTAGGTGAACACGCTGCTTCACTCACAGTCTACTAGAGAGACGCACATGATAGTAGGTAGGTACAACTGTTTCGTATTAATGTTGATGAATTCTTCTGCATAATGGGTATCCCTGATACTAATACCCAGCGTTCGGGTTAATTAATATACACGGTTAATTACGTAATCATAAGTTTGCATAGCTCATCGCATCATGTGGCGCTCAAAGAATTCAATCAAATTTCTGAAAGTTACGCCCATTATGACTCAATTGAATTGAACATGTATCAATCATTCAGGAGTTATTTAAAATTAGAAGCAGAGATGATCATTACGTCAATGAGCTTTCAGCGAATCTTCAATTCTGACCCGTTTAATATCCTATGAGCTAAATGATATCTTTTTTTTCCAATTTGTGATCTATTTTCGTCTTTTACTGTAAGCCTATTTCTAGCTGACTCCGTAACAATGACATATCAATGATTCTCGAAGGACAGCCGATTCGAAACATCAGAATTCGCAACTCTTTTATGACGACTGCCAGCAAGGTGATCATAGCATATTTCATGATTCTGCATTGATTGCTCTGGCTTGAATAATCAATACTGGATTGCTTTGGTGAAGTAACATTGGTAAAGTTTTTTTTTAATTACATAACATGGTGAATTGGTGAACAACCGAATTTCAGTATTACAATACTTATAGTCTGATTAGTTTCTCGGTATGGATTTCTCCAAATTCCATCCCCCATTTTTTAATCCCCCAAGTTTAATCAATCTGTGGTCCCTACAAAATTAGTACAACACACTAAGATTTCCCAAAATTTGACCAATTGTCTCTTTTCACATGGAATGTATACTCAGTATAACTCGCCGGCAATAGATTCTTGAAGTCAAAAGAAATACTTTTTTCGTATACCATTGTACCGATTTAGGCTAGGAAAAAAGATATTATTTTTATGTATTTTGAAATATTACTTTTGTTATTTATTCATATTATTTTTCAAAGTTTGTAAAAAGTTTGACTTCGTTATTTTTTACTTGTGTCATTCCCACCACGGTAATAATAATAACATGAATGAATATGAAATATGATAATAGCCATTCCGAATGAGATATCGATTGAAATATCATTATGGGAAGTCTCTGCATATTTTCTGAAGTTTGCAAGGGTTCTCTCTCCCGTCCCTGGAATAAAAAAATCTGAAAACTTTAAAATAATAGAAAAAGCTCCGTCAGAAAACTTGTACACTCATTTGTCAGGGGGCCAGGGACCAAATGTTTTCAAAAAATTGTTGTCTAACAATGGAGAAGAAATAACACTTGGAACTATCAAACTTAACGTTTCGGAGTATAGGTATGTATATCCATAGACTATTATTAATAATTAATTATTATTAGTATAGTCTCTGGATATATCAGACTGCATCATCTGACAAATTGTTAAATTCATAAGAATCTCTATCTACCTATGCCACCAATATGCATTAGAGCCACCGTTCAAAACATATAGCAGAAATTAAGTTCTGTGAATCTGTGAACAGCGTACCTATGGAAAAAATGGTAGAGACAAAAGTTTTCCTTTTGACAGCAGGAAGCTCATGCTAAAATATATGTAAATGTCAAAAATTCCCCCAGGATAATAGAAAACTATAAACATAACGTTCACCATTTGCGCCCTCAGTTAATTAAACTTTATTTTTATAATGTCACAATATCATCCCATAATTGGAACGTCCACCCTGGCTGCCCATTTCTCCGTAAAATTCGCCTGAATGTACCCAAATTTTATACCTATTTTAAAAAAGACAAAAAGAGATATACCGATGTACCGCACCTAGTTGGCTATACATATAGTTCATTGCTGTGGAAGGCCTTTCTCATGGATTTGAATCAGAGCAGAATCCAAACATATTTTCAGGTTTGAACGCAAAACTCCTTTGAAGATGCAGGGTTACTAAGATGTTTCAGATGAAAATATACTGCAATACAACAACTTCTGATTTGGTGATTATTGATTACTTTCCAATGAAATTTTGTTCAAGGGGTCTTCCACAGTGGTCATCACTAAGATCTGGTATAGTCGTTAATAGATGGGGAAAGAATTCCAGGCACGTATTGAGAAATGTTCGATTTCCTGCTGCATTTGCATTTAAGAGAAAAAAGTGACGATAAGATAAGGCCAAGTGATTTCTGAATGAATCAACTTAATATGACTGTTGATGTTGAGGGGAAATAAACTTTTCTCAAAGAATTTTATGGAAATTGTCATAGTGCATATATTTTGGCCTGTAGTAGAAAAAACTCGACGAGTGTCAGGAGATTCGGCTCTATTCTCCATTTCACCATAACAAAACAGTTATTCAGTATTGAATAGAATCTTTGAGCAAGAATGACATGACATTCTGGCACTAATGTTTCTTATATTGTGGTTGATAAACGAATTTTCATTCAGATTGTAGAAGTACGAAAATGAAGAACGATAGCGAAAATTCAAAATAAAAAGAAATTTTAATTAGTGAAGAGGTTTACAATTTTGAATATTCTCCGAAGTAAACTGATGGAATACTCACATTAAGTGCAGCAGAAATAATGTCAGTCTTATCCTTCTGGTCGTTGGACTCTGAATCCGATGATGAAGATAAAGTATCAGATTCAATTTCGGTTTCTGTTGGGATAACATCGCTTTCCTCTGGAGAAGTTGCTGAAGCAGCTGCGTTTGCTACAACTTCTTTTTCCTCCTTCTCTCGTGATATCGCCAATTCTGCATTTTCTCTGAATAATGAGCCGAACTTCTCGAAGAAACCGCCGTCAATTTCTTGAATTCTGAAATAAATTTAATATACAATAATTAGTACTACTCATAAGAGGCATTCTTCTTCGGAATATTACAACTCAATTGAGCTGAATGAAACTGATTTTCCAACATTAAATGGAGACAAAATTTATTCTCAACATTTGATTCCGACTATAAAATTTCTGGATATATATCGACATCGACTTGGGTCGACCCTTCAACTGTCACTTTTTATTTCATTTTTTCATGATAGAGGACAAAGAAAACTCTTCGTTCTGGTATTCATACCCATAATTGGTAATACGAATAGGATAATTTCATTCATTGAAGTCAGAAATTTAATTATACCGCGAAGAAACGATAGATACCAAAACAATAAAATGAACCTATAATGTTTGTGCTTTTTGGAACATCTTCAACTTATCAGAAATAATTTTTATTAACAAGTAATAGGTGAGAGGAGGTTCAGCTATGTCTCGCTAGATGGCACACCTTTGTACACCGCTGAGGTGCTCAGTTCGAAATTAGATTAGTAATTCCTGGGACGAATGCAAGTTACTTCCAATGATAGGTTCATTTTAAGCTGTATTTTGACGTTGAAACTAGGTTCATAAATATTTCGAAATATTTTCAAGGTGACGTCACTAGTTTAATGATCGCCATAAATGCATAATTTTGAAAGCTTGACGTCGTCTAGTATTAAAAATGAAAATCGGAGCAGAACTGTGACAGAATTGCCAAAATCTGCTTTCAATTATCACTATTTTGGCGTGCAAATCTTTCAAAAATATTTCGTAGGTTTAGAAAGATAAGCATTCTCACTTTGCAACGGTGACGTCAAACACCAAAATATTTGAAAATATATCGTTTGAAAATATGAGAGCAGAAATGTGTGTTGCAAGCCAGAAAACTTATCTTTCGAAACCTACGAAATATTTTTGAAAGATTTTCACGCCAAAATATAGCTTACATCAGCAAATTCAGGATAAATAGAAACAAATTTTGACTTGCGGAGGTAGAATTTAATTTCTGGAATTGGAAATAAAAGAAATTTTTTATCTACAACAGGACAAATCTGAGAAAGAACAAAACAAGAGTGAGTCGCAAATATATTTACTCTAAAAATCTGGGGGACGCCACTGGAATTGCTTGAAATTAGAACTTTTATAATAAAAACTCTTCAAATTTCATCTTGTAGAACAAAGTCTTGCAAGAATGATATATTCTCGCAGTTTTCATGGTAATATTTATTATTATTGATCAAATTGCCTGTTAGTTCTGGAAAGCAATGAAAAAATAGAACATAAAAAAAATTAAGAGCCACTGTAATATCTCACAGGAACAGGGATCACTTTGAAATAATAATCTGTATGATGACTTATGTATTTATTTTAACTTCCTAATTATTCAATTCAATACATTCCTTTCAGCAAAAACGTATAATTTTTTTATTTCAAAAAGTTTCTGGTAGAATATAGTCTAAACTCATATCACAAAAAATGGAAGACAATTTATGAGGTATTTAAATTTTCCTAAATTTATTTCCTCAACTTCATAATATCTTCATATACTATTTGAATATATAATTTCATGGAAGACAATGGCAAGTGAATAAATATTACAATTATAATGAAAGAAATTCAGTATATTTTCAAGAATCACAACATCACTTCAGTGGACTAGAAATCATGAATGAATTATTACTTTAATTGTTTCTCATTCCAATGAGTGGCATTAACAACGGAATGTTTGAGATCAGAAATATCTGAAACTTGATTAAAATCAATCAAGCATTGAAGCTATCCACTTTATTAAAAGTAATTCACTCAATAAAATTAAACAGAATTCATACTGAAGACCAAAATTTTCTAAAACTATGAATATGACGACTCCAATTATCATAGGTAGTACATCTTAATTTAATAGGAAACGGTCTTTTACTGGTTTATTAGAATCTTAAATTTCCTATGCAAACGTATTTATAATCAATGTAATCTTCTATACCATTATGGCCACCTTCTCTGCCAAGACCAGATTTTTTTACTCCCCCAAATGGCACTTCCGCTGCAGATATGATACCTTCATTGATACCAACCATTCCAACTTCCAAGTTTCGACTCACCCTAAAGATTTGACTAATATCGCTAGAAAAAATATATCCAGCTAGGCCAACATCAGGTTGATTGGCTATAAATAAACTTTCTTCTTCTGTTCTAAATTTCACAATACTAACAACGGGCCCAAAAATCTCTTCCATATAAAGTTTCATGGTTTCTCTTACATCTGTTAGGATAGTGGGCTCGTAATATAAGTCACCCACAGATGGCGCCCTCTTACCTCCAAGTATGCAATTAGCACCTTTAGAGACAGCATCATCAACCAACTGACGAATTTTCTCCAATTGTGCTACATTGATCATTGGGCCTATTTTAGTATCATTCTGGGATCCATCTCCCATCTTCAGTTTGCGCATCTCCACAATTAAATTATCAAGAAAGCAATCATAAATTCCATCCTGCACCAAAAATCTGTTAGGTGCAACACAAGTTTGTCCCGAGTTTCTGAACTTTGCAGCAATTGCAGCTCGTACTGCAATATCTACATCAGCGGAATTATAAACAATGAAAGGAGCATTTCCTCCAAGTTCTAAACTTACTCGTTTCACTTGTGGGGCGCATTTTTCATTGATTATTTTACCAACTTGTACAGATCCAGTGAAAGATATTCCTCTTATATCTGGACTTTTACACATATAATCTACTACTGGTGGATTTGATGCATGTGAACTTGTAATAACATTAACAACACCTTTTGGAATACCAGCCTCATGTCCAAGTTCAGCCATTGCAAGTGCTGTTAATGGGGTATCAGTAGCTGGTTTTACAATACAGGTACATCCAGCAGCCAAAGCTGCGGATAATTTTCTTGTTATCATAGCTAAAGGAAAGTTGAATGCACTGATTAAACCAACTACACCAATAGGTTGTTTTTCAACAAAATATTTCTTCGTTGAATAAGTGCTTTGGAGAATTTCTCCATTTATACGTCTTGCTTCTTCCGCATAATACTCTATATAAGAATTTCCATAATTAACTTCTGCTTTTGATTCAGAATACGGTTTGCCACATTCTAGAGTGATGATTTGAGCAATTGTTTCTTCATGTTTAACCATCAAGTCGTACCATTTCTTCATCAACTTAGAACGTTCATATGCAGTTGTGTTTTTCCATTCTTTAAAGGCCAAAGATGCTGCTTTTATTGCCACCTCAACATCTTTCTCATCCATATCTGGAACTTTGGATAGAATTTCCCCATTAGCTGGATTCGAAACAGTAAATACCCTTTCGTCTGTAGCACAAACCCATTCTCCATCAATATAAGCCCTTTGTTTAATCAGAGGTAAATGGGATAAATTTCGTATAGAATACATAACACTCATAATGTCAGTCTTAGCTGCTAAACGTTTAGAATTTCTCAAAACGGTGAGCATTTTCTCTGCAGATGGAACGATTGACAAACACGACAAGACTGAATAAGTTTCAATATCATTTAAGTCCGTTCATTATTGGTAATAAAATATACGGTGTTTTATCAATTTGACACAATAATAATAATTGAATATGTCATTGATAGCGACCTCAAAAATATAAAGTGAGGTTAGGATGTTTTATGAGTGTGCGCATAGAAAATCAATACCTACCGGTAAATTCGAATTAGATTCTAGATCTAGACATAAAATGAACTTGTGTGAATAATTTTGCATGATAAGTATATCGAACTGTGCAATATATGGTCAAGTTATTATTTGAAACTTTTGGAAAATCACGAATTTTTTCCTTGTCGCAATCCAAGAAATTCTAATTTCGTTCCGAAATCATTACGTATTTCTCAGAGCTATTTATCTTCTAAAATACTCCAGCTAATCACATTAGAGAAAAGAAGAATATTCTCTGAATTACCTAATAAGATATATTATTATAAAACATTCTTTTCGATCTTTTATTATTTTAAATTAAACGTTGGTGAAATTATTGAAAAGAGTGCATTTTGAATGTAATATAACGAGAAATTTTTGTGTTAACTCTTCAGGGTCTTGTCAAAGTGTCTCAGATGCGAACGGCCCAGTGCATATAGTCCTCGCAAAATGTTTTCAGCCCAAATATCAAAAGGACGAAAGTTAATAAAGGATCAAATTCATAATACCTCTAAGAGCAATGAAGAGAAATTGTTCATATCAAGACTATCTTTGCTTGGAGATGTCTTGATTATATATTCTTCGAAACAACAAACATCGTCTTCATCATATAAATGATGAAAAGCTTCAATTGGTCTGATTTGATTTGCGATTTTTGAATCTGATAAAGTGGCACATACACGGAGAGGTCACCTATGTTATGTGCGAACAGTGAATCAGAAATTTAGCTCTGATGATTTCTTATTTAACATGAACCTATCTCGTTATTTTTACCGTTAGCATTTGAGATATGTTTGAAGAACACACCATCATCTTTTCTAAGATGAAAATTAATTTTAAATTCACTATTAGATATATGTACACAAACTAAACATTATTCATGTGAACATGAAAAAAATTGTGAAGTGCAGAAAAATGTTCTTTAAACGTTGTCCCACGTAGGGCAATAATGATAGCTAATGAGAAAAACATTTATGATCTCTTTTACACTTATTATGAATCAAACATCAATTTTTTACTACCTATCTATAGCGTCACCTGATTTCATGTTCCGTTTTCTTCTCCTCAGAGTTTTTGGACTCCATCAATTTGTTGTAGATTTGTTTCCACATGAGGTCCTCGGTTTCCATATCCATTTTTTTTCAGGGTGTCTGGTAACGGATCTAAATTTAAAACCGAACGAAAATAGAGATTGTCTCAAATTCCAGCGTATCACTCGAACGATTACTAAGCACTGAACCTATTTGCACTATAAATTAGATTTTCCTGGGTACTGTAAATACATGGATGAGGAAACACAACCTCTCTTGTCCATAAGATGAGGGCTTTTCAGAACTATGACACAGACTTCGACCTTGTGAAATAGATTTGGATGTAAGTAATCCCACCTTTCTAACCGGTGAACCCACAAAAGCCTACAGCTCGATTCTGCATTTTACTGTTCACACTATTATACCACAAACGGTTCATTGAAATTAACTATTCATATTCTATAAGCTTGTTTCTTCTACTGACGATGAATGACATCTGTTTCAAAAATGTATTGTTGACGAAGCCGGTCTAAAATGAGAACATGAAGTAATCATTCTAAAGAGTTGCTTATTATAATTTTCATCGAATGTCATGATGAATTTCGAGTTTATGTTTCGTTCAAGGTGAAAGATGTTTTGATTCCGTTTCACATTGTGGTCTGGTCAAGTTCCTATTATCGTTGAATTGTTGAGGTCAAGGAGCGCCGAAGGAAGTAACCGGAAAGGGATTAATGAGGAAACTGCGCAGAAGGGAAGTTATTCCAGAAAATATTATTCGGCCGACTTGAAAATTGAAAGAATTCAGAAGTTGCAATTAGGACTTTGGGGACAGAAAACAAATGTTGTTTCTCGAAATAATTCTCAGGAGAATTTCTACAGAAAATTGTGGGGAAATATAATCAACTAACGTATTTTACATATTTATCGAAAATTGAACGAAGATAAAGTCATATCGAATGAAATTAGCGCCTGTTTTCTTCGGGTGTCTTTCAAATATGGTGGAGGCGATAATTTTCTGACTCCTCCAATTTCTACACTAGAAAAATCGTTTCGGGAAAATAAAATTATAGACCTTTCTTTCGCATGTATCTGCCTTAACTTTAAATCACTTCCGTTTTGTTTCACGAAAAGCGATTTTTTTCGTAGAAAATTCGAAGAATATAACATCATAATAAATTTCACCGGCCGTTTTTCAAACTTTAAAATCTCATAATCATTATGGATGGAGAAAGATTAATCTGAACTGGATATGCTTTCCGCTAAAGCCTCGTGCTAAAGTCTTTTCTTGTAACTTTCGCTTTCTTCGGTTCTTCAGCTTTTCATCCAAGTTTCAATGATTCTTTCTCTGGAGTTCTGTAGGAAACTTTAATCGGCCTTTCTCTCACATGGGGGAGCTTTTGGATACAGCAGTACAGATGTGTGTTGAATTCAAATCGATCTCATATAAGCGCTTGCAGAAAAAATATTGTTCCTAACTCGTGCAGTAAATGTCTTTCCCGCACTCAACTACTTACCCGAACTCCGCTTTGCGTCGTTCGGGCAACGGCAGTTTCGTGCGGGAAAGTAACACTTTCCGCACTTGTTAGGAAAATAACTATAGAACTGCATAGTGCAAAGTTGTGAATAGTTTACAAAGTAGTTTTGAATCTTTTCAATTCGCAATTTTCAAACGAACTACGTTACATGGAAAGCATTCAGAATTGAAAAATCAAAAGTTGCAAAATAGTTCGGTGCAATAGACCCACGGTACGAGATATACAGGGCGTCCAGGGAATAACTGTACATCCTCTTACCAGAGATAGAGTTGAACTAGGTGATTAATGAGTAACCATAAAAAATTAATTTCTGGATTTCCCTAGAAAGCTACAGGGTGATTTTCCAACTTCATAGAAATACTTAGACCATCATAAAATCCAAACTTATTGATGGATATTATTGAAACTTAGGAGGTTATTGTCACATGATGAGGTCGAGTCAGAAAGATATCAATTATTTCATTATTTCAGGGCCGGACTCATTAATCTTCATTCAAAGTGTTCACGGTAAAACAAACACTTTGTATTTCGAATTACAAATAATTGATTCGCTTTTTAGAAAGAAAATAATTTATGCTTTAATTTGTTATATCGCTTCAAGTTGTCACATCAACAATTATTTTTTTATGAATTTTTGAATTTGGATAAACTTCGAAAAATTGAACAGGACTTAGTCATCTTGTGGAGGTCGGAAATAAATAATAAATTTTCTTAAAAAAGTTAATGAAGGTAAGGAAGACTATATTAATTTGTTGATATACGGGGTGGCCACCCCAGACGCGGATCTCATTGTGATGGAGTAAATGTAGGTGTATTTCGAAAAAAAAATTGGTGAACTGTATAGGGCATACATAAGCATATTTCAAAATTATTCGTATGTATACCGGGTGTTCGACAACAAATATATAGACCAATTCAACCCGTTAGAATATTTTTTATGGGGAAAATTGAAGGATATGGTATATTCTGAAGAAATCCAGTAAAGAGAACAGCTGATGAACAGAATTATCAACTGTTAATAGCGATATGATCCGCAAGACTATCCGATTTGAACATTGGACAAGAGAAATGTATACAAGCTAATGGTTTTCACTTCGAACCACTTCTGAAATAACGTTGACTCAGCAATTCATTCGTTTCTATTTTCATTTTTATTAGATACTCTTTACTGTATTTTAGTTTCTTTCATTTGTTATTGTTTCGTTATGGAATGTGCTCATTAAATCTCTCAACTTTTTTGAAAATTTTCAACCAATTCTTTCGCATTTTATATCCAAACATGAGATTTTCAGTTTTCTTCATGGTGAAAAATTCAATTTTTAGAAGTTTATCCAAATTCAAAAACTCATAAAAAAATAATTGTTGATGTGACAACTTTAAGCGATATCACAAATTGAAGCATAAGCTTCTTTCTAAAAATCGAATCAATTATTTGTTATTAGAAATACGAAGTGTTTGTTTTACCCTGAACACTTAAAATGAAGATTAATGCGTCCGGCTCTGGAATAATGAAATAATTGATATCTTCCTGACTCAACCTTATCATGTGCCAATAACCTCCCAAGTTTCATTAATGTCCGTAAGTTTGGATTTTATGATGGTCTAAGTATTTCTATGAAATTGGAAAATCACCCTGTAGTTTTCTAGGGAAATCCAGAAATTAATTTTTTATAGTCAATCAGTCGGGTAAGAGTATGTACAGTTATTCCCCGGACAATCTGTATATTCTACCTCCACTGGTTAACGGTAATGAATTATCAGGTAATAACTGCTGTGGAGGCTTATCTGTGGTTTTCCAATAAGATGCATCCGGCCTGTCAGTTACTGTATCCGAATTTAAGTCTTCGTCGGAAAATGCTGGAAATTTAGTTAATTCCCCGCTTCTTCATAGTAAATTAATCTAGAAATGCTTTTTCAGAGAGCTCAGCAATATTATAAATCATTATTGTCCTACTCATTATGACACAAACATGCTCTATGGGCGAAATACCGGGGATTTGGGCGGCCATGGCAAAAGATTCACATAGATCCCTTCTCAAAAAAGTTTAAACTAACGCTGGCAACGTGAGGTCGAGCATTATCTTGAATTTTGGATTCTCGAGTCGGTTAAGATGAGGGAGAATATATAGCTCCACTATTTCTTGAAGCTAACGCGGCTGAGAAAGGCCAGCCCCACAATGGAAGTGGAATTCCTAAGAGTGAAGAGTTTCACGATCTCCATTTAAGCCGCAGCAACGACTTAAGATCTTGCGTTGTTCTTGGTGCCCATATATTTCCATTCGCTGGTTCTATCTGGATGCACTATGTAGGACCTGAGGCAGCTGGACCTTCAGATGAGGGCAGGCCCCGGACTAAGGTGATGGGCTCCCTGGGCAAATGGTCTACAGGCGCCCTTTTCCCAGTTATTTTTAATGATAATTGCATAATGCGATTTTTTTCACAAACAATTCCGTTTAAGAAACAGGAAAGATGGTCGTTCATATGGCCATTTATAGATTTATTATTCACACTACAAACCAAGAATTGACATTTGAAAAGTTAAATTTTGAAAAGATTGATCAAACTGAAGATTTTCTTCTAGCTTTTCACTTTGCAAACTTCTTTATGATTTCCGAAAAATCTTTACTCAGAGTTAGGTTCAGTCAAAACAGAAAAATCTATTTCTGCGGAACAGTTGGTGTCCGGTGAGGCGAGAAAAATTCCAATTACTAGTTCAATAGTATAAATAGATAGGTATTTATGATACAAGTGCTGAAGGCATTGATATTCTTACACGAGTTCAAAAAGTTAGAATGAGCCTTCTGTACTAATATTATTCATGATATTTTCTAATTCGCTTAATTTCTATCGAAATTCATGAAATATTTCCATGAATATCGTTTAGTTGAAAACCTGAAACGATTTTGTATTGAGAAATGTTGATTGACAGAACTGTTTTCTTCCTCATGAATTTGGCACATAACAAATAAATCCGTCGCTGCAGGCCAACATGTAATCAATAAATATTACCATGAAAACTGTGCTAGAATGAAATATTCTCGCATGATTATGTTCTACAAGATATGGCCGAATGAACGGATTTGACACAGAAGTCGAGAAAACTAGTTTTCGAACCATTTTCTCGGATGTATTCATAAATAACATGAATTTCACTTAATTCTTCCTGTGCCACATAACGTGGGTTCAAAAAAATTCGTCTTCAAGATGCTATGCAATTTTGAAGGTTTAATAATTCCATAATCTACTTGACGACGAAATTTTTGAACGCACGTTACATTTGGAAGTGCTGACTTTCATTTTCAAATTTATGTCCGATGTTATTAGGGCGAAATCCATAGAGGCGAGAAACCAACGATCGCCAAGTTTCGCGTAAGAAGAAGAATGCCTACATAGATCCTGCTCATGATGATACGGTAATAAAGCATGATTAAAATAAAATACTATGAATGTGCATGGCATTTAATATTATTACTTTTATAGTATTTCACGAATTCTGTTAATTTTATCGCACATTATCGAAAATCCCATTTACCTATACAGGGTGAGTCGGAAGGAACGGCCGAAACTTTAGGTGTGTATTCTATAGGTCGAAATAATTTAAAAAAACTCATATGTTGTCATCCGATTTTCATTTGTTCACAAACTATAACGTCATTATAAAAAACAACAAACAACTATATTAAAATGGTTTTATTTATAGCATTATTTCAATAAATGCTCAAAACTCTCAAAACTCCCGCCATTAACCTCCAAACACATTCGACTTCGTCTGCGAAGGGCTCTCGTTGCTTTTCTAATCGATTCGCGTCTTTCTTTAATAAGCAATGCCGTATTTCTAATGCGTCGAATTAGAGCATCCCGAGTGTCAAGTTTAACTTTGTATACCTCGTTCTTGAACCAGCCTCACGAACAATAGTCCAGTGGTGTGAGGTCTGGAGATCTTGGAGGCCAACTAATAGGACCACAGCGACCAATCCATAGTCCGAGAAACTCTTGATATGAATATTGTGAGACCTTATTTTAATATTCTAATTACCCTATAGTTTGAAAACAAATGAGAATCGGATAACAACATATGAGTTTTTTGAAATTATTCCGGCCTGCAGAATACATATCTGAAGTTTGGGCCGTTCCTCCCGTCTCACCCTATATACCCATTTTTAACGTTATGTGATATTTTTTTCACTGTTCATCCTCCTCCACATTCTGGCGCCCCCAATATTTGGCGCCCTGGGCAAATGCGCAGCCTGCCCCTACTATAAGCCGGGGCCTGATGTGGGCGACAGTAAGGCGTTGGGTGGGATTGCCCAAAGATACGCCACTTAGGTATTTTCACGCCTCTGGGAAAAATGGTGCCCTCGGGATTCCCGCATTCACCGTCACTTTCCCTGAAGGACACATCATCAAGGGCAGTCAGATTTGTCTCTGCTACAGCATGGGCTCACAATACGATCGGGTGGTCCGAAAAGGTCCTGACAATCGACGGTGGCAAGATCATTTCTGCAAAACAGCGCAGGTTAAACTGGGCAATGAGGCTTTATGCCTCAGATGGTGGTTATGAGCTGAGCAGGCAGAGCGAGCAGGTAACCGCTTCCACTGGGTGGATTGATGCTGGCAGCATGGGCATACTCAGAAGGGACTATCGCCAATATCATGACGTGCATGTCAACCAGTCTACCAAGACACACTGCAAGACACTCCCTGGCTTCTTCAAGAACAAGGGCCTGACGGTGTTCACCGACATGCGCTTGCGAACAACTGAGTCGTTGGCAAACCCGATCTGATCGTCGTAGGGCAGCGTGACGTATGGGTTATTGACACTTAGGTCGTGTCAGGCACTCCACCTCTTGATCTCAACCACAGTTTGAAGGTCGGCAAATATAACATCGATCCTATCAAGGTTTACTTGTAGACCGGATTCTACTGTGAGAGTAACGTCATGCACCATCTCCTGGCGAGGTGTATGGTCACAACAGTCAGCTAACATCTTGACTGACGATCTGGGAGTACCAACCGGGCTTCTCAGTGGAATCACCACGAAAGTCCTGCAAGGTTCCTCAACAAACTGGAACCGATGGAACCAAATTACAAGTAGAGTTCCAAGGCAACCTGCGCCCAGTATATCGTAATTCGGTTGCAGGTAATGAATCCGTGCTCACTCCCCGTGGGGGGTGGAAACAGAGAAGTTTTTAGTGGTAGGCCCCTCGTGCACTCAAGGAGAACCGAAATTCATCAGAAGAAACGACCTTTCCAAATGTTGTCGTTCACTGCACCACTGTAATCGTTTCCGGCAATGCTCAACGGAAAGAGGTACCTGGTGAAAATTTCAATAAAATCGGAGAACCACGAAAAAAGATACAGGGTGTTGAATTTGACGAAAATTTTGCCTGTCCCGAATTTATTGACGGGGAGTATAGATCAACTAAAGACTGATTTTTATGATATGTGAATTCCATTTACAACAAATCAAATATGAATAAATATAACGCAAAAGTTACGTTCAATCTCAAATAAAAAAAAAGTTTTATCTTGTTAACCGAACCTACACATTTGATATAGCATCGAAATCAATTCAACCCTGCATTTTCAACCTCTGAAAGTAGTTAATCACTTTCAGAGATAAATCTGATTACAAAAGATAATGAATTCATCAAATTACAATATTTTTATACAATTCTCATTAGGAAAATCATATTGAAGATAGTTGTTACCTGTACAATAAATATTTGCGAACATAATTCTGCAAACAATGACTAAATTGTGTTTTCAAGTAGATCATTTTTGTCATTATCATGCAGCAAATATTTGATTTAGCGAATATCAAGAACCGATTGGATCAGATACCAGCACTTCATCTATGTAGAGTGCATCCTCAATTTCAGTTTTTTACATACGATTAAGTTACAGAGTGATTTCAAAATTATTGCGTTTTCGGGGATAATGTGTATCTCAATATCCTTTCATTTTTTTTTTTTTGTTATCGTTTCGCGTTATTACTCAAACTTATAGTTTATTTAGTTTTTTAATTAGACACACTATATTTTCTTCCACTGTGAATTGCATATATTCTTTTGATTAAAATACTATACAAAACATGGCATTTGTGAATTATTTTAATAATTAAACATTGAAATGCATACTTTGAAATCGATTGCTTTATCAACCTAGGGTGCTTCGACAATTATCAAATATATTCATTGACAGAAATCTGTAATCTTCTCTGTTCGAGAATATTTCAGATTATTTTTACTTGTGAAATATTTTCATTCTGTAATGAAAATAGATATAAAAAAGGAAATTATTTTTTGATGTGTTATACAGGGGGTTTCAAAAAAAGGTAACCATCTCTCTGGGATAGATAGAAAACTAAAAACTAATATGGGTTTGTTCAGTAGAAAATTTTTGTAACGCGACCCGTATTCAAGATACAGGGCGTTGAAAAAGAAAAATATATACACATTTTTTACGATTTTGCCGAAACTACTGACAACAATGTGATGAAATTTTACACGAATATGTTTTGGAAACTGATACATCTGATGAGTGTGTTTTGATGTCCGACTTTCATAAAAGGCGCTAGTTACACAGTTCGTACAAAGTTGTTTTGATTATAACTTTTTTGATATTAGATTCATTAACCTAAATTTCGAGCGATCTTAAAACATCATTCAATTTCACACCAAAAATGTACTCTTGATTAAACTCGATACTGTGCACCGTTTTCGGAATATTTTGATTTGAAAATTATGAAGTTATAATCGATGCTGGTATGAAGTAATGATTAATGTATTAATTGAACAAAAAAATCACAAGAAATTTTTTTAAAAGGCTGAAAACATTAAAAAACCTCAATTAGAGTAGGTGTTCAAAATGTCCTCCGTTTTCACAAATACACAAATCTATCCTTTTTTCTAAAAAATCTATTGATCTTCTTAACGCTTGGGAGTCAGCTATGACGTCATTGAAGTGACGTTGAATTCTGTCCTTCAATTCTTGAGGTAAATTTACCCCTGTTGCATAATTTTTTTCTTCAAGGTACGACCAAATAACTGTGTAATCCAAGAGATTGAAATCGCATGACCGAGAAGGCCAATGAATTGGAGCTTCTACACTTTTACCAATCCATCTATTCGGAAAGTGGTACCTTAACCGATTATGACACCTTCCATCAATGTGGCGTGGAGCTCCATAGTGCTTAATAATTAAAAATTTCATAATTTTCAAAACAAAATATTCCGAAAACGATGCACACTTCTGTTGGCTGAGATAATCCATTGGAACAGGTATACTGGGACACCCGGTATATCTATTAATAAGTTTTATGTGAAAACAACTACAATGCAACGAATTAATCCAAGTATAACAAAATTTTTTATCCAATTCAATTGTTTCTATTTCAATTCCTCGTCTTTGCAGAGTTATAACGATGATAATAGCAAATCATGAAGGCCACAATGAAAATCAAAGAGATCTGAATAATTTATATGTATTACTATATTATTAAATGCGATTTATAATGAATACCCATTGGAGTTTTCTTCCTTCATTTATTCAGGGAATGAAAACATATAATTTAAACCATGGAAATTGAAAGGTATGTAGCTTATTCTGTTTTCTTCTTGATATACTTTGAAAACACAATTTTCAATTTTCCCCCCGTTCAGTTAGAATGAAATAGATCACAAGCAAAGAAATCACGATCCGTATGTTGGATTTGCGCAATGATTTATGAATAGAGGAAATTGATATGACGTAAAAAAACTCCGAAATAGCGTCGACTCATTTGTCATGCCTATATGTAATAATGAGACCACTGGTCTGAACTACATGAAAATTTTCATGGAAACCTCTGATTTGAATTTTACGGGTTGCAAGTCTTCCAGCTTGTATAGCAAAAGTGGACTACGTTTACGTGTTTGTCCCTGAACTCCTTCTGAACGGTTGAATCTATTTTCATTAAAGTGTGTGTGTGTGAGCAATTAAATTTTCAGATTCATGATTTGATTCGATAGAAAATGTTCTATTATATAAAATTATTTAAAAAACGCGAATAGTTCTTATGCTACCATATACTGGTAGTATAGAAGTCAAATTAGCACAAAATCCTTTTGTTATCTTCTTCAATTGTCACCGGTTTCATGATCAAGCGAAATGTCATCCTCCAACAATGAAAATGATTGTTTAATAATACCGGAATTTGTCAATCAAGTGTGAAGAGTGAAGGTGTGAATTAGTCCAGTAGGTATGTAAGACTTATCCTGTTATTGATGTGGACCTAAGACGTACATACTTCAACCAATAGACCAGAATCTCGAGGGGCAAATAATTTAGAGGTTTCACAAAGAAATATTATGGTATGGCAAGGAAGAGCTCTTCTTATAAACGAATACCACTTAAGGACCTTCATCGGAATATTACCACCCAAAATACATCTAGGAACACGAAATCATGATTAAGATACTCCAAGCAGCTGGAAGCTTTTACTGAATAGCCACAAGAATAAAAAATAATAAACAGAAGAGTTTCTGAACGAAGGATGAAATCGAAATCAGCTTAAACCATTTCACCTACAAAATTTGAATATCCAATTAAAGTTACAATGATGAAAAGAAGAAAGAACAGTTGAACAACACTTGGATAAAAAGTCATAGGTGAAAACCTTCTAAATATTTAAAGAATAAATGAAGTAAGATGGAAAGTCTTTCAGTCAGCAAAATCAGTAGGTAGTCACTGATTTTGCGTTTGAGGACAAGCACATCGAAAGTGACCTCCGGCAATGAATACTTAACAAAAAAAATCCTTTTAACTCCAATACTGCTAACGTCCTATTTTAAAAAAAAGGTTCAGTCAACTCTTTCCAAAATTGTCCTCAATTCAATATTGAAGAAAGTATTTTCTTCTTACTCAATCGCATATTCATAATAATTTCATATGGTCATGAAGATGACAAAATCACGATCTTCGTGTGTACTTGTGTACACCATTTCTGAGTTATTCTTTGTCTATCGAAGCTTGAACGGAATGTTATATTGACAACATACAACATCAAACCTGACAAGTAAGCATTGGCCTGCCGGGGGAAGGGAGAATACCAACCGAGATACCAACTTTGAAACGAAAGTCACTAATTTTGTGGGGTGTAAAGTTTATGCGGTGTATAGTACCTTACTTATGAATAAAATAATTTCATTTTGTTCATTCATAACAAGTAGTCCTCCCTATATGTATATCAATTTGCAGACCTCCAGCATCAAAATTTGCGGAGGTCTCATACAAACTTATACATCTCCTGGTTCTAAGGGTTGGGGGGTGAAAGTTTCCAGTTTGAGAATTTTCCCATTGTTTGTTTACCTACTGATACTAGCTCATAAACCAAATTTCAAGTTCATAGGAAGTACCCTAACAGTGATTCCATGTCACGTACAGGCTCGCACCTCTGTGAAATCTGTTTATACCTGAATTTTTAAGGAATAAACCATATTATTAATGACGAAATCAGGGGTTCGTAGATATCCATGAAATCTTAAGTGTAAAAGTTGTGCCATTTAACCTTTGTACGATTGATAAGTCCTCATTGACATCATATTCTGGAAAGTTTGTTCATCTGGTATATTTCAAACTCAAGCTTCAAAAATAAGACGAAATACTTAGAGAAGAAGTAGGTAGTTCGCTTGTCTCGCCTTGGCGATATATGTATACAGGTGGCCATTTGAAAACTAAACAGACGAGATTACAGACGAAACAAATTTTTTCGATAGAAATGCTCGGAGAGGTCGATTTCTGTTTCGATGGGGACAACTTAAGATGTAGGTTACGGACGCATAGCGCTTCAACCCTTGCTACTGCAACCCTCACCCCCAATTTTTGAATAGGGAAGATGGGGTGAGTGATACCTCATTTGAAAGGTATTTTTATACTGATTTCAGCACAGTAATTGTTTTTTCATTTTATGCATTAGTTCTCGAAATATTCTCAACTAACCATTTGAAAATGAAGTGGTGTTTTAATGGCACTTGTAGTGTTTTTTTTGTGAAAAATCGACATTTTGAGCTTCAAAACAACCATGACTGTGGCTTCCTTCCTCCAATCCACTGACATAGAAATCTTTAATCAAGATATCGAACAAACATGCTGAAATCAGTATAAAAATACCTTTCAAATGAGGTATCACTCACCCCATCTTCCCTATTCAAAATTGGGGGTGAGGGTTGTAGTAGCAAGGGTTGAAGCGCTATGCGTCCGTAACCTACATCTTAAGTTGTCCCCCTCGAAACAGAAATCGACCTATCCGAGCATTTCTATCGAAAAAATTTATTTCGTCTGTAATCTCGTCTGTTTCGTTTTCAAATGGCCACCCTGTATTATGCTGACCGCAGAGTGATTAGCGATACTGTTTGTGCCTGTAAATTGTGTGGACTCTAAAGACATTAATTTTCATGCGCCCATTCGAAGATCTAGGTGGTCGAAAACCTTGTATTTAATTCTAACTAAAGCAAACAAACAACGCTAAGAATTCCCCTTTTTCCAAGATGCTATATCACTGTTGTAATCTGAAGGATCCAATTGATGGGTTTTTTAAACGAATGATTTACTTGGAAAGAATTTTTTCCTATTCCTCTATTGAACTTTTCAACTTTTTCAATTCTTATTATTATAGGAATAGAAAATTTGTATTGTTCATTTGTGAACACTGTTTTGGGTATTGAGTAACCTGTTCGTGTTTTTTCTGAATAATTAAAAAATTTTTCCGAATTTAGGTTTTCATTGATGTGGTGAATCTACAAACACAAAATTTCACTTATTTATTTTATTTTCTTTACTTAACCATTAAATTCTATTATTATTGGGTATACTAAAAGTTCAAGGGATCAAACTCATGAAAGTTACTCAAATATTGAATTATATTTAATAATTTTTTGGCATATTTGGACAATAAATTTTTCCGAGTAAAATAATGAGAAAAGGGGGTTACTTTGGCTGAATGCAACTTTTTTCAAAAGAATCACAAAATTAAATTTTTGTCCATTATTTCGAAAGTTCAAGTGGTAGATCTAAAGCTCGGAAAAATTTCAATGGCATCATGTTTCAAAGCTGAGCATAGCTCATTATGTATTCAACTTTGGAAATGAAAAACCTCCTTCAGCAAATACTTTATTATCTAGAGAATGTACAGGTTGGTCAGGTTTCCATAATTTACCACTACATCTCCTGAATTGAAAGAAACAAAAAAACTAAACCACATGTCATATTCTCTTTTTTCGAGAAACATAAATTTCTAAATACAGCAAGTCGAACATTGTCTAGTTTGTGGTATTCGGCCAATTATTATAATTCGTTTTAACTTCCGCAGTATTGTAACTTCGCTTTCGAAATAAAAACATCTTGAGGACAGTGTTTTCAGTACTTTTTACCGATGCAACCGAAGTTTCAGTTCCACAATAATAAAAATATTTTTTTTCAAATGGAAGTCATAGTAGTGTGCTATGATATTTTTCAATAGACTTTGCTTAGATAATTTCAAGAATATATATCGAGATATACTTTCGACTTTATATATTGGAAATTACGAACAAACATTTTTCGATCAAAGGTTTTGACTTTGATTTTATGTTTTTAACTGAGGAGGTCATACAGCTTGATATTCCACACTTATAAGCTATCAAAATGATTTAGAAAACATTAGTTATATAGTTATATTGTTATACAGATTCGAGGGGTGTTTCTTGAAACTGTTCGTTTCTACCATGAACAGTATTTGAAAATAGAGATTTTTAATTTTTGATCACAGTTTCCATGGAAGTTAATGAGAGCCTGCTTGAATTATGTTGATCAAAAAGTGTTTTGTCGAAATTTATGTTTGTAATAATTGAAGTGTATAATAAAATCGGAAGCATCTCATAATAAATATTATTGAAATTGTCTAAGAAAAGTCTATTGGAAAAATCATATCACATTATGATTTCGAATTGAAATTTTTTTCGTATTTCTATTAAATTCGAAACGGAAATTAAATTTTGATAGCACCGGTAAAAGGAAGGTTCTGAAAAAACTGCCCTTAAGATGTTTTTATTTCGAGAGCGTTCTTGCAATAGTGCGGAAGTAATAGCCTGTTATAATAATAGGCCAAAGAGTACATGACATGTACATTACTTTCTTTTTCTCTTTCATTTTAACAGATGTAGTACGAAATCATCCAAAATCTGACCACCCTGTACTCCATAATTCTCTTTTAGTAATACCTTTTTCGAATAAGGAGTGTTTCTGTTCCTCATCGAATCCATCTATACGAAATTGATGTAATTCTTAATGATAATTGATTATCCGAAAATTCAGGAAACTATTTTTCGAACTAAAATCAAATAAATAATTGGATTGTTGATATTTTAGGAGCGTTGAAATTTACGCAAATGGGTCAATTTTAAAAACCGCTAAAAATAGTGAAGGTTCGCAATCGGTTGTATATTGGGATAGGTTAGTATGGTTCAAGGCGCGTTTATTTAAGTTTGTATTTCGTAGGTCGAATATTATTGTGTTTGTAAATCAAATATCTGAATAGCAGTTTTAATTCGCATATATGTATAAGTATTTTTAATAAACACATGAAAAATGAATGAAGTCATGAAATATTGATTAAACTCACTTTTTCGATGATGTTCTTCCCTTCGATCTATGAATTTTGTCATACAGTTGCCTCCACAGAATCTCCTCTGGGGGTAGATCCATTTCACGAACAATTCCAAAAGTTACGTTTCGAGGAAGTCACCGTATCGAAAACCGAATCAAAACTGGCACGAGACTGCACTGCATCCACAATTCAAACTAATCTTTGCCAACAGTTGATAACACATCGTGCGAACACTGAACCAAGCCGGTAGGAAGACCAGAGAGGAAGGTGTAAATGGGGAAATACAGCTTTCTTGGGATTTACATATCAATGTCACGCAATGGGGATCCCGTTTCAGGGCATCTATTTATAAGCCTAATTATGCTGATATTTAATAAGGACCATATTGTTTTCATCTCTCCCGTTTTAAATAAATGAAAGAACAGGTTTCTTTATGAGCCTGATGTCTGATATTTGTCGTCGAAGATCAGGATGAAATAATTGTTATTTAATAGAAAACACGTTTGTTCGACGAATAGGTCCCTTCTCTTTTCTTCACTATTATGGTTCAATTGTAAACTAATTTCAGAATGACTTCAAGGTCTTCATGATGAAAATATTCATCATAAGATGCCTATGTTCACAGCCAGCGTTCTATATAGGGTGTTTCAAATGAGGTGATCTCGTCTCTAAGATAGATATTCAACATGAAGGGCGTTGAAGAAAAAAAAATATACACATTTTTTACGATTTTACTGAAACTACTGGTAACATTGTAATGAAATGGTATATGAATATGTTTAGGAAGCTGACACATCCAATGAACTCCTTTTTATTGCTGACTCTCATATAGAGGGCGCTAGTTACACGGCGCGTACCAAGTTGTATAGAACATAACTTTTTTAATATAAGATTCATCAAGCAAAATTTCATGTGAACTTATACATCATCATTTAATCTTACACCAACAAGGTACTCTTGATAAAACTAGATACTGTGTAGCGTTTTCGGAATACATTTTGATTTGACAATTAGTAATAACCGATTATTATTATTAATTAGTCAGCACGATGGAGGTCCACCGCCCTTTGATAGAAGGAGTCGTAATTGGTGAGTCCCCATTTTCCGAATCGATGTATTGGTAGAGGTGCAGATGCATCCATTCATTGACCTCTTCGGTCATGCGATTTTAATCCCTGGATTACACAGTTTGGTCGTATCTTAAAGAAAAAGTTTATGCTACAGAGGTAAATTCGCCTCAAGAATTGAGAGACAAAATTCGATGTCACTTCAATGAACTCA
Source organism: Hippodamia convergens (assembly GCA_038502775.1). NCBI lineage: Eukaryota > Metazoa > Arthropoda > Insecta > Coleoptera > Coccinellidae > Hippodamia > Hippodamia convergens. The sequence goes on from CM076609.1 coordinate 31,860,073, forward strand.
TAGCTGACTCCCAATAGTTTTGAAGATGAAATGGATTCTTTAGAAAAAAGTCTATTACTTGTGTATTCGTGAAAACGGCGGACATTTTGAACACCTACCGTAAAATGGGGTTACTTTGTACCTCGTGGCTACTTTGAACAAAAATAAATTTTGTTATATGGTCTTTTAGTGAAACAACCATTAGGTTTAGCGACATATAGTTTTCAGCACTGAATTCGTCACACCTTCAAGAATGGCATGGCAATACCTATAATATGCAAATAATTTTGGTGATTTAGCATCAGGGAGGTTGAATTGGAATCGCATGGTAACTTTAAACACCTATAAATAAATAAAAAAATTTTTTCATCATTTCAGAATCTTGTTTTCTATTAGTAGAAAGCTCTAACTGACACCCGGGATATTTATTTTTCATTCGCTGCCTTACCTGACATTTATAGATTTGAATCAAAAAACCGTTGAAAGTAAACCCGTTTTACCGGTACTCTAATGGAAAATGAAATATGGAATATCTTATGTTAGAATCCTTTCACATTTAGAATATTGGTAAGATAGTAAGGATTTGTAAGAAGGATGAATAGAACCTGTTTTGACATTAATGTCAATATATCCGGTCGTGAAAGCCTGAAACTAGAACCTGTTTTCTACAGATTCGCCCAACCATCCCAAAACAAAAATCCATTCAAAGTTTTTTTTTTATGACTCGATCCTCCGAAATGTACGACGTCATCACGATCTTAGTCCGAATAGAAATTATTATTATTATTATTATTTTTATAATAAGAGCCGAGACTACGTCTTTGAGGCCCAGAAAAACAAATAAAACCAGTAATTCAGATTCACTGAAACAACCATTTATGCAAGAGATGAACGAAATTGGTCGAGTTTGTTTTTGAATGAGTTCACACTGGCCGCACCAATCACATCAGCAGGCAAACCGTTCCAGATGTGAAAAATTCTATTAACAAGGAAACTTTGCCGCTGAGCTGTTCTGAAGTTTTCTCTCTTCAGCTTGTACATATGCCCTCGCAAGTTGTTCGTGTTTCGGGTGAACAAAGATGTAAGGTTGACTCCCAATATGCCATTCATTGCTCGGAAGCTAAATATTAGGTCACCTCTCATTCGGCGATATTGAAAGGGTGTTAAATGGAATATCCGTAGTCTCTCCTAATACTCCGGGCGGTTGGAACTATAGGGAATGCGCGTAGCCCAACGTTGCACTGCTTCCAACTGTTCGATGTCTGCCTTGAGCACCGGACACCAGGATGGACCAGCAAACTCAAGGACTGGTCTTATACAGGTCTTATAGATATTGCTGCAGACAATGGGAGAACAGCCACGGAAACACTTGAGACCATGAAAACGAGACTCCTTGCCTTTGACGTCACTTTATTCACATGTTGGGACCAGCTCAGATCAGATGAGATGGTTAATCCTAGGTCCTCATGTGACTCCGTTGTAGCAAGCTGGTGTCCATCGATAAAATAATGGTGTCTGGGGTTCTGCTTGCCAATGTACAACACCACGCATTTCTCGAGATTTAGTGGGATTAACCAATCCCTGGACCAGCTGAAAAGAGTATCCAGATCCGATTGAAGTAAGTCGGAATTCGTGAAGGGGTTATTGAAGAGCTTCGTGTCATCCGAAAACTGCAAGCAAGGAGATCTCAAACCACGACTTAAATCGGCAGTGTACTCCAAGAAGAGGATGGGACCAAAGACTGTCCCCTGCGGCACACCGCTGGTCACAGGTCTAAATGAACGTATTTCAGTCGCGCTTTCGTGTCCCTTTTATAATCACGGCTAGAAGTAGAACCACGTGAGAATGCAATCTCGGTAGATGTTAATTCTTGCATGGCTAAGTTCATGTTTCTTCAACCTGTCATATCTCGCGAAATATCCATTACAAAACCATGCTGTAGAGAATTTCTCATCAGGAATACAAACCCTACTTGAGGGTCACATTCATTTCAATATTGATTTATTTCATGCCCTTTTTAAATGGAAAATAATTTTAGATCAAATTGAAAATGTTGAAATTGGTAATCGTGGGTTATCCTCGGAAGTTACTCACAATACTTTTGTATAGAACTTTTCGAGCCCTACAAAGTTGTCATGTTTCTTTATCTCTTATAGTTCAGGGCCCAGCTTCGGCCGTAAAAGCCTCAAATCAACTAGTTCTGTAAAGACAAACAAACACAAACAACTTACGAACACATAGACTTTCACATTTATAATATTACCCTATATAATATTGAATTGAATTTCTCTATTAAAGTATCGAAATGAGTTCATTATTAGAGTACTAAAAGTAGGGCTGTAATGTAACTCATTACAGCATCGTTTCCAGCTATATTTTTCGTTTTGTGGTTGTCAGTTCTGACCTCCGATCCTATCAATTTTCAAATCGAATCAATTCAAATTCCGTAATCTGTCAAACTTCGTAAGTCACACAAACTGCCAAGATGCAATACATAAGTCACTAATCTAAATTTTTATATGAATTTCGAGAGTATTTCACAAAACTTGACTGAAATAGAGAAAATGTCGGCTAGTACTCGTGCTTTCGAAAACTCGCTCCTTCGTCGCTTGTTTTCGTTGGTGTGGGAATACGAGTCCATTCTGCAACTTGTTTTAGAATAGAGTACTATTAATTGGCACATCCAAATTTCAGGATACTTCAAAATGTATTATTCCGAATAAGAGAATTCGTTGGATTTTCCCCTTTTCGAATTTATATAGAGAGAAAATCGGAAATATTGAGTTCAAAACTATGATACAATTATAATTATAACTTTCACTAAAAGCTGAGAAAAATGGTCGGATGGAATTTACTAATTCGATTATTCAATTTTCCGAGCAGTATCTTCTTACTGATATGAATGTTCCAATTTTGCATTTGTGAAGTTAGGAGCTATTTTGCTCTTGTACAAATTAATGATTTGATTTCAAAATTAATCAACCATTACAACAAATCAAAGCATAGTATAAAGTTTAAAAAAAATATTTACTTTACTTGATACGATACCAACGCAAAATATTTTTCGTAAGCTTGCGGTCGATGTTTCACAACTGCGAAGTTTTTACATCATCGGTAAAAAAATTGGATGTCTCCACATACAACATCTTTCCGCATATTTTTTCACAAATGAGCTAAAGCAGCGCTTGCAGACCACGGACATAGACACCCTAAAATCTCAAGACTCTAGATTTCTTTTTTCGAAACAATATACCGAGATGATATAATTTGTCTATGAATTCCTCATTAGTGAGTCAAATCCATAGACATAACATCAATTAATTAGGTAAGGTCAAACCTTATGGTTTGTGGGAACATTTTTGGTTCAGAATTTGAAAATTATAGAACTAAGCGCGCCAATATTGCAGTCATTTTCTTTGCCGAGAAGAATGAACCAATTTTATTGCGATAACACGAATTTTGAAATAAAAAAGATGAGATTTAATATGGAAATTTCATTCATCATATTCCTGTAGGAAATGAAAAAACTACCTCAGCTGAGAAATAGGGAAAGTAATTCCTGAAACATTAACCAATTTTGGTCTTATGAAGAAGTCAGTCGATTTCAATTGGTTTTTGGGCGAGAATGAAGTCAACCGCTACTATAAGTTAGCACTCAGGATATACTACTGTTGTCATTGTTTGTTTTCTCACAACACAAAGAATGGATTTATAATGAGCACTACATTCATTGATGCGGACCTACGTAATAGCAGGAAATATTCTGTTCTCGAACTGTATGTAACATCGAACTTCTATTTCTGTATGTCCCATATTCACAATGACCTACTTTGGGCTCCATCTATCCAAGAAATTCCTAACTTCTGCGTATCGTTATAAAAATAAAAACCCTGCGTGGTAGTGTTAAAAAACATACATTTTCAAATGATCAGATTCGTTTTATACCCCGCTCTTTTACAACGGACTTATTAGTCCAATTCAGAAACAAAGACATTCTTCAGAACTTCCTCTCAAAAGAGTTACATTCGAGAAATTTTAAGATTCTGAGTAAAGTAAGATTTACTATCACAGGAAAGATAAGCCTGCCTTCTACCTCTGCAACCGAAAAAAAATGGAAAGTGCTGGAAGTTGATCCTTAAAATAATTTCGAAAAATCTAGGTCAGTATCGAAGATAGAAAGTTGATTTAGCATCAACATACATTAAAGGTAATCCAATTTTTCGCAAAATAACATCAACCATATTTTGAATGAACTGTTCGATTTCAAATATTCTAAAATCATACAGGGTGAGTCTTTGACTTGTACATATATTTTAACGGGACATTCCTGAGGTCAAAAGAAACACTTTTTTTCTCTACCATTTTTTCCGATTCGGCCCGGTTGGAAAGATACAGGCTGTTGAAAATCCATAAAAAAATGTAATTCTCGAATATATCCCGTGAACTATTTCATCGAATGAAATGATTTTCAGAATATAGGTTCTTATTAATGTGCCAAATCTTTTACGAATACAAAATTCAACTCACATGTTTTATTTTTTACTATATGACGAATATATACTATTTCATTCCATAATTATAGCAGAAATTCTATGATCCCGACCCTTGGAAGTGAGTTGAATGCCATTCAATGAATATTTGGCCATTTTGGAAAATAAAAGTATTCTACGTTAAATCTCGTGAGTAATTAATGATTTAAAAAGATCTATATCAAGGAAATTAAAAAAATTGGTTACTTTGGCTGAATGTTATTCTGTTCAGAAGATTCGCAGAAATAATTTTCTGCTACATTTTCTCAAAGGTTCAGGTGGTAGATCTAATGCTCGGAGAAATTTTCCAGGGGTGGCATAGCTCATTTTGAAAGTTTAAGATGGCTATATCTTTTTATCTAGGCTGAATCAAAAAAAATGCTATACGAAAAAAGTATTTCTTCTGACCTCAACAATCTATGGTTTGAATATATGTACAAGTCAAAGACTCACCCTGATATAGTACGGGAAACGAATACACAGGTCTGGAGATTTCTATTTATTTTTCTTTTTTTCTTGTGGAGTATGGTAGGAAATATAATGAAAAATCAAGTGAAAAAGGATGAGATTGACTTATATTGCAAAGTTTTGGGGAAAGGGCAAACCGGTGAATTCCTACAACAATTATGATAATAATTCTATTTGAACCCAAAAAATGATGTTGCATCCGAATATATCGGAAATTACTCGTACAAGAGTAAAGAGAAAAACCGAAATATAATAGAAACTTTAACATTCTCCATTCTACGTGTTGGTTAGGAAACATTTGCAGAACTTTGGTTGAAAAGCAATTGCGGCTTGAACAAAGCAACATTGTATCGACCCTTGGAAAGTATTCTAAAAAATGTGGTTAACTACCTTTAAATTTAACTGTAGAAAAATTGATGAATATCTATTTAACAATATTACACAGCTTTTTTTCTGGACGGGCTACAAATTTTAAATCCGAGTTCACTTTGAAACTTTTGAGAATTTCACCCCTCAAGCTCAGTTGCAAGAAAATCCGTTGTAATTCAATGAAAATTCATTCACTATAATCCTGAATTAAACAAAATATTCTTTTGATGGCAGACAAATTCAAAATTTTGATGAACTATTAAATTGAAATTTATGTTCCAACAACTGAGCATCAGTTAGAAAATTTTCGAGTTTTCGAATATTCAAAGTTTCTTTGGAACGTTTTGAAAATTTTCCATTCTCGTGACCATAATATACCTATGAATAACATCTGGGTCTGGAATTAACGTAAATGGATCTGTCACTTACCTTACCAAATGAAAATTAACTGAAACTATTGAGAAAGAACACTTGCACTTGAAGGATTTTTTCACTTCATCTAGGAATTTAAATAACACTGAGTTCTTCTCATCATGAGCTTTTTATGTGGTGGCAAGAAATGCTTCCAGCATTTGTACTTATATAGACCAAATTAATATATTAATTTATGAAGGTGATTCCGTGTTGTTTTCTTTAGAAGTAGGAGTCTTTTCAGAGATATATGGATATAATTGTTCCCACCTTTATTTTTTATGGACCAGTATGGAAAAGCGCCATACTAAGTACTATGAGTTGCCATTTCTTCATGTGAGAACAAAAAAAATGATTTCATTAACGATTTCGTTCCTTGTAGATGTAGAATGTTACTACGATACTGCACCTAACCCAGAAATACCTTCGAATTTACCCTCACTTCTAAATATCAATAATTTTCACACTATTTCATCGCGTTCGAAAATTCAGAACCTACATATACTTACCTCAACAGAACTTTCATTATAAAGCTTCATGAACTAGCCTATTTTCGCTTGAAAAAATATTTATAGGTACGTAACTATTGCAACTAAATGCAATTTTCGTTGAGAAAAATTGAAAGATTTGCACAACGAACTGATAGTTGATGTAGGAATTTCTACCATACCATCATGATGGATTATAAAAGTGAGTACCTAACGGAAACTAACGAATAAATCTCACCTGATCTTATCTTTGCTAAGATGTTTATTCCTGAATTTCATCATTCTGATATCAATGCTTTGTTATACATAGTTATACAACAACATCCAATAGATATGGCTGAATTCTAGTTCCTGGATTACTGATTGATCCTTCATTAATCTCATATTGGAGATTAAAAATTGCAATTCTTCATTTTTTCCAAATGAAAAGTATCACTAGGGGAGTTAAACTCAACGTAGTAATGCTCCAAAAATCAATGATAATTCCATAATAAGCAGATCGAGTTATGTCTCAGAATCAGCTCATTCAAATTTATTGCTAGAGCGGTCATCCAAACAATCACTGGACCCGTAAAACTTGAAGATGTGCTTCAAGATATTTCAAACCCTTTTTCTTATTTCAGCTGGTAGATAGACGTCGCTGTGACGATGAAGATCAAATGCTTAATTGGAAAATTCACGATTCTGAAGATTTCACATTTTTGTATGATGAAGGGGTCTGATATAGATTCCAACACATTACAAAGTTTAATAGTTCCAATTGTTACTATTGTGATGTAACTATTTTTTCGAAAGGATTTACCCCTGATACATTATTAGTGCAAGAGTCTACTCAGAGACCTTTTCATAATTTATAAAACACTTTTAATTGAAATTGTTGACGGAAGGAGAAAACCCTGAAAAAGTATCAGAAAAATGTAGAATCCTTCCACAATATATTTAAATCGATATCTGAAAAAATTTTCTCTTCTCATCACGAAAATCGGTACGTTTTATCCTACATTGACGCATGTGTTTCCGTGCTTTCCTAAGCTACAAATTTGTGCTTCTAGATAGTTAATTAATGCAGGACGTTTCATATTACATTGATTACTTTCCTAACAAGCTAAATACTTCAAAGGGATCTTCCGATTTGAAATTCACAACGGGATTTTGTAGAACAATGCCTATTGAAATTTGACTTATAATAGAACTCTGATCCACGCGTTCGAGCTTACAGTTACACTCATGAACAAAAACAAAAATTTCATGACTTCAGTTAACTGCCTGCGTGAAAACTTTTGGACAACTAGGTCATAGCTTGGATGATCAATCGATAATAAAAAAAAATTGAAATGACTTCAGGATCTATTGCGCCAAATATCTTTTCGGTTCATATTTACATTTACTTTATCTTTTTCGATTGTGAACCTCTGAATAATTGAATTACCATATTATTGACATTAGGAAACAGTGTATCATGAATAGTTTTTTAAGAAATGAGATCGGCTATGTCTGTATGTTACTACATCACACAAAAACTACTCTTCACATTTACAAATACTGAACGTATTTTCATGAAATTCAGCACTTATAAGTATTTCACGATGCTGATGAAATCTAAAATATTTTCAAGGCATGAGCACCTTCAGTTTTTCCGGAAATGACGTCAACTTCCGTTTTTCAAATTAGAACACCATTTTTTTATTGCAGAAATAGATTCCTTAGAAAATTTCAAGTTATTTTGATGTAACATTTTTCAGTTTTGGTTGAAAAATTCTCTCTGAGCGGGAAAATTCGAAAAAAAAATCGAAAATAGAGCTCCGCTGAAACAAGAATAACTTCGAGGTTTTTGGATGGAAAATTTTTATTTTTGGGATTTTTCAAGATGTAAGATTGATGTATCCACTTTAAAAATCGAAATCGCGATTCATGATACAGGGGGTGAAAAAATCGCTTTCAAAGTTAGGGATGACAAAATCGTGAAAAATGAATTTTTTCAAATTAGAACCCCATTTTTCATGGCAGATATTGAATCTACGTTAAAAAATAATGTGAGTGTATGCATCACACCCTTGCCCTAAAGTGGATATTTTCTGAGTTATTCACAAAAAACTGTTTTTCGTCTTGAATTTTCAGCTATTTCTTTTCCCTTCACGCCAAAAAGATGAAATTTTCAGGAACTGTTACTTAAACCATGTTTTAGATTTTACTACCCTAATATGCAAGAGAAAAAAGTTACAAGTTGTTCCTAAATAGATGGCGAATTTTGATTCGAATTTGTATCGGAAACCTCTTTATCTCTTATCTCTCAACTAATCGGCCATCGGTTTTCTCTCCAGTGATAAATAAATAATTCTTTATGAACCATATGCAAAAACTTACCATGTTTTACATTCTTTTTTTTAATGATAGATATCATTAATTACATCTGCCAAATTCCTCTTTATTCAGTAGCATTTTGTATTTACTCTTAATTTGGTGATAATTCGTATTAAGTTATAAAATCGATCACTATGCCTAATTTCACCAATGAAGATTATTTAAATCTCATTCTACTTCATGGAGAATGTAATAAAGTTGTAGATAGAACGATTCGACTGTTCATTGAGAGGTTTCCTGACCGACCCAGACCAACGAGAGATACCATTAACAGAACCATGACAAACTTGAGAAATGTCGGATCTTTCGTTAAGAAAACTATACACCAAGAAAAAAGTGTAGTAGAAGATGAGAACAACGAAATTACAGTTCTTGCATATTTTCGTGTGAATCCTCAAAATTCTCTCAAAGATGCTGAGATTGATCTGGGATTATCTCAATCGAGTGTTTGGAGAATATTGAAAAAACATAAAATGCACCCATATAAATTCAATAGGGTACAGCATTTGAAGGAAACTGATTTCGTCAGGAGAACAGAATTTTGCGAAGCTATGATGATTCGATTTCAAGAGAATGAAAACTTTTTGGACTGTATAATTTGGACAGATGAATCTAAATTTACAAAGAATGGTTCTTTCAATAGGCATAACAGTCATTATTGGGATGAAGAGAACAACCACCACTTCAGACAATGAAACTTTCAAGAGACCTGGAGTTTCAATGTTTTTTGCGCCATCAAAAATAATGCAATTCTCGATGTTCACATTTATGATGGGACTTTAACTGGTAACATAGAACACTACACATAATTGCATTATTTAAAGAATGTTCTCCCTTAGGAGATAGATATTCTGACATATTGACTCAAATAATTGAGCCGCTAGTACAGAACCATAATGACTTATGGTATCAACAAGATGGCGCGCCTCCACACAATTCACTCAATGTGTCAAATATCCTCTACAGGCTATTTGAAGATCGATGGTTGGCGAACAAAGGTCCACATCTTTGGCCACCACGTTCTCCCGATTTAACTCCTTTAGACTATCATGTTTGGGCTAGGATAAAAAATATTGTCTACTCAACTCCCCTGACTGATAAATAGGACTGCATAGAACGAGTCAGAAATGCGTTCAGGTTTGTTTAGATTTTTAGATTCATAGTTTTGAAACTCAATTTGGTTTTTAAACACTTTTGCAGATCTCTTCCTCCCGATGAAATAAGAAGAGCAACGCACGAAGCATTCCTGAGACGTATAAATAAATGTCTAGAAATTAACGGTCAAAACATTGAGCATCTTCTCTAGTTATAACTGCGAGAGTTTGCCATGGTTCCCCTAATAGTAACTTGAAGTCGGTTTCAAGAAGGGGTGAAAAATCTACAGCATGGTTCAAATAACAGTTCCTGAAAATTTCATCTTTTTGGCGTGAAGGGAAAAGAAATAGCTGAAAATTCAAGAAGAAAAACAGTTTTTTGTGAATAACTCAGAAAATATCCCTTTTAGGGCAAGGGTGTGATGCATACACTCACATTATTTTTTAACGTAGATTCAATATCTGCCATAAAAAAATGGGGTTTTAATTTGAAAAAATTGATTTTTCACGATTTTGTCATCCCTAACTTTGAAAGCGATTTTTTCACCCCCTGTATCATGAATCGCGATTTCGATTGTCAGAGTGGATACATCAATCTTACATCTTGAAAAATCCCAAAAATGAAAATTTTCCATCCAAAAACCTCGAAGTTATTCTTGTTTCAGCGGAGATCTATTTTTGATTTTTTTTTCGAATTTTCCCGCTCAGAGAGAATTTTCCAACCAAAACTGAAAAATGTTACATCAAAATAACTTGAAATTTTCTAAGGAATCTATTTCTGCAATAAAAAAATGGTGTTCTAATTTGAAAAGCGGAAGTTGACGTCATTTCCGGAAAAACCGGAGGTGCTCATCCCTTGAAAATATTTTAGATTTCATCAGCATCGTGAAATACTTATAAGTGCTGAATTTCATGAAAATACGTTCAGTAGTTTCCCGTATAAATATGGGTGAGGTTCCTCGTGAAAGACCCATACTGACTTGACGAGTTGAAACTTTGCATACCGATGTAAAAAAATGACAATGGGCGAAGTTTCTTGAGGATCATATCACAAGAAATTTTAATTTAAATTTTGAACACTAACGATGAAAAATGTTAAAGAATAGTTCTATGCTAATATACAGGGGTGCAGTTTGAGGAGAGAATCGTTACATCTTTTCACCAATTACTGATTTCCTTACGCTTTCCGTTCATTCAGAAAATTTAAAATTCTATATCTAGTGCTCCAACTAGAGAATGGCAGTTGATTCAATGTCGGCTTATTTTCATGATATCAACTGCATTAAAGAAATATATATTTTTTGACAATTAAAATTTTCACATATATACGTAAGTCCAGATAAGGCGAAAACTAGCTGAATTATCATCTCGTCTATTTTTAGAAGTTGAAATCTCTTATTTCTTCATCAAGCCACTCCAAATAAGATAGGGATTTCCCCGCCAAGGTCTCTTGTCTGGTCCCTTCGTCTGTGAACGACTTATCTAGTTATGTAATAATATAACAACATACGATTTGGCTGTTTCAGTGGCAAAGCCCTGAAAATATTCTTGAATGATAGAGGTGTGCCAATCACCGGAGACAATATTTTCGAAATAGCGAATATTTTCGTTATAACGAATATATTGTTCTGTTCCAAAAAGAATTGAAGTAAGGGATTGTACTGTGCGGAGTTGGATTTCTATCGTTTTTACAAAGAAGACTTTTTACACCAGAATTCACTTATTCCATAGTATTGTAGTTTCTGCAACAGTCAGCAAGATGTCATGATTTATTGAGTCTTACCCATGCAGAAGCCAACGGCTTTTTCTAGCAGTAGGAATGTTAAAGTACTGTTCGGGACTAATTTTTCTGGAACCCGTGCTGCTTTTGGCGATCTTTGCAAATGATTTTGTATTCTTTCAAAAACTGAAAAGTCAGATATTTTAGGGCGTATCGAAAAAATTTTTATAGGGTTTAATAAAAACTATGCTGTCGACAGAACGTTTCATATTTCTGTGGATAAGGACGGTTGTAATTTCGAAACTTTAAATAATGGTTTTCCGAAAGGTTCACTTTCAGCACCTCTTCTCTTTATATTGGTGCGATATTCCACCTACTTCTTCCGAAAAATTCATTTATAATGCTGATGAAATTGCTCTGGATTTCAATCTTTCAGACAATAGAAAGTACCCTTCTTCGAAGATTTGGAAATTATGAAAAATCATTTTTTGAAGTAACGCTTGTGCACTAAATAATATTATAATGAGGGAATGAAACCGAGCTTTCATGGTTTCATATTTCATTTGAATTAATCATTAAAATATCGAAAATTTGGCTTCTTCTTCCTTAGAACGTAATTTTAATACTAGATATTTCGAGGTCAAACTTGATTCCTCTCTAAAGTTTAATGCACATTCAGATGATCTACGTTTTAAGCTTAAAACTCAGAATAATATCCTTCAGAAACTAGATGGTGTTTCATGGGGCGCTGATGCAAGAACACTTCGCACAGCGGCGCTAGCTTTGGTTTTTTCTGCTGCTGAATATTGTTACCCTGTTTGGTTGAACAGTGTTCATGTGAAAATATTGATGCACAACTAAATTTTTCTATGAAAATTATCACTGGTAATATTAGATCTTCACGTACTCCTTGGTTACCAGTCCAAATATTATAGCTCAACTACAAATTTGAATTTATGGAACAAATTTCATTCCTTTCCAAATTAATTTCCCATACTCTACTTTATTCCAGATAATAAGGTCCCCAGAACGAAGTCGCGTAAACCATTTTGGTCAAATTCAATATGAATTAAAGCCAGAAGGAATTTTGTCAATTCATTATTACTGATCCTTCCATCAGAGTTCCTGGTTTTGACATTCCAAGGGGAATATTTTCTGTTCTAAATCGCATTAGAACAGGCCATGGACGATGCAACAGCATGCTCTTCAGATGGAATTCGGTTGAGAATCTTATTTTGAGCTTGGGGAAGTTGAGGGGACAATAAGAGACCTTATAAATAGTTGTTTCATTTATATATTTCTAGGTGGTTTCGAGGCTATACATGAAGTAACTCATGCATTTTTGAATTTAATTTCTGTTAAATACTTGGTTCTTCCTGCTGTTGTTCTTTTTTATTTCAGATTAAGAAGATAGGTGAAGAATCTGTTTGTCATCCCGTTGCTCTAAGCTCAACTAGTGGTTAGGTTGATTTTTTGTCCCTCTTGTGTGGTACTAAGTACTATTTTCGCTACTTTGAAGCATCTGTTTATTATTATGCTACGTTGTTAATTCTTTTTCAAAACAGTCCGGGATATAATATCATATAAATCCTTGGGATTGTTTGGTTTGAATTCAACGGATTTTCAGTACCCCCTCTACAGTTACCTCTCTTAGGGCCGGTTGCTACATTGAGCATAGATAAATAATAGCCCTTAAGTATGCTGTTTACCTATTCACTGGACTAGAAATTCATTAATCAAGTTCGGATCAATGTTAGCATACTTCTGTTGGTTCTTTTTTGTCGCTCCTGCCTATATTTTTCCCCGGAATACTTCATTTATGTTTTTTTAATTTTCTTTTCTCCCCTCATCCTCTATTTTTGTTCTGTATTCGTATATGTATGTATGTATATTCTGGGCTTAACAATATGCAATTTACAATACATTTCATCAAGAAATTCGTGCTTGATGATATTATAGGCGTTCTTGCTGGCTTTATCTCTCTTTACCGAAGAAATGACTGAAAGAGCATCGAGACGGTTTTCTAAGCTGTTCAACTCTCAAAATTTTCTAGAAATTTGCTCCATAACTCTTCAAATGCTTCGTTAGCTGAAGAACTTGTATCCAGCGGTCTCCATGATTCCGCAATCAGCGGTCTGTCAAACACTGTCAATTTTCATGACAAGTTCACTACCGATAACCGCATGTGTATATCTTCCACCCTCACATAGTTACCGGGTGTTCTCCGAAAATGTCCATTTTAGAAATATTGCTGTATCTTTTCTGTTGAAATCTCTCCTTTTCTGTGGAAAATTCCCCTTTCAGCTTTTCTCGTTTTATTTGCTGAGATTGTTCACTTTGTTTGCAAATGCTTTATCAGATAACGGCATAAAAATATTTTGTCAAATGGGTATTCCCATATTTCCGTGAAGTTTTAAATCACCAATATATTTACTCGATATTTTTTTACGTAATGTGCTTATGAAATGCTTTCAAATTTCAACGTTTAGATGAGAAGGTTTTGGAATCATTAATTTTCCAACAATCAACAATAAATATTTGCAATAATTAGAATGCCAATATAGCCGACTAGGTCGAATGACCTGTTGTATGAAGTATGCAGTATGATACATTTTTCAAATCTACGGAAATAATCAGGGACCCGTAATACCAACCGTACAAGTGTAACAAGTGTAGAATCTACCTGTAGCTACAAGTCCAACTTAAAATTACCCGTAGGGCACCCAGTAATTAAGGAAAAATCTTTTCTACAGCATAAAGTTTACTCTTGTACAATTTTGATACGGAATTTTCAACAAGTGTAGATAATGTTTTACCTACCTTCCAAGCTAGATAATGTATACTTGTGATATGAGAATTCCCGTACAGGGAACACGTACGTAACTAACAGTTTCAAGATCCCTTTCGGGAAATATCCCAATAGTACCACTTGTAACTTGTAGTTACACTTGTAGGATTTGTGTTACAGGCCCCTGATAGAAGATAGTGATTTACTATATTTTTCTACCTACAAACAGCTTATCTCTTCTATAGGTGAAGTCGGTACATATAAGTGCTGCACAAATTCATGTAGGTGGTTGAAAAGATTCATCTCAACTTTTCAAGAATGTTGAGTAAAAACTCCTGTTGGGGCTACATTTATTCAGAGAAAAGTTGTATACGCCTATAATGAAACGATAATAATATGTCTGCATCATTCATTGATTTGAAGAAAAATCAAAATAGCAAATTCATTTTATTTCTAGAAGTGTATGATGAAAACCCTATCTTGATGATGAATCACTTCTAGTTACACTGGTATGTGAGTCTACTCATGATATCATCTGGATTAGACTTACAGAGTGTTCAGGAGGTGAATGCACGTTTGAAATTAAGATGGGTCTTTCCTATAACAAAATTTCTCCTTCCGAGATATCACTCTGAAAAGGTGGTGGTGGTGACTAAAATTCATCTTTAATTTTTTTTTATTCCAGTAAGCTAGACACTCGAAATTCTGTAATTTTGGTGCACTCGCAAAGAACTAACTACGGTTTTTTCTGTTTTCTGTTACATTACGAGAGGGTGAAGTTAGCGACCCTTACTTTATTTCGAATCGAAACTTTTTTTCAAGATGAAGTTTCATAAAATAAAATTAAAAATTAACATAATTGTTTCGATTTCAAACATTTTTCTTTCCTGAATTTTTTTCCGAAAACCAATAGCTCAATATTTTATAATTATTTTAATAAATTGAGTGGAAACAGTGAAGATGTAAAATGTAGAAAGATTCAAAATAAATCCTGGAAATGACCACCCCTACCTTGTTTTTAATTACTAAGTTTTGGAATACAAGACTGCTGTCAAGTTTCTAGCATTACTGAACTTTTAGGAAAAAAAAACTAATTTTGGACATCACTTTTTAAGGGTGATATCTCGGAAAGAGGTAGGCCAAAAAAATTTTGTTATTGGAATGACCCATCACCCATCTCAATTTGATACGAGCATTCACCTCCTGAATTTTGTTGCATGAATTTAGGAATGTATGTGAGTTGGTAGAGCTGTAATCAATTTTCTGAAACTTTTTTAAGTGCTCACTTCCAGTCTTCGAAGCAAAATCAATTGAAAAAAGTTGAACAAATCTATTAATTCTTTCCTATGTTAATGGCCTTTCAGAAAAAAATAAGTATTTATTGAAATGACGATTCTGCAAAAGTTGAATGAAATATAGAAATTGTCTGACGAAGAAGTTTGATTTAGACTCCGTAACGTTCCGCAGCTTTAGAGTTCGAAGTATTTTCTCTTTTTTCATTGTTAGGCAACAATTTTTTGTAAAGATTTTGCCCCTGAAAAATCAGTACTCAAATTTTATGCTAATTCTTTTTTGTTTCAGAGACTGGGAGAGAAAACCCTAATAAAACTTTCACGGGAAAATAAGTATTCTTCGTGAAATCTTGTGATATGTTTTTTTCGAGTAGGTAATTAATCGTTTAAAAACTCTACATCAGCAAAATTCAAATAATGGTTACTTTAGATGAATGCAACACTGTTCGAAAGATTCACAGGAATACATTTCGCCGCCTCGAAAGTGAATGGGTCTAATTAACTTCAAAAAAGTTTTAATTTTGCAGTAGTGAAGACGTTCAATCGATAAATTGCTTATTCGTTGAATTGTAACGAAATAGCTAAAATCTGAGCATCAATTTTAGCAGCTAGCGACTGGGATGTTCAAACTAGGTCTATTGTTAAAACTGTGAGTCAAAGACTCACCCGGTTTACGGAAGAGACATCAAAACAGATGGAGATAACTAAGCAGGACTGAGTGAACATAGAAAATCATTAAAAAGAGAGGTATTACTGGATCAAATATTGTTACATATGTGTTCCAATACCCGAGATCATATGATGGATTAGAATTAAACAAGATTTTTCATGACTTGACGGGATCATTTTGAAAGACAAATCAAAATATTTTTGTCGGATGAAGATAATGATCTGTCGAATTATTTATTCAGTTGAAGTGGATCTTTCTCGTATTGATTTGTTGACGAATTGGATAGACATCAGGAAATTTCAAAATTGAATAGGTTAATGTCTCTGTGTTGTTAAAAATGTCAGAGGAAAGATGCAGAATTCCCCCAGAATCAATTTTAATAGACATCAACAATAATTCGTGCACATGAGTTGAGTAAATCACTCATTGATGATCAATCTGAAACTTGTGGAATGCAAAATTGTTTATAATGACGAACGAGCTAGCACCTCGCAACTGCGAACCTCATTATGTAAATCAAATATAGCGAATAATAACTAAATCAGACTACATTACGGACCCTTGCTAAAAAATTCGTATTTTCCAATGGAAAGCGGTATTCATCCTGAAGTGGGCAATTATTTGAATTACCTACTCCTATGTTTGGAATGGCCGTAACAATAGTAACTCTATCGGAACCCCAAGAACCATTTCCGTCCATTTCATACCGGGAAAATCACTCGCCTGGAACGTTACACTTTGATGAGTCATGCTGAATTTATTCAACGATTAAGGTAGAATCCATCGACGTCACAAGTAAATTTTCTTTTTCCCAGTAAAATATACGAATAACTTCCAAGTTCAAATTGATTATAATTTCCGATCTTGAAAAAGAAATATGTATCCTAATGAAATTTTCCAACAGTAGAAACATTCTTAATGAAAAGTTTGAATGGGTTAACTGATTCAAGTAATTTCAGTAATTCATGACGGCAAAGGATTTACACCGATCGAGAATATACCAGTTATAGATAATTCAATTCGAACTTCGATATATTTGAACTCGCCAAATTTCAGGCGAATAATATTTCAATTACATGGATAATTCTTCGGCCATTAACATCTCAAAATTTGAATCATCAGAGAAAATCGTACTCTTGAACTTAGAGACCCCTTGCTGGATGCAGTAGCAGCTGATGAGTTTTCAATCAGGTGAGGCCAGAGGAAACACAAAGAAAAAGTACGCCACTTAGGCCAGTATAAATAAGAATATAGTTATAAAATATTCAGTATTATCATGAAATTGCATAAATAAAATAATTAATTTGGAAAATTTGTGGAAATTGTATGGTTATACTTGTCACTGGTTGGTCATCAAAAACCAACTCAGAGGTGTGGGGTGGATACTCTTCGGATTGGGAGCAAGATTTGTGAAAAGAAAAGAAAAATTAGAGATTACAAATACAAATGAAAAATATTTCTCATGAACTAATTAAATAATGAAATTCTGATTTCAGTCTTCATTAATGTAATCAGAACTCAACATAAAAATATTTTAGTTCTCAAGCTTTACAGGCTGCTGAATGAAAGTAAAAAAATGGAACCCATTGATTAAATGATTCCAAAAATCAATAATGCATATGTGGTCTTTTTGGAATCCCCAAAACCTAAAGATAATTGTCACATTATTTTATAGTTGAGAAAACTGTTGTGAAGTTGTTCCTAAATAAAAAGGATTCTTTTCCTAATATAACCCAACTAATGTATAAAAGTACAGAGTGGAAAAATTGGTGATACCTGAACTACAACTTTTTAACCGAAAGAGATAGAGGAAAACGAATGACACATTAAGGTCGTCTTTTTAGTAAAACTGATAACGCCGTCAACTGCAATCCCCTATCTTCTTTTGTTTTCGAGTTATAAGCCAAAATTGAAATTTCGGTGATTTCAACTTTGGCATTATTATTATATTATACGGACACTTGTTTTCATAGCAATCCAGTAGCGTTAGTATGTTTTTTCCCAAGTGGTTTCCTTGCTGAGCTATAACAAAGTTGTGTTTTCACATGGAAAGAAAAGATGATTATAACTCAAAAGGAATAATTTTTTTCCATTTCAAAAATGTAAAACATATTCTACAGGGTGGCTCACGTAAAAAATACCTATTGACCAATATTTCTGTGGGTAAGTTCTAGAAAATGCTTAGACAAGTTAATCTTGGGTTAATCTTGGGTTAATCTGGGGTCTATGATCCTACCTCTAATAGGGGTGGCAGCCGCTTCAAGATTCAAAACTCTACTGGGTTCGACTGATAAATCATTGCATAGGTTTTGCAATTGTAATCGTTGATATATTGAACAATTTCTATTTGGTGTCAATAGATTAACCTGTCAAAGCATTTCTAGAGCATAATTACAAAAATATGGGGCTAGACTGTTCTACGTGGCCCACCCTGTATGATGTTTTATATATTTTTGAAACGGAAATAATGATGATTCTTTTCGAGGCATAATCAACTATTGTTTCCATAAGAAAAAACACAACTTTATGTTATAACTCAACAAGGAAACCTCTTGGGGGAAAACATACCACGCTACTGGATTGTTATATAGAAAAGTGTCTTTATAATGCTTTTATTTCAACATTCTAGCACAAAAAGTGACGGAGATAATGACCGAAGTTGAAATCGCCGAAATTTCAATTTTGGCCTATAACTCAAAAACAAAAGAGGATAGAGCAAATCTGTTGATGACATTTTCAGTTTTTCTAAAAGAGACGACCGTAATGTGTCATTCATTTTCTTCTATCTCGTTCGGTTGAAAAGATGTAGGGATCACCAATTTTGCGCACCGGCAGTGGCGGCTTCAGGGGGTGGCAAACGGGGCAATCGCCCGGGGCCTCGCTCTTGGTGGGGCCTCGCGCGCAACAACAAGGTTTGAAAAGAAGGTAAATTCGAAAAAAATTTGTTAACCAATACATCCATTCAGAACAAAATTGAAGAAACCATTTTGTAGTTTTTGAATATTGCGATTTGTTGGAACGTCCGAATGGGTAATTGAGACACCAGATCAGTAGGTAGAAAAGAATGCACACAACACAATTAGGGTGAAAATTATCTAAGTATTTAGGTACAATGTTTATTTATCTCAGATGTTGGAACCTCATAAAATATTTATAGCCCTGTTACCGATCTTTAGCGGTCCCTTTGAAATATTCGTTGAATTATCGTTTTATGAATGAAATCATTCCAATGTAGAGAATTACGGAAGGAGGAGAGCGAAATCTGTTTTTTTTCAAACCTAGTGAATAGAGATAAGAATATTGTTATATTTTGTTATATTCTATTTTTTTGTGATGGAAAACTTCCATTGTTTCCGGATCTTCATTTACATTTAGAGGTCATATTCACATTTTTCGAATAACTTGAAATTTTTCTTGTCATTGAATTGAGAAATTAATTCAATTCGTTAGTTTCTCAAGCCGTTCTTTTCAGTGTGGCTCTTGTAAGTATAAATTTGGATACCACTATCCGATGAATTTATCCAATACATAATACTTCATTCAGTACATCGGAAACTAAAGCCTCAGCTTTAGGACTTGATACAACTGGGACTTCACGCCCTCAATCAAATTCATAATTAGTGGTTCCTCTATCGCTAGGACAATCCCATGAAAAGTCATATATGGTGGATTTTGCAGAGAAATTTTCGATTAAAATATCGTGAAAAACCACTGTTTCCAATAGAAATATGCATACAAGATGGCGCCATTTCTCAAGAAACTTTCTATTCTGTTCATCTGGATCATAAAAATAAACAGTTTCATTTTTATGGTCTTCTCTTCGAAACCGAGAATTTCTTCTCAAAATACCTAATAGTACTTTCATCATTTATTATCACCATCTGTGGGAATTCCACTACCCGTCTCTTTTTCAACCCCCGCTGTAGAACCAAAGTTTGTGTTTCAATTGGTTTGGTTCATTATAATGGAATGAACAAACGAGTCATTTTCATAGTGAAGAACCGAAAAAGTGTGAAAAAACTATGTGTTACTTGAAAATTATTTCTGACACTCTGTGCGAAATTCAACAAGATTTTCTAAATGAGTTCGCGTGATCGAGATGCCGGTAGAAAATTCGAGTCAGGTAGTTCAAAAAGGAAACGAGCAATCAAAAGAAAGTTTTTCTAGACTTAAAAACCATAAAAACATATTTAAGGAATTCGATGACACAAGATCGGCGATTATGATACTTCAATCAAAGATTTCAGTGCTAGGAAAAGCCGCCAACATGAATTTTAAATTTATCATTTCTGTATTTGTTAATTCTGTTCCAAAGTTATATTATATTTATATGTTATATTATATTATTATATTTTAATTAAAACTCAAATTGCATATCTTTATAAAATATGACAATAACCTATATAGAACAACCGGACTTACTTTTGCATCACATACTTTTCACGAAGGAAAAAGGGCCTCGCGAAGACTTCCCGCCCGGGGCCTCGCAATGGCTAAGGCCGCCCCTGCGCACCGGTACACTTGGAGTAGGTTTTTTTGTTACCGATCACTACATTTATCAAGTTATTTCAAACTTATAAGCTTGACAATCTAAATTGAATCACAAAATATTACAGAGAATTCTACATTTTACATAATCTCTCACTAATCATTCCCCAACATATATTCTCAATTGCACTCACCTTCTGGAAGGATGTACTTTCTTATTTTTCCACCGGACCAACCACGGAAGCACTTGTTGTTTATTTGACAGCGAGGCAATGAACACGTCTCGTATTTTCTTCTTCTTCATTTTCTTGTAGTTCTTGTCCCGTTTGTCCTCGCTGTAATAACAATAATCCATGAGTTAGGTATCTCCATAACACTGGAGAAAAGCTTATAATCAATTCTTTCCACATATCTGATTTCAGAGATGTCTTCCAATCTTCGACACACTCCAACGAATTTGGCCTCAAGATCAGAGGAAATGATTGAGTAAAAAAAGGCTTCGAATAATTACATTGTTTTTCGAAGATTGCCGAACCGCTTGGAGATGTTCCTGTTAAGGAATCTCATCAAGTTACACAACATTTTTGGAAACAATTGAGTTTTTCTCTGTTTGCTGGTGGATGGTGTGTGGCTAAAAATTATCGACTGAATGAAGGTCAGGGGGTTTTGTGTGTATGGTTAACTGGATCGAATTCCACGAACTTGTCCGCTGTACTATTTATGGATCTGAATATTTATTTTCCTTTCAAGATTTTAATTATTTGAAATATAAGTTTCTGCAGTAAATATTAGAGAAAAAGATGTGTGATGAATGTATATTATGCTGCTTGCGGACGACTCACTGAATAGATTTTTGTTGAGAATATTATTAATGAATATATTTTTCCAAAATATCTGACATGAGTTTTTTAAAGCATGTTCAGAATTTTTGGAAATAGTTTCATAAAACATTGCGGGAAAAATTGAAGGATCAAAAACAAGATTTATTGGGCAATTTTCAACTCCGAGAGAAATGGTCGTAAAAGAAATAAAACTTGTAGCTCCGAGCATGTTTTTGGATTAGAACTTCGTAGCGTCAGTATTTTTGGAGTAATATTAGAAAACTCAGCAACAAGAGAAAATATCATTCAGCTTAATAGTTTTAGGGGATGTTTAGTAACCACAATTTGTCAACAATTTGATAGTTACCTCAATAAAATATATAAAAATCAGAAATGTGAAAATATTTTTCTTTTGGAGCTTCAAAGATTTAACAAAATAAAATAATAATAATTTGTTCTATGGAAAGTGTCTGACACTATTTTAGAAATAATATTCTACAGAACATATATAAAAATCAGCCATGTGAAAATAAGTTAAGTTAGACAGCTCTGGGATCTTGGACTATTTGAACATATTGAGCTGCATAAGGCACACTTAACATTATTGGTTTTCTCATCATGTTCGATCTTGCTTTCGGAAAAACAAAGGAATACCAGAAGCCCTCTTCATGCGACAAAGAAAAAAAAATTCGGAAAAGCAATAAATGGCTGTTGAAGAGAAATCGTTCAAGTTTTTGACGGAACCCACCCATTAGCGTCGATACAGGGGGGAGTGAATAATGGTGGTAATCACCCCCCCCCCCCAGGAACATGATCGCTTTCAAAAAATTAAAACAATAAGTCATACAATCATTACATAAGAACATATCATGACAATACACGATGTACCAAGATCGACGGCTTATTATGAAAATTGTTCGACATTATCTACCGAACTAAAATATCTTTGAAGATTGACCACTTTCATTTATACAGGGTATGAAAACAAAATGTTAAAAATATTTTTTTCTGTTTTTCGTTTTAAATCGTTATTAATCGTTGCATTCTTCGAAATACTATTCAAAATATGAAGAAAACACTGAAGAAAAAAGGGAGATAAGAGTATTCGGTATTATGTTTGTTATTCTTTTTTTTATATCTTATGCAAGAAGCGTTTTCACATTTTTCAAGTCGAATATAGTGGAAATATTGTAAATTTCTAAAATTTTGAAAAACATTTTAGGTGCATTGACATGTTAGAACACTATAATTCTTTTTCTTCGCAGAATCCAATGCAAACATAAAAAAATAGGTTCTAATTCAAAAAACAAAAGTTCAGGGACAATCTCGATCCCAAATTTTGATCCAACATTTGGAACACCCTGTGACGAATTTTTCAGAATTCAGGAAATTCACAATATTTCCAGTCTTCGACTTCAACTTCTATTTAGAATAGAAATAATATGAGCCACACTTGATCCCAATTTTTGACCCAACATTCGGAACACCCTGTGACGGGTTTTTCGAAACTCTAGAAATTTACAATTTGCACCGTCTTTGACTTCAAAAATGTGAAAACATTTGTGCATAAGATATTTAGAATAGGAATAACAAACATAATACCGAACACTATTATGTCCCTTTTTTCTTCAGTTTTTTCTTTATATTTTGAAAAATACTCCGACGAATTCGACTATTTGAATAGCAATGTATTCACAATTGAATACTTTATCAAAAGTTGAAACGAAAAAACAGAAAAAAAAATTTTTTTAATTTTTTTTTTCATACTCTGTAGTGAAAGTGGTCTTGGTACACACTGTATTCTACATCATACATATGGAAAATAAGAGAATTCTTTTCGTGAAATGCGTATTTTTCGTGTTCATTTAAGCGAAATTGAAAAATTGATTACTTTGGCTGAATGTAACTCTGTTCAAAAGATTCACAGAATTAAATTTATGCTACATTTCGTCAAAGGTTTATGAGGTAAATCTAATGCTCGGAAAAAAATTGTGGAATGTTTCCAGGGGTGTTAAGGCATAGCTCATTGTGAAAGTTTGAAATGGCTTATGTCTTCATCCTTTTCTCTAGGTTGAATCGGAAGAAATGGCATACGAAAAAAGTGTGTCTTTTATTTTCAAAATTCTATTTTTGAAATATATGTACAAGTCGAAGACTCACCCTGCACATAATTATTTAGGATTCCTAGAACTATGTCCGATCTAATTTCTTGATCGATAAGAAATAATCAATAAATACATAGTGACATAATTTGTAGATAAATTGCTCTAATGTTGCAGAGAATCTACGTTTTCATCCATATTCTTGGTTCTGTGGGAAATATAAATAAATAAATCATTAAATTGAATGGAATTATGCAAGTACCTATGTACTACAGTATGTTTTTGATTGAAAATAAAAATATTGAATATTTTCAAGATACGGAAATCACCTAAAACATTTTTTCACAAATGAAAAATTTTTTGACATTGTAATTCCAGTCAATATATTAGAAAAAATTTTGTGATTCGTTCACATACATACTCTCTAGAAAAATTCATGGTTGAACTTCATCGAAAGAACTGTTGATAGGGATGAAAACTTGAAAAATAAGATTCACTCGTAACATAACATGAGCTTTCCTATTTTTTGATCATAAGGAATATTTTTTTTATATTGGTGGTTTAGGATGTCTAATTTTCCAAGGAAACTTTCACACACCTATAGTAAATCTAAAGTGTTCTCCATAATCCTGTTCAAGTATCGATAAAATATTAATCATACATATTTATTTCCCTTATTATTGTTGCAGTTTTAAAGATCCAACGATTGACTTTAGACGATGTGTTTGAATGAATTTGAACCCAGATGTGTTTCGAAAATCCATAGGGTAAAACTTTTCAAAGTAGGTAACCCTGATAACTATTAACCAAACATTTTTTCGTCGAGTCTACTAACTAGTTTTCATAGTCTACAGTCTAATTTTCGTTCGCATCGTTCTTGAATATATTTCGCCTTAATTTTTCTTCCTCGTTCCGTGTTTAGCACACATAATCAAGATTAAAAGCGAGAAATACCTGGAAATTTGAACTGCCTTCAATAACTGGTTGTGAAGTGTCTGAGGGGCCTCGATAAGACGACACTTTCTTCTTTACATTGAAAATTCTTCAAGTTATTCAACTAATCAAAAGACCGTCTGATAATTAAGGTTGTCTCTTTCAAATCTCAGAAAACAAATTGGATTCATAGATAGAAGAGATCTTTATAAATAGGTTTCAGTGAGATATTCCAAAATTTAATGGGTCGATAATATTTTAATTCAAATATTCCATTGGCTAATAAGCCATTCTGTATTTTCTAATATCACTCAAAAAGTATTTTTGAAGTAAGATTTGAAAATTTTTTTGACATACCACACCGGTCCTATGATTATGTTATCTACATAATAAATAAAACACTGAATCAATAGATAGTACTGAGATGTTTCACAAATTTCACTTTCACTGACTCTCTAGAAGGGCGATATTTATATACCCATACCTGTTGGTCGTGTCTATATCCAAAATCCCACAGCGCTCGATACACTTATCGAAATTCTTCCTGGCTACTTTAGCCCTTTTCCTTGAAGTCTGGAAAGAGGGTCGCGTTTTTCTTCGAAAAGCGTACGATCTCCGAAAGTGGCATTCGTCACAATCCTCCGAGTTGTAGGCTTGTCGCAAATTTATTCTTTTTATCAAAACACAAACGTCCGGATTCATGATGCGGTTTCACTTATTTTATTCTCGGTCCAGTTTATCTGAGAAAGGGGAACCACGCTTTCAGTTAAATGTCTGGAGGTCTTGAAAGGTCAAAACCGGTAAAAGCACTGTTTTTCTGTGAATCCCACATCTAGTGTGCTTTGTTGATATCGTAATTGTGCTAGAGGGGGCATTTCCGTTACATGGATGTATTGTTTCGGTGAAATGAAAAGAAGATATCCGTTTAATTTTATGTAATCTTTCGGGCGTGGAGTTGCACAGACAGTATTAAGCGAGCATTTCTGATGGTCAGTTATTTATCTTATCGCGAACGGTAATCGAAAATGCAAACTTCCAGAAGTTCCATAAAAAATGTAGGTTCTTCTATATATCAAGGGCGGATTTACGGGGAGGGTAATGGGGGTAATTACCCACCCCCCATGAGTATCGAAAACCTGAAAAATAGCACCTACGCAAAAACGCAGCGTGATGCACATAAAAAAATTTCATAATTTCAAAATCCTTATTACTCAAATATTGTCAATATACAGAGTGACACAGACTCATGGTACACCCCCATTTTTTCCCTTGTTTCTGTAGCTATATTTCTGAAATTTGGAACATTGAATATACCCACTATAGGGCACTTTTTGGCATATTTAAGATAATAATCCAATTTCCGGTTTTTCCGGCAATGACATCAACTTGGGATTTTCAAATGGGAAACCTGGTATATTATTACATTTTTGAAATCTCCATAATCTTCCTTATCTAATGGTACCTCATAGTTGATATTTGATTTATCAGAACACCCATTTTATTTTTCGATCTAGAGAGCCATGAACTCCCTAAAATTATTCCAAATAATCAAAATAATTCTACACTATAGTAATTTCGATTTAAAAAGTATCGTGGTTCGAAATACGTACCAAAAAAGTAAACTAAAACCTTTTTTCACTGGAAATTCCGTTTTGTCAAATGGTAGCATAATGGTACTCAGACGTCATTCGAAAGTACCATCGGTGGGGTATCCATCCATATCAACTTTTTTTCTGTATAACCAATACGAACACGATAATGGAGTTTAGACAAGTTTAAGTGTCTTCTCGGTTCAAACACAATAATTTATCAAGGTAGCTATCGATCACAAACAACAATTTGAAGTTGGATTATTTTTCTGGATATGTCAAAAGGTGCCCTATAGTGAGTATATTCAATGTTCCAAATTTCAAAAAAATAGCTACAGAAACAAAGGAAAAAATGGGGGTGTACCATGAGTCTGTGTCACACTGAATACTTCGCGAAACAATAAATTGAAGAAACAAAACCATTTTCGAAATTTTTTGGTGATTGTCAACAGACTGTATCCCAGTGAAAAATGGTCGCTTGAAGCCTTTTGTTTCTGAATTTATTGGATAATAATTATTCGGAGTACCGGTAGACATGCAATCATCGGATAAAGCACGTAGAAAAATTTTTCAAAATTGCTCTACGAGCATGGAATGGTTATTTATGATACAATATGCAGAAGGCATTAATATTCTTACAAGAGCTCAAAATTCAAAAAGGAACCTCAAAGTGGCGAGTTTTTGAATAACGAGTGTTTGAATGAGCCTTCTGTAGTATCATACATTATTTTCGCTAATTCGCTGATCTTTTATCGAAATTAATGAAATATTGCCGTAAATATCGTTTAGTGATTTTTGCATCGAATAATGTTGATTGGAAAACTGTTTTTTCTACAAGCGTGCACTTTCATTCTCTTTCCCGCACGTATTTCAATTCGTAAAGAGTCACATTGCCAAACAGTGTGGGAAAAACCCCTGCTATTCCATTACCGCACGCAAATGCGTGTGGTAATGGATTAGCAAGGGTTTTTCTCGCACGCTTTTTCTAAAGAATAAACTGAATAATGATATATCTCTATGCCACCGACGACGTTACTATGGAAACGGCATGTGAATAAGAATTAATACATTGTCATTATATTATGAAATTGTGTTTAAATATAAATAATATCAACTCGAATTCAATCAGTACGCTCCGGTAAAATGGATACTTCGGGATCTGATGATGGCCTGCCCGAAGAAATATTAGCAGCTTCTTATGAAGCGAGTTTAAATTTGTTACCGGCCAAGTCGAAGATAAAATATGAGAAGCAATATTCAGAATTCATTGATTGGTGTAATTCCAAAAAGGTTCAACCGAGGAAGGAGGAAGTGTTTTCGGCGTATTTTTTGGAAATGTCCAAAATTTGGAGACCAAACACATTATGGTCCCGATATTCAATGATGATAGTTATTTATGAATATTATTACAGTTTAAATTTATTTCATAGGCTTGTAGTCTCTATGGACCGAACGTCAACGATGAGAGTACAATGGTAACGACTTGTCAGAGACTTTTGTCATTCATGTGTATTTAGAATGATCAATTCACATTTGATCTGTGTGTTGAAATCGTTCTCGTATAAGCGCTTGTAGAAAAAATATTGTTCCTAACTCGCGCGGAAAGTGTTTTTTCCCGCACTCAACTGCTTACCCGAACTCCGCTTCGCGTCGTTCGGGTAACGGCAGTTTCGTGCGGGAAAATATCACTTTCCGCACTTGTTAGGAAAATAACTATTCTATCTCATGAAATTTGACAGATGTAGAATAAATCCGTGACAGGAGGCCAACATGAAAAAATATTACTGAAAACAATGTTAAGGTACGATTCCACCAAAATCGTGTGCGGCACAATTGTTCACGAACATTTTGTGCAGTACTTCAGCTGTACGCGTACAAGCTGTTAACATATTTAGCGACCGTTTCCACCGACAGAGCTGTGCGTAACTTTTGTACGCGCACAGTGCAGCACACAGTGTGCACGAACAGGATCTCACTGTTCTCTCTCAGTGTTTCGCTTTCCTTCAACCGTTGAATATGGAGGATCAAGAAAACGTGGTGCTTTGTGCTGCAGCGTGTAGCGTGTGCAGGGGTATACACTTTGCTTGAAAAAAAAAACTAGAAAGAAACATAGATGCTTCCTGTTTGCAACATCGTAATGAAGAGATGAATCGATTTGTGGAATGATGATGAAAATAGAGCCAATGAATAGATTTTAAAATTTCACTCGAATATCGTGCGAACAGTTTGAGTCCTGATTAATGCTGTTAGTCCTTTGATTGCTAAACGAGATACAAACTACTTTCTCTCCTATTATGGGCCAAAATTATCTTCTACTTCCGCAAAATCTCGGTCGAGTCACAATTGAATTCTTTCGTCAACTCCTCAGTTGCGTCGTATTTTTTATTTCTGTTGTAATCTCCGTGATTACAACCCACAGAACGGTATAAAGTTCAATTTCTTCGATAAATTTGATTATTTTCCAGTTATTTCACTCCATGTTAGCGCGAACAAATAGATGTTTTCGCTAGCGTAGCGGAAGCAAGAATGAGTTCGCTGAAACATGTTTGTGTGCGTCGACCCGAGTCCACCGGTAGAAACTGTGCGCGCACAAAAGTATGCAACTGTACTCGCGAACTTTTCAACAGAGTTCGCGCACTTTTGTTGCTGTTCTCTTGGACGAGTACACCGCAACGAACATTTGTGCTGCACACTGTGCGCAACAGTGCCGCACAGTGCAGCACTCCGGTGGAATCGCTCCTTTAGAATGAAATATTCTAACATTGTTTTGTTCTACGAGATGTGGCGGAATGAACTGATTTGTCACATAACCTGTTTATTCAGTTCTAATTTGCTTTTTACGACTTTCAGATATGACCATTTGTCTTGGAGATATCCTGTTTTGAATCCAAAATGATCCTTTTTCAGTCAACGGCCGATATCTCCGGAATTACTTATCGGCTATCGAGCCGAAAGGCGATTTCTTTTTCTACAGAAAATTTTTTGGTTTTCTGGACTGTATCTTCGTCAATATTGGCGGAAAAGCTCAGGTAATAAAAAATTTTTTATAGTCTGATGTTCCCCAAAACGCCCCCCTAAATAGGTAGATCGATCGGATCCGCACTTTCCTTGAACCGATTGATTGAAAATTTGAGAAAAATTAAGGGAACAAGTTTTTCGTTCCTAAAACTTGACCTCATCTTTCCAATCAATAAATAATTACATTAATCTTCACTTTCCATTAAATTTTTTTTTTGAGATATACAGGGTGATTTTTTTAAGTGTTTCATTAGAAGTTTTCGGGGAAGGAATTTTAATACAATGTCCAGATTTTGCATTGTTGTTTTAGACTACATGATCTTGAGTTGTAAAATATTTTCAAGCAAAATCTACTTCCGGTTCTACCGGAAACGAATGTGAACTTCGTTATTTCAAATGTAACACCCTGTATGTTTAGACATATTTTAATTCTTCGTTCAGTTCTACACTAATTTCAGGTATAATATGCGCAACCTCACAAGCGATTGTTGAGTTATAGCCCAATTGGAAAATTATTCGTCAGAAAGATTGTCACAAATTAGTGTTTATATCTTCGAAATCTCTCATTGTAAAATTTTTTTTCGCAACAGTGAAATAAAACAAAGTACGCTGTTGTTGTTGCTGCTATAACTTATGAGGAAATTTCATACAGGGTGTCCGAAACAAAGCTTCAAAGTGAGCCTTAATAAAACTATGAAATCTCCTTTTTTTCAAATAGCAACCATATAATTTTGTTCTTCTAATCGATTGCTCGTCAAAAACTAGTTAGAGTATGTCTAAAATTTCATGCCTTTAAATACAGTAGTTTTGCCGTTATTGAATAAAATTCGAAATTCAGGAATAAAGTCAGGTTTTTTAATCTAGAAATGGATTTGTTCAGGTAATTTTCAAGTAGGCTTTGTCAAAAGTAATTACATCAATTCATTTATAATGCATTGTTAAGAATTATCCTTCGTAATACTTGTTGATTGATTAATCAGGGACTATGCAGAATCGGAATTTCGTTAACAGTGATGTATAAAATATGTTCTTCATTCAAGGTGAATGTATCAAAATATCAGATTGAATAGTCCATCAGATTAGCCCTCTCATTCTCCAGACCTGAGGTTCTTTCATTTTTATCTATGGGGTACTATAAAATGGGAGGTTTATAAAAATAGCAGTCATTCAAGAATCAAAATTGAAGTTAGGGTGCGGGTTGCACTGCGGGAATTATCACCTGAACACCTTACAGTAGGTGGTCGTAGAAGAATTAATAAATTTGAAAATTTATTTGAATAGCATTTATTAAATTTTCGTTAGTTGATAGGAGAATTGATGTGGAAGTTTTGAATTGAAATTTTTTTTGTTTATTTGATCATTATGAAAAAAGGTGAGAATGACAGTTCCTACCATAGCCGACTAAAAAAACGAGCGTACCAATTAATTCGACTGAAACCTGTCTTTGGTCGTGAAATTGAATTTAATTCAATAACGGCAAAACTACTGATTTTGAAGGCATGAAATGTTCGGCATACTCTAACTAGTTTTTGACGAGCAATCGATTATTAAGAACAAAATTATATGGTTGCCATTTGAAAAAAAGGAGATTTCATAGTTTAATGAAGGCTCACTTTGAAGCTTTGTTTCGGACACCCTGTATGAAATTTCCTCATAAGTTATAGCAGAAATAGCGTACCTTATTTTATTTCACTGTTACGGAAAAAAAATTTACAATGAGAGATTTCGAAGATATAAACACTTATTTGTGACAATCTTCATGACGAATAATTTGACAATTGGGCTATAACTCAACAATCGTTTATGAGGTTGGGCATATTATACCTGAAATTAGTGTTGAATTGAACGAAGAATCAAAATATGTCTAAATATACAGGGTGTTACATTTGAAATAACGAAGTTCACATTCGTTTCCGGTAGAACCGGAAGTAGATTTTGCTTGAAAATATTTTACAACTCAAGATCATGTGATATAAAACAACAATGCAAAATCTGGAATTTGTATTAAAATTCCTTCCCTGAAAACTTCTAATGAAACACTTAAAAAAATCACCCTGTATAATAAAAACAAATTTTATTAAATTTTCAGAAATTTCGAAATTTTGAAAAAAAAATTTACCATTCGAAAATTTCAGTCAAATTTTTTTTCTAATAGAAAACAAATTTTTAGAATTAAAAAAAAAGACCATTTCCGACTCACTTCCACCGGAGCTATGGACACAGGATACATTCAAACCTTCATTTTCTTCAGAACAAAAATCATTGAATGAATTAAAGTTATACCCCTAATTTTCCCATGGTACTCGTCAAGCGAAATTCTGAGCGACAGAATTTTTTTCATTTTCTGCAGAGACACCAAGTATTAAAAAACGTTTTTTTCGAAAACCTTTCGACGTATTCGGTAAAAACTGATTTAACCCAGATATGCCCAATGTCCTATATGTAGTACACCTAAAAATCGTCATTTGTTGGCTATGACAGGCGACATATCGCAAAAAAATAGCTTTCTTCGGTAGTGTAGACATGCACAGGCTTCGTCAATTACAATCGGGTTGTTGAATTTCTTGTCATAATTCTCGCGAAAAAAGGAGCTGAAAAACAAACATCTAGAAGATGGCTGAATCATCAGGTTTGTGAGCTAAATGTTTTTTGAGTTCTTTTCAGTAAATGAGTTATGTTTATTGAATGAGATTACATAGTTTATAGCATACGCAACTGATATTTACAATGGAAATTGATCGAATAAAGTTTTTTGATTGTTATGATAACGAATGAAAACTGGTGTCCTATATGTAGTACATTGGGCAGATATTATGCTATGAATATTAGAACTTGTACAAATTTTGCGTCTCATAACATTCATAAAGCTTATGGTCGGATCTTCTTCTGATGTTTTTCAGTCGTGAAAATATAAATTGAAAAAATTAGAAAGAAAATTTTTTCTCAGGGGATTTTCCTTAAACGTGGCTCTCGCAATGATTTGGTATGAGGAGTTTAATGTAAACACAAGTACTTTATATCCTCTCAATAATGCTTCCGACAATTTGACCGATGAGGACTCTGGAGACGGAGAAACCGTCAATATAAAAAATTTGCTAGCCTCACAAATGCAAAGTCAAGTAGAAGTTACTACGAAATGCAATTTTGATGAAGAAAAAGTAGGGTCGGAATATGAAGTTCCCTTGTGTAGATTGAAGAAGGAACTAATTGTGA
The DNA here is from genome assembly GCA_038502775.1 of Hippodamia convergens. Classification (NCBI taxonomy): domain Eukaryota; kingdom Metazoa; phylum Arthropoda; class Insecta; order Coleoptera; family Coccinellidae; genus Hippodamia; species Hippodamia convergens. Next base: position 31,892,406 of record CM076609.1, read on the forward strand.
AAACTCAAAAGAAAATGAAGAATTTCCATTATGTGAAGGAAGATTTGGTCCCTGAGAATATTTGATTCGAAAATTTCAGAAGTTTATATCGTAACTCTATATGTGAAAAGAAATGGCACTTTCCACTAATTTCTGATTGCATTGACATGGTAGTACAGAATGCTTGGCAGATCTACAAACATAATGGGGGTTCAATGGATCACTTGTTGTTCAGAAGAACTATCGCCAATGTATTATTGACTCAAAATAGGAGAAAACTGGTGTATCAAGAGGGTCATGAGTCAAAAAATCCACATTTATAACTGAGATATGATAGGCTGGATCACATGATGATTCCACAGAATAAGCAAACAAGGTACGTCAAATGTCATCTGAAGACAACAACATACCTAATGTCAAAAGTGTAATTTGAGTTTACATGTCAAGTATTTTTTGATGTATCATTCCAAGTAAAAATTTCTAATAGATGCTATATGTAGGACGGCCTCGAAATTACCTTTCTAAAATAATTTTTTTTTCAAAAATACCATGGATGTGTTTTATTGGATGCTCTGAAGTAGTTAATAACGAAAAAAATTTTAAAAATCGGTTGAATTTTTTTTGGGCATATCTGGGAAAAAAATAAGGTCAAGTTGAAAGAACAAAAACCTTGTTCTCTTAATTTTTTCAAATGTTCACTCCATCGGTCAGAGAGAACCGCTGAACCGATCGATCTACCGTTTTGGGGGCGACTTTGAGGAACATCAGGCTGTCCAATTTTTCTAAACCCTAAGCTTTTCCCCCAATGATACCTAAAAAATGGCCAAATGACATTTTTGTACTGTTTTTTCACGTTAAGGTTACAGGTAAAAAAAAAATTTTTTCATTAAAAATAAGAGATTTTTGTAGGAAATTTTCTTTTTTTGCAAAAGGAGGAACCATCTGTCGGTTCGCTGGGATCAGTAGTTCCGTAGATATCGGCAGTTGAGTGAAAAAGAATCCTTTCCCAGTCAACACAATTCCGTATCAACAACAAATCGCACCCTCGCTACGAAAGTGGCACAACTCAAAATTTACTTCTTCCGGTTTATGATAAGAATTGGATCAGATCAGATCAGAGCCTAGATCAAATCATGGAAAATTTTTACCCACATGAGTGGGTCCTCCATATATCATATAGATACCTACATATCAAAATTGGTGTTTCATGTTTCCTTTTAATTAGAAAATATTGGGCATTTGAATATTTTCGACTTTTTATTTTGAGTTTCGTCACTTTTGTAACGAGGGTGCGATATCATATATATTACAATGTTCCGTGTTACATAGCCAGGTACCCCCCTGATCTATCCTGTTACATTGAAATGAGCGCTCTATGTCCGCCTGTCGCTACATACATTGTAAAGTACCTAGTCAAAGTTTCCAAGCTCATTCTCTGATTTACTACTGTTGACTAAATTTTCTGACGAGTTTTTTTCCGAGGCATCAAAGTTTTCGTCCATTTTCGAAATAAAGCTTTAACTTTCTTTTTTCTGAAAATTTACCGTCGAAATTATTCACGTTGAGACTTTCTTTTTGTTTTATAAATAGACGTCTTCATAGTATTGTTACATGCTAGAGGTTTCTCTTTATTTTAGGCATTCCTTTCAATATATTTGCGTTATTTCGGCTTCTTTCAACGTAAAAATGTTTGTTTGAAATTAATAGGAATTGAAATTACTGAAATCCCTCTAATGAGAATTCACATAAGTTATCATGAACAAATGTTCAATTTTCATGGACACCCAATTTCAAAACTTGATTTTTCCATGTGGAGAATCAAAGTTATAGAGCTCATGATATTACCTAACTCCAAATTTGAAAAGAAATCTAGCCTTTATGTGGAGACAAGTGTGAATTTGGAAAACGGAATGCATTTTCTCAATTGAGATTTACAGGGTTTTATACCTATACTGAATTGCTAGGTATGTGTTTGTGCCCTTGAATTTTTTCTTAATTCCATATGGTTTTCGACATACTTCAAAAACTGAAAAAATAAATTGGATTTCAATAACTGGAAAAAATAGTACTGCGCATGTAGGTACTTTGTGAGGTTGTGCTACTGCTACATTTGTGTCTTTTTGAGTTAGAAATTTATATGCTACTTTTTCATGACAAATGCAAGCTGTTTCTGATGGATATATTTACCTAGAATTAATTGGCTCACACAAATTTTTTCTGGATTATCGTTTTCGAGTTATCACTCAAATTTATAGTTATTTAGAGGGCAAACCTATAATTTAATACATCATTAAATCGCAATTTTTTTTCTGATTGAAATAATATTGATTACTTTTGGTATCTTGTCTTAGTTAAAATTCGAATTTAATTCTTGAATTGTTTCTGGCATTGCTTCTAATTTGAAAGCTGTATTCTCTATAATACAAAGGAGGTCTCAATGCTATTTAGATATTATTAGATTGGACCTTGACAGTATCTCTAGAAGACCTCAACATAAAAGCAGTATATTTTCAGCAGGATGGGGCACCTGCTTCTGCTCATAACTCAGAATGCTGTTATTATGAGGGATTTTTAGAAGCAGACTATTGGCTCAAGGAATATGGGTTTGTTGGACACCTCGTTCTCCTGACTCATCAGTTTTTTCTGAGAGCATTTTTAAAATATGAGATTTACCTACCGCCAAAAAGTTATAGCGGAACTTGTTGTCAAATTGGAGGTCCGCATATGCTAAATGCCATATATCATTGAAAATAATGTGCCAAATTATGTTTAGAACATTTAAGGAGGGTTCCACAAAATTTTGATTGTCAAATCAAGAACTGTTAAGATATATGTATGAAATCACGACTGCAGCCTGCCAGTGGCAGGTGTTCCGTAGTATTTCTTTAATTCTATTGTCGAGTGTCCTCATGGTTTTTTATATGAGTTTATGGGTGAAAACCTCAACTCTTCTCATTATGTGACTGTTAACATTTTTACCTACAGTGTGTCTTTGGCTGAAAGAGCATTCCTAACAATGAAGACAGTCAAAACTTGGGCAAAGCAGGTTTTTGCTCGCTAAACATCAACATAGATCCATAGGGAGGCATTGAAAAAGTTATTGTACAATATGCAAAAATTTGTCATATCTCTCAACAATTTTAGTTTTTTTGTGAACTCTATCAATAAACAGTTTTCTTACGAACGTAGAGTGCATATTCCGATAACTATAAAAGATGTACCTGCTTTATATCAACAATAATTTCAAATATGAAATTATGACCCGCATAAAAAATACTAAAGTTGATCAAAATAGAAGACGCAATTAACTTCAAATGCTTCATATTTTCAATGTATTCATTTTAACAAAAATATAATAAATTACATCTATACACAATGGGATTTTGTTTTCATCATTTCCCTAACTCCCATTTTCACTTAGACATTTTTGTTGATTTAAGAAAAAACAAGTAACTCCAAATTGCCTTCCATAGCATTCACAGTACAAAGTCGTCCCTCTGAAAAAATCAAATATTGATTAAAATTATATAAGATGAATGTAACATCATTTGATAAGCACACATCTTAAACAATGTGAAGAAATATTTTATAATTGTTTTGATAGCAAAAGAATGAAATTTAATTACCAGTCCATTGTACTCTTCAATATGTTTTTTGATCTTTGATTGATCCACCCAAGTAACAAAGTCCTCTAGAGTTCTTGTTACTAATAAAGCTGGGTCCTTAACCAGTTCTGGTCCTATTCTGACATGTCCATGTTCTATAAATTTTATTGCACCCTTTATTGATTCTGCCATCTTATCTTAAAAAAAAAATTCTTGTATGAAAATATTGAAGTTTCACAGTTTGCAAAAAACTTACTTCTGACCATAACCACTGGCAATCTTCTACGACAGAAACAAGATGCTGTAACTTTATCTGCTAAGCTTAAATCCCATCTTGTTGGTATGAGTCCCATCACATACCTATTGGAAGAGATAAAACATGTTAGAAAAGTATTAAATCAAAATATTTTTCTCAAATATCAGTAACGAAATAGTGACCTAATTAAAACAGGTGTACAATAATGAAGTCATAGACAAAATTTAGGAGCATATTGAGGTCCATTGAAAGCACTTTCAAGTTATATAACATAATTATCCATTGTTTCAGTGGGTTGTTGGAAATATGACCTCTTTAAGGTAATAACAAAAAAAAAATGTACATAGTAGTAGTTACAATAAACCTTTAAAGGTAGGCCATTAAAACTTCCTAGAAATTAATTGTTTAGAAGAAATCAAGGATTAATTCACTATATTCCGATTCATCTTCAATCTACGTGACCTGAATAGGCTAAAGCATAGATGTACTATATAATAGTATTGTATAGTAGGTCTACCGGCAAAAGCTAACAAATAAGGTGCATAAACTGAATAAACAGTTTTTTGAATGAGAAATTTGATACGAGAGTGCGATTTAGATATTTAAAATAATTTTCTCACAATTTCTCTATTAATCTAGCACTACATTCAGTTCTGAATGGATCCTTAGGGTCAATTTCCTTGATCTTCCTAGCCAAATCTCTGATACTTCTAGCCATCTTATTGTACCTGAAAATTGTATGAATTACAGCAATTGTAATATCTTAATAAATTAAATTAACTTACGTCGTATAGTCCTCTCTTTTCTGGATGTGATATTTCTTCAGTATTTTGGCCTCATGTAAATTGTTATCCACTGACCACTCGAGGAAATCAACTTTCTTGAGAAGTTTTTTCTCATGATATTTCAATTTACGGACCATTTTTTGCGTTCGTTGTAACGAATGTTTATATACTTATGATATAAGTTCAAATATTTTGATAAATCAATGTTAATTCAATGAAAACATATAAAAACAACAAAGAGAATAAACCACCAGCACCGATAACGAAAAGAGTTCAAAAATAAAAGGTTAATTAATCTTAAAGTGAGGTTCAGTCATAGACGCGGTAACTATCTTCTTCTCACAGAACACAACAACTTCTTCTTTCCTCCTCCTATGTGCTTAGCTGAAAGAAAAGCATAGACATACCTAAAATCTAATTGTCCTCTGGCGGCGGAATCACGAAACCATTTTGTCAGTACCGAAAACGATTGATATTTATGGTGTTACCTCAAGTCGTCTACGTAAATAATACATCAATAAGTTATATATTACCGAGAAAAGTTGTACTGTAATTCATTTTGAAATGATTGGGATATTATCTAGGAATTTATTACTACGCCGGTTCTATCATCCCCTCGCACGATTGGTCATCACCTTGTAGTGGTGTGCGGGCTTGAGTAGTGATGAATCCTGAGAACCATGTTCTTAGGAAGAGCAATGACACCAAGCAAGAATAATGATTATACCCTCTTTCCCTATATCCCCCAAAGGTTAAGGGCCGTATTCATAAGTTTTATTCGGGTTACAATTTTCAAGACAGTCCTAGGATCGTTCTATAACTGCGCCGGACAGATGCGCATTCGCTTCGATACCTAGGACCGTTCTAGGACTGGTTCAAGTTTTGAAAACCCGAATGCATCAAACGATCCAAATATGAAAAGGGGAAAATAAAAGCATTTCAGTTTTCAGCACGAGAAATATTTCTTATCAACGATATCTTCATTGAAAATAATCGATGTCATTAAAATTCCGGCCAACAACCATCACGTAAAGCCCTTAAAAGCATGCACCCAGAATAATCCTAAAACAGTACCTGCCCAAGAGCGGGGACAGCTTTCGGACTGTTCTCGGACTATCCCAGGATTATTCGTAAAAACCCGAACGCAAAACAAATCAGTCCTGAAACAGTCCCCAAAAAACCCGAACGCTAACTATCGCGAACAAATTTACTGCGCAAACTCCTGACAGTCCTAGAACCATGGGCGGCGTTCGGAATCAACGTCGGACGTTGTCCGGTGTGCGCCCAAGCCAGCCCAAGCCGTTCGGAATCGACGTCGGGTAAATTTTACCCCCGTTCGGAATCACTTGGGACGAACGTCCGGATGTACAACTTTGCAACCAAGAAAATAGGTAGGTAACAATTACTCGTCTTGCGCAGATATCATTGATTTACACATTCGAATTTTAAAAGTTTGTTTTACAGAGAAATTTCTAGTATTTAGTTACTTGAGGTAGTTTATTATTTTCATTTTTCAAGATGAGTGTAATTTCAAATTTTACACACGTGATAGAGTCTAGGATATATATACTCAATGGAATAATTTATTCACAAGGAAAATGAAGTATACCTCCAAAATATTCCAGGTTTATTAAAAATGAATTATGTTCATTTACCATTATCAATACAGGAGAAAAAGTGCCAAGAACTTGTCTGTGGTAAAAAAAATATTTTTATATACATTGATAAATACATATGGTGGTGAGTTTATTATTCATCTGTTACAAATCCAAATTCAGTGTTGAAGGTAAGTATTTAGAGAAAGCAAGTAAGTATTTTCAAAAACAAGTTAAAAATTATTATCAAATGAATTTATTTCTCTTCCAGATATCAATCCAGAAGTTCCAGTGCTGGCGTTCTATCCAATTTCTTATCTGTTTGCTGAAGTTGCAATGCAACCAAATGTTTCTCAAGTGTTCTGGAAGGCTGTTATAGAGAAGTGGAGGTATGCAAACGTAAATATCATTGAAAAATGATATGGTGGCCATTATATTCATTATTAGAATTTCATTATTTTATGAAAGCACTCACGTTCATTTATTTATCCTTAGATGAAGGCTTAATTCTCGCTGATTATGAATAAGTTAGAGAATTATTCAATTTGCCAACTCTTTCATTTGTAAATACAGAAACCAAAGCAGCAAACGTGATCATCGTATGTGCAACATGGCTTTTCGAATTCAACTTTTGCAATTTACTTCATTATTTTAGAACAACAAACAGTCTAGAGATAAGAGTTTGCTTGGACCACTTCATTATTTCTTAATTATTTTTCTGATTATTTAAAAATCTGGTTTATTTGACGGCTATCTAGAAAATATTGATAACTCTGATTGAGTGCCCAGTCGACAAATAATCTAGGAAGTAGAAGTTCTCCTGATGCTAAGAAATATGCAAGACATGATAGAAACACTAAACATTAGAATCATGAATGGATTTTATATTTTTACCCTGTTTTTTACAGTGAATAAAGCTCTTAAATAAAACAGTGTATCTTTTGAAGAACATTTAATAAATACTAAGTTACATTATTATATTGTGATGGAAACCGCAGTATGGGGTATCTCAAAAACAATCAAGCATTATTTTATTGCACTACTCTGGCCAACTTGTTAATCTGCACAACATTCAATAGGTGTTATGTAATTGAATAATTCATTTTCAAAACAACTCAGAAAAAGTCTTAATCGTTGAAAACAGAAAAAATTTGTATAAAAAAAGTCATAATGTCAACAAGAATCATGAGGCAATAAATTTTCGAAGAACTATGGTATTATCATTCAGAGGTGAAATAAATATAAAGCGTATTGGAAACATTTGCTGTCTCTCCTGAAAACTTGGAATGTTGGACATACGACATATTGCAGTTTGCACTACGATTCATGCATTATGAATATTTTCTCTTCTGAGGATAGCTGCTTCATCATCATGCCTGGTCTTGCTCCATAGAATGTTTTATCAAAATTAATTTCTGTAACTGATATGCATCATCCTAAAATCATTATTATTACTGATAATATCTACTTCCAATATGAATACCACTTACCTCACTGATTTTGGGTACATTCCTCAATAAACGAATATCAGCACAAGTGCTGATCCTAGATTTTACAATAAATTTGGCTACAAACAAAATAGCATGAACAAGACTGCATACTTCCTCAAGATCGGCCAGGCCAATTCAATGGCCACCGTTGATACTTTTAGCTTCATCAGCAATGCTGTATCTTATTTCCTTTGTGAATGCTCCACCTCAAAAAAATGGAAAGTCTATTTATCACATATATTACAGTAATGTAGTATGTTTACTTACATTTCCTTCTTCCACGGGAGGAAAATCTCAAGGGAGTCATCTCATTTTTTTCAAGGTGGTGTATATTAATACCCTCAATCTTATTTATTTCCTGCGAATATAATCCAACTACTTCTGCATTCGTTCTAGAAATTTAAATAAAATAGCCACTTTAAGTATTCACTGATAGAAAATTGAATTAATTAAGATATCTTCATACTCTTGATATATCATTTGAAAAAATATTAAATTAACCTCACGTTGCAGTTGGAAATTAGAAAGAGAGGGAAGATAACACCCGACGTTGTTCGAAAACGATCGGCAACATTTCAAACAACTGAGTGCGCCCAGCGTTCGACACACGCACTTTATCCGACGTTGATTCCGAACGCCGCCATGGAGGTAAAGGAAGTGGAGGGGGCATAACGTTTGAAAAGTGTCACCAAAACAAATCCGGATTTGGCACCTCAAGATGGCCGACCTCGAGGTATTTTAAACTGTAGGTTCTGCAATTTTCGTTTTATTTATTATTCGTTCGTTGGTTTTGGCAGTTGTATGTAGTGGAAAAACATAAAAGAAATGGTTTCTGGTACAGCATATGCTGATCTTACTCGCCAATTAATGATGAAAAGCTAAATTTTTTGACGTTTGTGAATACCATTAATTATTGTTGCATACAATTTTAATTGATAAGGGTACACGAGATAATTTCATTGTGATACCTATTTGTTTCATTGCATATTATCGAATTTGTATGTACGTAAATTGAAAAAAAAAATAGAATGTATGATTAGTGAACAGGAACAAATTATTCATTCCTTACGTAATTCAACTCACCAATTCAGTAGAAGCAATTTATTGTTCATGATATTTTGACTCCTTGATTTGTTTCGATCATCATTTATTCATCTTTTGGTCGTTAAAAGAGAATCGAACAAACTTCGAATTGTAAAAATTCAAATATACAAAATTCCCGCCTCAAATTTGGCTCCGCAACATGGCGGATTTTTGGTGACACTTTCATAGCAAGGGAAACATAGGATATGGTACCTTCCCTTCTTCTACCTCCATGCCTAGAACAGTAATTGTGTGAACCCGAATAGAGCTATAGTCAACCCTCTAGACAAGGGTCAAAGATACTCGGTACTCATCCTCAGTGGCCATTTCATAAAGCGAACTCGACATTCAATCCTTACCTGAGTGAAAAATAGGTTTGACAACATCGACAAATGCGCATAAAATTCAAGGGATTTTTTCCCTCAAGGGGCATTTCGAGACATCATATTGAAACATTATTTGGGCAGCGACAGATTATTTGGGCTGTTTCCATTATCTATGTGGTTAGTTGTTACCGACGTTTCGCAAAGAAGCATTCGCCTGCTGTCTTCAGGGTTTTATTGGTCCTGAGTAGGGCCGGTTTTTGCCAAACTTGTTCTGTCTGGACTTATACGCTTCATACTTTTTCAATTTCGCAATCACAGTGTGGGGATTCGAACGCGAGTTATCCGAGGTGCAATTTCCGTAATTCCACTCACTCTCACCACTAGTCTACAGAAGCAGGGAACCTTGACTCTATCTACCTGCGCAGTTGGTATGCGCAGTAGGTTAGGTGAGGTCTGGTTCATGTTGGGATTAATTGCTTCCTTGGGCCGAGTTCGTCATCCTCAATTCAGATCTTAGTATGGGCACCCAGACAATCTTCATTTCCAGCCGGACTCAGCCAAGGAAGCAATTAATCCTAACATGAGATTAAAAATGTAAAATGGATATCGGCAATGCTGAAAGGGCGAACTGTCACAGCCTATCTGGGAGAAACTGAGTTGACAGTGCCCTCAATAAGGAGGGGTATTTTCACCCCTGCTGGGGTGCCTGGTCATGGATGGTCTCTTGTAGAAGCTTACGGCGGACGGTTACAACGCTCTGGCATATGCTGACGATATAGTGGTAATTGTGAGAGGTAAGCATAAAGGCATACTGAGCAGCCGAATACAATCTGCCCTCAGGATAATTGAAAGGTGGTGTGAAGAGGAGGGACTGATATAATCAATCCGTCCAAGTCAACCCTGATTCCCTTCACTACAAGAAGGAATCTTAATCTAGAGCTCCGATCTCCGATTCTGAATTGACAAACTTTCAACTTCTCCAGCGAGTGTAACTATCTGGGAGTCATTCTGGACAGTAAGCTCAACTGGAAGATGAATGTGGAAAAACCCTTCCCAGAGCCACGGCGGCCATGTGGGCCTGCAAGAGCCTCTTTGGAAAAACATGGGGGATGAGACCAGAAATGGTACTGTGGTTATACACTGCAGTAGTACGCCCCGTTGTAGCATGGTAGACAAAAACTGAAGAAGCCACTACTTGCAACAAGCTACAAAAGTTGCAGCGACTAGCTTGTGTTGGGGCTACAGGAGCTATGTGTACAACTCCGACAGCAGCGCTCGATGTCCATACTTGACTTGCCTCCCCTACATCTATATGTAAGGAAATGTAGCCTGCTGGGAGCCATCAAAATATCCCTCAGGGGGAACATCCTACCCAAAAACTGGGTTGGACATATGAAGATACTGAATCAACTAGACTCAAGCCTCTTGGCAAAACCATCAGAAGTGATGCAAATCATATACGATTTCGAAATGTCATTCGAAACGGTCATAGGTGACCGTCTTAGTGCAATGAACTTCGGGAATCGTATAGACAAAAGGTCATCCATATGGTACACTGATGGATCAAAAACAGAAAGGGCTACAGGTATTGGGGTATGCGGACCTAAATTAAGGATGTCCAAGCCTCTTGGAAGTTAACTCTCTGTTTCACAGGTAGAGACACTAGCTGTCTACACCTGCGCTCAACAATGTCTTCAAAGGAATCTCAAAGGAGCGCACATACATATCACACGGACAGTCAGGCCACTCTGATATCACTGGAATTATACAGCCAGGTCTCGGCTGAAATGAGAATGCCGTAATACCATAAAGCAACTGGCCAGAGGCAATAAGTGACTCTACTATGGATACCAGGACATTGTGGTATAAAAGGAATCGAAATAGCAGATGAACTCGCGAAGAGAGCTTCAAGGCTGAAGGCTGTTGGACGTGAACCTTTCTGTAGGCTGGGAAAAGACCAATACAAGAAGCAGTCCACCAATGGGAAGCGGCAGACAAAACAACGCTCCATAGAAATACTCCTAGACTTGCGCAAGCTAAAAAATTTGTGGAATTCTCGCCGACCTACATTAGGAAGCTCATAAAGCTGCCACGAGCTGAGCTTCGAGTAATGGTAGGTCTGCTGACGAGACACTGTCGATACTAATATCTCTTGTACCGCATGGGAAAATCAGCAGATGAAACCTGCAGGCTATGTGGATCAGTGTAAGAACCGGCTGAACACATGGTCTACAAGTGGTACACAGTTGGTGTGACTCACGAAATTTGACAGATTTCGGAATTTGAATTGATTTGATTTGAAAACTGATAGGATCGGAGGTTAGTACTGACCATGGACTTATCATTAGGATAAAAGGTCTTTGGTATTGACAAACAAAAAACGAAAAATATAACTGAAAACAATGCGGTAATGAATTCATTACAGCACTACTTTCATTACTGCAATGAACTCATTACGATACTGAAATAGAGAAAATATCTTCTAATACTCGTTGCAGAAGGCAATTCCAAAACTCATGCTATCGAAAACTTTGCATTCGTATTGGAATAGGAGCTCATTCTGCAACTTGTTCGCAGAGTACAAGTACATTACTGCTCAGTATGGCTCAAACGAGGCAGTTATTTCCGATGGTTATCCCGTAGATCATGTACAAAAAAACACGAAAAGTTCTGAGAGTTTTTGAAGATCAAATTCACACGTATCGAGAGAGCAAATTGCTGATGAGAAAACCATGACATGTTGCCAACAAAAAGGGAAAATCACAACATTCAAGAAGTCCAAGCAGAGGAAGATACTGACAGGCTCATCATCACTACAGCTGTGACTGCTACCTCTACCTTTGATATAGTGATAGTTTTTGGTGAGGACAATGACTTGCTGATCATCTTTACTGCGATCTCAAACCAACATGAAATTTTTTACCAGAATGTGGAAGAGGCAGAGAATCTGATGTCATATATTCCAGTACACTTTTTCAAAATCCTCTTTGAAACCAGAGCTTTTTCGCTTCATCCATGCCTTTAGTGGTTGTAATTCAGCATTATGCTTCTTTTGCTTAGAGAAGAAGCAAAATGATGTCCACAGTGGAAAAATCTGGACGTTGAAAATTAAGCTGCTATTTTTCTCGATACCAATTCTACACCTGCCGGGATAGCAGCAGCGAAGCATAATTACTGCATATGGTGGCAACCCCAACCTTGATGCATTGCGGTATCAACTATTCGCCAGGAGTGCGAGGAAAACCAACTTCAATCTCGCTAGGTTATCTCGTACTTGAGGCTCTGCCGGATTTCAGTGATTTCACCTTTTGCAACCATACCATCAGGTGAAAACTTGTCCTTGCATAAGGAATACACATTACATATATCATTGATCAAGTTCTATTCTCATGTACAATCTTCTCACAGGTTAGGGCGTGGTTGGGGGTGGATATCAGCGCCACAAAGCCTCAAACCCAAAAAGATTACCAGAGATACGGCCCCACAACATCTCTTGCGGATGAGTTTTTGTGGCTAACGAATGTTGAGGAAACGACTGCAGCTGCAGTTTCGTTTCTTATCCTTCAAACTCCTCATTTTCTTCTTCAACGTAATTTTATAAAAGTACAGGGCTTCGACAGTATAATCAAGGAGAAACGTGATAATTGCAAAAAATTGCGAAATTCGAAAAAAATTATAAATTTTGAAAGACTTTATATTATAGAAAACTATTGAGTCTACAGAGACAGTTCTGGTATCATATTGTAGGAAATTTAGTTCACTTTGAAAACGCCCTCGGGAAGTTTTTCAAAAACTTGGTCTTTGATATAATCGACAAAATTTTTTCGTGTTTTTTTTCATTTTTGATGAAGTTGGGTTCACTAGGCCAACATCATACACAAGTGCGCAAAAAAAATCAGAACTACCGGATTTGTCGCGTGCTGGGATGTATATAGTTACTGGAGAATAGAAAATGGAGAATTTGGTTTGGAGATTGCCGTTCATGAATGAATCATCGAGAATTGGAAATGACACTTCATCAGACATCTGACGTTTGTTTTCTGTCCCGTCCCTCCTACTTGCCGAAAAGAGGTTAATCTCCTCAACATAAAAACTGAAAACAGTTACTTTTGCAATTAATTGTTTTTGTGATGAATGGAAATTGTCGTATCACATTCAACCAAAATTGAGAATTCACATTCCTGAAATAATTGCAAATAGTTCTTGTTTATTTAAATCATATTCATGACAGCTGGTAAAACGATACTTTATTAAGAAACGGATCAAATGTTCCGTTGACTATCGAAACCTTATAATTTCGAGCTCATCGGTCATAAACTGGTGTTGTGTAAAATATGTATTTTAAATGAATTATAAATCTTCTAGTCTCCATATAAACATGTCTAGGAATAATTTAGATGGTTCACGAAGCTTTTCATCGAACAGCTGCAATAGTACAGCTTCGGAGTTTGAAATTGTTGAAAAAATTGAGAATGGAATCGAAGACCTATCAGTAACTAAAAGCACAAAAACTTCATTATCTACAGCTAAAACTCAGAAAGCAAAGAGGATAAGATTTTATCACAATGGAAATAAATTTTTTCCTGGCGTTGTAGTTCCCGTTAACAGTGACCGATACAGATCTTTTGATAGTTTGACTACTGAATTAACAAATTTACTCACTAAAAATGTAACGTTGCCGAATGGAGTGAGACATATTTACTCCATGGAAGGTAAAAAGGTGAGATAGGTTCTCGTTAAACTAAGCCTGTGATCTATTTCATACTATCCAAGTTGAAATGAATGTTTTTATTATAGATAACCAATATTGATGAATTAGAAGAAGGAAAAGAGTACATTTGTGCTGGTAAAGGAGAGGCTTTTAAAAAGGCTGAATATTCTAAAACTGATACTCTCCGTTCAAATAAGAGAAAATCAGCTAACAAACAACAGAGTAATACATCATTACCTAAAGTAGTCCCTCCAAATTGTATACGCCCTAGAATTGTTACTCTTATCAGAAATGGCATAAAACCTAGAAAGGTGAGTTGTGCTGGGGTATAGTTCTGATTTGAAAAGAAATTGTTTTTCTGAAAATATTTCTGAATGAGAGGTCTTTCTTCTTGTTTTTGCATATTGTTGCTTATGGAAGGATCAGAACGATTGTTGAATATGATTCATCACAGTTCGTATGCTTCTATGACTAGAAAGTATAGAGCTTGTGTCTTTCAGTTCTCATGTATCCTTGCTGATTACAGCCATTTCAAATCATCCGTTAACTTTTTTAAATGATATTTTTGACATTTGTTTTATAACAGTTTTTACAATATCATTAAAAACATGAAAGAACCCAACTGCTAACATGCTCTTAAGAATTTTTTAGTGTTCTTATTGATTATGCTGAATGTCTTGTACCTTTTCATATTCTCTGACCTTTCAATTGAATCTGCGTCTGCCTATAGGATCACTCTAACTAACTTTCAGCTGGTGTATCTATCAATTTCAAAATTCAAAATTAATTTGATAGCATAAATAGAATCAGTTCCGATTCAAGAGTATTTGGAGAGTAAAGATTTGGAAACAAGCTTCCTATTCTCTTTTAATAAAGAGGTTCAATAATTTTAATAATGAGGTGGGAAAACTATTTCCTGAAAATTATTAAACAACTGAACAGCATTCACTTTAAAATGTGATTTAAAGTTGGAGGTGGTTGTGGAAGTGGCTAAGAGATAAATCTGTTTTTTTATAACATTTAATAATAACAATAATGAATCTTATTCCCAGATGTTTTCTGCTACACAGATTCAAATGAAAATGTGGTCAAAATGAAACTACATGATATGTGGTTATTAAGAATTATCAGATGAAATAAACACAAAATGAATATGCTGTGTAGTTAAAACTTATAAATCTATGTTAAGGAAAAACTGCCTGAAAGAAATGCTGATGTTTCGATATATTATTTTTCTCTCTCTTTATTGAAATTTACAATCTACTTTAAACATAAGTATTAAGTAAATATGATGTTGGTTGTGACAATGGGAAGACATTAAACATTTTAATGCTTCATTCTACATACATTTTTAAATTAAGTCATTTGGCCAGGTTCGTTGTAGTCTTCGGATTGTAAGCGGATTTTCGGCAAGTTGGTCAATTAGCTGGTTTGTGTGTCCTTCCAATTTCTGGTGGTAGTTTCTTGAGTACCGTTCGACTTCCTCAGTGATGTATGGTATGTTTAGGTCTTTGTGGATGGTGAAGTTGGAAACGTACCAGGGTGCATTTACCAGTGCTTGTAGTATTTTTGTTTGGAGTCTCTGTATAATCTGAATATTCGATTTTTTAGCACATCCCCAAAATTGGATGCCGTATGCCCATATTGGTTTGATTATGGCTTTGTATATTGTAAGTTTGTTTTGAAGGGTCAGTTTAGATTTTCTACCTATGAGCCAGTACATTTGCCTGAACTTCATATTAATTTGTGTTTTCTTAGTTTGTAGGTGATGTTTCCAAGTGAGTTGCTGGTCTAGGTGTACACCAAGATATTTGGCCTTTCGACTGGTATATTCTTCCCAAACATTCGAACTGATGGACATGTTTTCTTTTTAGTTGTGAAGGTGACCTGCACGGATTTTGCTTCATTAATGCTCAGTCGCCATTTTCGATGCCATTTTTCGAGGTCATTTAGATGTTGTTGTAGATGTTCGGAGGCTGTTGTGGCATCTTCGTGAGATGAGAGTAGAGCTATATCATCTGCAAAGGAGTCTATTGTGGTGTTTCTATTTTCTGGTATATCAGAGGTGTAAATTATATATAGGAACGGACCCAGTATGTTCCCTTGTGGTACTCCCGAGTTGATTTTGTGTGACGTTGATGATGCTTCTCCGAATTTTACATTAAAATAACGGTCTGCTAGGTATGATTTCAAGATAAGGTAATATGGTTGAGGTAGGAGATTCTTTAGTTTATATAGCAATGATGATTCAGTTCTATGTCTTGCTTCAGTCTCTTTAGAAGTAGTTTCTCGAATAATTGTTCCATGATTGGTAGTAAACTTATGGGCCTGTATGACCCCACTTCGTGTTCTGGTTTATTCGGTTTTGGTACCATTATTATTTCAGCGCACTTCCATATGGTTGGAAAATAGGCAAGCTCATCATTCTATTGAATATTGAATATTACGGTGAGAAGTACGATAGGTTTTTTCGGTAGTTTTTTCATTATTTCCGCCGTAATGAGATCATAACCAGGTGCTTTCTTGTTTTTTAGTTTTCTTATTTCGCTTATTACTTCTTTTGTTCTGAAGGGTTTTATTGGTACAGATATTTGGCATGCAGCATCCAGAAACATATTAATTTGAGAGTCGTCAATGCCGGGGTTGGGTTCATTCGGGGTGAAGACTTGTGCCAGATGTTCAGCAAAGATGTGAGACTTATCTTCGTCTGAGATAGCCCAGCGTCCATTTTGGTTTTTAATGGGAGATTTTCTTAATGTCGGTCTTCTGAATTTTTTTGTGGCTTTCCAGATACTATATTTAGATTTATGTTTTCATTCAATATTTGCTGAAAAACGTGCCAATTCGTTCGATTTGTTGTCAGTGTTGGTTTGGTTTCTCTCATAATGGGTGTTGGTACTTAGTGTTATTGTGACTGGTGAGTTCGATATATTTAAAATGGAAACGTTGAAATTTCTATCAAGAGGATTCCTGAGGTTGAGAGAAACACTTCTTTTGAACGAAATTATTTCGTTTTCAATGTTTTACTACAGAGTGATTCAAGAAGACCGTTCATTCAAAGAAAGACTCGGGATAAGCACTTGAAATTTTCTACTTGAGCTTTGTTAGGAGAGATGAATTATTGGAAAATTTTCAGATTTGTTTGACTTTGTTTTTCATAAGAGATATTCTCCATTAAGTTAACTATAATTAACTCTAGCTGAACCTATGGGGTTTCCACGTTAAATAAGAATCCATACTCACTCACTTCTAGGATTTTAATTTTTGTTCTGCTGGTACAGTCTTTCTGCCAGACTGACAGACGGAGCCCCCACTTTATTCGTATTTATGCTGAATGTCATAAGAGATGTTTTATTGGAATTTAAAATTAAAAAATTTTCCTCACTCCATTTCTTCATCTCATAGTAAACATATATTCCTCTCAGAAAATTCCTACATGTTGGATTCCTCAACAACAACAGAGGTGTAATCAGCAAATTGAACCAACATACCATGCTCTGTAAGCAGAGTTGGTGGCTGAAGATTCACATATAAAAGAAAGAACAAAGGTCCTAGGGTGGATCCTTGTGGAACACCCTGTGTAATATACGTTTTACTTGACTTTGACATCACATCATCTTGAGTACTTAATATTTACAAATTGAAACCTATTACTGAAAAACTACCTTTATAAATCCAGTGCCATATCCCTTATTCCAAAGACTTCTAGTGAAAGTTTATGGTTGACCATGTTAAAAGCTTTTGACATGTCAAAATATAGTACAGCTGATATCTCCTTTTCACCAAGACATTAAACTATATTGCATTCTTAATTGTGTTTTTTTCAGATTCTACGTTTATTATTGAACAAACGTAATTCATCAAGTATGGATCAAGTGCTTGGCGCATTGACAGAAGTTGCTAACTTAGACTCTGGGGCAGTAAGGAAAGTTTTCACCTTAGCAGGTCAATCAGTTACAGATTTGTCACAGTTCTTCTCTGAAGAAGATGTATTCTTTGTCTGTGGTAATGAGAGATGCACGCAAGAGCATTTTGAATTGGATTTTGAGGAGAGTAAATCAATACAACAATACAAAAAAACGCCTGGCCTTAAGAATGGGTATGTTAGTCCTTATAGATACTCTCATTTTTCACTATTATTAATTGAAATTTATTCTGGGAGGATTCTGCCCTTTCTGAAACCTTTTGAAGTTTTCACTCCTAGTCTTATTGAAACCTATTCAAGTAATGGAAATGTTCATATCTGGATTCTTGCACTTAGTTGTCACAGCCAAATTATTAGAAAATACTACTAGCCTAACAATGAAAGAACAATAAAAATTCAAACTATAATTAGAAGTAACGTTTTGATTGAAGTGTTCATTAAACTGCTTTCTTCATCAGACCAAATTGCTAAATCTTCGCAATCATTGATTTGTCAATTTGTCAATACAGGGGCATTAACCTATTTAATTTCGAAATTTTCCTATGTCAATTATTTTTTCAACAAAGTAATTTAAGTATGTTTTGCTGGCCTAGAAACGAAATTGGTACATTTTTATTACCAGACCCAATTTTTGATTATCAAAGAATGATATTAGATAAAATTAACAAACAAAAATTTAGATTTGATCTCTTATCATGCAAACAGTATTGTTTGTGTATATTTATTTTGTTTCACCTAATTGTAAATGGGTGTCATAGCGATTATACATTTTAAAAAAAAATCTTATCCTTAAGGGCCATTTACACCAATTTACCTTAAAATTATTACTCAACTAAGCGTCCCTTCAAGTTAATGGCCGCTTTAATTTATTGACAGTTGCACGATTGTCATCCAACAGAATCTTAATTAAGGGTCTATTCTTCTTCTCAAGGTACCATCTTCATTCAATGAAGATTGGACCCAATCTCGGCAAATCTGTTTTGGTTTTTAGCAATCAGGAAGCACTCGTTCGTACCAGTCCAATCACAAATATTTTTCAGCCAGGTGTATTTTCTGCTTCCAACGCCTCGGCAACCTTCGATTTTACCCTCCATTATCCACATGACCTAGACAGGCCCTTCCTCTCTGTGTCCTTCTCAACACCTTGCAATTGGTGTCATGACCCTTAAATATATATATATATATATATATAAAAAGCCATTCTATTGGTTGGCTGTCATTTCCCTAACCTAACTTTATTGTCATTTTGACGCTTTCATGCATCCGTCAACATTAGATTGGCTTGTTCAAATTCCAATTTCTTTGGTTTATATATGGGGGATGATTTCCCTTCATTAGAGATCTGTAGCGATCTTCGAACATCTGAAGTTGCGAAAAATCATTGCTTGGTTGGCTGAACCTCTCTACCCAGAGAAAATTTATTATTCATTGAAGGAATCTCTAAGGACAAAGGATATTGCAGTCGGTTTTGCATTTATGCCAATAAATGCAAGACAGTCTGTTTTTTCAAGCGGAACCTTTGGAAAAAAAGACATCATCCAATGCATTGCAATATGAATGTCTTTTATATATTCGCTTAGGAAATCATAGTTCAACAATTTCAACTACTTCCAAGCCATCATGTAAGTTGATAGAAAACAACAAATGTTCTGGAGTCATTTTATGAGCTTGACAAATTACAGGAGCACCTAAATAAGGTTAGTTTTAGCCATCAAAATGTCACTTAAACAGCTGGTACAACGTAATTTAAGTCAAGGGTTCATTTTAAGGGAAACTTAACACTCAGTGAGTTTGGTGTAAACAGCCCTAATATTTACAATTGGTAAAGTTGTAATATGTCATATGCATACATATTTTCTGAATTTGGCTTTTACAAAAGGACGAAAGGATATTCGTTCTAATAGCCCGGTCATATGGTAGTTTTGACAAAAAAATTAGTGTAGAAGGTTCCTCGAAGGATTCTTGTTTTTCGTAGTGCTGAATCCGAATATGAAGTTTGCCAACAAAGAAAATGACGGCTTCACAGTGAAAATAGCAAGAAAACGGTTTTCCAACTAGACACCTGAAAGTATTGTGTACAATAATATGCCAAAAAGTTGCTCTTTTTCAGCGTGCTTCAGCACAGGATACCGCCGGGTATCCTGCAATCAAAAACAAACAGTTCCTAGTGCATTTTGAAGAAAATTTTGTCTACTTTAATTTTGTAAATAATGAGAAATTCACTAGGTTGCGTATTTTTCAACGAGCTATTTTGTGAAAAAAGTCCGAAATCTTTAGGCTTTTTACGATTTTTTGTTGGTAAACTTTAGATTCAGATTTAGCACACTGAAAAACAGAATCTGTCCAGAAGCCTGCTACCCGAACTTTTTTTGTCGAAACTACCATTTGACTGGGCTATTAGAACGAATATTCAAATGATTGGACTTTAATTTGATTTTATTTAAGGCTATATAAAAACTGATGCCATACAATGTTCTTGTGATTTTGCCCTTTTTCTCTTTACTACTTGATAAACATGATTTATCGACTTTATAATAGATTTACAGAGATTTGCATTATTAATTACATAATAGATAGTTTTTCTTATAAGATTTTATAGTATAGGTGACTCTACAGTCATAGTTTTTATATTCTTTTAAAAAACTAGGATAGTGTTGGAAGCACCCACGTCTTGAATTCAAAATTCTTTTGAATTTTCTGTGGAAAACTGTTTTTCTTATAACAACGAACATTAAAATTTGAATGCATATCTGTTTTCCTGTTTTTAATTTGATTTCATTCACTTCATTTTTCCATAAAGGCAGTCTCTGAGACTTTTTCTTGTTCGTCATTTCTCAACGAAATCGCGTAATTGACTCTTATTACTGCAATATCAAATATCTTGAAAATACTAGAACTCCATAACATCTGGATGAATTTCAAGATTGAAGTAAGTATTTTTCGAGGAAATCTATTACAATTTTGTTTTTATTTTCTTAATGGTTTTTGGCTTTTTTTTATGTGTACCAAGTTTCGCACGCTCCAATTATTTACCTTTCAACCTTTAATATCTATTCAATTCTGAGAATCCTCACAAGCAACAAAAATAGGACACCCTTTATATATGGTCATCAACAATGTTTCATCTACATGCCATTAGGGCATTCAATAATCTTTGTTTTTTTCAGAAATGGACCTAAACCAAAAATGCCCAGAAAATCACTGAATCGCACCTATGTCTCAGAAGAAAGTATATTGGAAAAATTGAATGAAAATATAAATTCTTGTTTACCTTCCCAATTGAAGAAGAAATATACTGTCGGTAGATCAATTGGAGATGGTAATGCCATTTTTCATTACCTCATGCACCATTTAATTAGAACATTTCAATTTTAGGTAACTTTGCTGTAGTTCGACTATGTAAGGATAATAGTGACAATAAAGAATATGCATTGAAAATTATAGATAAATCTAAATGTAAAGGAAAGGTATTTATTATTCTGTATATATCAGACAGGAATATCTCATATTCAAATATTTCAGTTCTATTTATTGAAAGTTTCATTCATCTTCCATAGTTCTATCTGGCTACTCCATCACTGGCGTCATATATTTTTATTGAAGTTTTTTTGAATTACAACTTTCATCAAATGAAAAGTGATATTCAATACTTGGTCTGAATCATAATCAAATAATTGTTCATAGGCAGCAACGTGTAGGACTAAATTCAAATCCCCTTATGGGAAATGCCCCTCAGAGGGCTTGTCAATTTGACATATATTTTCCTCTCGTTAGCTAATGGTTTGCAGTAAAATGGGACTTTGCTGAAATTATAACAAAATTTTTCATCCTTTTATTATATCTGCAAGGTGTTGAAATCTTCAAGTCTTTCTGATATTTGTCTGTAAGTTTTTGGGATATCAAAAGTTTGAAACTAGATTAAGGACGCTACAAAGCCAATTTCATTCGAAAACATTTTGATTCCCTTGTCAAGGAGATGAATTTTAATGATTCGAAGATAAAAATCCTATTTCATCTTCCAATAACACATTATTTTAGGTGAGTCAGCAGTAGGCAATATTCTATGCACTGTTTATTTCTTCTATGTTCACCTGTCATGCTTTTGCATTTCCGTTAGGTATTTGAATTCGATATTTGCTTATTCAATTTGGAATGACTTGCTCATTTTTTGCTGGAATTGAAAAAGAAAATACCTGAAATGGTTTCTTATTCATTCATAGAATTAGTAGAAAATAATTTTATGAATAAAAATGTAAGACATTTTCATGAGGACATCCTCAGTAGTGTTGGAAGAAAAATCGCCTATTGAAAATAAGTACAGCCGATCAGCTACATCCAGTTACTGTGAAAACTGTAGAAATGGACAAAGCTGAATTCCAAGTATTCAGTAATAGCTAATTTTCACGTTCAATTGTATGGGGAGTAGTAAAGTGCAACTTCCATAGTCTAAATCTGTTCACTATCAAATGTTCTAGGCGGTTCACTAAATAATTAACTGCCCAGAAAAAAATTTTGTTCTTGATTTTGGCCATTCTAAATTTCAAATTCTTTGTTATATAGACAGATAAATATAAAAGGATGCACTTTGAATTTTCATAATAGAGTGATGAGACTTTCCATTGAATTTTCGAATATATCCACCATCAAAAGTTATCTCTGAATGTTTGGTCACCAATTTACAAAAACCATGTATCTACAATGATCAGAATTTTCGCCTAGAAGGATTACTTTAGAAAATTTTGTGGATAATCAATTTTCAGGATTTCTGGAAGACATTTTTTTTCTGGAAAGATAAAACATGTGGTATATGCAATGTAGATTACCTCCTCTTTTTCTCAAGAGCTATTTATGCTGAAAAGTAGATTGGAAGAGGATTCAATTCCATGGGCGCCACCAGACTCAAATTATATCAATTTATATTTCTAGGGGCAATGGTTTATTCTACTATTAATTATTAACTGAAAATTGGGTTTCTTCTGTTCTTCAATTTATTAAAGTCTATCGCCTTTAAAAAAAAAATGAGTGAAATTAGCTTCTTCGATAGATATTGGAGATTTCAACCCCTTACATATATAGTGTAAAAAAAAATGCTCAAAAGAGCTTTGACAAAAGTGGAATTACAGCCCAGTTACATTGTATCACAATCACTAGATTTCAAGAAAAAAAAAAGTTATCAGGAAAAATGTAGTTTTTCAAGTATGTTCTCACCATCCCTGTCATGTGTACTATCTCCCAATAAATAGGTGTAGTAGCCATTGTGACCTCGTTGCGATTATTACTGACAATCTTATGTTTCTTATGAAAATTTAGCCATATTTTTAAATGAGACATACAACACATGTATTGGCTTTATAAACTCATTTTAGGAAAGAATCATACACTTCAACATAGAATTATCAATTTTTTTCTCATTTCATGAATTCTAGTGTACTATTTATATAAAATATCAATATTCATTTTTCTTTTAGGAGGATATGATTGAAAATGAAGTTAAAATATTGAGAAAAATAAGTCATCCCAATATAATGTCGTTGATAAGTGATCAAGATACAAAAAATCTATTGTTTTTGGTTTGCGAATACGTGCAAGGTATGTTTTTCGAAAAATTTTCTAAGAGAAATATCATATATTTCCATTCACTTATAGGAGGGGATCTCTTCGATGCAATTGCTCTAGCCCAAAAATTCTCAGAGGAGCAAGCTGCCTTATTAATTAATCATTTGGTCTTAGCATTAGCCTACTTACATAATATAAATATTGTACATCGGGATGTCAAACCTGAAAATTTATTGGTGAGTTTCAAGTAACAATTTCTAGTTCTCTTATTTGAACTTTCTACAAAAATATTTAATTTTCAGTTACCATTTAGAAATTTCATGAGAATTGTTTTGTAGGTTGAGTTTGAGAATGACAGGATAAGAACATTGAAGTTAGCTGATTTTGGTCTAGCTTGTGAAGTAACTAAACCACTTTATACAGTTTGTGGGACTCCTACTTATGTAGCACCTGAAATTTTAGCTGAATCAGGTTATGGATTAAAGGTGAGGTTTAAGTATATACGATATTTTAATAAAAAAATATTTCAAATATGAATTTGATAGGTATTGGGATTGTCGAAAAACTCATTTTGTTTGAATAATGCAATTTGAATTAGTTGTTTCAAAATAATTTATCATCAAAGATTCAAATATGGGAACATTGTTTACATAGCTTTATCCTATTGTGCTTCAATATACGCTATTTTATTTAATTCAATAAGTATTTCAAGTTTTTATTCAATTCTTATTGTTGTATGTCATTCTGTCAGTTTTGTCAATTCAAAATTGGCAGTACATTTTTAAAGCATTATGATTATGAGTTTTTATTCAAAATGAATAAGTTCGAGATGATGATTTTGAAATGGTGGACGAGTTTTGTGATTATGGATTCTGGATTTTTCCCAGAATTCTAACATAGGTATACCGTACGACATGATACACTTTTTTCCTTTGTTTCTCAATTTCTATTTCTGAAAATCGGAACATTTTATAGGCTCATTAGACATTATATTTTGACATTTGAAAGAAAATTACTTCCATCTTTTCCTGCAATGACATCAACTTTATAAATGATTGTAACAATGGATTTGGCTTTGGATTATTGCTTGTCGCTACAAGGAGATGTTTTTCTCTAATACTAAGAATTTTCTTTATATTCCATTAGTTTTATGAAAGAACTTGCAGTTTTCACACATAGGGGACTGCAAACGAGGACAGTTTACATATGAAACGTCAGGATAAGAACATTTCAAATCCTCGTATGAGGTTACAATCATTTATAACAATCCAATCATACGATTCAAGAATTCAGTTGATAACGAAGATACCCCATATATTATAAAAAACGGCGTATGCAAAAAGAAACAGTAAGTCAACATTTTTTCCAGACATGCCTTAAGTGCCTTCTAGTTTGAATATTCAATTTTTCAAAGTTCAGAAATTTAACTTGTAAAACACAAAAAAGATAAGAAAGGAGTACTATCACCCTCATATAGACAGATTGAAAATGTAAATAAGAATAACATGACGTATGCTGTGAATAAAATACATTTTCCACTGTGTAAGAAAAAAGAATAGAATGCGAAATATTACAGAGAATGACAGAAGATTTTTAGTGAATGTGTGTCAGTTCATTTTTCTCCATCCAAATGGATATTTTGCCAATGTCACTTTTCATATTGTTATTTATGTAGATGTTGAAAATACCGGAACTGCTCCGTCTGTCCAACTAGAATTTGACGAAAACCATTCACTTGGTTACAATTTGCCAGAAAACATTGGCAAAAATCCATGCGGTGTTCAAAATCTCCTGGTCTGAAATGATGAAGTCTTCTAGTCCCTTCAAAATCCTCCATTCTTGGTAGGCCTGTTGATATTTTCAAATTTCGCGTTGTCGTTTTAGGATTATTTTCAACAGAGTTAAAATTTCTGGTTTCATTCACTCAATAAGAAGGAAGGCCCTTTTTTTGTAACTACAGTTGAGTCATGGGGGCTTGACCCACGCCAGTCGAGAAAATCTTTCAATTTTTAATTTTTCTCAAATTGTTCATTTTTTTTTCAAATTTTTTCTAATCAATGGGGGGGGGATTAGTCACCAATAACCTCCCCTCCCTCGTTACGGTTCTTGGTTCTGCCAGCTATGGGCACTTCCACAAGGTGTGTGTCTTCTTCTGAACCATATAGACTGCACAATTCCATCTTTCCCATGCGGTACAAACTATATTCGTATCGATAGTGTCCAGTCAGAAGACCCATCATTATCCAAAGTGAATGCTTTATGAGGTTTCTGGTGTAGGTCGACTAGAATATCACACAAATTTCTTTGCCTGAAGAAGTCAAGGATAATTCCTTCAGAGCATTGTTCTATTTTTCGCTTCCCATTGTTGGACTGCTTTCTCATGTTGGTCCTTTCCATGTTGGTCCTTTTCCATCCCACAGAAAGGTTCAAGTCAAACAGGCATCAGCCTTGATGCTCTCCTAGCAAGTTCATCAGCCTTTTCATTTCCTATAATACCACAATGCTCTGATACCCTCAGAAGAGTAACTTTCTTGCCTCTGACCAGCTGCTTTATGGTATTACGACATTTCCATGTTAGCCGAGACTCCTGGCTGTCCGTTGTTAAATAGATATGCGCCCCTTTGAGGTCTCTTTGAAGACACTCTTGAGAGCAAGCATAAACAGCTAGTGTGTCTGCCTGTTGAACAGAAGCTTCACTTACGAAGTGCATAGAGATCCTTAATTCAGGTCCATATACTCCAATGCCTGTATCCCTTTCTGATTTTCATCCAGCATTGTACCATATGGATAACTTTGTCTCCAAACGATTTACGAGGTTTATTGCACTAGGGCCGCTACCAATGACCTTTTCAAATGGCGTTTCGAAATCGTATATAATACATATCCTCATATGTCTATCCCAAGTTCCAGATAGGAGATTTCCATTGAGGGATATTTTTAATACTTCCAGCAGGTTATATTTCCTCACATATAGATGTAAAGGAGGCGAATCAAGTATGAACTCAAAAGCTGATATGGAAGTAGACCTCCAGTTGCACCAACACAAGCCAGCCATTGCAACTTCTCTTTGGTTTTTTTCACCATGCTAAAGACGCATAGGTGATAACGTGGCGTACTACTGCAGTGTATAACCACAGTACCATTTCTGGTTTCACCCTCCATGTTTTCCAAAGCGTCCCACGTGGCCTCCGTGAATCTGGATAGAAATATTTCTAGTTGTTTTTTCCGGTTGAGTTTGCTGTCCAACTGAAAAGTTCAGAGTCAGTCCATTAAGATCCCTTTTCTGGTGATGGTAATCAGGGTTGTGTTTGAGGGTTTAACTATCAGTCCCTCTTCCTCTCACTATCTCTCAATGAAACTGAGGGCAGATTGCATTTGGCTTCATAATGAGCCTTCATGCTTGCCTCTCGCAGTCGCCACTAGATCATCGTCATATGCCTGGGAATTGAAACCACCTGCGTAAGCCTCTCCAGAAGACTGTCCATAACCAAGCACCACAGCAGGGGTGATATCACCCCTCTTGAGGGTATCCCCTGCACGTCAGCACAGTCGCCCTGGTTTTTCCCAGATAGGCTGTGGCTGTGACTGTCCGCCTCTTTATCATTGTCGACATCCACTTTATAGTAAAGGGTTCTACCCCTTTACGTTTTGCGGCATTCCAGATGTAAACATGGAAGCTCTTATCAGAATTCATGAATAAATGAATAAAAAATTGATTTTGAAATATTTTATAATTTTAGCTTACATGTATATTTGATTGAATTATTGTTTACTCTGCATTTAGATTGATGTTTGGGCGGCAGGCGTTATTTTATACATTCTACTTTGTGGCTATCCACCATTTGTTAGTCAAGACAATGACCAAGAAAAACTCTTTGACTGCATACTATCGGGTCAATATGATTTCCCTGATGAATATTGGGGAGAAGTTTCTGGATTGGCTAAGGAACTCATTCAAAATATGCTTCAGCTAGCACCTGAAATAAGATTTTCAGCGGAGGATGTCCTTGATCATCCATGGCTTCAACTTGCTCAGGTATCTTCCTAACATTCATCTGTTGAAATGTAAATAGTGTTTGAGAACATATTTAAGAGAAGAGCTAAAAGTATAAAAGTA
Source organism: Hippodamia convergens (assembly GCA_038502775.1). Classification (NCBI taxonomy): domain Eukaryota; kingdom Metazoa; phylum Arthropoda; class Insecta; order Coleoptera; family Coccinellidae; genus Hippodamia; species Hippodamia convergens. The sequence continues at coordinate 31,919,834 of CM076609.1, forward strand.
TTATGTTCAGTTTCTTGCTGAGTACTTCATTTATTGACGTATCTTTCATAAATATCTAACATCAACACATTTATTTATATTTCAACAATATATCTGTATACCGACAGAATATTGAAGGGTCTATACTGTGAAATTTTATTTTAAAATCAGAAACAGTTATGCTTACGTGAATTTACTATGTAAATTATATAGTATATATATAAAGCACCTATGTATTAAGTTACACTTTCTTTTAACCAGAAGTATATCAAATTTTTAGAGCTTATATAGAAATAATAGTACTTCAATGCAAATCAGAAAAAAGTTATTACTCATTAAGTTTAAATTCTCATTTACAGACAAATTATGTACGAAAGATAGAATTCAATAGTATAGCAAGAGTTACATTTCTAAAATTATTTTCATAAAATGAATTGTTCAATATGTTGGGTTTAATAAATATGTCTGCAAATGAAAAATATGTCAAATTTATTATAGCTGCTTTATTAAATAGTATTTGCAGATTTTGAAACCATCAATATTTCACTTTATATTCTTCAAAAATCTGGAAAAGTTCAAAGAGCTATGTTTCGAAGTGATTTTCTATGAATATGTCAAGAATATCATAATTAGTTATAACATGCTTTGCTTTTTTTATTTATGTTGAATTAAACTTACACATTCTTCCTATGGCAATGTATGAATATTTTTCGAATATATTTTACATATTTTACATATTCAGCTGATATTGTAGGAAGCCAAATAGTTGATGTTTTCTCTTCGCAGTATTAGTAGGTAAAGCTTGGGTCATGGATCAATATAAAACATACATACATGATGAATAATGTTAGTGAATATATTCCTTTGAGAATTATGAGAATCAACTCTGACCAACTTGTTTGGATAGGAAGATCACCTTTTACTCATAAAACATTTACAAGCTTGGCTTTCGAAAAGTGGTTTTGCAGCCAAAAACTATCTGTTCATTCAGTACTGTCTACTTTTCAAGCTCATAATAGTTCGTAAACCAACCTGAATTCACTTCCATTTTTCTCTGATACCCAATATTGATTGTGTTTCAATATACCCAATATTGATTTTGTTTTCAACCAAAAAAAAATGGACTTTATCAGCATTCTCTTTGCCTTGACATTACTTTTCTGCTTGTTCTAAAAGCTGGAAATGTTTTCGTACAAATCACTTATTAAACATGAAAAACTTTCAAAAACAAATTTTCACTCTTCTCATTTCTTGTAGTTTTATATTTTTTTAGTTTAAATTCGAATTTCTCTTGAATACTGCTTTCTCATGAGAATCAGTGACTTCTTTGATATTTTTCACTTGATCACAACTAGTATTTACTAACATGTTTTATTTTTCCACAATATGCCTTGATAGAGCATTGCAGAACATGATTTATTTATTGCATCGAATAGTAGTATTTGACTCGAGGGGTCTGAAGCAATATTTTTTAAGGTTTAATTAATATCTGATACAAAATATAAACCATTATATTTTTTTAATGTGCTCAAAGATTAATAAAAAATATTGTTTTTGTGAAAAACTTCCTGTAGTACTTCAAGGGCAATATTTTTTCATTCAAGTAAATAGAGAAAAGATTATTAGTATAAATTGGTAGGCACTTGATATGGTTTCCTTTTTCACCTCAGGAGATATATCCATCAAACCATCAATTATTTATAATTCTTTTATCATAGGATAATCATATAGTTCAGAGGATAGTGAGTCTGAATATCAAACCTAAGGTTTTGAATTTATGATTTTATAGTATTAACTACTTAGTTTCATAACAAAAAAAACCTAATTAAAATTATGCTTAATAAGAAACTCTTAAGAAGTGACCTGAGCAGTGCCTATATACTAATAATCTTCATTCAATATCCTGATCACCAAGTGTGAAATGTCAAATATTTATAAGTTATACAGGAATTCAATATCTCCTCAGGTAGTCTTTTGTGTCACATTGATAGGAATCTCTTCTCAAATGAAGACTGATAGATTATGAAATATATATTCCCCATACATATTTTATAAATCAAGTTCACTAACATCAGATTTTAAACATAAGGGTTATTTCTTAATAAATTTTCATTTTCATGAATCGGATATGAAAGCATAAAATTGCATATCATGTAAAGAACCAAAGTTTGATTTAGGGTAATTCATATCGTCCCTCAAATAATAATTGTAACCAAAGTGTCTCAAAATCATTTGAAGATTGAAAAAATAGATCAAATCAATTTTCAGAAGTTTATATGACAAAATAATAAAAAACGTTGGTAAATTAATTATTCTTTTGTATTGGCAAGTTCTTGCAATTGAATACATTTTTGTGATGAATTTTTTAACGAATTAGAAGAATTTCGTAATTGTATTTATTTTGTAATGATACTAGTTTAATGACTATTTATTTATGCTTAAGGACATCACTGTTCATTTTATTGTGTTTTATTTTTTATATTTTATATGTACCATATTGAATCTTCAATATTGAATTGTAAATAAATGCTTTCAGTTTTCCAGTAATTTTTCGTACACTTCAAAGAAAAGGGAAACATTCCGAATTCGAAAGACTTGTACCCAGATAGTTTTCAAAGGATGGTATTAAAATAGGACGATTGAACTACATTAGATATTTTTTAATGCATTTATAGCTGATAATTCAGATAATCACCATGTACAGTCTAACATCGACACCCTTCTTTTCTCCATTGTTCAAGATATTTGTTTATTGTTTTAGGTATAAACAATTTACAGCTGACCTCCGAAATATATTTATTTATCTTTGAAATTGAGAACATTGACTATGTTCTGGATCTAGAAGATCATGATCTCCGTAACAAAAAGTTAAGATTGTGTTTCTCTCTACCTTTGAATATTTGATTATTGGTAACATTCAATCGAACTATTTTTTGAATCACGTTGATACCATCAACAGTCGATTAGAAAAACCGATTTTCATCTTGAACATGGACATCTCATTCAGCAATGAATTGTCCTCGGAGAAATCTCCCATAATTGCAATATATAAATATTATTTGGATTGAAAGAGCCAAAATAATACAATACATAATATTGAAACACAAAAGTACCTAGCTGAGGTAAGTCGGTTAGTGTAATATAAGAAAACTATACAGGTCTGCTATATGATAAAATGAGGAAGGGGAAAAATCTGAACAGAAAAAAAACCCTCATCTCGCCCGTGTTGGAAAAAAATTGAATAAATATATTATCATAAGATCTCATGCAGGGATATTGAAAAAAAATTTTTAGAATTCACATTTTGGAGAAAATGTTTTTTTGTACTGGATTCGAATTGAGGTAGTGTAAAAAAAACCACTGGACATTTTCTGCAAATTACGTTGGAAAGTTGCCTACTCTTTGAGGATTTCGAAAAGGTAAAAACAGATGATCACCCTCTTCAGAAAAATAGATATTCGAATGTTTAGCGAAAATGGACCATTCTTGTGAAACTGATTTTGTCATCTTTTTCACAAAATCCTACTTTGTACACGCTGCTAAAAATAATCAATGAAAGCATTAATAAAATTTTATTTACGTGCCAATTCACTTACTGGGTTGATATAAGCATTGTATAAATATACAATGATATTAGTTTCTACTTGTGACGAGCTGTGTGTACTTGCTCAAATACTTTTTCAAGTGTATTGTTTTTCACCATTATAAAAATAATATTATTCCTGATTTTGTCATCTTTTTCACAAAATCCTACTTTGTACACGCTGCTAAAAATAATCAATGAAAGCATTAATAAAATTTTATTTACGTGCCAATTCACTTACTGATTTGATATAAGCATTGTATAAATATACAATGATATTAGTTTCTACTTGTGACGAGCTGTGTGTACTTGCTCAAATACTTTTTCAAGTGTATTGTTTTTCACCATTATAAAAATAATATTATTCCTGAAACTTTATTTGGGTTTTCTCTCCCAGTCTCTGAAACAAGAAACAATTAGGAAGGAAGGTTTTGAATAATAAAAGAAAGGTCCCCAATAAGCTCGGGTATGTCCCAATAATTCTGAATTAATCCCCGTGAAAACGAGAAAATCCCGTATATCCTTCATACATTCAATTATGCAATTCTGTTTTTTGTTTTAATGAACACTTTGCAAATGATTTGACGGCTTAGATGCGAGTGAAGGGGCAGATAATGAGATGCATTAAAAGATTTTTAAACTTTTTTTATTAGCATATTATACATTAATTTTTGTGAACAAGGCAAGCAAATAATGAAACATTTACTAGGTATTAACTGATATCATGTCAACAGTTCTGTTTTTCTATTTTTGTAGGCAATATATTATTCTGACCTAAGACATCTTCTGTAATATTGAAAATATTTGACTCATTCTCTTTTATAGATATAGGTCCGAAAAATACGTATCCAGTTTCAACGTTGGCAGTCCATTTGAATTCAATTATTTCTTTCGTTTGTTTTGTCTCAAAAATGCGATCTCGACCATCGGATTATCGACAGTACCATCAATATGTTTTAGGAGTTTTTCAACAGACCATCCTTTATCATGATACACTGCATAGTACTTATTATATTAATCTCTGATGCAATTGTCAACGCTGATGAACTATGTTGGGGAGAAAAATTCTTTTGCAAATTTTCTTTCTGATCTTCGCCTTTATTATTGAATTCGAATATCATTTTCCGAGTCATTTTCAGAGAGCTTTTCGGTTTCTGGACTATCGTCGTATTATATGATGATATCATTTCCTAAACTGTGTATGAGCTCTCGAGAGAACTATCTCTCTTACCTCTCTTCGAACTTCCCTTTCTGTTAGTCACTTTGGATTTTGATAGATTTTTGTTACTCACTTCTAGTGCTTTAGTCTTCTGAGGTCTGCCTGTATTTTTCACGAGGAAACGTTGTAGTCTGTCTGTATACTAACCCTATTTTTAATTTCTTTTAGCAACCAACAAAGCGAAGACTTTCTGACATATGGACCATCTTCAAATGTTTCATCCAATAATCATAACTTCTTGAAATCAAGTTATCCATTACTCCGACATTCGATATATTGCCTAAATCCTCAAACAAATGACTACTTGTGTTGTTCAAGTCATGTGAACCAAGGACAACCTTTATCCCAACTCAGTCAACAACTATCAAGTTTTCTTGAAGAATTTTAAAATGAGTTCTCACAATTATTACTGAACCAGAACAGCATGATCTTGAATCTGCTCACGACAGTAATGAACAAATAGGACTAATGAGATTCACAGGATAGCGACATGGAATGCTAATGGATTAGCAAACCACAAACAAGAAACAATAACCTTTCTAGATCTCAATAAGGTTGACGTCCTGTTAATTTCTGAAATTCACTTCACCAGCCGAACAGTATTTGCAATCCCATACTTTTTAGTCTACCACACCACACTTCCCAGATGTCATTACCATTACAAACAAGAAAAATATCAAACAGATCACATCCAAGCAACAACTGTATCAATAAAAACCAATTCTGGCGACCCCAACATTACATCTACATATATATTGCCCACCACGACACATCATATCGACAAATGCATATAAAGAATTCTTTGCTATTCTTGGGCACAGATTCATTGTAGGTGGCGACTGGAATGCCAAACATACTGACTGAGGATCCCGACTAACAACCACCACAGGTGGTAACTTACTTCGGGCCGTAATTGACTAATGCTACAAACACGTTTCTAATGGGGAGCCTACATACTGGCCAACAGACCCAAGAAAATTACCAGACCTCCTAGATATTTTTGTAGTGAATGGTATTGCTGGACGAAAGTGCACTCTGGAAAGTAGCTATGACTTGGATTCTGACCATTCACCTGTTGTTCTGAGCTTAAACAGCCTGCCCATCAAAACAAATTCTTCACCCAGATTGTCTACGAAGTTTACTAGATGGGATCACTTTCGCACATTTTTTTTTCACAGAAAAACTGGAAGATAACCTCTCCATGAAAGAACCAATAGAGATTGATGCAGCCCTTCAACACTTCACAGAAACGGTACAACAAGCAGCGTGGCAAAAGCTACCCCTTGGATCGGAAGAGAAATCTCTAATGATAGTAATACTCTCCTACACATACAACCGACAAATACTGAGGTTAAGTACCTGGATATACATCTGGATCAAAGGCTCATATGGAAGAAACATGTGCAAACGAAGAGGAAACAGTTAGACAGATGTATTGGCTTCTGAGAAGAAAATCAAAGATGCAGAATAAACTAACAGTCTACAAAGCGGTCCTCAAACCATTCTGGTCGTATGGCATACAACTGTGGGGTTGCGCGATACCGTCCAGAAGAAAATTGATTCAAAGGTTCCAGTCAAAAACTCTCCGCTTAATAGCAAATGCACCATGGTACGTCACCAACCAGAGAATGCATGAAGACTTTCAGATCTCATATATCAACGATGTTATAGAATTCACCTCAGCCAGATATCAGAATCGATTACAAGGTCACCCAAACGACCTTATACACAGTGGCGTAACTTACACCCCCGCAGACCCCGCGGTGCGGGGGGGCCCAGGCGTTGGGGGGCCCGGGCGTTATGGGGGCCTGGTCTTCGAGAGAAAATTCAAATAATTTTATCGTTGAAGAATATGAACATGACCTCAGTTTTGACCTTAACTTCCGAATGAACTCTTTTAGAATTGCATTGAAATCAGAGATTCAGAAAAGATCATCAATACGACTGTTAGCTGATCGCCTGTTTTAGAAAAATTTTCGATTGCAACTAGTTTCCCAGATCTCTCTACTGCTTGAATGTTATTTTTGATATAACCTGTTACTGTAGCGTAGCAAGTGCAGAGCGATCAGCGATCCTTTTAAAAGTCAAAGTTAATAAAGAATTATTTGAGAAGTACAATGACCCAAAAAAGACTCAGCGGGCCCAGTTTGTTGAGAATTGAGAATAAACGTACTGAAAGTAGTACTGTAATGAATTTATTTTACCACTGTTTTCAGTTATATATATTTCTCATATTTTGGTTGTCAGTACTGACTTCCGATCATATCAATTCTCAAATCAAATTAATTCAAATTCCGTAATCTGTCAAATTTTGTAACACACACCAACTGCCAAGATACAATACAAAAGTCACTAATCTGAATTTTTATTTGAAAATCGAGAGTATTTTACAAAACTTGACTGAAATAGAGAAAATATCGTCTAAAACTCGTGGCAGAAGGCAATTCCAACACTCATGCTATCGAACTTTGCCTTCGTGTTGGAATAGGAGCAGATTCTGCAACTTGTTGCAGAATATACTATTGCAACAAACAAATCAAGATGACAAGGGAGATTCAACCACTCAAGTTATTTACCCATTTATATCGAGTAACACAGTATATATTTTTATTAAATAAAGTTTTTTTCAATAAATACGCATGTCCGTATGAGGGGGCCCGAAAACTAATTCTGCGGGGGGGGGTGCGGTCGAAATTCGTTAAGCTACTGCTTATACAGAACCTATATATGAAAGGACCCCACACTAGAAGACTGAAGAAGACAGGACATGGGCTGAAGATCAAGATCTTCCACAGCACTAAAATAGCGCAAGATGAGTAGAAATGTCGATGGATGTTTCACTCTCATGTAGTTTTTCCACTGAACACAATTACTTAATACCTTTAGTAGAGTAGATTGTATATTAAACATAAAATGACAAAAAAAATTGTAATTTTTTTCTAATGGGGGTTTTCACCTGTATTTTACCTTTCGAAATCCTCACAGAATAGGCAACTTTTCAACCTAGTTTGCAGAAAAGGTCTGGTGCTTTTTTTATACCACCTAAGATCGAATTCGGTACAAAAAAAACTTTCTTCAAAACGTTAATTTTGACCAATTTTTTTCAGATTCTTTGCATGAGATTTTGTACTTTTTCCGAGTGCATAAAATGAATCAATCATTCAACTATATTCATGCAAGAACACTGATTCGAAGAGTATTAAATTGTACTTATGGCATGAGAGAAAGTATTTGAAGTGTAAAAATTCAACATTTTCATAAGATATCAAATATCTCGAAAATATAAACGATTTTTTCATATCAGAGAACATTTAAATCTACATTCCGTTTTCGTTTGACGTTGTCTTTTCAGGACACCTGTATATCCTGACAGAACTCAATCAAGGAATCTCACTGTAGAATGATTTTTTGTCCGACTCACTGGATCAGGCATTGTTCGACTATATGAGAAAATTACGAAAACAAAAACAAACTATCTGAAAATAATGAAATGGTGATATTGTTAGAAGATCATTGGCACCCCAGGGGGGGGTGGCAGGGGGGTCGTTGGTCTCGACGATGAATTTAATTTTTATGGTGAAAAAACAATACACTTGAAAAAAGTTGTATTTCTTTTTTTTATTAAGACGGTTCCATTGCGTTTTCTAGTTATTTGAGCTCGTACGCACAGCTCGTCACAAGTAGTAACTAATATCAACCCAGTAATGAGTTCATTACAGTACTGAAAGTAGTGTTGTAATGAAACTCATTACAGCATTGTTTTCAGTTATATTTTTCGTTTTGTGGTTGTCAGTACTGTCCTCCGACCCAACCAATTTTCGAATCAAATCAATTCAAATTTCGTGATCTGTCAAATTTCGTAAGTCACACCAACTGCCAAGATAAAATACAAAAGTCACTAATCTGAATTTTTATTTGAATTTCTACAGTATTTCACAAAACTAGACTGAAATAGAGAAAATATCGCCTAATATTCGTTGCAGAAGGCAATTCCAACACTCATGCTTTCGAAAACTCGAATTTTGCATTCGTGTTGAAATAGGAGCTCAGTCTGCAACTTGTTTTAGAATATACTGTTCTCCAAATTGTGAATTTTGAACATTTTTTTCAGAATCCCTGCATAAGATTTCGTGCTCTTTTTCAGTGCATAGACTGAAGCAATCATTCAACTATATTCACACAAAAAAACTATGGCATGAGAGAAGTGGAAAAATAAAACATTTTCATAAAACATCAAATATCTCGAAAACCGTGAGACTTTCATGGATTATTGTTATCAGCCAAGAATGAAATATTGGGCGAGAGCTTTGAGGAATGAAGTATAGGACCATGTAAGTAGAGTCTCGGGAAAAAATGGCGGATTATAAATAATATTTTCTAACTTCTCGAGAGGTTTCATCCGATATAGTTAACCAAATTTTCGTCTGGAAAAAATCAAAAGTATTTATTTATTTATTTAATGACATAAACGGGTAAAGATACCCTTTCAAACAATTACAACAAAGAGAAATACAAATAAGAGTGTGTTAACAATGAAAATACAGTAATTTCTACACAAGTATCCCTTAGTACGTGAACATGCGGGAACAAATCACTCTTTGTTGTCAATTTATTAAGTATTATCTAATTTTTTCAGTATTGGCTGATGAAAAAAATATAAAACATGCCTACCTACTTATTGAATTGTGGGACATAAATACATTTTTCGATTTTCCTGACAGACGGGGCTGTAAGTTATAATACGACGTACCTACTTAATCTGTGCCACATGTGCCTAGAGGCCGATGTGGGTGCCCATAATATCAACTGATAATTTTTTTCGTTACTTTCGCCCATTTTGAAATAATAATTTCATTTGTATTCCAGCCTACAATCGGTCATTGATTGTGGGGTATAATTAGCTTGCTTCACTCCGCCTTACATATGTGTAGATGGTATAAGGTCCTACATTGTATTTTTCTCTAAATAAAGTCGTTATGTATTTATTTATTTAATTATATGCCGCTCGCATAGAAATCATCTTGCATAGGAATCCTGATGATGACGTATTGGTGTTGAAAGCATTCGGTTCGGTCCTTACAGTGGACTCCACTCTGAAGTACCTACCAATTTCCATTCTTATTTAATGTCCACAAACATCGTTGTCAATTTATTTTCCATTTGGACGATTTTAAACTCGGTCACCCCATAGTAGAAACACGTGTGATGCACTTCCGTTTCTGCATGTGCCAGGTGGCGTACTTAGAAATCGATATTGTGTAAGTTTCACGTTACGTGGCGGAACTCGATATCGAACTCCCGATTCTGGATTCTCTCATTTATCTTGTCCTAATTCTAGTTTACAACCTTTTTCAGCCCTCCTCAGTAATGTACCTTAATTCGAATTTATCGAACTTGGAAAAATCAATGCTTCTCATCAACATTGTAAAATTGAATTCTGCGGAGCAGCGTGAACTAAATGAGAAGATACCACCAAGGGATTATCATAACTACCTAGTTTATACCCATGAAAAACGAACTTTGCTCGTTGAATTCTTGAATAATCTATGTCCTTTCGAATTTCAAATCTATGACAAGGCGACTGACTCAAAAAGTTGTGCAAATTCGATGTTGAAATCTGAACACATCTGTCACATTTTGTAGATGAAAACCGTGCTAGAATATCTCATTCTCGCATAGTTTTCAAGGTTAAATTTACTGCTTACATGTTGGCCTCCTCCGCGACGGATTTATTCATTATCTGTCAAATTTATGAGAGAGAAAACAGTTCTGCCAATCAATATTTTTCAATCCAGAAATCACTAAGCGATATTTATGGAAATATTTCATTAATTTTAATACAAATTCAATGAATGAGAGAAAATAATGTATAATACTCGTACAGAAAAGGCTTATATAACACTCGTTCATTCAAAAACTCGCTCCGTTTTCAATTTTGAATTCGTGAAAGAAAATTAAGGCCTTCTGTACTTATAAGTTATATAAATATAACGGTTACCGATTCGTCTTGATGAAATTTTTCAGGAATGTTATGAATTATCAATATTTTGAAACTAAATGCATATACATACTTATATACCTAGACAATAATGATAGTGAAGGTCAAGTCAAGACTTCATCAATTTTACCTCACATCATTATTTATGAAAGTATCCCATTCCTGTTTTCAGATATTACACAGTCAGGTTCATAAAATTCTCTTGTGGATACGTTCAACCTGATATCCGGACAAATTCGATAGGTAGGTCACGTTGCATCCTTATTAATGATGTCACCCTCTTGATTGCTATTGTCTCATGATATTAGAAGGATGTTATTTACTCACCAAGCATACACTTTGCATTTCGAACAGTTTATTGGAGTTGCTTAGTCATAATATCGATTCAGAAGAAACGGTTCAAAACGTAATTATGACCCAGTTATGATTTATTTTCATCTTTTCCAGGTTTGCCAAAAAACCAAACTTTAGATTCGAGTTAAGCTATACCTACCTTAAAAATATAAGAGATACAGAGGTACGAAAATTTCGTTTTTGAATCCAATCTACCAATGATTGACTATCACTCACAGATTGACCTGGAATCCAAAGTTTTTAATATCATACAAGGTGTGAAACATAAGAAGAAGGTTTTTGGAATCAAAATAACATATTGACAATTCGGTTAGGTTTATTATCTATTTGGCAACGTTGGTTCTGAAATATTGTCTTGTATTTAATGTTGCTATTCTTTGAAAGAATTTCACATTTCACTCACAATTATTGGTTAGTATTTTTTGGACTCATCTAATATAGAGTGTGTTCAGAAAGGGTAGGGGTATTTGTATCTGTACTGACCAAGCAACAGTGAGGTTTGGAGGGGTAGAGTTTACTTAGGTTGTTACTCTACTCTTTGAAGATTTTTTAACGATGGAAGCGTACCTAGAGAAACATAGCACTTTTTGCAAATGCGACTAATATTATCGCAATGGTGATTTGATAGTATCGGTTAAACGTTTATATCGTGCAGAATTCAGAGTGCCTCTTCTGGGTCAACGAAAATACAGGCAGAAACATGAACGATCACTACATAGCCCCAAGATTATTGTTTGGGCTATCATGTCAGGTGAAGGCATGTTGGCCCATATTTTTTTTGAAGATCGACGAAAGGCGAGCACTTAAGTGAACGGTATTGCGATATATTGAGGAACTTTTTGGTTCTAGAGCTGCAAGAGTTCGAGGGTTTTAATTTGGAAACATGGTTTCGACAAAATTGTGCCAGCTGCCATACCTCCAACCAATCACTTGAAGTTGTCAATTATCTTTTGCCGAAAAAAGGGATCTCTCTTCATGCCCCATCAACTAGGCCCCGAAGAGTCCTCAAACTAACACCTCTTTTTTTATGGGGATACTTTAAACAGAAAGTGCATGCAAACAAATAACGAACTTTAGAGGGAATGAAGCATAATATCCCCACCGAAATAGCCCCTATCACCCCAGAGAAGTGTAGACGCGTGATGGCTAATTTCCGTGTTCGATTAGAAGAATGTCTGAAGCGAGAGGGTTAAAATTTGGAAAACATAATCTTTGTCACTCAATTTTCCAAAACTCTGTTCGAATTTCAATAAAGACAAACTTTTCTTGTGATTTGTTGTTTAGTTTTTATTATATATACAAATACCCAAGACCCTTTTTGGACACCCTGTAGAAGCAACGAATACAAATATTTGGAATTATAAATATTAATAGTATGTAACCTGTTGGTTGATTAAAGTTATGCATTTCTAATTACGATGTTTTACAAGGAGCAGCCCATTTGATATCAAAACTCATTTCAATAAAATAGGATTATAGTTTCAATATGTGTAGAATACTAAATCGATTCATTCCTCGGTAGAAAAAACCTATGAATAACTTTTTATAATACATAGCAATGGATTCACATGTTGCTTGAAAATAATTTGTGATAGTATCATAACGAGAATTAATGCAGTAATAGTAACAATTATCATCAGTTGATGATTGATTTGATTAATTCTGAGTAATATAGTATTACTTTCTCACCTCCAGAAAATCAATAGTGTGGCGATTAATTTGTTCGGCCTAGAGAAAAATATATGTATGTAAATAAATGTTTCATAATGAGCTATGCCTCTCCTGGAAACCTTTTCCGAGCATGATCTGTACCGCCTAACTCTTTGAGAAATAGTTGGAAGAATATAATTATCTTAATCTTTGCAAATTTATCCTTGGTGTACAAGTTGGGGAGTACAACCTTTATGCAAACTCAATATCTCCGCCACTGGCACTTCCAATAAAACCCATTATCAGTGACAATGTGTGTACGAAAACTCAAACCTGTAATTCAAACGGTTTCTGAGATATCAGCAAAAAACTGAAGAAAATATTGATTTTTGACACCCTGTATCTTGGCAACGAAGACCTGGAAAATTTTTTCATGAAAAATCTATAGTTTAACGTTGATACACTCATTTAGGAGCACCCTGTATATCTCGGGCCATAAGCCTGCTCCGAATACTGTAAAACGCACAATAACAGCATTATGCGCCCTATCCTGCTGAAAATATACTAATTTTGAAATCTTCTAGCCTTGAAAAAAATCAAGATTCATCCTGATAATTTTTGAAAATCTTGAACATGCTCCGTTGTATAAAGCGAAGATGGCCCTCAGATTCCAAACAAAATCAAGTATTAGATATTATTATTTCAATATGAAAAAATATCAGATATGCAATGTAATGGGGGAATAAAATATATGGTGTCCCATTAGAAAAATTATAAGTTCGTTAGGATTTATAACTCGAAAACGATAACCCAAAAAAAATTCAGTTTACGTCAATGAATAACAATTATATTAATGATGATAACAACAACAACAACAACAATAATAATAATAATAATAATAATAATAATAATAATAATAATAATGATAATAATAATAAGAATCAATGGCATATACAGATGATCATTATAATGCCTATAATAATTTCAGCAAACGGTTTAGTACACCGAAAAACTGTCAAACACATAGAAGAGTTTAATTTAGACAAAGGTGTGCTGAACTGGATGCAGAAGATGGTGATATTGGGGACTACAGCTATTGTACGTCAAATAATTTCTAGCTCGTAGCAAGCATAGGTACTAGCCTTGGGACCTAGTCCCCGGCAAAGTATTGTTGTCACGATCCTGCACGCGCAGTAAAAAATAATAATAATAATAAAGGTCTTTATTCAATACAGTTCATATATACCAAACAAATACTCTTACAATATTCAAGAAAGTATTGAAAAGGCGGGATCCAGAACCCTCTATTAAGTGTACTGTTCAATCTAACCTTATGATTCATTGATGAAATAAAATTAAAAAAAAATCATAAATACATCATAACAATTAACAATGCAAACACAATAGTTGTGTATCTACCCAGGCAAAAAAATTGAAGAAAATTATCCTGCTTCATAAAAAAAAAGTTAAAAAAATTGAAATATCACTCCAACACAGTTGCCACCTGCTCATTCATAAGTTTGCTGAATATCATAGCTCGTAGACGTTTAATGTTACCAACTGCTGCTGATCTCAACAGAGAAATTGTTAATGCAAAACGTAACGTAGTATGAAAATGATCGTCCGAATAGCTCTGTTGTAAATACAGGCGGGGTAAGTGTTCCTTTGAATTGAACATTTGAATTATGGACATCAGATCCGAAGTCTATTTTATTGTAGAGGTAGGGAGGAGTTCGATTTCATAAATAACAAAGAAGCATGAAGAAATCTTCTTCTCTCCATGTTGGACCAATTAATAATCTTAAGAGTATGACTAATTCTGTTAAACTTTCTAATGCCGAAGATCAGTCGCAGACAAGAGTTCTGAAGCTTCTGTATCCGCTTCATATCAGAATAGTTCAAGCATGGGCCATAAACACAATCGGCATAATTCATATGTGGCAGAACCTGAAAATATCTATCAATTAAAGTTCTCATCTTGATAATTTCATAAAAGGTCATTGAGACACACAGTACCTAGCCCTGAAAACGCAATAATCTCAAAATCACCCTGTAACATCCAAAATTTGACATATCAAAAAACTGAAGACACATTTGAATTTGTCATGAAACGGGTGTTAGCGAATTTGGGATGAACTGGTCCTCTATAACTTGCTGCTGCAAATTGGCGAATGCGCTTACTTGCAATTATATTGTATGTGCAAACATGCTCCTTCATCATTTTCTTCGGAAATACACATTTTTCTGATGTTCAGTGAGGTAAATAAATAGTAGATACTGATAGTATCCATCATTAATTCCCCTATAAGCAAATTATAATCGAGCGAGTGTTCTTCAGCCTATAGCTTTATGACAATGGATCATTTTTAAATTTGCCATTCTCTTTAGAATAGAAAATATCTCGACCTCCAAGCTTCCTTATGAATACGATGCATTCGTTCATTCTTGTCGTGCGTGTCTATATAATGAATCAGAATTCCTCATTCAAAACAGATATGTTTTTTTCCCCGAAACTCAGGTATTAATAATAATAATAATAATAATAATCTTTATTGGTCCCTTCAGACATTAAAACAATGTATGAGACAAGTCAATCGTGTAAATACAATAAAAAAAATTTATATACATATATATAAAATAGGCAATAAAAATTCAACAAAATACATTTAAATACATTCAAATATAAACAAAGATTACAAGTCATCATTCAGGTACTCTTCCATACTATAATATGCCCTATCCAAGAGAAGTGTTTTTATATTTTTTTGGAAATTTTTATCAGAAGCAATACATTTATACTTGAACGGTAGGTGATTGTAGAACTTAAGACCTTGATACATGGGGGATTTAGCATATCTACTAGTTTTATGTTGCGGAATACAGAGTTCTCCTGCGTTTCTAGTTTGGTAGCTATGAAAGTTTGAATTTTTTTCTATGGAATGCATATTCATCCTCACATGCATCAATACTCTCATGAGATATATGCAAGGAAAAGTGAGAATCTTATTTTCTTTAAATACGGGTCTGCAGGTGTCCCTATATGCCATTCTGAATATAAGACGTATTATCCTCTTCTGAGCGACAAAAATTCTGCGACTCTCAGAAGCATTACCAAAAATGATGACATTATACGATAGGTGGCAATAAACCAATCCGTAATAAATAGCCATAAGAGAAGACAACGGTAAAGCATCTCTAATGCGGGAAATAGCATAATAGGCACTGTTTACTCTTCCACACACGTGATCCACCTGATCAATCCAACTCAAACCCTGATCCAAATAGCATCCCAAAAACTTCACAGTTCTGCTGGAGCATATGTCTAGATCGCCATATCTGAGCTGCAATTCCACCCTCGTGGTGTTTTTAATCCTGAAGTAAATACACTCTGTTTTTTCAATATTTACAATTAGGGCGTTCATATTGCACCAACCGACAAATGTCGGTACTTGGAAAACCACTCCAGCTATTTATTCTCTCAATTGCCCCGTCTATTCAAATGCAAAAGTGAGAGTGCTTGCTCACAGAAGCAGATGCCGACAACGATAGCAGGATTCCGCGAAATTTAAAGAATACTCTGAGGACTTCTCAGTATGGATTTGCCATTAGATTTAACGTGACTGATGCGCGTGCGTCAATCGCACGTGTTTCGGGTTTCTGATGTTTGTAGCCGCCTGCTGCGTTACTGCAGACTGCGTGACGGGAAGGCTTCTCCTGCTTTTTTTGTTCATTTTCCGTTATATGGTGTGAATTCTGTCACTTTGACTCGGAAGCAATTTATATCTCGAGGAAAATGATTAATATTTTCGTACCTCCCACAAATTCATGAAACTGTTATTGGAATATTATTTTCATCGCTTTTATTTTCCTTTGATAGATTTTTTTAATTACTTTCGATTGAATGTAGTTGCACTACTTTTTCTCCTCTAAATATTTCCAGACAAAACGGGAACTAATCCGATATATGTTTCCTTTCATCATCGTTATACTCTATCGTGAAAATGAAACGGAACATGCAGTCAATCTATCCGAAGTGGCGATCCTTTATAATCTAAAATAAACTATCATACCATTCGAATGCCGAAAATTACCTCATTTAGAAGTTCTATTCGAATATCTTGGGAATTATAAGAACAATTACTAATTCGAACATCTTTTTTCTTCCCTAAGAAACATCTACTTACAGAATTGTTTTTTCTTAAAATGAACATTAAATTGAATTAATGTTCATAAAACATACATCCACTTTATTATAGACTAAAATTTGTATATCCTAGTTATATTCCCGATAGGTTTCCTTCAGATGTATTCGTGTATATTTGCGAATGCCTTCATGTTGTGGATTATTTAAAATAAACAATAATATTTTTGAGGGTGACTTGACAATACTTCAAATTTCGCACTGAATAATGTATCTGATGGTAAATCTTACCTTACCCCGAGGAAAACTTATGAAATAAAATACTTGGTGTCCTTTATTTAAAAATAATTTTCAAATCCAAAGGTAAGCTTTTCAAGCATAAATTTAAATGGATAGGGTGATTCGAGGAAGTCCAGCACAGTCCGTCCTCTCATTCTAAATATGACACTCTGTATATTTTCACATTTTTGAAGCTCTTAACAACCTGATTCAAAAAAACTAATCATGTTTGGTCTATAAGGAATGACGAGGGGCAAAATATTAAATTAATAATTCATCACGCATTCA
Source organism: Hippodamia convergens (assembly GCA_038502775.1). Lineage (NCBI taxonomy): Eukaryota > Metazoa > Arthropoda > Insecta > Coleoptera > Coccinellidae > Hippodamia > Hippodamia convergens. The sequence continues at coordinate 31,937,325 of CM076609.1, forward strand.
ATAATGATATTTTTTGAATATCCTATAAATAAAAATTTCTGAACTCACTACGTACCGATAAAGTTGGATATTTTTTTGTGAGTTTATTTCAAGAAAAAAATTTGGGCAGCATAGAAGATAAGCAACGCAGACCTTTAAAAACGGATAACTACAAAAATAAAAACGTACTAGAGTTTGTGCCTTTTGAACTAAAGGAGAATGGAAACTTCAGTGAATAGCAGGAGTTTGTTGCTGTGTTCTCTATTTTCCCACATATTATATTCTTCGTTGTGGCAATACATCTTAGTTGATCCTTCCTACTACACTTTTCCAAAATTAACGACATTTTTGGCTTTTTAAATGACGATCTGTATAGGATCTTTGATCATTCTTTGGAATTAACATTAAAATTGTTTGTATCAATTGGAAGGTTCACTGACAATTCATTGGAAGACAGCTAGAATATGTTCCGTCTACAAATCTGGATAGATCTATTGTAGAATAGTTATACAAATATGATACAAGTGCAAAAGGCATTGATATTCTTGCACGACTCCAAAATTCAAGAAGTAGCCACGGAGTGCCGAACTGTTTTCCATCTCATGAAATTTGACAGATGTTAAATAAATCTTTGACAGGAGGCCTACATCAATAAATTTCACTGAAAACAATGCTAGAATGAAATATTCTAACATTGATTTTTTCTACGAGATGTGGCAGAATGGACGGATTTGCACATACCTAATTAGAGAAATATACTTCAAATTACATACCTACATACATCTCCAATTAATTATGTTAGAATGAATATTTCCAATATTTTGATGATTTCTTTGATTTGGCTTATCCACAATTTTCTCCATTGGTAGGTTCAAAGTCAAGTAGTGTTGAATAATATTATCCTCTTGAAACTTTATACGAGAAAAGAATACTGCTATCCTATTCGAAAAACTTAGACTTGGAAATTTTCGAAATTCAATATAAAACAAGTCATACAACAGTTTTCAAGGTATTACCTCTACTTCATACCATTATAACCATGAAATTTATCGGAAGAATGGCCTACGACAGAAAGTAATACATATAAATGCTGACTAGTGGGGTATTTCGAAATAAGAATTTAATGAAGATTATGAGTATGCTTTGAGAATTGGGCATTCCGATTTGAAAAAGCAAGGTTGTATCGCGTTTCACCACTTTCGGACCAGCATGTGAAGTAAAAAACAATATAAACTTTGAATGAAATATTTACTCACCCACGACATGAGTTGCATAATCTGAATATTGATTGTTTTTCATTACTTGCCTCGGCACCTCATAAATAGAATGAAAGCTTCTAAATTCACATAAATGAATTTTGGGATCAGAGATCATAGAATTTGACTAAAATTGATAGATCCCTTAAACCCAAGATTCAGATTTTCTGCGATCGTTTATATGAATAAAAGCATTTTCATTTTGCTGTTGTAATGTTTTAGTATTGAGGCTAAAATTATCCTAAACTGCCATTACTCTCTGATGAGGAAATTATGTTCTTAGTTTATTTCACCAGATGTCCAAGATTCAGCGTAATCTCACGCAATTTTTTTTTTCAATATTGAAAAACACACCTTGTTCAAAATTTTACATAGAAATTTGTTGCAAGGTGACGAAGACTTAATTTTATTTGCTATGTCGATGGTGTCAAAAGAGTTCACGAAAGCCTTCGAGCCTGATAATAAGCTTTTAAAATGAAGTTTAGGTAGGTACTCGTAAGAACGACAGTGGAAGACCACTGTTTCTTTTGAACACCCTGCAATGGAGAAAAGAGAAAAATCAAGGTCTCACTCTGCGTAGACTGATGTGAAATGCAATATAAACAAGGGAAACAGAAATCCAATTACAGAAATATTGGCTTCCTTGTCGTGAAAATTCACTCAGCATTTAGCAGCACAATTTTCTCTCTTTGAGCCAGAACCGGCCGGCCTAGAGGCAGATCGGTGCATGTAATTAAATGAGATCCGCCCGAAGGAAAGTGAAGAGCCGAGGAGCTCAGAAAGTGAGGCGACCTTTGGGTTTATCTCCTGAATTATGGGAAAGCCTCCTCTACTCTCTACGCTCCCAGCGAAATGGTGAATTATGTTTGTGTGGGAGTTTTTCGCCGTTAAAATATGCCGTTTCGGCGTACCAGTGGTGTAATTCTGTAAGATAACGACGACGGGACACATAAAAGCGAATCGTAGACCTACATGAAGATGCATCAAATACATCAATTCATCTGATACATGAAAATTTTATGATTGCATCCTCATTCATGCTGAAATTGTGATAGGTCCGATCTCTTACTTGCGAAATCGCAAAAAAAAAATTGTTAATGAAAGACCTAATATTTCGCACCTCAAAACGTCATATTTCAGTCTGTTTTTACAAAAAATGAAGAAATGAATTATAATGTTCTTTCTTTCCCAAAAATGTGTAATTTTAATATATAAAACTAAGTCAGCCATTTTGTTGGTAACACCATTTATAACTCAAGATTCGATGAACTGTTTGTTGTGAAAGATTTTTTGTTGGATTCTTCTACGGCGGGTTTAACATAAAATACATTAAAACTGAAAAATTTGATGAAATGAAAAAAAAAACAGGAAATAATTTTCTTTCTTGCGAATAACGCCAGTAGGTATCGCTACGGTTAATAGCGGTAGAGCTATTTCTTCTGATTTCAAATATATATATCTTATTGAGATTATCTCGGGCAGTTTTCTAAAAATATAGATATTTTCTTCTAAATCTAAGGCAGCTGTGGAATGCGACACGAGAACGATGCGATTTTTTCATATCAAAAGGAACCGTGGATAATGAAACCTGATATTTATATCATTTATTTATCAACTGAAAGTTCAATTAGGGATTCAAATGGCCCCCATTTACTTCTAGACAGAGTCGATATCTAGTTTTTGAGGATTTTTCACAACATTTATGCAATATATTGAGGCTGTCAATTTCTTCTTCTATTCTGAATTTAATGTCTTCAATATTTTGCCGATGGACCATATCAATTTTATATTTCCAATATCCCCATAAAAAAGTGTCCAATGATGCTGTAAAGAAGGGACTATCATGAAACTTCGATATAAAGAAATCACTGCATTCCAGAGTAGCGTTTTACAGCTGCCTTAGATTTTGACAAAAAAACCTATAATTTTCAAGAACTGCCGAAAAAAAACCTCAATAACGTGTATATATTTGAAATCAGAAGAAAGAGGCGATTACCTCTACGTGCGCGAAAACTTTTTTTACTTCGGTGATCCTTCGTGATAGTGACATTTAATTTTTGACAAAACATAATATTCATCAATCTGAATAGAAATGATCTGCTTTTTTATTTATCAATCGAGTCAGTACGAAGTCTGCTGGGTCAGCTAGTAATGATAATAATAATAATAATATTTATCGGTCTAATAGACATTTTTATAGTTTTTTTAAACTTATTTTTACCCATAGATTTTATTGAATTAGGCAGATGTTTAAAAAATTTTATCCCTTTGTATGATAAGCAGCACTCAAATTTTGATGTTTTATGCAGTGGTAGGCATAGTGTTTGTATTTCTTGTACGATAATGGTGAAAACCAGATAATTCACAGAAACTATCAATATTGTTTCTGATGAACAGAAGACATCTGTATGTAAACAGGGTGAGTCGGGAGGCCCAAACTTCAGATGTGTATTCTATAGGTCGAAATAATTTAAAAAAACTCATATGTTGTTATCCGATTTTCATTTGTTCTCAAACTATAGCGTCATTATGAAAAATAACATTTTCTATATCAAAATGGTTTTATTTATAGCATTATTTTAATAAAGGCTCAAAAATCCCGCCATTAATCTCTGAACACATTCGACTTCGTCTGCGAAGGGCTCTCGTTGCTTTTCTGATTGATTCGTGTCTTTCTTTAATAAGCAATGCCGTATTTCTAATGCGTCGAATTAGACTAATTAGAGCATCCCGAGTGTCAACTTTAACTTTATATGCCTCCTTCTTGAACCAGCCCCACAAACAATAGTCCAGTGGTGTGAGGTCTCGAGATCTTTGAGGTCAAATAATAGGACCACAGCAACTAATCCACAATCCGAGAAACTCTTGAACTGATTATTGTTTGGCCTTATTAAAATATTCTAATTACACTATAGTTTGAAAACAAATGAGAATCGGATAACAACATATGAATTTTTTCAAATTATTTCGACCTGCAGAATACATACCTGAAGTTTGGGCCGTTCCTCCCGACTCACCCTGTATAGATACAAGGTACAGTCATCCTTTTATGTTGCAAGAGAAAAAGGTCTACACGAAGTAAGTGGTTCAACGTTGAAGATCATACGTTCTTTTCTGTGCAACAAAAACTATGTTTACATCTGTGGAAGTCACCACAGTAAGATGCTATAATTCAAATGTAGAAAACATCCAGGACAGATTTAAAAGGTAATGTTTTTTTAACTTTATTGATTACATAAAACAACCTATTCAGCTTTTTGGCTGTAACATTTATGTATTCATCCCATTTTAAAGTATAATCGAGGTATACCCCCAGAAATTTGACTGCTTCCTTCGGTAGGTACAAACAAAATATCAGATGGCGGAAAACTGTTGATTTTTTCCGTCCTTCTTTTATGAATGATTGCGTTTCTGATTCCATTTGTCTAGCTGTTGTTCATCGCTTCTAAATTTTTTATTTTCAATTGTACCTATGTTCTTTTTTCGATATTGTTTGTTGTTTCTTTACAAACTTTTGTTCTTTTTTGGATTTGTTTTATTTAGTTTCAACTAAGTTTTTTTCGCATTTACGTTATTAATGTCTCCAAATGATTGTTTAATACTTACCAAAAAGAAAAGCCAATTGTATCACCCATCATCGTTTCATAACCTCTGAAGAAGATTTTGAATAAACAGAAACGTCGGCAATTATTAAATTGGTTTCTGTTTACTTCGACCTGAAACCTATCACCGCCTTCTCCTTCTGAAATAAGATAGGTATATTTAAGGAGAATGCATACTTGTTATTAATATAGAAGTTGCAGAATTTTTGTTTCTGCCTGTCTCCCTGTATCCTAATTATCAATTACTAGCGCAGCACAAAGGTACAGAAGTTCATGTGGTTTCCACAGTTTTGTTCCGAAAGTTGAAAAGACTAGATGCATGATGTGTTATTGGGATCCGTGTGTGCGATAATGCTATTGGAACCCATCTGGTGTTGTACAGCTTCCTTCAGTCAAGGATTAATTGCTCAGTTTCAATTTAACGGCAGGAAGATCCACCAAGCAAATGATTGATTATGGAGCTGTAAGATATCGTTGGGCTCTTGAACATGATGAGTCCATTTCCTTTTAGATATTATTACATGTACAGGGCGATTCACTCATTTTGGTCACCCCAATTTTATCGAAAACGGGCTATTATTTTTTCATTCTGTGAATGGCGTTTTGAACAATGTTGTCTTGAGATGCGCATAAAATTCTGCGAAATGAATAAAGGTGCTATCAAAATTTTTTCCAGGAACATACCTTTGTCATCATGTCATTCGGAAGATAATTCAATTCCGAATTTTTCTTTCGAATAGAATTTTTTCCATTTCCAACCGTCAGCGATCTGCAGCGTATCTTATGTTAATTATATTCCATTTATTTTGTCTGTGTTGTGATAGTATGCCTTCATTTGGAGACATAGATATCATTTTCTGCCTCGAATTCAAGAAGGCTAGTTTTCTAAACAATGTGCCTCTTTAAATAAGAAGAAAAGTTGCTACAGCAAGATGAGGCTCCATGTAACAACGCTGCCATTGTGAAGAGATATTCAGATCAAGAATTCGAAAATAAATGAACCCTTATACAGGGTGGCCATTTGAAAACGAAAAAGACGAGATTACAGACGAAATAAATTTTTTCGATAGAAATGCTCGGACAGGTCGATTTCTGTTTCGAGGGGGACAACTTAAGATGTAGGTTACGGACGCATAGCGCTTCAACCCTTGCTACTACAACCCTCACCCCCAATTTTTGAATAGGGAAGATGGGGTGAGTGATACCTCATTTGAAAGGTATTTTTATACTGATTTCAGCACAGTAATTGTTTTTTCATTTTATGCATTTGAAAATGAAGTGGTATTTTCATGGCACTTGTAGTGTTTTTTTGTGAAAAATCGACATTTTGAGCTTCAAAACAACCATGACTGTGGCTTCCTTCCTTCAATCCACTGACATAGAAATCTTTAATCAAGATGTCGAACAAACAAAACGTATTGCGAAGGAGCTCAATCTTGCTGAAACTCAATCTAAATTATCTTCGATATAATTTGCAGTATTTCCAATAACATGCGGTAACACATGATCGATAGAAATCTCCAAAAAGTCCAAATACGTACATATCTCTAATCAGATTACCAGGTAAGAAAATCAAATCATTAATGATGCCACAGAAATATTCCAGTCCCAATTCGTGAAACGATTCCCGACTTAATTATGAAGTGTTTTCTCAGTTGGCTTCAATAATGTTTTCATTTTGTTGATTATTGAATTCATATCTTTTTCAAAAAAATGAGAATCGATAATTTTTTATTTATTACGAACAGATCATTAAGTTGGCTTACTGGTTCTTTGACATGTGAATTATTCTTAGTTTTGAATCGAGACTTGTATGTGTTCTCATTCATTGTTCGACATGGTTTATTCAATTGCAGAACGGGTGGAAATAATTTCACTTTTTTTTGCAAACAATCAATGTGCGAATAGAACCGCAGAATTTTTCAATCAACGACATTTAGATAAACATGTTAATAGGAAGTATGTTTTGGAATTAGTGTCAAAGTTTCAAGAAACCGGGTCCGTGGCTAATAAAAAACGAAACATAGAAAGAAATGAAGCAGCTGAAGTAGCTGTTCTTGGACAGATTGCTCTGAATCCAATGACGAGTACGAGGCAGCTAGCACATGAATCTGGTTTTACACGAACTCGAATTGCAAATATTTTGAAGCATCATAAATTCCATCCTTACAAAATCCATCTTTCACACGCACTAAACGAAGATGATTTTGACCGTCGTGTTGAATTTTGTGATACAATGAGTGAACGAGTAACTGCTAATCCTAATTATCTGTACAATGTTTGTTTCTCCGATGAGTGTTCGTTCTTTCTAAACGGCACAGCAAATCGACACAATTGTCGTTATTGGGCCGATGCTAATCCGAGATTGTTTCACGAAGTTTATACTCAACAACCACAAAAACTCAATGTTTGGGCTGGAATATTTGGTGACAACATTGTCGGCCCGTTCTTTTTACCTGGTAATCTTACTCTCCAGTACTCTTCCAATAAGTCGAAATACATATCTCCATATGTATTTCGACTTATTGGAAAATCACATTGATCCAATTTTGACGGAAATTATTGAAAAAAATGCTGGAAATTATGTGGAAGATCAGATTGTGTTTCAGCAGGATAGAGCTCCTCCACACTACGCCTTACCAGTTCGAGAATATCTGGATCAAAGATTTCCAAATCGGTGGATTGGAAGAAGGGGTCCCACTGAATGGCCAGCCAGATCGCCAGATCTGTCACCACTAGATTTCTTTCTTTGGGGCCACTTGAAGAGTAAAATTTACTCTACACAGCCCGATTCCATAGAAGATTTAAGAAGACGTATAGTGAACGAATGTCGTCAAATCACTCCAGAAATGCTGCAAAATGTGCGCCATCGTTTCGAACAAAACTTATTTCATTGTATGGAAGCTAATGGTGAACAATTTGAATATTCAATTAATTGATGTGAGTTTTTGATAAATTATTTACTTTACTTTGAAAAGTCATATTTCTTAGATCAATACTTCAAATCGTTCTGATACCGTACAGTTGGAGAATTATTTCAGTGAATAAAACAGCTAGTCGAACATCTGACCCGAGTATAGCATTAACACGTACGGTATGACTTCATTTGCCCAGTGGTAGATGTTTTGCAATTTCAAATACAAGTACGGAAATTTTGGTGTTTCGGAAGCACGAAATGTCAATTATTCGCAAAAAATTAATTTAAGTGATAAAATTAACTAACGCATGAATATTTCGAGAAGTAATGCATAAAATGAAAAAACAATTACTGTGCTGAAATCAGTATAAAAATACCTTTCAAATGAGGTATCACTCACCCCATCTTCCCTATTCAAAAATTGGGGGTAGTAGCAAGGGTTGAAGCGCTATGCGTCCGTAACCTACATCTTAAGTTGTCCCCCTCGAAACAGAAATCGACCTGTCCGAGCATTTCTATCGAAAAAATTTATTTCGTCTGTAATCTCATCTGTTTCGTTTTCAAATGGCCACCCTGTATAGTTTTACCAGAATAACTTATGATGAAATAGGGAAAGGATATAATAACTTATGTATTGATCATTATGACTAGATTACGTAGATATGATTTTGTTTCGTCAAATGAAGGAAGCTTTACAACAAACTATTTCTCTACTATTATATTCATCAAATATTTTATCTCATAACAATAAACAATTGTTTAATTTACCAACGGAACGTTTAGAATCATATGTTCTTTATACTCTGTTTATACTGTTATTTATAATCTATTATTATGATCCATACATAAGCTATAACATTTTCCTATTTCATTATAAGATACTTTGGTCGAAATATAAAGGTCTACTTGGGCTCATGGATTTCTTATCTTCATTTTCAAATGGTCCAAGTAATTAAAATCAGTTTGGTATACCATATATTTCAGGGTACTCCTCAGCAAGTAATCCCTGGGCGTTAGGTCTGGCGATTTCTAATGGATCCATTGGTTCCTATCCATTTATTTTCGAATTCTTGATCTAAATATTTCTTCACAATTGCGGCGTTGTGACATGAAGGCCCATCTTGCTTTAGCCACATAATTAATCTTACTTGAAGAGGCACATTGACTAGAAAACTAGCCTTCTTGAATTCAAGACAATCATTTCTATGTCTCTAAATAAAGGCATAGTACCTCAATACAGAAAAAAAAATAAATGGAATAGAATTATCATAAAACACGCTGCAGATCGCTGACGGTTAGAAATAGAAAAAAATTGTATGAAAAAAAAAATTCGAAATGAAATTATCTTTCGAATGTCATGATAAAAAAGGTGTATTCCTGGAAAAAAAATTTGATAGCTCCGCGACGTCTGGCGTCTTTATTTATTTCGCAGATTTTTATGCGCATCTCGAGTCAACATTGACTTGTTCAAAACGCTATTCACAGAATGAAAAAATATTATAAGTGAAAATTGACACCTGTTTCAGATTTTAACACCCATCTTAAAAGGGAAGAATGTTAGCATTATGTTCATTTGAAGTTTTCTTCATGAAATAAGGTGTCCTATCCGACGCCAAAGTAGTGCCCCTGAATAACGTGATCAACAGCCAGCTCCAGATTAAGCAAATCAAAATAATATTATGATATGAAGACATATCCAAAACCAAACCATTTTTAATATACAGACTACTGACCAAGTTGAATTTTATATCCTGCGAATAACTTCAGATGATAACATTAAGAACGGAATGCATTTATGGAAATTAATGCCCCAAAAAGCTGAAGCCTGTATAAAAGGATCAACAAGCGCTTTGAGAATTGATGGCAAGTTATCTGATCCCTTTACCATAGATAGCTACCTGAAACAAGGTAATGCCTTTTCTCCTTTACTTTGCAATATGCAATATAGCACTTGTTAACAAAATGAACACCAAAACACTTTTATTTAGGAACCAAGGCCCCCGGAGAAATACGAGCTTCAATGTCAAAGAAGAGATTGTCAAACAGAGGAGGCTGTAAAGCAGGTTGGTCTCAGATAAAATGAGGACAAAACAAAATACATTGCCTCAAAAAGAACATAGCGAACATATAGAATAGGTCAAAATATGACAATAGACCCATATAACTTTGAAAGGGTCCATCAGTTTGAATATCTGGCAACTACAATCACCTCAGATAATAATATTTATTCATTTATTTATTAACGACTTTTTTTACAAAATATAAGAACTAAGATGGTTCATAAACCGAATTAATTATACATTACATATTATATACAACCCGGTGAAACAAAAAAATAATAATTGCCAACTCTAACACATCCATTGCACAATAAGAGAAATTATCAGTGTGTTGGGAGTCAAGATAGATGCAGTGGAAATGAGAAATACAAGCCTACTGATCCCCGAGTAGACTCATCTTCAATTTGAACTTGAAGCTGAGGAGGGTCTCGTGACGAATATCAGCCCGAGATTCATTGAATATCATAATTGCGTTGAAGGAAAAACTTTTTCTGAACTTTGCAGTCCGATGATGAGCGACGGCGCATGAGGATATCTAATAGTCAAACTGTGAACGCTATGTCTAGTCTCAAATTTCCTCCTCAAATTGGGCGGAGATTGATACTTCAACAGCCTGAAAACAAAGCAGCCCATATGCAACCTGAAACGATTCTCCATCCGCAGCCAGCCAAGGTCATTGATTATCCGGGTAATTCCTCTGTCAAATTTCCTCAAACCATATAACAAAAACCCTGCTATTCCTTTCCCGCACAGAAAGTGTGCGGGAATGGAATAATTGGAATAGCACTGTTTTGAAATGTGACTCTTTACGTACAGTACAAGTAATAAAATCATAAAGACTTCGATGGGTTTGCCATGTCAGGAGACAGGAAGATGAGCTTATTATTAAATTAGTATGGGAGGAGATTCCAGATGAAAAATGGCAGCTAGGACGACCAAGGATACGATGGAACGACAATGCTGAGGCAGATCTGCGAATTTTAAACATCGATCGTGCGGATGAACTTATAATAGATTGGATTTAATGGAGGCAAATTGTGAAGTCAGCTGAGACCCAACCTGGGTTGTAATGCTACAGAGAGAGAGCAACAGGTAGATATAGATATATGACATTAAGAGAGTTTTTCAGGCTTATTGGTCGTGGTCTATTAGGGATTATTTCACGTAACGTTTTTACGTTAGATGAATCATTTAAATTTCCAATATTGAGTATTTACATCAAATGGCTTTAAAATGACTCGCAAGGGAAATTGGGTTTCTGATAACATTGAGATTCTGCGTTATCTATATGTAACGCCCGTTCGACAATCCCTGGAATTTTCATCGGTTGAATGGGTGGAAGTGTCTTCCTTGAGAGGGTGTACAATAGGTTTCTCAATCTAATACTTATATATATAAAGAAGGTTTTCTGTTGATTTTGAAAATTGAACGATGCACCTCTACGACCTCACCTCTATCTACGCTCATGGCTGGTTCACCGCCGACTCCATATCCACTATCCACTGCAACTCCATCTCTATGGTCTGCGGAAGAGTCAGCTGATTGATTGATCGCGTCAAGATTAACCTAACTCTGTGAATCAGCTGTCAGATATCTCACGTTTCTCAATTGAATACATTAATCGTCCTCTTATGCCATCAGCTCTGATTCTGAATATATCTCATATTGTGCTAAGATTGTAATTAGAAATCCTCGAAGTCTTCTCATTTCATTGAATATTTGTACATCTCTTTCTTTCTTGGAGTAAGTCGTACTTGTTGAATTTCCGAGAGTGATGTTATGTTCGATTGGAGGGGTTCTTATACCCCGGTTAATGGCGGGAGAAGGTTGTTGGTTTACGCGCGCGATGTTGATTGACCAATCGCCTCCACTCCGTATTGGCTTGATCTTGGCTTTTTCTAATACCGCCAACCATGCGCTATGCACCAAGGGAGTTTCTTCTGGTTGCCGGTATTAGAAGCGATGGGCCAATCAACAACGCACGTGAAAATAACAATCTTCTCCCGCCATTAACCGGGGTATAAAACCCCCGAATCGAAACCAATAGAAGAACTTTTGAAAACTGTTCATTTTGTTGGTAGTTGTTTACAAAATTTCAATTGAAGTAGTGATTAGGATTAAGGTTTCAATAAAGATGTGAAAATCTAGATTTATGACGGTTTTGTTGCATCATTAAATATCCAACACGAGAATGAAGAAGCATTCACTTTTCATGAGGTTGGATGTTATATCGACATTTTTGTTATTATTTCTGCGAACGAAGCAGGCCAACCTAGCCTGAAGCAACAAAGGGCTTCCATTGATTAAAATGCTGTTACAATATTCATTCGCTGCTAATTCCAAGCTGAATGAATGGCCACTAATAAAGGGGGATCGTTGGCGGTATACTCGTATATTAAAACGAATGATTTGTGGTCTGGAACGAATGATATTCTGTTCACTTCTTGAGCCATATTGCAGATTATAATTTTCAATTAATGACTTGCTCAGTTCGAAGCATGAAACAGAATGGTTGAGGGAAATTTTGAAATTGATAAGTTCATCCCCAAAAGGCCGGAAGTCGGAACTTAATAAGATATTGAAATATCGGGGGAGATTTCTTCAAATTAATAGGTTTGTTCGACATGAATCATTCGGACCCTACGAAACCAATATTTAGAATCATATGTGCCACGTCCGCTCTAAAATATTGTTGCGGGCTGGCTTGGTTTGGTGACTTGCTTGATCGCAAAATCCTTTGGTAGTTGCGTATGAGTATTAATATCAGAACGATTTTTGCCTGATTCACATTTCAATTTTTCTTTTGAACGAGTATGTTTGTGTATGTATAGTCGTTTTCAAGATAGAGCTTATCAAATAATTAGGAATTTTACCATAATGGTACATATTGAAAAATTCCTTTCATAGAGCCTTAAGGTGAAAACAAGTATTATGATAAAATGACACCTTCACTCGTACTTCAGACAACAAACTCAGTTTGATACTCATATTTTAAAAATTATTTCAGCTTAAATTATTTTTATAATCGGAACATGTCGTCCTAGATAATGTTTATTTATAATAATAGGTACGCTTATACACGAAAGTATTAAGTTTATTTTCTGTCAAAAACATACAACGTCAGGATCACCAAAATGGCGTCGCATCTGAGCTCTAGCATAGAACTTTTTATTAATTATTATAAGCCAGTAACCTAACATCCTTCTCCTCAAGTTCCTTATATAAAAAAGGTTGATTACAATAAACGAAAAATAATACTTATCTAAAAACAAATGTTGTTTAAACAAAACAATATAAATTATAAACTATTGAGGGCAACAATACAACCTACATCCCCAACCATTCTGGCTTTTTAACTATTCTACCTGATCAGGTTGTGATAACAGAGTCACGTAAAGGAGAACAAGTAGAGTTATTCAAGTCTTCAGTCTATTATTTGATACATGAACATTTTCATCGAAATCGAAATCGCTATTTTTGTAATAATGTGCTTCAGTTTCCTCTAATGGAGGGGCATTGTATTTTTTAATAAACAATGAGTTACATTCTTCCATTAATTTTCACTAAATATGACCTGAATTTAAGCTTTTTGATAATGAGGGCTCTTTCCCACAACTTAGTTAACTTGTCCTGCACTAAAACATTATCACCCTCATTGAATTCTACAGCTATTCTACAGTGCTGATCATAATAGTTCTTTTGTCTACTTCTATCACATACTTGTGGATCATCAATAAGATGAGGTGCCAGACTGCTTTCTTTTACAGGAATTTTCGATCTAAGAGTTCTACTTTGAAGGAGTTGCGAAGGTGAGTATTTCAATCCTGCAGCAGGAGAATTTCTATAATTCAGTAAATATGAATCTATATCATTATTTTCATGGTGACACATTTTTAACATGGATTTCATTAACCCTACATCTCTTTCTGCAAGTCCATTACTTTTTGGGTAATAGGGGCTCGATGTCGTTATGACAAAGTTCCACTGGTCTGAGAATTCTTTTAATTCAAAAGAACTATATGGATTATTGTCAGCGACTATGATTTTCGGGATTCCGTAAGAGGCGAAAATTGGCTTCAGACATTCTATTAATGACGATGACGTTTTGTCTTTGAGTTTCTTCAACTCAATCCATCTAGAATAGAAGTCCCCTCAACTAAGTAGGGCAAATTACGAAGTATATCCATACCAATTTTATAGAATGGGATCGGTAGTATTTCATGAGCTACCAGAGGTTCTTTAATATTGGACCTTTGGAATCTTTGACACACAGTACAAGAATTAACAAGATTAGTTACATCCGACAGAATGCCAGGCCAGTAAAAGAATTGTTTCACTTTTTCCTTTATCTTGTTGAGACCAAGATGTGTTTCATGCAATAAGTTCAAAATTTTTATCTACACACCGGGGGAACAATTAATCTTTCATCATAATATATTAAGCCATTTTCTACTGTGATGCTATTTCTTATATTAAAATAATGGGCTAAATCTCCACTACATTTCAGAGGTTTTGGCCAACCACATTTGTAGTATCTAATAATTTGGTTCAAAGTTTCATCCAAATTTGTTTCGGATTTTAAATGTGTAAGTTGCTGGTCAGAGCAAACAAATAAAACACCCACGGTGTGTTCGACATCCTTCATTGACACATCATCTGCAAAATTTTCTGCAACAATATTCCTTGACAATAAGTCAGCAATAACCATAGACTTCCCTGGGAGGTACTTAAGCTCAAACTTATATGGTAGTATTTTCAATCTAAGCCGTCTGAGTCGATTATTTTTTATTTTGCTGATATCCTTTTGTATGATGGACGTGAGGAGAGCATGATCTGTGTAAACGATCACATTAGGATAGCCATAAACAAAGTTGTGGAGTTTTGTGAATGCAAATGTTATAGCTAGGAGCTCTTTTTCGATCTGTGCATAGTCTTGTTTAGAAGCAGTAAGAGTTCTACTAAGATACAAAACTGGTTTTCTTTCTTGTATTAATGAGCAACCAACAGCATATTTACTAGAATCAGCTTGTATCTCAACAGTCTTAACAGGGTCAAAAGAAGCAAGTAATGTTATATTCGAGATAACAGATTTCAATTTAATGAAATGTTCATTGTGTGATGTCGTCCAAAGCCAAACAGATTCTTTTTTAAGCAAAGATGTGAATGGGGCTATTAAATCGGAAAAATAAGGTATGGAATTTCTCAAAAAATTCACCATTCCCAAAATTTTTTTAAGATTTTTTGGTGGTTCCAAGTTCACTATTGATTGAATTCTTTGTGAGTCAGGTTTATAACCATGCTTATTAAATAAGAATCCGAGATATTTAACTTTATTTACAAAATATTGAATTTTTTCTGAATTGAATTTGATATTGTATTTTCTAGCTACAGAAATAACCTCCCCAACTGTTTGTTTAAGTTCTTCCTCAGAGTTAGCACAACACAAAATGTCATCAAAATAAACTACAACATTATTTATATCACCAAAATACTTGTATGTTAGTTTTTGAAAGAACTCTGGCAAAACTGATAAACCGAAAGGCGCTCTTAGGTATTTAAAAACACCATAAGGTGTACTGAAAGAACATAGCCTACTGGATTCCTCATCTAGTCTTATTTGATGAAACCCACTTTTTAAATCGAAAAGACAAAAATGACTTTTGTTTGAAAGTTTCATACTTATTTCTTCTAGGGTAGGAATTTCATAGTAGTCTCTAATCAAATACTTATTTAAGTGTTGGGGATCAATGCAGAATCTTAGTGAAGAATCAGGTTTCTCTACAATCACAAGATTATTAACCCACTCACAAGGCTCATCCACTCGCTCTATTATGTTTGCATGCAATAAATCGTCTAAGCAAGTTTTCAATTCATTTTTTATTTAATAAGGAACTCTTCGAGCTGGATTTGCCTTGGGAGTAGCATCATTGCTGAGCTTAAGCTTACATATGTCTGGGAAACATCCCAGTCCATTGAAGACATCCTGATTATTTTCGATAAAATCATCAACTGGGAAAGTAACCTTGTCTATACGACGAAGAAGTCCAAGTTCAACACAGGAACGTAATCCCAGCAGTGGTGTTCTCTCATCATTCACAATCATGAATGGTGCATTTATTTTCAAACTGTCTTTTTGAAGATCAAGATTAACACAGCCAATCGGTCGCACAACAAATCAACCAAAGGATTCGAGAAGTACATCAGTTTTTCTTATGTTCAAATCAGCATCAAGTTTCTGAAGAGCAGTAGTTGTGATAACATTCACTTGGGATCCAGTATCTAGTTTAAATTCGATCGGTTGTTCATTAACTTTGAGTAAAGCCAGCCATTCATCTTTCATCCCATGAGTGATAGCATCACAGGAACACAGGTTTAAAGAATCTAACTTAAAAACATCATTACTGAACTCTACCAATTCATGAGCTTGTTGAGTGCGATTTTTACGCTTATTCCCCAGGCATTTTTTCGCAAAATTATTATACTTCTTACATGAAGAACACTGTTTACCAAATGCTGGACATCGTCCTTTAGTGAGCCACAGCGATTACAAGCATACAAACTATTCCGATGGTCCCCATGTTCTGGCAGTGTTTTCATTTGTGGCTGCCTATTTACTTCGAATATCTCTGTTGGATTATCAGTCGGTGTTCTCACTATAGGTTCTGCTTTCAAAATTTTCATGTTGATCTCTGTCATCTCAACTGTTTTACAAAAATTAACTGTTTTTTCCAATGAAGGGTCTTCTCTCAACAGTCTTTCTTGAGTACTCTTGTCATAAAGTCCAAGAATTATTTGAGATTTCAACAATTTTTTTTCTTGATTATCGAATTCACAAGATGCTATTAGTGATTTCAGATCTGTTGAATATAGTTCGAATGGTTCATTTGCTGCTTGCTTCCTACTAGAAAATTTATGAATCACCATTGTCTCATTTTTCCGTGGGGTGCAATGCTTTTCAAGGATGTCTAAAACGGTTTTCACTGTTTCTTCACCTGGCTTCAACGTCGTGATTGTGGAGTACAGTTTTAACCCACCGGATCCCAATAAGTTTTTCAGTCTTGCTACTTGCACCTCTCGACATTTCTTCTCCGTCTCTCTCTCTCTTTTGAAGCTCTCGGAGATGTTTTCCACATTGACGTCGAATTCTGAGGGTTTGTTGAATTCCATGCTTGAAATCTTGAAATCACTTTCGCCTTTCTTCAGTTTCAACTAAAATAGTTATAATAATAGGTACGCATATACACGAAAGTATTAAGTTTATTTCCTGTCAAAAACATACAAGGTCAGGATCACCAAAATGGCGTCGCATCTGAGCTCTAGCATAGAACATTTTATTAATTATTATAAGCCAGTAACCTAACGGATAATAAATATTGGTTTTTGACATCAATGTTCAGACATCTTATGACACCAATAAATTATTAGACCTTCCTCCTATTTTTTTTTAAAGATTTTCAATTATTGTATACTTATATTAGATGTACAATTTTTGCAATAGCTGGCTGTAGCGGTAAGTGATGGTTGAAATAAATAGATCTTAGATGACGTACAATAAGCCATCGCCATCAAAATATTGGTTGATTTGTGTCTGCTATCTGTTCATGTCAGTTTACGAGCCGAATTATCGTCATTTGCGGGACGTTTCCATTTTCTGCTTGAATATGCAGAAATCAGCGGCTGAAGCTCATCGACGAATAAATCGCCCTTATAGCTCTGAGAAGTAAGCATTTTTTCGACCCGCTTGATATTTTCTCATTGTTTTATGCTGAAATACCACAACAATTTTATAAATTATCTGATTCGTATAGATAAACTATATTGATGTGAAGCTTCATCTGAATCCTTTCGGTAGTTCTCTCGTGAAAGAGTAACAAACATCTTGACATCCTCACAAACTTTCGCATTTATAATATTAGTAGGATAGGATATTACTCAATTTCCAAAAAAAAAACTTATGAACTTTTGGTGTAATCTTTTTTACTCAATTATAATTTGCTTAACTTAAACATCATCTTTTACAATCCGCATTTTCTTCTTCAACATCATATCATAAGGGCACAATAGACCATAAGGTCGCAGTGGACTGTAACCTCTATTAAACTATCATATCATAAAATTAGAGGGTAAAAAGGACATAATTTGAGGAAATTGCGAAATTCGAAAACAATGCTAAAGTTTGGAAGGCTGTATATCGAAAACTATCATGTCTACAGAGACAGTTCTGGTATCATATTGTAGGAAATTTAGTCGAATATTTCCCTTTTGTCAAAAACTTCATGTATGTAGAATGCAATTATCGAGAATTACAGCGATAATACATTGCGTTGTAGAGAGCGAAAGATCCCTGCGATAATTCCCCCGAATTACACTCGTGCATCAAAATGACCTGGTAATTTTGCATTCCAACGTGTTGTTTTTGGAAAACTTTAATTCGGTAATTTTTATTCTTGAGAAAGAGCCCCCCAACTTCGGTGTCGGGCTCTTTTTCCAAAACTGAAAATGAACTCATGCAGTTTTTAAGCAACACGCTGTTATGCAAAATTGTCGGTAATTTTGATGTACTCGTGCAATTACGTCCGAAAACTTTCAGGAAAAGTTTTTTTCAAACACTACACTAGTCCAAAATTTAAAAATTCGCCCTTTTTATCGATTATTGACAAATTTGTTCTTAACGCTAAAGGTCACAAACTTGGATTATTTATTAGGCCAACATCATAAACAGGTCTGCAAAAAATCGGAACTACCGGATTTGACGCATGCTGTGATGTATAAAGTTACTGGACATGAAATTTACTTCGAATTTTCAATATGCTGTGACTATTTCCATGTATATTTTTTCATTTGTAATATATTAATCCGTTGCATTTGAATTCTCAAATACAACTGCCATATAATGAGCTGTTTTTTTGTAGGATATTCTCACCCTTTTGTCCTTCATATTTTTTGTGATAATCTTCGTCGAGATTCGAGAGGGGCTAAGAGCGACCGGAAAATTAAAAAACCGATAACATCTCCTCACCCTCATCCACAACCGAAATTGCACCATATGCATTTTTATGAATCAGCGATCCTGACGCAATAAACCGATGACTACCCACAATCCAGGAGGCCAGCCCGCCTGCATGAATGCAACAGAGTAGCACGTAGCACGTGACACACGCGCAGCGATACTCCCGAAGAACAAATACAAGTTGTCCTTACAGGGGATTCCAATTGGATTCCCATACTGGGCCGATGAGTCATCCGCCAAATAGCAAAGGGAATTACAGGGGATTCTCCGAACGGAACAGCCCGCTTGATTCTGCGATGGTGATGAATGGGGAACCGACAGAGCCGTAGTAGCGCCCGCAGGAATTATGCCCGGGGCTACACTTACTCTGCACCCCCTTTCCTTGAAGATCGATCAGGTTAGAGTCTCTTTTGGTTGTCGACAGCAATCGTGACAT
Organism: Hippodamia convergens; assembly: GCA_038502775.1. Lineage (NCBI taxonomy): Eukaryota > Metazoa > Arthropoda > Insecta > Coleoptera > Coccinellidae > Hippodamia > Hippodamia convergens. The sequence goes on from CM076609.1 coordinate 31,956,585, forward strand.
TTCTTTCAGAAGTTGAATGACTTGAACGCGGTCATTTTATGTAGGAGTGATGGAATATCGAAGTTATATCTTTGGAACCGATACAGGAAACGTTGCTCCATACCTCTCGGTGTAATCGTTCCTTCAAAATGTTTATGAAAACGATCTAAAAGATTCCTAAGATTCCCATTTTCTGATTGGAAACAGTATTGTTCACCAATGTTCGAATAAGGCTTTCTTATATTACAACAAGGCCAAAGACCACCCAAATATTTAACGATTACTTATCTCCTAAGCCAACGAGAGCCATTCTCCAGTATATAAATACATAATATTTCCTTTTGATTGAGAGAACTTGAATAATATAAAACATAGTGAATTAAAAAGTACCTTGCTGAGGTCAGTGCTACGGAGAAACATGAAGTTCTTCGTTTTATACACGAGCTCAGGGAAAATCCTGAGCAAAAAAACCCTGGCTCTCGTGTTTGAAAAAAACATTTATTGAAAATATTGTATGACGATGGATCTTGAAGGATCTCTACGTGATCTTGAAGGACATCTTCATGTAATTCTTCAAAAGACACAGAATAGCAGAGTCTTCACCAATCGACCCGAAATTCTTGATCTGAAATAAAAAAAGACATAAGCAGAAAAGACCTATTATTCATTATAAATTAATTTTTTTCCAAATTAACCACCCATTTCGAAAATTCATTCGTTACTTCATGTAAAGCCTCGAATCCACCTTGAAATTTATTAATTTGACAACTATTTATAAGATGTTCTATTTCTCCCCAACTTCCCTACACTCACAACTAGAGCTCTCAACCGAATTCCATCTGAAAAGCATGATGTTACAACGTCTATGACCTGTTCTAATACAATTTAGAATAGATCATGTTCTCCTGGGGAGGCGAAATCCAGGAACTCTAATGGAAGGATCAGTTATTAGATCTTTGTTGAAAAAATTGCATGCATTTCTTCAGATTTCCAAATTTCCTTGTCGCTCTTATTTATATTGATTGGAAATTTTGACAGAAATGGTTAACGTAATTTCATTCTGGGGGACCTTAGTATCTGGAATCTGGAATATAGGAGAGTATGGAAAAGGAATTCAATTTGTTCTGAAAATTCTCTAGTGCAATATAAATGATGATAATAAAGGTATAAAATTATTAATAACATCACATCATTCTCTTAAATTGACACGCTAAAAGGAAGAAGGTGAAAACTTGAAAAAAACAAAAAAAATCTTCAAACTATAGTATCAGAAAAATTCACAAAAAATAAGTTGAAAAATGAAATTGATCATCAAAATAATTGTAACAGTTAATTATACATATGCAAAGCCAAGTTCACTAGACATCTGTCTTAAGCTGGTATGACGATTTTCAAGAACTATTTTTTCACTTTCTTCACGTTTTCATTGGTGTTCGACGTCGATGGACGTCCGGAAAGAGGCAAATCTTTCACCACTTTACGACCACTTTTGAAGTCTTTATTCCACTCGTATGCTCTTGCTTTTGATAGAGCAAATTCGCAAAATGCTTTTTGCAACATTTTCAGTGCATCGTCACACGAAATTTAGTTTAAAAAAAACTCTTTGTTCAACAAAATTATCCATGGTAAAATGCGACAAATTGAAAAAAGTTAACTGATGTAAACAAACGCCTGATGGCACTAAAACCTGACAGATATGCGTTTTTAGGACGTACCAACATAAGAAAAAAAACCGGGTCCCGCATACACGGTAAGTTTAAATAAAAAATTCCCGATACTTTCTGATCATAGTATCCCAAGCAGATCAGATTTTTTGTTCCTAAAAATTGCCAACAAGCTGGAAATGGTTTCGAACGGAGGAAATCTCAAATATGAGTGAAAAGAAGTTTGCGACAATTTTCTGTTGTGGCTTAACTTTTGGGGACAAAAAAACCTAAAAAATTTCAGTCATTTTCTGCTTTTCCGCAATTTTCGTTCAGGAGAGTGCATCAGAGAAAAATTTCTTATTATTTTTTTATGACAGCAAACTCATTAAAATCGTCTGAATGGTTCAGCAACAAATGATCGCTCAGAATTGGGTTATTAAAAGAAGAAATAATTGACTTGCGTTGGTCATGTATTTATATGAAAACAATGATGCCCGCAATTCAGGCACCTCAGTTCAATGAAGAGAAAGTTACTCATTCTGTTTGATCCATTTTATGTTGATGGTTATGCCCTTATTACAATTAAGGCTTATTCATTTCAAAGTTGTATCCTTGCACGTTTCGGAGCAGCGAACTCAGATGTGCAGGGGGGAGAACAAGATTTTCGTCGTCGTGCTCGTCAGATTCATATATCAAATTCTCTCCCAGAATATCCTATTCTTTGCCACCTGAAACCACTTTGTCTTCGATAATGGAATTGAAGTAGGTATGACTTTTATAATATTAACACATTGCTGAGCATTTTATGGCAGCTTTTTGGCAAGAATATGTTGCTGAGCAACCCCTCCTACAGGTGCCGAAGAGATTGCTCAATGAATCTTCTGGGGTTCGAAGCAGGTCAGTGGTCAGGCCACTGATTCGATTGTATTCTGGCCCAGTTTTTTTAATCTAATATTTGGACTTACACATTTGCACCTGTGAAGAATCAATAATGATATAATGAATAGTGGTATGAGCTATATCATACTCATATTTTCATATAATAATATAATTCAATATTGAATGTAGAAAGAAATGAAGATCATCAACCTGCAAGAATGCTCTTAGGGAGTACTTTCCTGCAGCTTCTTCCGTGGGTGGCAGATTTGCCAAGCAGAAGTTGGCTTTGAAGGAGGGCCTTCTCAAACAGTTGCAGCTGAATGTTGTGCAGTCTTTTGTTGATGGCATCTCAGTAGAGAGCAGCAATGAATTATGATCCGGCCGCAGCAACTTTATGTGACGTTGGGGTCCATAAAAATACAAAGAGTGTTTCTTTCAAATAACTTCATGAACTTTATCTTCTTCTAACTGAAAGAAGGTGAAGTGCTGTTACACCTACTGAAATAATATTTGTTTTCTTGCAGTACAATCGTTCGGACTCGTAACACATGTGTTCTGCTTTCCCTCTGCTGGCTTCATTAAAAAACATTTTGTATAGGTTTTGAATCAAGGAAAGAATCCATCACATGTGATGTGAGGATGGCCAACAATAAGAACGTTGATTTCTACATTATTCAGCAATACTGCTGACTCTACTCCACAATTAAAAGATGCCCATCCTCAATGGCCTGTTATAGTGAACTTTTCAGGGAGAGGGATTGAAAACGATATTTTTATATTTTAATCTGAACTGCTCCTTTCCCAAGTGCATTTCAGAAGGCGTCAAATGTATTTCAGGGTAATAAAATGTATATCAGAAAACGGTGAATGAATTTCAGAATAGTCAATTGTATTTCGAAAAGCGTCAAAAGTTTTTCAGAAAACCAATCGAAAGATAACGTGCCTATAGTACATGTCCTGCATGAAAATCCATGTAATGCGCCTTCATAAGTAAAAATAAAAGGACATCTATCATTACAAAAATGAACACATTGTCAGTCGAAACTCTAAATTATTAAGTGAATCTAAAAGTAACCTTTCCGAATTTCATTTGGCGCTTTCTGAAATACATTTGATGAATTCTGAAATACAAATGATACTTTTAACGTTTTCCGAAAGACAATAACTATGAAAATCATTTGATGCTTTCTTACATACATTTGACTAATCTGAAATACATTTGACGCCTTCCAAAATACATTTGACGCCTTCCAACATATATTTGACTATTCTGAAATTCATTTAACGTTTTCTGATTTTCATTTGATACTTCTGAAATACATTTGACGCATTCTGAAATACAGTCGGAAAAGGTGTGGACTCGTCTATAGAACTGCCAAAGCTGAAAAATGTTTATTCATGAATTTATTTATTTATTAAAATACAACTATCACTCAACAATATGTTGTTACTATAGTTGAACTATAACTAAGTTTTGGAAATTACTAAATGTACATTTTGATGAGGAGCATACTACTAAAAGTTGTCAAGCTGGCATCTGGCATATATGGGACCCCTCCTTCGACTTTCCGTATTTGCTCTATATAGGTAGTATGAATTGTTTTGTCTTGTTTCTCGGTTTGTCACATTTTGTACTTTCTTCAATAGATTTTGACTCTTTATATGATTGTTCTCAAGCTTATATATGAGTTTGCACTGTTGTAATTTGATCGATTTGTCTAGCTTCATGTATTGATAATTTTTATACAATTCTTTGGTTGGATATTCATTGGGAAGGCGGTGAAGTCTTTTTATTATTTTATTCTGCAATCTCTATAATCTTTTTAGATTAAATTTGGCTGAGTTTGACCATATTACCGATAAATAGCCGAGTACTGAATGGAAATAGGCATAATCTATGTTTTTACTTGTCCTGTCGTCAAGGTATGGCTGGTATGGGCGTGGCGAGTGAATTTTTGCTTCTTTTGAACTGGAAATTTGGATATTGATTGTGGCTGAACTACTTCTACGATTTGAATGAATTTGATGAAATGGGAACATATTTTTCTCAAATCCACTCTTATGAGTGAAAATTGTGAAAAAACGAGAAAAGTCAGAAAGTCCCCAAAGGTTAAGCCATGCCAATTTTAGCAAACCTAATTTTTCCCATATTTGTGATGTCCTGAGCGTTTGAAATCTTTTCAAACGCCGTAGCAATTTCAAAGAACAACGACATTTTTAGACCCAGTTTGCCTGGATTTTGTATAGCATATGTTAGAAAAAAAACAACAATAAATTGAAATATGCTTTCATGAGTTTTGTTATTAAAGAAAAACTGTTGTAATTACACAGAAAAGGGTCATTTCTCATTGTGGAACCAACTAATATAAGAAAAGATCAATATTAGAAAACGACCAGGCGATCATCGATGGCATAGTATCAATGTTGTGCACTATTGTGCAGAGCAGAGATGGCGATCTTCTCAGTTTCAATGAGAATGTAATGGAATATTCAGTTTATTTATAGTGGTAGCCCAATCCATTGGGAGCAGAAGATTACAATCGGTAAAAACAAGACGTTTCCTAAACTGAAGCATTAGATAATTTTAGATGTTATGCCAAATATCTAGCCTAGCCTCTGCAGCAGATCACCTGTGGCCTCCAACATTGAGTTTAATATTATTTTCAGCATTCAAATTGAGATTGAGATTGAGATAAAAATAATTTACAATATAATCTGAAAGAATATCAAGACAGACCAATGCATTTTACTTAGCATTTCAAATATTACATCCCATTTATGGGCGCCGCAGAATTTTTTCTCTGGGGGGCAAAATAAAAATTGGATGAGGCGTAGGCGACATCAATATTCCGTTTTGCCCCCTACGAACGCCAGTTGTTTTGTTCTATATTGAGTGAAAAAAAAATATAACCCAGAAAAACACAATTCGAGATTAATAATTTGTGATTAGACCTCATTTATTTTCTAAGAGCACAGCAATATGCACATCTTCCCTCGTTGCCGTTTTCTCCATCAAATGAAAAGTAAAATACAAAGAGTTAATTCACCTCATTCAGTCGAAAGTGAAGTGCTTACTAATCGGAACGAATTCCTCTGTAGGAAAAACTTATTTTCTCGAGGAAATGGTGAATCTACCCCTAGCGAATTTTCTTCAATACGGCTCTGAGTGCATCCTCCCTGTCAGTGTTTGATTAAGGTAATAACTTGGAGCGTGAGATTGGTTACAATCGGGCGACAGTCCAAAGCAATGCAACTCTCCCATCTATTGCCACCCCCTCAGTTGGTCGTGGATTGCTGGAGACTAAAAGTGTAACCCGATATTACAATGCGGGCTAGCCATTGTCGGCGTTTTTGTGTTGACTGATCTCATTTTCCGGCTTTTTGGTGATGCGAGTGTCAACAATATAATGAGCAGCCTGTGTTCGGTTCGGGGCTGCGAAATCAGTGAAGGTGAAATCGGATTATGATCTGTGATCGGTGGATAAGTTCGGTGTTCGGTTCATCTTGATTGTGGCTAATCGTCCGATTCTTAATCAGCGAAAGCTTACTTTCGTGCCTCGGTGTGGATAACCAATTACTTCTTGGCAATTAGCGATAAGCGGAACTCGCATTATCAATATTTTCGATGATGTTGAAAGCTTAAGTTTGAAAAAAGTAGTTTGAAGTTGGTTCAAGTTATATTCGTGGTAATGAAAAACAAATGAATTCTTCACAAGATGAAATTGACACAATATTTATATTTCATATCATAAGATTTCTTATTCATTACATGTCAAATTCACAAAAGTTATAGCCCCATTTCAGGTTATTTTTTAAAACAGGTTATTCTCAAGTAAGCGGTAATATCATTCCGAGAGGGAAAGTTAAAATTGGTCATTCATAACCGAGATTACAAAAATTATGTTAGGAATCAAAATTTTTTCAAGTGAGAATGCGATTGAATACGCTGGATCGTAATTTCATTGGATTATTTTGAGATTAAATAGAATAGAGTTCATAAGAACTAGATGAAAATGCATAAACAATATTGCAAAATTTTCTGATCCTCGTGGAATATCGAAAAACGACTACACGTGTTTCTACATGACAAAAGCATATAATCGAGCATATAATCAACTACAGTTTTCGTGATTCTACTTCATAATTCCTCTCTTTGAAACTTGTTGATTATTAACCTTATTCAATTCATTCATCTATAACTCGAAAACAGAAGAAGATACAAGAATGCAGTTGATGACATAATCAATTTCTCTAAAAAGACGACCGTAATGTGTCATTTTCCTCTATCTCTTTCGTTTAAAAAGTTTTAGTTCAGGTATCAAAAATTTTGCCCACCCTGTACAAATCAAAGACGCACCTTGTATATGAAGAGCCCACGGAAGAAAGGTGGAATATCCATCAAGAGTTGTTTCGAGAAAATTTAATTTTAAACTTTGAAGCTTTAACTAAAATAAGAATAACTTTGGATCTTGTTTGCTTACTGATTCTATATAATGTTTCGTATCGTATTTGATGACTATCAATAAAAAAACAACTCAATGAATACCACGAAAATCAAACTTATACTGAACGTTTTGAAAAAGCAAGTCGGCATGCATCGGCTTTTTGTTGATAATGTGAACATTTCGCCTTTCTCGACGGATTATTTTCAAACGAACTTTGAGGTGTGATGCTTCGCGTTTTTTCATTTTTTGATTACGGGATGTAACTATACTACTAATAACCTGCGCGTTGCCGTATTCAGCTCGAAATTACTCAAAATATGACATTTCGCCTTTCCTTCGTGGACTCTTCATATCGGAGGATATATTTTAGGTTACGTCGAATGATTTGTTGTTATTTTCGCTTTTCGGTTGTGAACTTCTTACACCAACTGAATTTGATATAATGATATTTATTGGGATATTACTTAATTGAAATCATGATATTAGTATTTATATCGCGTTTTATTTTTTGTTTCGAAATATAGGATCGCTTTGATATGAAAATGATAATGAGTATTAAATAATTATGAATCTTTCATTATCTTCCCACCTATTTGTAATTTTTCTTTCCTATCTCGTTCAAACGAACACAAATTGAGAAAAATCTCTAATATTATCAAAAATTATAGAGTTGTAGATTCTAATTGCTTTCGCCTGTAGTCTGTAGGTTATGTTTTTGATGAGTAGTTCAAGAGTACCACTGTGGATAAGATAGTTACAGAAACAATTTCACAATTGCATTATTTTTATTTCATTAATCTGAAAATTTGCCACATACAGACCAATCGTAGAATGGAAGAAGTCATCCTCCTTCCAATTTCTTGAGTTTACCCGAGAGTTTACCTATCTAGTTCATAGTCACCTCGATAGTCACATTTCTTCAAAATTCATTTAGTAAAATGAGTCCCATTTGAGTTATATGTATACCAGGTCCTCGACCGGATGTCCCAGTAATCCTTGTTCCAATGGATTATCTCAGCTATTTTGGAAGATAAAAATTGGAAAATTTCATGTTCTTCAATTTGTTCAAAGAATCTTCATTTGAGAAGAACAAAAATTGAAAACCACTTTCGGTTTAACCGGAAGTGATTTTTTTATTTCAAATAGCATTCTGTTTATTTTTTTGCAATTTTTGATTTCTACTCAAAATAACATTTTCAACGATGTATCACAACTATCACATTTTGTATTTTACATCTGATTTGATAGAGAAAATGGCAATTGAAAGGGTATAGCCGGGTTTTTATGGAAATTCTGCCCCTGCGGCTTTTTCGATTTGAACTTAAGGGGTCGATTTGACCTCCAATAGAAACAATTCTCCCGTATATTCAGCTGTATTGCGTATGAGTAATAAGGAAACTATTTCATTATGAATCTTGGTTGAAAATCAGATTTTGTTAGATCTTCCAAATCAATAGGAGGAATCTGGTATACACAATCTTTTAAATACCAAACAGTGTTAAATCTGGTGATTTTATCGTGCTCATGAATTGTCAATTAATTTTGAAGCCAAAATAAAGATTATAACAAAATATGTCGCAAAATATCGTAGCCCACTGCAATTCTTTCATTTTGAAATATCAATTCTCGATTTCTACATCAAATCAAATGTCAAATACGAAGTTATACATCGTTGAAAGGTTATCTTAAGTAGAAATAAAAAATTGCTAAAAATGTACAAGGTGCTATTTTTAATGAAAAAGCGGGTTAAATAGTCAGAGTCACTTCCGGTCAAACTGAATGCGATTTTCAACTTTTGTATGTCTCAAATGAAGGTTTCTTCAACGAACTCAAGAACATGAAATTTAAAAATTTTCATCTTCTGAAATGGCTTAGATAATCCATTGGAGAAGGTATACTAGGACACCCGGTATAATCTATAAATATGAGGATATTTCATGATTTGTAAACAAAAGATTTCCCTTCTGATGATTATTGTCCTTATTTTCCAACGAAAGCAATGACATGAACATTGATAAGGTAGGGATCATGAATACCTAAATCATCAAAATCTATGTAATATGAACAAATGTCCAATGCTTCCAGATCAGAGATAACACACTTAGCATTTCACAACTGAACATCTCGAGTCTCGAGTTCTTATGTTTTTGGTTGACCGAATATCACAATTTTTCGCAATCTGATCCATCCCTCATTCTGAGATTTCATGTACCGAATCACGAAAGAAATCTTATGTGCGCGATAATTTTCAAGTTCCAATTCCAGGAATTTGGAAGTAGAAATCGACTATGTTCGAAATAAGTCGGAACGAGTCTTCTCTCAGAACTGATTATAAGAAATGTGATTGAGTGTATTGACTTTATCTGAACGATATATTTGAAAAATGGACAATGCCCCTTCTTAGTCGTCAATCGTCGAATGAAGAAGAAAAATCCTTGGACTGGGACTCCCCATCCACTCTAACCGGGACCGTGAAGAGAAGGCCAATTTCCGGAGATAGCCTTCTGGAGGCGGATGACACCTCAGATAAATTCCCTCTTGATTTGAAAGCTGAAAAGGAGATTTATTATGCGTCAGCCAGGATGAAAGAAGAGAGGGGAAAATTCAAAAGTGAGTAATTATAGCTAAATTATTTGGGTAACTCGGAGATTATTTGATTATCCTCTGTAACGAGAGAAGATACATCATTTCGTCGGCACGAAGACGAGAAAATGAATCTTCAAATTTTAGTCCTGGCTTGAACAAAGTTCAAAACTCGATTCAAAATGCCAGTGAAGAATCGACTATTGCATGACAATCAAATGAATGATTCAGTGACTTTCAAGATGACCGCTCCTGAGTCGTGGTTGAGGCTTTGTGTCGATGATGATATCTATATATTTTTACTTCCTACGAAGCCGGATAGGTCAGTAGTATTTACTTAAGGGCCTTTAGACAATACGGTCCATTTTGTTTCGTGTTTATATAAAGCTCGATTAAATTTTCATAAGGCCAATTATGTTCAATTAACGAATGTAGTTGGTAATGACATAAAATGGAAACTAATGGAGTTTAGGGCATCTAATGCGACTGTTAATATCTCTAATACATTCAAAATGAATTAATCAACATCAGCAGCACTAAATCTAGGAAAGCTTGAAGACCGGATATCGTCTTCAGGAGCAGGTTAAAATCTTCATCCTCACTGTCACGATAGAGATCAGTATCACTCCCGAGGAAGTCCAAATTTTCAGATCTACTTTCCTTCGGAGTTAATTTTCGTTTGCTTATTCTAGTGCCTACTGCCCCTACTGGGATAATTATCCCACCGAAGTAGTCTGCTGAAACCTCGGCTGAAACATAATATTCCACATAAAAAAAGCTTCTATCTTGTCTCCTCCAAAATGTTATAAGGTTCAAACAATATAATATATACTATACTGAAGGGGTACTCACATGATTTTTCACCACACAGCAAATGAAGTTCATTCACGAAACAAACTATAGCTGAATAAATAAACTACCTGCATGTGACCTCGTGTAGGAAAAATTCGAGGTTATTTCATTTTATCTTGGAACAAAACCCTGCTAGTTTATCTTGGTCGTTGAGCAGACTATATTGGCGATTATACAAACTTATTTAGGATCTAACTTCCCACTAGTATTAATGAAATCTGCTTTGGGACATATTGTTAAAAAATAGTAGGTATAGAAATCTTATCATTTCTTGTTCTTTGAGAGTCACAAGTTGTAGTCATCAAGGCAGGATTTTGTACCGTGGGTAACATAAATTAATGTACTTTGAGACCGTCCCATCGTACAGGCCAATAATTTACATGGTGGAGTCAACAATTTTTTAAAGTGATTTTTCTTGGTAGGTATTCACTTTTCAGATGTTTTTATTTTATTTTATTTATATCATTAGGAATACAAACAGGTGATTGAACACCAAAATACAGTATTCACAGATTGAAAGAAAAAATGTTACACATTATATATAAGATGGTTTCGAAGTAAAAACAAACAAACAAGATTAATATACAGAGGGATTCCTCGCACCCGGTTTAGTACCTCCACCAAGTATGAGCGCCATATACAGGGTGATCCACGGTCTTGCATGATGCATAGAATCTTAGCATTTTGCATACGAAATTTCTAGTGTTCTATCTTACCAGTTAAAGTCCCATCATAAATGTGAACATCGAGAATTGCATTATTTTTGATGGCGCAAAAAACATTGAAACTCCAGGTCTCTTGAAAGTTCCATTGTCTGAAGTGGTGGTTGTTCTCTTCATCCCAATAATGACTGTTATGCCTATTGAAAGAACCATTCTTTGTGAATTTAGATTCATCTGTCCAAATTATACAGTCCGAAAAGTTTTCATTCTCTTGAAATCGAATCATCATAGCTTCGCAAAACTCTGTTCTCCTGACGAAATCAGTTTCCTTCAAATGCTGTACCTTATTGAATTTATATGGGTGCATTTTATGTTTTTTCAATATTCTCCAAACACTCGATTGAGATAATCCCAGATCAATCTCGGCATCTTTGAGAGAATTTTGAGGATTCACACGAAAATATGCAAGAACTGTAATTTCGTTGTTCTCATCTTCTACTACACTTTTTTCTCTGTGTATAGTTTTCTTAACGAAAGATCCGACATTTCTCAAGTCTGTCATGGTTCTGTTAATGGTATCTCTCGTTGGTCTGGGTCGGTCAGGAAACCTCTCAATGAACAGTCGAATCGTTCTATCTACAACTTTATTACATTCTCCATGAAGTAGAATGAGATTTAAATAATCTTCATTGGTAAAATTAGGCATAGTGGTCGATTTTATAACTTAATACGAATTATCACCAAATTAATAGTAAACACAAAATGCTACTGAATAAAGAGGAATTTGGCAGATGTAATTAATGATATCTATCATTAAAAAAAAAAGAATGTAAAACATGGTAAGTTTTTGCATATGGTTCATAAGGAATTATTCATTTATCACTGGAGAGAAAACCGATGGCCGATTAGTTGAAATAAAGAGGTTTCCGATACAAATTCGAATCAAAATTCGCCATCTATTTAGGAACAACCTGTAACTTTTTTCTCTTGCATATTAGGGTAGTAAAATCTAAAACATGGTTTAAGTAACAGTTCCTGAAAATTTCATCTTTTTGGCGTGAAGGGAAAAGAAATAGCTGAAAATTCATAACGAAAAACAGTCTTTTGTGAATAACTCAGAAAATATCCACTTTAGGGCAAAGGTGTGATGCATACACTCACATTATTTTTTAACGTAGATTCAATATCTGCCATAAAAAATGGGGTTCTAATGCGAAAAAATTGATTTTTCATGATTTTGTCATCCCTAACTTTGAAAGCGATTTTTTCACCCCCTGTATCATGAATCGCGATTTCGATTTTTAAAGTGGATACATCAATCTTACATCCTGAAAAATCCCAAAAATGAAAATTTTCCATCCAAAAACCTCGAAGTTATTCTTGTTTCAGCGGAGCTCTATTTTCGATTTTTTTTTCGAATTTTCCCGCTCAGAGAGAATTTTCCAACCAAAACTGAAAAATGTTACATCAAAATAACTTGAAATTTTCTAAGGAATCTATTTCTGCAATAAAAAAATGGTGTTCTAATTTGAAAAACGGAAGTTGACGTCATTTCCGGAAAAACCGGAGGTGCTCATGCCTTGAAAATATTTTAGATTTCATCAGCATCGTGAAATACTTATTAGTGCTGAATTTCATGAAAGTACGTTCAGTAGTTTCCCGTATAAATATGGGTGAGGTTCCTCGTTCGTGAAATACCCTGTATAGAACAGAAACGGAGAAAATGGCCAAAGTTGAAATCGCCCAAATTTCAATTTTGGTATATAATTCGAAAACAAAAGAAGATAGAAGAATGCAGTTGATGGCATTATAAGTTTCTCTAAAAAAGAACAACGTAACGTGTCTTTCATTTTACTTTATCTCTCACGGTTGAAAAGTTGTAGTTCAAGTATCACCAATTTTGCCCACCCTGTACACTTGTACGTTCCTTAAGAGATTCAAAATGGGTATAAAGTAAAAAATTGGCTTTTCAATACCTAAAAGCTGAGAAATTACTGGATGCACCCAAAATATCCCATTTCTTCTTTTCTTTCTTCAGTACCTCATACCTCATATAAACCGCAACACATCTCAACGTATTCCTATCCATCTCTCGTTGCAATCAACGACTGAATAATCGTTCGTGTGCGATGACCACCGATTTTATTGGTAGACTGTCGTCCGTATGCGTTAACCTCCCACAAAATAGTCGTTCACCCACAATCGTTCGTGTGCGTTAGACCTTAATCCTACTCGCCCGAATATGGTCGCGAGTTTGCTTCAAATCCAAATCGTTAGATTATTGAATGAGAGCTTTTTTTTAGGTCCACTCAAAAATTCCCTCAGAAAATCAGACGTGCTCGAGAAATTTTTTTTTTATAGTCAATCCTTACCTACGCTCGTCCAACCCCATTATTTAACGGTGAGATTAAAAGCTATATTTATCATTGAAAGTACGTAGGACATGGATGCATATTAATCTGATGCGCTCGAGTAGTCCACGCAGCAGTTTTTTTTTTTGGAAACCCTATAGGTGCACCCCCACCCATGAGAAGTTATACACAATTTATTTTATGATTTTTTATTTTATTTTTGAAATAATCTCCTGAATGAGTGTCGTAAAAATATTTTACTGTCATAATTAGGTCTTAAAGTACAAGCCTTGATTTAACCTTGAAACGACGGTAACTTTTTACTTTTCTGAAATAAACTCAGAAATTTTATTTGACAAGTATCTCATTTCACTTATGTACATATTATAGGAATGAGGATTTTGGGTATTAATTGTTTCAAATCCTAAATTGAAGATAATTCATCTATATCTATTGAAACATGAGAGTTTGAAAAATATGTCCTGAGCCACTAGGACCTTCCTTACCTTAATCTGGTTTTTGTGATAATTTTGACGTCAATTGCCTCGTCAATTGAAATAAAACTGTATGTGGTAATATACATTGTGCCTTGAATTTCACAGAATATATGTACATTTTTAGGTCTTATCTCGGGTTTTATGAACGATTGAATTAGAGGAATTGAAAATTCTAAATTGTTACGCCAAATACATAAAATGATTGTCATAAGATAGTTCAGAAGGGAATTTAGGTAACACATTGTAAAATCAAATTCTATTTCTAAATTTTTTCAACTTCGAATCAATGATAACTATAAAACGTCGAAATTCAGGTAGAAATTGACAGGGAAATCAAAATACGAGGGACTGTTTACTTCCACATCTCAGGCTCCTGAATATACTGAATAGGAAAGGAAACACCTCGTAATGACAAAACTAACAGTTCTACGAGGTCGTAAAATCACAAGAGGAAAATTGTATTTCTTTTCCCGGTGCAAGAAATAGGGAGATGAATCTCCCCTTGATATTTAATAGCGCGTTAAACGGGTATCTGCACCTAATTTGAGCTGGAGAATGGTAGCGGAAACATAATTCCTCCAGGATCTTCCTCTCGCCGCCCTGATTAATTATGTAGGAGTACCTTCATTTTCCACTTCTTCCAATTAATGACATCGTTTTTCACCTGGAGATTCTACACTTGAAAGCGTTCAATTTCGGAACATTAAAAATTTAGAATGGAGGTTTGCCTGTTGGGGCGATACCAACTTTCATACATAGAGCAATGGGAGGAGGAATACCGAGGGAATTGTGATGAACAAGCGTTCTATGCACTTTTCGGGTGAATTCATAGAGTGGATGGCACTTTACAATTTATTTTTTATGTAAAGGCTCTATCAAAAAAAGGTTATCCTATCTGTAGGATAGATAAAAAATTGAAAAATAATTGGGGTTTGTTCAGTTGAAAAATTTTCGTGCCATCCGTATTCAAGATGAAGGTCGTTGAAAAAAAAAATTACACATTTTTTACGATTTTGCCGAAATCACTAGCGACATTGTAATGAAACTTTATACGAATATGCCTTCTTCGGAAATTTTCGATGCTTCATACCAGCATCGGTTGTTACTTCATAATTTTCAAATCAAAATATTTAGAAAACGGTTTATAGTATCAAGTTTTATCAAGAAAATTCTCTTGGTGTAAAACTACTGATGTTTGGGTTCACCTGAAATATTGCTTCATAAATCTAAAATTAAAAAAGTTATGTTCAATACTACTTGGTACGAACCGTGTAACTCTCGGTGTAACGACTCAGACATAAAAGCAAATTCATTGGATGTTTCAACTACCAAAACATATTCGTATAAAATTTCATTACAATGTTGCCAGTACTTTCGTCAAAATCGTAAATGTTCAGTTTTCTATCTATCCTAGAGAGGGGATCACCATTCTTTCAAAAACTTTATACAGGGTGTACCAAGTTCGACGGCTTATTGGACGTTTGGGAGAACTGAACATAATTGAAATCTGAAAATTGGGATTATATTATTGTTCGACATTATCTACCGAGTTAAAATATTCTTGAAGCCTGACTAATTTCACTTATATAGGGTATGAAAAAAAATTTCCAAAAAATTTTTTTTCTGTTTTTTCGTTTTTAATTTTGTTATGGTATTTAATATTTTATATATATTCTCATCAAAATCGTTGCATTTGTCGAAATATTTTTATAAATATCTGTGGAGTCAAAAATTGGGATCAAAATTGGCCCATAACCTTCGTTTTTCGAATGAGAACCCGATTTTTGTATGATTGCCTTGGATTCTGCGAAGAAAAATAATGATAGTGTTCTCACATGTCAATGCACCTAAAATGAATAATTCTTGAGTTATTTAGGAATTTTTGATTTCATGTCGTACGTCAAATTCATAAAATCTAATTCATATCAAAAATTATGAATGAATTCGGAATAAAAGGTCTGTAACTAGCGAATTATTGAAATAATTTATCTTCTATAACCATGGATCATTGTTGATTGAAAGAGATTTCATGAATTTGATTCTAAGTACGACATGAAATCGGAAAATCCTAAATAACTCAAGAATTATTTATTTTAGGGGTATTGACATGTGAGAATACTATCATTATTTTTCTCTGCAGAATCCAACGCAATCATAAAAAATAGGGTTCTAATTTGAAAAACGAAAGTTATGGGCCAATTCTGATCCCAATTTTTGACCCTTCAGTTGGAAAATACTGTGACGATTTTTTCAAAATTCTAGAGATGTACAATAATTCTACTGTCTTCGACTTTAAATATTTGAAAACGGTTTGTGCTTAAGTTATTCAGAATCGGAGTAACAAACAGAATACGCTAAATTCACACACACCGGTTTCTGGTCGGCCGGTTTCATGCCGGTCATCTAAATAGCACCCTGATTGGTGCTGGCGTGAACTTAAGTTCAAATTCACCAATCAGCTTGCGATTTGGATGACCGGCATGAAACTGGCCAACCAGAAACCGGTGTGTGTGAATTTAGCTTTTTTTTTCAGTTTTTTCTAGATATTTTGAAAATTGTTTCGACGAATTTTAATGAGAATATTTTCAAAATTTGATACTCTATCGAATTTAAAAAAGAAAAAACAGAAAAGAGTTTTTTTTAATTTTTTTTTATTCCCTGTATAAAGAAAGAATGTGAAAGAATATTTCACTCGGTAGATAATGTCGAACAAAATTATAATCCAAATTTTCAGATTTCAAATAGATCCAGTTCTTCAGAAACGACTGATAGGCCGTCGAACTTGGTACACCCTGTATATAGGGTGTTTGGAAATTCGGCATGATCCTTCAAAGGGGATATATTAAACGTCATTTGCAACCAATTAAGTCGAGTGAAGCATGGTTACGAAGATATGGCGATTTTTCAATATTTTGGAAATTTTCTGCTTCATTATCGAAAATAATTTATTTTATAAAAACTATTTGACTCTCAAGAAAAAGAAAATTCTTTGCCTTTACGGAGGCCACATCGAAAACATTTTTGAAACATGAAGTTTCATATCTCCAATCAAATGCAAAAAAAGAAATCTGTACTTCCTCTTTCACTGAATGAGAGTTTAGCAGTGGCTCTATTCAGGGCCCGCTTGCTAGTTACTCAAAGTGATGGAAAAAGCCCAATTCTTTTTGCGACTGTGAAGCCAAGTGTTCTTAAGAAAAAGAAAATTCTTTGCCTTTACGAAGGCCACATCGAGAACATTTTTGAAACATAGATGAATTCAAAATAGTAATCATCGAAATGAATACCATTTTCAATTCCCAGGCTCAGAGATCTTTCATCATGAGGTTGGAGAAATGATATTAGATTTTGTCACTGAGATGAGAGATATACCGGTTTCGGCCTTGTTGAGTCTCATCAGTATCCCGTACATCTGGAATTGAAAATGGTATTCATTTCGATGATTACTATTTTGAATTCATCTATGTTTCAAAAATATTTGACTCTCAATATTCAATGAACTTTTTTTTGGGGCTGTGGAGATGGTCAAAATTTCTTGCGAAAAAGTATTTACTAGACTCAGATAACCAGAGATATGAAGTGTCATAAATCTCCGCAACTGTTTTCCTCGTTAAATCTTGATGAATTCATTGCGAATTACTTGAAAAAAAATTTAGGAACTCACTTGCTTCATTAGCTTTTCAAAAAGGTAAATACGTCAATAATTCTTTCATGCAATCAGAAAACCGAGCATGTCACAGACTTTTTCGTGGCTCGATCAATTTGGCAATCAGAATAGTTGACATGACTTGACAAATTACAGATTAAATTACCCAATTGATAGTTGCTTGCTCATACAACGATCAGAGAAGTCAATTTTTCTTGAATAGAAATAAGAAAATTCACCGCTGACAGCGCCATCACGAATTACTATTTGTCCATCTTTTTCCAACGAGAATTTAATAAAAAAGATGAAAAATTAAACTTTTATGTTGCTCAGCACAGACAGACATATCCGTATAATAAACATGAACATTGACGTAAACATAAATAAAAACAACAAAATTCATGATCTTGCTCAAATTGTCTCTCTCGATTTCTTATGCATGCAAGCAGTCACGGCTTACTTTTAAAATTGTAACCCGCTTCGAACAGTTGTATTATTTACGTGCTGAGCAGCCGTCAAATTCCTCCATACAATACTTCAGCTTTCATCACTGGTGTACTATGCACTAGCAATTTCGTGAGACCTCTAATGTAAAAATCACTTGGGGTCCAGACATCTGACCGGCCAAAGAATTGGCCCATCGCGGCCTATCCAACGTCCATAGGCGGAAATAGAATTTTTTGCGAGGGAACTTAGGGAATTCCTAGGCAGGTTCGGATAAATTTTTGAGTTCAGTGATTTTTAGATAAATTATTGGTTCTGTCCCCCCACCCCTATTTCCGCTTTTGTCAACGTCATTAATAGTTTTGGTCTAGCCACGGCAGCAAGCTTCTGAAGTAATGAGCTGGAAAGCCATTGTGCTGAAAAATAATTCGTAATCGTTCTGACAGCGGTACATCCTCTACCTGTTATTCAAGAAAAAGTTTTCTGATCGCTGTATTAGCAAGCAACTGACAGTTTGTTAATACAATCTGTAATTTGTCAAGTCATGTCAACTATTCCGAGGATTGTGGAAAGTGATCGAACCATGGCCTGCTTAAGAAGCACCAGTGAAATAGAGGATATCTGAATAACTCGAAAAAGTCACTCACCTACTCAGTTTCTAGGCCATATTTTTTGATTGCATGAAGGAATTATTGACGTATGTACCTTTTTGAAAAACTAATGAAACAAGGATGTTTTTCCTTACATTTGTACACCATGTTCATAATACTGCGGTGAAGAATAGCTCAGTTGGTTGGTTTTGCGGGGGGAGGACTGTAAGACCTTTTTATGAGTTTTTGAACCAATCTTAGCCAACAAGAGGACGAACACACCGTAGTAATATCACTTACACGGACCTTCCAGAAGCTGGACCTGGAGACTGCCTTCTGTCTTCACGAATAGGCCTATTCGGTGTTCCTCTTCTTTTGTACTCCTTCTGAGAGAACTTCCTCCAATCGCACATTCACGCAGCGAGCGGACTTTCTGTTAAACTTACACTAAATAATAGTCACTGTAGTTACAGTACTAAAAGTAATGCTGTAATGAAACTCCTCACAGCGTTGTTTTCAGTTATAATTTTCCTTTTGTAGTTATCAGTACTGACCTCCGATCCTCTCAATTTTCAAATCAAATCAATTAATTCCCTAATCTGTCTAATTTCGTAAGTCACACCAACTACCAAGATACAATGAAAAAGTCACTAATCTGAATTTTTATTTGAATTTCGAGGGTATTTCACAAAACTTGACTGGAATAGAGGAAATATCGATTAAGACTTGTTGCCGGAGGCAAAGTGCTGGAAAAGGAGCTCATTTTGCAACTTGTTTTAGAATATACTATTTCTCTATTTTAGTATCGTAATGAGTTCATTACAGTACTGAAAGTTATGCTATAATGAACTAATTACAGCATTGTTTCCAGTTACATTTTTCGTTTTGTGGTTGTCGCGTTACTGACCTCCGATCCTATCAATTTTCAAATCAAATCAATTCAAATTCAGTAATCTGACAAATTTCGTAAGTCACACAACTGCCAAGATACAATATAACAAAAGCAACTAGGTTGTATGATCTGAATTATTATTCATTGAATTTCGGGATTATTTTTCACAAAACTTAACTGAAATAGAGAAACTGTCGACTACTACTAGTGGCACTCATGCTTTCGAAAACTCGTTTTCGTATTTCGCATTCGTGTTGGAATGAAGATTTTTGTTTCTGTCACTGTCCACCGTGCCTGTTCGTCTTTACTCATCTGTATAATTTTGTTTTATGTTGCATTTAGTATTTCATCAAGTCCGCTTTAATCTGATCAGATATAACAAAACAGTCACGTTTGCCTAGGTGGGTCTTGCTCATGGGCGCCCGCAGGGGAAGGCCACAAGGGGCCGTCTCCCCCCCCCCCCTGAGGATTTGATTCCCTTCTTGTTTTTGAGCAAAACCGAATACTAATTTCGCCTGCGCCTCATCATTATTTGTCTCCTCCTGAGAAAAAATTCTGCCGACGCCCATTGTCTTGCCTGAAGTTTTGAAATATAGTTACAAGTGTAGAAAGAATTGACTGTATGGAGCATATGCTTCACTTAAAAATTTGAATATTGATTTCAGATACTGATAATTCTCATGAAAATTAAACTATAATTCTTATTTCGTATATGATTTCATATATTCTGGACGTGAAGATACTCAATCTACATTTTAATAAAATACACTCAGATGTGTATCTCATTCCTGTGCCAGTTTCCTATTTCATGCCCGAATCTTGTTGAATGCGAAAGTATGTAGGCAGTAGTGTAAGGTTGCAGGAACAACCCCCAAACCCTCATCCTTGGAGGACCTAGAAATGTTGCTGTCTGATTTCTGACTTGTCACTTTGACAAATTAATTTTGACCCTCTTTAAAATGTTAGGGTTAGGGTAATTAAACTCGGTCATTGCGTGCTGCCGGAACTAGTTTCTAATTGTCGAGCAGATATTAAACATTGAGTGAGTACATTTTTGAAGACCTTTGACATGACAACTGGAAATTGGTCACTATCTCGTGATCTATTTTGAACATTCGAAAAATGCTGATTGTACCGATTAGTTTATTCATTTATGAAATATACTGATCAGAAGAAAAATGGCCGCAAATACTGGCGCATTCGCCAATTAGTTAGTAAGTGTAGTATCCAATATTCACTCCGCTATAGTATGGTTAGAATACGACTAAGAATATGCATAGAATTTCCCGAATCGAATAACAAGAAGTGGTAGATATGATTCTCGCATGAATATAAGGGTATTTTCTTCCCTCAGATTCTCTCTACCCCCCTGATGAAATTTTCTCTGGAATTTAACCTAATCGCTATTGAATTTTTTTAGCCATCAACAAGCGATCAAAGTTACCGACATTCGTTCCCCGTTCGAGGACCCCAAACAAGAATTCCACTCGAGGACGCCATTCAAGTTTATCTCTTGGAGAAGGGAATTCTAGCAGATATCAGCAAGTTTTAAGGTAAACTGAACAAGCATACTTATAGAAATGTCTGTGGGGTGGTTATTCATCCGTATATTGTTTGGAGGTGGAAGAGAATTTATAGTTGAGAAGTCTCGAAATGTTGCTTGTAAATTCGGAAGTTTGTTTGAGGTCCAATCCCGCAGGATTTGTGAAACAAGAGACGGAATTATCTTAGTTCGGAAGTTCAGTGTGAGAATGATGTTTCGAGAAGGATAATTTTTTTGTTTACAAATCTACGAAATTAAACCGAATCAACCACTTCATTTTAAACGAATTCAACGTCTAGAATTTCGTGGGTTCGACAATTTAACAGTGGAATAATTTTCACAGAAATTTGAACAATTATCAATTAAATCACTTATTCATACATCGCCAACGTCCAACGTTTACATTCCCTTGTGATTATTCTTCAAGACCTGAGGGTTTAAATTCAAAAATCAATTATTTGGAAATGAAGAACAAATCTGAATAATAAAAATTCTTCACAGAGGCCGTACCGACAATATTTTTTTTGAAACATAGATAAATTCGAATTAATGAATCTCTTCGAAAGAGTACTTACATACGAGTTATAGGCCGAAATTGAAATTTTGGCGATTTCAACTTTGGTCATTATCCCCGTTTTTGTTTGTGCTAGGATGTTTAAAAGAAAACATTATACAGACATTTTTCTCATAGCAATCTACTAGCGTTTCCTTGCTGACCTATAACTAGTTCTATTTTTTTCCTGCGAAAAAACAATGTACACTATTGGATTGCTATGAAAAACGTGTTTGTATATTGTTTTAATTTAAACATCCTAGCATAAACAGATACGGAGATAATGACGGCATCGCCAAACTTCATATTTTAGCCTTTGACTCAAAAACAAAAGACGACAGAGAAATGCAATTGATGTCTTTATCAGTTTTTTTTTAAAGACGACCGTAATGTGCTATTCATTTTCCTCTGTCTCTTTTGGTTGAAAAGTTGTAGTTCATGTATCACCATATTTGACCACCCTGTGCGTACATACAGCTGTTTACCCACTTCTTGCATTGATATGGAAAGTGGTCATATGGAACACATTGTGTGAAAGATTAGAAGTCATTAATATATCGAATATCTGCACTAATTTATCGTATTATGTAGTTTCGAAAATCGCTCATATCTCCAAAACGGCTCAATTACTGACCAATATGCATTTGAAACTATTTACTCCTTTCGAGGTCTAGAATTAGCTCCCAAAATACGTTTTCCTTTAACACCCGGTATACTTTTGGAAATGATATAATCATTATTATTTGTATAATATGAGATCAAAAACAGATACCATTCAAGTTCAAAAAGGAAAGTTGTGTTTTCCACCATTTCTCCTAGACATAAATAAACTGAGTATGGTATCGTATTCCCATAACAAAAGTTCATAACTGCAAGAATTTTTTCCACGCTTATTCAACGTTCGCTTTCACTTGGCTCGAAAAGACTGACAAGATAGAAAATGTCATGACAAGACATATATCGAGAATGAACCAATCTATCTCTATGGAACCAACCTTGGCCTAGGCTCGCTATATTCATCTGTACCTGCCTATGTTTTCATACTCTCGATACACCAACGTTGGAACGAGCGGACGTTGGCCGAGGCTTGATCAGTCGTCTGTAGCCGCCTTAAGGCAATGATATAATGCAGGGCTGTCCAACTTCACGTACCCCAAGGGCCACATTTTAAAAAATTCCGGTGCGGAGGGCCGCAAAAAGAATTTGCAACACCATGATTTGGTTTTGACAAACGTGATTTATATATGAAGGAAAAAACGGGTTCTTATTATTTTTGTGAAAATAATAAAATTACAAAAAAATTGATGGGAGATTTGAGGATTTTGAATTTCACTTACTAATTCATCAATACTGACTTCTATATCTGTTGTTGATAAACGAAGCAAATGGGTAAGTGACTTATCAGATAGGGAATATCTACCTATATTTTGACTTTAATTCTCGCATGTTGGACTATCGCTCTTCTGGTAGCAAATTGAAAAATTCAAATTCAGTTTATGTTCTTCCTTGGTGAAAATGATGTGATTGCAAGTGACAAAATTCCAGTTGAGGGTGTTCTCTATCTACATTCTCAAATGAAGTTTTAAGGGACCGAGCAAAAATTTCAATTTTTTTAAATTTGTTAAACCTATTTGTTTCGACTTCTCTACAATATTTTTTATGTATTTTATGCTAGGTTAATGCTCCTTTTCTTCAAACGGATGTTGGATGTGGTTGAGAAATGATTCGTCATTGTAGCTTTTACTTCAGCTCGAAAATCTCGATTGTTTCTGTGAGTCTAAGCAAGATTTTCCCTGCCTTACAGGCAGATCACTTGTAATATTAAGACTTGTAAGGTACACTTGTATGGTTTGTGTCGAAGGCCGCAGTAGGTACTTTCATCTGGGGATATTGAAAAAAATTGACATTTTTCAACAGAGTTATGCAGTTTTTTAGATATACCTATATTGATCAATATGGTCTACTCGTCTTGCAATAGTTTGATACGACACAGAGACTGCTTCTAATTTTTCGGAAATTTCTGTTTGAAAGAATTTTTAATGAGCAATCCATCAGTGAAACGTTTTATTACTTTGGCGATTTCCAGCTCAACTCTGCGGGCCACAAACAATGGGGTCGCGGGCCTCATGTTGGACAGCCATGATATAATGTATAGTCCGTTTCAAAATGATTGTCATAACAGCAAGCCATGGAATTCCAGCCGGGGCTTTATTTCTAGTTACAAAAAGGTACTAAAAATTTCTGTGTGTTCATCATAGATGGAAATATATCAATATAACCTATAAAATGATTGAATATATTTTTCAAGGCAAATAAATTTGAAGAATTTTTTGTGAAATTACATTATTTTCATCATTGTTGTATTGACAAATTTTCAACCATAGCTTCAATTGCAAAAGAGAGACAAGCTGAGATGATGACTAAAATATACACACCCACACTATTCTGATGTAGATCAAGCATGGGCATTGGAAATTCAGGATTTATAATGAAAATAGCGTGGAATGCTTCAACATGAAATCTTGCAGTCTTTCGAGGGACTCCAATGTAGAGATATCATTCATTAAATAATTAAGACTTCATCAAAGATAACTAAAAGTTCATTCTATGAAGACCCTTCAGCAATCTTGATGACTATCGAAAATTCTCACCCTGTGTTATTTTTTCTGAGTATTGACAAACAAAAAGAATAAAGCTGAGATAACTTAACAATTTCATAGCCAAGTTGTTGAAACAAATAGAAAAAATTTTTTGAAGTGTGGAATGCTATAAAATAGATCACTTATTATTTGTATTTATAAATACTGTCCATTTCATGATTCATAAAATAATATACCAAATGTTGATTTTGATTAAAATTCAGTTACTTTTCAGGCAGTTCAAAAAAGATGTACAAACTGATTCATTCATTGTTTTTTATAAAAAAAAAAATGACGTCGTATAATGTTCCGTTGAAGGTATAATCATGTGGAATAGTTTTCCATCCACTGCTCACTCCTGATTGTAATGACTTGTTTGTCCTTTTTTTTCCCCAAAATTCATCTGATAGTTCTAGGTGAAAACTGAATTTTTGAGACTCATTTATTTATCAGAAAACACCTCGAAAAAGTAAATGATTGTTACCCGAATAACTAGCAAAACGCGATTAATACTGGCCGAAATATCTGCTTAATTGTTGAAAAACTCGCAGTACCGAGCGTAAACTGTTTCACGTTTCCTTGTAGTTAGGCGAGGCGACAGGGATCTTGATGAATTCCAGTCATTTTCATTTCAGTAATACTTGAGAAATATTCAAATCCAAAACTAATTTGTCGATTCAATCAAGAACATAAGCATAGAGAAATTAATTCGAAATATATTCAGGACAGGAGGTTAAGTCAAACTCGGAAATGTCAAAACTTAGTGTTTTCAATCAACACCAACTTAAATCCTAGAATTCAAAAGTTACTGATGTGATATTACCAACATATATTCGAGATTCCACAGCCGCCCAAGATGCCAATCATTTTGATACGGACGTTGAAAAAAATCTAATTTTGATCGTCAGTATCTAGGTTCACATTAGGGAAAAAGTGAATATATGCAACATCGTAACAAATTAAAAGCTCCAAATCTAAAATATTGTGGATGAATGTCTTTGTCCAAATCTACTTTTAACTCTGTACGTTTGAAAGTTGCATGCATGTTTGCAATAAACCGAAATAAATTCAATAATGTTGAGGTTCTTCGGCACTCACTAAGTTGGCTCGGGGTACTCGTGTTAAAAAACTTGAACGAGTTATACCACAGCACCACGAATAACTTGTAAAAGTTTCATTGAGTTCTGATTTTATCTGGGTAAAATGTAGGAACATATATATTGCAGATAAGAATACATTAAACTTGAAACAGAACCCTAACCTTGCAGTATGTACTTCTTTCTTAACCGCGTAATAAAGCAATAGAATATAATTCAAGCTTTTTGCTGCTTGAAATATATGGTATTCATGGAAATTATCAAAATTTTGTAATTTCTAAAAGAGTTTCCGAAAAATTTCAGCCCCTCAGAAGACCTAGGTTGACCTAGTCTAGTGGCTAATATGCCGCTCTAATGTAACTGATCTGAAAGATATTGTTGAAAGTGGTACATGCTTCATAACAAAACAATACTCCTATAAGTACAGATTGAACATAACTACTCAAATATCTGATACCAAATCTAAATTTTCCTTTCGAATTCATCCTTGACATCTGACTGAATGATTTTTCCACAACATTATTTCCAGATTGTCCGAGGGGCATCCACAAAATCCAGAGTCGCAAAGGTGGAACGAAGATCAATGGCAGGTTCATCCATATCTGATGGAAAGGGTCCAAGTTGAATCGGAAAATCCAACTTTCCGAGAGGTGGAGGTGGGATTTAGCAGGCGATCGGGAACTTTTGCTTATGGTACGTTTGGCGAAGATTTAATACGGATCAAACTTATCCGATGAATGGAACTGGGGATTGAACCATAATCGATTCCAGTTTGTTTTTCCTTGACAACTTTCATTCCGCTCAACACTTTTAAGATTGTTGAATGTGATAGAGTCGTTCAATAAGGAAATACAAAATTCAAATGTATCACTTTAATGATCAAATATTCACATTATACCGGAATTCTCTAGTGAATACAAAAATGTTTCTAACCTCAATTTATCGGTTACATTCGGAGTATTTCAATATTGATATTCCTTTATTGGGTAATTAGGTTTACTACCCTATGAGTCTATCTTAAGAAAGTGATTTCTGACTTATAACCAAATTAATAAAATCCAGATACTTGCGATTTCAACAAACTGCAGAAATACCCTAGGCAAATACAGAAAGACGCAAACAGCGTCTTGTAGCATCATTATTGCGCCCTGCGTCTCTGTATCGACCCCTTAAGAACACTAGGATGAAGTTTGATTTGCAACTGGAATTATAAAAAGAGAAATGATCCAGTTCATTCAATTTTGGATATCGAGAAAAATGTTCTATCTATCCATTGCTCTTCTAATCGTGGTTAACATATGTCTACCAATATTTCATTGAAAGTGACAAATAAAAAATTAAATTTGTAAACTGAGAACAACTTTTGAAAAACCTAGTGGCATGTTGAAAGATTGTGCTTATAGTTATTTGATTAAATTTTTTTCAAAAACGGAAGATATCGATAGCATGAATATATCCTTTTTTTTCATTCTTAAGTGGACGCCCAAAAAACCGGAGTGTCAGATTCAGACTCAGGTATAGCTTCTCCACTCTCACCCTCCTCAGTGTGCGGTTTCCTGGGATACGCAGATAAGGATAAGGAATATTGCAGAGGCGACGGAAGTGTGGATATCAAGACGACCGATTCTGGAGACGATACATTCCTTCATTCATTTCAGGAACCGCAGGTGAGAATGTATTTCTTAGCAACGAAAAAACCGTACAGAGATTGCCGGAAAATGCGCCAAAAATCATCATTTTAAAGGTCAACTGTTTAAGATTAGAAAATAATTATTATTTGACTAGACAATTGAACTGCTATAAATTAATATTCAGATAAATTCTATTAAGGCTATTATAAAACACATTAGACTGAATCGAAATAGAGAACAACCTTTATGGTGCTCATCTTCTTCTAACGCTCTCATCTCAAAAACGCTCCTTTCGAATGAAATAAAGAAATAAAAAAAAAGCAAAAATGAAAAAGCAGGAAAATTCTTTGCTTCTATGGAGGCCACGCTTAGAATTTTTTCGAAACATAGATAAATCTGTTCTGCTCAGGACGTTTTTCCAAAATTCAATTACTTTCAAAATTCAAAGCACTCAATCTATCCCCTTAATCTATTATATATTTAAACGAGTAATTCTTGTTTTTCACAAAAAAACACTACAAGTGCCATGAAAACACCACTTCATTTTCAAACGCTTAGTTAAGAATATTTCGAGAAGTAATGCATGATATAAAAATACAATTACTGTGCTGAAATCAGTATAAAAATACCTTTCAAATGAGGTATCACTCACCCCATCTTCCCTATTCAAAAATTGGGGGTGAGGGTTGTAGTAGCAAGGGTTGAAGCGCTATGCATCCGTAACCTACATCTTAAGTTGTCCCCCTCGAAACAGAAATCGACCTGTCCGAGCATTTCTATCGAAAAAATTTATTTCGTCTGTAATCTCGTCTGTTTCGTTTTCAAATGGCCACCCTGTATATGTATATTTATATACAATCCAGGATCTCTAAAACTGCTCCAACGATTTCAATGAAAGTTACAAATTGGGGATTTTTCGGCCCAAGGAATCGATTTATCAAGGTTTCAGGTCCGAGAAAAACTACCCTATGATGTTGAGCTATATTCTACAGGGTGTCCGGGGAATAACTGTACATACTCTCACCAGAGATAGAGTTGGACAAGGTGATTACTGATTGACTTTAAAAAATTAATTTCTGGATTTCCCTAGAAAGCTACAGGGTGATTTTCCAACATCATGGAAATACTTAGACCATCATAAAATCCAAACTTATTGACGGATATTATTGAAACTTGGGAGGTTATTGGCACATGCTAAGGTCGAGTCAGAAAGATATCAATTATTTCATTATTCCAGGGCCGGACTCATAAGTATTCATTTTAAGTGTTCGGGGTGAAACAAACACTTTGTATTTCGAATTACAAATAATTGATTCGCAGTTTAGCAAGAGGCTGAATCGTGCTTGAATTTGTGATATCGCTTTAAGTTGTCACATCAACAAAATACTTTTTTTATGAATTTTTGAGTTTGGATAAAGTTCGAAAAATTGAATTTTTCACCATGAAGAGAACTGAAAATCTCATGTTTGGAAATAAAATGCGGAAGTATTAGTAGAAAATTTTCAAAAGAGTTCATGGCTTTAATAAACACATTCCATAACGAAATAATAACAAATGAAAGAAACTAAAATACAGTAAAAAATACCCAATGAAAATGAAAATAGGAACGAGTGAATTGCTGAGTCAACGTTATTTCAGAAGTGGTTCGAAATGAAAACCATTAGCTTGTATACATTTATCTTGCCGAATGTTCAAATTGGATACAGTCTTGCGAATCATATCGCCATTTTTTCTTGAATATAGCAAAAGTTGATAATTCTGTTCATCAGCTGTTCTCTTGACTGGATTTCTTCAGAATACACCATATCCTTCAATTTTCCCCATAAAAAATAATCTAGCGGGTTGAAATCTGGAGATACTCCTCGATTCATTAATTCAGTTAGAGGGTTTTACATTGGAAGAAGTGTCACCTTGGTGTGTCTCTTTGTTGTCGAACACCCGGTATACATACGAATAATTTTGAAATATGCTTATGTATACCCTATACACTTCACCAATTTTTTTTTCGAAATATACTTTCATATACTCCATCCATGGGCGCCCGCAGAATTTTTTCTCAGGAGGGGGCCAAATAATGATTTGATGAGGCGCAGGCAAAATCAGTATTCCGTTTTGCTCAAAAACAGGAAGGGAATCAAATTCTCAGGGGGGGCCACGGCCCCCCCTGGCCTCCCCCTGCGGGCGCCCATGACTCCATCGCAATGAGATCCTTGACTGGGGTGGCCACCCAGTATATCAACAAATTATTATAGTATTCCTCACCTTCAGGAACTTTTTGAAGAAAATTTATGATTTATTTTTGAGCTCTACAAGATGACTAAGTCCTGTTCAGGTAAATAAATTCAATTTTTCGAACCTTATCCAAATTAAAAAATTCATAAAAAAATGATTGTTGATGTGACAACTTTAAGCGATACCACAAATTGAAGCATAATTCAGCTTCTTTCTGAAAAGCAATTCAATTATTCGTAATTCGAAATACAAAGTGTTTGTTTCACCCTGAACACTTTGAATGAAGATTAATGAGCCCGGCCCTGGAATAATGAAATAATTGATATCTTTCTGACACGACCTTAGCATGTGCCAATAACCTCCTAAGTTTCAATAATATCCGTCAATTAGTTTGGATTTCATGATGGTCTGAGTATTTCCATGAAGTTGGAAAATCACCCTGTAGCTTTCTAGGGAAATCCGGAAATTAAATTTTTATAGTCAATCAATAATCACCTGGTCCACCTCTATCTCTGGTAAGAGTATGTACAGTTATTCCCCGGACACCCTGTATAGCATGAATGGAGAAAATTAATCAATTGTTTCATTTTGACTCAAATGTTCACTTGAAAACGGACTGTTTTCAAAATAATATGGAAGAAAATGAAAGGCCGCAGAATATCATTTCAAATAACAATCTTATTGATGAAGTATTTGGTAATAGCTCAGCCAATGGAAGTTATGAAGGGCTGAAGATAGAGAAATAAACGCGCATCTCAATGAAATGTTGGAAAAATCAATGATGATATAGTTTATAAACTTGAAGGAGAGTACAAAATTTACTATTGCCATGGCTCAATGAAAGAACAACCATTTCAGATTAGCCACCACATGAACTAATAGGATTAAAAATGTTTTAATAATGTTGTGGAGTATTTGAGACTTATCAGAAGGACCTCATAGTGTGAGACTCATTGTAACAACTCTGTGCAATCACATTATAAAGGCAAAAATTGTTACTGGTGAACACAAACTCGTCAAAAGGACAACAGGGATGCACCGTGCAGCGTCACCTACATCCCGTTGGATCTGCATTTACCAAGGGAAAACTTTTGAATCTGTTGAAGTTGACCTAAATCTTTTAAATGAAAATCCTCATCATACCCGGCAGCAATACATTCTTTGACTTACTACACTTTTCTATCTATATTTCAGAAAGCGTCAAATGTACCTATTTCAGAAGGCGTCAAATGTATTTCAGAATAGTAAAATGTGATATGCATTTGACGCTTTCTGGAAAACAGTCGGAAAAGGTGTAGATTCGATGGAACAAATGTTTCGTTAGTCTTTTGATTGTATGTTATTCTCATTTCGGGTTTGTTATATTATGGATTTTGGTTACTCAATCCCACATATGGCCTGACTTGTGATTTACATTCCCCACGAAAATTTAAAAATTCATCAGGAGAGATTTTGGCAACTGCGGCTAGCCATTTCCGTCCTTTAAACACTTTCTCTTATTTATACACAGAAAACTTCTCACTTCGAAACTCAACAGATGAATGATTTCACAGTTCAAGTACTTTTTCTGTTATAAAATGCATCTTTTTTAATCGTCTCCTCAATATATTGACTTCATCTTTAAAAGCAAATGTAAAAGTGTCTTATGGAGCTTCAGAAAAGTGGTTCGTGTTAGGGCGGTAGAAATATTTTGATTATCAAAGAGATATTTTCATTTTAAAAATGAAGATCATCTTTGTATTGCAAAAATCTTTTCGACCTGTGTAATCAGACATCAAAACACTCAATATTAAATTTGATCCAATACTTCATCATTCAAAAAATTCTGATAGGTCAAATTCAATGATGCGGTATCCGTTCTCAAATTAAAAAACTTTGAAATCTCACGTAAACCAATTAATAATAATATACATAATTTCTTCAACGGGAAATTAAATGAATTTTTGTTGCTGTGCCCATAAATGGCCAAGGCTATGGTATCTTTATTATTATCACAATCAAAGATTCAACATAGATCTTTATAATGTGTAGCTGGATTATACTAGTTACGCTGTTTTTCAGCTTAACAAGGACCAAGAACTGGTTCAAACGTCGCTTTCAGATTAAATAAATGAAAAAATCACATTATTCCTTGAGAGCGTTAATCCCTTTCATACTTTAACTCTTCAGAGTTAAAAACAGCTAAGAACCGTTGCAAACTCATGAAAGTTATTTTTGGGAAGCCTTGGGTACAACTTTCAGCTAAATCTTTTTCAATTATGTATGTTAAATGCCTATTAATGACTTTATATTAAATGGAACAATCATGTTATTCAGATGATCCATACTTTTTTGTTTCAATAGAAAACAGATTCACAATTTTTTTTGTTCTGAAAAGCTTCTATTGGAATATGAATAATTCTCCCGGAGTGAATATACAAAAAAGAAAATATCTTCAACTTCAACCTCTTTCCAAACTTGCCCGATAACCGAAAACAACGGTCTTTTTCTTCAAGGGAATTGCGAAAGTTGTATCTTCCAAACGCATATTCTGCGGAGGAACAAACTTCATTTCTCGAACGTAAATCGCAACAAAGGACCGAACGGAGACATATCAGATTTTCCAATGCAAATAAGAACGTTTACCCTCCTCCGTGAAGTTAAAATGTTACTTTAGCCAACAATAATTCAAACCAAGGCGGCAGATAATTCTATCCGAAACGGGCAGAATTGAACTCGCAAATAGTTAGAATCATTAATTAGCCTGCTCTTCTACCTTTGTTTAATGTATTCTGTTCGCGCCGGCTCTAAACCGTGAAAGATTTATCGCGAAACAAACAGATTTAGTTGTTGCCCAATACATTATTTATTTATGGGTGTTAGCGTCAACACAAGTTTAATTTTTCGGTCTGGTGAAAAATGTCTTTTAACGAATTTGCCTTCGCACTCATACTGTTTAAATTTGCAAGCCAAGAAATTCGTTCCGTACTGAGACCTGTGTATGTTATATATTTTTGTTATCCTTGAAATACGTACTTGTGGATCTTTCTTGTAGCGACTGTGCTGGAATTTTATATGCAAGCTGGGTAGAAATGGTACTGTAGAAAGGACCTAGTGAAGCCATATCTTGGTCAGGCCGCAAACTTTTCACACCACCCTCGTGAATGTTGTTGTTGTAATAAACAAGTAAAATATGATTGATTCAAGATGGTATTTTTCTTTATTTAATCCGTTGAATAAAGAAGTAATGTCATTAATTCAAAGCAGTACTCAATACGGTTCATGTGTGTGGATGAAATTTCAGTTGATAGGTGGTTGTGGATGCAATGGATTATATAAAAAATTTCAGCTAAGTTCTTCATCTCCTCTACCTACGTGGAAAAAAAATTATATTCTGTTCAGAAATTTCATAGTGAAGCCAAACATCAAGTTTTCCAGCAATGAGTGTGAACAGGGCGAAGGAATTTCAGATACATATATTGAATTATGCAGATTGTTGGTCGAAAAAGTTGATTTAATTCTCGATTCAATTTTCCAGAAATAACCCCTGGGATTGCTCAAGGAAAATAACGCTTCGAAAGTTCCACAATTTTCATGAGCGAATATGTATCCAACGTTCGGTTCTCACCTCAACACTCTTCTCTTCAGAACTTCCTGTCAGCCATGAATGAAAATTGTATACAAGGGAAGGCGCTGTCAAGCCTAATCATTCCGCGAATTCGATAAAGCATTGAATTATCTTGTTTGTCTTCCAGCTACAACCGAACCAAAGGAATTGCAGATGTGGCGAGGGTTCAAAAAGGTACAAAGTTTATTCCATAAAATTTTACCCGCCGACCCTCCTTTTTACGCCTTTGGCAGGGGACGAATAACAGAACAAGGTAATATGTAGGTATTGAGTTATTTCTGGAAGGGAATGTCCTCACTTGGAGGAATATGCCGTTTGGCAGTATTCTTTTTATCTCGAAGTATTCTTTTTGAGCGAGATGAGGGAGCGAATGCTTCTTGTTCCAAATGAAAATGGTTATTTCTCAGAGTAGTAAAGTGACTGACGGAGATGTTGCTAGGTAAAAGACGATTGTCCTGTATATTTTCGAGCTCAGTATCTCTAATTAATTGAGTTTTATATTCCTGAGGAAGAGCCGTTCATTTCGATCGTACTTTTTTTTTGTCACACTAGATGGTACGTGTAATTCAAGTTTGAATCGAAGTCGCTATCTGATATCAACAATTCGAACTCGATATAAGAAGATAATTAAGACATTTTGAAACACATTTCAGAAAACATTACTTGTATATCAGATTAGTCAATTGTATTTCAGAAAACATCAAATGTTATTCTTATTATTTCTAAAATTAAAGGGACTAATCTGAAATACACTTCACGGATTCTGAATTACACTTGGAAATGGTGTAGATATCATTCCTCATTTTTGACATGGCATTGCTGTCATGAATGACATTGCTGTCTTGACGTGGAAAAGCTTTTGAATGATTCTAAAATTTGATATGTGTATTGTCGTTTCATTATCGAATATCATAGAATATAAAATACCAGTCAATTCAGTCAACTTCTAATATTCTTCTCAATGTCGGGAATAGTTCATCTTGTAGTGGATTATAACAACCAGTCTAGATTCTCTGTTTCTTCTACTCTATTCTTAAAATTTGTAATATTGAAACATTTTCACGAACATGTATGGATAAAAGTGCACTGGACCAAACTGCCTAACACGTTTTTCTCAGATCCGAATCTTCTCCTTTGTATTGATATATTTTTTGACATAAAACATTGAATTTGGTTGTTCACGTTGGAAAAACCTTTATCTTCTTCTTCTGCTGCTATCCATTATTGGATGTTTGCGATAATTTCTGACCATTTAACATTGTCTCTAATGCTGTGGATTGATTCTCTAGTCATCCTTTTTCCTGTCCAATGTTTCATATTTTGGAGCCAAGACCTCCTCTTTCTGCCTAGTCCCCTTTTTCCATCTATCTTTCCTTCAATTAACAGTTTGAGCAAATGGTACGCTGTTTTCCTGCGTTTTATCGTGAGCAGCAATTCATTTTCTCTTCCTATCATCCCCAGAATTTCCTCGTTGGTTTTCTTTGCTGTCCAAGAAACTTACAGTATTCTTCTGTTGATCCACATCTCAAAAGCTTCCAGCCTATTCATGGTAATAACCTTCAGTGACTAGCCTTCCATGACGTACAATAGCACGGACCATACGTTACATTTTGTGAATCTTATTTCGAGGTTGAGGTGACATAAAACAACTTTATTATTATTATTACAGAAACATTAGAGCTGAGGTCAAGCCTATAAAATCTATCAACCTAAATCTATAAAATTCAACTTTATAAGTTGACAGTACAACTTCCACAGTTCTCCGAATCATTCTTTTTTTTGAAGGAACGCTGAACTGGATTTTAATTTCTTCGCAATTTTTTCATGTGTGGCAAAGATTTTAAACGCGTTTTCGAATACCGAAAGTTCTGGGAGGGAAGGTGAAGGGAGGACCCAGAAATAATAAAAGGCGGTTTCATACGAAGTAGTCGTTCGAGAAGTTTCAATTTTTGATTCAGGCGTAGTCTACTTATAGAGTACCTTTTATTTTAGCGCTGATTCTTCTATGTGGTGTTCATTATTTATTTTCATTCTTTTTATTTCGAATTACATAATCAAATTTATCGTGCTCGTTTAAGTAACCTCGCAAAAAGACTGCTGAATCGTGAACCCAGAACCTGATTCGGTTTTTTATTTTGCCTTTTCTAGTCTACTGAAAGATATCGGTGATCATCGTGATACATTTCACCTTTCATATAAATTAAATTATTTTTTTGACGTCTGACAATATATAGAGAAAATGGGTTAGTATTGGTTAGCAGACAAAACATTGAATTCTGGAAGAAGAACCTTCCCGTGCAGGATTTGAACCCGATGCGACTTCTTTTTTTCTTTTTATTCAAGTTTTGCTAATATTATGTTGGATTTTTGTTAATGATATATGGAACAGAACGAATTTGAATTAAATCGAAAAATTGTACACTTTTCATAAATTATACAGATGAGGCGAAAAATTTGTAAATACTTCTTCCCTTATCTATTATAAATCTGACATCCGTCGAAACTAAATTTTTTATTTTTGCAGGTGAGTTACCTACTAGTTTTCTTCTTCAGTTTTGGGGTGAGTGATGTTTGTTTGTATTGACAAAACCCAATAATAATTTTCTGACAGACTAAGCACTGAAATTCACAATTTTTTTATGCTCATATCGCAGTTAACTACTAAAAATAAATAGATCAGTAAACAAGTCGACAAAATATGTTAACTTTGTCGAAGAGGATTTTGGATGCATATTTCTATTCCCGAACTTTTGTTTACAGGGGACTAGTTTAGTTTAGTTTAAAAAGTGTTACAGTCTACTGCGACCCTATGGTCTATTGTGCCCCCTGACAAAGCTGTTCTCACCACGCCATTTACAGCTCACCTTCGACTTCCAGAGACCTAATGAAATTCAATATCTCGGAAGGCTTCAGTGAGGCTAATTACCCATTCCTATAGGTCTCTTCACAAAAACATTGTTTCCTTTGGCTTACAATGCCAAAGCATTCTGTTGCTAGATAAATAGGAGTTTTTTCCTCCTTTCCACAGAGTCTATAACAGGAACATACAATATCTTCGCAATTTTGCAATGATCAACGTATCCGCACATAAACTTTCATAAAAATCATCTGATCGTATATGTCATGCTTAAATATTGAAGAAGCCCGAAAAATATGGAGTGAGAGGTGATGAGTTCCCATTAGAGTATCATTCTGTGTGTTTTCTTCAAGAACGATATTGTTGCTATTCTTGGGGATGAATATAGACCAACCAATGAAAACAAAATATCAAGAACAGATCAAGCAACCACAGATATTAATACAATCGACAGCCTCCTCAGATATTTTGCTGATGATACTATAGTGCTAATATGTTCAAAATATTTTCAGCTACTAAATAAATTTTTTTTCTGGATTTGTTCTAGAAGGATGTTTGTTGTTCAATATTGATAACACGAAAGGTTATTAGCTGGTGAAGCAATGATTGAAATTAAAAACTAAGAAATAATATCAAGTTAGACAATGTAATTTCCTGTGATTTATCCTGATGATAAAGTCAGATGCAAGATGTTTCCTGAATCACTGAACATACAAACATCCTTCCCAAATAAATGAAGTACAACATGGGTAATCTGAATCAGTGTCCGAACTCTATCTATTCTTTCATGAAATGAAAGGTGTCCTGCTTTTTGATTTTACAGATCCATTAGGGTTAGAGTGAATCCTGTTGAAAATTTCCTCATTTTATTGGAATTGGGCCAGTTGTGACAGAACCTGCTGAAGATTGTAATTGTAGAGGTTGACACTTTTCAAGACCCACTGAATGACACTAAGATTAATCTTGTAGATTTTCATGATGAATTTTTCTTGTATTTATTTTTATTAACATTATAATTTTCTCTATATACGCAATTCATATCGTTGTCAGGGTAACGAGTTGTCAAAGTGCCAAAACAAACAGTGTAAGATAGACGCTTCAAATTCGAATAATAATTTGTTTTAATTTCGCAAATTTAAAAAAACAATGTAATCGGATGAGGAATTTAAGTTTGCTGCTACTCCACAAGAAATTCGAGAAGCAGCAAAAATAGCGGAAGATAATCTTCTAGCCACTAAAATACGCCCGAGATATGAGAAGGTATATGATACGTTTTAAGAATGGTGTAAGGAAAACGGCATTACGGCCGGAGGCGGATTAACTATTAGGCAGATAAGGCGATTGTCTAGGGGCCCCGCATCAGCTAGGAGCCCCGTATAAATACTTATTAAGTTAAAAAATTCTGATGATAGTTGAAAAGGGGCCCCAAAACTTGCACTGGCTAAGGGCCCCTCAAATGGCTAATCCGGTTCTGATTACGGCTCTGAATCGGCGTTACCGTTAGCGAATTTACCAAGACAAAGAAAATATTAACACTTTGATCAGTAAACTCCATGCTTAGAACCATTATACCATTTTAAAATATCAATATTCAACGAAATTACAAAAAAAATGTGGCATCTTTCTCAAAACACGAGAGATATTTTTTATATACTATGCAGAGGAGAGATTCTCTCAGCAACAGTTCTTTCCTAGGATTTCTTAGTGTTATGTAAGGTATAACGTCGATATATTCAATAAGAAATAACGGATTTAAGGAGCAATTGAAATTGATAATAATTTAAGTGTACCAAAGCTTCTTTCACCATTCTTCGTAACATCTTTCATACCGCAAAATTTGATTCAAGAAAGATCTCGAAAATATTGTTGCAAAATCTCGATAATTCAGTTCCATCTCTCGAGTCCCTTCGTTCAATTGTATCAAGAAGTGCCTCATGCCAACAGCACGGCCTGGACAAGAACAGATGCTTTATCGATCTAGAATATTTCCAGTACTGCGGTGTTGCTAAAAGTAGTAACTACTCAGTTATTTCAAATTACACACCCTATATATTATTGCACTTTTCTATTCATCGTAGTAACACAATTATTTCGTTATTATTTTCTCATACTTGTCTTCAGCGATTCCTGAGTAATTGAATGATTTCCTCTTCTTTTGTGCAAAACCTACTTTTGGTTAAACCATGGAGGTAAAGAAAGTGGAGGGGGCATAACGTTTGAAAAGTGTCACCAGAACAAATCCGGATTTAGCACCCCAAGATGGCCGACTTCGAGGTATTTTAAACTGTAGGTTCTGCAAATTTGGCCTTATTTATTATTCGTTCGTTGGTTATATCAATATTCAACGAAATTACAAAAAAAATGTGGCATCTTTCTCAAAACACGAGAGATATTTTTTATATACTATGCAGAGGAGAGATTCTCTCAGCAACAGTTCTTTCCTAGGATTTCTTAGTGTTATGTAAGGTATAACGTCGATATATTCAATAAGAAATAACGGATTTAAGGAGCAATTGAAATTGATAATAATTTAAGTGTACCAAAGCTTCTTTCACCATTCTTCGTAACATCTTTCATACCGCAAAATTTGATTCAAGAAAGATCTCGAAAATATTGTTGCAAAATCTCGATAATTCAGTTCCATCTCTCGAGTCCCTTCGTTCAATTGTATCAAGAAGTGCCTCATGCCAACAGCACGGCCTGCAACTCAAACCTCCTCGTTCTAAACCACCTCGCACAATAAACACAAATGAAACCTGCGAAGAAAACTGAAATCTCTCCGGCTGATTGTGATACGAAAGTCAATATTTGCTCTATGGGAAGGACGTGAAAGAAGGGATGTTAATACGATATAGGTTGAATGGGGCTACCACGCAGGGGGCGAGAATTCTACGGAAAAGAACAACCAGGAACCCCTCTTGTGGACGCGCGCCTTGAGAGAAATCAGATTGATCAGTGAACCATGCGGTAATTGAAGTCGCCCTCATCTATTGCTATGTCCCGAAGGGTTGAGAAATAATATGTCAGGAAAGCTATTGGATATAATGTTTTTGCTGTACTGACGGGATGATGGGGAATAGTATGGAGATGTTGGCATTAGATTTTCCATGTGGATGATCTTATAGAACACCGCAATAGATTTCGAATCATAAATGAAAATATGGGCGAACTGAATAAAACATTTAAATTTTGATACAATTTTAAGTCATTGAGAAAACAAAGATAACATTTATACATATGAGCAAACACGGAGGCATGAGTGAATTTCTCAAAAATATGTGAATATCAACATATATATATATATTTTGGAAAGATATTATATGAACTTCTGTATTTTCGACTGTAACACTCAAAAGAATGAACGGAGATGAATGAGGAAAAAATTACTAATAGGGATAACAAACTAGCATATTTAATTTTTGGGATACAAAGATGTTAATTTTTTTATTGAACAGAAATCAAACTGTTGGTCTTCCTGACAAATTAATTTCTTATCCTGCCAACTGCCAAGTCCATCATTTCCTTCAACAAACCAAATCATTCAATTATCATTTGACATTCACGAAGACATTTGTTCAATTTCTAAATTTCCTGCTGTATTTTCAATAAATTAATTCAAATACGATCTACTATTACTGAATAATTCGCTTATTGCCAGATTATCTACATCCAACAAAATAGGTACAAGTGAATTGATGTTGAGATTGAATGATCAGATTTCGTCATCAGAATATTTGTGCTATTCTAAACCATCATACACAGGGTGATCCACATTCGATGGTACGTTACACGTT
This sequence comes from Hippodamia convergens, assembly GCA_038502775.1. Lineage (NCBI taxonomy): Eukaryota > Metazoa > Arthropoda > Insecta > Coleoptera > Coccinellidae > Hippodamia > Hippodamia convergens. The sequence continues at coordinate 31,996,001 of CM076609.1, forward strand.
TATGGCGAACGGAAAGCAAGAATTCATTGAAAATTTGGTTTCTTGGACAAGAACAGATGCTTTATCGATCTAGAATATTTCCAGTACTGCGGTGTTGCTAAAAGTAGTAACTACTCAGTTATTTCAAATTACACACCCTATATATTATTGCACTTTTCTATTCATCGTAGTAACACAATTATTTCGTTATTATTTTCTCATACTTGTCTTCAGCGATTCCTGAGTAATTGAATGATTTCCTCTTCTTTTGTGCAAAACCTACTTTTGGTTAAACCATGGAGGTAAAGAAAGTGGAGGGGGCATAACGTTTGAAAAGTGTCACCAGAACAAATCCGGATTTAGCACCCCAAGATGGCCGACTTCGAGGTATTTTAAACTGTAGGTTCTGCAAATTTGGCCTTATTTATTATTCGTTCGTTGGTTTTGATAGTTGTATGTAGTGGAAAAACATATAAGAAATAGTTTATTGTACAGCATATGCTGATCTTACTCCTCAATTAATGGTGAAAAGCTAAATTTTTTGACGTTTGTAAATACATGGTTTAATTATTGTTGCATACAATTTTAATTGATAGGGGTACACGAGATAATTCACCTATTTGTTTCATTGCATATTATCTGAATTTGTATGTACCTTAATTGACAAAATAGAATGTATGATTAGTAACATTAACAAATCATTCAAATATACAAAATTCCTGCCACAAATTTGGCTCAGTAACATGGCGGATTTTTGGTGACACTTTCATAGCAAGGAAAACATAGGTAATGCTACCTCCCCTTCTTCTACCTCCATGGGTTAAACATCCATAACTTCAATACTATTACTTTTAATCTTAGGAAGGTGAAATTTCGAATGCAGAATGCTGAGATTCAATGCATCATGCAGGTGTTATGAAATACGCTCCTTTACATACAGGGTTATAAAATGTTCGATGGTTTATCGAGGCACACAAAAACGGTTGAAAGTGCATTTTTTCAAAGCGATGCCCTATATATTTTAAAAAATATTGAAAAACAATTGAATTTCCTTTCAAATGATATATCGCATTCCTTTATCTAGATTATAAGATTCTGAGTTGAACTGAAATTTTATAATTGCGCACGTGCGAAGCCGTTCATCAGGAAATATTTCATTGAACCTCCTGCATGTTCTTGCTGTTATTTGGTCACATTGCCCATGTTGAATGAATAAATTCATCAAAATTCCATTTGGATAGGTACTTCTTTGCATTTCACTTATTATTTTTTTTATACTATGAAGAATGAGCGAATGTATTATTATCAACAAACTAATTGTCAGATCAGCATTATCTCAAATTTTATCGTGTTTAGGTATTCTATTGCTATCTCCGATGAGTACAGGTTCAGACAATTTGAGATGTACGTGCATCAGAGATTTGAATTTTTTTGGCTACAGCCACCGAGACCGAATTGTTCGAAGAATGCACATTATTAGAATTCACTTATTATTTGGTAGTTTTCAGCTCATAATCATCATCAGCCAATCCACTGAAGTTAGTTTGTATGAACCCCTCATTTCAAGCTTGTTCTGCTGTTATCAGTTTCAGGAAGTTCGCAATTATAAAACGTGTGCAATTATAAAATCTCAGTTCAACGCAGAATATTACAATCTTGATATGAGAATGTGATATATCATTTGGAAGGGAATTCAATTTTCTTCAAATATTTCTTCAAATATACAGGCATCCCATTTGAAAAAATGCCCTTTGAACCGTTTTTGTATGTCCCGATAAACCATCGAACTTTTTATGAGCCTGTATAAAAAGAAGCATATTTCGTAACACCTGCCTAATGCATAGAATCTTAGCATTCTTCATTCGAAATTTCAGCTGCCTAAGATTAATAGTAATGAAGTTATGGATGTTTAACGAAAGCTATGTTTCGCACGAAATATGCTTGTTTTGAAATTATTTGAAATTTTCCTAGTTGAACATCTAAGCAACAAAACAAGGTAAATCATTCTGTGATAATTCCATCTTCAACTATATTGTAGGTTCGTCATCAATATATTATAATAATGAAAATAATTCTTTGATAATATTGAGATGACAAAATACTAATACGATAAAATTATTTTTATAATTATTTCTATGTCATCAATATGATCAAAGAACTTTATTGTACAATGTCAAAAAAAATTGACATTTCTGCATAATTCACAAAATAAACATATAAGTTTTTGAAGGATTTTAACAGAGTCAATTATCAATTGATTATTCATCATGAGAATATTTCATTCATGGAATGATAATTGCTAATCAAATTTGAAGATGTTCCATGTTGCTGCTGATCAGAAACTCTAGATATCTCTTGAGGAGTTGATTCCACAATTTCATCAGATATTTCAATTTCTCTGGTAGGAGATGGATAATTCAAAAGTTTCTAAATTCACATTCACAATTGTACCTAAATTGTTGTATTTCGTGTTCTCATGGCCTCGACCTGCGGTCTATTTAATCATTTTCTCTAATGTTGACATATCAAAAATATATTGGCAAATTGTCATCATGTAGGTAGTTTTTTTCGAAATATGAAATATTCCATGACGTTATTAGGTACCTTTACATTAACGATCTTTCACGCGCGATTCATCGCGCGCGAAATCACTCGCGCTTTCGCGCGGTCTGGAGTGGCGCGTATAAACTGTTTCAGCTACATGTAGACTAACGATCTTTCCTGCGTGACTGGAACGTCACTTGCCAATCGCGCTTATCGAGATGAAATAATCGCGTTAGTAATCGCTAGCGAAAGAGTGTGCGATTTTCACGCGTCTAATCCCGAGCGAAAGGTTTCCTTTACACTATCATGCATTCGCGCGCGATTGTCACGGGACGTTCCAGTCGCGCAGGAAAGATCGTTAATGTAAAGGTACCTAAAAGGTACTCAAAATTAGTGATGCAGCGGAAGCCACAGCCATATCGAATTTCTGTTAGTAGAAAACATGGTCCAATTGAAAATATATTGAATTAAGTTAGGCTGATATGGAATATCTCTATTATAGTAGGAACAGTTAATTTCGAATTTCCCTTACCTCCTATCAATTTCATTCTGACAAATCGAACTAGGAAGTGGAGAATAATATTTGATTGTTAGAAGTGTGCGCCAGAAGAATGAACACTCGAAAAATCAATAAAGATTTGATAATTTGGAAATAGACGGAATTAAAAGTTGAGCTTTTCACAAAATGAATCAATTAAAAAAACGTGGGGTGTTCAATATCTCTTGTTGAAATTAGGTATTTTTTTAATTGTAGTGTAGCTAATTCTATAAGTTGCAACCCATGACTTTTTGATGTAATTTATTATACTATAACTTCTTGAACTATCAAGAAGAATACTAATTCTTCTACATTCACTCAAAGCTGGACGAAAAAGAGTAGTCTGTTGAAGCAGTGAAGAATTTTTATTTTGATTGTTCCTAACAACTCTTGAAGTGAGCACATTTTCATGATAATTATGAAGTAGTATTTCTGAATTACTACAATGAATACGGCTTCTAGTCTGAAATTTTCTGACTTGATTTTTACTTTTCATTTTTTCATCGAAACAGAATATAAAGTATACAAAATCAAAAAATCCAGGGAAAATGTCAGGGTCTGCATACCTTGAATTGTTTTTGTAATAAACATTATGATGTCGCTCGTCGGACGGAATCTCATTTCCCTTTTCCACAATTAATGGAATTTCGCTGTGGTAATCCATCACCGACTGAAACTAAACCCTAACGCGCGACATGCACAGTTGTATGGCTTTTGGTCAGGATGCACTGAACGAATTTTAATGAATGAAGAGATAATATGGGTATAGCTTTGACATATCTGTATTCCAGATCTGTGTCGGACCCTTTCCTACCGCAGAATTTGCATCGAAATAGACTTTATTATTCGGGTTCAAAGAGATGCAATTTGGGAACAGCAGCAGTAACGTCACCCCTCTGTTATGAGCAGAAAATTCATCATAGTTTTTCTCATTGCAAACACACTTGTTTTATCATTCGTTTCAAGATGCACGTAAATACTAAAATAACCTTTAGATGGACTATTTTGTCTAAAAGTTTTTCACTGAAACTTCGAATTAGTTTTGACCGGTCGACGAGATATCCATTTTCAAAATGATGGAATTAGTCAACATTCGAAATCATCCAAATTGAAATTGATATTCATTTATTATTGAATTGATTGAAACTCACTAAATATTCTATAGTGATGTGGCCATCATCAGGCCAGCTGAATAAATACAATGTAATAATGAATAAATAAAATAAATAAATGAGTAACATATAAACAATTATTCCAAAAATAAGACATTCTATCATAAACAATTCAGAAAAATTTCACAAAATCAGAATTATTCTTATTTTTATATAACCGCAAACGAAATCTAATTGTCAAATTTGTGAATTACAATCAATTTCTCCAAGTGTTTTTTGCTGGTTCAGTTTATACAATCTTTGATGTTAAAATTTTTGCAAAATAAGGATTTGAACATAATAATAAAAAGCTAGGATGCGAGATTAAAATGAGAAACACAAAATCAAAAGCTTTTCACCTGAGCTGTTATAAAATTTGGAAATCATAAAAGGTAATGGCAAAATTTCAATGAATTCTGTAGTTAGACTATTTTATAAAGATTTAAATAGGTATCTTTCGGTAAAATCCGAGATGAGAAATTCGAAAACGAACGACGAAGGAGCAACTTTACGAACTCATGATGAGTGTTCGAATTGCCATGTGCAACTAGTACCTATTAGACGATATTTTCTCTTTTTCAGCCAAGTTTTGTGAAATGCTGTCGATATTCAATGATAAATTCAGATTATTCATCCTAGTGACTTTCGTATTGTATTTTTCCACACTTATAACTAAGGCTCTCAGCCAAATTCCATCTGTAGATCATGCTGTTGCATCGTCCACGGCCTGTTCTGATACGATTTAAAACATATTCTCCTGGGAAGGTCAAAACCAGGAACTCTGATGGAAGGATCAGTAATAAGAAATTTCTTGAAAAAATTTTCCGTATTCCATTCCGATTGTCAAATTTCCTTGTCGCTCCTATCAATATCGACCAGAAAATTTGACCAAAATGGTTTACGCGACTTGAATCTTCAATAAAGGAGAGTAGAGGAAATGAATTTTGAAAGGAATTTATAATTATGATTATTAATTGATAATTTATAATATAATGATAAATTACTCCCCCAGAAAATGCATGTTGTTTAAGAAAGAAAAAGCATTCTAAATTAGAAATAAATACAATAGGAAAAACTCACGAACGTAAAACCTGTGGTGAGTAAAAAAAATTTATCGAATCATGCAATTTCATACTTTTTGTACGAAAAATCATGCACTAAACGCTAGAAAAAAATTAACAATAAATGAAGAAAGAAATACATAAAAAAAATTTTTTTCGGTCCAAAAGTTCAAGGTAGTTGTCTCTCTGCGAATATGGGAAGGTGCAATATTTGTGAGGACTGGTAACTAAGGAGTAGATAAAGAACTGATAGAACCAGTAAACACGGCAACAAATATTGTTGCCCTGTTGCAGCATAAAACACCAAGGCTAGCTCTGCCGTAAGAAGTGTTGTTGCATCATCTTGATGGGCATTAAAATTTAGTGAGAACTTTGACTCCGAGATATCTAGGATTGAAATAATGTTTCAAGGGAGAACAACCGAAAGTGACACTCAATTTTTTATATTTCTGATGATTATTAACATGAAAACGTTGAATCTCGGTTTTATTATCATTCGGGTACAAATGCGACTTGAAAAAAATTATTTTTCATGATTTCATCATAGATGGATAGATAATTACTGAACATCCTCCCTTCGTGAAGAGTTTTGTTGAAGGTATATTATTCAGAGTTGATAATAAAAAAAAATGAATTTCCTTATTTCATATATGGAATTCAAGCAGCAGACAATTTCATTCTAATGAACAACTCCCATCAGTTTCAAATGAATTTCGGTTTTTATAACGAGACAACAGCAAATTATTTTATTTTCTTGTTGTTTTTGGCCTCTAGATCGAATTGCAATCAGATGGTTATTTCATGCTGCCTTCAATCAGTTCATCTAATTCAATAACCTGGGTGGAATTAAATCGAATTAAAACACAATAAATCATGGTTTAACAAACCCCACAACCTTCTGCAATACACCATGGAATAGGTGATTACCAGGGAGCTCTCGTAGACCACTTAAGAGAGGAGAAATTGGACCCGACAGTGATCTAAGGCTCAGAGGAGGGCGAAAATACCAATTTTGTTATGGGATCTGAAGTGGCTTGTTGAGGTTTCCGTGTTGATGATTCACCCTCGTCAAGAAAGCCATCTTTATCTGTCCCGAATTGTAAATGCCGTGTCACCTCCAAATTAGGGGCGTCCTTGATGGAGCGGATGAATATTTTAAGGAGAGCAAGCGTCATAGGGACATCTCGCAAATTATTTATCGAATTTTGTGCGAAATAAATCACTGATGGATTTATTCGTCTCGTGAAGGACACCAGAAACTGTATAGAAGTTTATTACTTCTTCATAGGACCAACTGAGTGGACGATTTATTGGGACATCTTGAATTATTCTTCTCCATTAGGGAGAATGGAACGGTGTTATATTCGAAAGACCTGCGTTATGGAGGGACCCCCAATCTGATTGTTATTGTAGTTGAGAAATTTTTGAATTTAATTCGTCACTCAATGAACTCGAAAAAGAATCAATATCGGGGTGAATGAACAGTAAAAATCAAATGTGGAATTTGTATTCATTATTCGAAAGGTCATTTTTTGCCATTTATTTTTCGGATAAAATATCTTTCAAATATTGGCCCGAACAACAATTCACTTGGCTCTTTCTGACGTTCCAATGTTCGATGATTCGTTCTATCACTTAAACCTTCAAGTGGGTTGTCAATTTCGGATTTTACGTAGCCCGTAAGAAAAAAGTCCGAAGGTGTGATGTTTCATACTCTTAATCTAGGCGGAAAATTCAAAGGTCCAAAATGTTAAATTAGCAGTTCTTCCAAATAACCTCTCAATGAAGCCACTGTTTCATGAGATGTGTAGCAAGGTTGATTTCTCCCGGTGAAGGAGCAGTTCTTCTGGTTGTTCCTCATGCCTGAATTTTGTTCATTGGCAATGCCGCTGAGTCAAAGATGGGCTGGCACGCAATGGAGGTAAAGTGATTCGCCTTCATGTTTGGATGAATCAAATATTTCAATTCCTTGACTGGAAAATCAAAATATAAAAAAAATGAATCGAGTGATTAGCGAGATAAGGTACCTACAAAATCAGAGTCTCAAATGTAATACAAGATTATGAATTTAATGAAGTAGATGTTCAAAGTGGTCACTTCGACGCTTTGGCAACGTCCCAACCTCAAATAAAAAAGTCTTACATTATTCAACATCCATTGTGATGTAGTATGGTGTGATAATACAATCGTGTTACTATGAATTCAAAATGAGGGAGTTGTTAGATCCCTCTAACTTAGTAAGGATCCTACCTTATCCAGGATCAGACAAACCAAGGCTCTTATAAACGTTTTTTCTCTAGATGAAGAACTTGAAAAGAAGATTTGCAAGAGTGAAGCAAGGGCTCCGCGTATGCATGAGAATTTTTAAGGATAGTTGAGACCAATTCTTAGTACCATCGACTCACCAGCACACGACTTAGCCAAAGTCTCAACAACTATGTTGAAACCTTATGTGGGAAATACGAAAACTTTCTTCAAACACTCTACTCAGTTTGTGAAAAAGCTGCAGAAACTAGAAGTAGGACCCAACGACTATTTTGTCACTTCTCACATTAGTAGGTAACTATTATAGATACTACGTGTCTGAGATATTCCTGAATAATATAACCCAGCTATTTTCTGTGGAAATATGCTCTTTCCGTATTTTCAGAATTGATTTTTGAAAAATTTGCAACCTTTTCAGATGATTTTTGGAAGCTGCGCCCCAACCCAGTATTGTGTATGTTAATCGTGACTGTACCAAACCTAACTAAAAAACCTTTAATTGTGGAAAATCTAGAACTGACTTAAGATATCTGCATCTCCCCAGAGTGGAACGTACAGATTTCGCAACTGATGTTACATGATGATCCCATCTGAGAAGACAATCTATAATTGTACCCAGGTACTTTATTTTATGTTCTTGCTCTATTATTGTTATAGGAGTGTTATAAGGGGGTATCTATCTGTTCTTTGAAGGCTTGAAGATAGGGTTCGAATTTTTACGGAGAAGAATAATGAAATTTATGTTCAATGGATTTTTCATGAATATTTACAGTAACCGAGATAATGAATTCATTTCGTTTGGTTTTTCTTCATTGAAATCTATTTTCCCACGAAACTATCAGGAAATACAGTGAGAATTCTCCAAGTTATGTTATAGTTTAATCTTATGCTTGATTTGAAATGGACGTAACTTGAACGTAACGTAATACATACGTAGAAATCAATATTAAAACTACAAAATTCATACGAAAATTTTTTTCGTCTGTCAAATTTGACATTTCAACAATGTTCCGACTATTTTTTGATTGTTGTTTTATTTTAGTCAATAAGCATACAATTAGCTGATAATTTACACTAGTGCAAATTATCAGGATATTATAAGGTCCTTCACAATAGATGCAGACGCAATTATAAACGTTTAGTTTTCATTGAAGTGATATGGTGACACTCAAACCTAGTTATTGATATATTTGCAATTAATAATGCAATTATTAATATTTATGACTGAACCAGCCGAAGTTTGTTGTTGGTCAGAAACAACGGTACTTGAAGCAGAAGTTAAAACTGAAGAACCAGTGAACTGGTTGCTCTCACTGTTTCTCATTTTGTTCATCATTTCCTCGTGCAAAACTTTATCGAGTGTAAATAAGGTTTTATTGAACTGACATTTCCATGTCCCATAGCTGGTTTTCGTTTGCCCCAACCTTGGCTAGATGGCTTATGGCACTTGCTCGGTGAGAATGGTTTGTAAATTTGAATTTTTCGCTATCGAGGCCTGCTTTTTGGGCAGACAGCTTTGTCTATTTTGGGATCTCGTTTCTGCCAACTGGAATGTTCTTGTACCACTGTTTTGCCATTCTCGATTCGGTCCGTCTGCACGTTAGATCCTCGTTTTGACAAAAGTTTTTTGTATAATATTAAGGAAAAAAGGTTTTTAAAAAAAAATTGAATAAAAAAACGGGTTATTTGACCTACTTAGCGAGGCAGATGTCTTCATTAGTAGTGTTCCTGATTAACCATTTACTGTCTGTTAATCTGCGGCCTCCTCCTTGGCAGGTCTTTGAAAACATTGGATTATGTCTAATTGTGCTTGTTCCATCATTAAACTTTTCTTCTCGAAAGAAAGCCGTCAAACAGTTGGCTGCCTCACCTACTCGAAACGCTAGCTCATAAGATATGAGATAAAAAATTTCTTCTGCAGACCCTCCGGCTTGTTTTCGTGGTAAAGCATCAAAATTTGTAAGTAGAAGCCGATGAGCTTCCTTTTCCCTTTTCCGGGTTCATTTGTAACATTTTGCGCGCAGCATCTGGTGTACCTCTAGCAGATTTAAATCTTACAACATTAAATGGGTCTATTGCCGAAATCTTCGTAATATTTTTCCTGAACAAGTTTTGCTGTCACGTTCCACATTGTCTTCACCAAACATTCTTTATAGAAGAATCCATCCTTCTTGCGCATGTTGGTTGCCCAGTCCTCTAGAATGAACGCAATTTTTTCCACCGATATTCCTCGTTCTAATGAGTGTCTCCAAACTGACGTTTTTGACTTTTTTGTTTTCGTTGGCGTAAGACTGTCTATATTCTTATCAATATCTACAGCAGAAGCGTTTCGAAATGGCGACATTGCACTTAGAAAATTTGAAAATGTGATATACTCTTACAGTGACACAATACGATTTGATTGATTCATAAAATTTTCTTATAAAATTTAACTCTTGCAACGAAAATGAATCGATAATTTTTGACAAATCTGCTCTCATGCAAGTTAAACTGAAAAAGGCACTCGTGCTCCATTTCAACTTGCATTCGAGCATCTTTCCCAAAAATTTCCGATAACTTTCATTGCACTAGTTAAATTACTACTGAAAATATTAACAATAGGTTCAACTTTGCTTTTGAATTCAATAAGTCGAATAAAAATAATGTAAAAATCACGCAACATATTGTGAACACTTCTAATCTTTTTAGGTATGATATCTATTGTTTAAATTTTTGCCTTTTGCGTATATGTTAAGTTACGTTTAAGTTATGTCCATTGCATTACTGTAAGAACATCTTGATTATTTTGTGGAGAAACAACACCAATGAGATATTCTCTACCTTTTTGTGAAGGAGATATTCTTGATAATGGTATATTTAGTGAAAAATTATTGGACTGTTTCCATTATCTATGTGGTTGGTTGTTACCGACGTTTCGGAAGCATTCGCCTGCCGTCTTCAGGGTGTTGTTGTTCCTGAGAAGGACCGGCATTTGCCAAACTTGTTCTGTCTGGTCTTGTGCGCTCCATACTTTTTCAATTTCGCAACTACAGTGTGGGGATTCGAACGCTAGTTAACGAGGTGCCATTTCCGAAATTCCACTCACTCTAACCACTAGTCTACCGAAGGAGGGAATTATTACATAATTCAAGTTATATAGGGTAACTCGAGGATAGATAGTGCAGAATGTGAGACGTATCTGATATAGTTCCAGATGAGTGGAAACGCCCTGACGTACTTTTCTTCATTTTGAGCAAACTACCGTATCTTTTATGTTCATTTATTGACATACACTTCGAATATTGTTTAATTTGTTATTTGGCCACGCCAAAAATATTAAGTCAATTTATTTGAAGTGCTGGTGCACTTCAACTGTAACGATTATTTGAGTGATTCTATCTTCCCAAGTCAGTAAAACTATTATAGTTTCATAGTATAACCGCATAATAACGAATATTTCTGATTACGATCTATTTTTGAGGTGAGCCATCTCCCCTCCACCTCGAAGAGAAATAGATCACTTATGCATGCAAACAAAAATGACTAAAAAGAAAAATAGAAAACTTCTCGAAACAGAGTCATCCTCAGGTGAAGACCTGGTGGCACCGATAATTGCTGGTTGTGGGGGAATCTACTCGGAGACCACCAAATCAGATAACTGGGTGAAATATTTACATTGTTCCATGACTCTTGTTCAACATTTGTGAATTATTGTCGTAACTGTGGCATAATTTTATGTAAAACGAAGTAATATTTTGGACGAAATATTTTTTTCCAATTGCGCCATCTCATCTTGGCATTGTGAAGGAGATGGTTTTAATTTACTTTTTTTTATTCATTGAACGTTTAATTTTTTTATGACTTTCTGATCATTACATGATTTTTGATCAAAATGGAATCGTTGAAAAATAAATGGTATTGTTTAGTCTTCGTATAAGTATTTCAACATGAATTTTCAAAACCTGAGTAATCTGTCCTCGAATTACTCTATTAATTATACTTTTTGTGGTAGAGGTCATCTATCTGCGCAGTTGGTATGTGCAGTAGGTTAGATTAAGTCAGATCTGGTTAGGATTAATTGCTTCCTTGGGCCGAGTTCGTCCTCCTGAATTCATCCAGACATTCTTTATTTGCTAGAGAGGGCGTGCGGATTGGGTAAGGAGTTATTGCTATGAAAGCTGATTCTTTCAATTTCCTCCTCCTTCATCCTTTGATATTAGGAAAGCTTCATCCCATTTGACGTTGTGGTCCTTGTTCCAAGCATGTTGGGCTAGCCTGGATTTCTCTGTTTCTTCCAGTTGAGCTAGTCTTTAGTGCTCTTTGATTCTCACTTTCAGGGGGCGTTTAGTTTCCCCAATGTTGGATCTGCCACATTCACATGGTATTTCATAGTAGCAATCTTTGGTTCTTTGATTTTCGTTGTCACGTTTCACTTTCGTGAGTTTTCCCCTGACAATATCCTTGGTCCTGAAAGCGGTTCTAACGTTATATTTGTTACCAATTTTTTTAATTTTCTCTGATGGACCCTTTACATATGTTATGACAGAGGTTATCATTTCGGTCGGTTCATTGTCTGTTGCTTGTTGGACCATCTCACTCATCCACCTCTTTAAGTTATCGAATTAACATTTTTTGATACTTTATCACAACATGAATTTCATTCTGACAGTAGTCCATTGGAAGAGTTATATAATCATGAAATATGTGTTGAAAGCATTCTCATACTTGGCAAATTATAACTTCAACTTTTGTGGAAATGAGGGCGTCAAAATCAGATGACAGAATTATTTCAATGGAAAGAAAAGTAATGAATATTACCGAAATAATAGATTCAACAAAGCACAGAAGAAAAGTGAAACACTAATTTACTGTTGATTATGTGAGTTTCTTTCCATGTTGAGCTAATATTTCCTGGGAAAGTTCGTTGCGTGCGAAACGGTATATATTCAGATACAAATTCCAATTCGTGCATGAAATATGTGGGGTTGGTTTGAACAAGTGACGGACGTGTTAATGATAATACCGACATTTGCCTTTTCAATGGATGCGTGTTTGATCAATCGAAACTTTCATCAACAAGGGAACCATTAGGCACGCTAGCGAAATCTCGAGATATGAGATTGAAGCGGGATACCTTACTTCGTTTTTTTCTCCGAAAATGTGCAGTTACGTATATGTATAAACAGAAAAATGTATATCATGAACATAATAATAATAATGATTTATTAATCCTCTGTGACATCTCAAGTATGCATAGGACAGGTCAAAAAGGTTCAATAATTTAGATACTCTCAAAAGTATCACTCAAATAATCATTCACAGTATAATAACATTTACTCAGAAGCATTGCCTTAACTGATTTCTTATATCTCTTCACATCTAGAGATTTAAAATGAGAAGGCAAATGATTATACAACCTAGTACATTGATAAGTGGGTGAAAGCTCAAATTTTGCTGTTTTATGTCTGGGAAATGACAATGTTTCCCTGTTTCTCGTATTATAATCATGCTGTGATAATTTAACTAATTTGCACTCATTTTCCTTCACATACATTAAGCATTTGAAAATAAAAACTGATGCAAGAGTCAAAAGGTCGTTTTCAATAAAGATAGGCCTACAAGATGATCTGGGAGCAATATTGAACATCATCCGAATGATCCTTTTTTGTAAAATGAAAGCTCTATTCACTTCTGAGGAATTTCCCCATAAAAGAGTATTGTAGGAAATGTGACTATATACCAGAGCATAGTAAATACTCAATAGTGATTGTTTTGGAATCGATTTTCTCACTCTACTAATTGCATAGTAAGAGGAATTCAATTTTTTGCATAACGCATCAATATGGGTGTCCCATCTCAAATTGCGATCTATATGAATTCCCAGGAATTTGGTACAATCGCCAGATGTAATGCTACAAGCTGAATTTTCAATAATTAGTTTTTTATTACTTTTTTTCGAAAGTTCAAAGTGGATGCATTCTGTCTTGCTGATATTAATCATTATGGCATTTTTATGACACCACTCAACAAAGCTTTGTATCAGATGTTGACATACAAGCTGAAGCTCAATGAAACTCTGCGCTTTTACTGCAACTGAGGTGTCATCAGCAAACAACGTTATCCTACAAGTTTCTGATTGCACTTGAGGATAGGTGGCATTATCAGACATTTTTTTTCTTAAATGAGATGGAAGGTCATTTATAAACAGTAGGAACAAAAGTGGTCCCAAGACAGAACCTTGGGGTACTCCTATGTTCCCACCATACTGATTTGAATAGGAATCCTCAATTCTAACCACCATTGTTCTATCCTCTAGAAAGCTGTTCAGCCAGTTTGAGAAAATTCCTCTAAAACCCAGATTATAGCATTTGTCAACTATAAATTGAATGGAAAGACTATCGAAAGCGCGAGATAAGTCAAAGAATAAACCTGCCACAAAAAAACCACTATCGAGTGCCCCATAGACAAACTCCACAAAGTGAGCAGCCCCAGAAGCAGTCGATCGACCAGATCTAAACCCGTGCTGTGCCTCGTCAAGTATGTGAAACTTGTCAAGGTATTTCATCATTCTGCTGAATACTATTTTTTCAATAACCTTTGAGAACACACTCAAAATTGAGATCGGTCTATAGTTGGCAATATCATGTCTATCATTTTTTTTATGAATTGGGACAACAATAGCCCTCTTGAGGAGATTCGGGAAAACACCCGTACTGATCGATAAGTTGATCAAGTGTGCAAAATGATCACCAATGTCAACACAAATAGCTTTCAAGATTTTTGGTGAAATTGCATCCACACCTGTGCTTCTATTATTTTTGATTGTTTTGATAACTTCAACCACTTCATGCCCGAAAACTGGATGAAAAAAAAAGTTTGATGACAACATGCCCGAGGTAGTACATGCAGTGGACAACATGTTATTGTAGTATTGACTGAGAGCAGTACCGGTAACTGAAGAAAAATATTGACCGAATATTTCCGCTAACTTGTCGGACCCATTGTAAGAAATACCATCAACCTCAAGCGAAATAGGTACGCGGCTTTTACTTGTCCGGCCAGTGCAATTATTGATCATACCCCACACAGTTTTATTTTTATTTTTGGATCTCTCGATGAGTTCATGGTGAAATTTAAATTTCGAATATTGAATCATTGATTTGTATGAAACTTTCGCATTTTTATATAAATCATGAGTGTACTGACATTTCATATTAGCATGCAACCAATAGAGATTTTTAAGATCAGATTTGGCCCTAATAATTTCAGGAGTAACCCACCTTTTACTTTGACGATCATTAGATACTTTCATGAGTGGGCAAAAACATTCAAATGAATTATGGATAATGTCGATAAATGATTCGAAAAGTGCATCGATATGATCACGATTATAAATTTCATTAAAATTATAGGACTTGATATGTGAAACAAAATTGTCGATGTTGCGTTGACTCATATTTCTAACAAATTTTGGCCCACACTCAAGCTTAACATAAAGATCAGAAGCAATGGAAAATTCAAGAGAGAGAATTCGATGGTCACTGACATAAGCCTCGAACACATCAAAATTACATTTATCTGACTCTTCATTTGTCAAAATATAGTCAACTTTCGACTTAGATGTATGACCAGTAACATCAGTGAAAACCCTAGTGGGCTCCTGTGATAAAACTTTCAAGTGAAAACATTCCAAAAAATCCACAAATTGCTTATGAATACTACAATTGACAGTGAGATAATCAACATTTAAATCGCCGCATACAAAAACTTTATCGACTATATCAGAACAAAACTGCAATGAATGCGATATTTTTTCCAAAAATGTTTCAAAATTACCCGAACAAGGCCGGTAAACACTCAAAATGCCCAGTCGAAGACCATGAGCCATCACTGTAATTCCACACACCTCACATTCCATTTCTGCGGAAAATTTCGACACACACAAATTTCTCACTTGAAGATCTGTTCTGGTGTAGATCAAGGAACCACCATGCTCTCGGGTAGGGCGACAATAATAGTCAGACAGAACATAACCAGGAATCACCATAGTCCTCAGCTTGTCAGGATTGCACCAGTGTTCAACAATACTAACGACGTGAGGATTTTTCTCAGCCATAAGTACTTCCAGAATATCCATTTTATTAGAGATGCATTGGGCATTTATTTCTAAGATTTTGAATTTGTCATCACTGTTAGTAAACTGAGTAGAACCCTCGGTACTTAATCTGCTGGACCGTTCATTTTTCTCGGGTAAAAAAACCGACGAACACTTGCCTTATTAGGCCAATTAGCCCCATCCAGGGCTTTTTCATATTCTGTCGCTGAAACAAGCACTTTGAACGATGAATAATTGTTCGGATATTTGGACACTAACTGCTCACATTCAACGACGGTGAAATTTTGCTTAAGAAAATTGTGCAAATTTTCTGTTGTTGTATCAGGTTTCAGGTTCGAAACATGGAGAGCTTTTAATTTATCTACTCCCTCAACCGTTGAACAGCCTGAATAACTCCCAACAACAAGGGGACGACTACGCTTGTTTGAGGGCCTTTTGCGAGAAACCACTTTCCATTCAGATTTATCCACCTGATTTGGTACACTGAGAGTACTTTCACTTAATTCATCTTTTTTTTCAACAGTTTCTGTTGATCCGTTGGCGAATAAAGGAGTTTTGTTTATTTTCTTTTGCTTAACAGTTTCAGCATACTTAATTATTTCCTTCGGTGTTTTGTTTGGAATCGCTTGATCATCAGTTACAGTACCCACTACCGTGTCACTTCTTGATGTTCCTGGTTGACTGAATATCGGCTGATCATCTGTTTTCATGTTTACCTTATATTTATCATTGGTTGAATGCAGTTTTTTGTTCAGACTTTTTATCTCTGTGTTCTTGTTTTCAATTAGATTTTCAAGGGTCGAAATTTTGAATTTCAGCAACGAATTGTTCTCTAACAAGATCGAATTTTTGGCTTCCAACTCGAAGATGATTTTCAATAAAAGTTCTTTGTGATTGGAATCACTTGATATATTCTTATTGAAACCGTCGGACATTGGGGATATATCACCGGCGTTCTCAACGGAAGTTGAGATATCTTCATCACAACACTTTTTCGCCTTATTTGCACAACTTGGATGAAACACTTTTGTACAAATAGTGCACTTTGTACTATTTTTAACAATAGTTCTCTTACAATAACCACACTCGGGAATTATTAATTGCAGAGACTCGCTCACACCAACCTTCTTACTCGACGACATCGCGCTAATCAAATACGTTGAACATATTTTGATCAAAAGGGTCAAATTTCCATAGTGTTAACGAAATTCTGCCTGAAATTTCACCATATTTTGATATGTGTAATGAAAAAATAAAAAAACGATTTGTTTATTTTCATGTCAGTAACAGTTATTTTTATTTAACAATTAATGTCAGAATGACAATTCTCGGAATATGTCTTAGTTTTTGCTCCTGAAAAATATTCTGTTTTCTTGTGTTATAACATGTTTGGTTCATCTATGGGAGATGATTGCCTTTCATTGGGGTCCCGTAACGGTCTTCAAACATCTGAAGTGCCGAAAAATCATCACCTGGAAGGTCGTATCCGGTTTGAAAAACCCTCACGACCAGAGAGCGAGAATTTGTGGAATTTGAACTTGAATATCGAAGGAATTTCGAAAGACAAGTGTGATTACGTCTCCAAATTAGCTGATGAACATGGTATCGAAGTGATTCTTCTGCAAGAAACCCACACGCCAACAGAAAAAAATCCTCTTGAAAGAGGACAGTTGAAAGTTATGTATTAATTGATTTTTTATAAGTTTAGCTTGTTATGTTAAAAAATTATCAGTTTCGTGAATTTCAACACTTTCGGAAAGGGAAAATTGATGGAGCTTTTTCATTTCTTTCAAATTTTGTGACATTTCTGTCATAAATATTTATAAACCTCCCAACATTATTTGGCCAAGAAATCTGAATGTTGATATTTTTTAAAGTACCAAATGCTTTTCTAAAATGCATTTGATTTATTCTGAATAATCGGTTTCTTTTCTGCTTTTGTCTTTTTTCTTTTCAGATTAAGAATTTACGAGTCGTTTTGGGAAGAATCTGTCTATCCGAGCCCATCGACGGATAACATGAAGATGATCACACTGATGTCTTTCAAGATTTTCCTGATATTTAATATTTTATGTTATTTTTTACGGGGAGACAGGTTTTTTCGGCTGAGGTTTTTTCCCCTGGCTGTATAGTATCGTATGATACTAGTGATGATAGTATCGTATGATTCTATAGTATCATACGAAGAATGTTATGATACCCCGTTCTTTTTTTACCTCAGCTTAGGTACTTTTTGTTTCAACATTTATAGTATTATTTTAGCTCTCTTTTTCATAAGAATATATATATATATATATATATATATATATATATATACATATATATACATACATATATATATATATATATATATATATAACTTCATTTCAGTGGCTCCATCTTTACTTAATTCAAATAAATCGTCTAATTTAGCTTCAACTTCAAGCCATTCAGTTTTAGGGCTATAAACTTTCGTTGTAATATTAAAATTCGCGTGCGAGCTATAAGTGTGAAGTTTCTCAAGACTGAATTTACACGCCGAGCTGACAAACGCTTGACATGAATATCGTGTTAATGGCCATGATGCCCTTCCAAGCTCGTCAACATTCGTTCGAATTTTCGCGCCCCTCCGAAGGGAGGGCAATCTTAGAGCAATGCTCCTATGATTTCTACTCGAGTGTCATTGCTTATGAAGTCAATTTACAAGTAATTACGGGCTGAATTTCCCGGGTACAGCCACCCTCTTCTCGACACCCTATATTATTCGGTAGGGTCCGGAAAAACGTAGGAAGATAAGTTCATTTTCTCAGTATGTGTTCGGAATAGGTTTGTCAACATTTCTTGTCATTATCTCCCAATAGCGTGACTCAGTTATATCTCAATGTCAATATTCTTGACACTCATTATTTCCTGTTGACATTTTTTGTGCGGGGTGGCTCTTTGCTCTCAGCCTCCATTAACCTCAAGCGAACAACCATTATAAGAAGTAATACGTAAGGTAAAAAGTAAAAATGGTTCTTAATAAAATGAAAAAAAAATTTAATCAATTTCTTTTATTATTAAATTTTTTTTTACTTTCTCTTCATTTTCGTTTATATGTATTTTTTTCTCATTCAATCTATTTTGAGTAAAAAATGAAATGTCGTCTCTGGTCTTTTGAATTATCACTCATTAATATCGCCACTTCACTGTAAGTACAAAGTATCCATACTCACCTAAAATATTTCCAACACAATGGTTTCAACACAGAACACAATCTATCTGTTTCAATTCAGCATGAGAGACAGAGTTGTTTCTCTTAGTAAGAGTGCCGATCCATTTATTTCATAATATATGTATATGAATTGGGGATGTAATTCAAAACTATAAGGGGCCTGATACATGATAGCCTAAATTGAATATTACAATTATTAATCTAATTAAGAGGAGTATTCTTTCTCTGACAACATCAAATTCATTATATTGGAACACTTACTGATTTTCCTGTTAGATTAATTTAGAAATATTTATGATAGATATTCATTTTAATTTTTGTGCTTAAGACAATTCAGATAGCTGAATTGTTATTAGAGATTTTGAATATCTCTTGATGTCTCAACCTGGGAGACCAAAAACGTGGAAATAATTGGAGAAGAGTTTACACTTCGACACACATAGAGCGGCGAACTGGTAATTTACGATCTACTACCCATAGAATATTAAAAATGTATGGTTACCAACCTCAACAGGTCCAGCGGGTACAGATATTAGAACACCGGGATTACGCAACACGTATGCGATTCTGTCGCATCGTGACAGCAAAAATTACCGAAAATCCCATTTTTTTTAACACCGTATTATGGAGTGGCGAATCTTTGTGCCGAAAAGATGGCTGCATGAAAAAAGGTTTGTGAAATATTGGTAATGATATTTACCAATTTTGAACATCCATAAAATGCGGATGTTTTAAAAAGTGTTTGCAAAAAAAAATTTGTATGATTTTTTCGAACCAGAGAGGGTTTATTCAGAGTATAAGAAATTATGTAGAAGAAAGAATTCTTTTAGTTAACATTTATTGAGCTTTTCGATGTGCTATTTTGAATAATTTTAATTAGGAGTGATAATACAGTAATCAAGGATTGATATGAGCTAAAATCGCTATCCTTAATCACATACTGGCCCTGTGATTGAAAATCGGTTATTTTAGGTATATTCATAGAACTCTGATTTTTTTGGAAACGGTATATTTTCGATGAACTTATTTTGGTCATTTGAGAGTACTTGGTCCACTCTTTCGTGGTGTGACGTTTGATTCACTAGTTATGGGACACCCTGTATATTATTCCCAGTCCCTAATAGTCCTAAACAAAGATATGTATGAACTATTGAGTTGGTATATATATTTCTTCCTAAAATGTATGAATATTTGCAATAGGGGCGTTTTGATTTCTTAATGATGCGGAATATGGGAAAAAATTTATTCTAATATAATTGAAAGTTTATCGTAGATGAAAGGAACTTCTTCAATGATTTCTCGATTATAAATAATACCTTCTCTTTTCATCTCTGATTTAATTTCGAAGTACTATGAAGACAATATCGAGCCCATCCAACACAAAATATTTCAAACAACATCAGAAAGAGGAAGTGACCAATAGACATAACATATATACAAGTAACATATAGTCAGTTTCAAAATGATTGTCATCAGAGCAAGCCATAGAGTTCCAGACGGGGCTTTATTTCTAGTTACAAAAAGTTACTATAAATTTCTGTGTTCATCATAGATTGAAATATATCAACATAACCTATAAAATGATTGAATATATTTTTCAAGGCAAATAAATTTGAGGAAATTTTGGGAAATTATATTATTTTCATCATTGATGTATTGAAAAATTTTCAAACTTAGCTTCAATTGCAAAAAAAAACAAGCTGAGATAGATGATGACTGAAATATTACACAACCACTCAATTTCGCTGTAGATCAAGCATGGGAATTTAAAATTCAGGATTGAAATAATAAAAATAGCGTGGAATGCTTCAACATGAAAACTTGAAGAATTTCGAGGAACTCCAATGTAGAGATATCATTCATTAAATAATAAAGACTACATCAAAGATAACTAAAAGTTCGTCCTCTATGAAGACCCTTAAGCAATCTTTGCATTCTTGATGACTGATGACTGTCGCAAATTTAGCCAAGTTCTCACCCTGTGTCTGACCTGACTTTACAATTTCATAAACAAAGTTGTTAAAACAAATAGAAAGTATTCGTTGACAAATTGTGAATCATTTAAAGTGTGAAATGCTATTATATAGATCACTTATTATTTGTATTTATTGATATGTCCATTTAATGATTCATTAAATAATATACCATATGTTGATTTTGATTAAAATTCAGTTACTTCTCAGGCAGTTCAAAAAAAGATGTACAAACTGATTTATTCATTGTTTTTGATTCTAGACTATATAACGTCGTAAAATGTCTCTTTGAAGGTATAACCATGTGGAATAGATTTCCATCCACTGCTCACTCCTGACTGTAATGACTTGTCTTGCCTTCTTTTTTCTCCAAAATTCATCTGACAGGTCTAGGTGAAAACTGAAATTTTGAGACTCATTTATTTATCAGAAAATACATCGAAAAAGTAGATGATTGTTACCTGAATAACTAGCAAAACGCGATTAATACTGGCAGAAATACCTGCTGAATTGTTGAAAAACTCGCAGTACTGACGATAAACTACTTCACGTTCCCTAGTAGTTAGAAATAATATCGAAGTATATTCAGGAGGTTAATTCAAACTCTGAACTGTCAAAATTCAGTGTTTTCAATCAACACCAACCAATCCTAGAACTCAAAAATTACTGATTGGATGTTACCAACATATTTTCGAGATTCCACAGCCGCCCGAAATGCCAATCATTTCGAAACGGACTATAATATATACTTTGTACTTCTCCACCAGCTCGTTGTAGGAATATTCTTCCAACAATCTATCATTTTCTCTATACCAATAAAAGAAATAATAAACCTCATTCTGCTCTCGATAAATATAACTTTGTTGGTGACCTCTTAAGCAGAGACGAACAATATTGATGATAAAATAATACTTTTCCCATCATAACCTATTATCCTTGAGTTCGTTAAAACCTTTTGTATGACATCATTTATTTCATTCTGATGATCATTTCCTTTTATGTCCGAAGTGACAAGAATTAGTCGGTGTTCATCAGATCACTGCATTTGCTTCTTCAGTTATAGGAACTGAAAACTCAGAGAATTGATGCAAGTTCCCCACTAAATAGATGATTAAAAATATCAATCAATTGAGATGGCGTCTGTCTATAGGTAAATTATTGAATCATGTAAAAACCCCTGGTTTTTTTTACATGAGAGTTTGGGTATATATAGCTGATTCATCTGATTAACAAATACAATACTGTTGATATCCTTATTCTGCACTATTCAATTATGACAAGCATTTTAATGATGTCACTATATCGTTTGGTTTGTCCTGTAATGAAGCCACATAATTGTGATGAATGAAATATGAATTGTTTCAAATTTAGATACTACTGTTAAGAATTTTGTAGGATATATTTAAATATTTGCTTACTGTAACGTCGCTAATAACCGTAAGGTGGATGCGACTTTTTTTCTGAATAAAAAAAAAAATTGTGATGTATTTCTTGCAAAAATCATTGTGTTTAGTCAGCCCCATTTCTTCAGCTGATGTGCCAGGCTGCATTGTTCTAGCAACTCCAACAATGGTCACTGAGGCTTCGCGATTAGTGTTTATGGTGAACATCGTATATAATTTAATCCTCGGACACAACTATAACTTCCTCCTATTTCCAACCGAACTGTCAGACTTCCGAAATAAAAGTTATTTCAATACAAAAAATTACAGTCAAACTAATTGTAATAGGCGATTTCGATTGGTCAAACTCTCCCACTTTATATCGGCTTGATTCGGGTACTGCCTAACAGTGGTAAGGGGGGTTCATCTTTTTTTCATATTGCCCTTATTTTAATTAATCTCAGTGACTTCCATGCGATGAAAAAACTTTACGTAAATTCGAACCAATCGATTTACTTAATTTAAAAGGAATCCCAATATGACATTGCTTGATAGGACAATCAAAGTTTCACGAAAGCCACCTATAGGATGGATTTACCAAAACTTTGTTTGCCTGATCAAGAACTGTCAATTGGATTATAGCTGCCGAGATTAACTGAAATGCCCAATCAAGTGATTTGATTGGTTCGAATTTGGTGAGATTTCTTGATCATACATCGAAGTTCTGTGAAACCTGCTAGATACCTGACTTCAACAAAAATTCGGATCATTTTATTTGGATAAGATCAATAATCTATTTCCCTGAGATTTATTGGGACCATTGCTATTTTTGAATGACGAATATATATATTCGAATGAATAAAATTAATATCTATTGAAATATTTTATGGAAGGTCCTTGCATTTTTGTGAATGTTTTTTTAGGTTTTCTCTCACAGTCTCTGAAAGAAAAAACAATTGAAAAAAAGTTTTAAATAAAATTGTGAACCAATTTTGCAGGGGTCAAATATTTTCAAAAATTGTTGCCGAACAATATCAGATTCCTTCGTCACACAATGTCTCACTTTCATGAAACTTTTTGAAAAATAAAATAAATAACTATTGATTAATCAAAAATTTTCAATTAATTCTAACCTATTAATTAGACTCTTCTAATTTTCTAGGGTGGCTTTGTGTTTTCATTTGTTGAATTATAAATGGTCCGGAAATAAAGTCTAACAACTTAACTTTTTCTAATGAGTTCTTTTCGAAGGATCACTTTAAACGGTAATATATTGAAATGGAGAATGTAATGATATAGAAATTGTTCAAATAGTTCACAACAATATTTAACATATGTTATCCTCAGAAGGAAGTAACTTCTCGAATCGTGAGCAGAAGAGGTGATAATTACCGACAGCTGCTACGCCTCTATCCGGTGGGCGTTTGTATGCAACTATATTTTGGGGTAGCTTTTCTCCCTTATGTCAAGTTAAAGTGATAACACTGAAAAATGTCGACATTTTCTTGACAATGAATAATGAATTCTATTTCTTGTTACTAGAAGGTAACTTCAAACTCCTCAGCAAAAAGTCAAATGTATATACTTTCTCGAACTACAACCGAGGATGATTCAAATTTTCAGATAAGTGCGATGAAGAATTTTTTATAATGAATCGAAACAACACATTGATTTGATAAACGAAAAACTCAGTAATATTTTTTTCCTATTGACAGTGATTTGTACCAGAAATTATCGAGGAATGAATTGTAAAAATGACAAATTCAAGATCTTCACTGTTTGAATCACAACATTATATTATCTGAACAAATGATAAAACGAGTGTAAATTTAGTAAAGAAGAGAGCGATATTGAGTTATTCAAAACAAACTTAAAAATCTGACATTCCCACAATTTTGAGAGAAGACAATATACAGGGTACTCTGCCGTATGGTATATATATATATATACATAGGTATTTGTAATCTTCGTGTAGAGAAGAATCCAACAATGCAATGAAGTAATAAATGTTTCAGAAGGTTAAGAATTATGTGGGGAGCATTGTTTTCATTGAAATGCTCTGGATGTGTTTATGTTTTGTCCGAATCAGATTTTTTTTAAAATATTTTTCTAGCGTTTCTCCGTCATTTGTTGGCGAAACTTTTGAATGGAATATGTATGCTCTGTGACATTGATATATTTATATTGTTCCAAAAGCACATCATAGGGCAATACAACGAGGTCTGAAGATTTGTTTGCGTTGTGGCGTTTTTGTTCGTGTATCAGTTTCTTCCGGAAAAACATCTAAAAGCTCAAGAAACTACATCAACGTTTGTTCTCTCATTTATTCCGACTTACATAGATCACATCTTTTGTCAATTTAATGTCGGTTTGTAATTATCTAGTAAATGAAAAATTTCTAAAATTCGATTACCTAATAACAAAAAGTGAGTGCTAATAGTAATATAAGGACTCACCTATACACATTATACATCGATAACTTGTTTCAAAATCACGAAGATGAATATTCTGGCAAACTGACATATTTTGTAATTATGCAAGAAGTAAAGCTGTAGAGGGTATCCCAGATTTCTTGTTTTTAGCTGTCTCTGGTACTTCTAGACTAGATAGGTATAGGAAAAACGTTGAAAAGAGTCCTGGGCTCGATTTCTGTGAAAACACCAGTAGTGAAAACCTTTTCACAATATCTCCATTTGTTTTGGAGATTTCTCAAAATTTTGATATTTTTTCTATTTCGAAGATGTGCCATAGGTTTTTCACTTTTGAAAATATCTGAAAAAGATAAAAACGTTCAACAAGCAGATGAAAAAAATTTAATATAGTTTCTTATTTCCGGTGAAAAACGCTCCTAGAATGTTTTGATCGTTTTCAGATATTTTCGTAAATAAAAAAGTTATAGTACATTTTCGATATCGATAATGTATCAATATTAAAAAAAAAATGAAGATATCGTGAAACAGTTTTCACTTATGGTGTTTTCACGAAATTCGAGCTCAAGACACCTTCCGAAGTTTTTACCTATCTAGTACCTAAAACAGTCAAATCTAGCAATTTGGGATACCCTGTACAGCGTGGTAAATTTCGATCTTTCAGCACTACAACTTCTAAATCAGAGCACATAAAATCTGAAAATCCATTCTCATTATCTTTTTTCAAAAAACTAATAAAAATAGTATTCATTTTTGGCTACGTCCTTCAAATATCGATATATAAGCCAAAATGGCGATATCGAAAGAAACTTTTATATCGTGCTCGTCTTTTTGGCAGGATTCTCAATTACGAATATATGACCCATTTTTTTTTTCTAATGAGTACATTAGATTTTTGTGCCCATTTTTGATCGCTTGATTTTTACTGATATCAAAAATATACAACATCCTATGGTTTGTATCAATATAAATAATAGAAAATGTTCGAAAACCTTCTTTTATATGAGAGTCTCAATATTTCTATGACCTTGAATGTTGATTACCTCTATTGGTCTTTTAATGTTTTGCCTTTCACTCAATATCTTATAATTAAAGAAATATAAATGAACTCAGAGAAAGATTTTTAGGTTGCTTGAACGCAGTTTCCAATACTCATTCATCTATTGATTATGCAGCGGAAGGTCAAAGATTTGAGAATCTTTCAAATTTATTCCTGACCAAATGTTGTCACTATAAGGTATTAAATATTATTACATTGTCTGTTTTTTTTTCAATTAAATTGGTATGTTTCATTATATGTGTCATTTCATATGCTAATTGAAATTGATTGGAACTTGTGCATATTCATTCTGAAGACCTAGAAAAATAATGCTGCGCTGCATCCATCTAATTTCAACTTTATCGATTGAAAATCGCTATTTACGAAAATATCTTGAGATTCAAAAATATATATCTGTTGACCAGAATTTTGTAGAAATTATGAGAAAGCGTAGAAATAACGAGATTGACTGTACGAGACTGGTCTTGTCATAGGAAGCTTAATTGTTCTGTGCTCATCAACATTTGAAACCATAGAAATATTGAGACTCTCAGATGAAAATATGTTTGCAACCATTTCCTATTATTTATATTTATATTAACCAGACGATGTTGACTATTTTCCAAATCATTTAAAATTAGGCTTCTAAGAAAATGGCACAAAAAACTAGTGTTCCAAAATTCCAGTTCATATCATCCTGCCAACAAGACTTCTTGGTAGGAAATTACATATATTCTTTCAATAACAAAATATAACTAACTGTTCATAATAAGGTTTTTTCTCGACAGCCACATAATATGACAAAGTTTTTTTCGTTCACAGAAATTTTTGTCTACAAACCCTTTTTGTCCGCTAAGGTCACTATGATACAGCAAGTTGCGGGAGCGGCCATTGAGTTTTTTTCATATATCCATGATTTAATAAAAACATGGGCGTCTGTAAAATAATAATATGGATTTCAACATAGAGTTCTCTGTCCTTGCAGCAAAAATAACTATTTTATACACTATCCTATGGGGATTGCTAATCAGTACCATTATCGCCATTAATGAGGCTTCTGTACCAGGAATTACAAAAAACTTAACAGAAACAGAGTAAACAGAGGTATTGGTTTGTGTCTTTCATAAACTATTTTTTTGACTCTCTACAGAAACATATCTTTAGAGAAAAGGGGCATATCGCTGTGGAAAAAATATCACCTTATGAGGCCACATATCTTAGGATACAATCATAAAAGTTTTGTAGTTCTGCTGGACTTCACAGATGCAGGATGCAGATGCCATCGAGTGTTTGTGAATCACTATTTATATAATTTTCAGTGTCTGATATCATCCAATTAATCAACCCTTTTCGTTTGCAATTCTCATTCAGGAATTCAACACCCGATATAAGAGAGAATTCTCAAAGAATTGATACAGGACCAACTTACCTACCCCATGTCTATGCCAATCATATGGCATGAAAATTTGTATAAAAAAGGGGAACTTAGATGGAGAATGTCAAGTTTACGGGTTTCCCCAAGCCATCCTGACTACTTCACGACTCCGAACACCACGAAACATGTTTCTAACTAGGTAATTAACGTCTTCCTGAGGGATGGCATTTTACATCGTTTGAACGCCATTCCTTAAAACCATCAGAGCTATTAGGGAGGTGTTAGTTGACTTATGTTCTTGTCGCATATTTTTTATAATTAATGGGGAGGTTCAACACTACCCTAAGATGAATAACGGTATGCCTACACGTGCTCCTATTTCTTTAAAACCCTATTGATAAAACAAACACACATGTGAAAAAATTCATTAACCGAAAGAATTGCTTAGTAAAGTATTCCTTAAATTCTTAGATAATTCTCAAAATTTTTTTATATAACTCAAAGTAATTTTGAATATTGGCAACAGACTCAACCATATACGTTGAAGTTTTACATCAAGTGTGACAGAATATTATTTCTCAACTTATGTGTCAAATCCGTTCATTCCGCCACATCTCGTAAAACAAAACAATGTTAGAATATTTCATTCTAATTATTTCATTCTAACATTGTTTTCAGTAATATTTATTGATGACATGTTGGCCTCCTGCCACGGATTTATTCAACATCAGTCAAATTTCATGAGATATAAAACAGTTCTGCCAATCAATAATTTTCAAAGCAAAAATTACTGAACGATATTTACGGCAATATTTCATTAATTTCGATAAAAATTCAGCGAATTAGAGAAATTAATGTATGATACTCGTACAGAAGGCTCATTCTTACACTCGTTCATTCCAAAACTCACCACTTCGTGGCTCGTTTTTGAATTTTTAAGTCGTGTAAATATATGAATGCCTTCTGCACTTGTACCATGAACAACTATTAAAAAATATTCTATCCAATCCGGAACTTCATAGTTATTACGTAATGAGTGAAAATATCAATCCCGAATTTGTAATTCTCGGTAATAATTTTTAAGATTTTCGACATGTCATGAATTTTAATAAATAATGGGTCAGGATTGTTAAGAATTTATAAGTCATTAAAAAGTTTTATTAATTATGAATGAACACTACAGAAAACCAATTTTCTTAGGTTGTAAGAGTGGTAACACGTTCTGGGTCCTTTCTCATTACCACCCACTATTTTTTTTTCCACTGGAATCTACACATATATTCTCAAAATTCGGAATGAAAAAAAATTTTGAAGAAAACTCCTTGAGAAAGTGTAAATTTCACACTATCTCAAGGAACACTGTAAATAGCGCCAACATCATTTTTCTATAAGAATCCCAAACTATTAAGTTTTCATCCAATGTACTGCATATATCTCGAAATTTTCGTCAAATCAGTTATCTAATGATGTCACAACATACAAGGTAGGGCATTTGAAATGAAGAAGTAGCAAGTTTTTTCCGCTATAACCGGCAGTTGCAGATGTCTGCGAATATTTCAGGGTTCATTTCTTGAAAACCCCCAAAAGCAAAGTTTCAGCAAAAACGATGTCATAAACGTCCAAAAGCCCATTGTGTGAAATCATCCTGTATAGAAAAGGTTGTGGTTTCTGGAGATTCTTCAAATGAATAATCATTATCAGAATAAACATCGGCCAAATGAAGAAATTCGATAAGATATAAAAGGCAAGGACAGATTGTTTTGTTTCGTAATTTTTTTTCTTCCAATAATTCAAAAAGTGAAGTTTTGATAGTGTCCGGTTGTAGAAAAATCAATTTCCTCGAAAAAGATCTATACAAGGAGGGGGTATCACTGAACAGAATTGTGAACTATTTTCAATGTAATTCATCTTTCCGATATGAATGTCGGAACGGTTATATCGAGAGGGCGTTGTGTAGATTTTAAATAAATAAATGGCTTTCATTATGATTTTTTCATGCAAGCCTTCGATTTGTTTTCATCACCTGTTTTCTCAGTCATCACAGTTTCACGAACTGGAACATTATCTCTTGCGAGTTATATGTATATATAGTTTCGGAGGTGATGCAAGGAAAGATCTGAAATTTACATCACACGGGGATATGCCAGTTCAACAACAAGGTTGTGATCCTAAAATAGCTTTAAAAATTCAGACGCCGGATGTTCTGTTGACAAATGTTGTTCTACGTAAATCTCCCTTGTTTTAGTTCAGTGACAGAAAAATTGTACTGTAAATCGAATTGACGAGTACAACTCAGATGGCTATAAATCAGAGACTTTGTTCCTTCTTTTGAATACACGCAAAGGATTAATTGAACGACATTTTGAATCAGGAAAACTTCTGGTCTCAGCTTGAGAATATTATGAGAAAAGTGTTCTACAGGTCCTCAGGCAGAAAAACAATGCCAGGAAAACAGCTCTAAAAAAGTTGATTGGAAAATTGAAGTATGAAAAGTTAATTAAACTTTCCGTCGTCGCTTGTGAAACTCTTTTTTCTCCTCGATTTATCCGACTCACTTTTTCTTCTCTGGTTTCCAAATTTTCTAATGAACCAGATGGAGCCAACAGAGTGATTTTTCTGTTTTATTTGAAAATTTTTTTAAATTGTTGTCATATATCGGGTGTCTCTTATACCCGTTTCATCTTAGCCATTTCGGAGGATAAAAATTTCATATTCTTCAATTCGTTCAAGTAACCTTCATTCGAGAAGAAAAAAAGTCGAAAATCTCTTCCGGTCTGAATTTTTCATTTCAAATAACACCCTGTATATTTTTTGTCAATTTTGGATTTCTACTGAAAATTACCTTTTCAATGATGGATCACACTTTATATTTTACATTTGACTCGATAAATTATCTGTAAAATTTTCACAAATCAAATATTATATTGAACGGGTTGAAGGTACACGCCAAGAGGCCAAATCACAAATGGCAAAAAAAGATATATTCACCGATTTTTTAACCAACAAATCTGTTGATTACTTTCGATGAATATTTCTTTTTTTGGTATCATATCTGATTATGGTATATGAATAAAAGGTCTTTTTCACTTAATGAATACTCATTCCTTTTCTTGAAGAGGTTATACAATGCATTTCGGTGAGATAATTTTCCATCATCAGGCACTCAACAATTCAAACGTCAACAATGTTGTTCAGTACCATTAGTAAGTCTTTCCAATTTTTAATAAGAAAATAGAAAACCTTTTTCTACGACACTTAAGGGAGCTGGGGGATGAATGAGAAACCCATCCTGTGTGTTGAAAGTAATCATCCCCTAAATATTGAATTTTCCGAAAATAAAACACTTCAATCTGCTACTGGTTCATAAATTTCTTGAGTTAAGGGAAGTTTTTCTAAACTTAATTAATTCCCCAATTATCCTTTTCGACCCTAAGCCGCTCTAACCTGTGTTACATGTCTTTTCGACCATTTTTGCCGTCGTCGTGGATTCATTTTCGAAGTTTCTCCAGTATCTGGGATCTTTAGGAGATGTTGAATTGAGCTGCAATAATCAGGCAGCTGTCGTACATTCAGGGTCCCATCGGTATACTTACCTCGGATCTCTCTGCCACTCATTTCCACACGCGACGAAATTTTAATCTTTGAAGGTGAGTTTCACAACATTTTGATTGCTCGCTCAAGCAACGTCAAATTGATTGGAGCCACCGAGATTGGTTGAAATTTCAAATCGAGTGATTCGGGAGGTTTGAATTCACCTAAGGTTTTTTAATCAAAGTTTTGTGAAACACAGCTTCATACTCGCAAACCTTTAGTAGGAACAAATATTTTGCAGACAACCCTATACCAACGCGTTCCCAATAAAATAGCGCTTATGATGATATAAAATTTTTTCTATAATCACACAAGTGATAATAGACCTATATTGAATATATTTTGGAAAAAAAAAATAAAATCTTTATTAAGTCTCTTGGCGATCGATTTCAGATATGTTGCCATCATCAGGGCAGCTGAAATATAGTAACACAAAAATATATTAACATACAAAAATTGTACCCAAGTGCAGGTAAGTGATCTTCAGTATAATCTTCATTAAGTCTCTGTACTTGAGTACAATTTTTATATGTTGCTATACAGATCGGGAAAACACAATTGGAAACATCACAGTTCCTGTAGTAAGTTTGAACAGGACAATATTCAAGTGGAACAGTGGCAGAATCAAAATCTCAGAGGGAGGTGATATCGAATAAATGGCTGGGCCGACAGATTCGGTTGGGTAGGGATGTAGAGCACAACGTATGGTACGCGAAGTACCACTCCAAACGCGGTATGGGTGAATTCATATCTGTTATAAATGAATCCGACAATTTTATTCCACTCTGACGCGAGAATTTATTTGCCTCAATGAATGACAAGAATAATTTTCTTTGGAAATTAGTTTATCAGGTTCTTTTTCGCCAAAAGTAGTTAAAAAAAAATTAAATCTGGAAAAAAAAAATTGGAAAACAAAAAATACATTCTACGAGAAGGAATTAAAAACCAAAAACTAATTCTATGAAGATAAAGAGTTAAAACAAAACCAAATTCTAAAACATGCGAAATTGAAGATCGACAAATTCAAATAAAATGCTCAAATATTCCACCCTGTTTTGCCAAAGAGTAGCCAAATCTATCATAAAGAGAAAATCTCATATCTCTCGCTTTTTCGGCACAAAGTTGGAGAGCCGAACGTGAAGGTATGGGCCTCTCCAAATACAACAATAAAAGAAGTTTAACTGTAATCATTTTGATTTACGCGAACATAATTTATTTTCAAACCGTCTAGCCATTATATCTGACGTTCGGATGCGACTAATGTCCATTGCAATTCGCGGCAGCCGAGACTTGCCATTCCAACAGTCCAGTCCATTATTTGTTTTCGAATCGCAATGAGATTTCCAATCTTCCACTGTTCTACTAGACTCGGAGCTCATTCGAATTCAACATTCACATTCCTATGTTTCCATAAGGATTTTCTTTATCTGTATATCTGTTTTACTATATTTCAGCTGGCTTGATGATAGCAACATAACATAGCAAAAAATCCTGAAACGTCTCCGGATGATGGTGCCTCAATATTTTCTTTATTCTTGCTAAACGAGGGGTTGGATATTTAACTCTTAGTGACGAGATTAGTCGGTGGGATTTCACTTTGACTTTTAATAAAAGTTGGATAGGAGTAGCAAAATGAATTCTCCATTTCTTCTTCGAACCAAAGATCATATCATACAGCACTGTTTCACTGTTCCTTGAAAACTACGATACTTTCACCATTGGAAAGACAGTCTAACTTCAAACATGATTTTCTGGTCATTTCAGAATATAAGCAAGTTTCGTCCTTCACCTAGAGACCGTTAAGAAGTTACAAAAAGAGATTGACAATTATCCTTCAGCTTGTATCTAGTACGTCGCAATCTATTTTTATCCAACATCGCCTAAACTTCTTTCCCACGTCATGCGATGCATGTTCGAAATATAAACTAACCGCAGTTGGAAATAATCAAGATTCCTCGATGCGAGGGAAGTCGTGCCCCATTATCTCCAGGTGAGGCGGAAGGAGCAATCAAACACAAGATCGCCGCGACGCTGCTGTCACAAATGCGACAGCTGCGCTTGCGCGCGTGGTGCCTGACTTGGCGCCGTGCCGTGCGACAGCCAGGATAGTTACGTCCCGTCCGCCGTCTTCCGAACGATGCATTCCAGACGCCTCCGACGGAAGCGTTGAGCGGGTGGAAACGCGGAAAACCCGCGGGCCTCGGGAGTGATCGGTGACTTTCGAAAAAGTTTGTTGTGACGGCTGGTGCTGCGGGAAATTCACGTGTGCGCGAAAGTTTCTCTGCCGGCCTGCTGGGATGAGTGCACCTTTTGGCTTATAAATATAAATGTTATCATTTTGAAATGTTGAAGAGGATCACGTCGAGAAATGGTATTTATACGTGTGGATTACACATTCTGCCGATAGTTATGCTGAAGATTATTGTCAATGTGTTTCGCTGTATCGTGAAATTCAAATGCCAAAAGTGGCGGTCAGCTCTGGTTCACCTCATTGGAGTTGTCTCTTCGAAAATAAACATTTTGAACCGAGTCATTCTAGAAATAGGATAGCACAAGTACGGAGGATTGGGAGGGTAACATAAGGATTCGAAATAGATCTGGAATTGTTTCTATAACTTAAAGGACTCATCATACTTACAATTTCGACTGATCCAGTTTAGGTCACTTCGTGGCCTGAATGCAGGCAGAACTATTTCAAATCACCAAAAGCTCATTCTACACAACATTTTTATTTTTGTATTTCTCCGAAAATTAAACCCATAATGAAAAAGAAATTTGATATAATATAATGTAGGACCTATATTTTATCAATTTTTTATTCGATTACTGTGTTAATCATCGGAAAAGTTCGAAAAATGGTCCC
Organism: Hippodamia convergens; assembly: GCA_038502775.1. NCBI lineage: Eukaryota > Metazoa > Arthropoda > Insecta > Coleoptera > Coccinellidae > Hippodamia > Hippodamia convergens. The sequence continues at coordinate 32,029,479 of CM076609.1, forward strand.
CTGTGAAATGTTTTATTTTCTTGGAATAATTCTGCATTAAGGCGACTACTTGAAGATAGTCATAGAAGAATGCACCATATTATTGATTGATTTTATTAAGTTAATCAGAAAAATGAAAAAGTCTAATTCTCGGTCTAATGGAATCTGTTTTGCAACCGGTTTTGCCAGATCATATCTGTGATCCTTTCCCTCGCCCTATTCAAGGCGTTTCCTTATTTCATCCTGTCTTTTTTGTTCGAATTTTTTGTATGACCAACAGCGTTATTATACCGCTGTAGGTACACGATGACCAGATTTAGTACTACATCTGCTCAATTGAAAGAGATAGAAAAAAGTAATATACAGGGTGTACCAAGTTCGACGGCCTATTAGGCGTTTCTGGAGAACTGGACCTATTTGAAATCTGAAAATTGGGATTATATTATTGTTAACTTAGATATCGTAAGCACAAACTGTTTTCACATTTTTGAAGGCGAAGACTGTGGAAATATTGTACAATTTCAGAATTTTGGATAACCCGTCACAAGGTGTTCCAAATGTTGGTTCAAAAATTGGGATCAAAATTGGCTCATAACGTTTTTCAAATTAGAACCCAATTTTTTATGATTGCGTTGGATTCTGCGAAGAAAAATGATTATAATGTTGATGCTCCTAAAATTACTAATTCTTGAGTTATTTATAATTTTCTGTTTCTATTCATGAAATCTGTTTTATATCCACAATGATAAATGAATTCAGAAAAGAGGAAGTCACTTGCGAGTTATTCGAGTAATTTATCTTTTATGACCAAGGTAAATGTTGATATGAAACAGATTCTTTGAATTTGACGGTAGGTACGACATGAAATCAGGAAATCCTGAATAACTTTAGAATTATTTATTTTAGGAGCATTAATATGTTGGAACATTATCATCATTTTTCTTCGCACAATCCAACGCAATCATGAAAAAATAGAGTTCTAATTTGAAAAACGAAAGTTATGGGTCAATTTTGATCCCACTTTTTGAACCAAAATTGGGAACACCCTGTTACGGGTTTTTCAAAATTCTGAAAATTAACAATATTTCCACATTCTTCGCCTTCAGAAATGTGAAAAGGGTTTGTGCTTATGATATCTAGGTTAGGAATAACAAACATAATACCGAATACACTCATCTCCCTTTTTCCTTCAATTTTTTCTCGATATTTTGGAAAGTATTTTGACGAATGCAACGATTTGAGTACGAATGTATTCAGAATTGCATACTCTATCAAATTCGAATACAAAAAAAAACAGAAAAAAACTTTTTGAATTTTTTTTTTCACTCCCTGTATAACTGTAAGTGGTTAGGCTCCAAGAATATTTTAGATCGGTAGATAATGTCAAAAAATACACCCTGCATACAATACCTTGTTCTATTTTTTTGAGAAACATTAATAGCTGAACACCTCGAGTCGCAACGGTGTCTATTTTCCATGCTACAGGGTGGTTTTGGAATTTGGCGAATTATTATAATTCGCCACAACTTCCCGTAACTTCCGCAGTATTGTAACTACGCTCTAGGAGAGAAAATGAGAAATGAAGAAAAAAAATTCAAATGAAAAATATATATATAGGGTGTCCGGAAATAATGGGCAAAAAATTCAAGGATGCTTTCTAGATTCAAAATACATAAATGGTACCTCTTCATATAAAATTCTTTCCGAAACTGATCATTAACGAAGGTACAGGATATTGAAGTTTGATTTTACCGAGTTTAACTAACAGTTTTTTTGTTCTACGTTTTGCCACATTGATAATATTTCGACGGAATTTCGTATTTATGGCTTTTATGGGATGAGAAAAACGAATTTGTAAACCATTTCTTGTGATCTTGAAGAGGGCGCCACAAACGATCCTATACTTTTGTTTGAACCTAACTTTTTTGTGCTACACTTTATACAAATTTTGAATGAATATTTTCATTCTCTAGACTTTTTTTCACGAAAAAAAGATGATTATTTTTTTTGATAAATGTAACCGTTTTCTCGAAAAACGCAGAATAGCATTGTTTGCATGCGATGAATAAGAAACCTTTTTGATTTATTCTCAACCTTAAACATGGAATTCCTTGGATACATGTGCTTTGGTTGCCATAAAAATATATTATTTGGAAATAATAGTAAAAAAAAAGCTGTGAAAGAAATTTTACTTCAACACCCTGTAACTTTGTTAAAAATTAATTTTCGAAAAATTTTTATAGGTAGAGGTACCATTTATTTTAGGTATAGAAATCACCCCTGTATTTTTTGTTCATCATTTCCGGACACCCTGTATATATTTTTTTTTACTGAGAGAGCTAAAATAACACATACTGAAACAAAAAAGTACCTAGTTGAGGTTAGTCCAACGGGATACCATAGAGTTCTGCTTATGGAAAATGAGGAAAGGAAAAAAATTCAGCAGAAAAAAACTCTTACATCGTGAAAAAAATTTACTACAAATATTATAATATCAGAGTATCTTGAAGGACATCTACATGATCTAGGAGAACATCTTCATCTAATCCTTCTATAGACAGTGAAAAACATATTCTTCAGAAATCTACCTTCATATTGTAACGAGTATCATAACAATGAAAAATAATTGGCATTCACCAGATTTCTAAGGAATCATCTTGAATGTTATAACCGCCCTCTGAAAAATATAATGTGATTCGCAATATATTCTTGAATAAAAAAAAATAACAGAATATGTATATCGAAACGTCTGCTAGCATTGTGGCTATCATCAATCTAAATATATTTAGGACTGCGTTTTTTCGGCGAGTAAAAATGCTCAGAGTAAGATTCCGAATCATCCAGAGAAAATTGTTTCCGATTTTCATCTCGGAAATTCATGTAAATTTTCGTATTTTGAAATCTTCATCGATATCTGCTATTTACTTTTCATTCTCGTACAGGTTTCAAATTCCAGATTCTAATGTGGCATACCTCATCACGCATTGAAATACTTTCAAATTTCATTCACTCTGATTGTTAAGACTGACTCTTGGTCAGAGGGAATGTCTTCAAGCAGCAGGTTTCAAACACTTATTTCTGTAAGCGCATAAGCACTCGAGAGTCGAGGTACGAGTATAGTTTGGCCGCTAAACCATTATTCCTTATTATCATTATATGGCTATCTATCAAGATCAAAAACTTTCATTTGAACAAGAATCCATAGTTATGACAATAAACTAATTAATCATTAATCCGCTACTGATGCTTGCCCAGATCCACCAAACCTAGACAAACCCTGAACATCTTTGGATATAGGTCAGGCTTGATTCTCTGTTTTGGCCTCGGTTTTGGCGTATCTCCTGGAGCAACCCACTCCTTTATTTGCTCTAATTGATGTGAGGGAACTAATCAGTATCACCTGAAATGATGCAAAGCAATTTGAAGACGATTTTTTGTTAATGGCCCAGTCGCATCCCAGTAGTCGACGTCAAAATTGCAATTTTTGAAACATTCCGTATGTAGACTCTTCCTATGACATCCTCTCTGTATAAGTGACACTGGTCCCCGCCAGAATCAGCATGCTGTTTTTCTTTTACCTTTTTATTTACCATTGCTAAGCGTTGAAAACGTGCTCAAAAGAAACGAAAAACTTGAATATACATTTTGCTAAACTGCAAAAAATCGATATGTCCATTGCATGCAAACATGAGAGGCTCGATGAGAAGTATCAAACCGAGTATTAAACCTAAAATATATAATTAAGGAAAAAAACCATTCTATATGATTATCTGAAGATAAATGTTCATCATATTCAGTAACCTGAAATGACAATCTGGTAATTCAAAGTTCATAATATAAGCTACAAATAATGACAATACTCACACTACTAACACGTTTCCGATGGCATGATAGTCTAGTTATTTCAGGGTTTTCACCCTAATTGGCTGATAACGAGGCTGATAACTTGTGAAAGTCTTCATTTTGACATATCAGAACTTGTCTCAAACTCTACCGACTTTTTGCGTGTTTTTCTTAAATATTTTGGTTCCAATCAGATTTTCGCTATTTTTATATATGATGAACATTGTAGAGGATTACATTTTTTGCAACTTTTGTTGTGAATTATTTTTTGTATATTATTTGAGATAGAGGGCAGTGAGCGCGTAGTGTTCAAGCTCAGTCGGTAGTCTCCTTCATATGTCTTTAAATGTTTTTGATAAATATGTTATTATGAATAATTATCGTTTCAAATCAAATTTTTCTTAATATTTTATAACTTTCATCATTAATTAAGTTTTCAACTATTTACTAGCACTCACATGCTGGTAGGTAAGTGAAGGCAAATATTATTTAAAATAATTTTTTTTTTGTTATTCAGGAAGTACCTATGAAGTATAAATTTTATTAAAACCAAAATATAATGAATATGTTTCCCTTTATCTACTTACTAGCAGATGAGTGCTATTAATTAAGTAGAATCTCACTGGCCCCGATTTAAAAAACAGTTCAAACTTCAAGAAAATCTCTTGTACAAAAGTTTCAGACAACGTGTAATAGATGAAAATAGCAAAAATCTGATAGGAACCGAGATATATGAGAAAAACATTAAAAAAAATTTTTTTACCTTTGACTCTTGGACACCCACAGTTGATAGGGTTTGAGAGAACTTTTGAGATGTCAAGGTAAAGGATTGCACAAGTTCACAGCCAATTATCTCGAATTCCGAGATGTTGTCTGTATTTTGATTGAAATGACTGCACTATGAGGAATCGTATAATGAACATCTAAAGATGTAATTACATTGGTATAGGAGTTATATAGTCAAATCAACAGAGGAGCATAGCTCGTATCATAGACTTTCGAAAAAGTAAGAAATTTTTGTCTGCTTCAAACCTTTGCTATGTCGGTATCAGTTTTTTCCTTCACCTCATAAATTTTTTTCAATAACTGTAGGTATTTTACATACAGCCGCTATTCTCGCACTAAACTGACTAAACCATCCCAGAATTAACAAATCGCCTCTTTGAAATATAGAGAGTATGAATAATGAAAGAACTTGGAGTGCTTTGCGTATCTGGAGATTTGCATAGTTTCGAGTTACTGAGTTTACTGAAATGCGTTGTAAATTTTCGATTAAGTAGGAGTTTTTCTGAGAACCAGACAATTTCAAATTACCGAAAGGTTTGAGTTATATCGAATGTGTGAAATATCGGGAATTATCGTATTTGGAAAGCATTCGAACTGTACTAAAACTTTCATTTATATTTGCTTCTATTCATCTTATAGCGAACGAATCTAGTGTATTAAAAATTTGTAGATATGGCCCGGAAATATTCTTTCCGAAATATTTCCTCAGATTTTGAGATTGCTGGAGAACTTCGAGAGTGGACACTGTTCTCTACACTTTACGGTCATTAAGAGACCCTCGTAAATTAATCGAGGGGTTCATAGACTATCTGAAATTCCGTTTACACAGAGGGGAAGTTAATTTAACTGAACTCTGATGAACTATGCACAACAATTATATATGAATAAACGGGTCTCTTCCCAAAAGTTAGAAATTATCGTACAGATAAATGTGCAAACGAATAAATCGGTGTAGTGAAAGATAGGTTATGTTAGAATTGAACCTATTCATACGAGTACTGACATAAGACAATCTAAAATAGAAAAGTATCTATTATTTTTTTTTCTAAAGCAAATCAGTTTGAAATTGTTAAAATTTCCAAATAAATAAATAATCTGTATTTGTAATTTCAGAAAAAAATTGTTCACCTTGAAGGATTTCTACAGAAATTCTTCATTTCATTTAAATGATAGTTAATTATAGTTGATTTTAAAATGAAACTCTTTATCACCGTGAAAAACTACAATTTCAATATAGAGTTATTCCGGGTAATATAGCATAGGCGGCCAATAAGGTCATTTTTAACTAATCAACATTAGTAGGGTACGTATCCTCTGTATCGTCTAGCGAAAGTGAAATAAAGTCAATTTCATTTTCTCTTATTATACTATGTTTTTTCTATATTCATAGTGCACAGTGATATGTGAGTAAACCATCAACTTATATTACACTTGCATTTTCTGAACGAATTGGTCTTCAATTGTTAAGTTTGATTTTTCAAAATAAATTGACCCGTAATCTAATCTTTCTGAATGGTGTTATTTTTGCTCTCCTGAAGCATTGGCTTCACGAAAACCAGTTGCACAAAGAATACGACAAACTTATTGCAAGGAATTCATGAAAATGGTTATCCAATATTTGCGAAACAAGAAAACTTTCCAACTGTACATTGTACCCCGAATCGTGCCCCGAACATCTCTAACAATCGTTTCAGAAAAGTTACAAACTATTCGGAACTCGTTTGAAGATTTATTATATCATTTTATTGATACCTTAATCAATTTGGGCACTTTATAATATAGGTAGTTTACTGTTACTTTGATGATGTTTAACGAATTAAAATGTTACTATTAGTCAGTTGGAATTATCCGCAACTCATTGACCTTTCACTCATGTATTGTAGATTCTTGTAGCGGATGAGAATTTAATAATGCAATAATGTGTATTGTGTTCCCTTTTGAAGAATTGGGAAGGAGGGCCATAGCGGAAGAAGGTTGAAATTATAACGTCTATATCTATTAATTCATTTACTAACGCCATTTTTTACAGACATTGAACTTTTATATCAGTAAAAAGACGTCCGAATTCATATTAATTTTGCCTGATTTTTATTTTTTAGAAAAGTGACGCCTTCAGGATTATGTTGGTTGGATAGTAATCATTGAAATGCTCTATATAAAAGTGATCCGTAGATTTTTTCTTTCCGATCTATACCAAAGATTTATAGCAGGAATAACAAAACAGAAAAGTTTTCCTGAATTCCTCGTTCAATTCTCGTTCGAAGCCGTCACCGAGGCCTTCACATCTGTTTCATTATTTCTCTCCAGTAACGAAACTTTTCCTTAGTAATTCTTTCTATTGGAGAGCTATATAGGGGAGCGGAAAACTTCGTTAACGTCCCAATAAGTGGAAGAATGTGTTCAAGTTCCAGAACCGACGCCGAAAGCGAATGACGAACACTTGCGTGAATTATTTCAATAAAATTCATACCTGTCAAGTTCGCTATTACATAAGCCGAGGACCCTTCGACAAGACTGACGTCTATCATAATTCAACCACGAAAAGTCAAGGGATATCGTGAAATTGATGCGAATCGATGAACCCTAAAGTGCATGATAGTGAGTTATGAACGTGCAATTGAAAAAACGTATGAGTTTAGCATATTGTGTGCCCGATTTCGTGGTTGGTGGGTTTACTGACAAAAGGTGGACAGTAGGACGTGAATTATTGAATATTTAATGTGGTTTTTAATATACATTTCGTTTCAACTTCCATAAAATTCACGGCATGTTCAAATTCTTCAGATTGTCATGAGAAAATAAAACGATTATTTCGGGTTTCTCAGTCACGGTCTATCATGGTATCCGTTTATACAGGGTGTTTGTGAATGAACTTCAGGACATTATCCTTTGTTCAATCAGGAGTAATTCCTATAATGTTGTTCGAAATAAAACTCCCTTCCAAGCGAGCTTCCAAGATACAGCCTTTGCAAGGCCTTCAAGAGTTGACGATTTTTATACGGGTACTAAAAACCAAAAAATCTACATAATATGAATCACTAAGTAGATGTTGTTCACAAAATTTTCCTTCGATCCCATCACTTCATTATTAGGGGTTAGAAATAACAACACTTATGATTCTTTTGTGGTTTCCCATCCGAGTTCCCATCTACGTCTCAAAAGGCTGACTGAACAGAAAATAACCAGACTTACAAGCAGTTCTTATAAGTTTCCATTCCAGTCCATAGTGTAGACAGTTCATAGAATGAGATATCCGGATTCGATGAAATGGAATGAAAATTTTTCAGAAGAGGTTGTAAGTTCTAATTTGTTCTGAGAAAAGTACCGTAAAACGGGGTAAGTTTCAACGATTTTTTGTTTCAAACCTGTATATCACCGGTAAGGTGGCGATTGAGAAATCCCAAAAAAATATATGTCCTGGGCATCAGTTATAACTTCCTGCTGACAGAAAATAAGATTTCAAAATTAACAATTTTTTCTCATTAAATTATGGGTGTTCAAAGTTACCCCACGAATGGGGGTTACTTTGAACGACTATAAAGAAACCACGCGATTCCAATTCAACCTAACTGAACACCGAAAAAAAGGTTTTTTTCAACAAAAAAAATTATGCAACAGAAATACATAATATACTAAAAATATTTTTCGGGAATCAATTATCACAAAACATGAATGAAAAAGCAGAAGTTCTCCTGAAAAATAATGTAGGTATAAATTGTGCGAAACTAATATTTTGAAATAATAGAAACTAAATGGGTATCAGAAAACAATAAATAGGACTGATCTATCTAGTCCCAAATTCTCAGATATTATACGGGCGAAGATGATTAGCACTAAACAAGAAGGCTCCTTTCTCCTCTGCCTACCTGGGGGGTACAGAGCTGTGGATAATTCGGTGATGGTTACGTCCCTCGTCGGGTACTTTTTGCCAGAAAAACTCACGCAAAGACTTTTTTTTAAATTTATTTCACCGAAAGCTTTCTCTAAGATTTCTGAACCTAAACTGTAATTGGCATATATTCCTGTACCATATTTTCTTTTGTAAGGGGGGAACAATTTCTACAAGAAAAACCCGAGTTAGTTTAAAATCTTGATATTCATTGAACACGTTCAAAGTAATCCCGAAATCGATGCACATTCTGCAAAAGAATGAATATAAAAATGTGTGTCGAAGTATTTGAAATTTCTTTGCTATATTATTCCTAGGATAATGTATTGATGTAGCAAATATATTTGGCGAGCATGTGGTGCAAATACTTACGGTCATAGCGACAAAAGTTTGCGAACCATACCGAACAGGGATTTTTCAGATTTGAAATAACATGTCAGGATTGCTCACTCTCTGAACTTATTTTCGAGCTTATTTTCATATAAATACCATGTCATTTTCGAATGTGTTACGAATTGAGTGGTGAAAACTATAGCGACATCTAATTGTTGTTTCACTATAAGTCGATTTAAAAAAAGTTATTATTTGTTCAAAGTAGCCCCGCGGTTCAAAGTTACCCCATTTTACCGGTATAGAGTTTATCGAAATTTTGCAGTCATTTTAGGAATAAGTAATTTTCTGCTTTCACTTGCGGGACAAATATTATTTCGAATAAGTGATATCAGGTTTGGTGGATTCACTCAGCAACAGTGCATCCATAGACTTCATTCATCAATTTTTGGCGATAAAACTCCATCAAGGACCACTGTATATCGAAGTTGCGGGGAATTCAATAGCGTTGGTGTGACGACAACAGAAGAAGCGGTAGATGCGTCAAGAATGCATGTTTTGGACATACCTCAATTATAAAGGCAAATGTGCTTTGACAATTCGTTCAAAATGCTTGCAGAAGTGTATCTTCATGGCGAATCTCCGAGGAAATCTCTTAATAAACAATGAAGAGTTTTTCGATTATTGATATTTGTTTTCCTATAATCCCGAATTATAAAAATCAACCCACGTATTGGAAATGAGATATTATTATATTTTTCTGAATACAATATCCTATTTTCTTATCGAATTTTATTTCTTGAATCGTTTCAAAATCTCACCGGCCGAAATGTTCGAGGAATCAAGTGACATTGAACGATGGCCGCGGAAGCCTCAACCAATTCAGTGTCACGATCCTTTGTTCGAAAATTGTTCTCTCATTATGGATAGTTTTCAAATCGATTAGGTTTTTAAAAAAAATTCGCCAGATAAGGCCGAGGCTCGGACGGAGGTTAAGACCATCAAGTTGTAGACAGTATTCGAGTAACGTATATATAACCGAGCGTATAACCTATCAGACAATGGAAGTTCATATTACACTCGATATTACATCTGTAAGGCACTTAGTAGCTTTTAAAATCGATTAACAATATATTCAGAAACATAACCAAAAGCAATATTTAGAATAATTTTCTCAAAAAAGTTCCACTCGAAATCGTAGAAGGATGATATTTCACCCTGTGCTCGTGTCAAAACCATTTTAAACCAATTTTCTGAATGGAGTTGCACTTAAATTTTCAGAAACGGCTATTGATAGAATAAGTTTTTTGTGAATATCTCTGCAAAAAACAAATAGAAAAACTTGAAGAAGCTCAGAACCTTCTTGATATGGTGCCAAAATTTGACATCTTCCATTGCTTATTTTGATCGATGTTTGGATCTTACTTCATGAAATTACATAAATTCAAATTTTAACTTCATGAGTCGTTGAAAGCTCTACTCTACAGCAGAATTCTAGGACAAAAGTTCATCAAAAATCAAAACGTGGTTGTGGGCTTTGTTAAATGTGAGAAAATCTTTGAAATACTGAATGTGAATGTATTTTGAGATCCTTAGGATAATATGACATCTGGTTTAGAAATTATGAAACCATAAACGAAAGAACCTGAACTACTGATTTTCAATTCTTGGAATACGTATTCAGGAGCTTCGGTTAGCAGAATGAGCAATGAATAATGCCAAGTGCTTCTTTCACTGGTATAATCAACACTCAACACCCACCGACTGCTAAATGAGTTTGTTTTTTGCTATCGAAGCTTTTTCTGAGAACACTCACTGGGATTTTCAAATGATTTATTTCCTGTCCTGCTATTTCAAGCAGCTGGCTGCAATATTTTCGGTTAGTGCAAGGCTTCTAACGTTTTATGCTATTAATGGATTGGATCAAAGTGAATGAAAGAAGCTAATGTGTATTATCAATGATTTCTGATTTCCCCGATTGAAAAAGTCACATCAAAGGAAAATACAGGCCGCCAATACTTCTACCGTTAAGCAAAGGTTTAGTCATCAGTGGAATTTTGGAAGTAGGTCTCATCTTCCAGAATGAGATTTATTATTTTATTATGTCTGCTCCAATCTTTCGATTAAAAACCAAAACCCCGTTGCGTGATGCGTTAATGGGTTCCGTGAAGCAGGAAACGGGAGTCCAAAACACAGATACCGGAAGTGATCAAGGACATTGAAGTTATTAATAATTGATATTTCTTCTCGAATCTCCGTCCGAATTTTATCCCCACTCACTTGATCCTACTTCGGTATATAGATTTGAATAGTTATTTATAATGCAAGAGAAGAACATTGGTATTCTTCCACGAGGTCAAATTTAAAGGGATTGCTAGAATGAGCCTTCAGTAAAAGTATTATAAATAAGTTTCTCTAATTAATTTTTTATTAAAATAAATGGAATATTTCTGTAAATGTCGTGGTTTCTAATTTGATAACAATCTTTCTCGCAATCTTAGCAGTTAACATTTGATTTCTGATTAACGTTGATCAATATTTCACAATATTCTATTTCTGAAAATTTGTGCTGCTGAAACTACTTTCATTTCCGAAAAATTCAAGTTTGGTTTACTATTCGTCAAGGGAACTTCCTTCTATGATTACAGTTGAGAAATTCAGGGTCCATTAAACTAACTATTTTTTACAAAATAGAGCAGAACAGAATAGAGTAAACAATTTCATTCTGAGGACGTCAAGATATGGGTGATCAGTCCATACATCTTTTGTTTCGGCCTAAGAAATATTGAAAATATTTTCAATCATATTTTTTCTTCTACAGTACACGTTCAAATTTGCGGAATTCTCTATTTTAATGAAGTATTCATTTTTGAAAGTAACCTATATTTGCATGAAACTAAAAAATAGTGCAAGCTATCCCAAATATTTCAAAATACCTGAAGCACACTTTTCATGAACTCTCAAAGCCTTCAAGTTAATCGATTTATGAACTCAACTGAAACAGTCATCTTTCAGCATGCATTCCTTTTCTGAAAACCGTTTTTATGATGCCGGACACTCTACTGACCAAGGTTTTTCTTTCTTTACCAACATGTATGGAATACCACCATTATAGTTCCTGCAGGTATTTTACTATACCCTTTTATAAAGACTTTGAGAGGAGAGCTTGTTTGTGAATTTTATCTAGATGTAGTCAATATTTTTCGAGTAAATTGCCTATGATAAACGGATAGACGATTAGATCTGTTCCTTGAAATCATTAAAAAATATCACGTGAATGTCACTGTTTCAAAATCGAATTGGCAAAAAATTAAATAATTAAACATCCTATGCGGAACTTCTTTTGCGAGTCCCTTTGCTTCGCTATCGGAAATAAGTTTCTATAGAGAAAAGGACATTTTTCATGGACTTCGAGATAGCAGAAATTAAGTACTTTCCGCAATTTGTCGAGAACTTAATTAATTGGTTTGCTGTCTACAATATTAATTAAGCCGTTAATTGATTTCTTTCATGAAGCGCTCGTAACAGCTTGGCAGAGTCCAACGAGAGGTTTTATGTTTCCCGTAAGCATAGAAGAAAAGGTTGAAAGTTCATTCGGTGCTCGTTATGTAGGCGCAGTCCCATCTAATGAATGATGTTAAACCTGAAAGTTTCGAACTAACCGTACCAAGAGGATAAATTGCAGTCAATTAGGGAGTATTAAAACATTCCTTTTTTCAGAATGGGGATTATTCTTTTCTTAGGATATCTCTCGATATCTATTTTTTTCAAATCAATTGTCGGGTCAACACTTATTAGTAAGTTATAGAAAGTTCACTGCGTAAATTTTTTTTTTAATCTTATGGTTTATGATTCGGTAATTGGCGAATTCCGAGGCGAATCTTGATGATTTCGATATTTGGCTTTCGAATTCATTAACTAAGTTCAGACCCTACAGGATCAATACCAGATCATCATAACATTGTGTTATGAAGTGAAGCACTGGATACAGTTTCTTCATTGGTATTCTCGATTCCAAATAATTCAATTTAGATGTGTGAATACCTATAGGTATATCTGAGACGGTCATGATAATTTGTTGCTCGAACAGTTTTAAGGGCCTTCCATCATTTTACCTGAGAAAAGTAGATGGAAATGAGCTCGAAGTGTTTCATATTTTATGGATATTGAAGGTGTTCAGTTTAGCGAAACCTCCTTTTTCCTTTTCTCAGCATGACATTCCCTTCTCCATGCTGCCGGTAGCACCGCTATTTCATTTTATGTTCTCACTTCTCACTATTATTATGACTTCCCCGAATTCTGTTCAGCGCTTTCATTTGGCGTTCAATTTTTCAAAGCAACCTTGTCGAGGCTGAAATGGATAGTTCAAAGAGTGTACCAGCTATAAATTCTACAATGTTTCAGTTTGTAGAGTTCAATGAAGGGTTTATATGAAATATGGTTATATTGGATATCCGAGTTTCTCATGTTATAAAAAATATCACTAGACTACATAAAAATTTGAAATAAAAGTACGTTGAACTGAAATTCAACCGAGAATTCAACATTCTTGAAATGACAATGGCAAAAACTATAACAAGCTTTAGATTACTGAATATTGAACAAATAGTCAATAGCCAGCGCTTATTGATATAATCTCGGAAATAATGCAGTGTTCAAATACTGCTTATAGAATAAATCGAGGAATAAATTGATATAGAGTCTTTGACTTGTACATATAATATTTTAATAATAGACTTTTGAGGTCATAAGAGTTGAACGATTAAGGTTGGTGTCGAGAAAAAACACTGACTTATGACGTATTTGAGTTGAATAAATTTAGTTCTTTTTTATATTATGTTCTCGAATTAATCCTGGCTTTGAGTATTTTTTCAGTCTTTTTCAATTGAAAATGTTCAGAATTGATCATATAAGGCGTCATTTTCAGGCAAAAATTAAAAAAAAGCTCAATAATCATTTAAAATGTGACGTCCTCTTACTGATATACAGGGTGAGTCTTTGATTTGTACATATATTTCAACAATAAATTCTTGAGGTGAAAAAAATATTTTTTTCGTCTACCACTTTTTCCGATTCAGCCCGGAGAAAAAGAATAAGCCATTTTAAACATTCCTAATGAGCTATGTCACTATAAGTTTTGAGATTTGGAGCTACCACCTACCCTAAACCTAAATGTTCCTTTTTGGACATAGTTGCATTCATCGAAGGCAAACATTTTTTTCAAATTTCGCTGACATAGAGTTTTCAAAGCGATTAATTATTTAAAAAATGGGTATTTCACAATACATTCATTTTCCAAAATATCGTAATATTTATTAAATAACATTCAACTTACTTTTGAGGGTCCCTTGAATTCATGGTATAATTTTGAAATGTAATTGTATTCAATGAAAAAAATTAAACATCTCATTGGAATTTTGTGATCGTAGAAGATTAACCACATGAAATCCTATATTCTGAAAATATTCATTTCATAAAATGTATAATAAATTGTAATATAATAAATTACATTTACATCTTTTCATTTTTCGAAGGAATTGAAATGCAAATGTGATTATCGGGGAATATTATCTTTTGAATACCGCAGAAAATATGATTTTCGTTATAACTCAATTGTGTTATTCCCATACTCTCATTCTTCTTCAAAGAGAATTCCATTATGTTTATGAATAGAAAGAATTGCAATTTGAAAAAATTCGAGAATGCCACCGACACCGATTTTGTGACCTCTGGTATCATGATTCTCAATTCGAATACTATAGAAACATTAAATATTCCTATTAAACGTAATATGATAGTAAAAATGCAATCATATTTTCATAGGTCTCCTCATTTGTCCCCTAAAAAAATTACAAGGAGTCATTTTTCTAGTTGAAACTGAACATCGAAATCGCAAAAAATGTGAATTGCGAATACTTCTCAAAAATATTCTAATCTATGAACACGTGGGAGAGCCTTATAACAATATTAACTTTTTCTTGGGATACCTTGTAGAAAAATTATTGGTACATAATCCATCCATAAAAATATGATGCTATCACATAATATTTTCTGCCGAATTTCGAATTATTCCTAGAATCCTATTTGTATTTTCCTCTTGAAAAAAATAGCCAACGAACCACTGATAGCAATTTATTTCAGTCTGTTGAATTCACTTCATTTTGCAGTGACCATCATGCTTTCGTTAAACTGGTTCAACGTGATTTTCATTAAAATTTGTTTGAAATTCGCAGAATGACACTGAACTGGAAACCTCGAAATGACAAGTTAGTCGAATGGACGGAGTCAACTCCTACCTAATCAACACAATTAATTAAAAAGTTTGGTAGAATTCAGTGCAAATGATTTTGTTTTCTATAAATGATATTCAGGTGGTAGAGCAACTCTGGGACTAATTAATGAACGACACAAAAATGTGCACTCTCAACTCAATCTCGAATCTAGTATGAAGTTCTGTTCCTAGAATATCTCAAATAGATATGCAAAACCACATGATGTGGAAATGTGCATTCTCGAAAAGTTCCTGTAACTTTCTTCTTTTTTATCTTCTTTAATAACATCTCCAGCGTACTTTTTGAAGAAGAATTCAATGATGTAAGAAATTTGTTTCATTTCATTATTACATCAATAGTGGACATTTTTTTCAAATGGGACAATCCGTGTATTTCAATCGAGCATGAAATATATCACACTTGATTTTTTGTTGGTGTCATCTTTAAAATGAAGATCTTTCAAGGTTTCTACATCTACATGTGCATACGCAGACTTTGAACAACGAAGCTTTGGATTGTTTGCTCTTTGGATAAATCTCTTGGTACAAATTGCTTACTGCCTCTGCATTTTCCTTATTTTTGAGAAAGCAATTCTGCTTTCTCTGCTTATTCCATTTTTCATAATTCAAACTTCATTGCTGAGTTTGGAAATTTAACGAAACTCACGAATTGAGGAATGTCTTTACCAGCTTGCAGTGGACTGTAACCCCTTTTGAACTTTTAAACTACCAGCAGCTCAAATCATAATTTGACGGCGAACACATGGAATTTGCTTTTCGTTTTATCGTCACGTCCTCCATAGAATACTTTTTCAAAGTGTGCGTTTCAAAGTCTATAAATGAAAAAATCTAAAAAATTTCGTATTTCAAAGATGACTCCAGTAAATAACAAGTGTGCTGTGTTTTTGGAATAGTAAAAACATATTTTTCCCCCATAACTATTGAAAAATGATTTAAAAAAATTAAATTACTTACACTATCGAACTGTACGTGAAAAAGTGCCCTAGAGATGTGTTAAAAAATTCGAAGAATGTTCTACAGGAAAGAAATTACTGAAAGTTTTCGAAAATGCACATATCAAATATTATTGTTGACACCGTCATCCTGGACGACTTAATATTTCGCAAGAGAAAGTAGGAATTCATTCATTTCGAATTTTCTTGATTAATTCTAGATGTAAGTATGCAATAACAGATTCAATATCCACATCTCAAATTTATATTGAGCACTAACTAAAATTGAAACATTTACATCTGCACTCGTTCCTCTGCTCGAATTACTCTTAATTACCAATTCATCCGCAGCTCGAAACGTTTTCAGCCCGAGGGATGCTAGTCGGTTTTTCACATCCTTGGAATGAAATTCTCACATTAAATACTCAACTCATTATGAAATTTAATGAATGCAACCAAAAGGATAATATCCTGACATTGAAGCAAACAGCTGCCTTCTCTTAGAAATTCAAAAACATTTCTAATGAATATAATATTTTTTGTTTCAATTAGATGCACCAGTCGATTAAACCAGATCAGGTTGATTAAAGGCTGTTTCAAGTTTTAATAACTTACGCATGATACTAATGAAGTGATCAAACAGGAATTTTTGAAAAGGAGAGATGAACTTCAATATTCTAAATTGGGAGCTAATTTTTTGTGAAGATTCACAACACTACACTTCTTGGACAGATAGTTTTCTATATCAAATGTATGGTACCCGGTCACTCACCTCAGCTAACACTTTTTGAAAAACATGGTTTGTTGTTTGGACATTGTATTATATATCTATCGCTCTAAATCAAAAAGGTTTTATAAATTATTTCAATTTTATATATCAACCATTTCGGAAGATGGTAGAATATTAAAAATGCCGTAAGCAGTAATATCAAATATTTCAGTTAAAATCCGGTTTGAATTGAAGATTTCCCGCAAATTATTCGATGCAATATCTCTACGGATACCATTGAATCCCCAACTACTGTGAAGCAATAAACTCTATTCTGGGGTTGCACTTGATACCAATTGATATCTGTAGATCAATTGGTATCAGTAGAATAATAATTAATTATTTTTGTTGAAAGTAGTTGAAATAATGCATTTTTCACTATGAATTGCATAATAGCTTTTTTGGCATTGGATATATTTAGATATACCCTGTACATTTTTTACTTTCTTTTGTTACATTATACTATTGCACCTAACCCTTCTTTGTAACCTCTTCTTGTTGGTGAACCCATTCTTTCCAATATGCAGAGTGTTGAAATTTTAATATTTCTTTCATTTCCTTCATAGCACTTACAATCGAACACTATACTTTATGATTATACCATGAAATATACCATACCATATGTTGCAGAATCTATATCATCAATATAACAAGTCTGAAAATTCTCAAGAAATTTTTCCGCTAGAAAAACTTTTTTGTCGAGAGCTGCCCGGGAATTGTGAATCAATGAATAATTTGTTATGTTTTTGATCCTAGAAGTTTGAGTGTTTTGCTTTGGTTAGAGCCGTGTTTTTCAACCTTTTTCATGACACGAAAATTTCTCGACCCCCCAATCCTGGGTTTTTCCATGTACATAATATGTTAAAAATATTGAAATGTACAGGGTGATTGTTTATATTTTACTCAATAGCTGTCTCAGTTAATATTGTTCGTACAATAAAGTTTGAATGGGCAAATTTGAAGTATCCAATTTCCAACTGTTGCGGAATAAAATCACCGTTTCCAGAGTATTAGATGTTCATCAAAAACAAAAATATAACAAATCTGATGAACCATATAGTATCAGTTTTCCTCTCAGAGTTCTACTTCGGATTTCTTCCACAGTGATGAGGGATTTCACTGGTCTGGTCTCTAGGTGAATGAGTTATAAAACATCACCGGTATCATGGTAAATTCTAAACTAATTTGATATATTCAACCTAGTTAATCTGTTCTGACCCTTAACTGGTATGGGGCTTTAAATTTACTTCCAGGGCATGGTGAGATCAATTTTGCCCCTGTGTATTTTTTCTACCAAGTTAAAAAAAAATTACATCAAGAATCTTTCTTTGCTAATCAAAGTACACAGTGGAATCGAATTTCATGTATTTCAAACATATAAAATGAATAAATAATAAATTTTTCATAAACAGTGGAGAAATACTGTAATTTATCTTTGAGAAAAAGCAAAATAATAAATTTTAACTCTAAAAACTCTGGTATGAGTTTCTTCGAGAGTATATGACAGTAAAGTATGAAGAAATGAAACCAGGAAAATTATAACAAACTTGTTATAAATGGTACTATTTCATCATATTCATATGTTCATATCGATCACAATTTTGGCACAGTGTTTTGATCTAACATTGATTGATGCAAAACAATCTTTTTACATTCAACACACAAATTGAAAATTCATAATCGTTGTATGGACATAAAAACACCTAGCTTCTTTTTGGAGTCCAACAGAATCTTCGGTTGGTTCTACTGAGTTCATGACGTTATTGGTATGGCAGGGTCAAAATTGACCCCAAGTCGGCTGTCACGGTTTTATGCCAGTCGTTAGCAAAAAAATTACTAGCGTATAGTAGTCACATCAATACATTAGGACAGTGTTTTTCAACCTGTGGGTCGCGAAACGTCTGTTGGGGGGTCGCGAGTGGTCGAGAGAACTAGGTACCACTTCATTAAAAAATATCAAAAACTTCTAAAAGGATAGATATATCAAGAAATGGTTATCAAAAAAATACTGGTATGTTATTCATACAAATAAATTAACAAAAAAAACATCTCGACAACTAGTTTATTGAATGACAAGTAATGAGACAATTTATTCTTTCTTCACATTATAAGATAACATTTTCATTTGAAATATATTTGGTAGTTTAAAAGTCTGGAAACGGGGCAACAGGTGGAAAATCGGAATTCTGATACTGGGGTTTTCGGTACCTAATTTCGCCCGGAAGAACCTTATACGAGATATGAGGCCCAAATTTGAAATTTCAAACGCGAACCTTCTTTTTTATTGCAGATTCGGATAAAGCGGGAAATTTTTCATCCGAATTGGTTAAAATCGAAAACTTTTTCGTCCATATTTGGACCTCATGCAGCACTTTTTGTTCAAAAATTAAAGTTGGCTCAAAATCTGGTGGCCCAATCGATTCCCCGCGTAAAATTACTTAGTATTAGAATATGAATTTATGAATTTTTGCATCCTGGTCTGAATGAACGCCGCAGATTTTCAAACAAAAAACACTGCATAGGTTCCTAATAGGGATGGAAAAATTTTTGTTTTTTTTCAACTCGGATGGAAAATTTTCCGCTAAATCTGAATCTGCAATAAAAAAGATGGGTTTGCGTTTGAAATTTCAAAGTTGGGCCTCATATCTCGATAAGGCCTTTTTTGGCCCAAAATCTTCCTCGGACGAAATTACTAAAGACCCCAGTATCAGAATTTCGATCTTTCAGCTATGGCCGAAATAAATTGACCTTTTTCAGAGTTTTAAAACACCTGGTATGTAAATTGATATAATATCACTTCTCATTTCTTCAACGAAAGACGAGGATCACGATTCAAATTTTTTCTTGTAAAGCCATGAAGTTTTTTTTTTTGCATCCTGCCCTTGAAAACGTTCAGCAGAAAAAGCTATTTTCAAAAGGAAAATGTCAAAAATGTTCATTGACTTGTTGTCGAAATAAAGTTGTTTGTTATTGTGTTTAAACTAAAAGTTCAGTGCGAAGTTTCATAAGTCTGGTCAGCCTATTGAAAACCACTTTACCTCTCTATGGTTAAACAAATTTCGATTGAGGGAACCCATACTCGTATCTTCACAAATGGAAATGATTTGGAAAAGTCGAGTCTCCAACGATTTTTTTCGAATTTACAACACATACCTACATTTCAATATTTTTAACATACATGGAAAAAAAGAGGATTGGGGGGTCGCGATATTTTTTGCGATACTATGGGGGGTCGTTTCATGAAAAAGGTTGAAAAACACTGCATTAGGAGAATAGCTGGAAGGGTAAGGAATTTGAATTACTCCGTATCTGGTTATGGTGCAATATGATTTGAGTAGGGTCAAGTTTGACCCTGCCATACCAGTTAAGGGTTAAACAAAAAAAACTCTTAGAAACTTTGCGGAGGCCACACCGAAAATGTTTTTGAAACAGAGATGAATTTAAAATAGTAATATTCGAAATGTCTCTATCCTACATTTGGACACGAGTGGGTATAGTTCATTTTATGTGTGACGAATAAACAAAAACATGGAATTCCCTCAAGAGCATGATGCCTACCACAAGTTCAAGAAAAGAGGATGGGAAAATAGTTCATATCAAAGCTTCGTTAAGATGAGATGAGAGAGCGTAGACCATTTTACACGATTTCTGGACACGCGAAAGAGCAAAGCCAATGTGAGTGTCGCGAAGGCTTACCTTCGATAAAAAACAACAAGGTGATGAAGATTCAAAAGGGGTATGGAGCTGTTCAACCTTTGATAAATTGAATTTTTGCAAGAATATGTAAGCGCCGGTCCACACTACCTATGCTCGTGCTTATGTAACTCGGAATGCTTGCGAGTAACGTGAAAGATAGCTGGAGCCGACAGACAAGAGCGCGAGCCTTACGAACCTATGGCTTGAGTGGCTCCGCTTCTTATCGGTAAAACAAAGAAAAATATCTATATGCTCGGATAATTATTCAAGGCTGTAAATGAAGCGAATCCTAGCGATTTAAAGCTTGATAAGCAATTGAGTTCATGTGGACAATGATAGGAAGAACACGAGTAGTATGGACCGGTCTTAAAAATGGAAATTGACAATATATACATAAATGGACTGAGTGGACTGTGAGGGACGATCCTGATCCAAAGCATGGAAAAACACAACTGCCTACAAGAAAATGAGTCCTGCTCTCATTTAAGGATGAACATGGATTAAATGGATTCCAACGCTGAGAAACGGCTGCATTAGAAAAACAAATCGTTTTGACATATAAGTGATGGGAACTCGGACGGGAAACTAACGGATTGCTTTCCTATCCACTTTCTTTCGATTTGTCATTGAAAAAACAGGTTTTCGTCTCTTATAAAAGGCAGAATCTGTAATGGCTTATCAATTTTTTTTATTTAAGTTACTCAACTCGAATAAAAAAAATTGATAAGCCATTACAGATTCTGCCTTTTGTAAGAGACAAAAACCTGTTCTTTCAATAATGAATCGAAACCAGTCGGTTGTAAAGCAGAAAATAGGAAAACAAAACCAATTAAACTTGCAGAATCTTCTGATTACCAGTACCACTATTACATCCTAATAATATTTCGGAGATTCGACCGTAGAGGAAAACGCCCTTATTGCATATTTTCGTGCAAGCATTCTCCAATGAGTTTTTGAAGAGTTCCTTAGGGTATTCCTCATAGATTCCTCCTACCTTTTTCGATGAAAAATAATGAAAGTGAATTACAGAGAAATCAAAGGTACCTTTTTCGGAAACACATTGACAATTTTCAGATAAATCAATTTTCGTGTTGACCGTTCAATCGTCGCAAATGAATGCATCTCCTTTCCTTTTTTCATATTTTCGTTAATTTTGAGCTTTTCTTCCTTTAATTCAGTTCCTGGGTTTCATCTTCAGTTTTTGTAACACTATAAATGAAGGTGATACCATCGAAGAAAAACATCATTTCATTAGAATTCTCCAAAATATAAGGCAGTTTTTGGAATATTTGGAAGAAAATAAGATTTGCGACGAGTGAATGAATTGTCCAAAACACTTTTTTAACCTTCCTCAATTCTCTTTATCCAGTTTATCGAAGCTGAAACTAGGTGGCCTCAGGAGAGACAAATTCCGAAATGGGTTAGTGTGTATTTTGCGAATGAGCAAAGGACTCTCGATAAGTGAAAGCAAAGTGGCGAAATGTTTCCCGGATGTATTAGAGGGCCGAGATCGACCCATGGTTCCACCGATGATATCACTAAGCAGACGAAGTCGATAGTCCAGGTAGGAAAATCTTAGGTATTTGAATTTATTGCTTTGCAACAATATTTTCAAGCTAGCTGAACACCGAGTTTGAGACCTAGCTCAATTTATTTGACGCAGTAATAGTATATCACGTCAGGGCAATATTCGAAATATTTTTTGACATCATATGGCAAACCGAGTGGCAAACTAAGTGATGTTGACAGTCTAAAAAGGAGGACACCACTTTCAAACCCCTTTTTTTTTAAGAAAAGAATCCTTGTTGAGATGGACCACACATTTTTTTTATTCATTTGTTTTCGACTACAAAAAAATGAATATATTTGAATGATACATAAAACGATAAATTCTGAAAAAGCTCGATAAAACCTATAAGCGGGTAGATTAATTGATCTCATGTTGAAGGCATTGTAATTTACAAATTCAACAGAAATTTATTTTCCCGCACTAGTACGGGAAATAAACACATTCCGAATCAAAAACACTGCGGAAAAGTAGGTTATTACAAACGTTTGTAGAAAAAACGATTATTAATTCACAATTTCAGGAAATTAAGTTCTGATCTCCTTGCAAACCACCACTATACACGGTGTACCAAGTTCGACGGCCTATTAGACATTTCTAGAGAACTGGACCTATTTGAAATCTGAAAATTGGGATCATGTTATTGTTTTATATTATCTACCGATCTAAAATATTCTTGGAGCCTGACCACTTTTAGTTATACAGGGAGAGACAAAAAAAATTTCGAAAATTTTTTTCTCTGTTTTATTTGTTTTCGAATTTGATAGAGTATGCAATTCTGAATACATTCGTACTCAAATCATTGCATTCGTCAGAATACTTTCCAAAATATCGAGAAAAAAGTGAAGAAAAAAGGGAGATAAGAGTATTCGGTATTATGTTTGTTATTCCTAAAATAGATATCGTAAGCACAAACCGTTTTCACATTTTTGAAGGCGAAGACTGTGGAAATATTGTACATTTTCAGAATTTTGAATAACCCATCACAGGGTGTTCCAAATGTTGGTTCAAAACTTGGGATCAAGATTGGCCCAAACCTTTCGTTTTTCAAATTTGAACCCTCTTTTTTTTATGATTTCGTTGGATTGTGCGTAGAAAAATGATGATAATGTTCCAACATGATTATGCTCCTAAAATCAATAATTCTTGAGTTATTCAGGATTTCCTGATTTCATGTCGTACGTACCGTCAAATTCATAGAATCTGTTTCATATCAACAATGACCTTGGTCATAGAACATAAATTGTTCAAATAACTCACTAGTGACTATCTCTTTTCTGAATTCATTTTTGATATGGAACAGATTTCATGAATTTTATGTCGTACGTAGCAGTACGACATAAAATCAGAAAATCCTAAATAACTCAAGAATTATTAATTTAAGGAGCATCAACATGTCGAATCATTATCATCATTTTTCTTCGCAGAATCCAACGCAATAATAAAAAAATAGGGTTCTAATTTGAAAAATGAGCCAATCTTGATCCCAATTTTTGAACCAACATTTGTAACACCCTGTGACGGGTTATTCAAAATTCTGAAAATGTACAATATTTTCACAGTGTTTGCCTTCAAAAATGTGGAAACGGTTCGTGCTTACGATATCTAGGTTAGGAATAACAAATATAATACCGAATACTCTTATCTCCCTTTTTTCTTCAGTTTTTTCTCGATATTTTGGAAAGTATTCGAACGAATTCAACGATTTGAGTACGAATGTATTCAGAATTGCATACTCTATCAAATTATAAACCAAAAAAACAGAAAAAAATTTTTGAAATTTTTTCTCTCCCTGTATAACTGAAAGTGGTCAGGCTCAAAGAATATTTCAGATCGGTTGATAATGTCGAACAATAACATAATCCCAATTTTCAGATTTCAAATAGGTACAGTTCTCCAGAAACGCCTAATAGGCCGTCGAACTTGGTACACCCTGTATATTGAAAAACGACACATTGTACTGAAAAATTTCCCTGCTATATCGCCGAATATTTTAGACCAATGCCTTCCTGGAAATCAGACCAAGAAAACAATGAAAGTCACGAATCTCAAGTACCCGAAAATTCCAAAATATGAACAACACATCGGTATTTCAAGTAAAAAAATAGTATGAAGGTTGAAACTGCCAAAAAAGGGTCTTTTTCCTATAATTAAATTTGGGATCATATAGAAATTGTTCGGAATAATGAAAATGAACTATTGAGTTAATAATTACAGCCTAATATTAATTCATTCTATTCAACACAAGACAAAAGTAACCCAAAAATTTTTGTGGCAACAGACTTTTTTCGAAACTCCTAAGTAATAATGGGACGTTCAAACCAGAATCCTCGGAACATGGTCATTTCTACTTGCTTGCAATTTCATTAGCTGTTTCCATAGTACAATTGCCTGGCTCTACAATTCAATTGATCCTAAAATAGATCAGAAGAAATTCACTTCGACTCGAACATCTGGATTTGTTCCGTGATATATTATGTCATAATGAAGCTCCTAGTTTACATTTGTTTGTTTTACAAGTCTGTTTTATTTTGGAAGATGCATGCGCTGTATAATGGGATTTGTTCTGAAGAAATGGTAGGAAGTAACTGCGTTAATCAGTTCTTTAATTGAGGAAATAGGATGATACCTTGAGTGAGTTAAAATCTGTGGCTTTAATTTTCAGCATTCTCATCCGATTGTGAAACTAATTGGTCTTGTGAATGTTATTATGAACATTTGAGCAATTATGACACTCAACTGTAGCAACCGATCGCAACTGTCTGCATGATCAACCCATTCAGATAAATCATCGATATTTTCGTTTATTGTACTTATGACGACATGAACTTTTCAAGTTCACATTGGCGCTAATCTACATATACCTAGATGACATTCGTCAAAATCAAAAGTGATACCTCTCAAATTGGAACTAATCAAAATCAAATTGACAACAATCCAAATCACATAGGTTCACTCTAAAATGACAATAAACAAAATAAAATAGGCATTTTTCAATTTCAAGTTGACTTTAAATAATTGCTTATTCTAAAACAAGTTGCAGAATGAGCTGCTATTCCAACAAGAATGCCAGATCTCGAAAACATGAGTGTTGGAATTGCCTTCTGCAACGAGTATTACACGATATTATTTTCTCTTTATCAGTCAGTTTTGTGAAATATTCTCGAAATTAAAATAAAAATTCGAATTAGTGACTTTCGTATTGTATCTTGGCAGTTGGCGTCACGAAATTTGACAGATTACGGAATTTGAATAAATTTGATTTGAAAATTGAGAGAATCGGAGGTCAGTACTGATAACCACAAAACGAAAAATATAACTGAAAACAATGCTGTAATGAGTTTCATTACAGCACTAATTCTCTCTATGTCTCGCATAGTTTTCCTTCGCAAAAGTGAAATTATCTGACGAATGCGAATTTGATTTCGATTAGTGTCATCTTCGTGTTGACTAGCTACAATTTGAACTTGGAATGGTATAAAAGAAAAAAACTCGTAGGATTTGAAATTTCAAAGATCCGTGGCTTGGACTCTCGGCTGATATTACCAGGAGGGCCCCACCACCCTAAAACTGAGTCTAAAACCCGCTTGAATTCTGGAAAACTCTCTGCCGAAAATACAAAATTAACTGCTTCGGAGCCCACCATATATTAAGCTCGACAAAATGCAAAGTAATCAATCAATATTATGCACCCCTCGGTGACTGTGAGCTTTGGGGTGAAAAATAAATAAACGGAAGTGTTACTTCGACTTTCTAAGCAGTGGAGTTTCATACGAACTCGTCCATTTTTCTTTGAGCATTTGAGCCTTGTGCAAACTAGGGTGGTTCTTATTAATTTTCTATCCAAGAAAACGGAAAATTCACCACGACTTGAATATTATGGAAAGGGGTTCGAAGAAATATTTTTTATGCGAAGCGATGAAATTTTTCATTTCGACGAACACGGTGCAGAGAAATTTTTGTCGGATTACAGAGAAAGAAATTATTATTTCAAGTGGAGTAGCATTCAAAGGTTTTAATTAAAAACAACCCAACCGATCTCTGAATCGAGGATTTCTAGACTCTGATAAGGGTTGTCGGAAACAAATTATGATTCTTGTTCGTATTTATTGCCTAAGCATTTGTTAGTAAACCAAAGCGTTGGCAACAACCTTGTGATTACTTGAATATGAAAATGCATTTCGAAGTTCAGTGGGATTTCAAATTCACTCAAAAAATAAAACATCAGTGTTGTCACTTAGATCATAAATGAAATAACTATTGGTTCTTTAATGAATGATGGCACTAACTCATCCTAGCTTATCTATTAATCATCAATACGCTGAAACATGCATCAGCACAGTTCTGTTCATCAACATAGCCTACGTGATTTGATGAGTAACAAATGGTGTTGTTCATTGTTGCTGGCGCAGATAGAACCATCTGTCAATGCCTCATATGAAAATTACATATCGCATATTGATCTATTCGCGTATCAACATCCTTTAATTGAGACATCAGTTTATTATGACAGTCGCGGTTAACACGTTTCTATTATGACGCAGAAACAATTTAATCAGTATGATCCTATTGCAATCTTTAAATCTAATTTTGAGTAGAGGTGTAGAGGATGTTCCTAAATTCATGCGACAAAATTCAGGAGGTTAATGCTCGCATCAAATTATGTTGAGGCTTCTTAATCACAAAATTTTGTCTGACCAGTGATGATTAGAATTGAGTTTTTATTTTTTTTTTCAAATCCATCACACGGAGACTACGCTCATGTATTTAGGCTAGATATGTTGTTTCTCAGCATTTGTCATGAATTCTCAAACTTGTATGAATTTTTTCCTTCAGCTGTTTTGGGAAAAAATACAAAAATAAAAAAAAAACAAGTGTGGCACTGTAGGTTTATGGTGACTGAAATAAGAAACATAAGTTTGAGACTTAATATCTTGAAAATACCGTGTCAATAGTGGTCCCATACTTTGTTGTGGATTCCTGTGGATCATTATTCATTTTTGAATTCAATTTTTCCGAAAGAAAAGTTGTCAACCGTTCTGATTTTTTATCAGCGAAGTTAATGCTGAAATCGTCAGACAAGATAAGTGGAAATTTAATACCATTTGTACCAAGTATTTTCGTCCCTTATTCAGTGTACTCCAGTAAAGTGCGATGAATAAAATGCTCTACCTCGTCCAATTTTGGATTCGGAGAAATGTAAATTGCTACCATGACTATGTATAGGCCATTTTAAGTTTGCATAACCATGCACAAATATCTCCAACAAATGAGCGTCTAAATTAACATCGCTAACGTCTTCAATATTTATTTCAATATTCGGAGTCATAACATTAGTATAACATTATTACTATTTTAGTAAATAGCTACCCCACCTTCTGGAACAGTATCTCGTTTGAATTGAAAAATACAATTGAAATTAGGTATTTCAATCGGATTATCACGCGTCATGCATGTTTCGGTAAGAAGTAACACATTGGTTCGTCTCGTAACCGAATCTTGTAAATCGTATTTGTAACTATATAAACTTTGGCAATTGAAAGTCATTATTGAAATGCCATTTCTATTACTAATGAAATCTAAGACACTTTGAGCTATCGTCTGAACACTATTTAAAGACAGTCTTTTGAATTCTTGCAACAAAGATGCAGTCGATGCAGCTTGCCTTCGATTATGATAAAACGTAAATGCAGAATTATCATTTTTTGTCGTAATATACAATTTTTAAATATTAGTTACCCCAGATGAGAGTGCAACATAGACTCATATACTATTTCGTCAAAAGTTCCACCTTGCGACTAATGTATAGTTAGAGCAAGAGCTGAAGTTAATGGAAACTGTTTGCGTTTGGCTATACATTTTCTATCCGATGTTAATGAAATATTTGCCGTTCGTAATTCAATGGGAACATCGAGATTGCCGACTCCATGTTCCACTGCTAGACTGCTAGAGTGGCTGCACGCATCCGTCTAGTCGCAAGCACTGCCGAACTGAACCGACGATACACGGCGGTGTGTAAGGTTTTTTCGTTACGGAATTTCTACATTCGGTCGCCGCGCTCAAAGCCTGAGATAAAAGCTATTGTTTGTTTTGGCACGACAGTGAGCTTTACAAGTAAAATGCATTCCACAATGCATATAATTTTTTTGTCATAATCAACCATTGAACATACTTCAGGTAAAATTAAGAATCTGATATTCAAAATCCAAAATATGTTCATTTTGGATTTATATGTTCGTCAGGAAAATATTCATTTTCACGAATCTCCGAATTATTGTAACAACTTCAAACATTCTAACAATTATGAGATGCTAGAAATTTCCCAAATCTCCTATATTTCATAATATTCG
This sequence comes from Hippodamia convergens, assembly GCA_038502775.1. Classification (NCBI taxonomy): domain Eukaryota; kingdom Metazoa; phylum Arthropoda; class Insecta; order Coleoptera; family Coccinellidae; genus Hippodamia; species Hippodamia convergens. The sequence continues at coordinate 32,057,912 of CM076609.1, forward strand.
TGAGTATACTCTGTAGGAAATAGTTCTCCAACTGTACCCCCATTTTCCGTAACTAAATTCTCTGATACTGGTTATCATAAATAACAAGCTTTTATCTTGATTAAAATTCAGCAGATCTTTCGTGATTATAACTCACGTCACAGTTGTAGGCAATGCTAGAGAGTTATAGACAGCATATTCCGCATTCTGGATGGGAATTTTTCGTTGCAGTGAATGATATGAATGTATGTATGCATAGGGAGGGAAAATGACGGGACGAATATAGGAAAATTGGAATTGCACGTGAAACTATTAGCCGATGTAGAGGAGTTTCAATGAATTTTGTTTTCAGCTAGTATAACACGTTCTTTCAATATGTACCTACCTACCAATGACGGATAGAAATATCTGCTGGATTCTCAAATATCTCTCTTATCATCTACATCCGAACAGGATAAAAGCCTTACTTAGAATACTTACTATTTCAAAATCCACTATTCGTTCAATAAATGGTGCACCTTCTGATGGTACCAACCACAGGTTTTTTCTATAATTTGAAGCTTTATTGTTCGTTGATTGTCCTGCAACAAATTTGTCGAACTGATTTGCTGCTGACAGAACATAAGTGGGCATTTTCTTTTTCGAAATTTTTTAATTGATTTTATTGCAGAGACTTTCCTCACGAACTGTAAGTATACCACTTCAAAGGAGAATTATTTAATGGATCGCCAAATCCACATTACCTTTTAGTTCTTCATTCAGGGTTCAGTAGAATAATTGGATATCAGTTGAAATTGAAATATTGTTTATTTGTTACAGAATTCAAAATTATATTAAAATGTTTCGAGCATACGCAATTTCCTAAATTCAGAGTCCCAACAGATATAACTACGATGTTCGATTCTTCATAATTGCGTGGTATAATTCCAATTCTTAAAACTCGCAAACCTCTATTAGAAATAATTTTGTTGCAGACAACCCTATATTAACGTGTTCACGATAAAAGAGCGCTTATGCTGATATGAAATTTTGTCTATTATTTTACGAGTAAAAGTAACTTGTATCTACATACATGTTTATACCTGGCAACCCAGTAGTTCGTCTATGTAATAGACAACCCTATGTCTGCACCGATGTCTGCACATTACACATGTTTCATACTTTGAGTCCAGTATACAATTATCTTATTATCATGATTTTGCAAAATTCCATGGAAAATAATTTTTTTAAATATACCTAAAAATATTCTGTCCAAGATTTTTTCAGAAAACCTTTTTATAACAGATTTTCTAATATAGGGAATTCATTATGAGGTCAGTTTTATTCTTTCATCAGCGCGGTGAAGGTCCTATGTTAGTTCAATACCGACTCCCTATGTTAGCAGTTTTTCGAATACAAATTGTCGCAGAATACTCGATATATCTTGAAAACAGCGAGTGTTGAATTCATTTTTCGTTATGCAACTGAAAACAAACACTCTATTCCATTTTTGGACATTTTAATTCCTTCATCGGACTACAGAAAGTTACAAGGCACTCAAGCCAAACCACAAGAAATATAAACCAACTTGACTCAATTGACCGATTCATAAATTGTGGAATTAATATTGTCACAGACAATCGGCATATATCTTATCAATAAAAAATATGAACAGAAAGCCTGGAGAACGAAATAAAATCGATGAAAAAAAACAGTTTCTTTGACTGATATCTTCAGTTTCTAATTAGGGTTTCGAACGATGACAAGGGTATTTTCAAAGGTGAAGTTTTTTGACACTTAATGAAACTCATCGAAATTATTAGTTATACCAAAAAACCTTCATAATTATATGCACGATAGGGATAGCCGATATGTATTATTTAAATCCAAATTCACGCGATACCCGTGAATCTGAGAAATTTCAAGCCCGAATCTGCTTTATAGCGTATGCAGACCGCATCTGTATCGATTATCGATCACCTGGCGTTATGTCATGAAAACCAACTGTTACAGTGTTTGATACTTGTGATTATTCGGAATTTCGTATTAGTTGTTTGAAAATGCCGCCATTTATTTGAATAATGGACTTGTGAATATGATTTTAAATGGTGGTAATGTTTAAAGTGCGGAAGAAATAAGACAACGTATAGAAAATGTTTGTGGAACAAATCGAACGAACAGCGATCATTTCGACCAATTTCTGTTGAAAATTAGGATTAATTTTATCAAGGAGTTTGTGAACTTCTTCATTATTTTTATTACACGGCCTTTTAAATCAGCAACTTGCCTATCCATACTTAGAAAAAATAGTTAATTGAATGAAAATATACTTAAAAGTCTAGTGCGTACAACATATTACAAAGAAGCCTAGTAGGAAGATATATCCTTTATTTCTTGGTAAACATTTAAAAAAAGCCATATGCCGTATCAAATGCTGATTCAAAACAGGTGAATTTCATCTAATGAACAGGGAGATGGAGTAAAGAGAAGTATTATGGTATTGATGCATGAGATTTTTTTTCACTTTATTTATATTGAACATTTTCTATGAGCAACATACGTTGAAATGATTAATTCTAATGAGATTTACGACCTGCCAAAAATAAAAGATGCCTCACTTTCACAAACACCCTGTATATTTAGACTAGTATCCAATAAGTATAGTTTTCACGAAACCTGAATTGTCGATCGAAGATAAAAAAATAAATTCAAATGTCTGAGATCGGTCGAAGTTCTAATTCTAATGATTCAACTATATATAACTTCTTTCGATCGAACGTTAAAAGTGCGATGAAATCTACCGGATATCCGTGGAAATAGTTCAGCTGTAAGAGCTCTCAGGAAATAGTTCAATATCGTTCAGAATGTAACCTTTATTTCCATTCAAATTATACCTCGTTGTAAGATAGGATATTAAAACAATACTGCGCGATTAAATTCATTGGTGATCATTATCATTATGTGTCTATTAGTAATGACAAGCTTTAATGATCAGTTACCAACTTCAGTCCATTAACAATAACTCGAACTCTGTCAGAACTTTAGAGTTACATTCATCCTGTTTACATTCAAAATGATGCGATGGAAATAATGTTTGATTGGCAACACTGCAACAGTATAAATGAATTAGAAATTCTAGTGTAGATATCAGCTCGTTAATTTAATTCTTCGAATAATTTTGTTAATTATCTGCTTCCCGAATTCTTCAATATGTTTGTATTTGATTTTCAATACAGTCCGTTTGAACTTGTAACTTCATTTGTCGGAAAATATTGACCATTAGATTCATGGAGGAGTATTTTTGCCTAATTTAGCAAAAATAATGAACCGTTCTTCGTTAATTAGTCTTTAAATGTTTCATAGACATCTGGTTATTTCGCACAGGAGCCTAATCATTTGCCATATATCAATAATTCTCGAAATATGGGGCCTGGAATTTTTAAATTCTCTGGAGGTCGATATTTCAATTCAGAAATATGAAATATCTGACAGCTGATTCACAGACTTAGGTTTTCTTTGACGCTTTCAATCGGTCAGCTGAGTCCCGGAGCTCATAGAGATGGACTGTCAGTAGAAATGGACTTGGACGTGAACTAGCCATGAGCGTAGATAGAAATGAGATCCGAGGGGTGCATCGTTTAATTTTCAACAACTCGTTACTGATATCCAGAAGTAAACACCTAAAAACTGAAATTTGGGAAAACAATACGAAGTCCGGGATTTCAACAATCCCCATCCAGGGAAATTCATATAATATTTCGACAGAATTCGAAGTGGAAGTAATATAAGAGTATATTGAAAAAAAATTCAAAATGCAACGATTCAACTCAAACCAACTAAAAAAATGCATTATCCAACTGATATCTTATATCTTTCTGAGTATATCTACATTTTCATACTGCACTGCTGGTCACCACCTTCAATGAATCATATATTGAATTACACAATTTACAAGAAATAGGTTTTTTGAACACTTTTCAAGGACCGGTAAAATTGGGTAACTTTGAACCGCGGGGAAACTTTGAACAAATAATTAATTTTGTTATATCGACTTATGGTGAAAAAACCATTAGATTTAGCGACATCTGGTTGTCACTACTCAAATCGTAACACATTCAAAAATGGCACGACAGCATTTACATTAGAAATAAGTTCAGAGAGTTAGCAATCCTGACAAGTTACTTCGAACATAAAATATCCACGTTCTATATGGTCTGCAAACTTTTGCTGCTGTAACCGTAAGTATTTGCACTACATGCTCTCAAAATATATCTGCTACAACAATACATTATCCTAGCAACAGTATAGCAAAGGAATTTCAAATACTTCAACACATTTTGTTCTATTTATACTTTCAGAGAACAATGTGCTTTGTCATCGTTTTCGGGGTAACTTTGAACGTGTTCAGTGAAGTTCAAGGTTTGAAACTAACTCGGTTTTTTCTTGTAGAAAATGTTCCGCTCTTACAAAAGAAAACATGGAAAATATGCCACTTATAGTTCAGGTTCAGAAATCTCAGAGAAAGCTCCCAGTGAAATGAATTGAGAAAAAAAATTTCTTTGCGTGAGTTTTCCTGACACTAAGTACTTACCCGACGAGGGAATTATACCGATCACTGAATTATTCACAGCTCGGCAAGACCCCAAGGTAGGCAGAAAAAGAAGGAGCACTCTTGTTTAGTGCAAATCATCTTCGCCCACATCTGAGAAGTTCGGATTAGATAGTTCCGTCCTATTTATTGTTTTCTGATACCTATTTTTTCTATTATTACAAAATATTAGTTTAATCCAGTTTATACCAACTTTATTTTTCAGAAAAACTTCGGTTTCTTGATTCATTTTTTGTGATAATGAATACCTGATATTATGAAAAAAAATATTTTTAGTATATTATGTACATATTTCTATTCCACATAATTTTTTTCAAGTATTTTTAAGTATTTTTATTGAGGTGTTCAAAGCAACTCTCTCAGGGAGGTTGAATCGAAATCGCGTGGTTTCTTCATAGTCGTTCAAAATATCCCCGATCGTAGGGTAACTTTGAATACCCATAATTCAATTGAAAAAAAAAGTTATTGATCATTTTGAAATCTAATTTTTCGTCAGCAGCAAGCCCTAACTGATGCTCGGGATATATATTTTTTTGAGATTTTTCATTCGCTTCCTTACCGGCTTTAAAAGAAAAAATCATTCAAAGATACCCCGTTTTACGGTAGTATTTGATTTGTTTTGGAGGTCCTTGACACAACTCTCTCTGCAAACAATTAATCAAGGTTCTGAGAAAAATTCGATCGCCAAGACAAAGAGAAATCAGAATATCTTAAAACCGAGCTCAAATCATTCAGAATATGAGAAATCTCAGAGAAATCAAGAATACAAAATTTAGAAAAAAAATTCTGAATCTACAATAATTTTAATTGTGCATTCCTTCATCCTTGAAGAAAAAATGCCGAACTTGAAATTTTATTGTAAAATTTGAAGTGAAATATTGAGCTCTCTACCTAAACGAAATTACTTAATTAGTGCACATCAAAGATTTGTCGACTCTCTTCGAATACTAGAAATCTCAAGTGTGATTCCACAAAACTTTGATTGCCAGATCAAGCACTGTTGAATTAATCAGAGCCACCAAGATTTGAAGTTTCAAATCAACTGATTCGATTGGATCGGATTAACGTGAACTTTAATGAATAGACAAAGTTTCATGAAACTCGTCTTCAATCTTTTACTCCAATTCATATATTGTTGCCCATCAGTATTAATTACAGCTTTCATTAGATGAGTGAATTCTAAATGTAGAGTAGTTGTTGACAATTTTTGAAAAGGCTATACGTGTAGGTCCAAGGCACAACATTTATGACGCAGATTGAAATTCATAGATTGCTTAATTAAAAAGCCGATATTTTATCGTGGTAACTGTTAAAAAACTAAAATTTCTCTAAGCGATACATTACTTTATAAATAACGAACTAGTTCGTATTTTGTTTTCGTCTGAGCAGGATCATTGATTTCCTTTCGAATGAAAAGCCCAAGCAAATTGATTGAAACTGATGGTTCGACACGCCCTCAGGAATTAATTAGTATCACAGTGTTTTCCTTCAATTCCAGGACTGAACACATTACCTCGGAAGAAAAACGAGTGGAAAGCTCTTAATGAAATTATGTCGTTCTCACAATGGGAGTTATTGGAAGTGTAAGAACCTTCTGGCGCCGTTCTTGTTTTATTTCAATATTCTTCGGGCCAGACATGCACTTTCGCGACAATAGAAACACCCGATCATGATCGCTCTACTCGATTCCGTCCACTGTAACTACGAATTAATTGGAAAGTAAACATCGGTCGGCCACTAAACGACTGTAATGAAATATTAATAACTCACTTCATTTGAATAATGAAGTTCGGCATGAAACCGATAAGGAACAGAAAAAAACACTGGATACAAAGTAGTTTATACCATAATATTTGGATCAGTGCCGCTCTGAGGATATCTTTCCAATATATTGGTCGCATTTATAGCGGACGAAGCGCTAGTGCTCTACCTATGGGTAGCTGTAGCGGTCGGGAACGTGTTCATCGCTTTTTAATTTAAGTCAATTGTAAGTTTTCAGAAAAAAACCTAACCTGTAATTTTTTACAAAATTCTCTGCTGGTATCGTTTTATTTCCTATAGCTTATAAAAAAATCAGTAAGTATCTATCACCATCAACTTCCAATTCTTTCTCATCCTCAAGCTCAAATCGAATTATATTTTTACAAATACTACCTTTGACTACCGTCAAACGTTCTGAAATGGATATATTCTGAAATGGATTAGGTTTATAACTCGTGCCTTGAATGCACTAATGCTGGGTATATATCCTCAAAAAAATAACTATATACTTTCTCGAATTTTTAAATCTTTCAATTATTCAACTTCAATTATATTTGTGGCAACAACTATAACAGCTTTTTCCACATGAACTTGTAGGTTACGTATAAACTATTTGGAAAGTAATTCCACATTTAATCAAATGTACCTCAATAGTAGGACTTCACTCCTTACTTTTGGGCCGTAGGATGGCCCAAAAGTAAGGAGTGAAGTCGATCACCAATAAGTTGTGTTGTACGGTGTTTGAGGTTGAGATTTTATGTTTGCAGATATAAAAATATAAAAAGAAGTTTCTAGTGGTGCAACTACGATCTTCTTCACATGGAAAGAGCAGTTGCAGCGGTGTAGGGGGGTCAATGGGTATCGGTCGATTTGTCAAAAATTTAATAGCTACAGAGGATTTTTCATTTCCGTGGTTTTTTCCGTAAATTGTTTAGGAACGGAACATGGTTTGATCTTTTGGCACCAATTAATAGTTAATTTATAATGATAGTTTATATAAGGACCCCGCACACTTACTTAGGAAATGCGGGCCCGGTGTATTTTTCCCATTTTTACATATTATGTTTATACCAACCTTAGGAACAATAAATCAGATTTTCACGAAATTTTTAAATCCGGTTTGTTTTATAGGGCGTTTCAGAATTGCAGCTCCTAAAATATTAATTTTTGAATTATGATGATAATTCTTCTGATTTTCAGAACTTTATCATTATACCTTGGGTTCTGAATAACAAGAGACCACAGATATCGAAACACCTCCCACAACATTGAATTTCGATATACAAGCGACCACCCTGAGTTTTTCAAAATATGATACCAAGAAGTATGTTGTTATGTGTGGAAAGTTTCATCAATGTACAAAAAACGGTTGCGAAATTATTCGGGTTTTAATTCGGATTTCATACAATTTCTCTTCAAAACTTATCTGTAGTTAGCATTGGTGACAAGTAATTAGGTTTTGTTTCAGTATAAATATGAGGATAGGTATCGACAGTTGGTCCAAAGGTGTTTTTATTAAGGAATGTACGGGGTGATTAGCTTATAGTGATGTCTCCAATTTTCTCTTAAACGTCCAATTATGTTTTTTTTTTCTGTGAATGGCGTTTGGAACCAGTCAATGTTTTTTTGGAATGCGCGTAAAAATCTGCGAGAAAAATTAAGACCCTGGGCGTCGTGGCGCTATCAAAATATCTTCTTTCCAGAAACATACCTTTTTTTATCGTGTCATTCGAAAGATAATTTTATTCTGAATTTTTTTTCAAAATACCATTTTTTTCAATTTCTAATCGTTAGCGATCTGCAACGTGTTTTATGGTAATTCTATTCCATTGATTTTTTTCTGTGTTGCGATAGTATGCGTTTATTTGGAGACTTGGATATCCTCATTGTTGAGGATATTTAATATTCTGTAATATATGATAAAGTTAATTTCTTGATATATTTTCTTCAAACGCGGAATAACTTAATTATTACCTGCATGACCACAGTGTTATAGACTTCTTACATCAAAAAGTCAGCTCTTGATTTAGATTGTTTGTTGGAATACGAGTTGACAACATTAACAACAGTCGGAAAAACTATCAACATCGGGAGTAAGTGTTCATCGGATATCGTCGTTTCTGTTATTCGCACCGATTTAACCCGGAAGATTTTCGTTCATCGGATGTACACGCTGCATTATGGATCTCGCGGCAGAATTTGGTAGACTCGAAGAGCATTTCAATAAATCCATCGAAAGTTTCAATCGAAGACTACAACTGGCTGTAAGTGCTCCAGAGAAACCTGCATCTCTTGAAGCTCTGCTGAACGATTTCACGGCTTTCAAAAATAACATTTCGTCGTCATTATTGCATATCAAAAATCTTTTCACCAATATCGATAGTCGTATGGATGCGATAGAGAACGAAACCAGAAAAAGTTCTATCCTGATACATGGAATAGTGGAGGGGGATAGCGAGGATCCTGTAGTGTTAGTGGAGGATGTCGTGGAAAAGCTGAATCTCAGTGATAGTTTCTCTTCCGAGGAATGTATCGAGAAAGTTTATAGATTGGGGAAGAAGAAAGACAAGGCAAGTGGAAATCCTAGGCCACTTTTGGTTACTTTCACAAAACAGAAGTACAAAAATCAAATTTGGTATTCCAAAAAGAAGTTGAAAGGAACAAAGATTCTTATTACCGAATTCCTCACTCGAGGTAGACAGGAGCTGTATAGAAGGTATAGAATTGCATTTGGACCGGGAAAAGTGTGGACACAAGATGGTAGTATCAATGTTTTGGTGGGGAACAAAAGAATGGTTATTTCTTCGTCATCTCAAATACCCGCCCTGAAACAGTCAACAGTAGTGGAAGATGACTTGGGGTCCCAAGCCTCACAGAAACAGCGCTCTACCCGTACCAGAAGCAAGAACGTGAGCAGATGATAAGCACTTATATATATATATATATATATATATATATATATTTTTTTTTTCACTTTTCCGCTTTGTTGATTATTTTGTTTGGAGCGCTTGGCTTGCTTCGTATTATTGCTTTATTTTTTTCTGTTTTTGGTTGTGTGTTTTCATTTCGCGCATGACATCTTTGAATTCTCCTGAATACTCCCCTCTCTCTCCTCCTCAATTCCTTGATATTCCACTAGAAGATATTGAAAAAGAAATATGCAACTTAGTCGACGCTGACCATACCTCACATTTTATTGCCGATGACAGTGAATGTATCAACTTGGCTAATTTACCTTCAAACAATTTACTAGTATGCCATATTAATGCCCAAAGTCTGATTGCCCACCACGAGGACCTGGTTAACACTTTCTCACAAGGTAAATATCACCTTATACTAATAAGTGAAACCTGGCTGAAGAAATCAATCAGGTCATCGTTTGTCGGGTTACCGGGATACAAATTGGTGAGAAATGATAGGGAGCAGCGTCGTGGAGGTGGGGTTGCGATCTATATACGTGATAACTTATCTTGCAAACTGATTACACAATCTTCTTCAACTCAGGCTGCAAAACTTGAGTACCTTGTTGTTGAGATTAACTTCCACAGAAAACTTTTGGTAGGTGTCCTCTACTCCCCACCGGCATATAGTTATTTTGATGAGCTTGAATGTGTTCTGGATGGGATGGTTGGTGATTATTCAGATATAATTATCATGGGGGATTTAAATAACTGCATGATTCAGAAAACTTCTCGTTCTAAACGTATGAACAACTTGCTCGAATCTTACAATCTAAAGCTCGTGAATAGAAATCCTACGCATAGTATCCACAATTCCAATGCTTTACTGGACTTACTCATCACGTCTATACCAAGCAAAGTAGTAGTTAATGGACAACAACATGCCTATCAATTTTCTCGTCACGACCTCATTTATGCTGCTTTTAAAGTCAAGTGTCCAAAGCCTATACCTCGAGTCATTAGGTTTCGTGATCTTAAGAGAGTGAATCAAACTATTTTAATTCAGGCAGCGAAGGATATATGTTGGGAATCGCTCTATAGAACACGCTCTCTAGACGATAAAGTGAATATGTTCAATACCAAAATCCTTGAACTATACGACAGGTTGGCCCCACTGAAGGTTATCAAAGTGAGACATGCGGCATGTCCCTGGCTGAATGACGAAATTAGAAGAAATATGACGCAGAGGGATAAACTGAAAGCTCTTTATGTCAAAAACCCAAATGATGAAAATAGGGAATTGTATCGTGTCATGAGAAATAGGTGTAACAACTTATGTAGAAGCGAGAAGAGAAAATTTTTCGAGGAAAATCTCATTAACACTCCACCTGGTAAGGTTTGGCGTACCCTACGTACAATTGGTATAGGAAAAGAAATAAACCCCCAATCTGTTAATATGGATCCTTCCATCCTTGCCCGACATTTCGTTACCCCTGACATCGATCTAAATGACAATGTTAAGCAATCCACATTGAAAAAGCTCAATTCGAGTTCTCTGCCTGGCAGAGTCAAGTTCGCGCTCATGGCTGTTAGTTTTGAAGAAGTAAGCACCATTCTGAATAATATATCTTCTAAATCAGTTGGATGTGATGGTATCGGAATATCACTACTCAAACCTATAGTAAACGAAATTCTTCCAGTACTTACCCATATTTACAATATTTCACTTGAGACTGATACTTTTCCAACTGCGTGGAAGCGCGCCAAAATCATTCCGATACCGAAGAAACAAAATCCTTTCCATCCACAGGATTTTCGGCCGATATCTATACTCCCAACGCTCTCTAAGATCTTTGAGAAGCTCATCCACTCCCAAATTCTGAGATATCTGAGTGAACATTCCCTTTTCAACACCTATCAATCAGGATTTCGTCAGAAATACAGCACTACCACAGCACTCACAAAGATCACTGATGACATCAGTGGAGCAATGGATAAGAAAATGCTCACAGCTTTGGTACTATTAGATTTTAGCAAGGCCTTTGACACCATAGACTTCGATATACTTCTCGCCAGGTTGCGCTTGTTGGGATTTTCAGAGCACTCCAGAAGCTTCTTCGACTCTTACCTCAGGGGGCGTGAAATCTCGGTGAGCCTGGGTGACCGTGGCTCTGAGTGGGTGGAGACAAGATCGGGTGTTCCACAGGGTAGTGTTCTAGGGCCACTTTTGTTTACACTCTACATGTCTTCTTTGACAGATAATTTAAGGAGTAGGTTTCATCTTTTTGCGGATGATCTACAGGTTTACATCCATACAACCGTTGAGGATTTTTCCCGGAGTTTACAAACCTTAAACGATGACCTTTCTAGAATTTCTCTTGCCGCTTCATGTATTGGTCTTAATATTAATACCACAAAAACTCAATCAATCGTCATAGGGACCAGAAGAAGCTTAAATTCAGTTGATAGGCTCGAACATCAGGTCATCCTCAACGGCGTGAAGATTCCCTATTCGTCAAGTGTCAGAAATCTTGGCCTGATTATGGATGAGACGCTCTCTTGGGATACTCAGATTGCCACATTGAGTAAAAAATTTTTTTATTGCTTACATCAACTCCGTCTACTGAAGAATTTTTTGCCATTTCAAACTAGAAAAAACCTTTATTTTTCATTATTGCTCCCTATACTTGATTATGCCGATGTTGCTTATATGGGTTTAACAATGAATCAGTTGAACAAGCTCGAACGTTTGCAAAATGCGGGTATTAAATTCATTTATAATTTGAGGAAGTTCGATCACGTTAGTCAGTTCAAGCAAGACCTGAATTTATTGACTATCAAACAGCGTCGCATTTTTCATACTCTGCTCTTGGGATATAAGGTACTAGGATCGCGGGAACCTACGTATCTGTATTGTAATTTACGGCCTCTTGGAGACAGTGTTCGTCAAACTAGGGCACTTGGCAATCTCACTTTGCGAATACCTGCGCATCTTACAAATTTTTCCCACAATAGCTTTTCAGTGAGGTTTCCACAGTTCTGGAATCGTATTCCAACAGAAATTGTCCAAAGGCCGTCTCTCTATTCATTCAAGCATAGCCTCAAGAGGTTTTTAGCCGAAGCGAATCTCAATCTGTGAGTCAGCGTTTTAATCATTCATTTTATTTAATTTTGAGGCCGTTCTTCAGATATATCACTCCTCTCTTTTCTTTTCCCGTCCCTCTTCCCATCATAACCTTCTCCTCGTCCATTTTCAATCAGGAGTAATTTATTTGTTTATAATTTTTTTTTTTGTGTAAAAATTTTCTTAAGTTTGTATAGAAATATAGAATTCACATTATGTACTACTATATGAGTTATAAAATACATATTGTGTTAAGGTTGGCAGGAAGACATCGCTTCGCGATATGCTCGCCTATTGCACATTGTTAATAACCCTGTTATATAAATTTTATGCAATTTTATGCAATAAAGATTTTGCGTCTTGAATTCAAGAAGGCGAGTTTTCTAGAAAAGACGAAATATGTAGCTACATCAAGGATGGTCTCCATGCCACAACGGTGCTATTGTGAAGCGATATTCAGATCAAGAATTCGAAAATGAATGGTAGGAACCAATGGAAACATCAGATATCGCCAGACCTAACGCCCATGGATTACTTTCTCAGGCGTACCTTGAAAACTATAGTATACCAAACTGATTCTAATAACTTGGACCATTCGAAAATGAAGATAAGAAGTGGACCCTTATATTTAGACCAAAGTGACTCATTATGGAATATGGAAATGATATACTTTAGGTACGCCTAGAAAAAGCGTACCTAGTGGATTTTCCCCATTTTTACATATTGAATTTACATCAGCCTTAGAAATATTACATCAGATTTTCTCGAAATTCCCGGTTTGTTCTATAGGGCAACACAAAAAAAAATTATGTAATAGAATAGAATTAACATAAAACACGCTGCAGAACGCTGACGGTTAGAAACGGAAAAAAATAATATTCGAATAAATAATTCAGAATGAAATCATCTTTCAAATGGCATGATAGAAAATGTATGTTATTGAAAAAAAAATTTGATAGCGCCGCGACGCCCGGCGCCTTTATTTTTTTTCGCAGATTTTCACTCGAGTCCCAAGACAACATTGATAATAAAACGTCATTCACAGCATGAAAAAATATTTGGACGTTTTAGAAATAATTGGGGTTAACAGAATAAGTGAATCACCCTAGCGAATTGAGGAGATTAGTGACACCTAATTATGTCCATCCTGCACATTCCTAAATAAAAATACCTTTGGACTGACTGTCAATACCTATTCCAATATTTATACTGAACGAAAACCTATATTACTTGCCAGCAATGCTAACAACAGATAAGTTTTGGAGAAAAATTGTATGAAATCCGAATTAAAACCCGAATCATTTTGCAACCGTTTTTTGTGCATTGATGTAACTCTCCACACAGAATGATATACTTCTTGGTATCATATTTTGAAAAACTCAGGGTGGTTCAAAAGTCACTAACCAAGTTACATTCAGTTACTTATACAGCTTCATGAAACAGCCTGTATAACGAAACTTAATGAAGTGGGAGGTGTTTGGAAATGTGTAATCTCTTGTCATTCAGAACCCAATGTATGAAGATAAAATTCTGAAAATTAGAAGAATTACCATAAGAATCCGAAAATCCTTTTTTTGGCGCTCCAATTTTGGAACACCCTATGGAACAAACCGGATGTGAGAATTTCGTGAAAATCTGATATATTGTTTCTGAGGTTGGTATAAACATAATATGTAAAAATGGGGAAAATTCAACGGGCCCGCATTTTCTAAGTAAGTGTGCGGGGTGGGGTCCTTTACATTTTTATTGATGTAGTATCTGATTGGCTTCTATAGCGTATTCAGGTTAATTTTGTTTGTGTTTTGCACTCGTCAGGACTTATGTGTTCATTTTCGAAAATTATATGCTCAGTTTTTCCCCGGATTCTTTCTGTATATGAATAAATAAATAAATGATTGATAGGTTTCACTCATGAAAAAAAAAATGTTTTAATTGTTTAAGTTTCTACTTATAGCACTTCAAGGAGTTATAATAAACTTTTTTCATTTCAAGTGGTTCACTTCATCCCTTTAATAGTTAAATTTGATATTTATCGATTTTCAAAGTGGGATTCTTTTCAACCAGTACCTTGGGGCGAAGTGGATCAGACTTAAATATAAATAATTTCCAAAACTCTGCAGCCGAAAACTTTGTTAAATGAGCCAGCCAATCGATAACTGAAGTATGATAAAATCTATTTTCCAAACATCGGCCCAATTCATCTTATAATTTGAATGTTTATACAGAAAAACCTCGATTTTTGATCCACTCTACCCCGTTTGACGGTATTTGTCTAGTATTCATAGTTCAATTTTCCACTTAGTTTCCGCTTCCGCTACCTAGCACCAATTAAAAGCGCTCCAAAAAATAGCGACCGCTCTAGAACGTGTTGAGCTTGTAGAAACCATTTATGGGCGACTTGCCTTGATAGAGTATTCCGTTATCTTCATCCCTCCTTTTTTTGTGAATGAATGAAATCGGTAAAATGATTCAATTTGCTATAAGTAAAAATATGTATTCATTATTTGTTCATGAATATTTAATTTTCGATAAAATTATTTGGAACCTCTTACTGAAGATTTTACATCTAGATCTTCTTGAAGTTAATGGAAAGAGTTCTCAAGCTAAGGGTGTGATGATGATTTTTTTTAATGCATAATATACCATTGGAATAAGTTTATGGATTAGATTATCGAGAAAGGAAGGGGCATTTAAAAGAAAAAACAACACATTTTTTTATTGCTGAAATAGATATACCTATTTAGTATCCGTTTGAAATTATGACAGAAAAGAAGCCACTCGAATTACTGTGATTATTTCAGAGGTGCAAAGGCTTTTTTTTCATTCCATAATATCCCATGGGAAGAAAACAAGATTTAGTTTCGATCATTACAGGCATACTTATTATATTTCATGATGAAGCACATTTTTGTTCGAAGACCGAGAATAAGCAAAATTGTCACTTTTGTGGGAACATCAATCCATAATTCAAACACGAACTTTCGTAATTCCCTCCAAAAGGGATTATTCGAAGCCACAATTCTTGCATAGATCGTTATCGGTCTCCATTTCACTCCTTCCTGAAAAATAGAGAAGCATGATATTGATGACTGTTAAATTTTTATCTTTAAAAAAAGGACTTATTGATTTTTAGATGACGAAAAAACTCAAAATAAAAAAGAAACTTCTTTATCTTTAATTTTTTCTTGTATTGAATACCAGGTTCATTTTGTCAATGTTGAGATTGCAGACAGCCAAGTATTTTTCTGGAAAGGCCGCGCCCAGATACAGTTAACGCTCGCTCAAGCTCTAACTTTCTCAATAGAAATTCGAATAGTTGGCTTCGGTGTGGACATCGTTTCGAAATCTGTGGCTTCTTACTATGACCTATTGATGAGTTCACTCAAAGGGAAAAGTCACAGGGACCAAGATCGGGCCAACGGTGTGGCCATAAACCGTGATCATTTCGAGGTATTGTCCTGTTTGATTTGAAGCACCTGTTTTCATTGCCTATTCAATTTTTTCAGTGACTTCAAGCATATCTAAGTAATGCTCAGAAAAAACCGATTCTTCTTGGCTAATTTTGGACAAATTTTGATGACTATAGATATTTAATTTCGAACATTTTCATCTCAAGAATAAAGAACTGATACCGGTGTGAACTTAGCAGACAATTAATAATAATAATAATCAGTTCGATTATTATAATTATTAATTGTCTTGTATTCAACACTATCCACAAAACGTACAAGTAATAACATAGTATTCTAGACGAGAACCAAAACGGCTGCGTGACGGCCGTACTGGCTGCCACCACCACATTTATCTGCAAAAAAAAAAAATAACACTTGTGAAAAAACGGTTCTCAGAGGCATTAGCATTTCAAGGGAAGAAAATCCATTTTTCAGCCGTGGCATATCGATATGCCGGTTAAAAATCGCAAAATCCTATAGCATATTTCTTTGTCTTCCCGTCCTTCATCTTTCATAGGAGAATATGTGGAAATGGTAGGTACACTCTAGATATTTCTATAGATATCGTACGAACCTCTTCTGAACTGTTTTCAACTATGGTGACTCTGTGCTACACAGCAGAGCCTTTCTCCACCATAGTTCATATATATATATATATATATATATTTTTTTTTTTTTTTTTTTTTTTTTTTTTTTTTTTTTTTTTTTTTTTTTTTTTTTTTAAATTTCAATTCAATAATGTAAATGTGTGCCCCAGATTTTGTTCCAATGTATGTTATCATGATTTTAATCTCAGTTTAGACCAAGCTCCTGAAGATGGAATAAAGCATTCCGAAAGCTCGAGTGAAAGTACTAAAAAAGAGTTTTCTTGATTCACCACCTACTTAGTGTTGCTATCCCACGAAACATTATATTATTATTACTTTTCAACACCGAATTATCTCACAATATATATATATATATATATATATATATATATATATATTTATGCCGATCGGTCTTTTCGAGGACGTTTCATATTTTTTCTATATTTTGGATTTCATGACATAGTTAGATTCTATTGTTGATGCTGAACCATATAATCCGATCAATTTCGCCATATGTGAATTTTTTAGCGAACTATATGGAAAAATGCATGTATGTGGCAATTCGAGGACATTTGATATATTTTTTTTTTCAATTTAGTTTCATCGGGGTAGTGTATTTTCCTTCATCTTTTTGATGAATTTCGTTGATTACAACTTCTTCAATGCTTTTCTGAGGACTTTCCTGATATAACACATAAAATAAATTTTTATTTGCCACAAGACCTCGATAGCTCCTACTTTATCGGGTGACTCCATAGTATTTCAGGTGAAAATTGAAAGCTTGATAGGTTGCTTGAAGGGGTCATGGGCGGTCCCAGGGGGAGTCAGGGGGGGTCATGAAACCCCCCCCCCAAAATAATAAAATTAGATTTCTTATAGTGAGCTATTCGTGCAAGAAAACCGACCAGAAAACTTCAAACCCATAACGGCGACCCCCCCAAAATTTAAGGCTAGGACCGCCCTTGCAAGGGGTACGCCGCACTGCAACTATTCACCTTTTTTCAACACTGGACCATACACGTCCCGCTTTTAAGAAGCGTTGCTTTCAACCAGGATCCCAAAATATTTTTTCGAAGTAGCCTATAAATTTATTTGGATAATCCATCCCCCTTTCATCCTTTTTCTGTACTTTACTTTCATATCAAAGGAATATTCCGCATCAATAAAAAGTTCAACCGTCGTGATAGTAAATCTGGTGAGCATCTCATAAACATCTGTGTATACAATGGTTTTATAGATGGTAGTATTTCCTTTCTCAATATCATTTCCCTGTTTGCATTGTAGTAAAATGCTTTTGTATGCCCACTTCCTTGATGATGTCATCATTTATGAAATTCACAGCTGAGCTTATTCAGTAATGCCCACACAAACTCAATTTCCTAACCTAATCTCAACTTAATGGGTTTTTTTCGTAACCTTCTGACTCACCTAGGTTATTAAAGTATTTCCACCAAAAGTGAATATTGGTATAGTAACAATGACGTACATCTATCACAATTTTTCAGGGTAACATCCATCAGTTCTAACAGATAAACTTCTTGGCCCATCAAACCTTTGTTGATTGGCAAGCAAGGATCCTTACATGCTTACACCATATCACATAATCATTTTGTCACAGTTCATTTCTGGACACTCATATTCAAGCTTTCATTCTATGGTATCTCCATTCATCGAGATAACATAAGCGGTGGCTCTTCAGTGGCGGCAGGGTCTGCTTGACTAGAAATGTTAATTCTAAATCTGTCCATTTTCCGACGAAATTCACAAAAAATTTGAAGGAATAAAATCCTCAGCGGCCAAGATTGTACTCATATTGTTGGATCTAAAATATGCCAAAGTAGTCGCAATGGTCGACCCTGATTATTCGGCTCGGAATGATCGTGTAATCTCGATTTGGTTCGCTGTCGCAGTTGTCGGCAAGGGATGATTACAGTAATGAATGATTATGTCTCGTCTCAATAAGTTGTTCGTAGAGCGTTGTTATCGTTCGATTCACTCGTGAAGGATTAAGCTGGGTTCCCAGAGCTTCGTAGTGCCGCAGGCGACATCAATTCAGCCAATGTGAACAAAACTTCCCCTGGCCCCTACTTTTTCATTTCTGGTTGTCAAAATCTGTCGCGACACGCCCCTTTTGTAGTTGAAATAATTCAACTACACATTGGATTTCAGCGACAATCTCATGAAACAAGGAAGGGTGGGGATTGTCGCCTGCGACAGTACGAAGCCCTGAGAACCCTGCTTAAGTGGTAAGTGTAGTTTCGTCTAAATTACATGAGTCCTGAAATGAAAATTGGTTTTCCAAAACTGATCTGTCATGCAGTCTTGCATAAACTCCGTATGAGTAGTTGATATTCGCCTGAGTGAACGATGAAATAAATTGAAGATTTAAGTTTGTCGAAGAAACCGGTAGTAGGAGCTTCAGGCATACATCGCTACATGGCGCAACTATGTGGTGATACTCAGAAGCGTCTTCTCGCATGGCTGTAAGAGCTGGCCTTCGTGGTGTTTGTCATTTTTCATTGTGGCTGTGGCTAAGTGGCACTGATGGCACTATGATGGAATTGGAGTATCGCCATCACTTCTCTGTTGCTTTGAAATAATCTACAGACTTTGGTCTCCACTAGTCTAATGTTGAGTTTGTGTGACATAGACTCATGAAAAAGATATGAATTTTTATTCACGGTGCTTTGAATGCGTCAGTGGTAATGGTCACTAATTAATGCAAAACCTGCGGTCTACTTCTCTCCTTCCTGAAGAATAAATAAACTTACGTTGGTCTATCTGAAACATTTGTTGATTCTCGTATCGATTGATGTAATCTGGCTCTATTTCTGATTTTTAATATTCTCTTGGAATCCTAGTGTTTCTATAACCTTATCTTAAATTTTCAATGAGTTTAATGAATACATTAAATCTGACAGGCAGAACATTTATAATGAAATATAAAAACAAAACATAACACATAGAATATAATGATATAGGAACAGAATGTCTGAAACAGACTTACGTAAATTTTTTTTCAATTTTTTCAACTATAAACGCAATGAATAAAAATAATGCTCTGCGCCGAAGTCCGATGTTACATTCTACAATAATTTTTTTCTCAAATTTTAATGAAGCCACTTATATATTAAAACAGCCGCCCTGCCCTATAACAGAATGAACATTAAACACGAGATGTCAAAACACATCATATGCAAAACCATTTTTACTTCGGCTCGTTTATTGTAAAGACCAATCTAACATAACCCTCACATCATAATTTCCCCAACAATCTTCGTTAAGGAGAAAATAGAATGATATCAAATCGATCGAAAGTCTTTCTCTCACAAATTTATTCAAAAACTACCGGTTTCGGGGAGTCTCATGGCATCTTATCCACAATAAGTTCCATAGATTAATACTATATGCTTATATAACTGGCCTAATAATGGCCGGAACTACAGTGACTTTATACAATATTTGAATTAAGTCACTGTACATTCCAAAATTTCCAGAGACTTTTGTATATGTATTCGTACCTTTTTTATGAATATAAATAATAAATAAATAAAAAATTAAATGAAAAATTTAAATTGAACGAAGTTTAGTTCGGGCAGTTGACTGACAGAGGGCGCTTTATTCGACTCCATTATTATTATATTTTTCTTGATCAAAGATTATAGAGTATACTCTATAATCTTTGGTCCTGATAAAACCTCATACTTTTCTACTCAAATCTACAATATATGTCTCATTGGATTCTGAAGAGTCGCGTTCAGAGTCCAATTTGATTTTGAATAGAATTCATTAAATAAGCATCTAAAAGTCAAGCGCCCTCTTTCATCTTTCTCCCCCTACTACTGACCATTGAATAACTGCAGTTACCTAGCAAACACGGCGATGGAAATGTAACTCTCATATGCGATGTACTCTTTACCTCTACACGAGCTCGCATATGCATCCAAATGTCCTCCACATCAAGTACGCATTTCGGAACAATGAGTAGTTGAATATGCAATTGCAAAACTGGCCACAATGATACTCCATTTCTTGTCACATTTGAGACGCCCATGCGAGTTAATTTTGGGACCACTTTTCTTTATTTCTTTTTGACGTCGCATAGGAATTTTGATGTGATACTAAAAGATATCTTCAAATAGGGAGCCATTTCTTTTCGCATTTGGGACATATTTTGTTATACTCATTGCGTTGACTAATGAGAGGTTTTTTGTGATAAATATTAAACCATTTTTAATTCAGCCATTTCTTATAGCATTTGGGACATATTTTGTTATAATCATTGCGTTGACTAATGAGAGGTTTATTGTGATAAATATTCAGATTCAATTTTGTTACTTTATATATGTACGTTATTCGAAATTTTCAATTTCAATATTCATTTCGTCCAATAAGAAGATTTGCTCCCAATTACATTATTTTTTCGACTGGCGGAGAGCAAATTTACCAATAATAAATTTACATATATTTTAGATTAAATCATTGACTGCATGAGGATAATGAAAACAACTATAATGATTAATAACATTAATATAATAAAAAACAAAAAAATGGAAGAAAAAGTAAACAAAAAAAGATGCAAAATAGGTTTGAGTATATATTATGTAGTAAGTTTCATCATCTGTCTTTCTTTCCTCTGCCTGGCATGTCGCAGCCATTCGTTCACATATTATATTCCGAAGTCTTTTTCCGAAATGCCTGTACTCTTTCTCACCACATCTGAAAAGAATGAAAGTATAAGTTGAAATAATCCTCTTTTTTTAAGCAAGTTCAAGTATTTGAGAAATCATATTAGATTATAGAAGGATTGTATCTTCATTTTCTCCAATCGATAAATGATTAAGAAACCATAATTTATAACTTGAGTTATTTGAACAATTTCGTTCAACTATTCAATTTATTGGTTCAACATATTCCAATTGATGAGAAGATAAAAAAATAATTGTCAAAGTTTTGAATTTTTATCGTATAAGTGTCTGAGGGTCGGTTTCACAAAACTTCGTTAAATGAATTGGAGCCACCGCAATTCGTTAAAACTTCAAAACGAGTAATTCGATCGGTTCGAATTTACGTAAGGTTGTTGAATGGTACAATCAAAGCTTTGTGAAACCCACCGTAAGTCATTTAAAAATTTCTGGACAACAAATTAACAAGAATTATTTGAATAACTGCAAAGGTTCTGTTTTACAGAATCGCGGCTACACCTCAAATCAATTTTGAAAGAAAACCTCAAATCAACTACCCACTGAATGAAATCTTCATAACGGGACTTTCAGCAATTTTATTATTTGACCTTTGGCCCGTCCTTGAACAAAGTTCGGCAGTTTCGTCGGTGAAAGTCCTTTTGAGGCATCTTACCACGAAATCTTTGCTGCCGTTACCCCCAACGGCCTCATATGTTTTTTACGGGAAAATCTTGAATTTGGATATGGTGAACATTAGTTTTAGAAATTATAAGACATGAAAAATCCAAATAAGATCAGATTTCATAGCAGTTTAACTAAAAATATAATAATTAGTGCAAATCTAGGCTTTCCAAATAGAGTGACATAAAAAAAGTTATTAATTACTAAGAAATCTATACCGATATCACATAATATTTAGAAAAATTAGACCAGTGGAGACTTAGTTTCTTTCAAGTACACTTACTTTCTCAAAAACCAATATTTAATTTCATTCGAATGCTTCAATTGTGTTTTTGTGAATTTCGCATTGAATTTCTCCAATATTGTTGAATCATTCCTCATTAATTTGAATTCCAGATGATTGAAATCGATAATAAATAGAAATTATAAAAAAATGAAGATATCGTGAAATGGTTTCTAGTGATGGTTTTCACAAAAATCGAACCCCGGACTCCTTTCATCATTTTGACCTGTAAGTCGACAATACCACAAAGAGCCAAAATCGAGCAATTTAGGATACAATGTACATGTACAGCACTATTTCAGACAAGTTAACTGAAACTCAATTTTTCGAAGGGTGCTGCGCAGGTCTATTTTATGGAATTTTCAAATATCTTCAGAACCAAATGAAATATAAAGAATTCAACGGCAAACGACAATTCTCAGAAGAAAAATTTTTTTTCTAAATCAAAAAGTTCCTCGCCAACACACATATAAAAACTTCATTATATGTTGAATGAAATATCAAAATATTTAGTTCAGAACAATAGCTAAAAGAATTTACTTACCAACTGATGCACTCAAATTGCAGAAAACCAACACTAGTCACAAGATTATGGAATCGATCCAAAAGAAAAAACTCAAGTCTAAAAATTGTTATACGTGGAATCTGTCAGACGTAAACCTACCCCCCTCGTCTTACCAGTGCAAATTCCACGGTCCACCACCGGGTTCTTATCTCGAGAGAAAAATATCCCGGCCTACTGTAATTAGGGGCAATAAAACCCAGATGCGTTAGTTTCTCTACAGTTGAAGATCGAAGAAATACTTACTCGGGTGCAAATTCAGCATTTTTAATGCAAAATTTGGCATATTTGATTCATGTTTAGCATATATTTTTGGCGTTGAGCATATAGCATATTATTGGGCATATCTTCGAAAGGGAAAAGAGAAAAAAAATTATTGACGGACATTTTCTAATATTTCGAAATCAACAGATGCACAAGAACCGACTGATTTTAGTACTTCTTTCAATGTTACCCTCTTCAATGAAACGAACAAAGGAAGCCAGCAGAATTTTATAGTCTCGATAAATTTTTATGAGTTTGCAATAACTGATATATCTGAAGAAACATTTCAGGAGCATTTTTCTTTCAAATTTGCCCGAAAACTGCACTTATATTTTGTTCACTTGTTTTTTTACACCTGATTTTTTTAAATCGGATGTTACCGGGTAATCAGATGTTACCATTCCATGTCAGAATATGAAATTTCATCGAAATATCTGTCATTTGGAATTTTGAAAAATAAAGAAAATGAAAGAAAAATTGTTGATGGCACACCCTCAAGAATTTTTCAGAAATATAATGCACAATACACAAAACTCATACAATCACGGAAGTTCAATCTAAGTTTTTTTTTTGAAATATAGATGAAAGTGAGACCAAGAAGCTCATTGTACAAGGTGAAATTTTTTTTGAATTTTCACCAAGCTTAACACTGTAATGAAGAAAAAATTGTAATTTTTGGAAAAATTAGAAAAAAATGTTCTACTTTAAACTGAGCAGTTTTAGCTTGAATGTTCTGCATTCAAGGGACAACATGCGAAGCGAAAGTTGGCAGTAACAAAAATGAATCGATTTTGCATAAAAACCTAATGCAAATGGATATAAATATTTCAACGGATTGATTAAAAAAATGTCAGAATATGTGAAAGTTTGAGTTGTTTAACTCCTTGATGATGTAATGCATTTTTATATCTGAAGGAATTCAATCTCCTCCTAAATTCACCGAAAATGTCATTATTCATGTAGCAACGGATAAAGATTAACATTCTACATTACCACAGAAAATATGCTACTCAACGTTACCTAAATTGAATGTGATGTACCTTTTGTGATATTTACCTTATCCTTTTCTTCGACAAGATTTTTATTTTTGTTTGGGTCCTATTCCTTCATATTAGATTTGAATATTATACTTGCGGTATTATAAGAACGATGTGAAAGTGAGAAATTTCGACATGCCTTTTTGGTCAATAATCTCACTTTAATTTTATAAATTGACATTTTGATAACAGCGAAACCTTCAAATTCAAGCATGATTGAAGAGACTTATTATTGACACTTCTATTTTGAAATAAAAAGAGTCAGTGCAATATTCTTTGACTAAATAAGAGATCGAACTGTGTTCCATTCTGCGGACCTACACAACCAAGTGACCAATGGGGAATAATCCGAAAAAATAATCTTCGATTAGCTATTATAATGTCCAAAGTTCGAAATATTTATTATATTAATTCAAGAAACATTTCAGAAAATCGTTTAATGTGTTTTGACAAAATATTTTCAAGTATGACAAAAAATAATCCTTCTGGTTCATTTACTCTTGTGAATATTAAACTTCTAAGAACTTCTTGAAAGCCAGGAAAGTTCTGATTATTGCTCAGTTAGTTCATCAAAGTTTTTCGATCGAAAAACTAGTCGTTCGTCAAATGTTAGCTGTTGTTATTTAATGGTCAAACTAATAATTATTCGATCTCCAGACCATCCTTATGGAAGATCTCAGTTTTTTCGACGAGTTGTGCGAAATATTACAATGATTGCAAAAGCGAATCGCTATGCTAAGTTTAATACTACAGTTCGAATGTTCGAATATTTAGAGGAAAAATCAAACACTTCTCAATCATATCACATTTCCAATTGAATTATTTTTACTTTTCTGGGTGGCATTCTATTAGGAAGCTCCACAAAATTTTCAATCAACGCTGATCGAAGAGAGAGAGAGAGTTTGAACGATAATTCAATCCCTATTTCAAGGTCTGGTTCGCATTTCGCAAAATTCAACTTTTCGTTTAAAAAACACATAAATCAGATAAAGCCAAATTCAATGCACACAACACAAAACGCAAAATGCATCTACAAAAATGATTATTTTTCCAACATATTCTCTTGCACTCAAAAAATTTGAGAGAAGTCCAGGATAAGAATTTCTCATCCACGGCTGTATTAAACAGCCTTGTTATTTTCGTTTACAAACATGAACGTAATAAAATGGGAATGGTAAAACTACCTGCTCCCTTAGCCGCGTCTTCAGCAATTCGTACGTAATGAAATTAGAAACTGAGAATCCCAATACAGAAATCCATCTCTAATTAGTCAATATAAACTTCACGAGAATGGAAAAAGCCATCATGTGTACTAAAATTTTCCATTCTACAACTTTTGTTTGAAACTTCCTGTTTTCGAGAAAACGTAATTTTTTCCATATTTTTCCGATTTTTTCAAGGTTCCTGAAAATTTCGGAACCTTCATTTTTGATCATGAATTCCTACTCTCGTGACAATAATTATATCCAAAACGCAGCTCTTTCCGCAAAAAAGTGATTGATGGAGATTTTGATCATCTCATTGTTTTCGAACAAAACGGAATACTAATGTTACCTGCGCTTCATCAAACAAACTTCTACGGGCGCCTATGGGAGTTCGATTCCCGTATTGGATACATAATTTCAATCATACCATAACTGTCAAAAAAGGTACAGAGTGAAAAGAATTTGTGATTTTTTTAAGTGTATCATTATAGATTTTGGGGGACGGAATTGTAATACAAATTCAAGATTTTCCATTCTCATTCCCAATCAGTAGATTCTCATTGCTAGCAAATGAGAACGCCTCTATGAAAATGCACCGCTAATTAGCCACTATGAAAACCTTCTGATTCAGAAAAGTCATAATATTAATAACAAACTTTCGATCTACAACTTTTGTTTGAAACTGTTTTCGATAAACTTTCTGGATTTCGAGAAAACGAAATTCTTAAAATTTTAAAACCTGCATTATTAGAGTACATTTTCGAGACAATCAACAATCATCAATTAAAAAATGCAATTTTTTTGTGATAAAGTTATTTCAGACCTTTGTTTACTGTACTTATTGAAACAAGCAAGCGAAAATGGGTTATCTCCACGAGGGAATTGAGATCTAAATTCCGAAAGCAGGTAAAAAAAGGAAAGTCGTTTCTTCAGGGACTCTCAATGAGGGCCACATGTTTTATAACAAATAATTAAGGGAGATAATTTTCTCTTTACTTATTCAATATTCGCATGAATGTAAAGAAACTTCATTTAGTTCAGATTTCGTTTCTCAGTCATGGAAAATTATATTGAATGATTTGAAGACACTGCCAGATCCTCCTACGATAATAATAATCTGGTGTTGTTGCATGACAGAAATGATTGGTTTGTGATTCATGTGATTCAAAATGAAATAATTGTTTCTATTACGACGGCATTGGTTGTCCGTAAAGTTGATTTTTATTGAATTTTCATCTTTCAGACTGAGTTTTATTCGCAAAAATCTTGAGATATTGAGAAAATATTGAATTTGTCATACAAACTGTATTCTGAATATAAAAAATGACTTTCACAAAACTTGGATTGATCGATTAAGAACTGTCAAGTTGATTAGAGTTATAGTGATTCGTTGAAATTTCATATCAAGGGATCTGATTGTTTCGATTTAACGCAAGTTTTTTTGATCGGACAATCAGAATTTGGTTGAACCCAACTCACCAACAAATTTTTTGAAAAATTTCGGCCTATTTCTGCAAGCTCTCATTTGAATCACATATGACCACCGGTTGTTTCAACCCAGTTTTATATTTCATTTGTTTCATTCTAATTAGGATTCTGAGGACTTGATAATATCAATATTTATTTTTTTTTGTTACGTATAAAATTCATATACATAACGAAATCAATTACTGGAAAAATTTGTGAAAATCCCATCGACGGCAAAAGCTAAGCCCAGTTAAAATAGTTTCAGGCTTTCACGACCGGATATATTGACATTAAGAGTCTTCCGGGCTTATTGGCCGTGGTCTATTAGGAATTATTTCACCTAACGTTTCGCCCACAACTGCGGTAGGCATCTTCAGAGGATTCTTGGTCTTAGATTGTAGCTCGACCGCTGAATTTCCGAAAGTGACGCTGGATTCGATCCGTTATTGTTTGAGAAAACAATATTGTTTTCTCAAAGGCAGAAGCTATTTCAAACATCAAAAGTTTCTATCCTAGGATGAACATGGAAGCCATTGAGATATATAAACATAAGAACAATATGAACAGAAGGGAAGAAACTCCTTTGGTACATAGCGCATGGTTGCCGGTGTTGGAAAAGACCAAAATCAAGCCAATACGAAGTGGAAGCGATGGACCAATCAACATCGCGCGCGTAAAACCACTACCTTCTCCCGCCAATGATCAGGGTATAAGTGGGACCAACGGATCGAATCCAGCGTCACTTTCGGAAATTCAGCGGTCGAGTTACAATCTAAGACCCAGAATCCTCTGAAGATGCCTACCGCAGGTGAAATAATTCCTAATAGACCACTGCCAAAAAGCCCGGAAGACTCTCCTAAGCCCAGGTACATGATTTGATACTACACCGCCTTTTTTTCAGATATATAAAAATTTTTTCGAAACAATGCAAATTTCCAGTAACTCATCATTAAGCTTCGGGAAATCTTATTTATATAAACTGATAAAAAAGAAACGAGTGGATTGGAAAAAGTGGACTACAGTTACATATTTCATTGAATCGCATTGACCAGTGGCTGTTTTAACACAGATTTTAATTTACTTCTGTTTCAAATTCAACGGATGAAATTCATATTATTCCAATTTTTTTTATATTCTTTCTGACTTATCGAAAATTTCAAAAATTATTCATGAATAAGCTTCGGAACATCTTATCTGTAAAAAGTAATAAAACATAGCGAATAGATTCGAGAAAGAGGACTTGGTTTGAGAGCACGTACCTAGGTGCATCTATTTGCTGAATTACAATTGTATCTTTAACTACTCACTTTGTTCAATTTATGACCTTAATAGCCTACTACATAAAACCAGAGAAGACTCTTATAGTGTCACCACATCCGATCGTGATAGCCTCAAACTTCTAAACAAACCATAATTTAAATTTTCTCAAACGTCCTCAAATAGCCGACCCATTCGAGGACCGTCCCTGAAAAGACCGATACTTGCATCAGCAATTCGGGGACCGTCCTCGAATGGGTAAAATGTCCTCGAATGTACCAATTCATGCTTCAAAATGTCCTCGAAAAGACCGATTGGCATACATATATATATATATATATATTCTTATGAAAAAGAGAGCTAAAATAATACAATAAATGTTGAAACAAAAAGTACCTAAGCTGAGGTAAAAAAAGAACGGGGTATCATAACATTCTTTGTATGATACTATAGAATCATACGATACTATCAACACTTGTATCATACGATACTATACAGCCAGGGGAAAAAACCTCAGCCGAAAAAACCTGCCTCCCCATAAACAAAATAACATAAAATATCAGGAAAATCTTGAAAGACATCAGTGTGATCATCTTCATGATATCCGTCGATGGTCTCGGATACACAGATTCTTCCCAAAACGACTCGTAATTCTTAATCTGAAATGAAAAAAGACAAAAGCAGAAAAGAAACCGATTATTCAGAATAAATCGAAGGCATTTTGAAAATGCATTTGCTTCTTTAAAAAACATCAACATTAAGATTTCTTGGCCAAATAATGTTCGGAGATTTATAAATATTTATGACAGAAATGTCACAAAATTTGAAAGAAATGAAAAAAACTCCATCAATTTCCCCTTTCCGAATCTGTTGAAAGTTACGTAACTGATAATTTTTCAACATAACAAGCTAAACTTGTAAAAAATCAATTAATACATAACCTTTCAACTGTCCTCTTTCACGATGATTTTTTTCTGTTGCCGTGTGGGTTTCTTGCAGAAGAATCTCTTTGATACCATGTTCATCAGCTAATTTGGAGACGTAATCACACTTGTCTTTCGAAATTCCTTCGATATTCAAATTCAAAATCCACAAACTCTTGCTCTCTGGTTGTGAGGATTTTTCAAACCAGATACGACCTTCCAGGTGATGATTTTCCGGCACTTCAGATGTTTGAAGACCGCTACGGGACCCCAATGAAAGGCAATCATCTCCCATAGATAAACCAAACATGTTATAACACAAGAAAACAGAATATTTTTCAGGAACAAAAACTAAGACATATTACGAGAATTGTCATGCCATAGTTCATACCAAGGCATTATGCAATAATAAGGCAAAATTTATATTTCTGAACTACTTAGAATGCTTCAACACAAATTCCAATCGAATCGGTAATGGTTTTTACTTGGGTTTTTACTAAACCTACCCTACTAGCCAAGGTTGCAAATTCATCGGAAGCGAGAAGGTGTCGCTATTGAATCAAAACAGAGGCAGACGGGTTTCGTCCTTATTAGAGAAGCCACTACGACAAACACCTAAGAGACATTTTATAGCTTTGAATGAATCTGGTACCTTAGTCTTCACTAAAACGTTATTGACATATTTTTATCATGGCCGATGATAAGGATGCCACTTCCTTAATGGTTCTGAGTAATATTTCATACCAAAATCTCTCACCTCGTCAGTTTCAATCACCTCTTCACCATCTTTACTATAGGTACAATGAAAGAATTCGAGTAAACCGTCAGTTTTAGAGAAAGGTACAAAAATACATTCCGAATCCTACGGTAAAACTTCCGCAAGCGACAAATATTCAAGGGTTCTAAAGCTTTATGTAAAATTATTTTTTTCAATAATTAATTAAATTGAAGGACCAAAGTTCGACACCTGAGGCACATCCTTAACTACAGGAAACTCCACTCGGAACCTTTAGCATTTTGAATCCAGTCAGAATCAAGATCTGAAAACACCTGGAAATAAAACTGAGTTAGGCCTGTAGATTTTCATTGGTTTTTTTTTATTGATGAACTGATGTTATCATATCATCTTTCCACAAAGTGTGAAAAATTTTCATTTTCAGCACCAGAAATATGTTTAGCAAAAGGCTCAGAGGGCATTTAGCAGAATTCGATCAATTACCCAAGGTCTTTTCGGTTTCATCTTAGTTACTGCTACAAAAAAAGAATCCCCCAGCAGTATTTCTCAAATCCATAATAATTAAATCAAGTATATCGTTCAACAGGGGATCAATTCTATAAGTTCTGAATAACGAAGGTCTTGCAAAATCAACCGAAATGTGGTGCGGACCCATTTCGACTGAGAAAGTGATTTACAATTTCTGATGTTACTTTTTGTTAAAGCACAGAATATATATTATTGCCATTTTGTATAGAATCCTTGACATTATCAAGGTATGTTTCTCAAATAACACCTATGTATTTATTAAATTTTTGAGGAGATGTTTTCCCCTCACAATTGAGGAAGGAATCTAAAATAATGCCTAAATGCTTGATATGAGAGGAACCTTAAAGATATAAAATAGCATCAGCATTGAAGTTCCTACTTTGAATTTTACTTTCGATCTTCAGTGGTGCCAACAGCAGATGGGGTAGATATTCGAGTCAAAAAGCCTCAAGTTTCACCTAGTAAAGGAGCCAACAATATTTATCAAAATAATCATTCCCAAAATACTAGAAAATTAACTGCTCTTTCTGCAGAATCAAATTATCGCAGGCTGGGATAAACTACTTCCTTAACGAATCTTTGACGCCTTGTGTCTGGTGAAGGGAGCATTCCGACTAATGTTTCTCACCTATAAAAAATAGAAATAATGAAAATAATATGTTACCGAGTGTGTTACTCGATTTTGAATCAATGCCTAATGTAAAATATTTTATATTATTGAGAATGGTATCTAAATTCTATAATACTTGGTAAGGATTTTGTACATGAATTCTTCCGTCAGGGTGTCGAGCATTACAGACAAAATGTGAGTGAAGAAAAATGCACTATTTTTTCGATCTCCAACAGAATAATAATGTTTAATAAATGTATGTATTCGTTGAAATTTCAAACCTAGTGATCCAATTGGTTCGCATTTACGTGCTCTTTTTTGTGAAACCCACTTAAAATTGAATTTTCTTGGTGTTCTCGACTTATACTCGTTTGTCCAAGACTCGCTACATGCGCCATGAAAATGATTGATTGGAAAATTGAAAAAAAATTCTCTATTTCACCGGAATATATAAATTTATATAGAAAGTTCAATTATTCGTAATCCAATTTTGAGCTCAACAACGGAATGCTATCATAAAGGCGAAATATATTCTTACCTGAATATTTTTCATTGTCTGAAATGTCCATGGAGAGAGGTATATGCCGTTCGCCTGCAGCGGAGCGTGAGAAAATTGCCACAATTTTCCACTATATCTGGGGTAATGACTCGGAAACTAACCAGCACAATATCGGGGGTTGAATTTCATCCCCTTGAAAGCTGGCGCTATATCAACTACTGGAACCAATAAAACAACCCACCCCGACATATAATAACAAGGGATCGAAATGATTTGTTCTCGAAATATGGCAAGCATTATTATTGCTATAACAGTGGAATTGTGAAAACCTTGTTCAACTTCAACGATATAGCAAATTTGTACTCTAATGGCTAATTGTTTGGAAATACTTGTTGATGAGAAATGATAAAAGTTCGTCGTTACCCCCAGCAGTTGAATCGTAGTGGTAGTACTAGTAAGAACATTTCAATCTTAGCTTTGAAACTAAACAACACAGGGAATACTTACCCCTTCATTTTAGAGGTCGAACATTTGAGGTAAATATTTTCTCCTTGACCCTTCTTTATTTGTCGGGAATAATCCTTTCAACCTCTTTTGTGAGATGAAATCGGATATTACTATATATTTTCAATCTCATGTTCGAGTAAAAAAATTTTCCTATAGGTGACAGATAGTCTCGTGCAGAAACATTCTTTTCACAAATCTGGCCGACGCACAACACTCTGAGTAATTTATTTTCATTCAAAAACACGACATGAAACCCAAAATAGTATATATAATATTACTAGCAAGGTAAGAGCGTTTTTACTGGCGAATGGAGGATATAACTGAAGAGCCGGAGGCGAGTCAGGTACCTCCTTGAGCCAGTAAAACCCGTTACCTTGCGTGTATTGTTTTATATTTTATTTGTGACTCATTTGTAAAAAGGTTAGATAAATTCCAAAAAAATCTCAATAATTTGTCGCAAATGTCGTAAGCTATGGAAGCGTTGTCATGAACATGTCTGTTTATTTTTCTTTACATTTGTTTTGGCGAAAGCAAAAATGAATGTACCAAAAGAAATTATTGAGGCAGCCAGCAGTGTGGCATCAACTTTATTACCTGCAAAATCAGCTTCAAGGTACGAGCGAGAATACGACGACTTCAAAAAGTGGCAAAACAAAAATAGTGTGATTGGGGTAACTGAAGATGATTCGTTGGTCTACTTGAATCAACTATCAGCTAGACTCAGCCCTAATACTTTATGGGCAAAATAGTCTATTCTGAAAAGCTGCTTGGAAATTAAAGGAAATGCCTCTGTTCGCAGGTTTGTTTTCCTTAGAGAATTTATCGAAAAATATTACGTTTAGTTGTCATTTGCAGATTTCAAAAGGTAATAGCCTTTCCGAAACGAAAAAATGAGCGTTATACGCCAAAAAAAAACAAGGTATTGAGTGAAGAAGAGGCTAAACAATTTCTTTTACATGCTCCTGATGACCAGTGGTTGCTGGCGAAAATTGTAACAATATTTGGGATTTTTGGATGTTGTCGATGTGACGAAATTCTCTCCTTAAACATGAATGATATAGAAGATATGGAGAAATACATTATTGTAACATTGCGGCAAACAAAAAATTTAACAACAAGAAGATTCACTATAACCGATGATGGCTGCAGCATCAAGCCCTGCATGTTATACAGAAAATATGTAAATCTTCGGCCTCCTGGAACAGAAAGCCTGAGATTTTTTTTTACATACGGACATGGAAAGTGCATTTCCCTTTATGCTGGCCAGCACACTATTGGTGGTGTCCCAAAGCAAATGGTTGCGGATTCGGGTGGAGATATTTTAGCGACCCGAAAAGTTAAGGATTGAAATTTCAACCCCAGAGCCCCATCGCAAGTCTAATTTTTTTCGCGCTTTTTGATTATGATACCCAAGTGAATTTCTCCTGTGAATATGATTATGCAAGGATTCCGCGTTCTGATCGAAACACGACCCGAAAATTTAGGGATTGAAATTTCAACCCCAGAGCCCCATTGCAAGTCAATTTTTTTTGCTCTGTTCAAGTAGTATATGTCGTCAGGAATTTTTCCCTCCAATCTGGTAATGCAAGGAGCTCGTCTTCATATCGGCATCTTCAAGTTCACGAGAAATTAATAAAACGAGTCCGGTGCGAAATACGAATGTTCATATCGACTTTTCTTGTCGTAATATCGTCTATTTGAAATAAAAAATACGCGTTTTACTCATAACTCCCCTATTAAATCAACCTAACTTCCCATGATAAAACAGAAGGGACACCGGACGCCACTGACTTGGGCGTTCGGGTGTTTCCATAAATTTCGGCCGCTATCTTTAGCCGCTTTTTTTTACACCGGTTGGACTTAACAGGTTAACGAATTAGGCCGACGATATTCTGATAATATTCATTGAACATTCATGTTACAGAAAAAATCAAATACACAAATACAAGAATTTGATTATCTGTGCTCAACTAAATGAAATAAAAGAAGGTGCAAGCAGACTTCCCTCTTTGAAGAAGTACATCAATGAAAATGTGATGTAGAGGTAGCATCCTCGAAATTTTTAACGCTGTTCGTGTAAGTAGAGGTAAATAGACGGCTTCCGGCCACATAGATCTCCGAACTGGCGCGTGCAAGTTAAACAGTTGATTAATACATGTCTTGACAGTTCACGCAACTACTTAATAATTCACCAACAAAATCGACATGGCCAACAATCCTGCAATCACGGAGGCTTATCATATCGGAGATATTCAGTCTGATGCTGTAATTAATGAGATTTTGTGTAGGTATGTCATATGGGGATTCCAAATAAAAGAGGCCAATTTGAGTTTTCTGAAGACGCATTGATGTAGTATACAGGGTGAGTCTTTGTCTTGTACATATAATTTAAGGGGACGTTCTTGAAGGCAAAAGAAACACTTCTTGTCTACCATTTTTTAAGATTCGACGCTGTTGAAAAGATACTGGTCATTTATGATTCAAAGTATTGTGCATCGCGGGCTACTACTTTTCAAAAATCGTTCCACGAATTGATCCAACCGAAAGTGCTGGTCAGCCAGGCCGCGTGACATCGATCAAAACAAGTGATAGTCCGATGGAGTAACGTCTGGAGAATACGGCGGGTGGGGTAGGATTTTCCATTTCAAAGTTTTTCGCAACATGGGGTCGAGCATTGTCATGCTGTAAAATCACTTTATCATGTCTCTCGTTGTATTGCGGCCGTTTGTCTTTCAATGCTTGGCTCAAACGCATTAATTGCTTTCGATAACGATCGCCTGTGATTTCTTGATCAAGTACTGTCTCCAATTCTGCATCTTCGAAAACCTCACCTCTTCCACTGCCATTCTTAAATTCGACGTTAAAATCGAACCTTGGCCGCAGATTTCTTCATATTGAAGCAGAAAACTAAAACCTTCAGCAAAGGACGAGAATTCGGCTCGTAAACTGACATTATTAATCGAGAAGAAGTTTATCATGCAGACACAAATGGACTAATATTTCGATGTTGTTATGCTCACAAATACCTAAGCTTAATGTATGACATCTAAAATCCATTTATTTCAATTACCACTTACCGCTACTGCCAGCTATTGCTTTTGCAATTGTACACATTAAAAAAATTGCTTCCATTGGTTGAACGTAACTTTGTTCGAATGATTGAAAGAATTACCTAAATTTCTGCTATATAGTTACGCAGATGAAAAAGAAGAAGAAGAAGTTTTGCAGATATAGGCGGTAGATCACCATTAAATTTTAAAATAGTTATAACTTTTTCCTTAGGCTGGATCGTAAAAAGTGTAGTACGAAAAAAGGTTTTTTTTCTTGTTGAAATATATGTAGTCTAAGGCTTACTCTGTATCTGCGTTTTTTCAGTCTCAATATTATAATCATTATAAATTCACATTGCAGGATGGAGTTGGTAGAACTCAACAAAACATCAAACTTCCTGGATGATGACACATTGGATTGGTCTCAACGCATTACAGAGTTATGCTGTTAATTGAGAAGAATTTGTTATTTTTTTTTGGCATGCAATAGTATATTCTAAAACAAGTTGCGGAACGGGCTCTTATTCCAACACGAGTGCGCTCCTTCGTCCCTCGTTTTCGATAGCATGAGTGTTGGAAGAGGATATTTTCTCTATTTCAATCAAATTTTGTGTAATACTCCCGAAATTCAGATAAAAATTCAGATCAGTGACTTTTCTTTTGTACCTTGGCAGTTATGTGACTTTCGAAATTTGACAGATTACGTAATTTGGATTAATCTGATTTGAAAATTGATAGGATCGGAGGTCAGTACTGACAACCACAAAACGAAAAATATAACTGAAAACTATGCTGTAATGAGTTCGTTACCGCACTATTCTTAGTACTGTAACAAACTCATTACGATACTGAATTAGACAAAGTTGGATTTTACAAATTCTTGATAGCCCGATCAAAAAAACTCCCGTATAACCAATGGAATCTCTTAATTTGAAATTTCAACGAATCTTGGTTAGTAGCTCTAACCAACTTGACAGTGTTTAATCCGGCAATCAAGGTTTTATGAAACTTTTCGTGCCTCAAAGAAGATCATTCTGTAGTTGAGTCAAAGCTGAAGTTTGGCATGGTGCTTCACGAATCATTCGCACAATAGGACAGAATTCTTCGTCTACCGAAAAGAGCACCATGAATGTGTGAAATTCCATTGATTACCACCACAACTGAAACCATAACGGAGTTTTAAAAGTTCAGTGAATGTATTTACAATATCTCATATCAGAGAAAGAACACATGGTATACAAGTGTCCAGAGCTGGCGGAACTAAGAACCATTCACATGGAAAATGCTGTTCCAGATCCTCATGATGAGGTAACAGCTGAAGCTCGTAAGGATGTCGTTAGATTTAACAACGTCATTAACGGCCTCCTTGGGATTTGAATGAACAAGTTGGGTGAAGAATAAAAGATTATCGTGGTCAAAGTTCCCGGGTGGCTGAAATAAGCTATAACGACCTTTGTTCAGAATAATAATAATACAAATAATGGAAAATATTTTCACACTGGGATCAAGTTCACCTTCTTTCTTCGTGTGGCTGCACAATTGGATTTATTTCGACATGACTGATGTAAAAAATCAATGGGATCATAAAAATCTGAATGACGGCAAAAGTATTAATTTTATTTTATTAAATTTTTAATTTCATATTACCCAATAAAACTACGGTACTCTAAAACTATATCAATTGTACTGAAAATATGAAACTGAAAATCACGAATCAATAAAAACCGTGTACATTTGGAATTTTATCGATTGACAGAATGTATAGTTATAGTCAGCAGGGAAATGTAAAAGTAATTTATTAACCTTAACTGTTAACGAGTTATAGAGCCGAGAGTGGAACTTCCAACTCGCCGTGTTTTATTGTATCGTTAAACGTGATTAGTGTGGAGTCATCAACGATATTTTCCACAAGGATTTTCTCGCCGTAATAATAAAAACCTTTGGACACGATCATTATTCGAAATCCCATTTCGACCTACTTTGGTCTGATATTGTGGAATCATTAAAAAAAACCGATAGAAAGCTCTTATCCCTCTGCTGTTAGTCATAAAGGCCTCATCTGATTATTGAATTGTATATCATTCCAACATGTTAAATGCGATACTAACATATTGAGTTTCATGATGGAAGTTCAATAACATTTATCTACCCATTGTGTTATTCTTTCTTAATATTAACGTGAGACCTAACTCTTGCCGCGATAATTCCAATGAATCTGAACATTACAAGAATGAGTCAACCTTATTCTTATGAGGGAAAATTCAATTCCATGAATTAATGATATCAAGGTTTATACGGCAATGCCCTTTCAAAAATGCTTCAGAGATTTCAGCATGCTCGACTTTTTTCTCAAGTGGTTCTCGTAAATTGAATTCATAGTCATAAGATTTGAGGGATAGAGGAGAATATTAGAAATTCAGTTTTTCGCAAATTTAGCAGACTAGTATATTTTGAAAAATAATGGAGCAGGGGACAGTGTTGGTCTATACTCTTCTTAACATATATAAACCACATCGGTAGCATAATACCTGACTGTAAGTAGTGTCATAATATGCAGACGATACGGCCCTTCTATTCTCCGCTGATGCATGGAGTGAAGTGTACAACCGGGCAGAACTAGGATTAGAAATTTTCAAAAAACAAATTTCATGACGATATCACCAACAAGTGCCGATCAGCCTAAGCTGATTATGTCCACGTTACAACTTTCAACAATAAAAGGACATGTAACTATATGAAAATCAAAATAACTAGGAGAATCAAGTACCTGGGAATAATTGTGGAACAGAATTTGAAATGGAGTGAACATACAATTCATCTAGTTTCAAAAATACGGAAGACGCTGTACAAATTTTTCAACTCAGGGAAATAGTGAACAGAAAATCGGTCCTTTTATTGTACAAATAATCAGTTGATTCTATCATGAGATATGGCATTATTGTTTGATGCGGTCTTTATGAAGTCAATCCAAATATTAAATCAACATGTCAGAATACTATTTTGAAAATTCTATCAAATAAACCACGCAGATATCTAACGTTGAAATTATATGAAGAACTCGAAATCTCTATATACATTCTCTCATGTTTGAGCTATATGCCGGAGATGAACCACTCATATGAGGAAGTTCCTTGAAAAACATATTGATTTTCTGGCTGAGAGAGGCGATATTTTATGTTCTAGATGTACAAACAATTTTTAAAAGAAGAAACATTAGATCCTGAATGTCCGGAAGGTCAATAAAAACAAATATTGAGATACTTGTTATGTATGAGAATATCTGCGGAAATGCTGCAAACAATACTTGGCATTGTTGGGCCTATCAATCAATGAATATCAACAAAAATCGTACATTGAATCAAATTTTCTGCTGGCAATATTATCAATATTTCTTTTTCATTAATTTTTTTCCAGATTATGATTGAAATAAATTATAGGGGGATTCTACATTTTACTGAATCTTCTTTCGGATTTGCTCTCCTAGTCTCTGAAATAATTTTTTATATAATAAAAGAAAGGCCCCTGCGTAATCTCGTGCACTAATTTGTCAAGGGCCAAATCTCTTCAAAATATTATTGTCTAACAATGGAACAGGAAATAATACTTCGAACTGTTCAACATTGTAACGAGGTCTATTTACTCCTTCATCAGACAATTTTGTATTGTAAACACATTTCTTTTACTCTTGTTCATCATTCAAAAGTTTAGTTTTTGTTAGTATAGGTATAGATCTTAAATCACTTTTTCTTTGTTTTCATCTGTTTACAAAACACAAAATGATATAAGATCTTAACTGACAAAAACTGAAGTTTTGAATGAGAATCAAAAGTCGGAAAGTTGTGTTTACAATATTCCCTGTATTTGTGGAAAAACTTCTACAGGCAAGCATAAAGTGATGAAAAGTCGACAGATGTACTTCTCGAATCTATATGACTATATGAGCTTATGTATATATTATATGTTTTATGAAAGGCCGGTTCAATATCATGATGGTTCCCGGACAGAACTCTAACAAAAAGTGAACGTAACTTCTTGCACTATTATGTTTGGAGTGAATCAGTTCGAAAAAAAATGGTTGTCTACTAATGAACGAACAATAAAACGTCTGCGTATAATTGCACCAGAAACTATCTCTTATTTCCCGAAAGGCAGAGCTTTGAATTTATGAAAATTGAATAAAGGTTACAAAAATTTTCTATTTTCGAAATTTTGAAGTCCCCAGTGGAAAATGCACTAACTCGCCATTTGAGACGATTTTTCAAATACTTTCTCAGATACATATTCGTTTTCAAAAAAATTCTGCTTGGCTGGGTTAGAAATGTAAGTTTTCTCAAACTGAACTAAACTTCTTATATCGTTTGCAATTGGCATAAGCTGTAAACGATGAAGTGATGAAAGTTCAACTAGCTCATCTCATCTTTAGAAAAATAGGTTCATCACAGATATCGCTCTCAAAATTTCTCCGCAGTTATTCCCTCATTCCTTATACACATACTTCTCAGCGTTCCTCATAGAAATGAAAATTGTAAATGAATATAATACAGAGCTGTTACAATCACGTTATTGATAGTGAATTATCTCCAGCAACCGTAAAGCAATCAATATCAATTTGAGTACCAACATGAGGATTATTGAATTAAACTACTCTATTTAATATCCATTAAATCATATTAATATAGACTTGCGATGATTTATATTGGAGTACAGCAAATAAATAATTGATTGCATCATTCGATGTATGTTCTAGACACATCAGTAAGTAACATATTTGATTAAAGCTCTGCTCTTCCTGACGGCAGATGGAAATTTGATTTCACTTGATATGAGACAGTTATAGCAAGCTGTGTTATCACCATAAATTAAATTTTTCTGCTCTTCAATTAGATTTTTATTAAATATAAGAGTAATACATATAATAACGTGAAATTTATATCAGATAATGGACGAATGTAATTCTAGTCTACATTGCTGCTTGAAAACTTCAATAAATGTCTAGAAAATGGGAAATCGGTGTGCTCTGAAATTGTTTCGACTATCAACACAATTCGAGATGCAATGCACATTTTTTCCCACTTGTTTCTGTGATAAAAGGTGACTATTTGTCGAATCTCAAAAATTAATAACGAAAAATTATCATGATATACAAGGGCGGATATAGCTTTTTCTCGTGGCGGGGTAATAGCCATTGAGAACGAATAACTAGAGAATTCCGGTTTTTTGAGCTTATAAGGTATTTGCTCACCATATATTTAGGAAATTTACATTGCAAATACCCTTCGCGAAACAATTGAAGGAACAGAAAAATTTTTTTTTACAACAGCCTGTATTTCAGTGACAAATGGTCGTATAGAAAACAAAAAACCAACTTCTGAAGCTTGAATAAGTTTCTGAAATCATTGGTTAACAATTTTTCAGAGTACCGGTGGCCATGCAATCATCGGATAAAGCACGAAGAAAAAATTTTGAAAATTTTTCGAATTTTTATTTTATGGTCTACACTCACGGAAAATTTTTTCTAGCTAGACCGATGCAAATGATGATGCGATGATGATTTAGTCCATTAAACAAAAAATGGTAAAATGGAATTTTTTTGCTCCTTTTCCACGTTTATGTGACAGGTGAAAAAAAATGTCTTTTAATTGAACAAAACAGATTTTTTCAGGAAGATTTCTGTACTTACTAGGCGATCAGAAGTTTCGGAGATATTGGCAGTTGAGTGAAAAAGGATCATTTTGCATTCGAAATAGGATATCTCGAAGACAAATGGTTATTTCTGAAAGTCATGAAAATCAAATTAGAGCTGAATAAATAGGTTATGTGACATTTGCATCGGCCAAGCTCGAGTTAATTATTCCATGCGCGTAGAAAAAAAATTTTGAAAATTTTGACTACCGGTACTCCGAGAAATTGTGAATCAATTATTTATATTGACAATATTTGAAATTATTGTATGAAATTTTTTATGTGCATCACGTTGCGTAGGTACCTTTTTTTCAGGTTTTCGTTACTCATGGGGTGGGGGCGTAATTACCCTCTCTACCCCCCCGTAAATCCGCCCTTGATGATATATTCCGGACATGGTTTGTTCTGAATGAGACGATTTAATTTATGGGCAACCTATGACTGGAAAGCTGAATTTTTGTATCACTCATTCAACTCCAAAAATTTCGTTGAGTTCTTTCTGAAATAAA
This sequence comes from Hippodamia convergens, assembly GCA_038502775.1. Lineage (NCBI taxonomy): Eukaryota > Metazoa > Arthropoda > Insecta > Coleoptera > Coccinellidae > Hippodamia > Hippodamia convergens. The sequence continues at coordinate 32,098,788 of CM076609.1, forward strand.
ACGATTTGTTTCTTCAGTGACAGAACTTTAAAAAAGTACGAGTTTCGATATACAATGTTTTTTAAATTTCATGAAAAATCAATTATATATATTTATGAGATATCATTTATTTCTTCGCGAGTATTTGGACTACACTTTTTCAGAGAACAGTCTCCTTCATAATCATTATTAATTAATTATTATTATTATCATTTAATTATTGAATTATTATTAATTAATTAATAATCAATTATTCATGGGATAATAATGACGGCCCTATTTTATAGACATATTATTAATATTATTTAATTATTAAATTATTATTAATCAATTAATAATCAATTATTCATGGGATAATAATGACGGTCCTATTTTTATAGACATAAAGGTATGTTTGTTGAATCAAAACATGAAAAGTCTCTTATAAAAAAAGTCTGAGCAATCCTTGTGGGATATTTTGAAAACATTTTCGTTTCACGTAGATTCTGTAAACTAAAAATTCGTCAGCATTGATTTGGTGAAATTCAGAAAAATACTTTGTTTACAAATCTTAATAACAAAACTCTCACAACCATAATAACGATTGATACGATCCCTTATTCGTTTTTCCCAAACTTTGTGATATCTGAATTTTTAACTGAAAGCTTTCCGCAAGGAGAAAATAATTTGACGACATAAATTTTGAGGGAAGGTTTGTAATATGAGTAGTTGCCTGTTACGGGTATATTTCGGGATATTATTGCAATCTGAGAACTCTATTGTGAAGTTTGACATTTTTGAGGTTATGCTTACTCAGCATATTGTATGTTTTGACATACAAGCGTTATTTTGTGTTTTTAACGGTCAATTAGAAGATACATCACGCCCAAAAAATAAAATTTTCGACGTGGATCCACTCAGCAGGATCATCTATGAATACAATTCGATTTTTGGCGCTGAAGTTCTATGAAGGACCAATGCATTCAATCGAGGTCGTTCGCTTCGAGAGGAAGGTAGTCCAAAAACAGATGTTGTTTTGGAAACCGTTGTTGCTCTACGCGAACTGATTGAAGATATCGTCATGTGACCTATCCTTAAATAGGGACAACTTTAGGTATTGGTGAGACCAGCCTACAATCAATGAACATGAACATTTGGCTGTTAATAAAATTGGTTCTCGTCGGATCCTTACCTAATGTATACCTTTCAAGAAAAAATGCGAATAAATATGATCTAGGAAAATTCACATAAAAAAACAATATTTAGCTTCAATTTGTCTTCCTTCATTTCTGAGAATCATTCAAAATGAAAAATTTCTCTTATTCTGAAATATCCGATATTTTCGGATGTGACAAATTAAAAAGTGGTTTGAACGCGATTTGTTAATTACAAGAGCGTCGCAACGGAGGATATTGAGGGTTCAAATCCCCTCCCCTTGCCGAAATGTTCAATCTATTTTTCGTTGCAGAAGAAAACTCAATTCTGATACATGTTGTCCTAGGCCTAATCCGAATTATCTGTGTTAAATATTGTTAGAATTGAAGAAGGCATTTTAACAACAATTCCCGCTATTGTCTTCCCCTACATAGAAAGTTAATCGGTACGCCCTTGTCATATTGTGTTGAAATTCTAATAAAAGCTGTGCAAACTACAAAATACAGTATCAAAATTTAAGCGGCGGATTTTCAGGTCATTTTGGGAGAGGGCTATATATCCAATCTGTCGGATGATTAATGAAATGATGAATGATGTCGTCTGCAGATTGGTTGCTAATAACATTGCTGACATTGTAACTAACAATAAATCTATACATTTCTGGGTATTTCAAAAGTGAGTAATAGAATTTCAGTGTCGTATTTTTCAGTTGGAAATAAGAGGCAATATTCTACACTCTCAGAGTTCGTTACCAATATGTAGAGCGTTTCATTGTGTTTTTCGCAACCATATTTTAATTGTTGTTTTCTCCATCAAATCAAATTAATATACAATAAAAATACAGTGCAATACATCTCTGAAAATTTAATTTAGAGTAGAAATAAAAAAAATGCAAAAAAAAATACAGTCAGGGTCACTATATCTACCAGTTTGCTATATTCTTCTTGTATTGTTACATTATCAGTACCACAGTATAGAATACTTCTATACTGTCAGTACACTAGGAATGAGTCTGCTTTTGTGAACAACACTTGATTTTTTTGGGGGACTTATTGCAATCGCCATTAGCAGTTGATTTGCTCCTGGAAAGTTTTTGAATATCCATAATTTCCAAAGGTAAATCTATCATAAAAATATTAACATAAGAAAAAGTGACTCCCAACAAACAAGAAAAAACGGGCAGTCTTTCAGGACTGCCGATAAAAGTGAAATCTAAGTAACTTGTGAATTTTATCGTCGATGCATTCAATTATTATTTTCGAAATATTTTTGGCTTACAAAGATTTATTAAGATCAAGGAGCAAGGAAAAATTGGTCATAGCTCACAAATCAGAAATTATTCGGAAATAATAATCTCACTAATAGGTCGACGCCCTAAGATACAATTCATAAATTACTTGTATGTATATAATTCCCCTTTCTTCTTCTTCTTCTTTCTTCTTCTTAGGGGCGCGTTTAGCACTCTCTTGGTAAATAAAATTTATGGGATTCATCGTCTCCAAAAACTTTCCATGATTTTTGTTTTTTGTTCACCCAAAAAGTACTCAACGTACCTCAAGAAGATATCAATTCATGAAATACTGCCGATTACATAGTAAGTCCATTGTACACCGAATAAATGTTCCTTGATCTTTGGATAAGAAAAGTTATATTGCAGGCGTTTTGCCGAAAAACGATAGGTGGATCAAATTCTCAGGGGGGGGCACGGCCCCCTCCTGCGGGCGCCCATGCAGGGAAATCTCTTTACGGCTATGTAGACACCCTCTAAACTATTTGTTCTCCCTTCTGGTTTATTTTGTAATAGAAAAATAACTCATTGTTTGTGATTATATTGCATATTTATGTGATCGTTTTCGAGAGAAAAATTAAAATAGTTCTCTTAATCCACCAGCGGCCGACCACCGCCAAATGCGAGCTAAAAGAAGGTAGAAAGAAACTCTAACGCCGAGTCTAACGCCTTGTGCATCAGGTACTAAGCGTAGGCGGTATATGCTTTCAAACAGAAGAATCTCATTTTGTCTCTGAAATCTTGATATCAAATTTTGAAAGACATTTTAAAATTTATAGCCCCAATCTGATCGGAAAATTCAGCGATACCAGTAGCGAATCTGCGGGCGACATCAATCCATAAACCATCTGGCACATCGGGTATTCCGCCCTCTCCCACAATAAACCTCTTTCCGAATTGGAATTTAACACGAACTTAACATCGGTATTATCCCCGACGGATAAGACTGATGGCCAATGTTTTCGCTCCACGACCGGTCGATTCGATGTGCCTTTTTCGCGTTTTCTTCCTGAAACTGCCGGTCCGGAGTATAGATTTTGGGCTGAGACGGGGATAAAGGAGGTGTAAATAATGCAGCTCACGTAACCTTGTCGTATTTGAGTCAGAAATAGCACTAAATAGGGATAGAGGGGAGACTGCTGCGTTTGGTTGGAAACGCAGCTACTTTTCGGGATGCTGCAGGATCGTCCTCATCCCTCAGGATTACTACTTACTACATCCAGTTGTGAAAAAATAGGAAAAACTGCCCTTCATTATGTACTTGTTTAAAATATCCCGAAATAACAAAACTGTTCACGATAACAATAATTTGATTGAGGTTCCGCAAAATGTTTCAACAAAGTCTAGTTATTTGGCATGAGAAAAATTCAGTACCCTAATAGCTGGTCGTAGCGTCCTTAAAAATGCAGCATAATCGTCTGAATGCGAGAAAATTTGAAAAATACTTTTCCCAAAAATAAATTGTAGAGGTTAATAGAAAAACTGAGGAAATTTCTTATGATAATAAAGAATTTCTACAATGCAGACACAAATTAGATTCGTTATTAACTATGAATAATATTGATACTAGATATAGGACTTAATATACATTATTTAAGCTCAAAAAAGATTATTATAACAATGAAATTATCTAATCTATTAATAAGAATGGAACTATGTAGAATGTTTGCAAACAAATCCGGGGAAAATATTTTCAGAATGAAAGTTGCCACATATCCGGATGTGCTGAGGATATTGCAAATAAATATAATAAATACCAGTAATGGTATTGATGAGTCAGATCCTCTGTAATATTGTAACGAAGTATGAATTTTCTGTGAGAAAAAGTCAGACTTCATTTTAATTTTTTTCGTATTAGAATAATTATTTCCTTTTTCATATTTAAACAAGTAAATCATTTTCATTTCCGAATTTCTCCGTCCGCATATTTATTTAAATATTTCCGTTTTATAATAATTCATTTCACAAAATCAGAAATAAACCGTTAAGATGAAAAAGTATCGGACGATGTTGTGATAGCGTTTTTCATAGTGCAGACAGATATGAAAAACGCTGTTTATTTCTGATTATCGGGTTTTTTGTCTCAAATCTTCGATAAGTCGAAACCGGAGAGATTTTTACCGCCTGGAATATTCGAGAAGTTTGATGATTTTTCACAGATGTTTTCTGCCCCCTCCCCGAAGGTTATAAAAGGGAGATACTCGCCGATGAGGACTCACTTCCAGTTTATTCCTTGATTACTTCAGTTTTACCTTGCGACTTCCCGTTTATTCTTTGAGACTTTTCAGTTTATTCTTCGTTTGACTTTGAGTTGCATTTTGAGTTGAATTACGATTTGATTTTCGAAGCATTAGTGTGCGATATTAGGGTTTCGCTTTTAGTAGTAACGTACTTTCAGTTCCCTTTTCTTTTTACTTACCGTTCCGCGAGAGTGAAAGTGAGTTCCCTGAGGTAAGAACCATTTCCCGTTTTATGAGAATCTAGTGTTTCGATGCAATTGGTTTTGCACGTTTGTACTAAACCCCTTTTTCTTGTCGTCCGTCTGGAATCCTGAGCCACACATCAGAGGCGGAGTGTACGCTCACCTCGGTGGGTGACTGAGGATTACCAAAACCTTCATTAGGGGTCCGAAGCAGAGAAACACTGGGTTCGATCATTGTTCAATACCTCCTGATTGGGTTCTAATGCTGGTAGCCAAATCATTCGTAAACTAATTACCGTCCGAAGTCACCATAATAAGTCTACCTGATCATATTACTTTTCATCCCATTGTATTATATATGTATTGCTATTTTCCTTTAATATCATTTTGAAATACTCAGTCTGGCATTCTGACCATACCTGTATATATTGTACATAAAGTTTTCTCATTGTGTTTCAATAAATGTTAAAACCTCAGTCTTATGAATCACTGGTTGTCGCTACTACCATAGACAACACCGAACCCTTCTTCGACTAGTAGCTGCCTAGGTGGGTTTGCTGTTTCCCCTTTAGGAAAAAATAGCTGGCGCCCGAAGGACCTTTTGGCCAAGTGAGTCTCCAGGTAAGAGAGGGCGAGCAACACCGTTACAATATTCTGAATAAATCCCTGAAATTTTCATATTTCCTTAACATCCAAACCACCCGCATGACCCTCCAATTGACGAGACCTTAAAAAATCCTCCACCAAATCCCGGAACCCCTTATGGGCTGAGGTGGATCATAACCCGCAGATCAAACAAGACTGGCGCCATAAATGGAACATGGCACCAATACACAAACATGACATAGTTGACCCCATACTTGCTCTACCAGGATTTGATCTGAAGAGAAACATCTGGAGTAGACTCAATAGAGTTAGGACAGGCCATGCAAAATGTAATGCTATGATGTTCAAGTGGGAACTTTGCCAATCTCCAGCCTGCGACTGCGGAACTGATCAACAAACTGTAGAGCATATTGTCCGGGAATGCCCTTTAAGAAAGTACCTGGGACCTTTCAGAGACATTATTGATGCGACACCTTCTGCACTGGACTGGCTACGTTCTGGAGGAGCTTTAATTAGAAGTTTTGATCACATCTTTACCTACCTTTTCACTTATGAGTGTCTTTTTTTTATTTTTATGTTAGATATACTTTGTTTTATTTTCATGGTGACTATCATTTATACTTGTTCAGTGCTCTTGCTTTGCCAAACGATAAATAAATAAATAAATAAATAGCTCAAAATGGCAATGATAACACCATTGTTAAAGACGGGAGATCCAGAAGCTTAGGTGAACTATAGGCAAATAAGCCTTTCGAATATTCTCTGGAAGGTTTTCGAACTTGCTATGGCTTCTCGTATTTTCTCTTATTTTCATATTTGCAACCTGTTCAGTACGGCACAACACGGATATTTGGAGGTAGGCCAACTCATACTGCAGTCTATCAATTTATTACCATCATTTCAAAATTCTTAGAAGAAAATAAAATTTTAGCAGGAGTATTCATAGATCTTTCAAAGGCATTCGATTGCATCAATGTACATTATTTGTTAATCAAATTAGAAGGCTATGGTATCGTAGCAAGTGCCCTGAGTTGGGTTGCTTCTTATTTATCCGATCATTGGCAATGTGTCAGAATATCAAAGGACCATAAAACCCGTTTTTCAAACTGGCTTAGGGAGCGTTGCTTTTTGTGATTATGATCAATAATTTAGGATATATATAACTAAAGAAATCTGCGACATGATCGAGGACTCGAAAGAAAATGTCAGAAAAATGTTTTACTATGATAACTGTGATTCGCTAATGAGATATCTCTCTTTCATCACCTTAATTGTCTCTAACTGAAAAAAGTCCATTCTACATGTGTATACGCTAAGCTGCCCAATGATTTCAAGACTTTAGAAAATTAAAGATTGTTCAATATAAAAACAAAGAAATTGTTAATTGAATGGGAACTGATTTTTTCAATGATTACTTTAATTTAAATTTATATTATTATTAACAGTTCTTTATTGCCTTTGCAATTGGCCATCGACCAAGGGCCCTTCCGCCTAATAAATTCATAATTTTATTAATGTAACCATAAAAAACTATTTTTTTATGAAAAATTCTTAATTTGAAATAAAGATTCTTTTTATATATTCTATCTATTACACTAACCATTCAAATTTCGTCGTTTAATTACCAGATTAGGTTTAAACAGGAATCTGCGCAAACTCAATAAAGTATGTGTAGTATATTGTATTTTTAAATTGGCCTCCATTTGATTGCGCATGACCGGCAACGTATTCAGCGCGTTGTCGAGTGGAATGCAGGATATACATCATTAACAACGAGTATCTAGTATGCCACGTATGGGAGTTGTGAAATATACCTACGAGTTGCAGAATAAAATCTTAAATCAGTAGAAAGTGTATTTTCAATTAGCAAAACCTAGTTGAATACATTACAGTGGCGACGAGGAACAAAGTGAACCCTAATAAACATTTTATTCTCAAGAATTAACTTAAAAGTGCTTTTTGTTCTCCAACGGTCCGGAAAACATGGCGACGGAATATGTCGGACATTTACGTGAATTCGATCCCGCAAATTCGGAATGGTCAATATTTAAGAAGAGACTTGAGTCGTATTTCGTGGCTAATAAAATCGAAGACGAAAAACGAAAAAGTGCAATTTTACTTAACATTTTAAGCGAAAATGCTTATAGACTCCTATACAACTTGTGCATACCTGAGGAACCAGAACAAAAAACTTACAAGGATCTAGCCGAACGGCTCACCGAGTATTTCAAACCAAGCGAAAGTGTTTTCGGTGCTAGATTCAAATTTTACAATGCAAAAAAATCTCAGAATGAATCTCCTAGAGAGTGGGCAGCACGATTGAAAAGCTTAATCGCTCCATGTCAGTTCGAAACGAACGAAATTAAAATATTATTGAGAGATTTTTTCGTCGTGAGATACAATAAAGGGCCCGTGCAAGATAGGTTGATGGAAGAAAAGAAATCCTTAACGTTCGAAGAAGCAGTGGAAGTAGCATCCATAAAATCAGTGGTTCAACCAACTACTTCGGGTTGCAGTTTGGAAAATTTCATGAAGAAAGAAACAGAATTACATTATTCTTTTTCTAATCAGAGGAAGAATCGACGAGTTGCAGAATAAAATCTTAAATCAGTAGAAAGTGTATTTTCAATTAGCAAAACCTAGTTGAATACATCACAGTATGTATTCGTTTTTATGACCTAACATTCGGAACAGTGTTTCTGTTTGATTTTTCGAGAAAACACAATATAGAATTAGGTGATGAGTAATTTAAAAGATCGATCGAAGATCGTTTATGTATCGCTTGTTGGCAGTTCACCAAGCTTCATTACAAATCAGGGAAGCACTCTTGGATTTTTTTTTATTTATGTCAATGGCTAGTATAATGGTTTTTCCTCCGCAAATGTCTCATACGAGACTAATGTCTTAATAAGGGTCCAATCCTGAGATTCATTAAAGTTTTTCGCACATATCATGTTTTCAATGGATGGCAAGACCAATCTCATTCATGCTTCTCTCTCAATTTCTCAAATTGGTCTTTTTACATGTTGGCGATTAGCTTTTCTCGTGTCGAAATGAGAACATCTTGTTTGCGTTTGAATTAATTCTATTTGAATGATTCCACCATTCAATGATTATCCTTCACCTTATGCCTCATTTCTAATTTTTGACCAAAATAATAAAATCATTACATACGGTGAATTTCAACGTTACTGCTCTGGGAGTCTGACTCTGCAGTGCAGGAAATGCTGTTCAGGACATTTGTCCCCTTCGATATCTTGAATAATATATTATTTCCTCTATTGATCCAAGAAACACTAATTCAGCGAAGACTTCAGAACATTATGAAAAGGGATGGCTGGTGAAGAGATTCACCACAATGGACATCACTATGGACGAACTAGGATTTCTAGGGAACAGTGAATGGGTGATTGCATATACTAATTTCGTCCGAGGTCTAAAAGGGGAGACAGGGAATGGTGCAACTTTGAAGTTGTGGCCAGCAGATAAAATCTACGAAATCTTGCATCTTATAAATTTGGTTTCAGCATCTTTAGGAATAAAGATAGAGATCAGTCATATCTGTTTGAACGAGTAGATTGCACTCATAGTCTCAAAGTTTAACACCAGTTCTCATAATGAATACGCCTCTAATTCAAGACTGGATCACCCCAATTGGCACTTGCAAACTCGTTATCAGATGTTCATTTCACCATTACTTTCACTTGTGTGATAATAGGAAAATTTTTATATCAGCATAAGCGCTGTTTTATTGTGAACACGATGATACAGGTTTGTTTGCAGAAAATTTGGTTATAATAGAGGTTTGCGGATTTTAAAAATTTATATTTCGACGTCTTAGGTAAGTGTACCTCGTAATAATAGGAGGTAAGGACTGAACATCGCAGTCGTATATTAGACATTTCAAATAACAAAAATTGGCGGGGAGCGAAATTTTGGTGGAGAGCTAGGGTTTACCATCACGAATAAATTGTCCCCATCGATCCCATGTGTGCCTCGTTAGTTATTCGGGGTCAAAGGTCGATACCCGAGCTGATTCAAAAACAACTTCAAACAGAAGTTGTAGATCTGTAAATTCTCCACAAAAATGTCAATGATTTCTTTCCTCAGAGTCACAATTCCTGAGATATCACGATTCTGAGAGCCACATTATTCATGATGTTCACACATTTCCACGCCACCTGTGAGATAGTGTTCTCGGCGCATATTTTTTTCACCGTGGCTTCCCCTGTAGGCCATGACAATTTTAGGATAATTTAAGGGGAACAATAAACGACAATTTCCAGATATTGTCTTATAACTGTTTATGGATGTTGCTATTGATTACTATCGTTTTGATTTATTTGAATATTTCAAACAAATTCACATTCTTGAAAGTCTACTGCAACAATCATATCTTCGTCGATTTCTTCTTCTTTCTCCTCGTCTTCCTTCTTCCTTTTGAAGGGTGTTCATAAATTGTTCAAATTTGGCTAAGTCATTGATTTCTTCAGTCCTCAATGAAGTCACAGGAGTCTAGTACGAGGTGGGTTCATTTTTGAAGTACTAGCATGTTCCTCCCCACATTGTCGTTTTACTGCAGTGATTGAAGTTTTCCTGGTTTATAATTTTCTGCAATCCACATGTATTGTAATGGACTTTTGATTTCTCAAATACTCAGTAATCTCATCCCCTCTCGCGACACTAGCCTCGATTAAAGTTCCATTCCACGATCAACCACAGCTGTTTCATCTCCCGATAAAAGATTATTGCAAATAAAGCAAAACTGAGACATTTTTGTTAAGTTCTAAGATAGCACAAATAACCTGAATGATAGACCCTTGTAACAATTACGTATATTCACTTGAACTGAATCTTTAGTAGTAACGTCCAGTTCCATAATCCGAGTGAAAAGGACCATTTGGTGAAGGTGAAGACGTCTTTAAAGGGGGCTAGAAAGGGACTCTGATACCATAAATGCCATCCGACCGCAATTTAGGTAAAACTTTCTCTCATACTCGTATCTCTCAAGTCTATCTTTCGAATAAATGTTATCAGGATAGTAAAATATTTGTAAAAGGCTAAAAGAGACACAAATAGGCCATAAATGCCTGATTAGTGGCTTATACGAGTATGTGCATATCATGTATAGCGTGACTCTTAGAATCGCGATATCTTAGGTATGATGACTCTTGGGAAAAAATACTGTTTCTATAGATAATTTAATGATCTACAACTTTTGTTTTAAGCATTTTCTGATAAAGCTCGCCGTTTTTGCGGAATATCAAATATCGACCTTTGACCTCGAATAACTAACGACGTAAAAATGGCACCGATAGGGACTTTTGACAATTTATTCGTAATGGTATTTTGTTATTTGAGCACCATTTTCATGCGTAACTTGAACGGGCTTAAGGTGAAACAGTCCGAATGCTCGGTACTTGAAGTATGCAAAGATCCTAAATATTGTGAAAATTGTTTTGTTTTGTTTTTCTGTATTGTTGTGCGAGAAATTTAAATATAGTGAAGCTGAACTTATTCGAACAGCACTCGATTTTGTTGGTCACCATACAACGTGTTTCAAATAAGTAACTGTTTTAGGAAATGAATACAATGAAAAATTTAAAATGTTTCTCACAGAGTATTCAGTAAGTAAAAAATATATGATTCTTTGAGTTGCTCCACTCACTCATTGTTACTCATTTCCACACTCGTCGATATTTCAATCTTTTAAACTGGCAAACCTCTATCAGGATAAAATTTTTAGCAGACAACCAAATATCAATGTACTGTTCACAATAAAATAGTGGTTTTGCTGATATGAGTAAATTTTTGCTATTAGCACACAATTGAAAGAACTGCTATCGACAAACCTGTTTTAACCTGATTTACTACATCAAACTCAAATACTGGTATAATAATATAATTGTTTTTTCATTGGGTGACGTGTTTTTGATAGGAAGAATTGAAATCTGGATGCCTTCTGAAGACGCTAGTAACATCTAGGATAGAATCCAAAAAATAAACTCAATATTTTAGGAGATATAGGGTCGGTTTCACAAAACTTTGTTTGTACAGTTAAATTAATTGGAGCCACCGCGATTCGTTGAAATTTCAAAACGAGTGATTCGATTGGTTCGAATTCACGTAAGGTTTTTTAATCGCACATTTAAAGTTTTGTGAAACCGACCCATATTCTGCGGGCATTATTTTTGTGAATTATAATTCCGAACGATTCTATTCGTCTATTTTTAATCCTTTAATTATTTCGTTGAATTTCAACTTTTTAATTCAAATACTTCGTTATCCCCTATAAAATAATATGCTCAACCTACGAAATCGCAATCTCATCGAACAATCAGTATTCAAAATGGATCAGAATTCACAACACGTATCTGATGATGAGATAAGTCATGGGTGAAATATTACAGTCGAGCTTGTTCTCTGTCGGTTTATATATCATCCTCTGGTTCCATCCCTGTCTACGTACCCCTGTTGTTGAATGCTGACGAAGTAACGAAATAGGACGCCAACAAGCGAACAACACAACTCCAATTTTAGAATTTTATCAGCTTGTCATCGAATAATGGGAATACCTCGACCCAAATATAGGAGGCTCGTCTGTTTTTCTTAGCATCTAAATCGATATTACGCTCATCAAAATTCGATCAACTGACATTGAAGTCTGCTCACCCCATTCTTCTCAAGGTACTCTTGCTTGACGAGAATTTCAGGACTCGCAATTTTGTTTTTATGAGAATCTGTTTGGTATCCGAGTCATGTTCTTGAAATAAACAAACTAGATTCTTCCGACTTTTGAGGAATTCCTTATGAGGGTTAGAAAAAATTATTTGAAGATGATTCACCAAAAGATCAGATTATTTGACTCTACTTGTCGAGTCATCCTTAGTAACTAAATTGATCGAATATTCGAACTGTTGCCATGTTTTCAGATCTTTCAACAATAATTATCCTAGAAAATTGGTTCACCCGTTTCATTTAATTGCGAAATCTCTGGATAACATTGAAAAATTTCTACAATCTTGAACGATTTTAGAGGCAATTCTTCAAAGTTTACAGAGCTAAAAATAGTTATTAAGTAACATTATTAGTAACATTTACTGGTCGAGAACGATTTTGCAATAAATTAATATACAGGGTGATATGTACGTACGTATTAACAACAGATTCTTGAGGTAAAAAGAAACACTTGTTTCGTATACAAGCAGATCTACTGCTTGAAATCTCGACATATGTAACAGAAATATAATTCTACTAATGTTTTTAGCAGAGTTGTATTTAGCTGAAGTTACCAATATATGAAATATGCATTTCACGGTCATTCTTTTATTTTTCAAAATGGCCAAATAATCATTGAATACCATTCAACATACATTACATTATATTACATTCGTATGGCACACATGCAGTGTATACACAAAAATAGAGTTATATAACAAACAGTACACATACACACACATTAAACATACACTAAAGGGTTGATTAGTTGTTTGTCTCGACTATTAACTTATATAAAAGGATGAGGTTTTCGGGTATGTATTTTTGTTAATTTTACTATTATTCAAGTCTCATACTGTTGTAAGTTTTATTAGGTACACATACTTTTGGATGTTTTTTATAATGTAATGTAATTTTCCAGTAGCACTGAAGAAGGACAAGAAGTTGTCCGAAAGCTTGGTTAATACAGTAAAGAGCTGAAATTTTAAACAGAGTGACTACATACCCGATAATCTCATCCTTTTATTAAAGAGTTGATTCCCTCGAATTTCTGGTGTGAATATGGAATTTAATTATCATAATGAAAATAATAAAACATGTTAGTGACATTTTGTATTCGTAGAACATTCATCACATCAATGAAAACCCAAATATCATTTCATTCGATAAAATCGTTTAGGAGATAAAGGTATCTGAAAATCATTTTTTCATGGATTTTCATCAGCTTGTATCTTAATAGGTCTATTAGGAATTATTGCACCTGACGTTTCGCCCACATTCGCGGTAGGCATTTTCAGAAGATTCTTGGTCTGAAATTGTCACTCAACCGCTAAATTTTTGACAATGATACTGGGTTCAATACGGAAGTGTTATTTATACCTCGGTTAATGCCTGGAGGAGGACGTGAGTTTACATGCGCCATTTTGATTGGCCGATCGCTCTCAATCCCTCCTTTTCTGTTTATGTTGTGTTTATATTTACAAAGTTCACCGTAGGATAGTACCTTTCGATATTCGAAGTATCTCTGATTTTGAGAAAACTATATTGTGTCGATCTGTTAGGCATGTTCCGCTAGTGCAGATTTTTTCTGATTCTGATTGGTTACTTCGGTTTGTTGTCCCAATGTAGACTTTGCCGTGGTCACAAGGTATCTTATAAATAACGGCTTGTGAAAGTTGATCGACTTTGTCTTCGTTAGTTCTGATCATTTGCCGAAGTTTTTGTGTGGGCTTATAAACGGTCTCCATGTTGTGCCTCTTCAGTATTTGACCAATTCTATTCTGTGACTTCAGGGATGTATGGTAAGATAGCTTTTCCATTGGAGGAACCGGAATTTCTGGGAGATTAACAACATTATCATCAACGGATATAAAACCAAAGAAATTCATGGGGCAATAAGAAGAAACGTTTGTACATGTGATGATAACACATCACAACTTACCCCCAATAGAAAAGCTACCTCACCATACCACCCTGAGGTCGTCACAGATATAACTGGTCGAATATTGAAGACGAACAACATCGAGACCGTTTATAAGTCAACACAAAAACTTGAGCAGATGATCAGAACTACCAGAGACAAAGTCGACTTACTTTCACAAGTCGGTATTTCATTATTATTATAATTATTATTATTTACAGGATACCTTGCGACTACGGCAAAATCTACATTGGTGCAACGAAACGAAGTGAATTAAGAAGCACTAACGATGCTGTCGACTCAATCAGACAGAAAAATCTGCACAAGCGAAACATGCTCTGACAGATAGACACAATATAGTTTTCTCAAAGGCAGAGGTCATTTCGAATATCAAAAGAGTTACTATCCGAGGATGAACATGAAAGCAATTGAGATTTATAAATATAAAGGCAACATAAACAAAAAAGAAGAAACCTTTTTGGTACATAGGGCATGGTTGCCGGGCTTAGAAAATTCGCTATCTAACTTTTCAAGAGAGAAGATATGACCCCTAATAAAACGAAAGAGTGAAATTTGATTGGTACGTGTAAAACCAAATTCAGTCGATAAATACGTACGTGTTTTTTCCATGCACACTTCATATTGTGAAAGTTTTTATGATTCAAACAAGAAAACCTGACTTAATAGATATAACTTATTTTTTCTCATTTTTTTACTTCGAGATGTCCATTCTACTATAATACACTTACCGACTTAAAATTCGATCCATTCAAAATAATGATTTATTTAAAAATGCTATAACTTTCAAATGGGGAGGCTGATTTATTTGAATTTTTCAGAAACTTCAAGATAAAATAAATATCTAAAAGTAACTTAGTACTTGCCGCATAAACAGGGGAGAAAAGAAAACAATTTTTTTTTCTACTTTTGACACACCTTGTAGGTTAATTCTGCTCGTAGATCTGCACACAATTAACTTTGTCAAGAAGACTGATTTGTTTCCAACATTTTGTTTTTTTATTTACCCCAATATCTTAATTTGTTTGAGAAATGTGACGGTTTAAAAAACATGCAACATTTTAGAAATGTATATTGCTGGTTTTTTTGGGTCAGGGAACGTAGAAGAAATAAGAGAAACCACTTTATGTGAAGGCCAACGTTTCGCAAATTTATTTTTGCATCATCAGGGCTCTGGAAAAAACATAGTCAGAAGATGAAAAAGGTACGAAAATTCAGATAAATTTTAGAAATGGTCATAATTTAAATGACGGTAGAGAATAAACTACAAAATAAGTAGAGTGCTCTGTGACCAACTCACAATATGAAAATTGCACGAGCAGTTGCTCTGGTACAAGACGATAGGTCTCAGTATTATGCTTCTAGAATATTTGGTGTTACAAGGAGTAGCGTCCAGAGAGCTGTACAACGTTTCAATGAAACTGGTTGCTTTTCGAAACGAAGAGGATCTGGGCATCTGGCAGACGATGTTCTACAAATGTTCGAGAAAGAAATACTACTGCTGTCGATGACTGGAGTAATATTTTATTTTCTGACGAGTTAAGGTTTTGTTTTCGTTCTTCAGATGGCCGTGAAAGAATGTACCCAAAAAGACTCAATAATGAAGGAGGATCTGTAATGGTTTGGGGCGGCATCAGCATGGAAGCTCGTACTGATTTAGTCATTGTTGGCGGAGGAGCAATGACAGCTAACCGATATATTCGTGATGTGCTAGATCCACATGGAATTCCATTTGCACCGTTTATAGGAAAGGAATTCATGTTTATGTACGACAACGCTCGACCACGAGGATTGTATCTCGATATTTGGAGGAAACACAAATTCAAAGGATGAACTGGTCATCACGTAGCCCACACCTCAATCCAATTGAGCACGTCTGGAACATGATGGGCAGACGAGTTCGTAACCGAGTTCCTTCTCCAAGTAATTCAAATTTTTTGAGAGATGCTTTGGTTCAAAAAAGGGATCGAATTGACCAGATGGAGATTCAACATCTAATAGAGAGTATGCCACGACCCATTGAGGTGGTTATTCGCGCTCGTGGGGGAAATACCCGTTATTAATTTGTAATAATTATTAGTTAATTTGTTGTTTGATTTGTTCATGAAATTATGTATTACTCTGCAAACTGAAGAACAAAATTATATGTTATATTGTCTTTAAACCGTCACATTTCACAAACAAGTTAAGATATCGGGATAAATAAAAAAACAAAATGTTGGAAACAAATCAGTCTTCTTGATGAAGTTAATTGTGTGCAGATCTACTAGCAGAATTAACCTACAGGGTGTGTCAAAAGTAGAGGAAAAAATTGTTTTCTGTTCTAGCCTGTATATGCGGCAATTACTGAATTACTTTCAGATGTCCGAATAATAACCTTAAAACTACAGTATTTTATCTTGAAGTTTCTGAAAAATTCAAATAAATCAGCCTCCCCATTTGAAAGTTATAGCATTTTTAAATAAATCATTATTTTGAATGGATCGAATTTAAAGTCGGTAAGTGTATGTTACACATTAAAAATTTTTGTCTACCAGTGTTATCACCGAAATGAACAGTCGAATGCTCTCCGACTTTGGGCTCCATATAATGTAATTTCAGTTAATGTTATTGAAAGATATAGCACAATAAGACTTTATCAATTAATTTTTCCCCCAAGATCAAATGAAAAGAAACCTTTCATAGCGAGCCACCACCGAATTGCACCTACCTTGTGTGGCTCTAGATACGGCCCTTGATGGGCCGTATAGGAACTGAATTGCTGAGTTATCGTTGTACAGACGTCAAAGTTAGAATATCAAAATAGGTAGGGTTCCAATTCAGGACAAGATATGGTATGATGAAAGACTGTCAGTTATGCCTATTAGAGGAATGGGAAAAAATTTTCCCGAGGAAAAAACCTACAACCTGAGAAATGTATCTCATTCTGGAACTTCGATAGTTCTGTTACAGTCAATATATTCTTGTGTTCGTCGGGTTGAACCCACCTCCATTCAACTTTGCTCAGGTGTGAAACTGAACAAGAAGAACTCCACACAACTTCGTAATTATCACCCCGAGGAATGAGGGACCTATTAAATCTAATTGGACAGTGGATCCAATAGTGTTCGTCTGCGCTGTTGAATTTCAAAGTCATTCCCGGTTCTGATGAACCGAATTGGGTATCTGAATTGGTTAATCAAATCGGATGCCGAACGAAGTATTTGTTGGCACAATTTGATTAGTGCATTATTGTTGAGGACTCCGCAGGCAGGTGTTAATGAAGGGCCGTGCTTAGATGGATCGATATGGCAAGATCAGTAACAAACTCAAGTTTGCGCATTAATCCTATTCAAAGTTGAAGTTATAGTCATTACTATAACTAGTCTATTGACTGAATTTGAAGAGTTTCTGTCATATTGGAAATAACTACACGTCAACTGAATTTTCGAAAAAAATCGAATTTCTATATCTATGTTTCTTGACATGTTTTCATCTAGAAAATAAGCAGTATACTGAGGGTTTCACGACCGTGGGAAATATTTTGCGCAAATCGTTAGGAGATGTTGACATTCCTCCGAGAAAAAGTCAAGATTTCCCAACTCTTAGAAAATATTCATTTGCTCACAGTTAGGAAATGATATTTCCTTACGGCTGTCAGTGTTCTTCATAAATGATTGATGACACTTTGTTTATAGGGAGTTAATTTATATTTTGAAGAATTCAATGCATTGCACAATACATTTTAAAATCAGTTTGTTATATTTAGAGTTATTTGACAGTTAGTACAATTATTGAAAATTGGTGGAACATTATCAGAACTATAACAATTTTGTACAACATGCGAGGTAGTAGAGTTAGTTTGTTGAAAATTTTGTACTGTGAAAATTTTATTTGCCACTTCAACCTCATTGTTAAGAGATTCTTTGATGAATCCTTCAGCAACGTTTGATGATTTCCATCCGCCAAGTCTCTTTACACTTGTTATATCAGCACCAGAATCAACCAATATTGTTGCAGAAGGTCGACGAGGGTAGCGACCAGTATATTCTGTCCGATTTTCCAAGTTCAAATAACTGGCAACTATTCTAGGCTTTTTTCTGAATTGATGTATCCCTACTAATTGCCTACAACCTCTTTCAGCTTTGATATTTAAACAAAAATTATTCACTTTTCATATTTTCCGGTCTTAACGAAACATACTTTCGATAAATATCTAGACTAACTCATCCATTCTACAGGCCCCAGAAATACCAAATAATAAAGCAACCTGAAAAATGAATAAATGTGTTATCTGAATAGACATTAAAATTCTGTAACATATCTTAATCATTAAATTTTCTTTATCTGGAGTTTCCTGAATGAGTTTTTCGATTTCTTGTTTCGTTAAAGTCTTAGATTACTTTACCCTATAGCCTGGAGCTTGCCGTTTTAATAAAGATTGAACTTTTGAATATGTTGATATATCTACGAGGGACGGCTGTAAGTCGAAGATGTAAGTGGATTTTTATTTCTTCATTTATTTTTTTCACCATCGTATACAAAGGAACAAAATCCCAAAGAACCGATGACATCTCTTCAATAAGGTCTTTCGGTGTATGCTATGAGTGCAAACTCAATTAGTGATTGCTTTCATAATACCACTGACTGTCGCGACTAGTCACATAAGTAACAAGCTAATTACTCATTGTTACGTACCCTAGACAGCGAACTTCATTCGCCCCTCGTACAATGTGTTTAAATTGCAAGGGTTGACTTGAACATTGAATAATTGGCTTTCATGTTTAAAAAAAGGTCTAAGAAGTATGCCATTACAACATTTTCCGAGAAAGAACTCGTTTTTTAACTCTTGGGTTTGTCCGTGAAAAGTTTATATTAATATTCGTAATTTCTCTTGATTTCTTTGGTGATAATTCTAATGAAGCAGTATTCAATACCTCAATTAGCTCTGGGGAAGTCACAGCAATAAAAAATCCATCACCACTTTGCATTTTACACTGTTCTGTTCTCGAAATTACCACCAATTAAATTTATATGCGTTTGACAATTCAATAAATACGTTTCCGTAGTAAGGCAACCAATTTCCTTACGAATTTCCAAGCACCAAACATTTTTTCAAAATTAATTAGTATCTTTCGAATTTTTAATGATTTGAGGAAAAATAGTATAGTAGCCACACATGATACAAGGAATACAAGATATGATCTTGGGCATCTTGCTGTGACGTCACCTGGAGAGTAACCAATCCCGACAAATTCAAACATCTGTCATTTGCAAGATTTGTTATGGCTTTTCTCAGAAATAATGTTTTGAAATAAGTTATCGTCGCCAACTTTTGAAAGATATGGAGGTATTTTTACAGTTCTTTCTTATTTTTTTGTTCTGAAACGGCCACAACTACAATTTGTTTCAGCAAATTTCAAATATGAGGTGTGAAGTAGCTTTGTGTACCAGCGATAATCAGCGCAAAATGTTCGATCAAAATACCATATTCTGTCGATTTCCAAGACACCCAGAAATCATCAAAATCTGGGATAATGGCTGTAAACAAAATGACGAAGTTATTTCTTCAATCAGCAGAATATGTTCGAAACATTTTTCAGGAAACAGTTATGTTATAGATTTGCAGTTTAAGCCCACAAGATCGTCATCAAAACAGTGTCATTTTTTGAAAGAAGATGCAGTACTTGCATTAAATCTTTCTTTTCCAAAAGAATCATTGAGTAACAAAAAGTATTCCTTGTATCATGGTAGCCACATTCCTGGAATTTGTTGCCGAGTCCGGCAATACCATCCGAGAGCCGACGGATGTTTAGTCACGCAACTACAGATCATACAGATTCGTCTGAAATAAACGAAGGTTGGGTCGGGGTCGACTTATCCCCAGTGATATGTGGTATGCGCCTGCGCCGCATAAAATAACCCAACACTATAAAGAAAATAGCTCTCCTCCGTCGAAATTGATCGATCGAATAGATTGTCCTCCGATTGATCAGATGTTCTTTGCCAAACGTTCCAGTTGTATACTCCCCTCAATCTGGATGTACGATTCAGAGGCATCCGAGCGGTCCGAGGTGTTTTCCGAACGCCCCATGCCATGTGTTCCTACCATATTGTATAATAAACCTGTATTGTGAATGTGATAAAAATGTTGAAGTCAACATAGTAGGCTTTGATTTCAGACGCGGAGAGAAAGTCCGATCTGCGCATGCGCAAAACGAGTGCAACCGAATGCCCATCAATGACAAAATAAAATTTTCAGCAGCCATCTTGACCGTTCAAATTCTGCGCAGGCGCAGAACGGCTTATCCCTCCGCGTCATTCTGGCTTCAATTTTCAGTGCGTTTACCACTGACAGTCACAATATAGGTCTATTATATATATATGGTTCCTAGCAATTTTGATAATCGTCCCGGAATGTCAGATGTCAGGCTTTTCCTAAACGGGAACCAATGTAACTCTCTTCTAGTATTTGAAACGAGACCAGACGAGTTTAGTGCGCTGAGTTTAGTTGCATGAATTTTTCTTGTCGAGCAGGTTGATCGAGTCTGCCGCCAAAATATCACTCCAACTACTTGTTGAATCGAACGTGAGTGTTTTTGAGGTCATACTTTTGGGGCAAAATGCGAATAAATCATTTAGAACATAACTTAAATTCTCCTGTGATTTGTGTTTGCTGATAATATTTGCACTAATTGAAATAAACAGGGCAAATTCAACCGGTCTCGCCAAAATTTCCTCTTTTACTTTGCCTATTCTCAAACTTATTTGTCCTAAGCTGAAAGTAAATATATTACGATAAAGGACAAATAGTTTATGTCTATTTCACAAAAATTGCGGTCAATATAGACATTTGAAATAACAAAAATTGCCGCGCAGTCAAATTTTAGTGGAGAGCTAGTGGTCTCAATCGATCCTATGTGTGCAACTAAAGTTAATCGGGGTCAAAGGTCAAAGTTTTCGGTTTTTTGAATTCCCTCAAAACTGGAAAACTTTATCAGAAAAAAACTCAAATGAAAGTTGTAGATATTGAGATTTTCTACAAAAATTGTCTCTGTCATTTTTTCTTAAGAGTTATCATTTCTGACCTATCGCGATTCTAAGAGTCACATTATACATGATATGCAAACATTTCCACGCGACCGTTTTTTCTGCCGTGGTTTCACCTTTAAGCGCCGTTTACATTGGTAGAGTAAATGGTAGAGTAGAGTGGTCGAGTACTAACTATCCTCCTACTAGCACAGTAAACAGGTCGTGAAAGTAAGGGTGGAGTACTAAAGATAGTAAAAGGTAGAGTAGAGTGGATAGAACATGTGGAAGTGGGCATTTCGAGATGACGTCACAGCGCAAATGTCAAACGCCCTGTGGGGCAAACAATCGTCCATTTAACAGGCGAAACCTGACGTTTTGATATAAAAACGTATTTTGTTGACATCCCCCGGGTTCAAATGCCGGCGTTTTGTGCAGTTGTTGGTTGTTCAATGAGAGGAGAAATAGACAATGTGAAAATTTATAGAATTCCTGCAGCCCTAAAAACAGGCGGTGATTACTTGAACCAACTGTCCAAGAATCGAAGAGAAAGTTGGATTAAATCACTTAAACGTGGAAATTTGACTGAAACCTTTCTAAAAAACGCACGTATATGTTCCAGACACTTTTTAAATGGTGAGTTTATTATTATTTTTGTGAAATATTGAGTTATTTTACAAATATCAATTTTTAGGAGCTCCAGCTCAACTAAAAGATAAAAAAAATCCAGAGTGGATTCCAACCCAACATATGGGATACTTGAGCAGCTCTTCAATAAACGAACAATCTCCAGAAAGATATAGAAGATATAGAAGTCGTTCTAGACAAAGAAAAGCAGTATGTATTTAATTAAATGAGTGCCTTATTTGCCTTCACATTTATATGAAAAACTGCGCTTTTAATAATTATGGGTATTATATTTCTATTTCCTATTACAGGAATCATTGCAATTGTTAGCATCTCCAGTGGTTGAAAAAAATAGGGAAGATGATGCACTAGAGAGATGTTCTCTTCGGGGTAATACACTTCCTGGAGTGTACGTTCAAACTGACTTGAATTTAGAAGACTTATCAAAGTTTTCTAAAGATCTGGAGTTCCGCAATTGGACAATACATGATTTAAAAGAAAAACTGAAGCTGGTAGACCTGTCTCTCGAGACCTTTCAGAATAACGATTCTAAAACACTATATTTTACTGGTCTCCCAAAATTTGTGGTTATGTTCGAAATTTTTAATGAAATTAGTTCATATCTGTTCCAGAAGAGTGCTCTATCTCCATTTAAACAGTTTTTATTAACACTAATGAAGCTTCGACTGAATTTGCCTTTAAAATATTTGGGATATAGATTTGGAGTATCCCCTCAAACATCATCGCAAATCTTCTATAAGTGCATAGATGTACTTTATGCAAGATATAAAGGATTAGTGGTTTGGCCATCCCGTGAAATGCTGCGAAAAAATGTACCTCGGTGTTTCAAAGAAGTATTCAGAAATCAAGTTACAGTAATAATTGATTGTTCTGAAATATTCATTGAAACTCCATCTAATCTTCTCAATGCAGCCGAGTGTTGGTCAAACTATAAGCATCATCAAACTGTGAAATTTTTGATAGGTATTACGCCACAAGGAACAATATCTTTAATTTCTGAAGCATATGGTGGGAGATGTAGTGATAAATTCAACACTGAAGATTGTGGCTTTTTAAATTTAATTGCGCCTGGCGATACAGTACTGGCAGATCGAGGCTTTTTAATTAGAGATGATGTTGAAATTCTAGGAGCTTACTTAGAACTTCCTGTTTTTACTAAAGGCAAAAACCAATTGCATCCAGCAGATCTTGAAAAAACTCGAAATATAGCTACAGTGAGAATTCACGTGGAAAGGGTAATAGGTCTTCTGAAAAATAAATTTATGATATGCCAAGGTCCTGTGCCTATGAGTATGCTCACTGTGAGCGATGGTTATAAGAGTGCTTTAGATAAAATTTTTGTGATTTGCAGTGTTTTAGTGAACTATTGCCCTTCTGTTATTCCTCTCAACTGAACTATGAATATTTTTCTTTCCTCTTGTTAATCTATATTTTTTTATGATATTGAAAGATTTTCTCAACATGAATAAATACCTTTAAGAACACTAATTGCTTTATTTATGGGTGCATTTCTAACAAATCTAGGAATCATGGAGCCTATTTTCATCATTCTCGTGGTAAAAAACATAATGTTTACGTAACCAACAAACTAGAAATCGTGGAGGAAATTAATAGACGTAAATCCTAGGAGCATGTTTTGATAATAGAAAAATCTGTATCTAAGCATATCAAAGTATGCTCACTATTTCTGACGAGAACGAGCATAGAATGAAAACTTAAGTCCTCAACTGAACTATGAATATTTTTCTTTTCCTTGTTATTCTATTTTTTATTATTTTGAAAGATTATTCTCCACATGAATATTTATCAAATATTCTCATGACATGTTCTAAACATTATTAAAATATAATAAATATTTTCATATTTTGAATAATGAAATGATTATTGTATAATATTTCCTATTATCAACATCCTAGATGACTTCTGGGTATTCAACAAACCCAATACATTTCAAATGATACCATTGTATTCTGCACTCAACATTACTACATTTAATAAGTGGATGAGTATCAGAAATAGTTCCATAGGTGCACCAAGTTTGAGCACGTCCCTGCCTTGATGTGAAAAACCTTTCTAGAAGTTCTGGTTGCAAAACGTACTTGAAGAAATTTGTAGCTATTTGTATGTTGTCCACACAAAATTTCTCATTGAACTCAATTCTCTCAATGGAAAGAGTACGTTTGGACCATACTACAAAATCGCTATATTTGCAACCATCAGTTACGAACATTTGCAGCTGTATTTGAAAATAGTAGCTATGGTTTTTTTTTCAAAGAGACAGTTCCACTTTCATTATTTAGAAAAGAATTTTTTTTACAAAATTCTTGTAAAATTATTTCTTTGAGATTGAAAGGGCATTTCACTTCTACACAGCCCATGCCACAGCAAGAACAATCCACCATTCCATCTGGGGAACCTCCAAAAATTGAATTTTTACGTAATATGCAAAATCCCACTTCTTTCAGTGTAGCATCTGGATGATACTTCATCAGTTCTTTCAAATACTCACTTAGTGCTTTCTTTTCATTCTTTATTCCATAGGATGTTTGCTTGGAGTGGAAATTCAGCTTCTGGGGGGGGCAAATGCCCTTAATTAATGAAAGTGGAGGTTTTTCTAAATTCGCTCTACACACTGATTTGAATTTAGATGCCGTTATCCTGCCAGCTCTATACTTATACCACAAATGACATTTTGCCTGGTTTCTGGTCATCTTTTCGATAGAGGCAATATCGTCCTCTGCCATTGTGGTATTAATATTTTCGCACTCGGCTAATAATTCATAATAGCTCTTATCAGCCAATTCTTCTCTATATGTAGCATCCAGTGGTTCTGTTAGAGGAAGGGGAGTATTTTTTTTTCTATTCGCGTTGCAAAGGGTTCTATTATTCTGGAAAATCCAGGGGAGTAATTTTCCTGCTCGAACACTTCCAACATTTTTCCAAGTATCTCACTATTTACATGTGGTACACTTGTCATTGATGTCTCCACCTTTTTAGTAGTTTTGGCCCAATCCATGTCTATAATCCTCTTCATTTATGGATTTTTTTTTGCTGGTACAGGCCACTTAGCTAACTTATCGGTACAGGCTGTTTCTTCCGTTGGTCTAGCCTCAAAATAAAATAATATTGCAGCAACATGGCTGCACACTTCTCCTAGTCCAGCCATACACGTGCAATGACCACTTGAGATGGACCCATTTTTCAAAACAATGACCCAGGTGTCCAAATCTCTATCCCTCATTTTCTGAGAATGTTTAACCTGAAAATGAAGAAATATTATATTTGAAAATTTTATTTTATGAATATATAAATCAGCAGACCTTTGATAACAGGAATACATAATATTTACCTTTCCCACTACAACGAAGGCGTCTTCATTGACTTTTCTCCAATATACTTCCGAGACAAAAGCAGCTTCAAAATATTTGAAACCCTGCAATGATTTCTTTGCTTTCAGTTGATCAGTGGTATAATAGGAATGCGTGTATACAAAATAACTTTGCAAATCCAACAACGTTATCACTGGAAAAGAATCCAAGTCACGAGTTAACTCATTTTTGGAGAGAGTATATGGATCGATATTGTCTATTATTTCTAATTTCTCGTCGTACCGATTTCTGATCTCATCATCCAGATTGAGATAGTATTCACTACGATACATGTTGATAATTTATAACTCCACAAACACAGTAAAATACACGCCACAACTTACTCAACTTAACACTAACGGCAAACTAACGGACGAACTGGATGCCCCACAGCAAAAATGACGGTTACTGTCAAAATCAGCTGACTCGAAATGCCCAATAGTACACTCGACTATTCCATCCCCACCTCCAAATTCTCACTCTACTCTATTGGTTTATTACTTTACTCTACCAATGTGAATAGTGACTTTTCCGGTTTTAGGAGAGGAAAGTTCATCTTCCTAGTCTTTCATGTAATTCGGCTCATCGAACTATCCTCTAACGTGTGAACAGTTACTATACCGAAACGAGTACAGTGACTTTATTCCCACAGTGGCGACAACGGGTCATAAAACTGTCAAAAGTCCGCCATGTTTTGTCGTCGTATTGGCGGTATGTTTGAATTGTAGATCGATAACTTACGGTTTCATTTTTGACTGCTTTGGGTCTCAATTTATTCAGGAAGTGACATTATGATCCATGAATTCGATCCAAAATAAGACGTTTCAAATGAAGTGAATCGTGATTTTTCCGTAGATACCGATCGAAAATATTGGTAAGAAGAGTTTGAATTTGATGAAAGTGATTGAAGAATTTTGATTTTAAATCTTGGTTACCGATTGGAATACAATATAATTTGAAATGGAATGCATGGAAACTGGTATAAAATTTTGTATTGTCTCAAAATATAATGCTATTTTTAGAAGTAACACAGCATATTATTTCCAATATACATGGATTTCATCTAACAAGGATAGATTCAATTATTTCTGTAATGAAAATTAAAGATTGCTTCATTACAACACAACAATGTATGAGGTCTGAATCTTATCAATTTTGTGAAATCAGAATGATTCCACAGAAAAGATGCCGATGATGTTACATTGCCTCAAGATACTTTTAAGGTTGTAGTTATGAGGTATCAACATAAGTTATAAAAAGAGTTATGCTCAATATATATACTTGTTCGACAGTTTTAGGAATTTTCACTTCCTTGTATATATAAACCTTTAGGGTAATGTTTCTGAATATCTTTCTGTCATCCACGTAAGCACTAATTGGTCGAGGTCAAGGCTGAAGGAAATCAGTTAGAGGAAAACTCTGCCGACTTTTCTTATTTAAATCATCTTCAATCTATTGGTCTAATCCTATTGTTCACTGCAGAATTACAAAACACGAAGAATGGAGACATGAGAAAAGTTTCCCTTCCATCTTACTTATTTATTTCATCCATGACTTCAAAATTACTATTTGCAACTGTTTTCATGATATACTGTAGAAATGGTAAGAGAACGCACTGATTCAGAAGAACAAAAAAAGTTTTATAATTTTATATTTTAAATTATAATATATTTCTAAACATTTCGTGGGTACTTTCTGCATCAATGTTGACTTCAGGTACAGTAATGGTAAAACATTGTTGCTATCCCATGGTATATTTCTAGTTGGTGCTTCATTTATGGTTACAAAATATGCTTGGAATTATACCTGGCTCAGGAAGACCTGTAAATAAATCTTTGTAATTCACTTATCAAAATATTATGTTGAATCAGAATATGTGATTCCAAAAAGAATTTAAGTTAATATACTCAAATATTAGGAAAAATGTTGGTTTTCGAATCATAACCTACCGTCATAATATAATGGTTCATGTAATACTGCTTCTGAATCACGGAGGGGCATATTGTAGGAAAAGCATTGTGTTTCAACTTCCTTTTTCCATCAACTCTCACCTTTTCCCACATATCAAGAGCAAAGTGTACCTGAAATTCCTTATCTATACTAAAATCTACTATACCACTCAAAAGAAAATGAAAACACTGGGTCTTTATAATTGGTTTTAACATCACAGATCATTTATTTAATGTTACCGTTTCTTATGCCAATTGGACATTATATTTCTTAGAACTTCAAAGAAACATTGAACTTACTTCAGACAAAAAATAATTATTTGTAGAGAACCAATTAGCTAGTCTTGTTCTCATTGCCCATTGATTTCGTCTGACAGGATGCCTTGGGAATCATTTCATAATGAAAACCTTCTGTGTGGAATTTGAACATCCAATAAGTGCACAACCAGACATTTTGAAATATGAAAAATTCGGATATTCGAAAGTCGAAAATAATTTTCACAAACTTAATATCAAAGATAATGATAATACATTTGCTTTGCTTAAAATAGCACAATAGAATATGTTTATGTTTACATTACAAATAAGCATACAAATTGAAATATAGGTTAGAAAATCTATGCATTTTGACGTCCGACAAAACTTGGCGGAACCAATAGAAAATGAGACACTGTAGAAACGAGTAGAGTAGGGTATTTCGGTAAAAAAGTAGGCAAGTGAACTCGACCGTTTACTCTACCAATGTAAACGGCACTGTAAGGACTACTCCACTCCATTAGAAAAAAGATCATATCAACTACTTTGGTAGAGAATTTCAAAATCTACAACGTTTGATTGAGGTTTTGTTCTATAAAACCAAAGAACCTAAAATTTCGATCTTTGACCCCGAATGACTTCTGTTGCTCATATAGGATCAATTGGGACTTTTTTAACTTCATTCCTAATAGTAAAACAAAATTTGGCTCCCCGGCAATTTTTGTAGTTTGACCACTGTATTGACCGGACCGAAAGGATGTCTGACCAAGATATTCGAGTACTACTTGTCATTTAATATTTTCCATATATACAAGCCAATTTTTGCTTAGATGGTTTCAACGGTTCATTATCGGAATTAAACGATTATATTTTGATAATAATAATAATATATGTATTATATATTTTTATTTTGATTCCTTCACAGAAACTAAATGGATGTTTATTAAAACTTATCATTAACAATATTGTTGACTACGAACTACGAACAACTATTTCATTCCATGTGAATCGTTTGGTTTTATGTTCGGTCATACATAGTCATTTCACAAAGGAAACTGCTAAGATATTCTCGGTATGGTTCAGACCGGAGGCCGAATAATGAGAATCTTCCCCTATCTACATTGCATATTTCGGGGTGTGCTAGTCTCTAAATGGCTCAGCTCAGCCACGAAATGAGAAATCTTGCCACATCCCATACTATTTAATACGAATAATCCACCCGACTAAATTAATGTAAGTTTAATGAAAACGTTCTGTTCCCTCCGTCTTGACACGTGTAAATGGGTGAACCAAATAATGTAGATTGATTCTAAGATGTCTAAAAACATGATGTAAGAACTGATTAGATTTTGCTTCACCACAGTTTTGAGAATATATACATGTCATCCACAGTAGATGGCGCTATTCATAAGTTATGTCAGATTCTGAATAATTCATTTCAATATTTAAATACCTCTAACCTGCTCGATTAATTGAATAATTAGTGATATTCTGGACCTTTTTATCTTTATGCCTTTTGCGGAAAAATAAAACACATTCAATTCGCCAAGATGCCGTTCTGATTTTTGTGTGAACAGTATAAAAAGAACGAAAATATCCGTATTTTTCTACTACTAAAGTTGAGCTCATTTTCGACAGAGAAATAACTTGATTGATTACGTATTCATATTGAAACTCAAACTATTATGATTTTTCATTGAAATGATTCATTACTTCGCATCAAAATTTCTGCCCGAAGAATTCCGTATACTTTCCATCATATCCGATTTAAAAAAAAAATCAAATAATAGTTACTTCATTTTTATTAAGAATAAGAATCTGCACTAAGAAATAAACCTTCTTTTAAAATCAAGTTGACCTCGAAATAACCTTGATTTCGAAGTCAATGTTGAAACAAAATATTTAATTTTCTTCTCCCTTTCTTACCTGACAGTTTTCATCTGAATCTGAATTTCTACTTGAGTACATAGTTTTTCGGAAAATATACTGTCTCAAGTTAAAAAGAGCACCCTGTATAGGTACTTTCCTTCATTTCATGATTCTCACTGAAAAAATTTGACGAATATTATTTTCACCTGAAATGACGAAAGAGACGAATGAAAAAATCAAATTAAGAACGTTTTATTATTCGGCAAGTTTGAGTGAGATCAACGAATCGTCTTACCCTCAAACCCAAAAATTTACGAATACTTTTTCAACTACTCAATTCAACACATTTTATATATCGATGGTTTAAAGCGCAGATATTGTATGTCCAATTCTGCAATTTTCCGAATTTCAAGAAACAGGCTTTGATTTGCATCCAGGTATTCGTAATATTTTCACAAAAGAACTCACATTTTCTAGTCGACTTTGAATGTTTATATTTGTAAATCAATGCAAACTGCCTATTTATCATGACAATTTTTAATAAAAATCTGTAGATCCGTATGGACATAGAATAGCCGCGCTTCAAACCATCGATATTATAAACGATAATCAATTGGGATAAAATGCAGAGAGCTTTAGAACTCAAATTTGAAGATATAATGACAAGAGCGAAGAAGATTTTGACATTCGAGATTTATATGAACCGCGGTTAGAGATAGATAAGTTCAACAATTTCGATATAACGAAAATTTTTCCATGAAATTTCGACTACCTTGATTTAAACAATGTGTGCTATTCGTTTTAGAGCAAATTGAGAATCAGATGAATTAAAATATAAAACTGACAATGAGTTAGTTTCATTTTCCAGATCAAGTACATCATTCTTAAAATTATTTTTCATAGAAACTATTGCTTGCACAATCAACAAATTGCTTTGAGCTCTTCGTTTTCACGCAACTGGAAGTTCCCAAACTACTGATTGTGATTTTGGTGATATCTGAATCTGTGGTAGACACACAGAATTGAAGAATTGTCAGCGTTCTCAAGTTGTATGGCAACTTCGATTTCTAAAACTTTGATTACGACGCCTGCGTTCAAGCTGGTGAAATTAGAATTCCCTTAAACTGAGTTAAAAGGGCTGAGTTTACATAATGGGGTTTGAAGCATCAGTTGGTGAAATTGTCCCTAAGTGAAATCGAAGAAATGATGGGTTATCATGAAAGAATCGTCAAGCCAGGCAGAAATAGAAGAAGAAAGAAAATATATTCAATGAAATCTCAGTAACCTTCTTGTATGAGGGGATCGAAAGAGATATCTTACAGTCGTAAACAAGGTATGGTTGAGATAATCGAATTTTCTTGAAGTTTGCTAGCGATTACTGTGATAGAAGTGTATTTGTGATTGTTATATAGTATTTAAGTTGTTGAATATTCATTCTTTAGCAGAAGTGATTGATTTTTGTGAAATGGCTTGTGAAAATTCACAATATTTTCAAGAACTCTTATCCTTCTTCTTTGGGAATCAACCACAACCTTCGGGTGACCAGTTGTGTTCCAACAATGAAAGTTCCAACCAAAATAATATTGTTCTGAGAAATGAAGACGTTAATAGTACCATAGAGGAGACTGCGTCAGAGCTTGAAGAACGAATCAAACGTCTACTAATAGAAAAACCTTTAGAAAAAATGGCTGTATTCGAGATACTGAACAAGGATAAACCATGTTCATGGAAAAATATGAAGAATGCTCTCAGCAATGTGGCGTATTTGTGCGATGATAAGTATCATTTGGGTACAAAGGAGAAACCAGTTAAATTGTCATTAAATAATGAGAAGTCAGTTAAACGCCTCAAAGCCGTTAAAAACAGAAGCCAAAGTTATCGAAGTCGTTTGTGAACATCGTTGGATTTTTCGGAAACTGACAATTGTTTTTGCTGTGTAGGACATTTTACGAGTGTGGTGAGGTGATCTCATATGCATTTTGTGTATTTGTGTGTATTGTGTTAGTGTTCTTATATGTGTAAATAAGGTCAATATTATTAGGTATACATGCAAAATAATTCATATTATATTTTTTGTTTATATATATTATGTCTGTTTATATTATGTCTGAAAACTTTACAAGTATTCAATGAATCGTTGCTTCCTCGGTTGCTACTCATAGATGTTAGTGTTTACTCAGATTTTTAAGTAAATTAAATTATGGATAATGAATGGGTATCTAAATTTAAATGGTAACGTAGAACTAACTTTTTTTACTTATTGATATTTTTATATTGATACTTGTGATGAATCAAATATTAATTAGGTAGAAAAAAAAATAAAGGATATTCAAGTCTTTGTGAATAAAAGCGAACAATTAATCTTCTTTCAATAAGCTGTAAATAACTAAGTATGTAGAGATATTTATTTATTCTTTGAACTTTTGATTAAATAAAACTCAATAAAATCAAGTTTATTAGTTTTACCGTGAGAGTTAAATCTGATGCTCCTTTCATTTCCCTTTTCCGGTTCCTTATTTGAAGTTCTTATCCCCGTAAAATAGAATTTTGACACTTTTTCAGGCCACAGTATTAAAAGCGTTCATGTTTATGTTCATCCACTAATCCCAAGAATTTTCCTGGAAAAATGCAAAGACTTCCCAGACAATATTTCAATAGATAATGCCAGGAATGCCTAGGAAAAATCTCATAAAACAGGATTCAGCTCGAGTTATTTTATACGAAGACCGTCATTTACCTACAGTCTAGGCCAAATCGATTAAATGGTATAATGTTCAATGTATTTCAGTTATTCAAATTGAAACTGTGATCCCTTCATTCGATGTATTGAAGGCATATAAACCCTCGTATAAAACCTGCTTCATATCGCTAAATGGAAAAACAGAAAATTACAGTGACATTTAAGATTCGTATTCTGTTATGAAAATACAGGTTATTGAGTCGACAATTGTGCGCAATCTCGATTCAAAAAGAAGTAATACGAGCAATCAGTGGTAATTTCAGGTACCTACCTAGTCAAGAATAACTTTTTAGTGTAGAAATTCTTCAAATTTAATCCGATACGATGAATGGAAGAATTATTAACGATATCAGCATTGATCATTCTGCCTTATCTTTCAACGATAGCCCATCTGTTGAATCCGTTTTCAGTGAGGTTGCACCAGTTCAGAACTATAATGGCTATCAGGTATCAGATATCAATAATATTCATAACCTAGAACCGAAATTACTTCCTAAAAATCCTCTGTCATCAGTGAACTATGGCTGGATACAACAAATTGATAACTTCGGTTTCCATAAGCATTTAACACCAACGGATCTCCATATCAAGAATCCCCAGAACTATTTTTCTTGTTTTATCAACAAAATTATCGAACAACAAATAATAAGTCTTCTCTCGAAGAAATCTTATGAACTAGTGGATATAGTAAATGAAGTTAACTGCGGTGGACAATATAATCCGAAATTTATAGAAAAAACTGTAGAAAAATTAGCTGTTCTCAAGGGAAAAGAGTATTATCTGCGGAAGGAAATTCTCGAAAATTTAGATGGTGTTCATAATGAGTGCATTTATTTTTTTTTCCATGGTATCGATCCTAAAAAGGGTCCAATCGACAGTCATATTGATATGCCCAGAAAAAATGATGATATAACGCGATTGATCAATGAAGAACACAAAAGGAACAATAATGGAATGCAGAACGTGTTTCCTTCGCGAAATGATAACACTGTTAATTATAAGAGGTTATTCAATAAAAGTCATCGAATGAACACTGCCAATAAAAGAACTATGTCCAATCTCGAAGATCGAATAAAACGAATATTGTCTGTGCAACCTTTAGAAAGAATGGCTATTTTTGATATACTTAACGAAGAAGAACCTTGCGATTGGAAAGAAATGAAGAGAATTCTCGGAATTGTTGCTAACTTCTGCGATGATAAGTATCATTTAAAAGCAGAAAAACATACACCGAAGCTGTTTTCTTCTGGAAAATCTCTAAGACCTAAATCTTCCAGCAAGTTTCTGAATAATGTGAAGTTTTGATAAAATCATCAACCAGGAAAATGAAACTATTTCAAGTTATAAACAGTGCGGTAGACAATCTTCATTTAAATTTCAATATAAGGCTGGACTACTCGGCAAATTTATATAAGTTTTTATTAGTGAGATTAATACTCGATAGAGTTATGAATGTGAATGAAACACTGTTAAATAAAGGCAATAGAGGTTCTCGGTTTAATTATTTGATTCTGAATTTTCTCCACAAAAAGAAAGATTTCAGTTTTCGATACGTATCAATAATTATCGAACATAATAATAATAATAATAATTTATTGATCCTCGGAGACATTGACAATGTGTAGGACAGGTCAGAACAAAAACAAACTATGGGAAATACTGCAATTTAAATGATCACTCAAATACCTCAATTAATTACCCTGAATTAGCTGTGTTTTTACCTAATTTTTGAATAGTCTGTGATTCAAGGATTTGATTTTACAGTCCAAATGATTCTATAGCTTGGCTCCGATAA
This sequence comes from Hippodamia convergens, assembly GCA_038502775.1. NCBI lineage: Eukaryota > Metazoa > Arthropoda > Insecta > Coleoptera > Coccinellidae > Hippodamia > Hippodamia convergens. Next base: position 32,132,505 of record CM076609.1, read on the forward strand.
AGGATGGAGTTGCCTCATATTTAGTTGTATGGTGTCAGGAGATACATAAATAATTACCGTGTCTTGTTTGTTGGTTAAAAGATTTATTTCGTTGTTGTAAAATGTGTTATTCATTTCATTTGGGGATCGATTTTTTTTCAATTAATTCAGAATATATACTCAATGTGTACACTCGACAAATACAGGGTGAATCTTTGACTTGTACATATAATTTGAGGGGAGATTTCTGAGTCAAAACAAACACTTTTTGTTTGCATAATTTTTTTGCGATTTGGCTCGGTTGAAAAGATACAGGCTGTTGAGAATCCATGAAAAATGTAATTTTCGAATATTCCTCATGAGTGATTTCATTTAATGAAATTAATATAAGTATTCATTGATGTGGTGAATTTTTTACATATACAAAATTCATGACCATGACATTCCACAATTAAATCAAATTTCAAGGGACTCCAAAAAGTAAGTTTAATGCCATACATCATTAATGAAAATTCTGGAGAATGAAAGTATTATTCGTGAATTCTCGTGAAATGAGCATTTTTCGAGTAATCAATCATTTAAAAAAAATCTATCGGCGAAATAAAAAAAAAATTGGTTACTTTGGGTGAATGCAGCTCTGTTCGAAAGATTCACAGAATTGAATCTCTGCTACATTTTTTTAAGGTTTAGGCGGTATAGATCCAATATTCAGAACAACTTTTTTGGCATATTTCCTGCGGTGGCATAGCTCATGATGAAAGTTCATAACGCCTAAATGTTTTTCTCTAGTCTGTATTTCATTGAAATTCAATTCATTAGAATGAAAAACTCAGAAATTGAGTAATGAATTGAACTAGATGTCAAGAAAAAAGTGATATGCGAGAAATGATACAGATACGCATTATATCATTATTCACTGATAATTGAAAATATCAGAATGATCCATGAATGATAAATACCATTTTCAATGAAAATAAATTGCAGTTTAACTAGACTGGTGAACATAAATATTTTTATAGGTACAAAAGATTGTTCGCCGAAATTCACTGTGATTCATAACGTCTGAGGTTTACCATACAAAATTCTCCTCGGAAGATTAGAAAAATTATACTTAATCTCAGAATAATTGGTATATTGTTTCTTCCACAATCGAAAAAATTTCAAGGTCCGAACATAGCACGTGTCTCCAATATGCATATATGCTTATATGGAAGTGCAGTCATCAACAATTTTAATTTCAAAGGAGTAAAGGTCTTATACTGCTACAAACCACTAGGGGGCAATAAAGTAAAATATTGTCAATTGAGATCTTCCGAGTTTTTTCATTTAACTAGTTTAATGGAAATCGATCAGTAAAACTCGGATTCATTCGAGAATTGGAGAAATACTCAGCGCATAGACTAAACAAAAATAATTATGCATAATTTGTTTCACCATTCAAGCTCACGAGTGTGATTTTGAACCTGAACAGAACCTACTAGTAGCGAAACAGTGTGTCCAGAAATTGAATAGATGAATTAGATATAGGGTTCGATTGACAAAAGACGCGGAAATATTTCCTGACGCTATCTCGAAAAGGTTGTTCAGAGAAACAGCCATGGTGAATTATATCCAGCAATATGAGCCCAGCAAGGTTGACGAAAAATTTAAAAAACTGGACAATATTTCAAAATAAGGACGAGAAAATGCTCCGATTTCGATATTAAGTAAAGTATATCAAGTTTGATAGTCCTAATTGTGAATGTGGTGAATCAGAGGAAACAGTTGAACACCTAATTAATAATTGTTCGATTTATAAATTCCAAGATGGCATTAGAGCCATACACAATATATCAAACTCATTTTTGCAATGGGTTGAAAATTTCAGATCAATTTGATGAAGTATAAATTGAATTCTCTTGCTGTTCTGGCTTTTTTATTTTCAGGTTGGAGTTTGTGTTTGGAAATCCTTCCTCCGAAGAGCCGTCCCGCTGATCGTGATGTCCTTCTATATAGAATATTCAGATACAACAATTTTATTTTATTTTTTTAACGGGGAGACAGGTTTTTTCGGCTGAGGTTTTTTCCCCTGGCTCTATAGTATCGTATGATACTGGTGATGAAAGTATCGTATGATACTATAGTATCATACGAAGAATGTTGTGGTACCCCGTTCCTTTTTTTACCTCAGCTTAGGTTCTTTTTGTTTCAACATTTATTGTATTATTTTAGCTCTCTTATTCAAAAGAATATATATATATATCAAGTTTGACTCAGTGTCTTACCCAAATATGTGAAATGCCATATAAATATAACATTTTCAGCTTATACAAGGTATAATTTGTTTGTATTCAATTCACAGGATTCCTGCTTTTTCATATCATCTGCTGAGACATGACACGAACACAATTTCAGGATATTATTTCACGTTTATCATTTTTTTGCAACCAATGAAACATGTCCTTCAAATTCACATGAGAATGTGCTCAATAAAGTTTGTTCATAATATTGTTGAATATCCATTTTTATTGAAACTTTTTTCCTCTATTTCTGGACACAATTCGATGTGAATTGATTCCTCAGATCCTCTCATTATGAAGCTAATACTATTTTTTGGTTCCAGATATACACCGATTGGGCTAATCACTATCTGGAGAAAGCAAGAAGTAAAAAACGTGTCAATTCATTAGCGTCTGATTGTAGCGACGGAGTACTTCTTGCAGAAGTAATCGAATCAGTCAGTAAGTATTCCACATAAAAATTATCAAAAATTGAAGTTACTATATCTATGATTGATTTTCATTTGTTTCTTAAATATATGTGGAATCAGCAGATTGGATATCATGAATAATATTCAGTATAATCCATACCGGTTAATATTCTCTAGTGGAATTCACGTTTGCAATTTCAGAGTTAAGCTCTTACTAGAGATGTGTTCCCCTGTGAATTGTTTAGATTCGTGGAACTTCTCTTTTTACCAGAACTGACACCAACTATTTTTTTTTCAAATGGGAGACGAAATATCCTCATTCCATTATAAAAATCGATGTAGCTGTAGAAATATCACCATTGCTCTAACATTCACAGATTTCGAAAAAAAATATTTACATTTCGAATTTTATTCTTCTTAGAAAAAAAATTGAAATATCGTTGACTGAATAATATTTGAAGATGAATAATTCAAATCGTCAATAATTTTTTTTTTGTGAGAAAATTAAAATTCGCGTGATTTGTTATTTCCGGAAAATATGAATCTTAGCGCATTGGCGTTATCTCCACACCTACATCAGTTTTCGACATAACTTCTATTATACTCATGAAAAAATGAAGTTCTCATTGTGACAATTTAGTTTTCACGATTCCTCAACTAAATTCTTGCCCCAATTTGTCAAGAGCAGTTCTGTTGGAAAAAAAATATTGCCCAACAATGAATGCACAATAAAACTTCAGATCATTGAATTCAAAATTCTGAACAATTTGCGGTTTTGTCTGATGAACGGGTCTGCTATTATAGTTTGAGGTTTCTTTTATTAGAGACTGCTTGGGGTGAGAATTGTTATAAGTTTCAGAAAAAGCAAAGCTGTTATTGAATGGAAAACGAGCATTTACTTGGAAATGACCAAGATAACCGGAGATATAAACATATACCTGCAGGTTGTCCAATTGAAATGAAAGGTAAAAAATCCGTGAGACGATAGAGATTAGAAAAATAATATAAATTTGCGTTTCGAACTTACATTCCTCATATGATTCGTTTACCAAGTACAGGGCGTTGAAAAGTTCATACATTTTTACTTAACGGCTAGAAATATCTGAAAGGAATTTTCTAGGCTACTAGTATGCTAGCAAGTTGTGCTCGGGAAGGAGTCCTGAAATGAAAAAAACCATCTTGACAAGAAGTCATAATGAACCATCAGTGAAACTAGAGAGTGAATATATAGCGAAGTTATTCTTTTTAGTGGTTTCTTCATCCCAAAAAATCGTTTTTAGATTTAGTATCGAAAACAATGAAGATACTATTTTTTTTATTATATTTTGTGATGGAATTGTATGAGCGGCAGCTAGTGATTATCGAAGATGCAAAACAAAAAAACAATTTTAGAGCTCAACTCTTTTGAACCAAAATTGAACTTGATTTTTTCTAGCTCAATTCCTACAGTTTGTGTCACTTTGTAGCCGTTTCTTCACAATTTCGTCCTCTGATCGCTGCAATAACGCTTTTCAATAGTCGCTGTTGATGGTTTTTTGCTTTACAAAATAATCATTAGTCACAAAATACCTTTTTGACTGTGATTTTGCCTTGGAACGTGTCCGTTGCGTTTAGTCCATTCAGATGCAGTGCTGGGGGTCATGTTCCATCAATTGTCACAGAATAGAATTGAAATAGAAAGATAGAAAAATTTAGATTTATGATAGGTATTTACCAGATCCAAATAATATCAGGACGTCTTTATTTTTTATCTGAGCTCACGAAGGACCTATTTTGCAGTTGACATATCGTCGGTCGAATGCCAAAGCCACGAATGTGCTTTTTTGATGTTCCCGGAAAAACGCGTTTTAAAAATTGAAGATATAAATAGATCTTTTTTCTTGTGGCACTAGGCTGAAAGAAGGAGAGGGGATAAGCAATGCTCTATTTGAACTGCTTTTTTCCCTCTTTCCAATAAACAGAATAACGTTTTTTCATTATTTTGAAAATACTTGAAGTGCGATAGGTTGAAAATCATTTGTTCATGAATTTTGACACATCATTTGAAAATGGCTTTCTTCGTGTCATGTTACTTCATTGAAACGGCGTATATTCAGAAGGATGCAAAAACAGAAACATCATTTGATTGTATTTTCATGGCTTATACTGAAAAAGTCCTTTTCAGTCCTACATTCACATGGAAAAACAGAAAATATTGTAGCATTTTCATTTTCACGGCCCATATTTTCGGATAATGGATAAGTTGGTCGCGAAAGCCTCAACCAAGTCATCAAGTTCAGTCAAATTATTACACACGGGTACCGATGTATAATATAATGGCGGATGCGCTGCCGGGATATCTAGTCATATTCTGTCTACGCTGAATATGACTGTTGAAATGTTTGAAAATATTTCGTGATTATTGAAAGCAGATATTGACGTCATAGTTCTGAGCGGATTTTCGTTTTTATTACTATGACGACGTCAAGCTTTCAAAAATATGCATTTTAGCGATCTTTGAATTAATGACTTAACATCTAGTTGAACCTAGTTTCAACGCCAATGTACAGCTAAAATTTGTTATCCGAATCAATAAGCGGATTTAGCACGAAGGACTATTTAGAATAGTTTTATAAATTTCCTTTGAATAGTCCAAGAAAGTGCTAGTTGTTAAAATCTCAAGAAAAATTTCCACCGGTACTGCCAAGTTCTACGCACATGTATTTCTAAACAAGAGTTAACAGAACTCAACGTCCGTTGGGGGCACCTACTAACTAGATGAGTTAGATGACAGGATTTTTTTTCTTGGGCGGTTAGTCGATTAATGACGAGATTTATCGAATGATTCATCCGGATTTATGCACGGTTTCTCGGTACAGAGCGACGAAAAAATGGAACATTTTATTTCGATCACCGAAATAAACCAAAGTAGACCTTACAATTATTAGATAAACAGTGCATTTCAATGAAAACCATCAACCCCAGATAATTCTGAAGCTGTCACTACAATTTACTAATTGTAACATTTCAATTGGTCATATTTTCGAGATATATTTGTCCATATTTTTGAATAATCCGCTGAAATTCATCATTTACCTATAGGTAGATGCTGAGGGGGTTAAAACCAGCAAAAAGATTGTCGCGTTCTTTCGTTTTTTCAAGAAAGTGACGCCTTCAGATTTATGTGTGGTGGATAGTTCTGATTGAAATCGTCTTTATATTAAATTGTCACATATTAGCCTTCCTTTGAGAAATATGAAGTTTGGTTAATGTCTCTTATAAATCCTATTTCATTCCAGTTCAAAGTCGACTACCAATGGTTGAGAATTTCTATAGTCATTCGAAAACTGTTACATTTAAAAAGTCATATATTTTCTGAATTCTGTTGATAACTGAACTTCATGCGTTCCATTCATTTTTGAATAATGAAATATGTTACAAATTTCTGCATTATTGAGTGATTTTTCATTTTGATATTTTTTGGGAGTTCTTCTTGAGAAGGTTACCCTTCGAAATATTGAGAAGTTCAGTAAGTATTTATCGAGGCTAAGGCCACTCATACATTATGTTGTTTCATCAATAAAAAATACGGCTTTCTTCCCATAACGTAGTTTTTATCATTAAAATCACAACAGTTGACTCTATTGAGGTATGGTTGTTGAATGTTGAATGTCAGTGTTGTCATATCAAAACATATATATGAACCCACAGGATTCCATCATTTCAAAAATGGAAGGTTTTTCTATTATACCCAGTAAAATTCCAGTTGATACTTATGAAACTAAACTACTGAGATCTTCGTTCAATTTGAGTTAGTATGTTACTCTCACTCATTTTATCTGTATACTGTTTCTATCGGCTTAGATGGAGTATGTAGTGTCAGGTGGTTCTCTACAGATCTTCAACAGTGCATCTCACTGATCCAGGACCAATTTTGGTCGTTTTATAATTGATGGCTTCTCATTGGTGTAGTTGAGTGCTGCTACCAGTGTTGGGTTCGTGTGTTTTTTCGAAGTAGGATTTGTTTTGTTATGGTGCTTATCTTGAGATCCTTCCGAATGTTTTTGTATCGAATATACCGCGGTGCTTCCGTGATTTGTAGAACAATCTTCATTTGGGCTGTTTCAAGTCTGTTCATGTGGCTCTTAGCTGTTTGTCCCCATACAATGGAAGCGTACAGTATACAATGGAGGCGTACAGTTATGAAACTAAAGGGCGAGCTAAAAGGTTTTGAATTCAATCTAATATTTTTCAACTTATGTGCCCGAAAGCTATATTTACGATCAATAGAAAGGTCGTTACGAAGTCTTCAAAATGAACCATGTGATGCTGACGACGACAAGAAATGAAGCCCACTAATATACAGGGTGAGTCTTTTGACTTTGACTTGTACATATATATTTTAATAACAAAAGTATTTCTTTTGACCTGAAGAATCTCCTTCTTCGACCTTAGGAATCTACCTTAAACAATATTTGGAATGGTCAAAGACTTACGATATCGAAATCTTCATCGACTTTGAAAATAACAGTCCATTTTCAGGTCGCTGTAGCGTCTTTCTGATCTCAGAAGAAGCTTTATCTGAAAATATTGTAGGACGTTTGAGGGTTCTAGAATCAAAGGCAGCGATCTCCTCTTTTCAGAATTCTGGATAACTAAAAAAAATCTGTTTATAGGTTCCTAGGAGAGTTCAGGATTGTTTTAATGACTTCCTTTCAATTATAAGTACTGAAAAGGCTATACTGACTCATAAAGGGTACTCCACTGTTTTTTAAAAATAATAAAAATTAATGGAGAGTATTTTTCATTTATTTTAAGATTGCAACATTTATCAATGTTGAATTCATGCGTCATTCCTGAAATGAGCTTCTCTCCCTCTGATTGGCTGTTCGTGATTTTACCGGTTTAGATGCCAACTGATACTAGAGATTGGAGGTTTTGAAACTAACCCTGAATTTTTACATTAAATTTCAATGAGAGAATTTTCAATGAGAATTTGGTTCTCATTTTTTCGATTGATGAGAGTGTTTAATAGTAAAAAACGAGCCATGAAGTAGCGAGTTTTTTAATGAATGAATGTTAGAATGAGCCTTTCGTACGAGTATCATGCATTATTTCCTCTATCTCAATGAATTTTCATCTAAATTAATGAATTGCTTTTAGCGATTTTTACTTTAAAAATTATCGATTGGCAGAACTTATTTATCTCTCATTAATTTGACACATAATAAATAAATCTGTGGCAGGAATCCAACATGTCATTGATAAATATAACCATGAAAACTGTACTAGAATGAAATATTCCCTTATGATATTGTTCTAGGAGATGTGGTATAATGAACGGATTTGACACAAAATCAGAGAATAGTAATTTCTAAAACAAGACTATATTTTCTCTATTTAAGTCAAGTCTTGAGAAATTCTATCGGAATTCAAACAAAAATTCAGATTCTACATCCTAGTGAATTTTGTATTGTATCTTGACGAAATTTGGCAGATTACGGAATTGGAATTGATTTGATTTGAAAACTGATGTGGTATTGATAACCACAAAACGGAAAATAAAACTGAAAACAATGCTGTAGTGAGTTCATTACAGCACTACTTTAGTACTGTAATAAACTCATTAGGGTAGGGAAATAAAGAAATAGTATATTCTAAAACAAGTTGCAGAATGGGCTCCAATTCCAACACGAATGCGAAATTTTCGAAAGCATGAGTAGTGGAATTGCTTTCTGCCACGAGTTTCAGACGATATTTTCTCTATTTCAGTAAAGTTTCGTGAAATACTCTCGAAATTAAGATTATATATAATAGTGACATCTGTGTTCTATCTTGGCAGTTGGTTTGACTTACGAAATTTGACAGATTGCAGAATTAGAATTGATTTGATTTGAAAATCGATAGGATCGGATGTCAGTACTGACAACCAAAAAACGGAAAATATAACTGAAACAATGCTGTAATGAATTCATTACAGCACTACTCTTGGTACACATTATCATAGTGATGAAGTACAGAATAGTATATTCTAAAAAAAGTTGCAGAATGAGCTCCTATTCCAACACGAATGCATGAGTGTTATAAGTATTAGACGATATTTTCTCTATTTCAGTAAAGTTTTGTGGAAAACTCGCGAAATTCAAATAAAAATTCAGATCAGTGACTTTTGTATTGCATCTTGGCAGTTGGTGTGACATACGAATTTTGACAGATCACGGAATTTGAATTGATTTGATTCGAAACTTGATTCGATCGGAGGTCAGTACAGACAACCGTAAAACGAAAAATATAACTGAAAACAATGCTGTAATGAGTTTCATTACAGGACTAATTTTAGTACTGTAATGAAGTCATTACGATACTGAAATAGAGAAACTATATTTCTCTATATTTAACTCAATTTGACAAAAAAGATGCTGCCTTTAGTTCTGAACTTCTTTTCGGGATGTCATAAGTTGATCGGGAAATTACAGAGTTCAATTTTTTTCCTGAACTCGTCCCTACTTATATATACAGCATTAAACAATGTAGAAAAATGCCCTGTGTGAGGTAAGCCCTGAATAGATTTGACTGGATTATACTTCGTTTGGTAGATTTGAAGTTGATATCTTATCACAATTCTAATAGGCATTCAATTAGCTGGTCTTCAGCGGAGATAACAAGTAACTTCAATGGAGAACTGAAAGGATTCGCGATCGAAGATGCTAACGAACCAGATCCAAAGAAAGATCGATGAATCGTTACATTTGGTAGGACAATCATAATTTATGTATGACTTCAGTTCTTGGGAACGAACGTTGCCCTAACCTTCAGTGACTCAACATGCATATAAAGTATGGTTTTTCCTTGTTTTTTCTGCTACACCCCTAACGGCGGGTACGGCTGTTCCCATGGCGCCAAGAAGAGACTTTCATAATATTGTAGTACTTGTGTAGGAATACACGTTGTGGGCTATTACAATGCAAATGCCACATGAAATAAATATTCAAATTGCTTGAAAATTTAAGTCTCCACTCGGCGCACCGCCCACGATAATACACCTTAGTAGGCGCTAGAGGCGCATTCGCTACTTAGAGAAAAACGACCCAAGTAATCAACTAGGTGCAATATTTCGAGACCAGAAGCAGAGTGCATCGTGATCATTATTTGTGTTATACATGGAAAGAGCGTCCTTAACTTCTACAGGGTGGTCAGATTTCGATGATTTAGTACTACATCTACTACATTAAAAGAGATAGAAAAAAGTAATTTTAATGTAATGTTCTTTTTCTTCGAGAAATATAAATTGCTGAATAGCTTTCATGCTACAGGGTGTTTTTCAACGCTATAACTTCCGCAGTACCACAACAGTTTTTCAGTATTTTCTACTGGTGCTATCGAAGTTTCAAAGCAATGAAGTATTTTTTTTTTTCACATGGAAACCATTGTGTGCTATGTAATTTTTCAATGGATGTTCATTAGAGAATTTCAAAATAGTTATTTTCCCATCAAGTGCAGAAAGTTTTACTTTTCCGTAGTACGGGAAAGATACTTTCTGCACAAGATAGGAACATTATTTTTTCGACGACCCCACATTGAAAATATATATTTTATTTCAACATACAAAACATTCCATGAAAATCCATAATACACATGAATTCTACATGTCGTCACCATGGTACTCTCATCGTTGACGTTCAATGCATAGGGACATACCATTTATTCTTAATAAAAGTGTGCGGGAAAAACCCCTGCTAATACTTTCCGCACTAGTTCTAAACTAAAATATGTACGGGAAAGTGGGTTAAAACACACGGTCGTAGAAAAATATATATTATGATATACTTCTGATTTTATTATTTTTCGAAAATTTCGAAAAATCACGTTTCGGTCAATATAATTCGAACAAGATCGCTTTGACTTCCGTGGAAACTGTGATTGAAGATAAACAAAATCTCTACTTTCAAATACTGTTCATTCTTTAATTGAGTAAAGACTCATTGAGAAACACTCTTACTGTCAGTATAATAATATATCTATACTCATGGTTTCTTATTGAATTTGGTAGCTTTCAATTGTAAAATCTCTAGTGTTATGACCTCCTCAGTTGAAAAGATATAAATCGAAATCAAAACCTTTGATTTTGTTAATCGAAAAATGCTTTCTCTACAACCTGCGTAATTACCTAATTTTCCGCACAGTTTGTGGTTCGGAAGTAAATTTTTGTTGTATTTGTATATTAGAATACTTTTACTATGAGATCAATCAATCTACTCACTTATATCTTCAGTTGGATATTTCAAATCATGCGGTTTCTTCGATGTTATAACAATTTTGGTAACGTAATTATTCGTTTAAAATAAATCATATTTTCAAAGAGAAATTGACATCCTTCATAATTCATGAATTTCTGCGTTTATTTCTTTGTCATGATCTATTCATTTCCATAGAAACCTTTTCATTAATATGCCATAACATAATCACCAAATTTATTTTTGGACAAGCCAATACGGAGTAGGAGCGATGGGCCAATCAACATCGCGCACTTACACCAACAACCTTCTACTGCCATTAACCGGGATATGAGAACCCCCGAATCGAACCTTACATCACTCTTGGAAATTCAACGGTCGAGTTACAACCTCAGACCAAGAATTCTCTGAAGATGCCTAACGCAGTTGTGAGCGAAACGTCAGGTGAAATAATTCCTAATAGACCACGGCCAATAAGCCCGGAACACTCTCTCAATGTCAGTATATCTGGTCGTGAAAGCTTTAAACTATAAATTTATTTGAAGTAGGTATTCTATTGAATTGATTGTTAAAAAATCATTCATATACAAGATAGAAGTGCATTCATTACATAAGCTACCAGAAGATATTTGAAAAACAGCAAATAAGTCTTCAGTTGAATATTTTAAATTATGTATTTTCATCCATCATTAGGTGAACTTTTCTTAGAAAAGTGTCAGATTTTCAAAGCCAACTTCAGACTCGTATTGTATACAGCAACTGGCGATAGTCTAGAATAGTAGGATGTTCTAACAAGCAATATCTCAGAATAGGTGTACGCTGAAACACTTCAACTGATTTTCAATTTTCTCTATTTTTCAGCGATAAATTTCTCTTCAACCTATTTTGTATTTCAAATATAAATAAATGTCATAATAATGCCTAAAATATACATAAAATGTGACTACCATACCCGTATGTTATGCTATTATTAGAAAAATGAATTGACAGATCGGTTCATTTCTGAATAAGTTTTGTTTGACATCGAAAAACGACAAAAGAAGCAAAATGATATCTTTGAAGCAACAGAGGAAGTTTTCGATACTAGTTCGACTTCGAAAACAAAGAAACTATTACTCTGGATTTTTCTGGAGAGAACTCAATAAATGGTACTTCTTATAAGGTTTGGATTTTCACAGACGAACAAGAAAAAACAGTAGGATCATACAAAAAAAGATCTTGCAGCAAGATAAGTAGGTACAAATACACATTTTAGGGGCAGTCAACAGACATGTAAATTATAATTAATGAATAGAATTAATAAAAGAGGAAATGATACTCGAGGAGAAAGCAGTTGAGAGAATTCACAATAATTTTTTTCTCGCACTCTTTCTTCTATGAGAAACAAAAAAAATATATTTTCAAATAATTTTAGTCTAAAATCGTCTCAAATTATAAGGAATTTGAAGCAATCAATGGGTCTATTCAGAATTCTGTTCGGCAGATAAATAAAAAGAGAAGGTGAGGATGAATTCTTCGAATTGCCTGTTTATCCTCAACTCATAAAATATAAAAACGCTAAGGAAGTAAAATTAAAATCGTGAGTACGGCAATGCATATTCAAAATGAAGTGTTGTTTTTGTCAAGGACTAATTATTCTCTAAGGGTTGCTCTTTTTTATTTGAAGAAGTCCTCCTTCAGAAGAAATTATTTGTCCCCCTCTAAAAATTTATTCAGTTCGGGTCCAGAGGAGCGATGAATTGAATTAACGGGACATCTTCGGGAACAGCACTTCAAACCGCAATGTTCATCAAACACACTGCAGTTATATCAATTTCAATCAATTTCCCTCATCAATCCGTGCATGAAAAAACACGATTCTTCCACCTTCAATTTGTACCGATGTACAGGGTGATTGTTCATATATAACTCAATAGCTATCTCAGTTAATATTGGTAGCACGAAAACGTTTGAATGGGCAAATTTGAAGTATTCAGAATTCAGTTCTAAGAAATTCATAAAGGCATCGTAAACCTAAAAATTTGTTGTGAACTATTGTCGAAACTATTGTTTTTTAACTGGTACACCCTGTATTTTATTTTTCTAATCGGTAGAGCTCTCTCTTCTGATTTCAAGTATATATACTTTATTCAGGTTAATTTCGGTAGTTTTTGAAAAATGTAGGTTTATTCGTCTAAATCTGAGGCAGTTGTGTAACGCCACTCGAGAATGAATTGATTTCTTTTTATCGAAATTCTATTCTATGGCCTTCTTAATCTCTAGTCCTTTCTTGACCTCCTTAGACACTTTCTTATGGGGCTATTTGAAATATAAAGTATATATGGCCCCTCCGCAAAATATTAAAGAGATTAAATTCACAACAGAGGAATAAATAATTGAAAGCCTCAATATATTTCATAAATGGTAAGGAAAATCCTTAAAAACTAAATAAAAGATATCGACTGTGTGTAGAAGTAAATGGGGATCATTTGATTTAACTTTTAGTTAATGAATGAATAAAATAAATATCATTCGTTTTATTATCCACGGTTCCTTTGATATAAAGAAATCGCATCGTTGTCGTGTGGCATTCCACAGCTGCCTTAGATCCAGAAGAAAATATCTATATTTTTCAGAAACTGCCGAAATTAACCTCGATGAAGTATATTTATTTGAAATCAGAAGAACCTATTTGCAAAAAAATACAGGGTGCACCCCTTAAAACACAAAAATTCACAACAAATTTTCAGGTTTACGAGGACTTAATGAATTTCTTAGTACTGAATTCTGAATGCCCATAACAAATACTTCATTGGAACATTTTTGTACGACCAATATTAACTGAGATTGAGTAAGATGTAAATAATCACCTTGTACCTATACATATTCGAAGAGAATGTTGAAGCTTAACATTTGAAGTGGGAATTTCAGTCACAGTTTAGAAATCCAAACCGTACTTATAAGATTATTTAGGAGTCCAGATAAAAGCATTTACATTTTGAAAATCACAGAAATAGATCTTTTTTTTATAAAAATTTCTTTTCTTTTGGTATTTTCAAGTGTGATGTGCACGTTTCTGCATATTTGTGATCATATATGATACAATAAAACAGCTAATGACCAAGCAGCAGATCAACCATGATAAATCACAAAAACATAATGAGAAATAGATGAAGTTTATCAAACACAAAGCAGATATTTTAATTCCTATCAATTTCCGCCATTCAATCCTCTCATAACGAAACCATCAATACTTGCATGAAAAAAAAAACGATTTTTCCACTTTGAAACTGTCATCGAAATATTCCCAATATTCTCGCAGAAATCTATTGAACAGTACAATTCGTAACATGTGTAAATCTGCAGGTATTATTCAAATCCTGTTCTTCTCAAATATTTTTCTCTGCAAATTAGAATTAATTCTTTCTTTTTTTTTCAGTGTGCCAAAAAATTCCCGATATTAATAGAAAACCTAAAACACCAGCCCAGATGGTAAGTAAAAGTATTTTTTGTTCAATTATCCAGGTTCACTTATTCTATTGACCTATTGCTTCCTGAAATAAACATGATTTATATCTTCATTCAACATCGTTTTCATGTTTACATTTCAATCAGTCGTATAATTTCGGAGTTATATCTTCGAAACATGGAAATATAATTCGAAAATATGCAAATGAGGATGAGAAAGAACCACTGACGCTTTAAAACCAGATTAAGCGGAGATTCCACTGATGCGTCTGGAACCCGACAAAGCTAAACGTGGGTGTTCGGTACCATGTAAGGGATTCAATTCATGCGTTTCCGAGAACCGACCTGCTGGTAGGCTTGGGAAAATCGATCTCAAATGGACTTATTAAAGTCGCCTCCTGAACTTGAAATGAAATATGTTAAGTCTGTTGAAATTCCGAAATGAATCCAGCGTTACGGGAATGGCATTAATTTCTTCGAAACGTCCGTTGATTTGAAAGATTTCTTGCTTCAAATGTAGCACTCGTTGGGAACCAAGTCAATATTGTTTTGTATAAATTCGTTCACAATTGGTAGGAAAATAGAAGAAATGAACACCTTGGTGCATTAGAAAGGGATAACACACTTAAAAATTCAAATGACTCTAGGTTTTAAGCTACTAGAACGATTAATAGAATACCATCTTTACTTGAAATGATATATATATATATATATATATATACCGTCATTTGGGGTGAGATTGATAACCTGGGGTGAGATTTCATAAATTCAAATCTACCGCTCAAACCAAAAGGTAGTTTCGATATTGGCCCATGAGCTCATATAGAGAAATCATGACCGAAAAACATATGTACGTCTCGAATCGATATCACGTTCTATCACATCTATTTATTTATGTTCCGGGTTGCTATATTCTGAGATTCAGTTCTTTGGAATAAAACATTGTGAGGTTATATTCAGATTTATCCGTTGGGGTTATATTGATCGTGCTTGTGGGGCAAGATTAATCTATAAATTTTCAGATCATTCTCGCCATCCAACGAATGAACAAGCTTCTAGCACGGATTTCACGGCCTCACTGAGCACCTTAATATATTTTATAGCAAATAAATCATGCTAAGACATTACCAGATAAATTTGGGTGCACGTAAGATATGCAGACTATGATCCGGCGTCGTTAGGGGCAGATCTACTCGAAAGAACTGACCATTGATGGTCAATGAGTTCCAAATATCATCCGGCACACTAAGAAACAAATTTGGTCTTCCGTTTTTTTCGGGCATTTCGGCCGTCGTCCAAGATCCAGTCAACTGACAAAGCAGCTCAATTCAGCGAGAAAATCTCAAACAGACACTCAAACTGGCGAAATGTCGTGAATGAATCTACGACGACGGCCCAAATGCTCGAAAAAACAGTTGACATTGAACGATGGCCGCGAAAGCCTTAACCAATTCACAAATTAAGTCCGAAAAAAGCAGGATCAGATTGATTCGTTTGTATGTTATTCCTTGCTTATACTATGCATTCAATTTTGTGTGATCAAACACACCCCACTCGGAGTATCAGCTTGTTCACGATCTTTTAACGTCTTCTAAGTGCCATTAATTTTTTTTTGTAATTTCTGATCATTGCACATTGTTCCTGATAATGATATCTATCGTTTCAACATTTTGTAAAGAAATATTTAGTTTGCGTTACCAGAAGTAACTCGAAAAACTCTCTTCCATGATCAATCTCGACGGTACATACTATAGAAAAAGTGATGTTAAAATTTGGATTTTTGCCAAATTTGTCCTTACATTTTTTCACACATGTCATATTTAACGTCATTTGACCCGTAAAATTGATAGCGTCGTATCTCTTATTTAACAATTTTTCGTTTTTCTATCGAGAACATTTTGTCTTAGCTACTGGTCAAATTAAAATCTCTTCTCTATCTCAGTATCGTAATGAGTTCATTACAGTTCTAAAAGTTGTGCTGTGATGAACTCATTACAGCACTGCTTGCAGTTGTACCTATTTTTCATTAAGTGGTTGTCAATACTGACCTCTGATCTTATCAATTTTCAAATCGAATTCCGTAAGTCCCATCAACTGCCAAGATACAATACAAAAGTCCCTAGGATGTAGAATCTTAATTTTTATTTAAATTGCGAGAGTATTTCACACAACGCAACTGGAATAAAGAAAATATCGTCTAATACTTGTAGCAGAAGGCAATTCCAAAACTCATACTTTCGAAAACTCATTCCTTCGTTCGCATTCGTGTTGGAATAATAGCCCGTTCTGCAGTATTTTCACATCGAGTAAAAAAATGTGTCAATTTTTTTTCAACTGAGTTCCCTGTAGAGCATTTAAAAAATTTTTCAGAGATAAAAAAGCCAAAATTCGAAGAAACTTTTAAAAAATTTAAATTTCATGTTTTATTCTGAAGCGTTCAGGAACCCATGGTAATGTGGCTTTCATTCTTGATATCATCCAATGAATCATCTCTTCTCGTTTTAAAAGGCAGTTTATGAAAACTCGTGATGATCAATATAATGAACAAATTTTATTTCCATTAGACTATATGCAAACAAAAAATAAGAAAGTTGGATTTGAATGTACTCTGATACCCTCTAATTTCGTTATATCTTCGAGAAATTGGGGTGATATTAATTGAGGCAATTGAGAGAGCTTTACGAGAAAATCTCCGATATACATTTGAAGAAAAACCATAACATAAAACACAGTTCTTAGAAATCTGAAATATTATTTGAATAATTAATAATATTCATTTTAAAACATAATGCCCAGTAGTTTCGATGACACAGTATTGATAGAAGCATCGAGGTAGAATACTATATTATTCTATCTCGACAGATAGAAGTAATCAATCTATTGAACTCTGTCACTCTTGAATATTATTCTCGAAGTCTTAAGTTACCAATTCGCCCTTTTGTGTAGGTGTGGGTGTGAAAGAATTCTGAAAACATTTAAGTTATTTATTTGTGATATTGAACATAGAAAAATCATTCTGTCCGTCTTTTATTTTCGGTCGAACGTTGAAAATCGTCAAAAAAAAAACAAAACGGGCTTTGAAATTTTCACAGTTCACGCTTTGGATTTTATGGAATCGAATTATTGAATAAGATCCGTCCTTCCATCGGTCGTTCAGAGATTTTATCTGAATATACAGAGTGAGTTTTTCACAATATATTTCAAATGTATAGAATTTTGATATCAAAATATCAATAATTGATTGTGAATAATTTTGAAAACTTATGAAAGGGGATACCTTTGTGGAAGAATTGTTGGGTAAATGGAAATATTTTCCGAACCAAGTTACCTCAAAGCATGGTGGGTGTGTTTTCAACATTGAAGTATGGGTGGCCACAGTCTTAGGATGCCTACCTCGGAAAGAGTTGAAGTCTATGTTATGTATTTCGGATTCTCAGAGCTGGTTTCTCATTTTATTTTTATCGAAAATTGACTGTGACATTTCAATTATAACTAAGAGCTGTCAATGATGATTTTCGTGATTATCGATTAAATATTCATACAGTCTCTATATCGTAATCTACGCCAAAATTTAACGGAGAACTTACAGAAGATAGTATCATGAAATACATATTCAGGTATTGTTGGGAATGACGAGAATATATAAAATTCAACATTGCTTGTTCTAGCTCTTCATACTTAATAGTAAATTTGATGAACTTAAATTTGCGTTTATAGAGATTGCTTTGCTTGTACAGATGTATCTGGTCATTTATTGCCAGACTAGCTGCTGGCCCGGCGAACTTTGTTTCGCCTCAGAGATTCATAAAGTTGTATCAACAAAACTGGTACTTTTTCAAGTAGGAGGTAAATAAGACAAAATTTAAGTACATTGAAATAGGTAGGTATGTACATTGTTATTTACATGAATAGACTTCACTTTATTTAAGCGGTACCTTATTATTATTTAAAAATTGTCTCATTGTTGTACCTCATGATGAACCACATTTTCAGTTTTTTCGTCATAAAATTTTCTGTAGTGTTCGGAAGAAAGAAAGGTGTGATAACACATGGACTCAGAAGCGTTAATATTATTATTAAATGTAGTTCACCGTATTTATATCAAATATAATACTTACACGAAAACGCTATGAACCTCAGCGACATCTACTGGCGTTATGCACTCAGTGAATCCGCGGTTTTCTGGATAGGCAACGAAAAAATACCCATTGTAAGGGAGGTTTGCAACTTGGGACTCTGGATGGATAACACTTTTCGATACCGCGTGCACATCGGAAAATGTACACAAAAATCGATCTATGGTCTCCGCCTTCTGTACCCCCATAGGAAGTCTTCACCACTGGCGCTAAAAAAGAAACCTATGTAATGCAATAGCTTTGTCTCCGTATAATTACTGTTCCCAGGTGTTTTTTTCCGGTCTGGACCGTGAGACAGTCTATAAAGTTCAAAATTCATGTCTCAGATTCATTTACAGCATTAGAAAGTTTGAACACATAAGTCACAAACTCAAAGACGCTAATTGGCTGAATATGGGAAATAGATTTGAAATGGCTGCTCTCGTTTTGTACCATCGTATTATTAATGAAAAAAAAACCTCCATATCTCTATAGGAAAATTACGTTTCGCTCAGATGTTCATAATTTGAATACAAGAGGTAGGGGACTTATTTCCCCTCCACCCCGTAGGCTGATTTTTTTATGAGAGATCGTTCACTTACTCTATTTATAAGTACTACAATCCTTATGTTCACTATGCACCTTCATCGCTCGCCTCATTCAAAAGATATGTTTTCCGAAAGTTGTTCGGCGGACAGGTGGCGCCGGCAGCTTTTTAAATAAACTTGGTTGTGTTGTTGTTGATGTTCTGTATTACACTTTATTTTCGAGGAATTGGTATATTTTCTGTATAACTCTTTTTTAGTATTTCATAAGACACATTGTTTTTCTGGTTTACTTCATTTGTCTTCACAGGGTTTGAGTGGTAGAACAGGGGGTGAATAACCCATCTGAACTCCACCCTGAGATTGAATTTGTGAAAATTTGTTTTGTATTTTCTGTAACTGAATTGTAATGACCAAATTCAATAAAGGCCTATTATTATTATTATTATTATTATTATTCGCAAGAAGGAAAATAATTTCCTACTTTTTTTTCCATTTCATCAAATTTTTCATTGTTTTAATATATTTTATGTTAACCCCACCGTAGAAGAATCCAACAAAAAAACTTTCATAACAAACAGTTCATCCAATCTTGAGTTATAAATGGTGTAACCAACAATATGGGCCGACTGAGTTATATATATCAAGAAGATATGAGATGGGACCAAGTAAAGGATCACTTCTTCGCCGTGTTGGTAACTTATGAAGAATTGACAGTTGATGTCTTGGGCTGTTTGGTGCTTGCCATATAACTATTTCAGTATGAATGTTGAACCAAGCGAATCGATGAAAATCGTTGACATTCTATTCTTGTTTTACGTCAATTAATGCAATAACTCTGATTTCATGATGATTAAATTCATGTACTACCAATTGTTGAATATGTAAAAAATGTTCAATTTCAGACATGATTGACGCGAAATTTCTTATTGGTTTTCAGGAGTTGAATCTCAATTAAAAAAAATATGGGTTTCTGCTTGTAATGTAAATCTCGAATCATAATTCGACATTTTTCAAATTCTCCTGAAACAATTTCAGGAAATTGTAAATCGTAACTTCATTAATAATAATTTCTCAAAGTTCCCTACTTCTAACATCAAAGAGCGAGGTGCTATAATAATCTTTGGAATCTACTTGAAAACATAAATTTGTCGCAACGCGGAAATATCTCTAGAAAGTGTCAAAAAAGTAATGATTGGTTGAGCATGACATGACATCGAAAATCATGAGATTGATACCTCCGTTGAAACTGGATATGACTGAAACTGAAATATTATTTCTCTAATTATGTGTCAAATTTCATTCTTACATTGTTTTCAGTAATATTTATTCATGGCATGTTGGCGTCCTGTCACGGATTTATTCAACATCTGTAAAATTTTATGAGATAGAAAACAGTTCTGCCAATCAATATTTTTTGATGCAAAAATCACTTAACGATATTTCGGCAATATTTTATTAATTTCGATAAAAATTCAGTGAATTAGAGAAAATAATGGATGATACTCGTACAGAAAGCTCATTCTAACACTCGATTTTGAAATCGTGCTTTCTGCACTTCCATCATGAATAACTATTAAGATACCAGATAACACACTGAAAATGAATGAAAATATGTTTCGCAATTATCTGTATAATTTTGGGCCCATAATTCTTCGAAATTGTCTCATAGTCATTTTACTTATCTTCATACATATTCAACTTGATGAATTAATGTCACGATTCATTTCATATTTATATTAACAGAACACGTCTACTTATATCTAATCTCAGAAATGACTTCATAAGTGTCAATTAAGCAATTATTCTTCTTGATACTGCTTAATAGTGCCAGATGCAAAACATAATTTTGTGGAATCCTCTTGTTATTAGCGTGAATATTATTCGCAAGAATTGAACTAGGGTAGCGTGGCGCACGACAGTAGCGGCTGTATTTTCAAACGATTATTTTCAAACATATTCGAAATTCGTTTTTTTTACTTTTTGCGTGTACTGTGCTGTGGTAAATTCGTGATATCAATGGTTGAAAGATATCAAATATTTTGCTAAATACATATATCCCGCTGCATAATGAAAACGTTGCATTCTGGTTCTTCTCATTCGTTGTCATTGTTCATTCATCATAATTGTTCGTGTGATTTTTTTGTCTTTGTTTGTTTTTTCTGGTTGTTTTCCTTCTGATGATTATTTTACGTAAAATTGCGGATCTTATTTTAATTTGGAGTTAAATGAGCAGAGTTCTGTATGTGGAACTCTGGATTTCGCTCCATATGAAATGATATATTGAAATTGTAAGTTGAGTTTATTTTGTTCAATAAAGTTGTTATTATTATTATTACTATCATTATTATACTGAGTGAAGTACCGGTATGAAACGATTCAATGATATTTTTTCGTCCATGCGTATTAAATTCTCAGAAAACACTGTAAAAATATTGGTTGGAAGGGGCTTTCAACTTCACAACTATGAAGACCATAATGAAAAAATTCCATGAATTTTCGAACAGTCGAATACACTTAACAATTGGACGTCCCAAAAATGGCCGTTCCAACGTGAATACAAATTTTCTCACTCAAGAAAAAGTAACGTCCATTTTCAATTACCGAAACAATCGATACATACATAGATACTGCTTATGATATAGGAGTACAAATGGAATGTTTCAATGCTCAGTATCTATCTCTCGACCATTATCCCAAGAAGTGGAGAACTATACACTATTACCTTGATAACTGTCTTAATCGCCAAAATTTAAAATTTCCTTGTTTCGAATGCTGCAAACCCACATCTTTTCATAGAGAAATAAGTGCATCCATAATATGACACTGTTTCGTGTTGATTTAGAGCTGAAGGCGTCACTGAATTATAGTTTTTAATATTGCACTTCTGAAACAGTGATTGTTTTTGAATCTCAATATCGCCACATTATAACAAATTTCTTTCTGGTGGATTGGGATAATTTTAATATGGCCAACTTATGGTTCGAACAAGTCAGATTTAATGCAATGCAATACTTATTCACTATGATTTCCTTGTCCTATTCAGAATAGGCCCCTTGGATGGTATGATTTAACAGCCTTTTATTTTCATGAAATGTTTTCTTGTGAAGTCAATAGCATCAGTGCAATATTAAAAGAAATCAAACACTTTTTTTGAAACATAGAAGAATTCAAAATAGTAATCATCGAAATGAATACCATTTTCAATTCCCAGGCTCAGAGATCTTTTATCATGAGGTTGGAGAAATGATATTAGATTTTGTCACTGAGATGAGAGATATACCGGTTTCGGCCTTGTTGGGCCTCATCAGTATCCCGCACATCTCAGGACAAAATCTTCATAAAAAACTTCAGAATTTATAGCAATTGGTTGTGAAGTAATGAGTAAAATATTCCAAAGTACAAAGGTGGTGACATCCAATTGCGTTTCACATCTCCAATCAAATGGAGAATCACTGAATGAAAGAGGAAGTACAGATTTCTTTTTTTGCATTTGATTGGATGTCACCACCTTTGTACTTTGGAATATTTTACTCATTACTTCACAACCAATTGCTATAAATTCTGAAGTTTTTTATGAAGATTTTGTCCTGAGATGTGCGGGATACTGATGAGGCCCAACAAGGCCGAAACCGGTATATCTCTCATCTCAGTGACAAAATCTAATATCATTTCTCCAACCTCATGATAAAAGATCTCTGAGCCTGGGAATTGAAAATGGTATTCATTTCGATGATTACTATTTTGAATTCTTCTATGTTTCAAAAATGTTCTCGATGTGCCTTCGTAAATTCAAAGAATTTTCTTTTTCTTAAATCAAACACTGTAGAAACTCAGTTAACTCACCTACAGCATTTGAAAGGGGCATAAAAAAATGCTGCCAACAGAAAGCGTATGTGCCAGCATGCTGTGAAGACAATTTTCTCGATGTTGAAATTTGTTCCTTATTAGTAGCTGAAAAAGTAATATTTCAGCTTAAAATATACAGTCATTTCGAACTCCCCAGAAAAATTCAGAATATGTTTCGGTTTATGTGGTCTCCATTTCATTTTGTCAAAATGAAAGTTTTGAAATATTTTGACGACTCACGGTCAATATTACCCAGAATTATTGCAACGTTTGAAGCACGAGGGTGCAAATTAAACGACCTCATTTGGGGAAGAAAAAATTTTTATTTCATAAATATAACGCACCAGCGCATTTGTCGATTGTTGACATGTCCAAAATCCACGAATTGAAGTTTGAATTGCCGCTGCATTCTCCCTTTTCTCCAGACTTGTCCCCAGTGACTACTACCTGTTTCCTAAAAAAGCTTGGAATCGGAGTTGTTAATCAGTATTTTGAGGGGCTTGATGAATCTACGTTTAAGACCGGTAATAATTAGAACAACGTTATGAGGAATGTTCCAATGTTGATGGAGATTATGTTGAAAAATAAAGCAAAATATATTTTTTCAAAACATCGTTTTTCTTGGTCAGGCCAGAAACTTTTCACCCCACCCTCGTACTTCATGTAGATCTTGAGATCGTGGACTGTGTGAAAATCAATCAATGTAGCGCTTGATTCATACTCAATTGATGATCTTATCTAAAGAACTGAATATCATTCGACAGACCATTCGCTTTCTTGCTGAAATTCAATTTCAAAGTTGTATTTCTCATGATGTTTTCTGTGCACCTTCGCAACTGTAACCCATTCCGGAACGAATTAGAACTAAATAGCGGACCAGATCGAAAGAAAAAACTATTCACAATAAATTCCCTACACCTCTTAGCACAATAATGGATAACGAAAAGTTACGCCATCGCCTTGGGTGAGGCAAGTTAAGAGAGAACCTGTTACCGAATAACGTTTTGTGTGTTCACCGAAGATCCCGGTGTTTTGTTTGCTACCTGATTATTAGCATTTATCTGACGAGCCATCTGATCGATTTTTTTCGTCTTATGATCTCCTTTTCATAATATATTTAATTATATCGATAGTGAATTATAACGGCCAGACATCGAAACTGGACATGGTGTATCTTGGGAATTTCATTGAGGAATTCCGATTCTATTTTGAAATTAGGTCAGAGATTGATCCTCTTAAAATCGTTTCAGTACAATGAAGTTTTTCCGATCATAGCTTTTTTTGATTAACTTCAAAGAGCAGCACCTTAGGATACATGCTATTATATACTTTGAAATGTTTCATTCAATTATTGGATAAGGCCTAAATGCAAAAGGCATTCATGGAAAACAATACGAAACAATTTCTGAATACTTATTCCCTTTCCAATCTCGAAAGTACGAACTGTCTTTCTGAGAATGAGAAATTTCAGGAATTTTTTTCGTCGAAACTGAATTTTGTAGTTCATTTTATGATGAACCGTAAAAATATTTGTAGTTCTGACAATATATCTGAAAAGGCTACTTTCCCACGAACAGAGCTCGGAACGGATAAGGAAAGAATAGTACTGAGATGAACTCATCGTCTCTGAACATTAAAACAATGACACTCAGCTCACGATAAGAAAATTGCAATTTTATGGCGGTTTAACCGCGAAACTGGGCACTTTATCATAAAGGAGTATAAGTAGGCCATGTCTTACGATGCGAGCTGCATCTAAACCATATTCAGAACACATTAACTATAATAATATGCATTATGGCTATCCGAATTAATGTATTTGATTGGAGAATTTCCATTCATTGAGAATTGATGGAGTGTTTAAGCATGTGGTAATATCGAAGAAGTAATATATCCGAATGAAATGAAATGGAACAATAGAACATTCATGGTAGCAGTAATATAACACGTGAGGATTGTTGAACCAGAAGAATAGAGAAGAAGCGAGTACACATAAAATATTTATGTACGTGTACTATACGTACTATACGTAGGTGTAAAAATCAACAATTTCATCTATAGAAGGAATAATCAAACGTAAAATATCTATTTCGAATAAAATAGTCCACTATGATTTGTTTTAAAACCTTGTTATTTAACAGCTTGATATTCATGAGAACATTATAAATTGCAATTAATTAATTATAATTGCATTCATTAATATCCTGATATGGAGGGAATAATTTATACTTGGAATGTATTGTGAAATTTAGTGCTGAATGATATTCCTTCCTTATTGTGGAAACTATTTAACAATCATTTTTCTAAGTGTGAAATGAGCTTCTCAGAATGAACTCAAGAGGTAGAGAGGGCAATTAATATATTCTTATTTCTCAAATAAAGGTTTCAGATCAAATTATCTCATGCATGATGGGAATAAATATAATTATTCTATAAATTAAACTATCATAAACATCCATGACAGACCGAGTGACAAACTAATTATAAAATGTATCTTTCATCATATTTATTAGATATATAAATGAAACGAGCTTGTTACTCTCTTGCAATCGAATTGTTCGACCTCAATGAGATACCAGGTGTTATCCCAAAAATTCAATAATATCGTCTGACAAAATTTGATGGATCTAATAAGTATAGGTTCTATCACCGGAATACACTAGGTTTTCCGTTAATATAAAATGTTCTTCACTAGCAAGAGATAAGATTTATTAGATCATTCAAATTCATAGATGGGACCGCAATTGATTTGTCATCAGAAAATATAAACGGAATTTAAGGATCCATGGAAGCAGCGATCCCAAAACCGAGCACTGAGGTGAGGTGTCCAAAATTCATGTCATATTTTAAAACAACCCTAGTTGAAAGTTTAAAAGGGTTTACAGTCCACTGCGACCTTATGGTCCATTGTGCCCCCTGACAAATCTTTACAGCTCGCCTTTCAGTCCCAGAGATCTTATGAAATCCAATATCTCGGAAGCCTTCAGTGAGGCTAATTCCTCACTCCTATATAGGTCTTTTGACCAAAGCATTGTTTCCTTTGGCTTACAATGCAAAAGCATTCTGTGACTAGGTGAATAGGAGTTTCTTCCTCATTCCCACAGAGTCTACACTCGTCAGTGTCCGATACGCCCATTCTCAGCAAGTGCTTTCTGAGGCGACAATGCCCTGTAAGAAAACCAGTGAGAAGGTGTAGTTGGTTCCTACTGAGATCTAAATATTTTTTGAATGTTGCAGTTTCAAAATTCCGAAGGAAATTTTTGAAGTTATCCAAACCTGGGAGATTCTACCAGTTTTCTCCTTCTCCAGAAACTCCTTCTTATATGTACATTTTCCTATACCACAGAAAGGTTTTGGACCAGGGAGTGGTTTCCGAGCACCCTCCCTGGCAAGTTTATTGGCCTCTTCATTACCTGTGATAACCGAATGACCAGGAACCCAGATCAAAGAGACCTTATTTTTCTTGCCTATCTCATTTAGTAACCCTAATGAAATAGATCGAATTTTTAATTAACAACGACATAATCGATTGAAGATTAATACCACAAATACCGATATTGTGAAATTCATTCTATAAGGACTTGAATTTTGTGACAGAGTGGTGCCGGAGACAAATCAAAGAAAATACCCGGCACTAACAGTCCTTCATCAAATTTTTTTCTGAAGATAAATAATCAACTTCGGAAAACTCTTATGTATATTCGGGTTGATATTCCCTCCCCGAACTCATGTGACAGTAATCTACTTCAAAGACGCGTCAGACGGGAGTACCTACAACAGGAGATATTTTGGAATTGGCAAGTCTCGTACTAGTGCAGGTGGTACCACCCGAAATAATTTTAATAATGCTATGAAAGAAGAAGAAGTGCACTTGTCAATTCGTAAATGAAAACAAGACATATTGTTGTGTCTCAAATTTTTGCATCGAGAATCTTATCTCATTAAAAAAAATCACACAATTTGCTCCCGGCAAATCAGATTCATTGGTCGGCGTTGTGAGGTGCTATAGCACCCGGGATCACCTGACTTGAATCCTTTGGATAATTTTGTATGGAGGCATTTTGAACAACAAGTGTACGATGTAGTGTTGTGGAAATCAATAATCAAGAAAAATTAATGAAAGGAATTATTGATGCTGTCGAATCTACACATAATTAGCAAAACATGCAATAACTATACGATTCCCATATTCATCCTTGCCAAGCCTGTATCGATGCCAATGGTGGTATCTTTGAATATTTGATTTTATTACTTACTCTATTTTTATTATGTATTAAAAATGAAAATTCATGGCATGCAGATACTTTAGAGTTTAATAACTCGGGTTTCGTCAGGCTGTCACCTGTCGAAATGTCACCTTTGATTAGTGGAACGATCATGTGAATCAGGTCTGCAAAATACTCAATAAAATGTTTTACATTACCAGGGTATTGTCCCTATTGTAAAAATTGTACCATATCCGATCGAGGAATTCATTCGCTTTTCAAACGTTTGTTGAAAGGTTATTCGGGATGTTTCCATTATCTGTGTGGTTGGTTGTTAATACCGACATGTCGATAAGCTTTCGCCTGCCGTCTTCAGGGTATTGTTGTTGGTCCTGAAAAGGACCGGTGTTTGTCAAACTTGGTCTGTCTGG
Source organism: Hippodamia convergens (assembly GCA_038502775.1). NCBI lineage: Eukaryota > Metazoa > Arthropoda > Insecta > Coleoptera > Coccinellidae > Hippodamia > Hippodamia convergens. The sequence continues at coordinate 32,159,978 of CM076609.1, forward strand.
ACTTGTGCGCTGCATATTGTGTTTCAATTTTGCAATTACAGTGTCGAACGTGAATTATTATATAATTTAAGTTATATATTGAGTATAATTTTTGTGGTAGAGGTAACCTTAACTCCATCTACCTGTACCAATGTTATGAGCAGATGGTTAGGTTAGGTCACTTCTGGTTCTATTTTTTACTATTAATTGCTTTCTTGGGCCGGTAACCTCCTCCCCAATTCAGATCTTGACAGTATTGACACCCAGACAATCTTTATTTTCAGGTAGAGCGTACAGATTGGGTAAGGAGTTATAGCCATGAAGGCTGCTTCTTTCAATCTGATGTTGTGGTTCTCATTCCATGCATGTTGGGCTAGTTTCGATTTCTCTTTTTCTCCCAGTTGAGCTAATTTTTGGTGCTCTTTGATTCTAACTATTATAGGATCTGCCGCACTATATATACAATCTTTAGTGTTTTGATTTTCATTGTCAGTTTCATTGTCGTGAGTTTTTCCCTGACGATATCCTTGGTCGTGAATGCTGTTCTCACATTGTAACTATTACCAATCTTCACAATTTTCTCCAATAGTCATTTCACATATGATATGATCGAGGTTATCGTTTCGGTAGGTTGTTGGTGCTTTTTTCCGCTTCTCTCGGTGCCTTGGCGATTTGGAGTATGTTTTTGGGGTAGCAGTTTCTCTTGAGAGTGTCTGTTATGTTGTTGGACTCTCCATTACGGTAATCTGATTAGAGCATGTCTTAGTTGCTCTGTCGCATTATCTCTTGAATGCTTTCCTTGAAAATTTCGTGCCAACAACATTGGATTTTCCTTATTTGGTCATTGTGATTCCATATGAAGTGGATATATTCACCCTCGTTTGTTGAATTTATTGTATTTTTGATTTTTTTTTCTTAATTTTTATACACTGGTTATGAGAATGAAATTCATGTTTGAGTTTCCATTTTTGAAATCTAAGGACATATAAATGATAGTTGAAGGCCCATACACCCCCCTTGACCCCATTCCCATTGAATTCTGATAATTACGAGGAGATAAATCACTATGCATTTTCTAGCTGAAGAATATATATGTTGGAATTTCATGGATTTCTCAGAACTCATTAACCTAGAATGGTGCCGCTGAGATGAAATGTGCAAGATTCCGAACGAATTTTCTGGCAATGTACAGGGTGATTCACTTATCTTGGTAACCCCAATTTTCTCGAAAACGTCCGAATATTTTTTCATTCTGTGAATGGCGTTTTGAACAGGTCAATGTCGACTTGAGATGCGCATAAAAATCTGCGGGATAACAAAAGACGCCAGGCGTCGCGGCGCTATCAAAAATTTTTTCTCCAGGGACATACCTTTTTTATCATGGCATTCGAAAGATAATTTCATTCTGAATTTTTTTTTCGAATACAATTTTTATCCATTTTTAACCGTCTGTGAACTGCAGCGTGTTTTATGTTGATTCTATTCCATTTATTTTTTTCTATATTTTCGTAGTATCCCTTTATTTGGAGACATAGATGTGATTTTGTGATTTGAATTCAATAAGGCTAGGTTTCTAGTCAAAGTGTCCCTTCAAATAAGATGAAATAGGTAGCTACAACAAGATGGGGCTTCATGCCACAACGCTGCAATTGTCAAGAGATATTTAGATCAAGAATTCGAAAATAAATGGATTGAAACCAATGGACCCATCAGATATCGCCAAACCTAACGCTCATGGATTACTTTCGGAGGGGTCCCCTTAATTATATGGTATACCAAACTGATTCTAATAACATGGACTATTTGAAAATGAAGATAAGAAACGCATGTGCCCAAGTAGACCCTTATATTTTGACCAAGGTAACTTATAATGAAAAAGGGGAATGATATAACTTATGTATGGATCATAATGGCTGGTATAAAGAACATATGATTCGAAATGTTTCGTTTGTTATTAAATAAAATGTTTATTAATATAAGATATAATATTTAATGAATAAAATAATAAAAAAATAGTTTGTTACAGAGCCTTCGTCATTTTACGAAACAAAATCAAATCAAATCTATGATCCATACACAAGTTAAATCATCTCCCAATTTCATTATAAGTCACTTTGGTCAAAATATAAGGGTCCATTCATTTTCGAATTCTTAATCTCAATATCTCTACACAATGGCAGCGTTGTGACATGGAGCCCCATCTTGCTGTATACACATATTCAATCTTATTTAAAGAGGCAGATTGTTTAGAAAACTAGCCTTCTTGAATTCAAGGCACAAAATCATATCTATGTCTCCAAATCAAGGCATACTACCACAATACAGAAAAAAAATAAATGGAATAAAACAAGCTGCAGATCACTGACGGTTAGAAATTAACAAAAATTGTATTCGAAAAAAAAGTTCAGAATGAAATTATCTTTCGAATGACATGATAAAAAAGGTATGTCCCTGGAAAAAAAATTTTTGATAGCGCCGCGACGCCTGGCGTCTTTATTTATTCCGCAGATTTTTATGTGCATCTCAAGTCGACATTGACTTGTTCAAAACGCCATTCACAGAATCAAAAAATATTCGGAGGTTTTCGAGAAAATTGGGGTTACCAAGATAAATGAATCACCCTGTACTGAAAACCAATTGAAAGCAGTTCAGAATCATCCCCCTTCGCTTTGTGTCCTGTATTTGACCATTGAACGGAGGCTGCGAAATATACAAAACGTTCTTCTGAAATTTGTCACCGATCCGGGCGATAATGAGGTCGAAAAAGCTCGCAACCTGCACCTAAAGGAGTAATTATTATGCGTACCCACGCTTTATCAGTCGTATCAAGACGTGGTGGGGACCCCGGTATCCATATCCTTCGAGGAACCGGCACGAGATGACAACAACACGTGCACCAGGGCACGACCATCTCAACAGCGTAACTCACCGCGTGCTGCTGGTCAGTCTGCTGCGACCTGGCTCGCTACCTCGACGGACTTTCTACCTCTGGATAAGGCGCGCGCTCCGCTAAGTTCCTGTCGAAATCGTGATCGGCAAAAGAGTTCGTAAATTGTGTTCGATTAATACTGTTATGGTTTGACCGTGTGGTTCTGGAATTTCGGATGAATTTTCATTAGGAGGTATGTTCATGCGAGAGTCGAAGATACGCAATTTTTGTTCTTTTTGGTGAGAAATGTAATTCTTCGGGAAGCTATTTCGGGAGAAGAACGCGAAAAACCGTTTTTTTTAAATATATGATTATCCTGATGTCCTCGAGATACTTCGGACTAGCAGTCGCTGTTGGCTAGATACTTACTCAATATTAATAGTTTTCGGGTGATTTTTGACAGGTTTTTAGGTCAATTTTAAATTCACAAAACCAACGTTTCGGAAGAAAGGCCGACTAGTCTTCTCAAAGATCTAGTTGCGAGCAGTGGTTATTCCCTCCAATATTTTAAATTCATGACAACGAAATTGACATCGGAACCACAAAAGGTGAAGATAGCCCTGATGAAGATTTTAAAATAAAATCGAAACTAGTCGGCCTTTCCTCCGAAACGTTGGTTTTGTGAATTTAAAATTGACCTAAAAACCTGTCAAAAATCACCCGAATTCGCATTCATAGGTCTTATCAACATTCATATCAATAGTTTTGTCAACATTGGTATTAACAACGGGAAAAATGGGATTTGGCTTGTTTCGGAAGTTACGATACATCGAAGGTTGGAAAAATTTTAAATTGGGTGAATTCTGTCTCTATAACGAAAAAAGTTTCGACTAGACAAATCTGTATATATAAAAATGAATTGCTGTGCGTTATTTACTTGAAAACTGCTGGACCAATTTGGCTAATTCTGACTTATTCGTGCAATTCCAGGAAAGGTTTAAAAGGTGAAAAATTATGAAAATGCAAGGTATTTAATATGGTTTTCCCTTAGAAATTGAAGGTGATCGATTATCATTGATTTTCGATGATCATTGATGTTTGACAATTTAACATCGAAGTTTTAAAATTGATTTTGCATTATTTATAACATCGTTACATCTATTTCTTGATTTCAATAATTTCTTCAAGCGAGGACGAGGCGAAGTTTGCACAAAACATCAATGTTATCAATTAATAATACATAAATAATTAATTAATATTTCGATAAACATCGGGTATCATGTTCGGTTATCTATGTCAATATCGGCTTCGGTGCTCATTTGTGAAAGTGACATTTGAAGTGTCAAAATGCAAAACCAGACATTTGATGTATGAGCCGTTCCGAGCAAAAGGAAGAAAACCTGCCAAAATCATAGTTTTGAATTGCAAAACTCCCAGTTTTGACCTTTTGAATTACGAATAGAGGCTTTCAAAAGTCTACGTATGAACCTGAGGGTATAAGAATTAGATTGCCAGCAACTTTCTTTATTGTAATCCTTCCTTAACTATTTTTTTCGGAAAATGTCTGGTTTTGCATTTAGACGCTTCATTTCAAGTTACGTCCTCTTTTTGCAGTTGATCTTTTGTGATATATACACCTCAAAGTGTGCGAGAACTTTTTTGTCAACTTGGTTAATTTCAATTTGCGATGCCGAGAATAAGAAAAACTGACATAAGAAACCACGTCAGCACGGGAGGGCTCATGCATTGAGGGGTTATTTGATTATAGAAATATAATTTCAGTTATTTAGGTATATGATGTACATATACGAAAAGTTAGGGAAAAACAATTGGATCTGGTAGGCTGTGTGTCAATCGCGATCTAGGCCTCTTCAAAATTTTTCGTGTTTGAAGATAATATTGGACTAATAATAATAACAATAATTTTTATAGCCGATTTGGGCAGACGAAGTTGCCCGGGCCAGCTAGTCAAATTATAATGATGACAGTTATAATATTATTCAATGTATTTCAATGTTTTTTGATTATTCTGGCCGAAAATACTACCTGCAAATTGGATCATTAGTCCAATGAGGATATTCCGTAGGAATTCTATCACCATGCATCAATTTACTTGAAATTTTCACAGAAGGTGGGAAATAGCTCAAGAAACAAAGTCTACCCTATGCCAAAGTATGCTTTTATCTTAGGTATGGTTCCCAACCCTTCTCAGGGTGGACATTTTTTTTGTGAAAACAACCCCGGGGCTCGATGAAGGACTTAATTATAAGCAAAAAAAAAGTTTCATAAAGTTTTTTCGTAAACTCAATACTTTTTTAGTTATGAAAACATGACATTTTCATTGAAAAATTACACTTCTTGGGACGGTTATTACGAATACCACAAAAACTTTTCATGAGATGAAATAAAGTGTAGGGAACATATTTATAGCTCAAAGAAAAACAAAGAGATTTATTTTTTTTAAATTATTCTAGGTGAAACAGAAGGCAAAATATCCTTAGTAAAAGGAGACATTTTTCTTCGTGAATTCTCGAATCGATTCACTCAAATTGAAATTACGGAAAAACGATTGATTTTACGAGAATGATAGTTTCAGCATTTTTTGTAGTGCTTGAAAAGAGCTTCAAAATGAGCAATTTTAAAAATCGATTGCATATAAACTCAGCGAAATACAATGCAAAAAATATTGAGAAAATAAGTAGTAAAAGCGAGAGTAAAAGTAATCTCACAACCACCATAATTAAGATGGAGCGTTTTTCTTGCACAATACCTTTTATTTCATTGTTATTTATATGCTCTAGAAGTTTGACTGATTCAAAATGCGTGGTTAAAAAAAAGATCAAAACATAAAGCGCATTTTTCAATTTTCTTGAAAATTTGCCTTTTTCTCAGTGTGAGTCGAAAATCGTAAAATATAAGAAAAACAAAGATTCAGGTTTTTTTTTTCAGAAAAAAATCTGTTTCTTCTTGTATTACTGTACCATAAAAATTGAAAGAGATATCACTATTTTAAGTTAGGTTAATAGCGCGAGTATCGTCTTTCTGGCGCCCTTCAACCCTTTACCTTTTTTTAACTGAAGATTTTAAATTGATGTGTTCGATTGGGTTTGTAGTCCTTCGAATTTCCTTCAGAATGAATTTCGAATGGAAACGGTATATTCAAAATGAAGGGAGTTGTAAAAAAACCAAACAATTTTTTTCAATTTTGGAGTAAATGCGGATTTCGCGGATCTGAATGAGATCGATCGTCAATTTGTCCCTTTCTTTTTCTCACTGCATGTGAATTTTGAAAAAAATTAAAATACAGTCGAACCTCCATAACTCAAACTACATACATACCTACTCGTTCTGAAGGAGCACATAAAGGGGGCTCATTACCAAATTCAAATTAGGCTGTGTGTTCGAGAACAATTCAAGACACATGAAAACTCCATGCCATGATTCAGAACTATACACCCCCGAATGTTATGAGGGCTTGTAATCCAGCAAATTGCACAGTCATTCTTCGCAGACAATGTATGGGAGTTCCAATTATTCTAGTCTAACTCAAAATTTCAATTCACGCTTTCATATTTGATTTGTTTCAATGCAGCCTTAATTTACATTTGAAAAATCCGAAAAAAAAATAAGTCGGGTATAGATTGTTGTAGAATATTCTATTTATGCAGCTTCCCTGGTTTCTTAGATGTTTTCAGTAGACAACAAATTATCTGCACTCTATAAAAATTCAATCAATAGACAAATGAGAAGAAAATGATAACTTGAATGAAAGGGAGTACTGAAAAAGTCTCGGGAAAAGTTAATTTTCTATCAAGTTCACGACTATCTATTAATTATAATTTCAGCTCCACTGAGTCAAGAGAATTCACTTTTACCACTGAATGTTCCATAAATTATGAAATGCATAGTAGAACATTCAAGATGAGAAACTTAGTTTCACAGGAAAATCATTGTTGAAGTACAAGGGGGAAGGCATATAACACAGTGTTCTTTATAATACAATTGTAACACATTATCACGGCAAATGTCAGAATCTGAATTCAAGTTGAAGGAAATTTCAAATTTGTTCCTTAATCAAAGAATCAGATTGCATGTCCAGATTTCAAGACAGATTTTAATATCATTAGGAATACAAAAATGTCACCACAAACCGTGAAGACAAATCATTTGTGTCTTCCATGAGTTGCAACAGTAAGGTGGAAAGTGAAAAGAACTCCGATTTAGCATTCAATCAGCAATACTCTGCTTGAATGAAGGCGTTGAAATCACTGTCGTATTTTCATTGAATCCCGAGTTAAATCCTTCTAATCGATGTAGTGAAGTCGAAAGTGAAGGTCATGTCGCTAACCGCAAACGAAAAGGCTGAGCTGTTTTTACCTCGTTTCTTACTAGCAACTTGAAAAAAACAAACTGATAAAAACTTCTTGTCGTGCTATGAATATATTCACTTAAAAAATGAAATCTTGATCTATTAGCTCTGAATTGATTGAGTTCACCCCATTCGAAGTATATAATTCTTTTCAATTACCTATTCCTCATAAATCTATTGGAATGTCTATTCGGGATATTTTAACAAACCATGGAAACTCTAATGGAATTCTCATAAGATATAATAGATTGAATATTACTGAACCGAATGGTGTCATGATTCGGTTAAATTTTATACAATTGGCGAAAGCCAACATGACTTCAGAGGCTGTCGTTCAACTAGGACAAGTGTCATTGATTTTTGCAAATTCGATTCGTCATCTTTGGATTGGGGTATGCTGTTGCTGGTGATTTTTCCAGCCTGGTACAACTCGTAGTTTCTGCGAAACTAAACTTTATATTCTCGGATTCAACGGTACTTCCTTCAGGTTGTTAGGGTTTAAAATATATGCCCTTCTGAATTCGATATTGATTACTATTTTGAATTCATCTAAGTTCCAAAAATATTCTCGATGTGGCCTCCGTAAAGGCAAAGAATTTCTCTTTTTCTTATGTAAAAAGTCGTTATTCAGAACTTTGACCCTCAGAACTTTATGGACGCGTACTCGCGGACAGACTACAGTTGGTAGGATTTGATACAAGTTTTGATATGTCAAAATAATAAAGGCTTTCACAAATTTACAGCCAATTAGCTGGAAATCTGAGATTTTGACTCTGTTCTGACTAAAATGACTGGACTATCAGGAAATCAATATTTTGTGAAATTCACCTTCAATCTATGAGCAGATTGAAGAGCTCGCTCCTAAAATGTGTACTATTGAATGCAAAGGGGTGATTACGATCATAAAATGTGTTCAACATTTCAAAACTTTGGAAATGTTCAAACAATCGCCACCATCACACTTTTCCTAGCTTTTGCACATCGGCTGGTTGTAGAACTAGTTGTAGAATTTATATTTGATAATTATATTTTATTCTTATTTATTCATCAGCTGATATTCCAATTATTACTTAAATAATTGTTATAACTGTGAAGATTTTTGAAGTTATCTTGTTCAATTGAAAATGATATAAAATATTTTTAATAGTAATAGTAATAGTAATAGTTTATTCATGTTAATACATAAATGTTTACATACGTCATTTTAGGCAATGCTTATAAAAATAAACACTTTTTTTGGCAGCAGAATTCTATATGGGTTTTGGAATAAATTTCTCAATTATAATCTCAATTTTTTTAATTGATTTTACATAATGCGCCTTTTTTCTTCGTGCAACTGCAAACAATAGGATGACAACTTTTCATCCCGATATGACACTCGCAACACCGGCAAAAATACAACTCAACCTTGACTTAATTTTCCTATAAATGCAAGCAAGAGGTTGAAAACGTTCTAGCTTAATACCAGTATTGAAATGACTAGCAGTGAGCATGAGATTTGCCATTTTTTCACAATGATTGATGAGGAACGACACACAAAGATGTCACCCAAGTAGAATTTCACATTGTTGAAAATAAAGGCATAAAATACAATCCAATAACTTTTTTGTTGCAATATAATTGAAAAACCTCATGGTTTACTGTCTGGTATGGTTGCTATGAAATTGAACAATTGGGCAGAAGTCGAGGCGAAAGCTTCCTAATCCTCGTTAGAATACTTCTTATGGTCCTTTTATCATGTTATTCATTTCGAAAGATCGTCAGATATCTAGTAAGGCGTTACAGCAATGTGTGCCTCTTCTTTTTGTGCCTTTTTTGTCTTTTCTGATTGCATATTTTGGATTCTAGTATCCTGTCAATTTTCGGTGGTTTTACACTATGACTCAAACCTATTGGTTCTCGTTCCCAATTTCAGTTTCAATAAAACTGATCGGTTTGATGAAGTGAAATGGGTACCTAAGTTATATAATAATCACCAATTTATCTTGATGTTTTCGAACACTATGTATATTCATAACTATTATTGCAGTGAAAGTAGTTCAAATGCTCCATTGAAATAATCAAGATAAAACTGAAGTTTATTTCCGAAACGGTTCCGCTTCATTGTATCGAAATATTAACAATAACTTCACTCTTATGAGAGTCATCAATGGGACGAATGTACGAATTATAATAGCACTTGATAGTGAAATATCAGCAATACAAATAGTTAAGCTCTACTTCGAAACCTTGCATTTGTATATGCGAAGTTCATTTCGAAAAGGATATAAGGAATGACAAATACACACAATTTCAAACGCCGATAAGAACTCGCTCATATGATCAGGGGGAAAAAGCAATCCTCTGGACCTGTAATAAGGACATCGCATCTGAATCTGAACCCCTAATTTGGTGGAATAACTTTGCTCTATCTGCTGCACCACATTCAACAGTTGGAAGCACTTTCTGAATCACCGTTTGAAAGTTGAAACCTAATCAAACCTCGAGCAAAAGTAATGGTTTTTAAACAACACGCAGACATTGCAGCTGCCTCAGCACTAATGAATCATACAATAAAATTTTTTGTTTTCGGGAAAAAAATTTGTACTGGCTGCCTTAGCCAGACTTAAGCCCAAGGGCGGATATAGCTCTTTCTCTTGGGGGGGGGGGCTAATAACCATCGAGAACCAATAACAAGAGACTTCCGTTTTTTTGCGTTCAATTTGTGCTTGAAAGGTATTTACTTACCACATATTTAGAAAGTTTTCGTTGCTAATACACTTCGCGAAACAATTAAGTTAAGGAAACAGAAAAAGTTTCAGAACTTTTTGGTAGTTTTCTACAGGCTGTATCTCACTGAAAAATGGAGCTTGTAGAGTTAAATTTTTGAAATAATTGGTTAACAAATTTTCGGAGTGCCGGTAGCCATGCAATTTTTCGAATTTGTTTTTTGCTCTACGCGCACGAAGAATTTGCTCCTTATATGATCCTTATATTATTTGTCTTCGAGATATCTAGTTTTGAATGTAAAAGGTTTTTTTTCACGCAACTGCCGATATCAACGGAACTATACTCTGTTCAAATTCAAGCGAGAGCAATAACAACAAGTTTGGCGCAGCGGTAGGAGGGTCTTCGGATAGTTACTTTCCGTCCAGAGTCGAATCGAGGAGATTTCAACCAATCGTTCAGTTTCAACTGAATGGAAAGGACCCAAATCTGGTGTTTCCTGGAACTACTTTGTCGGAATCTTGCAAGATTCCGACCCAAATCTCTAGTGGTCTCTGGTGTTTCCTGGAATAACCTTGCCGCAATCTCGAGCATAGTTCAAAGTACGATCCTGACAATCTCTCAGGGCGGTCGAAGGGAGCGTTGTTATGACCGTTTGACCAATACGAACTTTATTGTGCGCAAACCAGACGATTCTGTTTGTTGTTATTGCTCTCGCTTAAATTTGAACAGAGTATACTACTGATCGCCTAGTGAGCCGCAGGAGGTTATTTTCTGCATAAAATGTTTTTCATCTGTAACGTTAACGTGAAAAAAAGCTCAAAAATGTCATATTGCCATTTTTTGGTTAATGGGCTGTATCATCGGCAATATTGGGGGAACCGTTTAGGTTTCTCCAATTGTTGCGTGAATATTTGAGAAATTACGAATTTAAAATGATTGCATGAAATTTTTTATGTGCATCACGTTGCGTAGGCACTTTTTTTTTTCAAGTTCAGGGGTTAATTACCCCATTACCACCACCCCCCACAAATCCGCCCTTGCCTAAGCCTATTAAATATACGATGACACATATTCACATTCGGCAAGTTTCAAATTCGGCCTATCTCTCTCTCTTTTCGAGGCAAGAATATATAAGATAAAAGCTGAGTATCATCTGCATATCGAACCGTGATGAAGACGTTGAAGCTTCAAAACAAAATTGGGAAGTGACCTGTTGGAGGGACTGACAAAACATTTTTCGAATCTATCACATGAAGTTTTGGTAAACTGAACTCTGCATCAAGGTGTTTGTCAGCTTCAAATGTTCTATGTGGGACAATGAGTCATAGGAAAAATCAGTTGTTCAACTGAAAAAAATGAAGAAGGAATTCAATATGTTTCATACTATTCTGTGATGTCATCTATTTCAGTGTCGACTTTAAGTTTTCGAGTTTGAAAAAATTCGAAGTTGAGCCTCCAGAGGTGCAGATTCAATACCTGGATGAGCAATATCTCTTATAATGAATAAGCTAGCCCAAGTTTCGGACTTCTCGTCATTGCTATTTTCAAATATTTACAACATACCTCATGGTCTACCACATCATGCGATTAAAATGGACCACAAAGAATGGAATCCCAAAGTGCTTTCAATAGGAAGCAATGAACGAGAGTTTTTATCATCTGCTGAAAAATAAAGTGGATTCGAGTAGTCCTACAATGGAGAAAAGCAAGTCATACCCGAACAATTTATCTAACATAGTGTTTTCTATACAAGGGTGATCATGCATTAAATTGGTGATCATGCATACAAAATTTTGCTTTATGTGAATTTTCAGTAGTTGTAAACTCTTAACGCTAGGAATAATGGCGTATTGAAAATACAATAATTATGAATACAGAATCCATTTACGAAACGAATCTGAAAGCTTTCATTCAGGTTCTCCTCACATAGTACGCATCGTATCTGAAAATATATCAGGAAATGAAATCACGTAATCGGTTAGGAAGTCTACATTAGCAATGGAAATAACGTTGTCGGTCTTATTCAAGTTCAGAAGGAACAAGCCGAGAAGTTACATCTGGGAAGTTCAACTTATTCACTCCTCGTTATTTATTCATGACGTTTTACGGCTCCAGAAGAGTCATACGGTGTTTTTTGCATAGTTCCATTTCATACGACAGAAGAATAGAATGGATGATAATGAAGTTTTCAAGTTTTTGTTCGACGAGTTCGAAATTCGAATGGCATGAAATCATCCATCCGCGAATCTCTATCCACTCTTTCCAAAGGAAAACTTAATAAACCGGAAATAGAAAATTCTCCAACAAATCAGACTCTATCCTGCATTTGGGATGCCAGATATTGGGTTTAATCCCCATGCAAAAACATCAAATCCACCCCCAATGGTTAGTGACTATCTCCGAATTTAGTATTTTCGTTTGAATTATAAGAGTTTGAGAAAGTTTCTTAATTTGGTATATTTTATACAATTCTCTGAGGATCGATTTTGTTGAATTTCATGTATATCTTACTAAGTTTGATAAAATTCAATGAAAGCACCATGGGACTGAGCATGGGACAGGTTAAATAACTACACGGCTCTGATAATGAATTTCAACAAGCCCCTAAATTCTAGTGAGTACTTTTTCTATTTTTTCCATCTCAACTGATCAATGGTACCTATTTCTTTCATTTGAGGATTGCATAATTTATTCCTGAACATGTGCATCATCCATTCATTCCTTGAGCTCAATATGCAAATTGTGAATAATAATTTGAACTCATTTTGTCACCCCACTGTATGAAAATGTATAAATAAAAGTGGCTCGTTCCTTAACACAATCACAATTTCCTTGGGCGGAAGAAATTTCTTCGTTGTCAGTTCTAAATATTTCTTGAAGTTTCATTTTCTCTTCAATATGCAACAAACTCTTTTTTACAGGTTTGATTTTTCAACGTCAGTTCTGAAAATCTGTTAGTTGCATCTTGAGAATAGACAGACTGACACTTTGTCAACCAAAGATTTAAAGACATCCCAATTTATTTCACATGACCGTCGAGTTAAAAGAACGTTTTATTTTTTTTTCATTCTGGATTAATCTCATTTTCTTATTCAGAAAGAATGAACCGAGGAATAAACAAACTTTATTCATCATATTTCCTCTACCTCAAATAAACTGCACAAATTTGGTGATTTCTCGTGCCAAAAAAAAAAAAAATTAAGTTCACCGCATCAACATTCACTGAAGAGCCGAAAAAGCGAGTTTTCTGATCACAAAATATTTTTTTGGTTAAGGAAAAAAAATTAAAAGTAATACCAACGACTTTTTCTGTTTTCACGATTCCATTCTTATCAACACTTAAACACCAATTCATCAATCAGATCGAGTATATTCACCTTATCGTGTTGGATCAGAGCTTTGCACAATTTTTTTGTTATCAATGATAGATGCAAACATTCAAGTTTTCTGATATTCTGAAATCAAAACATTTCATAGGCACTCTTTCTAATAGGATTCAAGGGTGTACTCGAGTTTGTAGCAGGATTTTTAGTTGAGAAGCTAAGACCCGAAGTTATATATGTTTGAATATGACCAATAGATTTCTATGCAATTTTTTGAAAGTTGAATTTTTACTTATTTCGAAAATATACAACATCGTATGGTTTGTATAAAAATTAATAATAGAAAATATTTTTGAAATCAGTAAAAATAAAGCTTTCAAACATGGCATAGAGAATTATGTATTTAAAAAAATACCTGGGTCATATCTTCGTGAGTAAAAATTTCGTCACATCTCGTATACAAGAACAATGTCAGAATATTTCATTCTAACATTGTTTTCAGTAATATTTATTCATGGCATGTTGGCCTCCTGCCACGGATATATTCAACATCTGTCAAATTTTATGAGATAGAAAACAGTTCTGCCAATCAATATTTTTCTATGCCAAAGTCACCGAACGATATTTCGGCAATATTTCATAAATTTCGATAAAAATTCTGCGAATTAGAGAATGGCTCGTTTTTCAATTTTGAGCTCGGGTAAGAATACCTGCAGAAGAATACCTTCTGCACTTCTATCATAAATAACTATTCTCTATTTCAGTATCGTAATGAGTTCATTACAGTGCTTAAAGTAGTGTAATGAATTGATAACAGTTATGAATTTTTATTTGAATTTCGAGAGTATTTCACAAAACTTCACTGAAATAGAGAAAATATCGTCTAATACTAGTTGTAGAAGGCAATTAAAACACTCATGCTTTCGAAAATATGTCATTTCTGTTGAAAAAGGAGCCCATTCTACAACTTGTTTTAGAATTTACTATTTCGAGATTGCCAACTTTGACAACGCTTTTGTGACCTATATCATGATTTTTGATTTTGACTCTTGTAATGAAAGCATAATTTTTATCTCTCTCGTAAGCCCCAAAACAATTTTTTTTAATCATTATCATTGACTCAATAAAGCCTTCAACAGATCAATATCGAGGACTATAATGGATTTAGCTTCAAAAACATTGTCAGTGTTATGGGAATCTTCACGCGATTTTTCTTTCTCTAAATTGGGTCGATATAATTATAATAATAATAATTTCTCGACTCACTATTTGCAGAAAGAACTGTTAACTCATTATCACCTCAACATTATTACTATATTGATGAATATCGGATAACAAAACTGACGATATAATATGAGATTTGTTGGTTTGGTGTGATCAAATTCGTTTCCACCAGAGTAATATCAAGGCACCAGTATATATTATACATACTGCGTGTAAATATAATGAACTTTTGGTTATATTTCAGAATTTTCCGTGATTGAGTCTTCCCATCATAAAAATTAACATAATATACCACAATCGAGACCACAATTCGTCAGGAATTTTCTGACGGAAACGTTTTATTATCGAAAGTTTGAATAACATTAAAACAACCAATTATTTCTCTCTCCGTCAGTGAAGTGGAAAAGATTGAACACCTTTGATGATGTTCAAACAATCCGTGAAATGTTTCATGGATTTCATCACACGTTAACAACAATTTTCGTTTAAAAACTCGCAGTAAAATTCCATAAATCTCACGGCGTGTTGTTCGCACTACCGTTAAAATATTTTCTGGGCACTCGCATATTTCAATGGAACTGTTCACAAACTGTCCAAGTATTAAATGCCTCGTAAAATTGGCCGACTTGTTCAGCTGGTCCATGAATGGTAAACGGCTTACCTTTACGAGTCTCACGCTATCGGTAGGAAAATCCCATAAATGTGTTCCCAAACAAGGGGCTTTGTAAGTTTGTGTTCTTCAAGTACGCGTAAGTGACAAAAACCTCACTTGCCGCCCTCCGTATGGTCGTTTTTTAATTAGTGGATGAAAGTTTAATCGTCAGCACTCCGGAAATTATTTTCAAGGGATTCTTTGGGGCTCAATCGAGTTGGGTTGCAGGCAGTGTCGATTTCCTCCGGCACGAAGATTCTGAAGTGCCGCCACCACTTGATTTCTATTCAGGTTCCTCCATTGGGGAGGCGATCAGAATTTAATTCTAGGGCGAAACGGTTGGTGAATAGGAATTTGTTCGGTTTTTACATCAGGGGAACATCTAGTAAAGACTCGGAGGGAAAGTGTTTACACGAGTCAAGTATGATATGGAGTTTGAGTTCAGCAGAGCTGGGCTAGTGCCATATAAATTAAAAAGTTTTCCCATTTTCCGAATGATAATTATTGAAATTTCATTATTAGTTTTACACCGTAATTTACGAATATTCTAGGAAGATTCAGTCAGCTGAACCCTTGAACTAGAAATGAAATTTGTAAAAACCACCGACAACTGGAAGCTGTTGCTCAAACTGAACTCTAGATGAAGTCCAATCACGATATAGTTAGTTACATGTTTTAAATGAAAAATAATATGTTGTTATATAAAAGTTGCCGTCAATAAAACTCAAATAATTCATTCTCCATACTATACTATATAGTGCAAATCCTATCAAAATCAGACATCAGGTTCCGAAGTTATGTGGAGATTAATTTTAATTTTTTCAACAAAAGGTGGCGTTACATTTTTCAACTGGATGACTATCGTTTCATAAAATCCTGGACATTCAAATCGCATCATCGCCTGCTCAAAATATACGGTAGAAACCACGCAGACATACAAAATGCATTAAGTCCACCGCGTAAGATTCGACCAAGTAGACTCACCAGGGCTAGTTTTGGGTCAAAAAATGAGGAAGAAATAGACAGTTCAAAAAAATTACTAATGTCAATATCTATCTGGAGTTGGAATGGTTAGCTCCAATTTTTGCAGAGCACTAGGAAGATGGAGAAAATGAAGAATGCGAGTGTGATGATATCAGAGAAATTAATTTCATTCAAAAAGTATAAAAATAAAATGCAATGTTTATAGAAAGCATGTTTTTTTCATTATTATTTACCCAAAAACCGCTTTCGGTGACTATCAAAACGTTATTTTCCACTAGAGACATGCAAATAACATTTTGACCATCTCTATTTTTCAAATATTAGAGGCTATTTTCGCTTTTTTCAGTCTTGTGTTATGGTACAAATTGCAACTCGGTGACTTAAGCCGTTTTTGAGCATCAATTTTTTGCCTTTCCTGAAAATTTACAATTGTGAACGTTTTGCAAGTCTGCTCCTCAACTAGTATCCCTACATCTCTGCACCAAGCTTATGTAAACTGTGTTCCAAATTGGGTGAGACCCTTAAGTGAGACTGCACTGAATATTAGCTATTATTGAAGATAGTGACGGTTTTCGCGACCCTGTGTCACTTTTTCAGTAAAACGTTTAAATCCATTAACAAAAATATTCCAACTACTTTTGTTTCTTTAAAACAGGGCGAAAACGAAAATGTTCACTTTTTTGGGTTATAATTATAAAAGTTGTTTCTGAGATTGAGCACAAACTTTGAATTTTTCAGATGGAACATTCTGTATATTTTAACATTCATTTTTGCATTTATTTTTCTGAATACATTGATGTATCACGACCTGACCTTCAATAAATTTTAGCTTCAGAAATTAGAAGAATTCATATTTGTTCGTTTTTTTAATAGTAGGCCATGAATTCTTTCACACGTGCATTAAATTAATATGTTTTTTCAACGTCATGTGACTCAAACCTATTTATTTCATTATAATTAAACATAAACTCGAAATATCATCCGTCAATATTAACTTAAAAATATTGAAAAGGATAGAAATTTTAATATTTAATTCAATATTTTTCATGTTTGTTAAATTTTCATGCATATGTGGAAGAATTCATCTCTTTCTATTAAAAAAAACAACATAAATCTGGATTTTTCCTATTTCTTTAATTCATTAAAGGTCAGGTTGTGATATAATCAATGTATTCAGAAAAATAAATGCAAAAATTCGACTTTGAAATATACAGGATGTTCAATTCGAAAAATTCCACGTTTGTGCTGAATCTCAAACTCCACTGACTTCTACGTAAAAATATGTATCAAAAGAAGTTTTAAATTTTTTTTATCTTATGCGGCGCCTGAGAAAATTCTCAAAAAAAAAGAACATCTTCATTTTCGCCCTGTATTTCAGAAACAGAAGAAGTTGGAATAATTCTGTTCGTGGATGAAAAAGTCTCAGAATATCACTCTTCAACCTGAGTTTGAAAATGTTAAAACGAAAGAAATTTTAATATTTATATTGAAATTTTTTGATGCATGTTCAAAACTATCATGCATATGTGGAAGAATTGATGTCTTACTAAAAAAAACATAGAAAAAATTAATATTTAATAAGGGTTAAAATATAAAGGGTGTTTTATTCGAAAATTAAAAAAAAATTGGCTGAATCTTGAAAACAGTACCCTGAAAACAATTTTTAACTACGCCACTGACTTTTACCCAAAAATATATATAAAAGGCAGATTTCATTTCTTTTCTATCCCATAGAGGGCTCGAGAAATAATAAAATCCCTAAAAGTTCATATTTTTCGTTTTCGCCCTTTGTTTCAGGAACAGAAGTGGTTGGAATATTTCTGTTTGTGGATTTCAAGGTTTCACAAAAAATGACAGGGTCGCGAAAACCGCATGTCTCTATCTTCAATAATAGCTGATATACAGTGCAGTCTCACCCAATTTGGGACACAGTGTACATCCACAAAGTTAGGTGATTTCTTCTCTGTGCAGCATTTTTCAACAATTTCGAGAAATTCGGAAAACCCACAAAAATCATACACTTTCTCAGATGGTTTTCAGTTTATTGACCTCTCGCTAGCTGATCCCCTGAAAATTTACACACGTGTGAATCTCAATACGCGTGAGTTAAATATGGTCTTGGAATTTCTCAGAATGGCGTTAACTTTTGTTCTCAAAATCCCGGCGAGGTGCATGTTTCATTTAAACGATTTTTTGTTTGGTGATATAATATATTGATGAGTTTCATTACCTGTCATAAAAAAGCCTCACCTTTGGAAACACCCTGTTACATGATTTTGAAATTTTTCTTGTACTCAGAACAATACTTTTGGCAATTTTCCGATCACTGAGAAAAACATCAAGAACATGGAAAATAACCAAAATGTGAACAATATCAGAAGATTCAAAATGTAGAAAATTTGGAAGATTTTCAAGAATTTAGAAAATGTGAATACCAGTAATTCCAAGAATAACATTACAGTTGCAATGTTCAAAACGTTGAAAAATGAGGATCACAAATTCTTTTCGTGTTGTGACTCGAAAACTGGATTATCCTTCATTCAAAAAATTAAATCGTTGATGGAATTTCGATGTTGAAAGCGCATCAACTGCCGGTTTCACACCCTCGTGAAGAGTACGTTTCTTTTGTTTCGTAACACACATCCGATGAAGTTCCAATACCTCAGTATCGAGTATAAGATGTCGTTGACTTCATAGATTCTATTTTGGGTTCAAGTTACCAACTTTTATAGACTAATTAACTAATTTTACGGTGTATAAAAACTACATGCTTTATATATTTGTCTACATCCGTTGGTTGTTTTGTGGTGGGCAGCTAATTCGAGGAATGAATAGATGTTAATGTTAGACTCATCTGAATATATCAAATCAAAACGCTTATTTTCTGATGTAACCCGTCATGAATATAACACGGGGGTTGACACCTACGCCCCTTTCAGAATATTCAACGGATATGACAAGTGAGATTTCGAACGAATATGAAACCATATCTATCCGAGATGATGCCATGGAAATTGCCCACGATACTGAATTCATATTTCCCTGTCATTCATAACTTCAGACGGTTTTCTGTTCAGTTTTCGCAAGGTGAATCTCGATTAATGTACGAGAAAGAAAACTTCAACTGCACTATGTTTTTAGGAGCAAATCAGCTAAAAAAAAACTGTTGCCTAACAAGAGACATACAGCAAAACTTCGAACCATTGAACCAGGTAACGTTTCAAGTGTATATCAGACTACTTCATGGAAACCTATACAATACACTCAACACAGGGGTATACACAAAATGTCACTCTCTCAACTCTATTAGTTTTGGTGAAAATCAAGAAAAACTATCTATGGGAAACTCATCCTTCATCGTCCATAGATTAACATAAAGTTTTTGACGTATAATGTCCTAATGAATCTTTTTAACTTAATTTCAGGATCCCCGGAATAATAACATAAGGCGACGAGTGAAAACAATAAAATTGTATTACCATCTATAAAAAAATAGCGGTAAACTTTGTGGAATTCATCTCGTAACTGACACACTTGAAACGTATTTAGTTGTTACAACTTTTCCACTATTTAACCTGTCATTTCGTTATCGATGGAAATTTTGAAGCGATATTTCAGGATCCCAATTCAAAATAAAGGGGTCGTGCCCTCTAGTGGAATTTTCCCGAGAATTTTCCACATTTTCATTTCAAAAGCGAAAAATCGAGGTGTTGAATTTTCATTGGACCAAACTGCATGTGCAAAAACGTAAAATTCGAAAAACCCAAACAAAATTATTGTCATTTCAAAATTTCATTACAATGAATATTTCCCTCCTGTCAAAAACTTAATGTAAATAGAATGCAATTATCAAAAATTACAACGACAATTGCATTGTAGAGAGCGAAAGATCCCTGCGATAATTGCACTGCTCGTATCCATAGCAATTTCGGGAAATATTCGCCCGAATTACACTCGTGCATCAAAATGACCTGATAATTCTGCATTTCAGCGTGTTGTCTTGGTAAAGCTGCATTCGGTCATTTTCATTTTTGGAAATGGGTCATTTTTGGAGAAAGAGCTCTCCACTCAGCCCTACACTTTCGGTGTCGGGCTCTTTCTCCAAAAATTAAAATGAACTCATTCAGTTTTTAGACAACAGCTGTCATGCAAAATTATCGGTAATTTTGATGCACTTGTGCAATTACTTCCGGAAATCTATGGCGTAATTCGCAATCTTTTTCAAATAGGTACAAAAATGCTATAGGTACTCGAAATTAATTCGTTGTACTGATATTCTCATTCATTCGAGGCAATAGTGATTACCTGCAGAAAGTGACTCGGCAGGATGATATATCCATTAACATTAAATTATCTCTAATTTATTCAATTGGCGGCAGTTTCCTGATTTTTTTTTAGTGCTGGCTATAGTAACGGTTTCATAGCAGTTTGGTAGTCAATATCTTTATCTTCTTTTTTCTAGAACAGTTTGGTATGCGATAAACGGTCATCCAAAATTTGATATTCACACAACCATCTTCATTTTGTACATTAGAAAATTTGTTTCTCATACTTGAAATTTAAATCATTGGAATGAATTAGGTTTCAAAGATCAATCAATGAAGGATAATTAATGTTCACACTTTTAATATCACAGGTTCACAAGATTTTTGTGACACGAAGCAGATCTTTATTTTTGAAATGGAAATACCTACCCTTCAAATAATAGAAAAAATATTCCTTAAGTCCTAACTCGTTCCAATGTAATGAGAGGACGATTGAAGAAGATGCATTTTATAACTCGAAGAGTACTTGAACCGTGAAATCAGTCGTCTATTGAGTTTCGAAGTAAGAAGTTTTTTGTTTGTAGGTAAAAAAGTGTTTAATGGACGGAAATGTCGAAACAAACGCCTAAGACGTTCGCTATTTTTGCCTGATAAAGACTGAAGGTTCTTCCCCAAGTTTAATGATGCAAGATTAAAGGAATTTAAGGGATTTTATTGGTCACAAATCAGAAAATGGCTGAAGGACGTTAATTTCATAGAGAAGCTTTCTAGGCAGGACTCGGAGCATATAGTTATTTGTTAGTGATGTAAGTGGATTTTTGGGTAAAAATATGGATGAATACTACCAACACTTAGTTAATGAACTTGTAGATGTCTACGAACCGCTTCTTGGCCTAATTTCATTGAAAATTCCTTTCCTCCCACCTTTTTTCAGTAAAAATGATGTAATTCATCTGCCACAGAAATTCTTTGATAGTATCAGGGCCCCAACAGTTTTTTAGAATTCCTAGTAATGTTTCGGAATTCTCCTGTAGGTACCTACATTATTTTGTACAGAAATATGCTGCTCGCAATTAAGTATAACTATTCTATTTCACAAATAGATTAAGAGTACAGTATTCAGTGAACCATTTGATGATATAAACACAACAGTGTGACTACCGTTTCGAGTTAAATAGAAAAAAATTCTTGATGGGTTGGCAACCGGATATTGAATGCTTCATATCAAATTCATCATTGTTCGTTGTCACACCCAAAATTCAAAGGAAGTAGATGCTGCAATGTATGTGCATGAGTGAGTAATTCAAACCCAATAGACGATTAAATATACTCATTTGAAACCATTCTCTCTGAAATCCCACGACCGGTTTCAGTAAGAATAAAGTTATCTTGTATGACTCAAGCTTCGGGCGATCTGTTTCATACCCGTAGATGGGCGAATTCGCTAGTTATCGCTATCCTATCTACATTACAAGGAATTACTGTTGAATTCAATAAAATCTTGCTTGATGAGTATACATCGCGAAGTATCTTCGAAGCAACTGGTTCTAGAATATATGACTAACATATGAAGTTCTGACAGAAATGCGGTGACATTTTTCGGAGCTACATCAAGTTCCTTCATAATCAAGGATAGTCATAATCAATTCAAGCCATGAGCAAACCTTGGAAAGTTCTTGAACAAAAATCTTGAGGCTACGAACAGAAGATCATTACTATGAATAAAACTCCAATAGAAGATGGTAATTCAAAGCAAAATCAAGACATCATTTTTTTTATCGGACCCACCTCAAGTTTACAATTAAAAATTACCTGGTGTAATATAATCAATAGTCTGGAAAAATAACTCCCCCATTTTGTCGATAATGACAAAAATAACCGTGTAATATGGGTCTACACTGTCTCTAGCTTCTAGTAACTAGTAACAACTTTACAGCCGGTTTTTCAACATTGAAGAACATGTGCAAAGAGGTAATTGAAAATTGCATTATATGTTCGCCATCTTGAAACATAAAATAACAGTTATAAAGTGTTCACAAATTAACACTTTCATCAATATATCGATATTGTCGACGGAAAGCGGGGTTTTCTAACTAAGAGTTTTCAACTTTGTCATGTTTGTACCATATCAATATCTACCGATCAAATTGAACACCAAAACAAAGGTTTTACTAGATTCTCCAAGACAGGAAATTGTTGAAAATTATACCAAGATCAGAACCTTATCTGTGTCCAGTTCATTTAATTGATGGAGTTTCCAGGAAAATAGTTATTAGGGTAGGATATATAATCCCGGAAACGTTTTTTTATTGGAGTATTCACAACAAATTCATTAAAAAAATCAAGTGGCTGAAAGCGTCGTCCTCTTCATCTCTATAACATTTCTTCCTGTCCTTCAGAACTTATGGATACGGTAATGAACAATTTATCGAAACTAATAATCTCTTCAATCACGTTGCCTGAGCATCAGCGTCAAGATGGTTGTGCTCACTAAATATGTATTAACGTATGAAAACAATCAGTGCAACAATTAATGATTGTTATCATAGTACAGGATTGAAACAAAATGAAATTACGTATTAATCGAAAATACAACTAATTGCTTCAAATATAGATTTTTTTCATGAAAATTTTGTCCCTGAGTGGTATGGGATACTGATGATGTATATTTATTTTGATATTTAATTTAAATGATTTTTGATACCTATCAAATGAACTTACTCTTGGAAACTACTTATCTCTAATTCTGTATCAAATCCGTTCATTCTGCCACATGTTGTTGAATAAAATTGTGCGAGAATATCTCAGTCTCGCATAGTTTTTATGGTAATATTTATTCACTGTGTTTTGGCCACCCACCACCTGTCGCAAACAGATTTAAAATTGTTTGCGACTAATCGAATGTCTACCGAGATCTCTACTTCTTAGGGCCGCTTGCCACTACGCTAAATTCGGGACGCATAATACAGGCAAGATATTATTATGCGCACGCATCTGATTTAGGACTAAGAGCCCGAATTAGTTAGTCATCCTTAACAAAAAAAAACCTTTTCATATCCATATTGAGTTGGTTTTTTTTTTATTAAAATATTAATTTTTTCACATTGTTTTGAATCAATATCCAAAAAGCAGCCATATTTTCAATCGAAAATTCTCACGTGAAAATATTTGCTTTTCGAAAGAAGTCCATGGGCTATTTAGACATTGATGGTATGGTAAATGTCCTGAAAATTTCAAGGAACTTTGCTGCAGCTGTTAGACTATGTTAAAATATAGCCGCCGAAACATGGTTAAAAAAAAATTTTGCTCAAATGGTCATGGTTCTGAAAAATGCTGTAATGAGGAAAAAAACATACCAGAAGGTTAATGATTCAGGTGAAATTGTGCATGTAGAACCAATAAAATTTTACTCAAAAAAATTACAGCATTTTGAATTACACCAAATCCCACCTACAGTAAATAATTGAATATAGGCATTTGAGAACAATGTTTGCGGCAGCCACATTTTAAATTGTTGCATCCAGTTTCACAACTGATCAGCAAAGTTCTTTGCATTTTGTGCGGACTTCTATCATAATTAACGTATATTTTTTCATGTTATCAGAAAGCAGAAATTTCAACCAAAGAATATGCCTACCAACTTTTTCAAAAAACTAATATTTTGTCATCAAAATTTACATTTTACCCTTTAGATTAGGCTTCTGCTTCTTCAAGTTCCTTGTCCTCTTCGAACGTTGGCAATCGTTAGCGCTATCTCTACTGTCAACAGCTTTTCTGAAGAGGCTAAGTAGTCTCACCATGCCCCAGGCATGTAGGGACCCTGCAATATTCCCCCAAAATAATTTTCGTTTTTTTGAGGGATAACTCCTTTAACGTTCAAATTATCACTTGTGGAGTATTGTACAAGGTATTCAGTTTATCATAATATCATTAGAAGAGCTAGTAAAATCATGTCAGTTGTCTTTTTACAAGCAGTTCTCCAAATTCAAATATTAACCCAACAATACAATTAGGTTATGTTGATACAAACGACACCAGTGAACGTAACCGTTTGAAGTTAACCGTTGAGGAATTCTCTCTCTGATCAGTTTAGGATCTGTGAGCGCTCAGTGATCAGATTTGCAACTCCTCTTTTCACTGAACGCAACCATTGTTCTAAGTTCTTCAACCACGATGTTCTCCGACGCCCGGGTCCTCTTCTTCCATTGATTTTACCTTCTATTATCAAGTTGAGGAGTCTGCTTTTTCAATATTAAGGCAAAATAAGATGAAGAAATAAATATTTCGAATCACGAACCACTTTCTACCATTTTTTAAAGCTTCCCTGGTCTTGCATTAATTCAGGATATTTTATTAAAAACGTATATGAGGATGTTATTCTATAATTGTTGTATTTTCTACAAGAACAAATTGATAACTGGATTCAAGACCCTAGACGTAGAAATTGAGCTCGTCACACACTTTCCTGTGAACTGATATGTGGTGAGAAACAAAATAGGTACCTACCCTCATATGAAACGTTCATGTAGGTACAAATTTACACAATATATCTATACGTTTAGGTTCTGCTTTAAAGATCTGATTCAAGTATGTAAGTATACACCATCTAATGTCAACCTCTACGAGAATATTCCACAGTTTCCCACACTGATGATGTTTAATTTGTGAACGAATGGATATACTAGCCGTCGGCACTGTGAGACAGGTTGATTTTTTTCATTGGATCGTCTAGGTGGAAGTTAACGTTTGATGAGTCATAACGGTATTCAATGCACATTTGCGTTGGCCCCATTCGCTTATTATTTATCGACCTGACAATATCAACTTATTAGCACTTAGTATTACTAATGGAAATGAAGTATTCTCAACATCGATGCACACGAACGATGAAATAGGATATTGAACTTTGTAAAGTGTTTTTTCTCGAGAAAATATGCAAGTGTTTCTATTGAATTTTCTCGATAAGAACAGCTAGTACGCTCTAGTTCATGTTCAACATGAAATTACCTTATTTTTCATCCATGAGTATGTTTTTCTTCGCAATATGTTACTTTTTGGATCTTGTCGATGCTAATGATAACATAAAAAAAATGATTGTCAGACGAATTCGTCGATCGTCCAAAGCCTTCTCAAAAATTTTGCGACCAAATTCACTGTTGTCGGGTGAATTAACTGAATTTCTAACGAAGGTTCATTGATGAATCAGTTGAGGCTTTCGCGGCCATCGTTCAATGTCGCCTGATTTTTTGAGCATTTCCTCGTGGATTGATTCTCGACGTTCCGCTAGTCCGAGTTTCTGGCGTCTTCAGGAGTTATATTTCAGGAGATGTTCTCGCTGAACTGAGCTGCCTGATTATGCCATAATCAGGCAGTATGGATGGTACCTCAAATATTTCTATAATATCCGACAACTTTCAACTCCCAGTTCATATATTTCACATTTTGGGTTCATCGACATTGAAAATATACAAAACCTCTGTGACAAAAATAATCAGAGAAATAGAGTCAACTGCCAAAAATATTGCAGTTACCATTTACGAAATTATGTTGCTTTCACTGATTGATTCTCATTCATCTTTTCCTTTTTTAGTGACTAATAAAACTTGCTTTTAGCATAAGTGTTTTGAAGATCAGAAAAGTTCTATTCTTTTTCGGCCTTTTTCAAATTTTCTCTGCTATCATTATAATGAATTGAGAGTTCAGATAAACAAACGAACACATTACGACATGGTGGTTACACAATTAACAGTACTGTGGATAAAGGGGAGGTGGGGACAAAGTAACAGCATACATGAGAACGAACCAAATCTACCAATGCTCAAAAGCTTTTCTATTTTGTGTTTTTGCCGTACAAACAAATGACACGAACCATTCTAGTTCACTATATCGTACTTCCATTAGCTCTCAGAGCTTTATTGTGTTTTATTCATACGGTTCAAAGTTCTGCTGAAAATTTCTGCTTAGATGAGCTGAAAAATGTGCCCATCTACCTTTCAATCTTAACTTTGTGTACTTCTAACGGTACTTTTATCAGGCAGTCTTATTTATTCAAATTGATATTTATCAAATTTAGTGCACCACATCAAGACGTTGATGGGCTTTGATATACTTTTTCGAAATGATTGATATAATGAAAACCGTTGAAGATTCTATATAATTCAACAGATTCAAGTGCAATTATTTCTCTAAATTAGAGAAAATGAAACCTAAACAATGAAAATAACGTCCTAGCTAGGAGCAATTGAGTAACTCTCTCGATTCTCGACATTTGAAGACTCAATTGAGTTCCTTGTTGAGAAATTCGAAATTTGTCTGTCCTTGTTTTGGAAGACTAAAAAAGTATTAATCTTAACCAAAAAAGACGCTGGAGAATAAAATCTTTGAAATGTCAATCAAATGAAACAGTGTTTTCGTGTATCAATCTGTCATTCCAATAATGATTTCTCTATACGAGAGTACAAAGAATATACAAAAACAAAAAAATCCTGGAATTTTTAAATAAAATCTATTCTAGAGTAGGTGGTTTTTTGTTGTTATGCATCGAACATATTGTACTAGGTAACTCCTAGTTATTAGGTAATTCTTTAAAAAAAAACACTAATACCTTCAATACAATTCCTGAGCATAAACACTCACTCGAAATTTTTTATGACCGAGTAGTCCACTTATTACCGTTCCGCTGTATCAGATAATTGTTCATGATTGCTAGATTCGAAGAATTAATTCAGTGCCACGGAACAAATGAAGGTTATGATAAACGCAATTTGTATACTATTATCATGATTATATCTCATTCTTGGAAATTGCAAAATTGCCGGTGGAACATTATATGAACGCAATTTTTTTCCAGTTATTCATCGTAATGGACACAAAAATTATGGAGCTTCAGGCTCACTTCGTCCTTCATTTACACTAGTATCTTCCATCAAGTATCGTAAAAATCTGACACAATATGAGGAATGCTCGAGAGTTGGGATTATCAGAAATAAATGAAGTGTGTTCATCAAGATTATGTTACCATTATTGACGTTATTGTAATCGAATATCGATATTCTTGCCATGGGGTGTAGACTCCAAGCATCAATAATTATGTGATCGGTTATCTTTTGGTATTTTACCTACTCTGTCTTGTAGAGAGGGAAAATCAAGATTGTGTTTATACGTCTCTCGTCTCTAGTTACCCATTTTTATCCTTTTTTTTCGAAGGAGTTTAATTGACTTAGTTGCTTTTTTATCAATTTTATAGTGTTATTCGTGCTATATCATTCTTTCGCCTTCCTGACAGGTGATCATTTATACATATTTGCATTTTGTTATATTTCCTCAAACAATTCCACATAGTTCCTCTCATTTTCAGTTTTTCGCTGACCTGTTTGCCATTGATGTATAATGAAATGCTAGTATTATTGTTTTCATTATCGCTTCAAGAAACTACGCGAATTTCCGATATAATTTATGCTGTCCATGAATTCTTTTTTTCATTATTATTTTCTATTATATATTACTTCACTTTTTGGGGGTTCCTGTATGGAGATATCTGTGAAGTTGTTTGGTTTTCTCCCCCCTATTTATGAATTACGCTGGCTTATTCGATTCAATCCTTTGACGGTTGCTTCAGAAGATCTCACGATTCTGTCTGACGGAAGAGTATGATATAAAGGCTAGTTTATTCTAAAACAAGTTGTAGAAGGGACTTCTATTCCAACACGAATGCGAAATTCGAAAACGAGCAACGAAGGAGCAAGTTTTGGAACGCATGAAAGTAAGAATTGCCTTCTGCAAGGAGTATTAAACGATATTTTCTTTATTTCAGTCAAGTTGAAACACTGTCGAATTTTCAATGAAAAATTCAGATTATACATCTTAGTGACTTGTATCTCCTCAGTCGGTGTGACTGTTTCAGAAAGTGACAGATTACGGAATTTGAATTGACGTGTTGATAGGATCGGAGGTC
Organism: Hippodamia convergens; assembly: GCA_038502775.1. Lineage (NCBI taxonomy): Eukaryota > Metazoa > Arthropoda > Insecta > Coleoptera > Coccinellidae > Hippodamia > Hippodamia convergens. Next base: position 32,188,306 of record CM076609.1, read on the forward strand.
AGAGTGAACAAACACAAAATGAAAAATATACCTCAAAACAAGGCAGTAATGAACTCATTACGAAACTGAAATAAGCAAAGTTCAATTATTCCTTCGTTGTCATCATTGTCTGGAAACAATTTCCTCTGAAGCCCGGTCTACAATTCTCATGCAGCGCGTAACTCGTGTAGCTTAGGTGGCTTGCGAGTAATGTGGATGATAGCACGAGCCGAGAGAAACTTTGGCGTAACTAGAGATGATTATTGGGGGATGGGGGAGTTAAACTCCACACGTAAGGAAAATCTTTTAATTTCCATTTCATTTTCAAATTGTTAAATACAATTTTGTTAATTCTTTCTAACAATGGAGAGCGGAGGTTGCGTCCTCAATAACCCCTTCCCCGCTACGTCTATGGAGGAAGAAGGAGCCTGACGAGTCTTAGATATGATAAAATTGGTAGAATAGAGAAGAGACATCGAGACCCTTTATATAGCCACACGGAAACTTGGCCGAATGATAATAACTAGGTACCAAATACAAAGTCGACCTACTTTTACAAGCCCGTATTTACTGGATACCTTGCGACTGCTGCAAAGTCGAAGTCTACATTGGAACTATAAAATTAAGTATCAATACGGGAAATAAGGACCAGATTGAAAAATCTGCACTAGCGGAACATGCTCTAACGGATGGACACAATATAGTTCTGTTTTTTCAAAGGCAGGGGGCATTTTAATCATCACAACTTACTATCGTAGGATGAACATGAAAGCCCTGCAACAGATCGGTCAGCAACTAAGCACTAGAGTTATAATCTTAGATCCAGAATTCTCTGAAGATGCCTACTGCAAATGTTGGCAAAACGTTAGGTGAAATAATTCCTTATAGACCACAGCCAATAAGCCCTCATTTATGATTTATTTTATTCCTAAACGCCTTGAAGTGGTTACGACTAGGGGTATACTGGCATAGGTACCGAGGCAGTACAATGAAAATAATAAACTGGTATCACATGAAATAATTCATCATTTACATCTCATATGATTATGAAGATACATGTAATTCTTCATTTTGATTTCTTTGATGATATTCAAAATGAAAAAAAAGCACGAAAGCATCACTAAACTTTTATGCCTTTCTCAAACTTATTCATGAATGAGGGAAAATATGTATTTTGATGTTGAAGCATATTGAAACTTATCGATATTCGATGTCTCTTGATGAAATTAATTCATGTCCTGAGTGTTTTCATTTTAGCGAAAAACATACTTTCAGAGCTTTAGGAAATTAGCTGCAGAAACTTTTCATACCTGCGTGAATTCGACATATCATGGTCAAATTTTTAGCATATAATAATACTTTTGACAACCGATGAAAAAATTACCTGGCATTCTTGTTGATGCCTTGCCGACTCTCGGATAATACCTCTCTTTCAGCCCATCTCAAAAACCCCAAGTCTTGTTTACACCTTGTGTCACGTTCTGAATAGAACAAAACTCAATTTATTTCGAATCAATCAGAGTTGATCACGTGCAGCGGGAGATTATTATCATGAATGGAGAGGACTGTGATTATTCAACGGTTAAATCGGACAGTTTCGACTCCAAGGCTGACATTGGATGATGTTGATGTCACTATCCTGCCTTCTCAATATTCGCAAATAAAAATTCCTAGAATGGCAATTAAGCGGTCGGACGGAAATGTTCATTTTCCATTATTCATTGTCGAAACCGCAGATTTGGTGCGTACCAAATAACTATTTTTATCTGGAGCCAAATACTTGTCTGAAAAAAATGAGAGTTTTATTACTCATACTGTAAATCAGTGTCAGTCTGTCTGGCAGATTGTTGATTCACGTTACAGCCTTGAGGATGAACATTGGGTGCTCATTTGAAGTGGTTGTTGTTTGTAGTTTTTGTTTGCAAACCAAAACAACGGGCTCGGGTTATTTCCCAAGCCAATAAAGCAATATTTATGAGTCCACCCGAAGTCAATCTCCTTTTAACATAGCGAAAATTTCATTGTTGTAATTTTCTCATATCCGATTTCGGCAAAGTGACATTACTTCGGCGGGTGAATCAATTATTTTTCTTGTTCATAATCAGACCTGAAATGACAGTTCAGAAAGGTTTATTGTTTACACTACAGATAACTGACTAAGAGTTTCCACAAAACCAAGTAAATATTGGAAGTGCTCTGCAATGAATAAGAAAATATAGAAGCGGAGATACATACAATATCAAAAAAAATAAACCACCAATAAGAGAACTGAATCTGGTCTCGGTTCATTCAACCCTATTGTTTCATCAACATTTCTTTATATGGAAACAAAACTCTTTGAATCTTCAATTGGATTCCTCAGATACGAATCTGACCAGTACATTCATCCTACCTTCTCAAAATACAGGTCGAATCTTCGACTCGAATAATTTATTATGTAAAGTAAAAAATGTAGGGTGCCTCATTTTAAAGACGCTACTTGCTTTTATAAGTCGCCTGAAACACTCCAACGAATATGCTTTCTGCAATAAATATTTTTATTTAAAAAAAAAAGGATCAAGTGAGATATTTTGAGATATATGCATTTTAATAAAAATAAAACATGCTACATTACTTCAGTATAGGTATATACTGTTATGGTTCCACAACATTCCTTTAATTTATTATTCAAAATATAAATTTTTTTTAGAAACTTGTTTACACGGGTGGGTTTTTTTATTAAAGTTTCAAGAATTCGAAAGGCAAGACGAATTTTGCTAGTACAATCCAATGAATTTTTTCCACGCAGAACAAAACTCCTAAACTAATTCATCTAGACAGAATTATCTGTTCAAATGAAAGTCTGTTGAAGTTCTTGGGTAAGAATATTTTTTCTAGTGTATCTATGGATCATTTGCTCTGTTATCATTTATGAATATAGAATGGATCATGAACTATAGTAATTTCTATTTTCTGATTTCATTATTCGAAAAATTACAATGAATGTTCAAGAAAATGACCGTACGATTCCATAAAATATTCGAGAATTAAATTACATTTCGCAGCATTGCTCAGGGTCGCTCCAAATTTGAGATGCGCCCTTCTGCGAATAGTATAATTCCTTCCCTTCTTATTTATTAGAATGACTCAAATTGAAACGTAAATAACGGAAATTCAGAAATTGAATCAACAATCCAAAATCTTTATTATTCGGAGACTTCAACATTCTCATATTACGCGAATTATTATTCCAATTGAACAAAAATATATTCGCATATTTTATTTCAATCCACGTGAAATCAAGGTTGTAGGGATAAAAAAAACACCACCCATATAAATAAATATACCTGGACCTACTCTTAAATATATAACATGGGTCGTGTAATAAATCAAATGAACTCACACGAAATAATATTGATTCATATAAATATGCAAAATAGATAAATCAGGCAGAGTACTTAATGTTTTCGATGAGAATCAAGAAAATTCAATTTTTTTTCTCTTTCGATTCCTATCATTCACTTATTAGGTCTCCCAAATTAATGTTGTATGTATTGTATAGTGGAGCGTACTAACGCTTTATTAAGAGGGCGAAATGTTATTATCGCAAGATGTTCATAGGTTTAGCAGTTAAAACATCTTCAAGTACTGAGCATAGCTGCATCATTTTCCGATTTATGAATGATGAATCCAAAAAATTCCATGTTAGAACTTTTTATCGTCGATGTCGATGAACAAATCAAAGAAGTCTTTGTCGGATCCCCACATGGTATTGAAAATTCACCCAAATTGTGCTTAAATGAACAAAATTTTATAAACTATATGAACCCTTATCTATAGAAACTAATATGCATATAAATTTAATTTTGTATTTCATTTGCTTGAAAATTCATGTAGTAATAGCATTAATCCTTCATCACCAACGCTTATTTAATAGAGGTTTTAATGTTAATGGTTTGATATGTTTTTTCACTTTCACCTATGAGCTGAGTCGAAAAAAAAATTAAGAGCGAGAAAAAATTATTACTTGAAATGTTACATTGGACTTCATCTTTCAAATATAGATTTAAGCTGTGGTTTCAGCATGGTACAAAAAATGCTCTATAGTTCGAATCTAGGTTTTTTCTGACCCTGTTGTATCAGAAGAATAAATGAGCAGAAACCTAATACGAATAGATACAATATGACTATTTATTGTTGCAAAATTAATCGAGAAATATTCAAGATTTCTTATCCAAAATTTCAGATGTGGTATCAAGGGCGTATAAATAATTTGTTCGTTTATTGAGGATCTAGAACCAATATATAAATTGAGGTGTATTTTGTGCACCACCTTGAGTAAATTTTTGTATATCCTCATAGTTCGAAAAAGCATTTTTCTCGTGACTATACACTTCGATTTCGAATAATGTAATACTTAATATTCCGATCCAGACAACAATTGCTCGAAAATTCTGAATTGTTGAAAATACCAAAATCTTGGGATTTATAGGTCTCTAAATCTTTTCCTCGAATATGTTATTGAAGCTGTGGTTCCGCAGCAACAAAACGAGAGCCCAAATCCGAATTCGCCACATTCGAGTAGCGAATTTGCGTGAAATCGACTCGGCGAAAGGTTAGCCCGTATCGTAATCTCGCCGAAGTGGGTTTATTTCACCAAACTGTCGTATATTTCATTATTATTGTATGCAAATGGTTGGACATGGAGTGCAATCTGAATTGCATAAGCGCCGAAACAACTGGCTTGGGATTCGGCCTTTATTTTGACCAAAAAAGGATCGATTTCATATTAGACAGACGTGGATTTACGAGCAAATTTCCCAACTGTTTCGTTTAATGAACATCCGACCTATCGAACAGGATCGGGACCACTGGGACTGCGAAACTGACAGGATACAATGTATGTATGAAATGTTTGTTGATTTCGAACAACGAGATAAATTACCAGAGAGACGATATTGCCGGATAGGGCCATTGCGAAAGTTGTTTGGCTGGATCTATTTTGTTTTTTCTTTGTGTGGATCTGGAACTGCATGAAGTGAAGTTCACTCATTACTAAGAGAGCTATATCTGCAAAAAATTGATTTAAAAGTTTATCGAGAATAATTCGAATTTTCGTTCTGCATCCTGAAAGTTTTGTAAGTGGTTTGTTTTTCATATTTCGGAATAAGAAAGCAAAAACAAATATGAAACGATGAAAATCGCTTTATTGTTTCTCAAAATATTTCCCATGAAGATGTAAACAATTCTGCATGAATTTGAACATTTTCTCGAAGAGAATCGTCGTATTTTTGAACCCCCAAAACTTCTATCTAATGAACAAAAGATGTCAATAGCGGTTGTTACAACGACCGATAGGAAAATACAATAATATACAGGGTGTGCCATTCGAAATGACAAAGTACCCACTACTTTTTGACATAAGCGGCAACACCGCAGCGCTGAAAATATTTTAGATCTATAGAGCAGCTGTTCTTTTATAAGAAACCAAATTTTAAAATAATTCTTGATTTCCGTTCTCCGTAAACGTCTAACCTACCATCGACCGTGATTCACCCCGTATACGATAGGAGGTACATAGAATAAATACGGTTTATTTTATGTTTATTATATATACTTTTCCATTGAAAATACCTGATTGTGCCGAAATTCGCAAGCAACTGTATTGTTGATAGTACCTATTCGATTTGAATTTAGTTACAAACATCGGACACTCAAAGAGTTTTGACAATCGTTCATAATGAGGAAGGCAAAGGAAATCTGCTTATAATTTATAGTAGTATTTAATTGTTAATAGTTGGTTACAGTCCACTGCGACCTTATGGTCTATTGTGCCCCTGACAAAGCTTTACAGCTCGCCTTCCAGTCCCAGAGATCTTATGAAATCCAATATCTCGGAAGCTTCAGTGAGGCTAATTCCTCACTCTTAAAGGTCTCTTGACCAAAGCATTGTTTCCTTTGGCTTACAATGAGCATTCTGTGACTAGGTGAATAGGAGTTTCTTCCTCTTCCTCACAGAATCTACACTCGTCAGTGTCCGATACGCCCATTCTCAGCAAGTGCTTTCTGAGGTGGCAATGGCCTGTAAGAAAGCCAGTGAGGAGGTGTAGTTGGTGTAGTTTGGTGTAGTTTCTGCTTAAAGAACACTCACATAGGAGCCTAACGATAGTGCACACTTGGCTTTGGCCCCATGAACCCCAGCGCCAGCTCCCGTGTTTAAGAACCATCTGTATACCATTTAACTGTATTTTCTTTAAACTTTTGGTCGGTGTATTCCCGCCCCCATTCCCTTTTTTTGCATAGAATCGTACTGAAGTTTTTCTCAGTACTTACTTTCTTGACCATTACATTACTAGGAAGGTTTGCAGATGAGATGTAGTTACTCAGAGAGCACCAGACTCTCTGACACCGAATTCTCTCATTACCTGCACCTTCTCTAGAGATTCTGAGTATGGCCTCATGGGCCACCCTGTGAATCCCCAGATGTGTTTATCAGTTTAGCGGGTTTATAGTGGTGTACGTTTGAAAAAGTGTTGTTGAATTTGTTTCAGCTTTAACATTTTGTAAATCGTATCTGCAAAATGCATGCTTGAGAACTTGCATCATTTTCACCAAGAAATTATCTTCATTAAGGAATCCCATTTTCATATTGATGCTGTATCAACAAATAAGAATGTTGCAATGTAATTTGATTTTTTTTTAAATTAGCTTGTAGCCGTTTTTGCAGATAATCGTTCAAATGCGAATGTATATTTATTTGTGATTTGAATACATCCAGTAAGGACAAAGCGGTGGGTATTCTCCATCGAGCGATAAAATTCTATCTGAGAAAAACTGGCAGTAGTCAGACCTACTGGTAACAAAGAAACTGGTAAAATTGGAACGAAGAAAGTGATTGAAACCTGAGGCAGAATTTTTCTTTTCCTATTTATCTGCTATGCTTCTTTTGAAACATCATATGGCGTGACTCCAGACCGTTATTCACTTATTTCATTGCTCGAGATGATCTTTTGCCAGACTCTGCTCAGCTCATTTGACTATCAACGAGTTTATCGGGGCGTTCGATTGCACGCCGACGTTTGTGCTCTAGTTTCAAATGCATACCTCAAATTTTACGGTTCGCACGAATACTTCACTTTTTTTGCTCAGAATAAGCTTCTTATATCAAAGGTTCGTTTCATGAACATCACACATCAGTTGAACGTATGAGATGAACTTTTCGAACATGATTTTTCTGGTTCTTTTTCTCATTGAAGATACAGTATTTTGAAGCTAATTGTCTGTAGAATTAGACAATTAAATGATCTACGACTCAGAAATACTAGAGGAAATGAGAAAGCCAATCTACAGGCCTCTCATTGTATGAACAGAAAAAAAAACTTGAAATTCTCATGAATCAAAGAAGATGGAACAAGTATACTGGAGCAGCATCTGCAAAAAATCTGTAAAGAATATATTCTTGGGGTCAGAAGAAATACTCATTTCGCATACCATTTTGACCGATTCAGCCTTGCCAAGAAATTTAGCCATTTTAAACTCTCACACCTCACACCTTTTTTTAAAAGTTTGCTAATATGAATTTTAATAATTATTTATTCAAAGAATGCTCATTCACAGGATAACACAAAAAATACTTTTATCTTTCGAAATAGCCAAGTATTTATTAATCAGCAATCGACTTGCTTTCAAGGTCTTGAATCTCTGCTATATATTGTATATTGTGAAAAGTTATGGTGATAATGAAAAAAAAAATAAAACATTGAGTGCAATTTTGTGTTCGTTGGGGAGATTCACTCCATGAATGAAAACTTCCATTCTGAGAATAATTTCATTTACTGAAATCATTTACGTGATATACCACTTTTTTATTCATTTTGAACGTCCTGTATTTTTAAATTGAGCCGAACCGCAAAAAATGGTGAACACTTATAAAGTTTCTTTTAATCGCTTAAATATATGAACAATTCCATTACTCATATTCAAATATTCCGAACATCTTTTCAACCGTGCCGAATAAAAAAAAATAGTAAGGACACAAAGTGTTTGTTTCGACCTCGGAAATCTCGCGTTAAAATTTAATAATAATAACAATTATATGTATTGGTCTAATAGTCATTACAAGAAATGTATGAGACAAGTCATGAATCTACAGAAAATATACAATGAAAGAATCAGCCAAAATCCTTATCACTACTCATTTATATAAGTCAAAGAGTCACCCTGTATTCGTTGTCTGAATATTTGAACATCAATATACACATATAGGATCTTTTAGAATTTAACCAAATACAAGAAGAACCAGCTCTACAAGAATATATTCAACATCCAATGTTTTTTTCTCTATCCATTTCTTCAACTAACCGCTGGAATATGTAGCTCGACTGAAGAAAGGGATGTCATTATATTCATTTTCAAAAGAGTAGAACGTCTTAAATTTCCATTGGCAATTTGGTATACGTAAAAACGCATCAAACAAAATACATAATAAAATTTATATAATGAAAAAGCAAACATTTCAAAATAAAAAATCCTTCTCTTTGAATCGTAGTTGTAAAAAATCCTTCATTCTATGAAACCTGTGATAGATTATAAATTTCATTATTTAACCCGGTATTATATATTATTGTGATATAGAAAACAGGAAAAACCAGAAAAAATTATTGGACGAATTTATGGAAATATTTCATTGAATTCTATAATAATTCAGGGAATTACAGAAAGCAATGTATTATACTCGCACAGAAGGCTCATTTTAGCACACGTTAATTCAAAATAAAATGTCGCCATTTTTAACTTGTGAAGGAATTTCAATGCCTTCTGGACTGGACTTGTATTATAATAGTTATTTCTCTATTTCAGTACTAAAAGTAGTGCTGTAATGAAACCCATTACAGCATTGTTTTCAGTTATATTTTTCGTTTTCTGGTTGTCAGTACTGACCTCCGATGGAATCAAGTTTCGAATCAAATCAATTCAAATTCCGTGATCTGTCAAATTTCGTATGTCACACCAGCTGCTAAGATACAAAACAAAAGTCACTAATCTGAATTTTCATTTGAATTTCGAGAGTATTTCACAAAAATTGACTGAACTAGAGAAAATACCGTCTAATACTAGTTGGAGAAGGCAATTCCAACACTCATGCTATCGAAAACTCGCTCCTTCGTCGCTCGCTTTCGAACTTCGCATTCATGTTGGAATAGGAGCTCATTCTGCAACTTGTTTTAGAATATACTATTATGATACAAGTGCAGAAGGCATTGATATTCTCACCCGAAATCAAAATTCAAAAACGAGCCACGAAATGGCGAGATTTTGAATGAACGAGTGTTAGAATGAGCCTTCTGTACGAGTATCATACATTATTTTCTCTAATTCGCTGATCTTTTATCAAAATTAATGAAATATTGTCATGAATATCGTATAGTGATTTTTGCATTGAAAAATATTAGTTGACAGAACTGTTTTCGATCTCATCAATTTGACAGTTGTTAAATAAATTCGTGACATGTCATCAATAAATATTACTGAAAACAATGCTAGAATGAAATATGCTAACATTGTTACGTTTTACGAGATGTGACAGAATGAACGGATTTGATAGATAATTAGAAAAATTACTTTTCTATCATTTCAGATGGGAACGCCTTCGTGAATATATCTTGTGTGTTCTTTTCAAGAGAAACAATTTCATATAAAAAAATAGGCCAATGTTCACTACTATTTCCCTTGTGCCCTAGATCCCCCTAGAATCCGATGGTCATAAATCCAACCTGTTATAACCGAAATGTTCTACTCTATTTCGTTTCGTCAACCCAATATTCTTGTCATTTGCATTTTCCTAAATGGATTCAAATCATATGGAACGAGTTTCTATAATATCGAATATTTACGGTCACGACCGCGTTATTCACAATTTAAGCACTAAGTTTCCTGTGTCAAGTTCACGAAGGAGACACTTTATATTGTATGGTCGCGTGGTCTCCGGTCATAAACTTCAATTAGAAGGATCTTTAGTAGGCAGAACGGCAGGACTGCTGTAGAGGAATAACGGCTGGATAACGGTGCAGAATGAACCCACTAAATCAGCTGGATACGATTCAGACTGTATACTACTAGTGGGGAGCATCGATGCCGATTATGTTGGCTTTGGGTGAATTATGTTAGCGAGTAGCCTTGAAATACGTTGAAGGTTTTGAATAAATTCCGAATTTCCAGTTGTGAAGCTTTCAAGAGTGAGCAGAGTAGTTGCGACATGTCAAAAATTACAACAATCAGAGTCTTAAAATTGTATGAAAGTATCCAGTAAAACAACGCCATCGATTATTCAAGAAATCACGTCCTTGTTTTTCAATATTTGGGACTCTGATACATTTCATCATTTTACAAAAGTTTTATATTTCAATTCTTCATCAAGTCTATATTTTATTGTGGATTGATCTAAATCCACTTTGCGTTTTGATTTGATCGATTTCCTCCGTTATTCCTGTCCCAAGCTTGGGGTCCAATGCACCAACACTAAGGGAAAGGAGTAGAGATCGAGAAGTAACATCTAGCTGAAATATCGGGGTTCATCTGGCCTAGATGATAACACCCTGTAAGAGCTCTTGCTAGGACACGGCGAAGCTACTGCCTTGTTGTTAGACGTTGGTTCGTCAAAGGCTAGGAAAAGAAAACCTTGATCACAAATTACCTGGTCCTCCAAGTTGGGGGTTCAGGCGATAGGCCAGCACCTCATCAGTCTCGGAACCAGTGTTGGTTTTGCTTTCTGCAACTAGTATTAGACGATATTTTTTCTATTTCAGACAAGTTTTGCGAAATACCCTTCAAATTCAAATAAAAGTTCAGATTTGTGACTTTTGTATTGTATCTTGGCAGTTGGTGTGACTTACGAAATTTGACAGATTACGGAATTTGATTTGAGTTGAAAATTAAGCGGATCGGAGGTCAGTACTGACAACCACGAAATAAACAAAAAACAATGCTGAAACGATACTGAAATATAATATATCATCTAACCCATTCAACTTTTGGAAAATTTAAGGTTTTCGAATTGAACAAGTTGATTTCAAATTAAAAATCGTTACTGAAAGAGCTGCCCACACAAAAATATGCAAACTGTAAAATTTATTCAGGTACTTACAGGAACACTTTCCACCCCACATAACTTGGAGGCGTCATTTTTATGAAATAATGAAAAATTACATCAGAAGTCAGTTGGAGCGGGACGTCTATTCGGTCAGATGTAGACGTTATAACGTTGACCTCCTCACGCCTATTGTTTCCCCTCACAGTTTTTTGAATGGAACACTGTTTATTTTATTGCAATATTGTATTCTCAAGTGAATTACAAAAATGTATAATACCTATATAAGTGAAAAGTCAATCAGTTGGGAGTTACGGATAATTCTAATTTACTAATAGTAACATTTGTTTAGTTTCTTTTATTCGTAACAAATCAGCAGACTAATACTTAATTATTTAGCATGGTACTCGAATTGATTTAGGTTTCAATACAATGTTACAATCGTGAGTCAATTGACATTCTAACATTATTCTGATGTTATTCATCTATATCATTCGCTGACGTTAATTATACATATATGCTAGCTGAGTGGCATAATTTTTTTTATGTAACATGCATCTTGTTATCCTCTTATAGAGGTGAAAGCAAAAATGCAATAATGTATAGCAGTTCCATTCAAACAATTCGTAGTACTGACCACAGGGGCGAAGGGGTAAAATTTTTAACGTCTGCATATAAAAGACGTTCTCCTTTATATAATTTCTGACGTGTTTTCTCATTTTTTCTGGAAAAGTACGGTCTTCAGAATTATGTGGGGTGCATAATTTCCATTAAAATGATCTGTTGATGTGTATATTGAAGTTTCCCATTAATTAACATTTTTGAATCATTTTTAATTTTTTTGATTTCTTCTGCTTCTGCCTTTTTCCATATTTGACCCATACCTAAACATGACGTCAAAATGAGTTAATTTTGTCTTATATATGAATGCTCAATGTAGCAATCAAATTCTGGTAGTAGTCCACGGAGTTTTATATTTAATATATATAATGAAACTGTTTTCTGCCCTTTAAAATTAATATTTAATCCTTTCTGATTACTTTAAGAAGGACATGCAATGCATTTTGTCAAGCTTATCGTCATCAGGCATTCTGAAAACAAAAGCGTCAAATAGATAAAAAAAACTTTCAATGAGAACCTTCATGAAATATATTTTCATGATACCATTCTGGAAACCCTATCATAATAAATAGTGTGTAAAAGTTGTTTAATTTGTTTCTTATTATAGTGTGGGGGCATTTTGTATTTTGTGTGATTCTTTCTATTATATTTTTAATTTGTTTTCCTACCTTAATTTTGTTAGTTTCTTAGTTATCGTAACTCTTGACTCTGCCTATACATGTATAATGTCTAAAAGGATTCAATAAATTTATTATTATTATTATTATTATTATTATGTCGATTTGGACAATCGAAATTTACCCTTCTTCCGTGTGTAAGAAGTTTTACGGTGCGCTGAAATAATATATAATCTGGTCTATGGTTGGGATGAATGATTTGTTTATTTGGTAGAATATAAAGGAATGACTATTTTTATTGTTTTCGTTGACCAGAATGGTTCTTTCAAATTAACCATGAAAACTGAAACTTTTTACCAAACACACGAATACAACATGAATACAAAATCGTTGAGAAAACTAAATAAATTCTCGATTCTCAACACGATAAACGCTGCAAATAGTACTAAAACACCAATTCAAATTTGACAATAATTGTCAAATGAATGAAAATTGGTTCTTCAATATGGCCAATTTAGGTCAAAACCGTTTCCTTGCTAGACAGAAATACAGATGTTAAGCGAAAAATTAGTTCGGGAGTATTTCATATGTAACCACTTCTGGTGGAAAGTTGAAATCTTCAAATTGGTCTGGCTTTTCAGATGTAATCATAAAACTTTATACTTAAGTAGGTATTTGAGGTTTGGTTTTTTACTTCCCTTCAGGTGCTGATGGTTGCATGGTTCCAAATGAATAACCTACAATGAATACAGTAGTGAGATTTCATCTAGAAAATTTTAGCATAAATACTTTTTTTGGCAACCTCTGCATCTTCTGTTGTGACCAAAGATTCAAGAACATTCTACGAGTATTTTGGTATTTTGACCATATCTTGATATTCAAAAAACATTTTTCATTCAGCTTTGGGTGGGTGGGTTGAGTTCATGGACAGCTTTCTAGCTATATGAATTCGAAATAGCATGCAAAAGCTGAAGAATTTTCTTGATTATTTCGGGAAATATCGAAATAAGTCCTCAAGGGACAGGATTGAAAGGTTCAAACTAAGTTCTATTGTGGTACACCAAAGTTAATTCGATAGAATAATCGCGTAGGTTGTATCAATCACTTCGGTGGATATCCAGTTGCTTATTATGTTTTTTTACCCATGTAAATGAGATACCAGCTTTGAAGGTCGTGTTTTCATGTCGAGCTATTCGATTTCAACCCATATCAGATTTTTGCAAGTATTATACGATACGCTTTATGTGAATTGGAAAACTAGTAATGACGTTGTTCCAGAATTCTGCCCGAAGTGGCTATAAACATCGTAAAGAAATCTATTTCATAGGTCAACTCTACACAGACTTTGTTTTTAATTATGGCACGTAATAAAATCTCGAATGAGGTATTCGTCACCACTTAAAGGAAAAGAAGAATTGCTTGTTCATTTTTCGAGAATATCATAAATCATGATGTCAGTTTCTGTATCTAGAGTAGTGAAGGACCCTGATGCATTGATCAAAAATTTAGGAATACCTATAATATTATTAATAAGAAAAACCATGATTGAAAAATTCCTCTATTGGATTATAATATTCCCTGACAAATTCATTCTATGGATAAGTAAAATTGCCTTTGAAGTTCCATTAGATGTTCCATTAGAATTGTCGGTTCTTTGGACTCTTCTTTTTATTATATACACGAGTCAATCCCCAAGTCTATCCTTCATGGCACGGTTCACATGTATACTGACGACTTCCATCTCTCTTCATGGATTATTTCAACACCACTGTCATGATAATAAATGAGGATTTGAATCGGCTGGCATTCATAGCGGAAAAACATCTAATATCTCGGAAATTCAATGCTCTGGTTTAGGCTCAAAGAATAACAAGAACGTTGAAAATAGTTTCAGGTCTGTCATACCTGGCGAAAATTTTGTTAAGAAGGTTGTAGAGAGACAGGTCTGATTGTAGATTGAGATTTCGTGAACATATTAAGTGTTGAATTAGAAGCATAGGTCTTATTTGCACATCACCATGAAAAGGATTCTATGGAAGATAGAGTCCAGTCGTGTGGAAGTCAAAGTATAACTTTTGTTCTCCTGTTTACAGGTTTCGTCTTGATCAAGAGATATAAGATAGAAGATAGAATCAACGTTTGCAAAGCAGCTTTATACCGTAAATACTCATATTCGAAAATACGATCACGTTTCGCATAAGTTGAAGCAGCTTTGTTAGCTACCAGTGGAAATATGTTACGAATGTTTTGCTCTGCATAGTATACTTACAACAAACTAATGCTTAAGAAAATGGGTTATAAGACTGATATTCATAATTTAATTTCGAGATATGGAAATATACTCACTTGACCACGCTACCCTCCCATAAAAAATCCTTGAAAAGTTTCAGACTTTAAGCCACGTATCCAAATGAATTTGAAAAATTTGCGGCAGCAAGGACCAGAAAAGAAATCATCTCCTTCACATTCTAAGTACGTAAAATGTATTGCTATTGCTAGCTAAAATAAGTGACTACCATTAATTTGAATTCCTTTTTTGTCCATTCCTCTTGTTAGTACTGTTCTATTTCATCCACATGTTGGATGGTTATTGTTTTTTTTGTTCCTATGTCCATTCAAAAATGTTATTTCTAGTAAAAAGTGTTAAGTGGTCATACAATTTTCCGGTCCATAAAAAGTGCGTCTTTTATGAGCCAAAAAATTTCAGTTGATTCCGTTTTTTTTATTAATTCAGGCTCAGACCTCATGTTTTTAACTAAAGTTTGAATTAGCAGGAAAAAATGACTGACTCTCGGAGTGACAACAACAAAAATAAAATTTATCTCTTGAACTTTGCGAAATGTAAATAAATTGAAGAAACCCGGTTCTGAGTCGCCTCTAGGGTTGTCATGAGTTGTGTTCGAAGTTTCTTCATTTAAACGAAGTTGATTTAATGCTTTGAATATTTATTCAAATTTGGTACAATTTCATTATGTGGAGCCAATTTTAAAAGAGGAAGAGGGGAAATATCAAAACGGGAATAATATGTGGAGCTAATTCCAAATGAGAAAGAGGGGGAATACCAAAACAGGGATACGTTTTCTTGAGTTGAAATCGTAGAAAGAACAATACCCTATTCTTCCGTACCTGATAAAAAAGGAGTACTTTTTTCTTTTCATTCAAAGCAATAATTAAATGTTATGCATTATTCAATGTATTAACAATTTTTTTCAATTCATAAACTAATAATAAATCCTAATATACTGTGAATTTGACCACAGAGCTCGATTTGTGTCAAATAATCATTGATAAACAACACACCTTGAGGAAGTTTCGTATCTAATAAGGTTAGCTTGGAGATTGTATCATTGTGGGGTAGACGGTAATGTAGCTAGCTGATGTAGTGTAAGGACCCAGTATCGACCAAAGACTAAAATGAACTGATACTGTTCCTGAAGAGTGTTCCGTTTGAATTGTCCCTTCTGTATTATACTATACAGAGTAGTCCAGTTAAGAAGGTGGGATATCGAGAATACGATTGATAGACACGTAATTGAAAATTATAAGAATTTGCTTCATGAGATAAATTCGGGAAATGCTTCGTTCGCAAAATCATGGCTTCGAAATTTGATGAGAATAGATCAATCTTCACGAAAATAACTTTTTCATCAATAGTTGGACATTTCAATTCGCCTTCAATTATTTAGTTCAAATTATTCCAAAATGCTCAAAATAATATGCGGAATCATGCACTCTTCACTTAAATGAAAAAGACCATTTTCTCACAAACTGAATGATGAATTTTAAATTGGAGTGAAATTAAAAATTGATGTTCACTCTTATAAAAAAAACGGCATAAACATTTTCTTCTTGAAAATGTCGGGTGAGTACTAGTTCGGTCGCCACTGGTAGGAGATAAAAAATTGTGTTCATCAGAAAAGCTACCCCGCTGTCAAATAAGTCTAGACTCTCTCATTCAAATATCTCCATTGGTTTTGTGTACCATCGGCAGAATATCAGATGAAAATGTATCACTTCTTGTGAAGATGATCTAATATTAAAATTTCAAATTTTTCGCTACGAAATATTCTCAAAGCTTCATCAGCAATTTTCAACCAACGGTGCAATTAGCTTAACAAACTGACGACTGGAAGTCATTGAATTTAAATCCTGTTAATAAAAAAAAATCTGTTTCGAAGTAATATTTAACAATTCAAAGATGGTTCAGGAGTGAAGGGTCTGATGTGAAGTATGCCAACGATCGAATATATTGGAATCATAATCTATTTTTTAATTTCCCTATTACTCACGTTTCACTGATAAATTCAAATATTCATTTCATCGACAGATTAAGTTTGAATGTTGAAATTGGTTTATTCATTTCATGAAAGGGACAATATTCATTTGCTGTTTCAATTTTTTCGGGAGAAATCCTTTTCCCAGTTATGTGGTAATTATATTCAACGACGACGTCGCTGTTTTTTCTGAAATGCCCATACGTCGCCAATTAACTTCATGAAGAGGCATCCGGCTAATATATATCTTGCTTGGTCGGGCAAATATTCCATGAACCATAGTATTGGAAACTGAAAAAAAGTTGTAGATTTAATAAAGACTTATAATATGAACATAGATTCATTAATTTCCAGTTACTGGGTGGCACAATTAACTCTCTCTCGATTTAGAAAATCTTGAGAGGGGAAATGAAGATGGGGGGGGGGGCGTATTTAGTTGTAGTAATGGTTTTTTGCCTTTCCCTTGTATATTGGCAGCAAATCGTGGATGGCAAAAACTAATGTTTTCCGAGATTTTCACAATTGTCTCTTAAATTCCGAGTTACTCAAAACAGAAAATATTCCCCTTTTTCAAAAAAAGTTTGATTCTGCTAGTGATTCACTGAAATTTAGGGTATCTGAAACGGTATTTTTTTCACATTTGAAGTTTCGATCCGAGAGTACAATATCTACTTGGTCCTCATGAACCTGAAAATACTCGTCTTATTTTTCTCCAACTTTCTTTTCGAAGAAATCTAGTATTCAATTAATAGGTATTTATGCAATTTAGATATTTTGGAAGTCTTCCCAAATGGACCCGTCTGATATATTTGAAAAAATCAGTTTCTGTCACAAGTTATACACCTTCATGAGAAGATGAATAAATAAAATGTACTTTTTTCTCTTCTCTGAGTCAAAAAGAGTTCTCGCTCGGAATTGATTCATTATGCAAATCAGATTATCATTACCTATCGTACACGGAAGCTAGAAACAATAGCCTGTACCGAAAAAATCATATATCTCCTTCCAAGATGTACAAACATACGACAATTATTGAGTGGAGGCGAGCACGAACCATCACGATAACTTGCAATAGACTTTATACTATGTAGAATGTAGCCATAACTTTCAATACGGTGTCGTGAGTAGAACTTATTAACAACTTTGTTCTTATATTAATAGGAGAGCCATCACATTCTGTGAAATAATCAGATACAATTTCCAGTATAAATATAACCTTATGTGAACTTTGTAACAAAAATGTTGTGTGAAAATTTGTGATTTATGTTCATCCTTTCATATCCTAAAAAATTAACGCAGAAATGTCAGAAGTTCACATTTCCCGAAGAAAGCTGCAAATTTCATATTGGAACTATATTTTGCTTTCACTTACTCATTGAGCAGCTCATAAAATCCACTAAGTAATTGAAATTATTGAATTCTTTTATATATTTTTCTATTCGATTTCCTTTTCGATTTGAGGTTATGACATGTGACCAAAGTTCGAAAGCTGGTTCAGGGCTGGAAGGCTAATGTCAACTAGGACGGACAAGGTAGGGAAAAAAAATATTCGTGAAGCTATTAGAAAGAAAAAGAAGACAATGTAAGTGATGGGGATGAAACATTTTGTTTGGATGCCCTGAATCCTATAGTTCTGGATTTCACGAAAATAATGGGAACTTTGTGTTTAATCAAAGTGACAGAAGATAGTCTATTGGTTTTGACGAAAAAATCCACCCCAATCTACCCCAGGCACGTGGTAGATTGACTAGTTTTTCCCATTATACAAGAACTGGTCTGTACTTTATATCACTAAAAAATAACGTACTTTTTGTCACTGTTTTCCTAAGTCCAATCGGAAATCTATCAACTGAACCAGTTTTCAAATAAATATTCTCTGAAGAAATGAAAATATGAAGCTTCAAGCTGAAACTTGGTCAAGCATCCCCGGTCTACCCTACAGTTAAAGTTATTCAAGAATTGTTTGTCACAAAAGATCGTTCCATATCGTTAAGTATTATAAATGAAACTCTATTTATCAGGAATATAGAGAGACTCATATTGTCCAATCATAACGACGCCAACTCGAAGGTGACCTCTTTTTCAACGCTCCTTTTATACTAGAATTTGGAACTTATTTACTGTTTAATATTGAAATGCCACTCCTGGCTTGTTGGCAATTTTTCAAATCATAATATCATTATTATTATTATTTTCGGGATTTTTACATTTTCATTATTCTTCATTTTCCTGAAACAACCGAATCAGGGAATCGTTTTGAGATAGTAATTTTCCCATTCTCTAATATCCTGGTTTCAGCAATTTGTACATGTTAACCTTTGGCCTAGAAGTAATGTATGGTTGATGAACCATTTGAATTAATGAAATATAATTGAAAAGCTATAATAAAACAGCAATCGAGAAAGAGAAGATTGACGATGGACTTGTTGCATGTATAGATGGTAACCAGACATATAGAAAAAATATATAAAAACAAAAGGAACAGGCCTGATTTCATTAATCTTGTTTGTGTGGTTCTCATTACATTTTTTCATTTGAAATAATAATAGAATAAATCTCATGAAACTAATCGTTTCAAACCTAACATAGCCTACGATGAGAATAACTGTTATTGGTATTTCTTGATCATGAAGTTTGTTTCAATCAAAATAGTGCACCGTAAAGCTTCTAGTAAAATCACTCCTTATGGTACTGTGACCTTTCTTACATATATTCTTATATTAAGAGTTCTGAGCGAAAATAGTATAAACGTTATACTCACTAGAAGAGCTTCAGTGAAACCACCCATAGATGATGCCAGTAACAATTGCCTGCTACACATTTGACATCGTTGAACATCACGAAAAACTTTTCTAACCATAATCAGAAATAATATGAATCGACAACATGCTTTCGGTAAGACTCCAATGTAGTAAAGAATAGGAAATGCACTTAGTACAGCTTCATAAGGGTACATAATTTGTAATCAAGAGGAGGATATATTTTAGCTTGGGTCATTTTCAACTGTATGATAAAACTTTTGGTGCATGCTGAAATATACTGAAATTTGGTGCTTTGTTGGATGTGATTTTGACAAACGTCATAAACGTTCTGTGTCATGTGAAATAGAGTTTTCACACGTAAAACAAACCAACACACTGATTATCTGTGTTATGTCAAAGTTTGTGGCGTTTTGAGCTGACTCCTGATATTTCAGTAGGGAACATTGAAGTGGGACATTCTAGAGAATCTAACGATATGAACCGAAATCGAAATTGGGAGAGTATACTGAAGAATTACGCGCAAAAGCTGATAATTATGTGTATCTGTTTTTTTCTCACCATCATAGCCTCATAAATGCCACCGACTGAGACAGAGAGTAAAAACTCTGGAGTAGTGATCTGTTCAGTTCTCTTCATATCCCTGATGACTTTCTTAACGAAAATTAGGAAAAGAACAAATTTGCAAAGAGGTTTCGGTAATAACCCCACATAGTAAAATATGGGGAATGTACTCATTACCATAATAGCATTTCTCTCGTAATTGGCCATAGTTCTGATGTATTGAGGTTTGAAGTCTGGTCGAATAACATCTTAAAAGGTCAGTTGGGGCGTTTTTGCATTATGATAGAATGCGGAAATGTTTGACATCTTTCATGAATGATGAACTTGTTATGTCATTTTGAAAGGTATCATAGATATTCATCGAAATCATCGTAGTTTTTGTCATCTGTCAGAAAATAATTATTTATGATGCAAGTGCAGAAAGCATCGATATTCTTCCACGAGTTCGAGTTTTGAATAAACGGTTGTTAGAATGAGCCTTCTGTAGGAGTATTAAACATTATTTTCTCTAATTCACTGAATTTTCATTGAAATTGATGAAATATTTTCATGAACATCGTTAGTAATTTTTGCATTGAAAAATCTTGGTTGTCAGAACTGGTTTCTATATCAAAAATTTGACACATAATGAATAAATCCATGACAGAGGGCCAACCGAACACCCTCCAACACAAAAGCGATGCATTTTTCGACAGATTATGCTCATATGAAAAAGGTGTTCTATCCGATGCCTCAGTTATACCGCAACAATTTGGACCATCTGTATCTCAACCCACCCAGATTTGTGAATTGAGGAAGCGACATATTTCAACCACTAAGTTGCAGACGCTTACAGGTTCCGGATAGTTGGATACTTCAATTTTGGTTCTTGAAGTTCTTCAACCTTAAAGGATCGAAACGAAACAACCACTGGTTTCTTACTGAGTTAGTAACTTAGTTCCATTTGAAGAGCTCCAGTAGCTACTTCCAATTTTTTTAACTATTTTGGTTTCAACTCCTTAGTTTCGGGTACTTACAGAACGACAGCAAAATTAGATTTATTTCGTGGTGATTTTATCGAACCTATATCTTACTCCCAAATATATGTTCAAGAGTTCATTTCCACTTTTTGTTTCAGCTCGAAAATATCAACTTATGTCTGAATCTTCTGAAAGCCCAGCATGTGTCCGGAGTGGAATCGGTGTCTGCGCAGGAACTGAGAGATGGAAAGTTGAAAGCCATTTTGGCGTTATTTTTTGCCCTTTCACGTCACAAGCAAGCTGCTAAGCAGAGGGCCCAAGTTCAACAACAACAGCTTGCAGAGATGACCCCAAACAGGTAACAACTTTCATTTGCGCTCGTATTTGCAATAATTAATATCATTCGTCTCAAGAAATACAGAAAATGATATGTCTATTCAGTGGAAATATTTGTATTGAGAAGAGAAGAAAAAATATATATTATAGTCGACTTCATGCTTTTACTGAGTCTGGAAGAAACAGCCGGAATGAAGTAGATTTGAACGAATATTTATCTCTACTTCAATGAGCATTGATTCTGAAGCAACACGATCACGACGAATATTCATCTTCATGATATATCACGTAGGCTAATTAAAATTTAAGTCACTAATGGAGTGAATGGTCTTTTAATTACTGGATAACTCATTAAATGAAGAAGGAATAAGGAGCGATTACTGCTGGTTTGCCTGAAAACATGCAGCTGCAATTATCTACATAACTTAATGCATTCTCAATATTTGTTGCCGATGAAACTGTATGTTTTTCTATGTGGGTTCACCACAGATATTTGATTTAGGATGATGTAAAAATGTTCTGATACAAGAAATCAAGTTCCTACCACCTTCATAGATCATTAATGAAGAATACCTTCTACATGTTATTAAGTACAATACTACATGAAACTGAGATCGAAAAGTTCTAGTTATTCAAAATAAATCAGACGTTTTGATCTACATCATCCCAAATTTGAATAGCTCCCCACATCTTACGAATCGGATGATCTCCCAATCTTTCATGCATTTCCTAGACCTGCTTTATGGGATTTAGGTCTGGGTTAGGAGATGTAGAACTCATCGAAATAAATGATTCCAACGTATGTTATTCACTCAAAACCTGCATACTACTCTGAACGGCATCTGAGACTGCATTTTTTTGTTCGACAGATAATCTTGCAAGATGTAATAGGGAATGCAACAACTATCAAATCAGTTAGCCCACAAATAATTCAACAAGCATTGTCAATAGGTTGTCTTAGTTCATCTGCGCTATTTACCTCTCTGTCAATTAAATGATCCCGAAGGAAGAAATCACAGGGAAGCGTGCATTCCCAGATATTGGGAACCACTTTTTGGAAGCACATGTGGAGGTGGTCCAGCCAGTATCAACCACATTCTCTGCCGAATATTGAGAGAAACTTATTCTAATCCTGGCAAATTGTTTTGGAGAAAATATCTCCATTCGTGGTGAAAGAAAAAGTGATCCGAAAGGCAAACCATACACGTGTTCGATGTGTACATTCAAGAAAACCATTGCTGAAATCCTGTTAAATTGATAACGTGAGGATTTTCTGTTAACCAAAAATAAGAATCATAAAAATTATTCTCTACAATTCGTATGAAAGTCGCTTCGGCAGTAAAAACATTAGATTTTGTTAAATCTCGGTCTTTTCAAAGCCACGTGCAGAATTATTTTCTTTGGGGATATATCTCTGGTAGAAGTGCTTGAATTCACTGGGAATGGTAGGGATTCAATATCCTCCAAACTTTACTGAGGATCACTTGAACTCTGCCTATGGAACTTACTGTTGGTTATTCCTCAACTATTTCCTGAATTTGGTTTCCGATTTCGGCCATTTGTGATGTTACAGCCGTTACAGGCCTTCCAATATGTGCTACCTAGGAATCATTTACACAACCTGTATCCCAACGCACCAGGTTGAACAACCACAAAGCTGGGTGATTTCTTAGCGAAAATCTTCTTCTGTACCACTGGCATTCTGTTTGAAATCACCGTCAACTAAAACCATGTTAACAATTATACTATTCAAATACACATGCGGCATTTTCGAAGACCAAACATGCCGCAAAATTATATATACATGATTGATGAAATACTGACAACCAAAGAAGAGTGTTTATACTTGCAATTATCTAGCGTGAGTAGGTTCGGACTGAGATTTTTTTCAGATTCACCAGTAATTTTGGGATCAATTTTCTCGATTCAGGTCATCGCCTGCGTGCAGAACTTTTTTTCCTATTCTGCCGAAACTACTGGCAACATTGTGATGAAACATTATACGAATATCTTTTGAAAGCTGATAGACCCAATTAATTTGTTTTCATGCGTGATTCTCATTATTCTCTCACGAGTCGTTCCGAGTAGTTTTTGACATAACTCTTACAATATTAGATTTATCGAGCATTGTTTCAAGTGAAATTCAACATCATTTAATTTTACACCAAAAGGTACTTGAATTCCACTCAGGCGGATGCAGTGGATCCATCTCCTGAAATATAACTCCTGAAGATGAAAGACACTAGAACTGGCGAAACGACGAGAACTTATCCACGACGAGAGCCGAAATGCTCGAAAAAACAGATAACACTTTCGTTTATTTGGAACAACACCAGATTAGTTGACAATTATGGGGGTAAAGCTGTTCGCGTCTGTGAAATTATTTCACACGTGCCTCCGGGGTAGTTCTAAATGAACAGCACGAAAGAATACCAGACTGTCTACGGATCTCCTGGTAAACACATTGCCATATAAAAATGCCGATACAAATAGCTTAGAATTCTTCTAAAAACCACTTAACAATCGGACCTACAATACGAGTTTGTCAAATAAACATTGAAGGTATGAGCCGCAGTAAAAGTGAGTACATTGGAGTACTTCTCAAGAACCATAGTGTAGACGTTGTTACAATTCAAGAGACACACACAGCAGATGATGACTAATTAAACTCCAGAGGCAGAATTCCTGGTTTTAAACTTGTTGGAGCAATCAACCACCCCCAATATGGAATAGCCACTTATGCCAGAAACACAATTCAGAACATTTCTGCTGTTCACTCAATTACTGAACAAAACATATTTTTTTTAACTATAAGAGTTGAAAATGTGAACATAGCTAACATATATAAGCCTCCAAACGTTAGATTGCCACATGACATGATTCCCGCTCTCCCACACCCAGCCATTTACACTGGTGATTTTAATTCTCACCACCATAGTTGGGGTTACAATGAGAACAACGAAGATGGAGACAAAGTGATCGACTGGGCGGAAAGTAATCACCTTTACCTTTTGTATGATGCAAAGCAGAAACCTAGTTTCCATTCAGGGAGGTGGAACAGGGGATATAACCCTGACCTAACTTTCATATCCTCTGAACATACCAATAGTTGCCAAGCCTATAGAGAAGTTATTGATCACTTTCCAAATTCTCAACATAGACCCATAATAACCACATTTGGCATAACTATCCCCATAATCAACTCACTACCTTTACCTAGATGGAACTTTCAAAAAGCGAAATGGAATCTTTATAAACAACAACTGGAAGATGATATACGACACATTCAACCAAAAGTTGAAAACTATAAGAGATTTGTAGCCTTGGTTATCAGCGCAGCCAAAAAACACATACCTCGTGGTGTTAGAAAATTGTATATCCCTTGCTGGAACGATGAATGTCGAAGATTATATGATCAATTCGAACAAACAGGTGACCCAGACTTAGGGCAACAGCTCTTGGAATCGTTAAACAACAGTAGAAAGTCCAAATGGAGGGAAACTTTAGAAAGCCTGAATTTCACGCACAGTAGTCGTACTGCCTGGAATTTATTAAGGAAATTGAATAGTGGATTCGAAAAACCAACGACTGAGCCAATGACACAAAGAGGAATCCCATCACCAGACTCCATAGGCAAACGAATTAAACAAATATCAAGACCTAAAATAACCTAAAATAACTAAAGAATATAAAAGAAAAGTGAACTATCAACTCAATGAAATTCGTCATAATCAACAACAATCCCTTCCGATTATGTGTCCAATATCGCATGAAGAACTAAGTACAGCATTGTATCAAATAAAATGCCGGAAAGCAGCAGGAATTGATAATATATTTCCAGAGTTCATGAAGAATACTGGTCCAAAAGTTCGGGCATGGCTTCTTGAGTTCTATAACGACATATTTAATAAGCGTAAAGTTCCAAATTTTTTCAAGAAATGTAAAATTATAGCTATCGTTAAACCTGGGAAGGATCCCACAATCCCAAGTAGTTACAGACCGATTGCTCTGCTGAGTGTATGCTACAAGATTCTGGAAAGAATTATATACAACCGACTTCTTCCAATAGTCCAAGAAAACATCCCAATAGACCAGGCTGGTTTTATGCCCGGGAGGAACTGTTGTGATCAGGTTTTATCTTTAACAACATTCATCGAAAAGGGATTCCAGAAAAAACATAAGACAGCTGCGGATTTCGTTGATTTAACTTGTGCTTATGATACCGTATGGAAAGAGGGTTTACTCATCAAACTTTATTCACTAGTACCATGCAAGACATTTCTACAACTGATGAATGAACTACTTAATGACAGCCTCTTCCAGGTGAAAGTAAATTTCGTAGCTTACAAAATGGACTTCCGCAAGGATCAGTGTTATCTCCTTTGTTGTTCGATATCTATACACATGACATCCCCACAATAATGTCCCGAAAATTCATATATGCAGACGATATCGCTTTGGCAACACAAAATTCATCCTTCTCAACAGCTGTAAATGTGCTTAGTCATGACCTTGAAATGTTGAATATTTATTTTAAAAAATGGGGCCTTCAACCAAATCCAAATAAAACTGAAGTATCAACGTTTCACCTCAACAACAGACAGGCATATTTCGAACTAAATGTCCAATTTGAAGGCGTCAGACTCAAACACAATCCATATCCAAAATATCTAGAAGTAACACTCGATCGAACTTTGACTTTCAAACCGCATTTGCAAAAATTAGCATCTAAAATTAGAATGAGAAACAATATCATACAAAAACTGGCCAACTCATCTTGGGGCGCAACAGCCGAAGTTCTCAGAACTAGTGCGCTATCTTTAGTTTATTCCACTGCAGAATACTGCGCACCAGTATGGTTAAATAGTCATCATACCTCGATCATAGACATACAACTAAATCACACGATGCGGCAAATATCGGGTACCATTAAACATACACCAAATACGTGGCTCCCAGTTCATACTCAGGCAGTTCAGTCCAGTGAGAACATCTCCTGAAATATAACTCCTGAAGATGCCAGACACTCGAACTGGCGAAACGTTGAGAACTAATCTACGACGACGGCCTAAATGCTCGAAAGAACATGTCACATTAAACTATCCACCATCTAGCCATAGAATGTCCTCACACCCGTTTCCACGGATCAATAGAGGACATTCGTGTCTTAACAAAACATGCAGAGGATTGGCTTCGGCAGACTTCGCTTCGATTGTAGGAGATAGTTTTTTATTTTATATATCATTTTTCTTTGTGTTTTCTTTCTGACGCAATGTGTAAAGTTCATACGAATATATATAGTTGAATGTTTAATTGTATTATTTCATAATGAAGAATTTGGTGGAAAAATAACGTAATCTATGGCAGAAATTGAAAATTAAGGCAGTTCGATCTGATGATATTTGTACCGAAAGGTTGAAAGTTACAACTTCGAATTAACTACATTGACGTAGAGAGAGTGGATGTTCAGTCGGTGTGGAATATTAAGTTTCTCTTATGATTGCCGATTGCAGTTTGGGCCGAAAGCTATTTCTTGTTGTCAGAGTCATCTGACATGTTAGCTATGATATTGAGTATTACAGTTCATGTTCTTGTACCTATAATATCAACCTCAATCTTCAATATATTCGATCAAACTCTCAAATGGCCAATATTAATGGAGTATCTGCGTTCCAGTGGTGCTTTTTCCATGGTGGACTACTGAATCGATATCAATTCATTCCATTCGAGTGTATCGGTTTAATTTTCCGAAATTATATAATCGAGTGAACGAATTCATCGTAATAAGTTTCCTTCTGCGAGAATGGAATCGAGAGAGCATAACGAAATCGTGAGGGTGGTGAAGAGAAATTCTATACCGGGGGGATTAGGGAAATTCGTATCGATTCTGTATAAAGCCGTAATTTCTCAGGATTTCGATATTTGTACTGTTCTGGATTATAAAAAAAAGCTGATAATGTCATTAGTGGAAAATCAATTCTCAATAATTCCAATCAATAATGAATGGTTCATTCCTATTTGTTCTGCCTGTGAGCTCTCTGCAGAATACGTGTGGATGTAGACATTTAGATTTTCCACCAGCATCATCAGCGTGTTTAGTGATATCATTACTTTCCAAACTTTTCAGTTGAATGGTCGACACACAAAAAATTAGACCAAATAAACAACTCACCACAACTAAACGGATTGATATTAAACAAGCAGAGCTTTTTTCCACGGGATCGCAAAAGTATTAACAAAATACTAAAAGGTGATAGATAGATATTGTTTATTAGTCCACTCACATATAAAACAGTGTGCTTATTAGTTAGAATTATTATGCATACATTTGCGACAAAATAAGTGAATACAATGGTCGTGTGCTGTTTTTTGAATGTTTGAGGTCCAAGATCGAACATCATTCGAAGGATGCATTTCTGAGCTATGAAAATACTCTAATGAAATAAACAGAGCAGCTTCGGATCAAGATATTCTATGTTGCGAGTTCACCAAGCTATAATCAACAAACAACATAACACATGTTATATTGTATTGTATATTTCCATGGCATCTGGATTTCTGTGAAACCCCTCAGAAGCTACTTGAAGCTTGTGCAAGTAAGAAGGATGGGTGTGTTCTGTCTAGGCTTTGTTACTGTGACCCAACGCCACCTTAGGCACAGCACTGGTGATTGTTCACCCAACATTGAATGGTTCGGCGAGTTCTCCATACCAGAAAAATTCCTTTCCGGTGGAGACTCGAACCCCGACTTGCCAGGTCGGAGTCAAGGGCCATATCCACCAGGCCACCCGCACATATATTATCAGAGTACCTCAAACCCTCATAAATCCTCAATATAAATCAGAAATATGAATATAAACATTTATTTCATCCTTACAGTTTGCAAAATTCAAAAGTACATAGCTAGATGAGAAAGGAAAAACAGTTCGCATCAGAAAATCAAATCAGATGGTATATGAAAAATATGTATTTTTGCTACAAAGCACCCTTTTAGCAGTAGTAACTTTATTTCTATCCCGAACAGCCCATCAGTAAGATTTTTCAAGTTTTTGAAACAAAGATGACTGACTGACTTTTCTCGGCCTCCTTTTCTTGCACATGGAGGCTTTGGGAAAACATAGATGAATTCAAAATAGTAATCATCGAAATGAATACCATTTTCAATACCCAGGCTCAGAGATCTTTTATCATGAGGTTAGAGAAATGATATTAGATTTTGTCACTGAGATGAGAGATATACCGTTTTCGGCCTTAAAAAGATCTCTGAGCCTGGGAATTGAAAATGGTATTCATTTCGATGATTACTATTTTGAATTCATCTATGTTTTCAAAAATGTTCTCGATGTGGCCTCCGTAAAGGCGAAGAATTTTCTTTTTCTTAAAAACACTTGGCTTCACAGTCGCAAAAAGAATTGGGCTTTTTCCATCACTTTGAGAAACTAGCAAGCGGGCCTTGAATAGAGCCACTGCTAAAATCTCATTCAGTGAAAGAGGAAGTACAGATTCCTTTTTTTGAATTTGATTGGAGATGTGAAACTTCATTTTGACGCAATTGGATGTCACCACCTTAGTACTTTGTAATATTTTACTCATTACTTCACAACCAACTGCTTTAAATTCCGAAGTTTTTATGAAGATTTTGTCCTGAGATGTATGGGATACTGATGAGGCCCAACAATCATAAGCCGAAACCGGTATATCTCTCACTCAGTGACAAAATCTAATATCATTTCTCCAACCCATAGAGATAGTATAAGAGGAGGAGCGATTTCGTAACTAAAACGGGACCAGGTCCGCCACATTGGTACGACACATTTGTCAAGCGGTCGTTAACCCTGATGTTTCGTGTTCGGTTGTGAGTTTTGTGAAAATTATTTATATTTGAAGGACAATCTTTGTAGAACTAATTGAACAAAATGGTTTCTTGTGCTGTGCAAAGTTGCTGTACCCGGGATGGCGTGGATAAGAAGAAATCATCAGGAATTACATTTCATAGGTTAATATCAACAATGTACAGGGTCGGTTTAAGTAGATTTGATGTCTGATACTAGAAATTCCTTTTTATATTCATTTAGAGATTTCAAAAATAAAAAGGGTCTTCAATACCCTTCAGAGGATGTCATCAAAATTTGCTTGAAGACCGAAAAAATCATGGAACGAGAAATCATTATGGCTGGTCAAAACTGTGTTTCAATTGCAACTATTAATAATAGGATATTTAATTAATTTGTTTCATCAAACATTTTCTCATTTTTAATTGATCACAATTTTGATCAGTTTTTTGGATAATCATCGATTTTTATTGATCAGAAGCATAATAAGGAAATATTACAATATAAGAATGATTTCTCTCTTCAAGTATAAAGTTGACAAATCAACTAGTATTAGGCACCAAAATAACAAAATTGTACTGTTTAAGGGACAGTAAAACTGTTAATTGGGTAAAATTTTTGTTTGTGAAAGGAAAACTTAGTTATTGAATATGAGAGAATGTTTGGAGCATTCAAATATTTCTAAGATTTGATGTAAAAGTTTCCTGTCATCATATGAATTGGAAATATAAATTTTTTTCAACTAGGTGTACATATTTAAATATATATATGTATATTATATAATTTTTTATATTCATTATTTATATTTTAAATAAATTTTTCACCTTATACAACTTCCAAAGATGTTATTGAATATCACTAGTTGTTTCTGCTAATTAAAGAAGACAAAATTTCCCTTTACATTAGAAAAACTCAGAAGAATTCAATCTCCATTAAAAATGTTCTCAAAATAAAATAAGTATTGTTTTAGTATATAAACTGTTGAAATTCATTTTTATTTCATGAATGTTAAAAATCATGATGTATATTCTGCTTCATCCATAAATTAGCCTGTAATTTATTTAGTCCGACCCTGTCCAATTTGTGGTTTTGTGGCCGAAACCGCCACATTGGTACGACACTTTGCCCCGCCCAGTGGACCCGTTTTATGTGGAAATCGTTGAATGCAACAGCGTCTCCTTCTATACTATCTCTATGCTCCAACCACATGATAAAAAATCTGAGCCTGGGAATTGAAAATGGTATTCATTTCGATAATTACTATTTTGAATTCATCTATGTTTCAAAAATGTTCTCGATGTGGCCTCCGTAAAGGCAAAGAATTTTCTTATTCTTATTTTTCAAGTTGTTTAAAAATTTACTTACTATAAAGTTTCAAGGTTAAACTCAGTGAAGGTTCGTATTTCGCAGTGGCTCGGTATACACAAAGTGTATATGCTATGTCTAGTTTCATATTCGTGAAAATCTGAACATTTACTATTAAAGACATTAGAATGTAAATACAGGGGGGGTAGTGTCGAAATCTTATGTCCCTTTAAAACTGAACGGAATTGGTTTTTTGTGTGCTGTGAATACTTGTTCTTGGGTTGTCCTATAAAACAACATTTTTACTCAAATCGCAATAGATCAGACTATAATAAATACCCAGCAAAGCATCAGCTGGAAGTGAACTCTTGAGATGCACTATTTCGGTAGTAACAATTATTGATTTCTTTTGCAAACGTGATTCACAGCATGAGATTGTCATCTTGAATTTGCGCCCAGAAATATCAAACATTCGGTTGTTTACAAATGACCACTTTGATTCTGGGCAACGAAGGAAATGACAGGTTATTCACGTAATTGAAATTTGAAAATTTTCTCAACGTCACAGTTACAGTTTGTGAATTTTTGTGGCACCAACCAATAACAATCTGAACTACGGTTCACAGAGTGATTTAAGTTCAAGCAATGTATCTGCTTTGACTGCAACTGAAGTATCTTCAGAAAAAATAGGTACAATAAAGACCGTTATATAATCTGGTTACTCATCAAGAAAAAGTATGAAGAGCGGCTGTACTGGAAGTGATCCTTGAGCTATGCCCAGAGTAGTCTCATATTCCTGAGATTCGAAAGTATTCACACGAATATACAAAGAGTGAAATTTTGTATTCCCAAAATAACTTTATTCGATAAAATCATTCACAGGATACATTTGAAAATTGTAATTTTTATGGATCCTGTATCTCTTCAATCTAGCCGAATCGGAAAAAATAGTAAAACAAAAAAAGTTTGACTTGATCCTGGGATAAACTAGAACCTTTTACATAAATGGGAAAAGAATCCAGGTACTTACTGTATCATTCGAAGATATCCTGAATCATCACAAGTTAGACTTTTGATAGAATATCAACGCCTACATATCTATTGTCATCCCTCATACTATTATGTAGAATGTTGGAGTAGTGATTTGTTTTGTTTTAATCATTGTACATATTTAAATTGTATAGAAAAGATAAATCTAAATGTTTGCATTTTCTCATAGGTATAATATTCGTACTTTTGAGTTCTCCATTTTATATGTTAGAATAAGTTTCTTATTGTTAACATATTATTTTAACATACAATGTTTTATCCGCCATTCTTATTATATCAAAGTTTCAAGGACTGATGAGTACACTTGACTATAAGAGATTGTTGAAATACTAAATATTGATCATTTCAATTTTTTCTTCTTTACATTACATACAAACGATACAAGATCATTTGCTACTTCATTTGTTGACGGAAATCCCTATACATTCAAAGGATTTGTACGAAGATTGAATTCCATCCGAAACTCCATAAAATTGAAAATTAACCCCTGGCGCAATTTATAATTCGGTACCTTTAGGCGTAGGGAAGTAAATCATGCTGAAAATTAACCGCGGGGACTATAATTTATGGGGTTTGCTGTTATTTTGCATTTCCGATATGAGGCCGATAGCTGAGTGTTTACGCGTCGATACATTCCGGTGTAAATACGGAAATCACATGAAAATTGTTCGTTCCTTTCATTAATCATATCGGTATTCATCATGTGACATTATCTTCGATCAACGCTCTGGTTCTGCATGAAAACTTGGTTTCATTTACGTTTGAGGTATTGAACACAGCTATTTCAACAAAACAGGTGGAAAAGTTGTGTTTAAAAGTTCATCTAAAAATATTTAACCTAACTGGCGACAATCTATGGTGGTGTAGGAAAAATATGAATAATTTTCAGACCGCTTCGTCGAGGGTTACGAACATTTCTCGACTTATCGCGATGATTTAATTCAACCAAAAAACACGGCAAGATTCATAAAATATTCGGGATACATGGAAAATTTCTTTTTCAGTTCATCCTGCAGAAAGATTAAAATATGTCTAATGTGTATCTACATTATTCTGAAATTTTTTTTAGGGTTCCCTCTGCCAGTCTCTGAAACAACAATTAATAAGGGAAAAATGTTGTTTCTATTATTAAAAAAAAAATTTAATTGATTTTTGTTTCAGAATCGGGGAGAGAAAACACTGAAAAAAAAAATTAAAAAACCTGTTTTTCATTAAAAATTGCATCTAACATTTATTTGAGGACGCTACTTCTGGTTCTACTTGAAGTTAATGGAGATCCCAGAATAAATTAAATTTTTTTCAATGTTAGTTGTTTGACTGAACCTGATAGTTATCATCGTTCTAAAATGTTTGTGTCGATGGGTAATGAATAGGCACTCCATTCAACACACAACTTTTAATAATTGTAATGTAGGTAGTTCAACAATGTTTGAAGTACGAAACTTGGGAATATTGATGAATTGCTACATATCCCTGAGCATAGGACTGCTAAGTTTGAAATGTTTCCTAGTACCAGTCCATCAGACTATTCATCTGCCACATAGGTATACGTAATATGAAAATTCCTTATTTTAACGAGTTTAAGACGAATGTTAAAAGCCCAATATTAAAAAATGATAATATAGTGTAAATGAACACTAGAATGATTGTATCAGAACCCACTTCATTTTGTTAGTTTGACTTGTCCTATGCATGTATATATGTGTTTCTCTATTTCAGTATCGTAATGAGTTCATTACAGTACTAAAAGTAGTGCTGTAATGAAACTCATTACAGCATTGTTTTCAGTTCTATTTTTCGTTTTATGGTTGTCAGTACTGACCTCCGATCGAATCAAGTTTCGAATCAAATCAATTCAAATTCCGTGATCTGTCAAATTTCGTATGTCACACCAACTGCCAAGATACAATACAAAAGTCACTAATCAGAATTTTCATTTGAATTTCGAGAGTATTTCACAAAAAGTGACTGAAATAGAGAAAATACCGTCTAATACTCGTTGCAGAAGGCAATTCCAACACTCATGCTATCGAAAACTCGCTCCTTCGTCGCTCGTTTTCGAACTTCGCATTCGTGTTGAAATAGGAGCTCATTCTGCAACTTGTTTTAGAATATACTATTAAAAGGATTAATAAATTATTATTATTTTAAGGGAAACTGATGAGAGTTTCCATTACAAAATTTTAGTGTGATGAAGCCTCCATTCAAAATTGGATAGATATGAAAAACTCTGTTTCAAATTCATGAAATTATTTTCCAAATGAGTTTTGCCAATCTCTTGATTTCCTCATACTTAGCAATGAATTTTGCAGCTAATTCTGTATTCACAGAATATAAATATAGTATTGCTTCTGAGAACATGAAGTTATGATTCATAATACCTGATGGTAAAAAAATGAAAGTGTTCTAAGATTTACTGAGATTAATATTCGAAAAAAATCAGAAAACCTGACATAAATTACCTCTTTCCAAAAATAACGAGTCAGATTCAATGAGAAATGAAAGTTGTCTTTCATTTGAAGGTTCATGACTAAGAATTGCATTTAAAGATAAATTTTGATGAATAAAATATCAAGGGACCCTATAAATTTCATTATACTTGGTTCATAGGATTCTTATCGGGTTATTCATCTTGATGATATTTGAAGAACGTAAATAGTACCGTTTTCGGCAAATGAATGCTATAGTCTATGCCGTTAAGTTAAACCGTCATACGAAGAATTAAAGCCAGTAGGGTACTGTACCAGCGCATTCGCCAATTGGTAACCATTTAGGAGATCTCAGTAGTTGGTAAAGGGTTATCGAAACGCAAATAGAAGCCTAACTTAAATAAAGTTTCCCGTATTTTGATATTTTCTCATGCGCATCCACAAAATATTTTAAGGTGGCCTGTAATGAAATACGTGCCTCCTATACTTACTTAACTTAAATAACATCCATATTTAAATAAAAGATCCCTCATTTTGACAGTTCTCCCAATCTTCCAATCACCGTTAAGGGATCTTTTATTACAGGATCCTTAAATGAAGTGAAGCGTGTATTTGTGTTTCAATTACCCTCTATTCACTCAATTTCATTTATTATTTTTTGTACTATATACATTCCAATTTTAACGAATTGAAAATTTTTCGTGATTCACATGCTGCAACAAGATGCTTTTTGTTTTAACCACTTGCTTGAAAACCAATTCATGGAGCTCAATTGAATGACGAAAATTTTTGGTCCAGCTGTCTATATAACACACGAATATTTGTTATGAACTGAATATTCAAGAGGTGCAATTAATCGGAAATTCATACTCCACCTATTGTATATAATCAACGGAATCAGCGTGATTCCTTAAAATATGTATTTAATATAAATTATACAATTTTTGAATGTCATTATATAAAAATTTCATGACAAGTTTCTCTCACTTTTTCCAGTATATTCAGAACAATTCATATTGTCAGGAAAACATATTTCTCTTTGTTTCTCGTTTATACCAAAAACACTCAAATTTTCTAATCAAAACTCTTATAGTAAAGGCAGACGAGCCGACCCCGAATAACGAGGCCCAACTGGCGCCTGAAGTCAGGCAACCTGTAATACATTGGCACTGCATAGAGTGTATGCGGGGTTGCGTGCGATGGGAAATATGCCGAGCATTCAGACCAAGACTGAAATGTTCATTCTTAGCTGCGTACCTGAAAATTCATGAGTTTCCAATAAATGACAATTATTATCAGCTCATCGGCAGAAAGTTGACATCTGTCCTTGTTTTCAAGTAAAACTTTTTTCGTATGTTATTTCAATATTACACAGTGGATTTTGTACTCATATCGCATCCACCAATATGGGTTGAACCATTGGGATAGCACTACACCATTTGCAATTGTAATTCAGAAATCATCAATTGACATTCAGAAAACATCACTTATATTTCAGAATTTTAGAAAACATCAAATGTTATTCAGATTTATCAATTGAATTTCAGAAAATATCAAATGAAATTTAATTGAGTGATTCGAAATACATTTGATGTTTTCTGAAATTCAGTTGATTAATCTGAAATTCAATTGACGCTTCCTGAAATTCAAGTGACTAATCTGAAATATACTTGACGGTTTCTGAATTACACTTGGAGATGTTGTATTAATATGAATATAACCCGTTCATTGAAGTATTCAATCAACGATAAAACTCAGTGGATATAAGGAATATTTTGAAACGAAGTCAGTCAGTCAGCTTTGGAAAATTAAAATGGCACCTCCTACGCCATCTGAATGGGTACAATGGCCAAGAGAAAACTGAAATATCCTGGATAGGAACATAAGAATATTAAAGGAAGTTATTCTATGTTTCATTTAAACTAGGAATTTTCAGGAGAACATAATGTTTAGAGGGTTCTAACTTTTGAACGACTGGTGACTAAAC
This sequence comes from Hippodamia convergens, assembly GCA_038502775.1. Taxonomy (NCBI): domain Eukaryota; kingdom Metazoa; phylum Arthropoda; class Insecta; order Coleoptera; family Coccinellidae; genus Hippodamia; species Hippodamia convergens. The sequence goes on from CM076609.1 coordinate 32,224,083, forward strand.
TTCAAAAAAAATCCTTTCAGATGATATGATAATTACTTTAGTACATTAATTATTCCGTAGAACGTAGTAGGAACTTTCAATGAGTCAAAATGAACTTTGGGATGTTCTGCATACATTTTCGTTTTTAAATTGATATCTTGAATACATTCCAATTTAAAGTGACATAATTGTTTCTTAAGTATTGAGATCTAACATAATGCACGATGAATTTGTATTCCATTTTGATGACTGGTACATGGGATTGCAAAAGTATTCGTTAATCTGAGAATAAACAATGATGGATCAATTTTTTCTCGAAAATGATTCAGAGCCTATTGAACACGAACGAGAATGGCGGGATAAAAAATTATGCTGTAGATACACTTCCCTCTACTAGATGCATTGAAGATGCGATCTCTGTTTGACATGTGTATTTTGTTTGATACCGTAGTTATCCTTTCTCAAAAAAAACGGCATCTGAAAATGTATAATCTTAATTTTATTCCGAGAATTTACCCGAAAAACTCTATTTTTAAATAATATAGGACATTATTAATGAATACGCTGATCTTTTCTCGAAGAAAAAAAATTATGAGTAATTATAAATTTGAATTATCCGGGAACTCGATGATCAAATTAAAAAATTAAATGAAAAAAACACCACAAACATTGAGACGGCATTAAAATAAAATATGTAGGGAGATCTAGAAGAATCATCGCTATTTCCAGTTTCAATCAGGTATGAATGGTTCGTTACACACAGGATAACATTCGATAATGAATAAGTGAGTGAAACATGTTTCGGTTACTTACATCCGCTTGAAGAAATCAGGAATTCTGTGGATTGTCAATTGGACATTTATTCAGAATTATTTTTAGAGATTGATCTTTTATTCTTAATCTTTTCAACTTCGGAAACGATGAATATGAAATTATTTGTTCAAATATTTATGCAAGTCATATATTTACTCAGTACCTATCTATAGGATATTTCGATTTTTTAAATTCAATATCAATAATTCAAATGATGAAAATATATTTTTTCAATTGAGGGAATGCATTGTGTATTTTTTGACGAAAATGAAGAACAGAAAATAATCAACAGCCTCACATCTCATCCCGTTGAATTTTTGTAGTGAATATAAATTGGAAAATTCGAACGACCTAGCGACGAGTAGGTATAATCAACTCAAGAAGTATCATTTATCTCCAAAGTTTACAGTATGGTACTTGCAACACAAAGGCATAAAGCGCGAAACTTCGGGTCTACGTAATTACGAATTGTGTTCCCCGGGGAGAAATAAATATGTTCCCCCATTTGCGCACAGGATCCGGGAGTACTCCTTTCAATTAAGTAAATGTACGACAATTCCACCGGTTCATATTCGTGAGGATGTGAATTTGCGTCATTGTATTTCTGAGGAAGAGAAGATTGAATCATATACTTCAAGAATGTTGTGTTTTCCTATTATGTATTACTGAAACTAATATTTATATGGATGTAAAGCATATATTTCCACAGGAATATTTGAATATTTTTGAACCATATTTTATAGTGGTCCAGAGTATGATTAAAGCCTAGTAAGAGCATAGGGCAGGGTATGAATTCACGATATGGTGGATGCGCTTTATGCACTTCACAATATTACGTTTCTATGGAAATACAAGATGAAAAGTTATGAATGAAATCAAAATATTTTAGTGAAATTTTCCAAGAATATATAGTTATCAAGTAATTGACTTCAAAATCGTTTCAATTGTTCATTCATTCAAATGGGCCAAGAATAAAGATGATACACATCTTGTTGAAACGCGTTTAATTCATGTATTAGTTGTGAAAGCACCCTCAAGGTTTCAACTTATCTGAAAAACAAAACTGGATGTGTCGAAGTTCGTATGGATAATTTCGACTGCACTGGGTATAAGATGTGTACCAATTTCACGTTAAAGTGAAAAATCTCGACTACAAACAAAAATCGAAAAAACTGATAATAATTTTTGAGAAATGACATATTTTTGAATATAGTTCCTGTCAAAAAGTTTCCAGGAATTACTTATTTAAAATGCCCGCGCTGAATATATTTTGAAATTTTTTTTCTACTTAGGTTCGTAGAACTATCTTTCATTATTATACCAAGTTAAACACCATCGATCAACTACCGTTTTTGCTTGATTTTTTTCCGTGAGACCATTCTCTATTCCCTAAACTAACATTTTTCGAGTCCATTGAAGCAATCACCAGAATTCGGCGAGTGAGTTAAATGCCATCCCAGAAAGTTCTTATAAAAGATATTGAATGAAAAAACTTGAAACTGTGGCACATGTGTACCTATAATGGGGAATGGCCAGTATAAATTTTGATGATTCAATTTAAGATGTGTGTTTTATGCACCAATTCTCGGTACTTTTCTGACAGAAGGTATGATTTTCATTTTTGATTTCAAGTTGTAAGCAAAATTATCCTGAGGGTTTTTCTTAATAACCATTTCGAACAAATACTTCCTGATGAAGACCGAATAAAAAAACATTTTTTAGAGAAGAGGGGATTTTGTCTTAAACTATTTTATATTGATACACTGCAGAAATATGAAGATACCAAGATCATAGGAGAGCATTAAAACAAATATTTATGCTGCTGGATGCAATAGAGATGACGTCATTGAAACTGCATGTCATTTTCTCTTCGAATAATCTATCTTGAATGGGTCCTTTATTGAATCAAACTATAAACGATCTCGTAAAACCCAGTCATAAACAGTGCTATCCAATTCAGAGTTTACGGCCATTTCTTACTCTTACAGCCCGGTTAGCTACTGTCTCGTGGTCACATCAAAAACTGAATTATCAAATTTATATCGAGCTGCAAACGGTGGAGCTCCTGAGAAATTGATCAAATTCGAATATCGAGGTTAACAATATTGCTTTTCTCTGGAACTTCTGGCATACACAGATTATACCTAGATCAGTTTGTAGGCCTCTCCATTCAGCGAATTCAGAATAATTTTCTGTTTATTTTCATCGTTTTCGATAATATTCGCCTTGAAATAACTTTCTAAACGACTATTGTAAATTGTCCAATCTCTTAATCCCTATGAATATCATATAACGTAATGCACCGAGCTTATCAGACATTTTGAATTCACTTATGGACTTTCATCGTGGTTACATATTTCAGGTAATTTTTAGCACGACTCAGATTTTATCGTTTATTTAAAAATCAACATGCTTCCATTCATCATCTGAAATACGACTAACTATCTCATTTAAGAGTACCATCATTGCGAAATATTTTCCTCAGACAATTGTTAACTCGATATAATATAACATTAATTAATCTCCTTTGCCCTATTTTATATTATATGAATTGTATTTATTTAGTCGTTAAAAGGACTAGGGTAAGGAAAAACATGGTATGAATGCTTATGTTTCGACCTTCATTCATGGTCTTTATTCATATGAAATAACCCTGTTTTAATTTATATGAGTGAACATAATGATTATTAATTCTACATTTTCATGAGTTTACGTTGCATCTCCGATTTTTCGAGATTTGGCTGATATCATGTGATCTACCCGGAAAACATAATGATGCTCTGGAAATAATAATGACTTTATATACCTTTTTCGGATTAATCTAGTTTATCACACAAGTAATTCAGTAAGTTTCAGAATAACAAAATTTCACGTTATTGAAATGTAGGTTTTTGGATTACTTTGAGATGATGAGATAACATGAAAAATAAATAATCCAAGAAAAGCGGAACAAATTAAAAATATTACATTTCGTGATTTTTTTTCAGCTGAAAGAACTTTGTAGCAATTTGTCGCATTTGCGGCACTAATTTCGAAACAAGTGATTTGTTAAAGCTGATGTCGGGCATGAATCATCCAACATGAAACGAACGATTCAAAACACATCATCAAAAGCTACACCTGAGTCCACAAGATGAGGCAGCTTCATTCCGTTTCGCACTCGTAACAGTAAATCATCGCGGCGGCAATTTATAATATCGAAATTTAATGCAGTAAAGCAGAAACCGTTAACCGGCGTAATTTTAGGCACCAAAGAAACAAAAACGTTGACATTCGGGCAGCATCTGGCATGAGTTATGATCTCTCGGGTCGATTCGTTGGAACAGGAACTCATTTTTGCTAGGGAAAATAGGATCTCCTTGTCGAAAGTGTAATTGCATGAAGCAAGCCCTCTTATTGAGTTTGACCATTTGATAGAAATAGAGCTCGATATTTCCAAACAAAAGTTATGGATTAAGAAAAGGACAAGTTACGGACTTTATTTATTAATAATCATCATTTGACCTCTATTATCAGCGGTGATTTGCCTCATGCCAGATCCCAGAACTGTCAATTCATCCCTACATCATCATAGAATACCATGATGTTCTTACCAGTTCTCATAGCTGAAGTTATTGTTGAATTCATAGTTTTCTTAAAATCGAACCATTCATCGTAGATTGCTTTTTAAGCATCAATAGCCGCTTTGATTTGAATTTGAAGAGTATGAGACATTATATGAGTACCTGAAAATCAGAACTGAAATACGAGGTTACAGAGAAAGAATGTCCGAAGAAAGTAGTTTACAATATAAATGAAACAAATATTGTAGGCAGTGTAGGCGCAGTAAAAGATAAAAAAATGAAGATTTTAACTATCCTATCAGTTTCCTGGTAAGTTCATTACTACTCCTGGACTCAACATTAATTATCTCAGCTTTGTCCCTGTCAGGAACCAAGTGTTTTTCTATATTCATAAAAATGAGGCTAGATATAATGTCTTGGCCTCAAGCCTTGATTATTCGTGTCTTAGAAAACACCTTCTTACATGAGATATGTGTACAAGATATCGCTAGGATAAATTTCAAAAAGAACTGAAAAAGCGTATGCTAAACATTTTTCACTGTCGTTGTAGAAACCATGAAATTTTTCTGATTCAGGTGTCAAATCTAGCTTACAGTCCAAATCTTCTTTGCTTTTTTATGAAACTGAAACCGAATATTTTTCAATTTCTATTAATAATAGACTTCTTATATTGAAACAATTTGTCTACATAATTTTTTTTTTGGGTTCTGGAGCCCCCCTTGAATCCAATTATTCAAGTAATTCCTGATGAGTTTATATGGTGTTCTAAACTAAAACCTATTTTTAAAAATTTATGAAAACCTTAATTTTTTAGCTCTTTATCGATCTCTGTCGGATTAGTGGTGGTTAGAGGACATGTCAATTAATAAAAATGATCAACAAAATCTGAAGCTACTACAGCTTGAAAGGGCTCCTCGACAACGGTTAGAATTGAAGAAGTGACAGTGTTTTCAAACTTTGGGTTTTTTTGTGAAGATAATTTTAAAAACTTCTTCGTCTCTTCAGCTATTCAAAATGGTATAACACTACTAAATTTGCAAAACATTGACCACATAACAGTTACAGTAGTAAAGAGTATACTTTTAGTTTGAGGTGAAAGTAGCTATTGAATACATGAATAACACAAAAGATACAGAGCAAAATTTTCATAGTTCGTCTTCGACATGTACACCGATATTTCTTTCGCAAATTCTCATCCTTTTTCTCAAATTGCTTTTTATTACATAAGAAGAAACTCCTATTCACCTAGTCACAGAATGCTTTGGCACTGTAAGCCAAAGGAAACAATTCTTTGGTCAAGCGACCTGTAGCAGTGAGGAATCAGCCTCACTGAAGCCTTTCGAGATATTGGATTTCCCAGGGACGGGCCTAAGGGGGGGATGTTGAACGAAGTTGGCAAATTTTCAAAGCAGTTGGAAAAATTTCAAAGCAGTTGGAAAAATTTCAAAGTGGTTGGAAAAAATTTCGAAGCAGTTGGCAAAATTTCCAAGCAGTTAAACACATTATTCTGAGAGAGTAATGAAATACGAAGGAATCTGAATTATAAAAAACAAATTTGCAATCAGTACTTGACAATACCTATATGTATAGCCGGCAGTAAATGGTATTTAACCCAAAATTTTTACCATCAAGTGTTGGGAGAGATGCGGCCTCAAGAAGTATAGCTGTAAATTTTTCAGTAACGTCGCATAGAATGTGTCATGAAAAAAACCATCTGGTATCATAAATTTAAGCTGTTACTTTCAAATGAGCAGAATCATCTTTATGTACGCTCTTCGTACATTGTGTTATAGTTTTGCGAATAAACAATATGTGTAAATAAATTTGAATCATGAACCAAAAAAGATTCAAAGTGGAGTTTGAGTTATGTGGTACCTTATAAAAATAAAAAAAAAATGATGAACAGAAAATGCACGAAGGACAACAAGTATGAGAGAAAATTATGGGTAGTGACCACAGAATATCGGAAGTCATAACAAAAATCGTTCGAAACATAAAATACATCTTCAGTTCCAAACACTTATTGCAATAAACGCTGCAAAGAGATTGAAATCGCCAACTTAAATTAGAAAATTGTGTTCAAAATTGTTTCTTCAATATGACGGATTTAAGTCAAGACCGTTTCCCTGCTGAATTGTAAATCTGTTTTTTTTTCAAGAAGTATCTTGATTTATGACAGACACTTTGACATACATTTTATGTTTTATTCCCTAGTTATGCTGCTTCCAGATTCCATGAAATATGGAAAAGCTACAAAACAGAAGAAACAAACAAGTACTGTTTCTCAAAGTTTCAAGCAACATCAAGATACTCTTCATGAAAAAACTCCATAAAATCTACTCAATTGAATGTTCGGTAGATGGAAAAAAGTTATTTACTCCTCGTTCTGTTGGAATTCATCATTTTGAATTTTTTTTAACGAAACAAATATTATAGCATATCCTGTTAATTCAATGTTGGAAAATTTTCGATTTGAGTTTCTTACTCTATATTACAGAATTAAATTCATCAAAAATGTTCTGGATAATGACGTCCTTCAATATTAGGTACGACTTTTCTTGTAACCCTGAATTTGTGAAAGCTGAGTAGTAGCGTTCAATTTTTTTTCCGAAATGAAAAAAAAAATTTTAAAATTAAGTTGAAACTGAGACGATTCACATCGATTTGCTTTCTTCATCCTCTGTTTACATAGGTGTTATTATAAGGAAATAAATTGATAAAAGAGCTCATGAATATTCAAGAAAGTGAAACAAATTTTTTTCTTCGGAAAGGACCTGTTATTTTTATTATGTTCGAAATTGTAAAGAAATGTTCATAACATCATTTGAATAGTAATATATTTAGAAAACGTGAGCCTTCATTCGATTCTCTTCATTTCTTTACACCACTAAAAATGGTGTGGATATGTTTTGAAAATCGTCATTATGGAACATAAACCTGACTCTTTAATCTAATCCGATGGCACACATACGACATGATCAATGATTCTGAGATGAACGATCTCTTATTCAACCCCTTAAAAGGGTTCGGACTTCAGATCTACTTATTTGTACAATCAATCCGATTGAGGGTTCGTAAGAACAGTGGAGGAATTCAAATATCAATCTCTAAAAGCTCAAAATCTCGTGGGAATAAGTTAAGTGTTCGGAACAGGAAGGATTTAAATTGAATTCAATATTGAAGCACGATAGTCCTTTGTGCTCCTCAGAAGCCGCCCTATTAACATCGGGGGAAAGTCCAAATGAAAAGCACTCAGTGTGTAATCTAGTTCCCTTCTACGGAAACACGTAACGCTTGCGTGAACAATAAAGTGAAATGAAAGGATTTCTCCCTGTTTGCCTCAATTTCCGAACCATTAGTTGTAATATGTATCCAGCATGGATTCTTGTTGCGCATAACACGAATTACTGAACTGAATGAGGAAACTTACAAATCCCACAATCCTCGACTCAAAATAGTGTCATTATGCATGCATCATTCTCACGAGAGCGTGTTCCAGGATGAAACCCTCCCATCGCTGGAAGCCGAAATTACATTTTATTCATCGTTTTTCATCGAATATGAATACCAATCAATCCAAATAAAGGAACAGAAAGCTGGATCTAGAACTCTTTGTTTCCGTTTGACAAGCTTTTAATTTTATTTGAAATGTTTTGATATACCGTCTCAATGTTCAGTTCAAAGTGCGAAGAAGAATTTCTTATACTAACGTCAACTGATGTAGATTTCACTATTATCCAGTTCGAAGACTTCGCACGTTGGAAAACTAATATTTATTTTTTCGTCTATACATTTTAAAATGTATGCATCTTGCCTTTCACACTGAATATCTACACCATTTCCAATTGTAATTCAGAAATCGTCAATTGACATTCAAAAAACATCACTTGTATTTCAGATTAGTCAATTGTTTTTCAGACAACATCAAATGAATTTCAGATTTGTCAATTGAATCTCAGAAAATATCAATTGAAATTCAATTGAATGATCTGAAATACATTTTATGTTTTCTGAAATTCAATTGACTAATCTGAAATTCACTTGACGCTTTCTGAAATTAAAGTGAGTAATCTGAAATACACTCGATGGTTACTGAATTACACTTGGAAATGGTGTAGTGTTCTTGTCAATGTCTCAAAATCCACTATTTCTACAATAATTATTGATGGCTGTTGAAAACAGTGTGAATTATAGCAACTAAATAGCTCTGCACGTCCCAAAAGTGAATGGCTTCGAGAATTCTGAGATGAAAAGTGTGAGGTTTAGAGGTCGAGAAAGACCCGTGGTGTAACCCTTCCTGGTTTATTTCTAAGCCCAGGACAAATCATTTTTATAGCCTGATTTTTTTATTTTTTATAATCTCAACTCATTTCGAATTGACGTTTACTATACCGTTTGCAGGATAAAGTGACTTTTGTTAGTTACCGTGTTTTTTGCTGAATCGGTAGATTATTTTTTGAAATAAAGAGTTCAACTCTAAATGAGCATTTACACGAGAAATTGACAAAGGTAATCCATGAGAAGTGCCAAATTCGCCTCATTAATTGACACATAGGTCAATTAACAAGCCATCCCAATGATAAGTGTCAACTTCGCGCTCTTCATGTAGAAGATAAGTAGATAAGTATATCAGAAGGTTTGAATTGGTATATTTTTGAGGAAAGTGAGCAAAGGTGTTTGGAAATCGATAGAATCAAATCAGGACGTTCATTGGAAAACCTGAACATTCTCTCGCAAAGAAAGGCGATAGATATTTAGGACAAATAAACAATTTTTAAAAGAAGGTAGATCAGACATCTACTTTAGGTCAATGAAGACAAATATTGAAATAGTTAGAAGTAGAAAATATTGAGGAATACAGACTATGTATGCCCCCCTTAGATCCCTGCCTGTATATACAGTCTCACTAGAATGTTCGATAGATAGAAGAAATCTCTGAAAGCTTGGATACAACAATAATAAAAAGGATACAACTAGCCTTTCCCCGATCCTCACGGAATCCAATTCAGAATGGCGACTCCTCCGAAAGTGCGGTTTCCACACTTCATTTCCAACAACTCGTTCTGTTCAGCTCCTGAAAACTCCCCCAGGCTTTTCCCCTTTCAATAAAAGTGTTATGAACAGACGTGTCAGTATCGATATGAAAAACTTCTGGCGGATACCCCACGACTGGTGCAAAAAGTTATTCCCCAGAAGGAACATAACTCAGAAAACATGTACGTGAGGGAAAACGGCCTCCAGCACCGCGAAATATTTCCATCTAGAGAATAAGAAGGTTCCATAAATTTTGATTCAAAATTCGAATCCTGTTCGGGAATGGAAGACATTGATACATTGGTGTTCTGCACCACTGCAATCGTAGATTCCCACCATAATATGATGTATTGTAGACGGAACATTCAGGTTGTTGATTATGTTGAAGTAATCAATTTTTAATGAGATTTTCAAGCTTCTAGATATTTTGTTCATAAATCCAATGAAACATCGTGCTCAGGTGATTTCAAATCAAGGAGAATTATTTTCAGTCCAGAAAAGATCTGCCTATGTCATTCATACGTATTGAAAATTTGTGGGGTACAGCATAATCCTATTATCTAAATATATTATATTATATTATATTATATTAAAAATGCAAAAATTTGTGAGGATATAAGTTTGTGTGTGAGGATGTTTGTTACTCTTTCAGGTGAAAACTACTGAACGGAGTCAGATGAAACTCCACAGTGATAAAGTGTATCAAAATGACACACGGGTTACAGCTTATGAAGTTTTGTGTGATTTGACCACAATAAAACGAAAATTCTTGCCCTCTGAGAGCTATTTATTCGTACGGTCCGAAACCGTTGAAGTTTCACGTAGTATGACGATCCGAGGTATTTGAGATGCTGAAACTATCACCTACAGGATATATGGTTGACAATTGAATTCATTTTGTGTTTTGTCTGGTGGTTTTTTATTTGGATTTCAATCGTATCGAAATAATTTTTTTCATTTGATAAAAGAACTTTAAGTTATTCAGGTAGATATATAGTTTAGACGTATACAGTGTACAGGGTCAAAAATGAAAGTAGTAGGCCATAACGAGAAAAGATCAAATCAAACTATCAGTATTTTTTATGATGTTTCTATCAGGATTTGTACTCATTCGCTTCTCTTTATTTATGACTGACCATTTCGGTCTGAAAACATCATCATGATTTCGATGAAACTGTGTATCAGAATAGTCGAAAATGTACCTTATTTATTCGTAAATGTCAGAAAAACCAAAAATTACCACTGAGAGGCATTACGTTGTTAAAACACGCAAATAAAAAACGCAATAGTTGAAAATTTATGAGTTTTCGCAAATATGTGGGGATATCGATTAAATTCTCACATGCTCATGGGGATAGCAATAGGCAATGATACTACAATAATATTAGTAGCTAATGATGCTCCAACATACATGATGGCCTATTCAAAAAACCAAAACGCTGTTACTTTTTGATGGATACAGCAGAACGTATTACTCAACATTCCTGTCTTCCAGAATCGTCAAATAGTTCATAGAGTCTGGGATTTCTTGTTTCTGACACAGTTTGTCGTAATATTCGTTGTTAAATTAGTGGGTCAATCCTGCAATCTTGTGATAGTAATATTAATATTGATAATGATATATCATTATTCTACAAGATCAACTTGCAAGCGAAAATCGACAAAAACAAAATAAAATTAAAATTAAAATTCCTCAAATATACACAAATGAGATACATGGATTATCTGGCTTATACATATACTTTGGAAGTACATTGACAAGATTCAAGGACATAGGTATATTATATCATTTCCTTGTGCTCATACTACTCAATCTCTATATGCATGTTCAAGATGTATTGGCAGTACCGAAGGGAGCTTTTCTTGTTTTTCTTATTATGACGGTATCAATCCAAGAAATGTTTGAGCTTACTCGAATAGAGGTCTGCGGTAAATATATTTCTCATGAACTTCAGAAAGAGAAATGCCATTTTCACAAGTCATCAAAGAAGTCTCGTTTTTGTCCCGGTAAACCGAGCTAGGTACTTGGATTGGTCGCGCTTTATTTATTTTGAGGCTGCTTTGTCCTAAGCTGTGTGGTCTACTTTAAAAACAAACGACAATGAGTGTGGTGGAAAATTGAGTAGGGTGATAAAACTGTCGTGGCGAAACTCTACAAGGACATAAATAGAAACGTGTGACTAGTGTGTTTCACATCATTTATTCGTCGAAACAAAGTAATTACAAATATTTTAATGAACGAGTTCGACCGTTGCTTTGGGGAGAATTTACGAGCCTTATATGTTTCATCAGCTTTTCGAGTAGAACTCGCATCACATACATGCCATCCGTATAATCACATTATCCCTAAATACTTTTTTTGGCGTGATACCTATCTGACGAGCTAAGCGAAGCGCCCCGGAGTACCTATATTGTCTCGAAGTGTTTCGTCGTTTTTTTGAACTCTCATAACTTGAGTTTGGAATATAGTAGATGAACAAAATTTTTAGAATATAATGCTGGTAGTGAACTTATCAAACTTGCAAAGTTTCAAGTGCATAACCCGTACATTTAAGATTTTATAGATATCTAAAAAACCCCCGATTTCGTCACTCATTCACTGATAAAAACTGTTAGGGTACTTCCCGATGTCCTATCAAGTAGAAATTTTGTGAGTGAGCTAGTTTTAGTACACAAACAACGGAGAAATTCTTGAACTTGAAACTTTCACCCCCCAACCCTTAGAACCAAGAGATGTATAAGTTTGTATGAAACTTCCGCCAATTTTGATGCTAATGGTCTGAAAATTAATAAATATGTGGGACTGCTTGTTATAAATGTTAAAAAAAATATGCAAGAAATCTCAGTGAAAATTACCCTCACAATTTGAATAAGGGGATAACATGAAGCGCTCGTAAAACGCCTCACGTGTATTTACACCAATTACAATTTCCCTGTAATAACCTCAACCAAAGTTCCCATTGTGCAATTTCCTGTTGTGATCATTGTATAATGATAGGATTCTTTATACAATGGTTGTGATGGCAGATCCCAAATACATCGCCATCGCAGCTTGAACCTAGGTCGGTAAAAGTTTATTTAATTTCCCTGTACATTGATGATATTGAACATGAATTGTGAATTAGTTTGACTTGAAATGGATGTCACAGTAATTATATTTTATTAAATTATTATTGGGGAAAAATGAACAAAATTAAAGGATTTTGTCATAAGCAACGTACAAACAGAATTGAAATCCAACCAGAAAAAATTTCATATAAAATATTGCCAAGACGAGGTCGTATTTCTAACATTATCAAAAAGTTATCAGATCTCATGTAGAGCCAAGCTGCTAACTCTACACTCTTCATCTTCACAGGTCCTTATTTCACAAACTCTATGCCTTAGTCAAAATAAGTGACTTGGCCGTTTCGTAACTATAAGAACTGTTGTATAACAGAAACGTTATGAACAGTGAATGAATTTTTCACCTTACGCTCATGTGGCGAAAGAGAATCGGCCAAGTCACTTATTTTGACTAAGGCATAGAGTTTGTAAGATGAGGACTTGTGAAGTAGAGTTAGCTGTTTTTTGCTCAAAAGAGGATTATACGATTAATTTTTAGTATGAATTCGCGAGATTCATGTAAGCCTTTCTTTAGTGGATATAAAATTTTTACTCTTCCTTCATTGTTTATATATAGATGTTTAGTTTATGTGAAGGAACATGAAAAATTAATGGTCAAGTTATCTGATTTTCATAAATATTTTACAAGGAATGTTGCTACTCTGTGCGTTCCTACACATGTAACAACAAAATTTGAGTGTTCGCCTATTTATCAGGCCATAGTCTTATAATATCATTTACCACTTTCTGTTAAAATGTTAAGTGAAATAAAATTTTAAAAAATAGTATAATGTCAACTGCCCAAAAAGAGCTGTTGTAGTATTATAGAATTTCTAGATAGTAATATTTTTGATCTTTGATTTATGATTATTTAATTCTTTGTTCTTGTCCTTGACCTGTCTTATACATATTAATTATGTCTTTTGGGATTAATAAAGATTGTTATTATTATTATAACTTTTTGATAATGTTAGAAATACGACCTCGTCTTGGCAATATTTTACATGAAAATGTTTTTGGTTCTATTACTTTTACATCGAAAGAAAAAGATCACAACCTGGTCTATGGTCCAAGCGATTCTCGCGAATCAGATATTTATCGAACATGTTATGTTTTGGTTTAGTTTACAATATACTATTATAAATACATTAAAAGAATAGAAAGAGTACAAAAAAAGTTCCTCAGAGCGTTATTTTGTAGATATGAGCGGAGGTCGATTGAGGATGAGTTTCACTACGCTTCCGCCTTGAGTCGTCACGGTATCTTGTCTTTGGAGCATAGGAGGGTGGGTTTTGATGGCGTTTTCCTATATGAGATAGTAAATAATCATTTCAACACAAATATAATCAAATTTCTGAAATTTTACATCCCATATTATCAGGGACGGGGGAAGCATCTCTTTTGTGTTCCGAAGGCAAAAACCACCTTTTATTACCACTCAATTTTTTTAAGATTGATGCGATATTACAACTGGCACATGGGTCATATTGATATCTTTTTTGTTTCTTAGTTTACATTTTTTCACTTATTCAACTTGTATATAGGCCAAATTGTATAATATTCATTGTCAGAATTCATTGTATGTGAATCCCCTTAATTGGGCTTTGCCTGCGGGAGTTCCCATTACTTAAATAAATAAAAAATAAATAAAAATAAAATATCAAAAAAGTGGGCTTATTACCATGGAACTCGGTTATTTTAACTTAACCTATAGGTATTAATTAAATGGCATCTTTTAGCGTAAATTTCACCAATTTCGAAAAGTCTAATTAACTTGAAAATCAACACACCTTTTGAAAGCACATGACAACACAATTTTTTCAAAATGTTGTTTCAATGTAACATTCGAGACTATCAGGATAAGAAAAAAACAGTTTGGGAGACCAGCTCATTCGCCAATTCGCTACGAAACAACAATAATAATCAGGTTGCAATTCCGATGTGGACATAATAAATAAACTTTATTCACCAGAAATCATCGGTACAGTTATTGACAATAAAGTTGAGAAATGTCAATGAGGAAGATCAGAAAATATATGACAGTGATTTAATTTTGTTGGATTTATTCCTGACAATAAATGAAGAGTAGTGTAGGTTTTTGATGTATTAAGAGTTCGGGAATCTCTTTGCAGAATAGTTTAAATTTGTCGATCTCTTTCATGCGTCATGGTTGTGCATTTTACAATTTGGTAAACCTATACCTCTGTATAGGATTTTTCGGTTGAACAGAGATTATCATTTTTGATTCATTTAATTCATTTATTGACCGTGGTCCATTCGGAATAATTTCACCTAACGTTCGCCTACAACTTCGGTAGGCATCTTCATCTTCATAGGATTCTCGGTCTAAGATTATACCTCAAACGCTGAATTTCTGACACTGACGTGCTCGAACGTGAAGTGTCTTCTACACGTGGGTTTATGCCGGGAATAGGTGGTGAGTTGACGTGCGCGATGCTGATTGGCCCATCGCTCCCGCTTCGTATCGGCTTGATCTCTGTTTTTTCTAGGATCGGTAACCAGGCGCTATGTAAGAATGGGGTCTCTTCTTTTCTGTTTATGTTATTTTTATATTTATAAATTTTAATGGCTTCCATGTTCAGCCTGGTATAGTAACTTTTGATATTGGAAATAATCTCCGCCTTTGACAAATCTATGTTGTGTCCATCTGTTAGCGCATGTTCTGCTAGTGCGGATTCTTCTGTCTGATTCAGTCGACAGAATATTTATAAGCCGACACAAACACTTTGGCAAATGATCAGAACCACGAAAGACAATGTTGACTCACTTTCACAAGCCAGTATTCACAGGATACCTTGTGACTGCGGCAAAGTCTATATTGGCACAACAAAGCGAAGTATCAATACTAGAATTAAGGAGCACGAGAAATAAAAAATCTGCATTAGCAGAACATGTGCTAACAGATGGACATAACATAGATTTCTCAAAGACGGAGATTATTTCCAAAATCAAAAGATACTATCCGAGGGTGAACATGGAAGCCATTGAAATTTATAAACACAAAGATAACATAAACAGAAAAGACGAGACCCGTTTCTTACATAGCGCCTGGTTACCGACTTTAGAAAAAACAGAGATCAAGCCGATACGAAGCGGGAGCGGTCGGCCAATCAGCATCGCGTACGTCAACTCACCACCTTCCGGTTCGAACAACTCAATGTCAGGAATGCAGCGTTCGAGGTATAATCTTAGACCGAGAATCCTCTGAAGATGCCTACCGAAGTTGTAGGCGAAACGTTAGGTGAAATTATTCCTAATGGACCACGGTCAATAAGCCCGGAGAACTCGTTTAAATACCATTATTATCATTATTTAGTGAATTCCTGAGGATAATTGAAGTAATTTTTCTTTGTGTTATATGAACTTTGTGAAGTATTGCGGTTGTTTGTTTAAGAATTGTAGGCATTTGATTATATAGAGGGCAGGTTGAGTGGGTATGTTATTCTTTTTAATACACCTTTGCAAGTCTCTCTGTACTTCATCCTGAATATACTTCTAGTCGCGAAAATATATATTCTGAATATAGCATGTGAGCTATTTCCCGAGAACATAATGCCATAACTCAAAAGGGACTGGAACTTGAGAAAATATACTACCATAACCAATTCGATAGTAAACTTGGTTCTTAGTACTCGCAGTGTGTATATTATCTTGTTCAATTTTCTTTGAAGTTCATAAATGTGTTCGGCCCACTCAAGGCGTTTGTCAATGATTATGGCAAGGAATTTGGAATGATCTTTCAGCTAAATTGGTTCACCCTTGAAAGTAATCGGAATTTCTGAGTTTGAGAAATAAGGATGAGCTCAGTTTTGTACTGGTTGAGCATTGGATTATGCGATAGACACCACAACTCAACTGAATCAGATGTGGCATACAGGAATCTCAGTTCGAATTGTCGAATTTCCTATCAGTAAGTCGAGTAAGTCCTAGAAAACTCCCATGAGAACCTTATCATACATAACTTTAGTGAATGAAAATGGAAAATGAGAAAACTCAAAGAAAAAGAAGACTGACGAATAAAGACCTCGATGAAGACAGAATCTAGTGGGAAAATTACAGATCTATCAAATGAATGAGGGAAGAAATAAAAGGCAACTTTATATGAAAGTATATGGAGCCTGACAAACAGAAAAAATAAAGAAAGAAGGACGATTGCAGCACATATTGCAATATAAAACTGAGTATGGAGAAGATAAAGCCAACCTACCATACCTATATGTAGCATATTATGCTGAAGTGAAACCGTTTTTTTTAATTTCAAATACCTAACAATCAAATTTTTGGAATTTACACCAAATGATGTTAGTTGTTTGTAGCTGTTTCGATACTCATTTATATTCGAAAAAAAAGATTGCACCATCTTAATTATACTGGAATAATCTAGATTCAGGATATATATCCAGATCTCTGTACGAATGTGTCACTATTGATAATGCCGTTGAGATTATTTAAGAAGATTCATTAAGAGGTGATGACATCCAAGGGGCTGCAGCCCCCCGAGATTCATTTTAGTTGAAAAAAATTGAGACTTTTCGATTCAAGATCATCATACGCGTGGGATCCGCGATTTCATTCAGAATTAGTTAGTTTATAGTAGTTTTGAGTTTCAACCTACGGCACTGGACTAAAGTGTATTTCTCAGTGGGTTTATCAGACGGTTCGTGGCACTTGACGCTAGACGCAAGATTTCTTGAGTGTTAGCAGGTGTTGATTCGAAAAAGTCGGGAATCATGGGAATGCAATAACTTGAGGGTTCCTAGGTCTAGCGGGGAAAAGAGATCAAGGGGTACTTCGAGAAAAAGGGAGTCAATCAGATAACGGGACGAGAGTCGGTCAGAATTAGACGCGGTTCAAAAGAACCGATTAAACGGAATTTTCGACGAAGTGATCAGACGGACACTAGTCGGAAAAGTTAGGCGTACGATGAAATCTTGGGCCACGAATCGCAGACTTAGCGGAATTGACGAAAGCTAGTTCAGAGGTCGTTCAACAAGATTTATAAGACTAATTCATTAGACGAAAATGTTCATTGAAGTGCGTTCAGTGACTGAAATCCCGAATTCTTCGTTGTCAGTGTTTTTACTTCTATTCATTAAACTTTCTATTAAATTACCTGTTGTCTAGTAATTTCCCTAGACGTCAAAATTACATGTCAATGGAGCCCCCTCACCCTAAATGTAATCCCGGGTACGCCCACAGGGCATTCAGCTGAAAAATCAAAATAATAAATAATTATTTGGAAAAAAGGCTAGGGCTCATAGGCGTACTATGAACGTTGTGAGAACGTTCATAGCGACTTCGATATTTTGCAAAAATAGTTGTAAACTTTGTTAGGACATTTATGAAACATGAAACATAAGGTCAAACAGGGAGAGATGAAACACGTTTTTAAAATACACCGTGAATCCACTGTTTTGAACTAAACGTGGTCATAAAATCATATTTTTTTAGGTATTAAACGTTTATTGTATAACATCAACATGAAGAAAAACTCGAACATTTTTCAAAAATAAAATGAAATACAAAATTCTGATTTTGGCAATCTGTCTCGCACCCCATGGGTGAGACAACGCATGGGGTATGAGAGAGATTGCTAATAGTTCAACATAATATGTTCACTTTCGGGAAATTGTTCTCTCCCCATAAGGCAAACAAGATATTTTGAAGGATGTGCACGTGTCAAGAAGCGTCCTGCGACATTCCGCTGTCGATTTGGTATTTTTGTGACGCTCCAAGCATCCTGCGCATTAATTCTCATCAAAAGTTTCGTCGTCTGTGGAATCGTTTGTAAAAAACGCACTAATTAAATTCTTCTGTGTCCATTTTTCCCTCGAACTCTCACGACTAGTGTGACAAGTATAGACATTTTTGGTCTGAAAATGAAAAAATATTGTGCTTCATCTATCCCGAAACGTCATTCGTCATCTATCCAAAACCCATGAGATAGATGAAGCACCTGTTTAGGTAACAAGTTAGCTGGTGAATATAGCTTTCATAATAACCCAACTTCCACTTCCAACTGTCTCTGACAGAACGTCGACTATCAGCGAATTTTCAATACACGGTGGGATCAAACTAAACACCTCTCAAACTTTTGGGTACTTACCAACTATATATCACGAAGTATCTTGTAACTTTATTGAACTTTCAACACGATTTCTCAAGATCGACAAGAGTAAAACGTCTGTATGCATCTATCTTAGACACATGGCACTGCGTGCATCTCTCCCGCCGCGTCATGTCTCCCTGTTTAACCCTGAATTGTTGGTTGGTTAAGAACGGGAGAAATATCGTAAATTTGTGGTTTGAGTCCCTAGAACGTCTACGTATTTCCTACCATCTCAGTAATCTCATACTCGTTGACGAGAGAACCAAAGAAACAATTTTGGGAAAATATAGTAGTATAGTTACGTGAAGAATTGAAGAATGAAACATCTAGAAAATTCTATAAGGTATACGAAATAAAAATAATATCGTGTTTGGTGACTTCTTAGATGAGTACATTCTTGTGAATGTAATTTTATTGATAAACTTGAACTTCGTATTTTGTGAGAATTTTAGAAAGATGATCATCTCCTGATCATCCAACAATGGGATCTGATTAGGAGAACGGTGCCTATAGGTACGGCAAAGCATTGAAGCTTGCTTCTTATAAGGTTCATATTGCGAATGGCAATATCTTCGAAGAAAAACATGAAAAAGTTTGCATCCTGAATGACCCATATCTGTTTTAAATTGCTGAATCCTAATTTAAATTGAGTCACCTCTAAATAATGACAGTAGGAGTGTACCCCTCAGAGAGCATTTTTTACTATTGATAATCTTATAATATCAAGAATGAAACTAAACTGCTCGTCACTCGAAACGTTAATAGTGAAATTTGGCATCAACTTCCACTTCTCATAATTTCTAAAATACTGGACGCATTTTAGATTGCAGCCCAGATTTTGAAAGCTCTTTACATCGACTATCGAATCATTTCTTACAGCTCCTCCAAGATTGATCAGGATCAAAGATACAGGATGAAACAAAATTTTGTGCATATTTAACAAAAATTCTCCACCCCGCCATTTTGTCCGAAGACCACGTTGCTCTTATTTCATGCAGTCATTTTATAAATAGCAACCATACCTCGGGACGTTTTTGAGTTTTTGCCAATAACTACAAGGGTTTCGGAAAAAATATTTTTTTCTTAATTTTTGTTCAAATGCGTTCAGTATTCTAGAAATTATGAGAAGTGAAAGTTGATACAAATTTCACTATTAACGTTTCAAGTGACGAGCAGTTTATTTCATAAATGCCTCCCAACTCTGAAGTCTTTTGCACCAGTTCTAACATTTACATGAGTGGTTGCAGTTGAAGTCAGCACCAATCGTAGACCTTTCAAATGTTCGGGAACGACCAAAAGATATACGTATAGTAAGAGATATGTTTTCATTTCCAAACTAATGATCAAAAATTTTAAGCATAATAAAAAACTATCTCGTACAGCGAGTCCTGGAGCGCCAATTTTGACGTACCTATGTGGTACTCTCGGTTTCTCGGGTGGTCTTCTTCGTGTTCCTCCAGCTTCATGAGCATTTTGTCTTTGAAATAAAATTAACACGACGGCCAATGTCGCGGAAGGATAATCCAACATCTCTATACAGTTATGAATTCATTATTTCAAAAGAAAGAGAAAAAGAAAAGGGGAGAGTATATTCGTGTTCTCAATATTTCATAAATTGCTTTCACAGGTCATGGCTATAATGAAGGAAACATAAAAACAAATTAACACAAAACACTACAACAGAAATAGATAGGGACTTGTGTTGCAGAAGCAGTGTGAATAGATGAAGTAAATATAATTTATTTAATTATTAAATATAATAAATTAGGTGTATATTTGAAGTACTAAATTAAGTGTATTCCTATATAATCATATGTAATAGATTGAGTGTGAAAAGCTTTGAAATTGTGACAATTCGTACTTAACCACATAGCAGCCACCGGAACAAGCGTGGTGGTTTTTGAAACATAATTTAGTGAAAAATCATGTGTAGTTGTTATTGCGATAAACCTTGATCAGGAAACAACATTTCTCCTCCCGGTATCTGTTAACTAGAAGTATATTGACCGAATCATTCAGCTTGCATCGGATAAGATCCCCAAGTTCAAAGAATCCATCTCACGACACCAATTTAAATGATTATTCGAGTCACGACTTATGTTTTCTATCAGGCACAGCTTCCTGGAAAACGAAATAGAATTCGTGAACGAAGAAGTGCCAGTTCGATTAAATTTAGAAATTCAATTCATTTATCTGCCAATAAAGAGTTTGAAATGTCCTGAACGGCTTGAGAGCCGTATCGTTCCCACCTAATAAAAAATTACTGCAGTCGGCTGGCGCGGATATCGTTTTTCTGTTCATCTCACGTGCAGGGGTATCCATCAATGGGGTTTTGTGGGGGAGCTTACATGTAGTGTTATATGAAAAGGAATTATTTCATATAATTTACGGTCCAAAATCACGAATACTTGCTTAGGGCAATGTAGTTTTATTAGGGCCTCTTTTTTTGTCCATACCTCCTCAGACAGCACAAAAGTAGTTTTATGTTTACAATTCAATATAAACTATGGTTATGTTTCTCCATTTTTGTAATGCTCTTTTTCTAATAGTGTTTATTGCTATTTTTTCTTTTAACTCAAGTGACTCTGAATTGAACCGCGAGAAAGCCTCAAAATCCAGACGAAATGTCGGGGAAATTTTTTAATTCACTTTTTCTAATTACGTTGCTAATCTGCCACATCTTGTAGAACAAAAGCGTGCGAGAATATGTAACTGTTTTCATGGTTATATACAATCGTTTTATGTTGTCAAATTAGGGATACAGAAAAGGGATCAACCAACATTTCTTGATGCAAAAATCATATATTCATGTAAATATTCCACTAATTCCAATGAAAAAACAGTGGCTTCGTCTTGATTTGAGGTTTTTTGTCAAGTTGCGATCAATTTCTAAGACAAAATTTTCTCGTAGTGTGCTGATTTAATTGGGTCATAAAATGGTGAGAAGACTTTTCTTTTGAATATTCTTTTGATATTCCACTAGCTAGTTAAAAGAGTTGCTGAAGTCCGTCTCAAACAATGTCCTGTATATGCCTTGGCATTATCCAATTGTAGGTATTTGGCAATCATTGAAGATCAAAGGCACACTTCCTATTGTATTTTTGCCAACAGATTGGACGGTGCACCGACCATTTCGGAACGTGAGGAAAAATCTGAGATTCTTCACTCTACTGGGTCTTAAGGATATATATTTTCTGACCAGCACCAAAGCTCCTATTTTTTCTTCCTCTACAATACTAGTCCCTTTGACATACCAGTTTCAGTTTCGGGTTTTTTAACAAGTAAACAGCTACCCGCTACCCTTATCTTCTATATCTTTAATAGACATTTTCACCAATTCATCCCTTCTTAGTCCTCCAAAAACACCCATTATTAAAACTACTTTATGTTATAGATAAATTTCATCAGGAGCTTCATTGATAAATGTATGAACTTGATCTGCTGTCCAAACTTTGGATTTTTTCGGAACATATCCTTTAGATTTCATTTTTAAGAACGCTACTAGCCGAGAGAATTGGGAAATATTGATATTTTCATTGACAATCAGTGTAGATTTCAAAATAGCATATTTCGTCCACAATGACGCAGGACAAAATTTTTCAGACTGAAATAAAAAAAAAATTAAACACATAAACAGAATGAAAAGTAAAATAGCAAATACCAATTCTTGAAAATAGGCCAATTACACGGTCTCATCTATGGAAATAATTTTATTTTTCAACTTCCATTGATAGAATATTTCGTAATCCTGTTCTTGAATCGTTCTAGATTTTTCCGGTAATAAATTATTTGTCGCTTTGGCTGCATTTTCAATTATATTATTCGGTGAATTAGTATTCATTTCCATCATTTCTTCTCAAAGAGAACAGTCATGACATTCACTTATATGATGACAGCAAAACAAACTTCGAAATATTAACAAATGCCATGGTTACAACTAGAAGTTAAATAGGGAAGAGAATCATACGAAAAATCGATTTTTATTGAAAGGAAATTTGTATTATTGCAGTAAAATTTCTTCGTGAAAAATAAAATCACGTATGCACCATGAGCGTTATTAGATCATAACGTACTTGGTACATAAATAACTAAATGTATTTATAAATACTGTCCATTTCCTCACTCGTTAAATAGTATATTCAATGTTGATTTTGATTGAAAATCGGCAGTTCAAAGAAAATTTACGAACTGATATATTCATGGTTTCTGATTTTAGAAAAAATTACGTTGTATAATGTCTCGTTGAAGGTATAATATCTTCAATACCTTGTAATACCTGATTAGATTACGTGAGAGCTCTCAAAAATTCATAGGATAAGCTTTGCAAAATGGATCTCTTCTGAGAAGTTTTAACTGGCCTAGGATATTAAAATGAACATCTTCCATTTCTTGAACGTGCCTTGCTTTTAGTCGTGTCTTTTCTGAGGGACAAAATAACACCTTGCGCTCGAACTTGAATAGCTGCCACCAGGTGTTCTTATTTGCTTATCACTAGGGATATATTTATCTTCTGGAGGAGCTGAGTAATGCATAAATTCCACATCAGCTTTCCCACGTTGAACGCCTCTTACCATGCCCACGTCTTGTGAATCGAACTCCCATTATTTGCTCGAAATCTGAATTATTTAGAAATAAATCGCACTTTCACGATTTTGTATTCCGAAACATATAAATAAGTCCCCGACTGATAACGCCGCGACAGGGCACCACGCAGAAGACCTTGTGGCTGTCCCAGCTGCGATTTTCCAGAAGTTTGGCGATATTTCGGATTTCGAGATTTAAAGTTTGTAGATAAAACGGCGATCACCTCCGTTCGATAAACGATGAACGCTGGAGCGGTCGTGCGCCCGTGAAACGGTCCATTCAGATGCAAATTGGTTCTCGGCTCAGGGTCGGGGTCGCGGGAGTGCTGTTATGACAGAAGGGGACCGAATAATGCACCGGGAATATCGGGAGTTGTAACGCGCGATCTTGGAGGTCGCAACTCTGAATGAATATCAACTTAATTTTATAATATTATGTAGTTTTGGTGTTTTTTCGTGTTCTTCTTCAATATGATAATATCGTCCGTTAGATTGAATCTATTTATGATATATTACATCATTAACAACTTCAAACTGTTTAAGATATCGAAATTTGAAAATAACTTTTTACTTTCACTATTATCAAATTTATTGAAAAAAACGTCCAGGTTGGTTCATACAGGAGGAGTCAATATTGCTCTGCAATCATTCTCTTAATGGGTTCGAAACAACTGCATGTTTACAGCTGAACTCTCATCAATACTTATCGCTCATAGGATCTGCCCAGAGATCTGCAAACTTTTTTTATAATTGAAATAAGATTCAATTTATTTTGATATCTGAACTTCTCAACATATGTATTTTCATTTCCTCCGTAGATTGTCGTAAGTAAAATCATAAGGGCATCTGATTTTTCCGAAAAAACACGTTGCTAAGTAATATTTTAACAACAAGCACGAGTGCTTTTTTTCACCTGCACGAATGCTTTTTGAAAAAAAATATTACTTTGCATTGTGTTATTTCAGTTCTTTTCACAGGAAAGATTCGACAAGACCTTTGCATGCATGCATTAAGTATTTGATAACTCAAAAACAGATAATTTTTTTAATCACAGAATACTACAAACTTCGTTATTTATGGTACAATTAAAATAAAGAGTGTCCCACCGGGAGTGCCCATTAGAGGCAATAATTCCATCACTTCGAAATTTTGTGTGAAGATATAAGCCAAGAAAACCTTCATTCATGATATATTCTCAAATACCAATGACTTCCGCTTTCACTGGAAATGGTATCAACTTTCTTATTTCAAATGGAACATCCTGTATATTTAACTTTTTCGGATAGATCTTCGAATGCCGCATTCATTTTTTGTATCATACCCTATAGCCATCTAGAGCCGTTTTCGAGTTTTCACTGTTTTTTGAAAAAAATTATAAATTTAGTCTTGTAGTACACTGAGAATTCCATGAAAGTGCAACTCGCAATCTCAGATCTGTTTTTTGAAATGGATTACCGAAAAGATATTCGACGTTACTGTGTAAAAAAAAATATTCAGGAAAAACTGTTAGAGTGTCAAATTTTGAATTCTGGAAAGTTCCTGTTTTGCAAATGGAAACAGTATTTTTTTCACTCACATTTCAATTTGTGTGGAAAAAAGAAGTAGAGTCTTTTCAGGGTTTCCTATATCAAAAATCTACCATTTTCGAGATATTCAGAAATAACTTCAGCTACGAGCAAAATATAATATGTGAGGTATCAAATATGATCTAAGTGCGCCCTTTCATAAGAATCTGTAAACGTTATTCGAAATAATCCAGGTTTGTTCCAACTCAAGAATTAATTGTGCAATGTATTCTAAGAATTCTGTTCCAGTATAAATAAGGAATAAATCCACCAACCAAGACGAAATTCTGAAAATGTGTTATGATTCATTTTTTTTCTGTTAAATATATGCGAATAAAAGTTCGAGAAGTTTTATGACTTGTTTTGTAAGTTTTGCATTACAATTTGAGCTTTCGATATTTATATCATATTTTCCGAAAAATAACCCGTTATTTTCATTATGAGCAGTAAAAAATCCGTTTACTTTGAACAATGAAATGATTTTTGAGGAATATCAACAACAGAAGCATGGAAAAATGTTTTGAATAAAGTCAGAGATTTTTATGAAAGGGCTAGCTAACCTAGATCATATTATATCATGCTCGTAGCAGTTATTTCTGAATATCTTGGAAATGGTCCATTTTAGATATAGGGAACCCTCAATAGACTCCACCTATTTTCACCTCACAAATTGATATGACAGTGAAAAAATAGGGATTCCATTTGAAAAAATCTTTTCGGTAACCCATTTTAAATAACAGATCTGAGACTGTGCGTCGAACTTTCATTGAATTCTCAGGGTTTTTTCAAATAACTTGAAAACGGCTCTAGATGGCTATAAGGAATAATAAAATAAATGTTGCATTCGAAGATCTATCGGAAAAATTCATGATATACAGGGTGTTCCATTTGAAATAAGAAAGCTGATACCATTTCCGGTGGAAGCGGAAGTCATTGGTATTTAAGAATATATCATAAATGAAGGTCTTCTTGGCTTCACACATTTTAAATTCATCGAATTAATATTTCTCCATAAACTTCTAATCTGCAATCCGGTGGGACACCCTGTATAAATTGCAATTTTGGTACACAGTAGGAGTATTGTTTGAAATATTAGTTAACTCATTGATAACGTTAGGTCTAGGTACATCATCAATGTTTTTGATGGGTCCATTCGTAGAGTGAGAAGCTGGAGGAGTGACTGCAGGATCTTTTGTTTTCTGTTTTTTTTTTTCTGGAGGTTGTGAGGCGTCAGTTCTAAGTATGTTTATGATGTTGGGATAGTGCTCATTATACATTTGAAGACAAGGCTTCTTAATTGAGTTGGTTGAACAGTCTTGTTCACCTACTTCTGCTTTAGCCAAGTTTGAAAGTTCGTTTTTTCCCACTGAAGTGTTTTTGTACCATCCACTTGATTGTTCTTTGTTCCATGATGGGTTAACGGTTTAGAATAATCTATCAGTTGTTATTATAGATGAACGTCTAACTATCAGAATTTTAAAAAAGACAAAAGGTTTGGTTCTTCTTTTTGGGGACTAGTCATTCACTATCGGCCATTTTTTTTTCTCCACCCTGGCCCGTTTCATTAAAGAAAAGGATTAATATAGTCATTTTCTGATGTTTGTGTTTTTCATTTGGTAATCATATACTTCTATACCTATTTCTATTAGCGCTAACACTCTTTCGTGATAACTTTTTTCTCTCCTCAACATCCTCACTTTCTCGAAATTCATTTCGTGATCCAGTGGCGCACACGGGGGGTAACCATGGAGCTGCAGACTCCCCGAGAATCATTTTTGTTTAAAAAAATTAGACTTTGAATCATACGTCAAAGATGCATGTTGATGGAGACAACTACTTTTTGGGGAAAATGAAAAAGCAAGTTTGTTCAAAGCGGGAAAGGATGATTGAAAATTAGCCTAGAAAAATCTCATTGTGAAACTCGAAATGCGTGTTAGGTTTTAAAATCGAATCATCAGAAATCGAAAGCTCGAATCCTAATCGTAAACATTGAGTTTATTCTGGATTTTATTTGAAGTGATGATGGTGAATTTCTGTTCTCGCAATTGCACCATAGTAAACACCAAAAATAAATGATGAAACATTTGTCTTCATATACCTTCTATTGATGAAAGAGTCGCTTGTAATCCCGATGATTCATCCAGGATAAGGGAGCAGTAAAAAAGTAAACATAGGAGCCGTTCTCTTCTGTCCCAATTCCACTGGCGCATCCATAAGGTTTTTCAAGATAAAAAAACCTAATGAATTTATAGGAATATTATAACATTAATGAACCTTTTCCTGCTTTCTTTTTCACCACTTAATAGTGAATAGTAGATGGGCGTTACCTTAGCAACTGTTGAATATGCATTTGAAAAGTTAATTTTTTGCGTTGTTATGCAGGGGTTATGTGTGTGATTACCTTTTTCCCATGAAAAATACTGACTTGCATGAAAAAAGGTATAAAAGAACGAATATCCATATTTTTCTCTTATATGGAGGTCATCCAGATGGTTTCCTAGCGATTATTATGTAAATGATCAAGAGATTCAACTGTGTATTATGTTATCATGTTATATTTTTTGCATTGTGGTATGTGTTGTACCGTTAATTTGCCCGACATATTACATGATGTGTGCCATGCGATAAAAAAAATAAATAAATTTCTCATTAAAAAATTATTCAGTTCAACAATCACTAATCCTCAACTATTTTTGTCATAGTCATGTATAGGGTGGACAAAATTGGTGATACATGAACTACAACTTTTTAACCCAATGTGAGGAATGAGGAAAATGAATGGCTCATTACCGTCGTCTTTTTCAGAGAAACTGATAATGCCATCAACTGCAATCCTCGATTTCCTTTTGTTTTCGAGTTATGGGCCGAAATTGAAATTTGGGCGATTTCAACTTTGGTCATTACCTCCGTTTCTGTTATTACTAGAATATTGAAAGTAAACTCTTATACAGACACTTTTTTCATAGCAATCCAGTAAAGTACTATGTTTTTTCCTTGATGTGCTATAACACAAAGTTGTGTTTTTTCTTATGGAAACAATAGTTTATTATGACTCAGAAAAAGAATCATGATTTTTTTTCGTTTCAGACAAATATCACACATTATACAGGGTGGGCCACGTAAAACAGTTCAGCCTCATAAATTTTTTTGAGTATGCTCCAGAAAATGCTTCGACAGGTTAATCTTTTGACACCAAATAGAAATTGTTCAGTATATTCATGAACAGAATTGCAAAACGTTTGCAATGATGTGTCACTCGAACCCACTAGAGTTTTGAATCTTGAAGAGGCTGCCACCCCGATTAGAGGTATGAACATAAACCCCTGATCTCTTCCAAGCATTTTCTATAACGTATGCAGGGAAACATTGGCCAATAGGTACTTTTTTACTTGGGCCACCTTGTATTATGTAGGTACATCTTTTGAAACTGAAAAGAATGATGATTCTTTCTGGATCATAATCGAATTTTGTTTCTATAAGAAAAAGCAAAACCTTATGTTATAGCTCAGCAAGGAAACCTCTTGGGAAAAGATAGTACGCTCCTGGATTGCTATGAAAAAAGTGTCTTTATAATGTTTTCATTTCAACATTCTAGCACAAACAGAAACGGAAATAATGATCGAAGTTGAAATCGCCCAAATTTCAATTTTGGCCTATAACTCAAAAACAAAAGAAGATAGAGGAATGCAGTTGATGGCAATATCAGTTTCCCTAAAAAAGACGATCGTAATGTGTCATCACGGTCGTAGGTATCACCAATTTTCCCCACCCTGTACTACATTTTATGATCTTAATTTAATAATTTTTTCATTTGAAATTTTCACTCTCTGTATATTTTCATATTCTGTACACTCGGCCCCTTGGCCGATGGCCAATGGTATTATAGTACTGTTATTATTTTCATTAATATTTTCATTTATCCCTGAATCATAAGATAGAAACATATTATGAGAATATACTGTATCCCAAATTTTTAAAACCCCCTCCCCCCAAAAAAAGTCTAGCGACGCCCTTGCTGGAAATACTATCATTCTGGATGATTGCCTTCTACTAACTTCAGAGGAAGATTTAAGATACCTAATAACGAGTATACGAAGCTCTTTATTCATGATACGACAACGAATAATATGTTCATTTTCGGAGAGGAAAGCAGGAGAAATTGAATATGTACTGTATGTGCAAGAACAATGAAATACCTTGAAGGAATTCTCGCTGTAGGAGCTTTAGGAGCAGATTTTCTCATGTGGATGGTTTCCGAATCCATTTAGGAACTGATTGCCTATTCGACGAAAATTATTATTTGACTCTATTTGCAGTTATTAACAAACATAAAAATATCGATGAGATAATTGTCGAGAAATATTTCAAAATTTTGTTTTTCACCTACTTGAATGACTTTCATTTATGCATCCCAAATTCGATGACAGCTAAGGGTATTTCTGCAACCGATGGACATACTTCTTCATGATAAGTTCAAAGGTGCCTAAGTTTTTTGATGTATGTTAAACATTGGAAGTTACAGGATGATTTTTTGAAATTATTGCGTTTTCAGGTATACTGTGTATCTCGATAACCTCTCATGATATTTTCAAGGTGAAAGCTGTCTTCATAGATATTTTCAAGTGGAATTCGTTTTCTGAATAATCAGTTTCAAGTTCTAATTCAAACTTTTTTTTAATGGAACATCCCATATTTTATTTCTTCATCAAACTAAATATATATTATTCCGTAACTAAAAATAATTTTTATTATTAAAATTCGACTTTCATACTTGAATTCATTCATTCCAACTACAAAGAATTAAGAGGGACAATAACAACAATAATAATTCTAACAATCGTTGGAAACAGATATCGTGACCTGAAGATTCAACCAAACTGTTG
Source organism: Hippodamia convergens (assembly GCA_038502775.1). Taxonomy (NCBI): domain Eukaryota; kingdom Metazoa; phylum Arthropoda; class Insecta; order Coleoptera; family Coccinellidae; genus Hippodamia; species Hippodamia convergens. The sequence goes on from CM076609.1 coordinate 32,253,738, forward strand.
AAAATTTTGTCCTTTACATTACATAATTTAGCATCGCCATAATTCATTTACCGTGTTATTTTGCTGGTATATTTTATTTTTTTAAATTCCCACAGAAAAAAGGTAAGTAAGGACAAGTCAGGAGAACGAGGTGGCCAACGAACCGGAACATGTGTACCTATATATCTCAGGCCAAACATGCAATTTAATGATGAAATACAATATAGGGTTGCCGTTTAACAAACCATAAGTTTGAGTTATAACTCGGAAACGATGAATCAGAAAAATTTTTAGTGGAGTGTAATGAATTCTACGTAAAAATATAAATCAAAGACAGTTCTCTTGACATCGGAGGTTATCGGATATCCCCGAAAACGCAATAATATCAAAATCATGATACATTGTACATAACTTCTGAAGCTTAACAAAATATCAAAAACCTGAAAGCACTTTTTTCATCAAAAAGTAGCCCAAAAATATCAAACTTGAAATTTTATATCTCGAACGGTTGCTGAAATACCCTCAGGAACAACGAATTTGGATAGCACTCACTGTACACGTGTATTATGATGCATATTAGTTCTTTTTTGCCCTGAATAAATGATATTTCACAATACAAATCAAAAATCTATCATATCATTGCAATAATACATAGGTCAAGAAGGGAAATATTGTCGTATTTCTATTTATCAGTGGTTTTTGTAATATACTTTGTGTATGTTCGAAGCTAGGTCAGTAAACGATGCCGACCAACACTTCCGTATGCCTTATCATTCTGTACTTTTATACATATCCTAATTATGTATAATATATCCAGAATTATCGGTTTTAGGAGTGTTGGAAAATATATCAATGTTGAACTTATCTGAACTGAGGATAATATGGGTCTGGTAGATTAAATAATGATATTTTCATGTGAAGCTACAGAACCACTGTTCTCATTTCTCATGGCAATTAAAATCAGACTCATTCACATATACCATGAAAGATTGAAGAACCAGGTGAGGAAACACGAGAGCAGATGTTTACCACATTACAAATAAAAGAAAAATCGGGAAAGTACAATGAAGAGACGTCTTAAATTGAACAAAAGCCTCTGTTTCGCGAGCGTGCAAAACAAAAAACGTAATAAGACGGGGTTGCCTACTACCACCATCATCATATATAACATAGATTCTTAATCTTCAGTACCTGATCACAATTAATAGATGAATTGCAGGCAGAAAAAAAAAGTCGTTTGTACCACGTAAATGATAGGAACATACTGGCAATATATGAAATAGAAATGACCACCATCATGGAAGGACTAAGTAAGCATAACAGAGAATATGAATCAACACCAGAAATACAGAAATAACTAATATGTAATTATTCAACGTGAAACGACAATGTTTGGATATGTGTTGCATTCCTGGGGTCCTTGTTAACCAACAACGGTGACAGCTCCTCGAAAATCAAGTGCAGACCCAAGGTTGAATTGGCCAACGGGCTCATATTTCCTATTGATAGATTTGCGACTGGAACCACTCAATCTCATCAGACATCATCATAAAAAGAAGATTATTGAAAAAAGTACCTCAATCACTTTGGCGGTAAAGCCAGAACTACAAAAGCAGAAACTATTTAATAATGAAATTAATTATTATGATACACTTCATTCATTCACAATATTAACACATAAGTGATGGAAAGGCGAAGTATAGCGGAGCTGATTTTAAGTTCAACCTGAACAAGAAAAGCAACAAAGACACGATACAAATACTAATAATAATAATAATAATAATATAAGCGGGGGTCCTACAGCCTATGCCGCATCCCGCATTTCGTTCGCCATTCCTCTCTATCATTCCATTCATCTTCATCAGTCGCTCTATCTCTCATACTCTTTCTAATTCCCTCTCTCCATTGGGTCGTTGGTCTTCCTCTCCAAATACTACAAATACTAAGGTACAAAAAAATGAAAAAGAAGAATGTCAAAAATAAGAATTCGAGAAAAATTACTTTCTGATTTTTCAATATGTTTTTGAAATCGAGAATAGAAACATTCCAAAATGATCTGGGGAGTTGTAGCACCTGGCTGCATTGAAGGGATAGCTACCTCTAAAAGAATCTATCCAATGTCTAGGTGATACCAACCTTTTTTTTCTTGTATTACCTCTATTTAGAGGAATAATCAAGTGCAGATAAGAGCGGTGATAATAGATGTAATCGGCTAATGATCTCAGTAGTCGAAACCGAAAAAAAAAAAAAAAAAAAAAACAAATGTAATTTCCGAACCCAGTTTTAGCCAGGTCGTCTGTACGTATTTATCGCTTGCAGTATCAAATTATCGTATACAATACAAAAATCCCAAACAAGATTTTTGAATTCTCGCGATACAATTCGATACAACTCCGAAAAATATCAATTCATATAAAATTTTGGAGGGGAATAGACAGGTGAATTAGCAGAATTCTTATATTCCCCAATCTACGTATCATACTCTTACGAATATAATAATTATACTCGAATATATTTTGAATTTATTATACTGACTCGTTTTGAAGAAGAACTTTACCTGGTTCTCCAAGTGTTTTTAAAATTCTTTTTTAATTTTGTTTCCTCTAGTTTTTGAAAATATATCATGATTTCTCTATACTTAAACTTTCATGGGCGTGAATTAATTTAGTAAGAGTAGATGTTACTGTGAATGTTTATCCTAAAGTAGATTATAGAAATTGCAATAGTGTACCTTTTTTCAGTTATTTTTCAAAAACTCTATGTAATTAGAGAAATATAAACATAAGGGTATGTTTGAAATAAAGAAAATGATCGTATAATATGCTAGGTTTACTATTAAGGAAAAAAAATTTTTGGTAACCTCACATCAAAATTAATTTCTAATCACAAGGAATACTCAGAAAATATTCATTTTTGTTACAGACATAATATTCTCGATTATTATGATAATAATAATGTCGGAATATCGACATTTGAATGCATTTTTTATTAAGAATATTTCAAGCAGAAGGCGATTCATCTTTCGAACGTCTATGAATCCCTTTTTTTTTTGCTCAAACGACGATTGTTCATCATATTTTGGAGAAACCTGATTTGAGGGATCTCAGCAATTAAATTCCCATATACACTTCTCGCAACAATTAAACGAACAGAAAAATTTTCCAAATTTTTTGGTGTTTTTCAACCGGCTGTATCTCAGTGAGAAGTGGTCGTACCGGCAGCCATGCAATCCTCGGATAAAGCACGAAGAAAAATTTTTCAAATTTTTATTTTTGCTTTATGCGCATGGAAATTTTTTTTTTTTGGCTAGATCGATGCAAAGCCCGCATAGCCTGTTTTTTCAGTTCTAACTTGTTTCTCACTACCCTCAGAAATGACGATTTGTCTTCGAGATATCCCATTTTGATTACAAAAGGACCCTTTTTCACGCAACTGCTGATATCACGGAACTACTGGAGGTCTAGCAAACCGAGAGCCGATTTCTTTTCCTGCAGAAAATTTCCTACAAGAATCGTTCATGTTTAATTAAGAAAAAAAATTTTTTCACCTGTAACGGTATTGTGAAAAAAAAGCAAGAAAATGCCATTTTGCCATTTGTTGGTTTACGGACGGTATCTTCGTCACAATATTAGAGGGAAAGCTAAGGTAATAAGAAAACTTTTTACAGCCTAATGTACCCCAAAGGCCTCCCTGTAAAATATCTCGAGAACTCCATGGGACAAAAACAAAATTTCAACTTCACAAAGCAGTACAAATCTAGCACTATTCAGCCCAACAAAAATTTTCTCGAAAATCAATGAGGTGCTGGGCCAACTCCACACACACTGTTGCAGGGAATGCAGATTTTCCAACAATAAATTATTTTTTCTTATTTTCTCCATATGAGAAAAGACCTGTTGATTTCTTCTGAAAATTTCAGATGAAGATGAAATTGATAAGGAAATGAAAATTACAAAGCAAAATCCACCGGAGAGGAAAGTCTGCATTTAATCCCAGTTTTCGTCTGTCTAGTTAAAATTTTACAAATTTTTTTCTATTTTTACCTTTATCTTTTTATTATATCAACAAACCGATAAGTTTACGAAATGATCATCAGTTACCGATTACGCTTCACTCGTTGCACGTGATGAGTACACCAGATGCATTCTCGTTTCCTCACACACATTGTTGGGGTGGCTGTTGGTTTGGGCACGTGACACAATCGGAATAGAGTATCTGGCCGTGTAAAAAGTTTTGTGTCGCGTTCTTCTATGGTGCGTCGTTTCCTTTTCCTCCGACTTCGCCATGGGGAATACACATTCTGGTAGCAACGTTCGCAAAGCAACAAGCTTGCCCACATCCCCAGAAACTCGAAGGTGCGTGCTGAATGCAGATGTTTCTGTTTGTTTTGTTTGGATTTTGCCTAGTATAATTTGACAACCATGTCAATAGTTCTTTCATCGACGACTGTGAACTAGGAGTGTTTATTGTCAACAAAGAACCAAAATGTTTCTTTTTTATGAATCCATTTGAAGTAAAATATTCACAATCCTCATTTATTATAGTTCACTCAAAATTTTCGCGAACTTACGAAATGAATGAAACAAATTTTTGTTGCTGTTAAAGAAGAAGCTTCTAGAATTCCAATTCCTGTTTAGATCTTCGATCAGATTGATCAAACTCATTCAATCCCTTATATATTATCTATATACCTTGTAGGACATCTCAGACTCCTTCAAATTTGGATTTTTGGAGCATCGTGAGAGTGGGTTGGAAAAATTTATTTCACTGAATTCATGCCAATTTTTCAGCTCTGATGAGCTCTGATGTCTGCAGCTATATTTCATTCATGTTAGAACAAATTTCCAAAAGAAATTGATGAAAATGACAATCATGGAATAAAATCAAGAATAAAGGAAGCACAAAAAAATCACGTTGGAAGTTGGAATTTAATAAAGCACTTGTTGTAAACCTTCGAATTTCGATATTTTCATTATGGAATCATCATCTGTATCGGAAGACTTCAACTTTTAGAATCAATGTGCCCTTACTCAGAAATACTCCGATAATGAATAAGCATTGTTATCATTTGACGAAGAAAAATTCAAATGGCAGAAGTACACAACTATCCAATTTTCAAAAATAAACATAAGAGCATAAGTGAATATGTATCTGAAATGTTTGCATAAGCTTCAACACACACTTCGTTTGGCAGATTGACAGACCCCCTTTAAAATACCTCCCCTAATATACCACCCTATTGAAACTTCTCGAATCTCTAACAGATTGAGCACATTCGGGCACATGGAAACCATAGAGAGTAACCATGGGATCCTTTTTTTTTCTTCTTTCATTATTTCCATTCGCCTGGTAAATACGAATCTCGGAATCTCCTCATATTGTATTGTTGAATTAAGATTTTTTTTTATTCATTCGTTATATTGAGAACTCTTGGATCAACTTATTCTTCAACCTACATGAAAACTCTATTAATTATTTTGAAAATCGTAAGTTCCGCTACAATATTTTTGTTACCACTCAAAAATCCTTCGAGTTTTACTTTTTGAAATATTTTCCAAAAGCTCACACAATAAGAAAACTACCACTACACAAAAAATATTCGTACTTGGATTCCGAGTTGGATTCTTTTTCACCTCAATATGACACTTCGATTACTGAAAATGAAACTTGCTATGCCAATTATATTGGGAAAAGATTATGAATCTTTTTTCTTCAACAACTATTTCAACAAATTTCCACTTTGACATATTTCAAATCAATTCATTTCGATCGGCTTCAAGGATCCAGCTTCGATTGATAAATATATTGCCAACCCTATATATTATTTGTATATGTATTGTACATCGAATAGCATTGAGGTCAATTAAGTTTCTACACTTAAAAAAATTTACCTGTTATGAAATATTTTGAGTTCCAACTTTTTTACTTTCTTAACTAGTCCGGTCAAATAAAGACATTTGAATAATTGCCACGGAGCCAAATTTTGGTGAAGAGATAGGCTGCACTATTACGAATAAAGTCCCCATCGACCCAATGTCTGCGTCAAAAATTATTCGGGGTCAAGGATCAAAATTTTAGGTTTTTTTAATTCTTCTCGAAAACGGTGAGTTTTATCCAAAAAAATGTAGATCTTGAAATTCAGTACATTGGTCCCTACGCTTTTTTCCAGAGATTTACCCTTCATGAGATATCTTAATTCTTAAGAGTCACTTTAAACATGATATGCACACATTTCCACGGCGCGGTTTTTTTTTACCGTGGTTTTTTCTGTAGTAGGCCTACTCCGCTATCATGACAATTTTAGGAAAATTTAAGGGAACAATACCCGTCAAGATATTACCTTGTTATTGATATTGCTATTGGTTATTGGATTTTGATTTATTTAGATATTTTAATCAGATTCATACTACTTCAACAGTCATGTCTTTTTTGATTTCTTCTTCTTCTTGCTGTATGTTCATAAATTGTTCAATCACAGTAATCTATTGTCAACGAATTATTGGTATTTGTTATAAGAAAATGAAGTATTTGAACTATCTTCTTCAGTTTTCTTCACGTTGAATAAGCATTGATACCTATATATCTCCAAAAACAATTAGTCTCGAAAAGATGATAATTCAGAAAATTCTTTGAATGATCGAAATCCTTTATATTCAGCTGATTGTAACTGTAACTGCTGGATTGAATCGGACTCTTTGTGAGTGGCAAATGAGTCTATCATCGATTTCGGATTTCAAAATCGATCATCCAGACTAGGTTGGAAAATGGGTATATGTTAGGTAACTGAATACTTTTGGTTTGTATGATTTTCATCGAAATGATACTTCACTGCGAAATGGAGTGGTCGAGGGGGTAACCACTCGGTGCAAAATGTACATTGATTTCGGAAATCAAGTGATTTCGGGGGTGATTTCGGATGATTTCGGAGATTTCGGGTGATTTCGGATGATTTCGGAGATTTCGGATGATTGCGAGTGATTTCGGATGATTTCGGAGATTTCGGATGATTGCAGACGATTTCTTGTTACTTAAAATTATTTGAGGAAGAAAAGATATAATCACATATCACTATTGAAAGCGAAAACATCGATTTTCACTCGCTGAGGGCTCTATTCATTTGAAACTCACTTATGCAGTCTTTTTGTTTCGTGAGTATTTTTCTCAGGATTTCGGGAGATTTCAGATGATTTTGTATTACTACGAAAGATTTCGAATGAATCCATACGATTTCTTGTTACATGAAATTATTTTAGGCATGACAAAAGATATCATCACAAATCATTATTGAAAGAGAACACATAGACCGACACTCGCTAACAGCTCTATTTATTTGAAACTTTTATTCCTAACAAAAGGATATCCTTTGATTTTTTCTTTCAGTTTTTTTTTTGTTTGTTATATACATATATTCGAATATTTCATTTAGTATGATTCCGCTATTTTAGTAATATGTTATTTTTTCACAATAGGTGGGAAGAATGTTTTCTAGTCGGTTTTCAACCTTTGCGGCTTTAGGTGAGCTCAAAGGTGAGCCATTATTTTCCGAATATTATTTTATTTTATTATGGTTAACATTCTGATGTTGCTCCAAGAATTGCTCTTTCTGCGGTTGTCTCCTTTTTCAAATAGTTTTTGCAATGCTATGAAGATGAAATATCCAAAAGTGGTACCAGCTAAATTTTGGATAATTCAATATTTTCTGCAAATATTGCAAACACTTTGTCTCCGCTTTATGACGCTAACGCGGGAATATTGTTCAATATTCAATTCAATATTTCAATAAATTCGAGGCGCATTAAGACAAAAGAAAATCTGATAGCCCAATTTTTTCAAAAATTTCGTTCAATATCGTATCTTCCAATTCTGTCGTCATCTTTGATTTTTTGAAAAAATGTTATGATGTTATCTTTTAATTATATTTTGAAAAAAAATTAATAAATATCTTTGAAGGTCAAAAGTTTTGTTGTTTTTTTTAGACTTGAATTGAATTATTCGATATTTATCGAACATCGAAAATTAATGAAATATTAATAGATTTCGAAAATAAATATAGGTACAAAGTGTTCCGTTTCGAAACTCAACATCCAAATTTTAAAGACAAAATAACGAGCAAAATGATAAGTTTCTATCGATGGAAATGATGTCCGCGAATACTTCGTTAAGATATGTGATTCAAAATAAAGATTTTTAAAATTTGGTTTATTTTGTTTTTCAGGATACGTTCAACAGCAACGTAGGTAATCTCGAGCGTACGAAAAAACTTCTCTTGAATTTTCTTCCTGTAGATTACCAAAATCACTTCGCAAACGAAATGATTTAAAGCCGGGTGATTTTTGAACACCCTGTATATAACCTGTGCAAATATCTACATAACACTAAATACCTATATATTAAGAAAAAAAATTTTCGTAAAAATGAAAATTTCGATTATTCGTATCTGTAAATATGCAACACTCATGTCTAATTATTAATGTAAACAAAGTATCGAAAGCACGCGCAAGACTGAATAGGTTAGTGCCGATGCCGAGTCGAGTGCGCACGCTCATAATGATTGCGAGAAATGTGATTTCGGCGATGATTGCGGGATTTCGGTGATGATTTCGGGATTTCGGTGATGATTTCGAGATTTCGGTGATGATTTCGTGATTTCGGTGATGATTTCGGGATTTCGGTGATGATTTCGGGATTTCGGGCTTCAAAGGTACATCGATTTCGGAAGTGGTTACCCCCTCGGGAGTGGTACATAATCTACAATCTGAAGCATTCTTGCAACACAGTTTCGCTCTTTCCAATTATTCACCTATTACCTTTTTCTAAGTTATAGCAGAGACTTGTTATAGTATTGGAGAGAATCATTTAGAGAGTAGTATGTCATACTGCTTGAGAAATGCGCTGCCCATAAAATCACCAATTCATATGGAAATCATTCCGTAATTATACCAGTTATATGTTACTACAGCTCAGTGAAAAAAAACTCGCCAATTTAAGACTTGACGGCCGTTAATTCGAATATCAGTTTGTGTACATCTGGCATCTGTGCTTGAATACCGTTGATTTTAATTGAATCATTTCCGAGGAGCATGTGGACATAAACTAAAACAAGAAAATTAAGGAGAGTGAACTGCTATTCAATCTGGGACCCCTCGCACTACATGTTTTCGAACGTGAGGATTAGATATTTCGTTTTATAGCCTATTTTACGTCGCTTTACCGACTACGCGGATAAGAACTCGATCCATTCACTATATAACTAAATAGTGGAACCTCGAACCCACCGACCTACAGTCAGATTTCTTTAAATAGACCACGACCGTTGAAATAACAAACTGATGAATGCTGGTATTGAAAGTTTTCTGTTTATTTATTCACGTAAATTTGTTTCAGATCGTCGGCAATACCACATAAAGGAGGGACCAGCATCCCCCTTCCCGGCTCGGCGTTACCATCCCGGAGATGCCCGCCAGACAAGGTCCGACCCATGGCGGGGTCCTCCAGGGCCACCAGTCCGGCCCTGTCGATGATTCCCAGGGGACCTCCCGCCGCCCAGATAGCGAGCCCATATCAGCAAAACCCCCAGCAACAGAAGAACTCCATGCTAGATAAGCTCAAGTTGTTCAAATCGAACGATAAGCCAACACCGGTGAGCAATGGCAAGCGGACCAGCAGTTCCAGTGGTGTGTCGTCTGCGAGAAGTGAAAGAAGTGATAGCAGTGCGAGTTTGGAGCCCAGTGCCGATGTGAAGCCGGTGCGGAATGCTTCGCGAATTAAGCCCACCAGGCCCGCGAAAGCCTCTTCTTCGTCGAAGAACAGCCCTAACGCGAGCAAGAAGGAAGTGGTAGCTCCGAAAGCGACCAAAACGGAGGTGGAGAAGCACGCGAGCAAGGTCGCGAGTCTGTCTGCTTCCAAATTGACGGAACCGAAGGTGAAAGTGTCGTCCAATAAGTCGGATGTGTCTAACAAAACTAGCAGCAACTTGCCTGTTCAAAATACGCAAATTCCGCATAGTACCAGTATTCCTAAACCTACCGCCGCGATCAAGGGTACGAGCAAAGTCACGCGGGAAGAGAAGAGTGTTCAATCAATCGTCAAATCGCCACCTAGTGGGATGTCGAGAGAAAGTTCACAGGTGAGAAACTATGGATGATTTATTGTAGCTTTGATGAGTCTCGAAGCAGAAGATCGAATGAATAATCCTGCAATTCTCATTGATGAACGCGTCCGTACTTCAATGTTTGATGCAATATATGCAACAATAGAAGAAAATATTGCTATTAATGAAACAAATATTCAAAAAAGAGGAAGTCCTCGAGTTATCCCTGATGGGAATCGAATATCAAATTATGCGGCGCCTAAAATAAGGTTGTCGGGTTGGGTTAGTTGTAGCTGAAAATCTGAGGAGTTTGGCGAAAGTTCATTTTGTTGAGTTGTAGTCGAGGATGTAGTTGTTAACCTACATATTAACTTTTCACCGAGCTTTTCACAGATAAAGATGTCTAGGTGCGATAGGTCGTCGAAGATAACAAGAAAAAAAAAACAAATGTGGGGCATAAATTGAATATTATATCGAATATTTTGAACGATCTTGGAATAGACCTCGGAATAGACTCACCTCCAAAAATATCAACACCATAGACTAACGGCGAATAGATGGATCACTATCAAAACAAGCCTTGACACTACCTTTTTCAAGGAAGTGCCAAGGTAGAGGCCATTTCCCTCTTCAGGATGAAAAAAAGTCGCTTGTTATCTAGTCATATCATTCGAAATGACTATACAAACAATCTCTAGAAATCTCAATGGGCTGTTAAGCGGGTATCGGAAGTTACGATACCCCACAGTTATTTAGAAAAACTGAGGAAAAACTGAAGAAAAACACTTTCTTCATTTTTTATATGGTATTCTGTATGGGTTAATCCGAGGGTTAATCAGTTACAAATTCTAAGAGTTGATTGAAAGTATTTCAATTCACTTGTGAATTAAAAATATTTTTAAAATTTACTGAGTGGATAAATATCAATCTACCCTTGTTTCTATGGGTTGAATAAAGTCATTTACGAGGTCATTTATAAACGAAAGAATGATCTAGTATTTCAATCAGGAAGCCAAGGGTTTATTGCTTCTATAATCCTTTAAGAATGAAAAATAAGACATTTTTTCTACTTTCCCATTCTCTTTAGTTTTAGGTTCTAGTACTAATGGTAGGATCAACCATTGTTTCAGTTTCATCAATTCTGGCGATATCCTCGGCAAAATCATCGTCAATGAGAGTGCGATAAATTTGAAATGTGCCCAAATATAAAACCTTCTTTAACTTTGGCTGGTAGAGCCGATAATCAATGTTAGGTACTGTTAATTTCTTGGGAAACTTGAAGATAATTTTAATGTTGAAGTGGAGACTTTTCGTGAATAAATCAACCACAGTGTTAATTGAATGCAATTCATGTCAGGACATTGCAGAATTTGTAATAGATCTATACTGCTCGAAGTGCTGGAATTGAGTCAGCTCTCTTCTGTGAAATGATTGGTTTGAACGATAAATCATGTTTTGCAATACGTATCGTAATTGTCGATGAGTAGCCACCATTACTCAAGTAAGAGCGTGAGAAAATGATGTTGAGTGTGACAAAACGGGAATGTTCGCGGTGATATTGAAAAAGATATCACGCACTCGCCTTTCGTTGCAGTATTTGGGAATTTGCAGAAAACGAGGCAAAAAACTATTACTAACAAAACTGTCACTTCAAAAGATGTCTCAGACCCCTTTTGTATTGTTTGGGAAAGAAACGGGAAAAAATATTTTAAACTCGATTTTAAACTTTCATCAGTAGCTCTGCCACCCTGGGAAATATGTCACTTTTTTCCAAAACGGCCAAAAATTCATTCATTCATTTTTTATGAAGATTTTTTCTATGAGCGATATCGGATACTGATGAGGCCAAATAAGTCCGAAACCGGTCTTCCACCAGTGACATAATCTGATTTCATTCATCCAGTTTCTTGATTAAAGATCGGTGAGGCTATAAATTAAAGATGGTATTGATTTGGATGATTACTATTTTTAAATTATCCATATTTCAAAAATATTCCTTTTGATCTCAGGAAATGCCGTTTGAATCTATGTACAAGTCGAGGACTCACCCTGTAGGTACATTATCAGTCCAAGATGGAAATAATTATTTGTATTATATTCGCATGTTTTTTAGTACGAACATTTGCATCATTTCATCTTCACTCGTTGCCATTTGTTCTACGATTCGACACATACAATCCAAATCTTTTTATAGCCTATGTTTCGTTTTTAGTAGATATTATATTTCAATTTTATCTTCAGGTCAACATATCATCAACAAATAAGCCAGTCGTTGCCATGATATCCCCCATGAAAAACGAAAGGGACCAACCATTATCAGAGAGCAGTCATAGTACTTCCACAACAGGTCCAAATAGTAGTAACAGCAGTATTATTTACAAACCGTCTAGCGATAGTAGTTCAGAAAATTCGAATGTAGTTTACAGTAAAAAAGAGCCGTCCAAACTTATAAACGAAACGCAACCAAATCATCGACAAACCCAACAGCAATGCCAAGTCCAAAAACAACAAATCCAATCGCAACAAAAACAACAGAAACCGGATCAACAAGATCAAATCTTACGTCAAAAAACTCAAATATCCACCCAAGATCCAACGTCACCAATATCCAAGCAAGATAATAGGCCCAATCTAAACTCGCCGAAAGAATCCGAAAAGATCCAGAACAAAGTTGAACAGAATGGTTTTACCCCAAGGAGGCTACAGCCGAGGAAGAAACCACTGTGAGCATAGAACCGATGAGGCCTTTGTTTCGTGGATATTGCAGTACCCTCACCCTGCCTTCCCGGCATAGACCTACATATCAGATGATGCAACCAGAAGGAATGGGAGACTATTGCGAAATTGGACTCGCGAATGGGTACATGTCGGATGGCGAAGTGCTACGGAATTCTCCACGTGAAGTGACCGATGGCTACATGTCTGAGGGAGGTTCTGTGTTATACGCTAGGAGATTACAAACAATGCCAGCTCATATACCGAACGGGTGAGTTATAGATATGTTAAGAAAAGACTGTTGATACCATATATTATTTTCTCTATTTTAGTATCGTAATGAGTTCATTTTTCGTTTCGTAGTTGTCAGTACTAACCTCCAATCGAATCAAGTTGCGAATCAAATCAATTCAAATTCCGTAATCTGTCAAATTTCGTAAGTCACACCAACTGCCAAGATGAAATATAAAAGTCACTCACCTGAACTTTTATTTGAATTCCGAGAGTATTTCACAAAACTTGACTGAATTAGAGAAAATATGGTCTAATACTCGTTGCAGAAGGCAATTCCGTGTTGGAATATTACTACTTCAGTATAGTAATGAGTTCATTACAGTACTAGAAGTAGTGCTGTAATGAACTCATTACAGCATTGATTTCAGTTATATGTTTCGTTTCAACTTTCGTTTCAATTTTCAACAAACGTCAATTAAATTTCCGTAATCTGTCAGTTCTCGTAACAGTCAAGCTAACTGTCAAGATACAATACGAAAGTCACCAGGATGTAAAATATGAATATTTCATTGAATTTCGAGAGTATTTCACAAAATCTTTCTGAAATGGGGAAAATACCGTCTAAAACTCGTTTTCGTATTTCACATTAGTTTGAGAATAGGATCCCATTTTGCAACTCGTTTTAGAATATACTAATATTTATTTTTATTTATTGAATGAGTAACAAGCATCCATATTATTGAAGTTACAAATACATCGATTCCAGTTTATTGACATAAAGTTGAGTTGTCGATAAATTTTGAAAAAAAGGTAGGATGAAACCCATCATAATAGAAAAAGACTAACAAAAATGAAAGGAAAAATAAATTAAGGGCAACCTGAGGTGAAGAAGCGGAAGAGAGGGTGAAATTTTGTGGGTAAAAAATGGTTTATCTGGATTTCCGGCAAAACTACGAGTCGTATGAAAGAATAGATGAATAGCAAAGTTGTTTCATAAAAGGATCTACAACTTTTGTATCACAGTTTTTTCACATACCCTCAAAATTAAGGCGGAAAATCCTAATATCCTAGTTTCAGATTTTCATTTCAATCTTTAAAAAAAAATTGTTTGCAGGAAATTTCCCGAAACTTTACTTTTTCCTGTCCGAAACACACTGTGATTCATTTGATTTGAAACATTTGATTTTTCACCTCATTTTGGTTTAATATCGAAAAAAAGGCCTTTTCTAATCGAAAAATCTCATGTGAAAATATATCTGTTTTTATATACGTGCTATCATATATAGCAGAAATATTGAAAATAGTTGTAGAAACTTTATGATAGGGACAATCTTTCAATTGTCATATGATTTTATGTTAAAATTGAATTAAAATTAAAATAACATCAATGTTGAAAAAATGTACATAAGTCAAGAAAAAAAATAGTTGAAATCTGTATAGTTGTGATTATAAATTTGTTCCATCCCATTTAAAAAAAATAAGTAACCGAGGTCGTTAATCTTTTTCGCCATTTTATGATAACAATTGCATCAGACATTGATAGTTTGACCAAATGATTAATTTAATATGTTGGGTGTAACTTGAGGAATGATATAGTTTACCAGAGAATGTGTATGACATAACTAAAAATAAATTGGCCAATCCAGCATTCACAGAACATAAAAAATGTGTCTGAATTCAAAAAATTGAAAAATAAATATTTGAGATGAGGAAGAAATAGGATTTTTACATCTGGGAAATGTATCTCAGATTATTATTTTTCGAAAAAGTAAGTGACAAACTCCGGATAACATTCAAGCCCTGGTTTGGTTTGCGCTGTGGCTTCACCTTTGAAATTCAACGCTTTATGAATTATCAAAGGTGCTCGATACTCAATGCGATGAGAAAGGACCAATTTCTTTCAAATTCGTGTTTATAAGGAAGCAACAGATCGGCTGGCATCGGACAAAAACACGCTCCTGTACTTAGAAGCAAGCGAATGAAACTGACCATCAACACACGAAAGTCTCGCAGGACAGGAATCTTTGTTGAAGGCAATAAAAAATTTTAGATTCTGTTCCGAACACACAATCAGAATAATTACATCGGCAACATAGCAAAGCGCTGACACAAAAATCTTCAGAAATTTCCTGATATTATGTGCGATTCCAAGGCATCATTAATGTGACCTCATGCGTTTATTGCTTCGATTAATTAACTATTGCTTGCTTACTTTCCTACGTACGTTATCTTGTTTATATCGTGAAGTAGCATTTCAGTAACCCGCGTTACAGCATGCATTGCGACCACTTTTTTCAACCCTTGTTCACAACTTCAACCAAAACTGCGACCGCGCTAGGAGCAATCATTTATTGCAGTTTATCTCCCCCCCCGTTCATTAACAGTATTCTGTTCTCATCTTTTCCCATCAGATATCCGAGACGGTTTTATAATCGTAAAATTTGATGAAAGTGCCACGGAACGTGCCCAGGAGGGATTCAGATTCGTCCCTTTATCTTCATCCCTCTTGTATGCCATGGGGGGTGCTTAATTATGGTCGGGTTCACGTTTATACGTGCATGTCTTCTCGTAATAAAGGAGGCGTTTGGACCGACACTTGAATGAGATTTTCGATGGAATGGGATACAAGTACTCATTTCTTAGGAGAATGGGAAGAATTCGAAACAATTCTTTGAAGATCAAACCATGGTGTCATCCAGTCAAATTCATTTCAAAGAGAGAATCTTTGCTGGGTTGTAACTCCTTCAACCTATTGTTTGCTCTTTCGCGGAGTTCTCAAGAACGTTACTAGCGTATTACATACTGTCAAATGTATTCTGAAGGAAAAAATATACTTCTTTCAAAAATTATCCAAGATAAGAAGAACTCCTGAATGCTGTACTGTGGCGTAGGGCAAAATTAGCCCCCCCTCTCCCCGCTAGATTTTAATCGTGGGCCTCCTCCTCGAGCCTATGTTATTTATGATAAGTTTTTCCTGAAGTTTTTCAAAAGAAAAATACTTAAGAAGAAGTGTTAAACATAATATATACCTAACAAAAAATATCTAAATAAATTAATGTAACTAAATCAATGTGATGTGCAACTTGAAAAATTATTCAACAAAAATTCTTGTTCAATGCTTAGGAGGCTCAAGTAAGACTGACAGATCAAGATAATTCGTGATTATCTTGGGAAGAATTTTAGAGCTATGAGTGATTCCTGCTGAATAATTGACTGTGACTCAGGAATTCTCTCATTAAAAAATGAGAAATCCTTCTGTTGCTTACAAAATGCATTTTTTTTTCTCTTGAGTTTTCTTCTGCAAGCTCCACTCAAATACTTTATTTTCCGCTCTAATTTATTTTCTGATATCTGAAAAATGATTGAATATTATAACTGCCGTTCAATTTTCAATTGAAAAAATACGAGAGGTGCTTCTTAACGGAAAAATAAGCTCTGCAATTAATTCTAAAACTAACCTTCAATAAAATTGAAACCCTGAAACTGAAGGAACTGAAAAAGTGACTTTTATTTCTGAATTGGAAACGAAAATGAAATGATGAAAAAATTCCATATTATTATCCCCTTCTTCATAAACATATTCCTATTGGTAAATTGATAATAATTTCTGAAACATCAGATGAGCCGCCGAGCCCCCAATAAAACGATCATCTGGCGACATTAAAAAAAAATACCGAAAAGCTTAACGGTATATAAAAGACTCTTGAAAAAAGGGTACCACAGAGAATGATTGAATGATATCACGAATGGGATAAGTGGAAACCTTATATGTTTGATAAAAGCAATATTTCTCTATTTTCGGGAATTATAATTGAACCTTCATTGTTCAGATTTTGTTAATTATATCATCAAAAAAATATCGCAAATCAGCAAATTCAATAGTTATTGGGGTCCCATTCATAGCTTTTCGTCGGCTTGGGGGCCCTTTGGTACCGGGGCCCCTTCGCGCCGCATGTTCTGTGCTACGCCACTAATGCTGTAGAAATTGTTTCAAGTTAGATTTGAAAGACTTGAAAATTTATATGGTTTAGATGAAATAGGGATTTTTTTGAAAACGGTATGCTTTGGATAATGCAAAGAAAAATGCTCCTGGTTCTATTTATGTTTTCATATCGACTGAAATGAATTTCTCTATTGTTATGGGAAAATAAGAGACACCTGTAGATGACAAGGCCAGTAAGTGTCAAAACTTTGTTCTTTTTAAAATGACCACGACAAGACTGAGTGTAATAGCCGATTTCTGAATAATAAATATTTTATCGGCACCAGTACAACCTCCCAAGCAATTATTCAGATAGAACTGCTTAGAAATTAGCATAGTAAAGTATTTCTAGTACATTGAGATAAACTTGCCCTGCCGTTGATTTATGGCATATATAATATATTTTCTCTATTTCAGTATCATAATGAGTTCATTACAGTACTGAAAGTAGTGCTGTAATGAAACTCATTACAGCATTGTTTTCAGTTATATTTTTCGTTTTGTGGTTGTCAGTACTGACCTCCGATCCAATCAATTTTCGAATCAAATCAATTCATATTCCGTGATCTGTCAAATTTCGTGTGTCACACCAACTGCCAAGTTACGATACAAAAGTCACTAATCTAAATTTTCATTGGAATTTGGAGAGTATTTCACAAAACTTGACTGAAATAGAGAAAATATCGTCTAATACTCGTTGCAGAAAGCAATTCCAACACTCATGCTTTCAAAAACTCGTTCCTTCGTCGCTCGTTTTCGAATTTCGCATTCTTTTTTCAATAGGAGCTCATTCTGCAACTTGCTTTAGAATATACTATTTTAGCAAATATCAGTTAAAAAATTTTACCATGAAGTCTGAAAAGACCAAACAACACAACCGTATTCTACCAAAAGCGAATCACTGCATATCCTTATTTACATATCTCCAGAAAATCTGCTGCAATATCTCCTTCGAACACGGTTTACGTTGGGTGGAAACCACATACCTACTCCGCAGAGATCGCTATCACACCCTTGAAATCACGTGGGTGGGGTATCCACGACGTTCGTTCACAAAAAAAACGACTTGAAGATAAAAGCCCCTTTAACAGTTGTTGATTACGTTGATCAGTGCCTTTTTGAAACCCGACCCAGGAAGGCGTGGGTCGCACTCTATCGGACCATCGAGGATCCAGCTAGCTGGGCGTTATCGAGCTAAAGGTCAAACGGTGCGACGAGATAATTTCACGTGGCGTCTGTCGAGTCTGCTTTGCAGCTGTATGCAATTCCCCGCCTGTCCATCATTTAAAGATACCTATACATCATGTCTTGGCAATCTGTCATCTGTCAATATAAGTTTTTCTCTTGCCAGTTTTGTCTCGAGGCAATGTTGCATTTTTATCGTGTTCTATCGAAGGCTTTCATTTTTGATGAACTAAAATACTTCACGTTTTTCTCGGAGATCTGAATACCTACACAAGATTTTTTGTATAGTGGAATAACATACAGGAGTTCAGGGTAACTGTTCAGGGGAACAGGGAGATCTGGAAGTCGTACTCAAACCTTGATATAGTCTTGAAAGTAAGTAAGGAGAGTTTGTTACAATAGAAAACATGAAAAAGTCCAAAAAATGGATAGTGATCGACATAGCATAGAGATTTCAGATGACATCCTGTATACTTCGTCATGTGGAAACTCTTTGTAAATTAGCTGCCTCACCAGCTCACAATAGATCTAAACATCAACATGTTGACGATTCGGAGCAGTGTTTGGAGCTGTTCAACCTTAATAAATACAAATGTTTGCGTCAATATACCATAATGCATTCAAAATTGCTTCCTCATCAACGTTTTTTTCTTCTTGATTCTCAGAACAATGCCCAATATATTTAGCTCTGATGCTGCAGTAATCCCCGATACTAAGGTTCATTTTGAGAAAAATTGGAGGATTGCCTAGGTCAGCGTATTGACCTTGAAGAACACAATGTTCAATAAAGAAATCTGAATGGTTTTTCTTACTCATCCTCTCGATTTATGGAATGGCCAGTTATTTACAGGGCATTGTTAGTAGAGTGAGATATCCCTTGAAAACTCTAAGAATTATTCTTCTTACAATACTCAGGTGTCCGAGTGTAATTCAAAAACCGTCCATTATATTTCAGATTATTTATTTATTTATTTAATGAGTGACAAGGGTTGAGGTTGTTCAATTTCAGAAATCGTTCTGTGGCTGTTAGATTGCCAAACTTGTTTTGTTTGGTTTACAAAAAATTAATTGAAAGAATTTTTTAATGAAAGAAGAAAGGCTGCTTGAAACTTGCACTAATTTTTCAGCGGCCAATTTCGTTCAAAGAATTATTGCATCTGACAAATTGGTGCAAAAGTTTTACGCAGGGGAATCTTCTTTATTATTTAAAAATTTTTCTTATTGATTTTTGTTCCAGAGAAACCTCCCATAAAATATTTCTATAGATATAATTTTTTCTCGAATTTTTTACGAAATTGATTTCGCTAAATGCATTTTATGTAATGTTAACTTGAAATTGATAAGTGTCAATTCGAATTTGTATATGGCCAATTTGAAGTAGACTAATGCAAATATCATATTGAATCATGCCAGTTTGCTTTTGATGAATACTATTTTGATTATGATGAGATATACTTGAAACAGTATAGTCATGAACTATTATAGTTTGGTACTCATATAAGCTATAGAATCTGATACTTGAACTCTGCAACTTCCTTCAAAGGCTCTGGGCTCACACAGATATATTAGTAACGAATCACAATCGAAATGTATACTGTGTCCCAAATTGGTTGAGACTGCACTTAGTCCACTCAAATTGGAATTTTGCTTCGTACCAATTCATGCAAAAGCAAATGAAAGATTTTCGGGTAGTTCTCGGTGTCCCAAATGATGTCCCAAGGCGGAAGTGACCGCATAACCTTTGGCAACGCTGTAAAGGGCTAAAATCTTGCCCCAATGTAATTTTCGTAAATATCTCGGTCCCTTTTGAACTTACCACATAAATACATCAGAGCTGATGAAATTTCCTAGAAAAAAGGTCTCCGGTCATTTTTTGATATAACTAACCGTTCGTAACAATCTTGCCTTCAATTTTAATTTATGTGACATTTTGGATAATAGAGGAACTCTAACTGTATTTCAGCTATTATTGAAGATAGAGAAATGCAGTTTTCGCGACTCTGTGTCACTTTTTTGTAAAACCTTTGAATGCACAAACAACTTCCTTCGTTTCTCAAATACAGGGCAAAAATGAAAAATGAAAACTGGTTACAATAGATTTCTTTCGTTTTCAAAATTTTCAAGTTTATGGTGAAAAGTGATATTATGAATTTATGTTTAAATATAATAAAATGAATAAGTTTGAGTCACATGGCGTTTTGAAAAAGTGATACATAATTAAATGCACGTGTGAAAGAATTCATAGCCTTCTATTAAAAAACAAACAAAACATTTAATCTTCTGTTTTTTTAAGCTAAAATTTATTAAAAGTTATCTTGTGATACATCAATGTATTCTTAAAAAATACAACAATTTGACGTTAAAATATAGAGGGTTTTCCATTTGGAAAATATCGAATTTGTGCTCAATCTCAAAAAACAGTGCTCTGAAAAAAATTTTAACTACGCCACTGACTTCTACGTAAAAATATATATTTTAAGTAGTTTTCATTTTTGTCTAACTTATACAGGGCCCGAGAAATAATAACATTTCCAAAAGTGCCCATTTTTTGTTTTCGCTCTGTATTTCAGAAACGAAAGAAGTTGGAATATTTCTGTTTGTGGATTTAAAAGTTTTAAAAAAAAGGAAACAGGATTAGGAAAACAGCATGTCTCTGTCTTCAATAATAGCTAAGATACTGTGCAGTCTCAAGCAATTTGGACAAGGTGTACAGTATCAAATGAAGAAAAACGTCGATTGATTCAACACATATCGGATCGAAGGCTCTCGACTCGGATATATTTTTATCAATACGCGATGTGTCAAAATTAATCCTTGGGAAACACTTGACGTGAAGGAAGAAAAACCAGGAAACTTCAGCCATCAATCCGATCAAGCTCACCCATCCAGTATAAGTCGTTTTCCATTATGTCTGAGAGCGGCGCCTAGGCAAGGCGAGATTTCTTTCACAATGCCAACACATTTATTTACCTCTGTCTGTTATCCATGGAATTCCCATAGCATTCGCCATCAAGCGGAATCCTTTTATATTATTCACTCTCCAGATAACTTGATGAATTCGGCTCAGTAAATCAGACAGGAACATTTGTATGCATGGTCCGGAGGGGAGTTGGAAACTTCGAAAAATCTGTCTTCTCATCTTTTCCACTTGGAGTTCTCATGTTCTTGTGAATCTTTTTGATGCCCAACAATTGAATACACTTTGTTATTTCAAATTGAATATTTTATATCGTTTTTCGAAATCATATTGCTAGAATAATTCCACTTTGGCTATACTAATTATGGTTTCCCAACCAATTAAACAATTGAAGAGAGTTTTAGAGTTGTTTAGATAATAAAGCCATGATTCAGGTTTACGGTAAGTCGTATGGGGTGATCAGAAATGATTTCTGTGCCTTTTAGTCTTAAAAACGTTTTTCCAAATCTTCACCATACTAAAGAAAATATCAGGGTCTAGTCTAAATTACTCGTGGTCTGCATGGAAACCAAATATTTGTGGTTCATCATATGGTTTCGTTAAACGTCCTAATTTGCTCGTTTTGATTTTCGAATATTCTGCATGAAAATTCTGTCCCTCGAATAAACATACAAACCAGAATATGTGAATTTTTCCTGATCACTGTTGTTTTTTTTTAATTACTCCAAAGTTATTAGCAGATGGTTTAAGGCTTTTCAAGCATTTTATAGGACTCAAATATTGCGCCGATCCTTAGAAAGCACCTCGAAATCAGTTGATTCGTTCGATGGACATGGAAGTTTAAAAATAAAAAAAGTTCTGGTATCCGAAGTCTATTCTGCGTGGACAAACCAGAATATGTGAATTGTTCCCGATCACTGTTGAACTAAGTAAATACTTGTTGCTTTCACAATAGGAATTCATTTTCAATATATATAATATATTTTTTATTGGTAATCAACAGTATAAAGTAATGATGACCAGAAGCCAACAAAAACAATTCGATGTGCCAAAAACTTATTCACCACGATTTCATGTAAATAAGTGAATGAATAAAATACATTAAAGTTCAATCACAAGACAAAATGAATCCACTTTGATGCAATGTTGAAATTTTGTACACTTAAACAGAATTTTTGAAATTCGGTAGTATCAATAATCAAATATTCACTCGGGGCCAATTTCAGGATATGTTGACAATAGGTAACTATGTTATTGATTAGGTACAGTTCTGATGTTCACAGCAGCCATCAGTAATATAAGATCACAGATGGTTTGTTTCCATGGAGACGAGTAGTGATTTAGATCAGGCCCGATAACTCCTAATTTGATAGTTAGATGAAATTGGACATTTGACATAATAAATTGTTTGCGAAAAATTTGTCGTCATTTTTTCACTGAAATTTTCATCATTATATACATTATATGGTTCTGATTTAAAAGGAACGACTTATCGCGGATGTGAAAAAATTTTTTTTTATAATTTTATTACTCTCTCTTTCTTTCGTTAATCGGAACCGCCACTTAATAGTCACTTAAATAGTCTGAAAAAAGTTATGTTATTTTCTAGAGTAGATGGAATTTCGTTTCAATTCGATTGTCTCAACTGTCACTGATTTGAAAAGTCAATAATATTAAAAAAAAGTTTCGTACGAACCACTCGTGAAATTATTCCAGCAATACTATTTCCGAAAGTATATATTTGAAGTAAAAAAGTGAAAATGTTTCAACCTAAAAGAGCACTTTTACATATTATCTCATGCAATGAATTGGTTAAGGCTTTCGCGGCCATCATTGAATGTCACTTGTTTTTTTCGAATCTTTCGGCCGTCGTCATAGATTCATTTCATTCTCGACCGTTTTCCGGTTGGAGTGTCTGCCATCTTCAGAAGTTATATCTTCAGGAGATGTTCTCACTCAAGTGAGTAGCAATATTAATTAGGGGGTATTACTAACCCCGAAGATAGTCAAAAAATTCATAGAGTATCAATGAGAAGAATATACAATATTTTCTATCGATCACTTTATTCTTGGGAATAAAACACAAGAAAGGAGCATGAAGGAATCTTGAATAATCATATCATGATAAAATCCTAAAAATCTCGACTATCGTGTTGATGACTCAGTGCCTATTCCCCCAGTACCGGCAGCGGCTCCCTGTACTTCTTCTCAGATTTCTAACAATATATACCTCTAACCACGACACAGTAGAACAAATATTTATTGAGCTATCGAGCTACATGATACTGAAACTGGCAGAAAAGTTATTATTAGTTCAATTCAAGGCTTGTTTTGATAAAATATTTCCCATATCAATAAAATCAATCCAGAACAATAATAGTTCACGAAGTTTGAACATAAAGTAAAATGTAAAGGCTATACATATTACGATAATGCTACATTGGCCAGCCTGGACTAATCTAGCAATTCGGTTCTGTATACCTCCTGATCGGAAGCGAAAACCACCAATAACATTCTGTCGTCATCCAAACTACTGAATTATGAAAATCGTGATGACGAAACTGCATTTTGATTATGGCAAATTATATTATCCGTTATGTACACCCTCGCTTCGATGATCAACGTATGCGATGCTGTGTTATGAGATCCGGTTCCCTTGGGTTTGAGTCAATGTTTATAATGGCCTAAATTCATTTAGTCCCCTTCTATAGGGTTGAACTTTTCGGCTCTACATAATCCATCATATCTTGACGTTTCATCATCCTAGGCTCATATTTGATTATGGGTATTATTGTTTAAGTCCTTAAGTGCTTTATTTTTGGGATGATCTGAGTACCCGTATAATTGACAATTTTGGTTGCATAAATCTCATAATTTATATCATGTCGTTGAAAAGGTCCACTTTTGGATTAAAATACATACAACATCTGTTCGAGTAATTGGGAAATATACATAAAGTTAATAAGTTCATACATTTCTGATACACATTTTTTACTCTGTTGAATGGCATTATTCGTTTGTCTCGGTGTAATTAAATCAATAAATCTCATCTTAAGGCCGGCCACTCACGTACGGTTCTGTCAGTTTTGAATGAACAGTACTAATATTGAATAATTATTAGCCTTAGCTGAAAAATCACTAAACACATTTGATAATAAAGTTATTACTGAATTCTAGAGTGAAAGGAGTGTCTACATAAACTATACCATATATTAGAGGTTATTATAAACATCTAAAATTAATGCTGGCAAAGCTCAAGCGAGTACACCAATTTCTTAAGAAATTATGTTCAGTTGCATAAAAATCCAGAGCTTTTTTGTAATAAATTTGCGGTATAAATTTATTACAAAAAAGTTTTTGCGGTTTTCTTGCCAGAAAATTTCCTATAGTTAGAAACGGGTTTAATGAGAAAATGCTCACATTTCCAGGGCTTAGAGAATATTTGAATAAAAAATGCCAGAATAATGGATGGCGAAATTTCAAACAGGTTTGATTTGTTTGTTCTCGATTGTAACATGTTCCGTATTGGTTAATTCCCTTCTTTCATTCCGATTTCTGCAGTTGACATGAGGCGTGGTATACAGAAGCGTGTGACACCGTCGAGCTACACTACACATGTCAACTCAGCATGAGTTTTCTGAAACTATTTAGGGTCGGTATAATAGATTTGTCAACCGAGAATTGCAATTCTCAGCTTGAAGGCCAGTTTTGACATACAGAAACCGATCTTCATGATGAGGTTGAATTACTCTGTTCAATCAAAACTAATTGAAAAATTTTTAATAATTAAATGGAAATCCTCTTGCGCAAATTCCTACACTAATTTGTCTGAGAGCAAATTGCAAGTTGGAAAAAATTGTTGCTAACACTGAATGAGCAATTAAACTTTCAACTTTTGAACACAATACTTTTGATTCAACGTAACGAACAAATGAAGCGTCTACCCAGAATACACTTCAATCCATACTAGTTCTCAAAACAGAGGAAGAGATCATTTAGGGCGAAAGATGGTATGATCTGCTCACAGCAATTCCATAAGAAAATTGATGTTAGTCGAATGATTTCTATCGATCTTTTCACCTCCCATTGTGGGAGCCTATGAACAGAATGAGCAAGGAGGATGGATGTGTGCCAAGAATTCGACAGGTTAAAATATTTTCAAGAAGGTTTCGGGAGTTTTAAATAAAATTTCATATAGGTACATATAAGTTTTGACCTAATGAGATTTTTTTCATGTTCATTACACTTTCTCCGGAAATGAACTTTCATTTTTCAAATGGTATGCCCCAATTTTATTTCGCTTGTTAGATACATTAAGAGAAAACAAGCGGAGTACAGGATGAATTTTCGATTTTTTCTGAGGAAATTCTGGGAAATTCGAAAATTCTAAAAATGAATTCGAAATGGGCTCCATTATGAACGAGCACATTTTTTTAAATTTCTTTAATCCGGACCTTGTTGACTGCAGCGCTGAATAATTGAACTTAACCATAGTTAAACCAATCCCACAGGTCCTTCAGCCAGGACACACATCGTCTTCCAATGCTCCGCTTTCCATTTTCTATGTTATTCATTAAATCAACAAATAATATGAGAGTATATGCTACTTATACCTACTAGTCGTCTGAAATGAATACTCACTGTGATTCTTTAGAATTTAATGTATTTTGCCAACGATTAAGACAGATTATTGGAAAACAGTAAATATCAAAATCATTCTATTCAAAATTCCGAGCCCTCCTTGAAAATATTTCAACCGGTCAAATCCGTGGTGAACCTTGTATAGTGGACTAGTAGACCAGGGTCGATACTTTTTGAAACAACAAAAATTCATAGCATGATCGAACCCCTTTTAAAAGGAAGGGAATTAAGGAAAAAATATATTGCGGGTGATCTGAGGTCGAGGGGTGTGGGGGTCGGGTTGAGCTTTTGAGGGTAAAAAACAGTTTATCTCGATTTCCAGAAAACCTACAAGTCCTATGGAAAACAGTAAAATGGTAAAGAAAAAGATCTTCAGCTTTTAGACCAAGCAAATTAGACTGTTACCTGGATATAATTGGTGGAGTTCTGGAAACTGTTTCAATCATTCTTTTAGGCCTCTAATAAGAGTAGTTTGAGTTTTGTATCAATTTCCCAGTGGGGCGTAAGTCGTGACGTTCGAAAAACCTCGAAATTTTCGGACTATTTTTCTCGAATAGCTCCTAAACTAAACACTCAATCAAAAACATTGTTGTATTCTGCTTCTAAAATGTATTACGATATTATATTTTGAACAAGTAGTTTTATAGAAATCATACATCGAAATATGGCAAATTTTTACACTTTTCGAAAAAACACATTTTTTCATTATGAAACATATAATACTGTTATTGAATGAGAGTTGTAGACCATCAAATTGTGATAAATAGGTAACCCGCCCCCTCCCGTCCACAATGTAAAATCGCACAGGGACAACTGAAATTCCTAAAGACGTTGAAAATCAACTAAATCAATTATAATAACAAATGTGGGACTCGAGGGGGTAACCACTTCCGAAATCGATGTACCTTTGAAGCCCGAAATCCCGAAATCAACACCGAAATCCCGAAATCATCACCGAAATCACGAAATCATCACCGAAATCCCGAAATCATCACCGAAATCCCGAAATCATCACCGAAATCATCACCGAAATCATCACCGAAATCCCGCAATCATAGCCGAAATCACATTTCTCGCAATCATATGAGCATGCGCACTCGACTCGGCATCCGCACTGACCTATTCAGTCTTGCTATCGATGCTTTGTTTACATTAATTAGACATGAGTGTGCATATTTACAGATACGAATAATCGAAATTTTTACGAAAATTTTTTGTTCTTAATATATTTAGTGTTATGTAGATATTTCCACAGGTTATATACAGGATGTTCAAAAATCACTCGGATTTAAATAATTTCGTTTGCGAAGTGATTTCGGTATCTCGAAAAACAAAATAAACCAAAGTTTTTGAGAAAGTTTATTTTGAATCACATATCGAAACGACGTATTCGTGGGCATGGACATCATGTCCATGGATAAAAACTTATCATTTTGTTCGTTATTTTGTCTTTGAAATCTTGATGTTCAGTTTCGAAACGGGACACTTTGTACCTATATTTATTTTCGAAATTTATTAATATTTCATTAATTTTCGATGTACGATAAATATCGAATAGTTCCATTCAAGTCTAAAAAAACCACAAAACTTTTGACTTTCTAAGATATTTATTATTTTTTTTTATATACAAATTAAAAGATAGACTTGGAAGATACGATATTGAACGAAATTTTGGAAAAAATTGGGCTATCAGATTTTCTTTTGTCATAATGCGTCCCGAATTTATTGAATTATCGAATTGAATATTGAACAATATTCCTGTGTTAGTATCATAAAGCGAAGACGATTTCCAAGAAATGGAACTATTTGCGAAAGACGCACTATCAAAAATATTAAAAAAGGATTAAAAGAAAGATAGCTTGGAATGTTTGCAGAAAATATTGAATTATCCATAATTCATTTAGTACAACTTTTGAATATCTTATCATTAGAGCATTGCAAAAAATATTGATTTGATTTTTTCAGAAAATCAACGATGATGACAGAAATGGAACTGATTGCGAAAGAAGCACTATCAAAAATATTATCAAAGGATAAAAAAAAAGAAATGTTTGGAATATTTGCAGAAAATATTGAATTATCCAAAATTTAGCTGGTACAACTTTCTAATATTTCATCATCAGAGCATTGCAAAAAATATTTGAAAAAGGAGACAGTCTCAGAAAGAGCCATGTTTGGAGCAACATCAGAAGGTTAACCATAATAAAATAAAATCATATTCGGAAAAAAATGGCTCACCTTTGAGCTCACCTAAAGCCGCAAAGGTTGAAAATCGAGTAGAAAACATTCTTACCACCTATTTTGAAAAAATTACAAAAATAGTAGAATCATACTAAATGAAATATTTGAGTATATGTATATAACAAACAAAAAAAAACTGAAAGAAAAAATCAAAGGATATCCTTCTCTCAGGAATAAAAGTTTCAAACAAATAGAGCTGTCAGCGAATGTCAGTCTATGTGTTCTCTTTCAATAATGATTTGTGATGATATCTTTTGTCACGCCTAAAATAATTTCAAGTAACAAGAAATCGTATGGATTCATTCGAAACCTCTCGTAGTAATACAAAATCATCCGAAATCTCCCGAAATCCTGAGAAAAATACTCACGAAATCAAAGACTGCATAAGTGAGTTTCAAATGAATAGAGCCCTCAGCGAGTGAAAATCGATGTTTTCGCTTTCAATTGTGATAATGTGATTATATCTTTTCTTCCTAAAATAATTTTAAGTAACAAGATATCGTCTGCAATCATCCGAAATCACTTGATTTCCGGAATCAATGTACATTTTGCCCCGAGTGGTTCCCCCTCGGATGAATCGTTGGTGTCCAGATATGTATTGTATCTAACAAGAAAAGTAAAAATTAAGTTGCGTCTCCCTAATTATTATGTTTCTTGCCATTCTCAAAATGGAGAAATCTCCACCTCCATCTTGAGTTATTGGCAAATTTTTATGAAAGGTATATTATCGCCTATTTTATATCATGCCACCTAAACCAACGTCACATAAAATTCTTTAAAATTTGTGAATGGGGACATGTTATGATCTATACTCATTCCTAAAATAATTTCAGGTAACAAGAAATCTCGCAGTTATCCAAAATCACGCGTAATCATCCGAAATTTCCCGAAATCCCGAAAGAATACATTCGAAATAATAAGTCTGCTTAGAAAAGGGTAAAGAATGATTGTGTCAAATGAGAAGAGCTCTCAGCGAGTATCAGTCGATCTTTTCCCTTACAATAGTGATATGTGATTATATTTTTTCAAGTAGCAAAAAAAATCGTTTGCAATCATCTGAAATTAATTGCAATCTCCCGAAATCACTCGCAATCATCCGAAATCACCGAAATCATCCGAAATCACTCGCAATCATCCGAAATCACCGAAATCATCCGAAATCACTCCGCAATCATCCGAAATCACCGAAATCATCCGAAATCACTCCGCAATCATCCGAAATCATTCGATTTCCGAAATCGATGTACATTTTGAAGAGAGTGGTTACCCCCTCGGTGGGACTCATATACCAATAACAACCATCAATACAACTCTTTGCTAAGAACAGTTTATTACATATTACGTAGGTCCTTAGTGAGTGTTGTCTAGGTGCTGCTTCATTTGGAGGCACAGAGCCAAGATTAAATGAG
This sequence comes from Hippodamia convergens, assembly GCA_038502775.1. Classification (NCBI taxonomy): domain Eukaryota; kingdom Metazoa; phylum Arthropoda; class Insecta; order Coleoptera; family Coccinellidae; genus Hippodamia; species Hippodamia convergens. Next base: position 32,283,131 of record CM076609.1, read on the forward strand.
GTTTTGGTTACCAATTTTTTAAACATCTCGTACCAAAATACATTCAATTGCTTGAAATAATTTTCATAATGAATTTCTTCCCTGCCTCGTCGATCTTATCAGCAGAAGCATTAGATTTTCTAAACAATTCTGCTGCTTTCAGCAGGCTTGTGTTGCTTTCAGACGTCTTTAAGAATTTCATTTTTCCATGTTGTTTTTCGAAACTGATCAAAACTTGTTGTGCAAGGGAGAAAAGACAACATTGTCTTGCTTGCCTCTGACAGGCCCTAGTAAAAAATAATTGGTACACATAGAGGCTAGAACAATCAAAAATATAAGAAGCTCAGTGTCCCCCCCCAACATTATCCACGAACCCATGAGACTGCTGAGCAAATTCAATAGCACAAGCTAGGATGAAATGATCAGCATCCTCAGCAGGATGAGCTATTGCGCGATTTAACATTGTGGTTTATAGGAATGAAGTTACGTTTTTATCACAATATGATGGTCTAAAACTCTTAGTCTATGACATCTCGTTCTAAGTTCGTAATTCCATAGGTATTTCATGTTTTATAGTGAAAAAATGTATTTTTATGATTTCTTCAAAACTTCTCGCTCAAAATATAATGTCGTAATGCTTTCTAGAAGCAGAATTTAATGCTTAACACTTTTGAATATCATATTGTTTTTGATAAAATGCTCAGTTTAGGACATATTCCAGAAAAACCTAAAATAATCCGAAAATTTGGAGGTTTTTTGAACGTCACGACATACGCTCCACTGGGAAATTGCGGCAAAGCTCAAACTACTCTTATTAGAAGCCTAAAAGAATGATTAAAACAGTTTCCCGAACTCCACCAATTATTTCCAGGCACACCATTTTTTTAAGCTAATTTGCTTGGCCTATTTTGTATTACACCTTTTCCACTTGACTTTGAAATTTCTGTAAAAAATTTAAATGACCTAGTTCTTAGTTTTTTATTTTTATCATTTACAAAAAAAACATATTAAAACTGATTCAGCGGGCAAATTTCTATGATTTATTCACTTCATCTGGTTATTAAATCTTGCCATTCTTAACTGCACAAGACTGAAGAAATACTCAAATGCAGAGTTCATTGTCAATTCATTCAAAAACTTAATACATAAACATGCCAAATTCAATCAGTTTTCTGTCCGTCAATTAAAACTTTAAAAAGTGATTACCAGCGTTTTTTCTCAACTTCCACCTAAGTCCTGCAACTCTATTGTTACTTATGAGATAAAACCAACATATTCGACTTATTTTCGATTTTTCGCAGCCTGTTGGATAACAATAAGTCCTGAAAGGTCTACACATTCGTGAAATGTAAATCGAATAGTATTATTGATCAAAGCACCTCTGTCATTAATCGAAATTCAACGTTATGCTTATCCCTTAATACCGGACTGAGCCTGCATCCGATGCTGCAATGGATGAACCTCTAATGCTCGTGCAATATTTACTAAAACGTGGCTTTATTTCTGGCCCCATTCATAACAAAGTGCATTGTAAACTGTTTCATCAGTCAAGTTGATTACGGCGTGGTCCATTATCGACGCCCGCTTTGGATACAACAACATTGCGGCTGGAAAGTGTTTGGCCGCATCATCCCAATTCATTCCGATTCAGCGAGCTTTATTCGCCTCATCCGACGCTTCATCCGATAAAAGGAAAGCGGCTCTTATTGTGATATTGATGGAAGAAAAATGACTAGTTTTCCGGACTTACGATGAAGACTGATGAGGTAACTTAAGAAGAAAATAAGATGGAGAACATTTCATGGTGGTAAATCTACGTCTTTCATTACCAACACGTATTTCATTCTTTATAATGATATAATAATGTTTACTCATAAACAACAAATTTACACCCTCAGTGAGAAATGAAAATACAAAAAAAGATAAATAAGCAAGGTAAACCTGCAGAACCATATGGTTGTGCGGAGGGTTACTTCAGACTTCACAGAATGAGTACAAAATTCACTACTGAGTTACTAGTCCTCTCCTATCAACAATTAATCCTCTACCTGGTACTGTACTCTAATAATAATTCTCTCCAATTCGATTAACCATATTTCTTATTATTTTTCGGTTTCTGTGGAGTCCCATTGTCAATATTATCTAATAGAAAACAGATTTTTTTATCACACCTACATTAGAGTTGAAACTTATTGAAACCAGTTTAATTAAATCTTTCTTTTATAACTGTTGGTGGTTCGAAAAACTCGACTATTGTAACATTTGCAGTCTTCTATTCCAGGAAAAATTGCATGAAAGCTATTTCCGAATATATTTCAAAAACTAGACCACATATTTTTTCCGAAACAACTTGAAGTGCTAAAATTCTTCAAACTTTTTGATCCTATAGTTGAAGAGCTATACCAGGAGTACCAGTGAGGATGAAAATTAATAAAGAAAGGAAAACTCTTGGCGGAGTCCTATTTTCTTCGTTTGGCTAATGGACCACACGTACCGAGAAGTAAACGGAAAAATTAATTGAGAAAATGTAGAACACGAAAACCTGTACATTCCTGTTATCTTTATTTAGGTTTGGAAAATGGGGCGGATATTTTCAGAGAATATCAATTTTGTATTAATGGCTCAAATACTATCTATTTCAAGTGAAACACCCTGTATATTTATTTTTATTTTATAACAACTTCATCACGCGTTGACTAATGGTATTTTTTGTTGAAAATTGGCAAAATTTTCTAAAGTCAATACTCGATATGCTCATTTATCTTTGTTTTTTTCAACACAAGAAAATTTATGCAGTACTTCCGCCAATTATCTAAAAATAAAATTAGCTACGGAACTGCGGAATATTTAAACCCAAACTTTTAAAAAATATTAGAAACGAGTTTTAATATTGACTAGAACGAGTTGGAAAACATTTGGAGCATATATTTAAATGTATCAAAATCACGTAATTTAATTTGATTATTTTGTGTCTTGAATACAATTATAAGTGCTTTCGAAATTTAATCAGGTATAACTCATAATAGATCATACATTATACAGGATGCGGTATTCAACTTGAGACAGTAAATTATCTCAAAAACAGTGTACTTGAGAAAAAAATGTTTCTATCAAAAGTTGTTAAGCATCAAGGGGGAAAGCAAATGAACATATTTTGTTTCAACGATGACCTTGACTTCAAGGGCATTTTGATTGTTCCAAATGGAAAGTTGTATTTTTTAGTGCAGCTTCTCATTCCTCATATAAAAAGTAATAACTTTTGTTTCAAACTTTTTTCATTGGATATGAAATTTTTGCAGAAATATCGATGCAGAAACTTTCATCCGATGTTGTGAATCATTTATTAAAAGCATTGATGAATGTACTAAAATGATATGATATTGATAAGAACATAATCATAATTAAAATGATTTTCATTAAATCCCAACCGTTTGAATGAATATCAATTCAATATTTTGAAATCCAATGAAAATGGTTTAAAACACACATTATATGCGCGCGCATAATTAGTTCTTGATTATGCTCAAGCATCTGATTCGTGTCACTTAAATTTTCAGGACTCAATTCAAGTCTGAATTTGGTATTTCAAGCGGCTGTTATGAATGATACTAATCTACACTAAAAATATTTAATTTCTCCCGCCCCATGATTAAAGAGCTTCGATCCTATGAATGGAAAATGGTATTCAGGTATTCTTTTCCATTATTACTTTTTTGAATTTATCAATATTCCAAAAATGTTTTCGGTGTGGCCTCCGTATAAGCAAAGAATTTTTTGTTTTTTCCGTTTGTACTTTTTCTTGAAAAAACTTTCCATCACATTTGCGAAAAGAATTGGGCGTTTCCATCACTCTGAGAAACTTGCTTAAACACTGCTAAAATCTCATGGAGTGAAAGAGGAGTTCATTTTAGCATTTGACTGGAGATGTGGAACTTCTCATTTGACGCTACTAGATGTCGACAATAGTACGCTCACTGAACATAAACTATTTGCCTCAAAAATAAAAGTATTTTATGAAGATTTTGATGATGCCAAATAAGGTATATCTCTTCTCTCATTAATAAATTCTGATTTCATTTCTCCAGCTTCATGATAAAAGATCTGTGAGCCTATGAATTGAAAATAGTATTGAGTTCGATTATTACTATTTTGAATTTATCTATGTTTCTTGAAAAAAATCAGACAGGTCCTGTCTTATCTTCATAATATGAACGAAGAAATTCGAATACCTAGTTTTCAGTGAAAATTGAACCTTGAAAAAGGAATGAATTACTCCGAAACGTCGGCAACAGATTTTATGGAAAGTTAAAGTATTACCAAAAATCCAAATTCCTGTCATCATTTACATTATTATATATTAAACATGGATGCAAACAGCGACTATGATTGAAGTTATCCATTTTGATTTCTATCCCTTAGTAAGGTACAAGTCTGTTTTGTACCTTGGGACAAAAGTAACTTGTATTAATTAAGTATTTCATTTCACTGATAAATGGAGGGTTTTTAAGTATTCGTTGTTTTGAATCCTAAGTTTATAATAGTTTATCAATATCTATTGAAATATGGGTGTTTGTTGAAAAAGTCCTGGAGGTACAAGGAGCTCCCTTACATATATATTTTAACTCTGCGTTCTTGACAATGACATATTTCTTTTCTTGTGTTTTGGTAAATCTGTGTGATTGAGGTTTTCTGCTGTGATAAAAATGAAATAAAGGAAAATAAAGATGCCTCGAAATAACGTCATCTTGAAGGGTTATTGGAAAATTGGGGTGCAGGAAATCACCATTTGAATGAACTGAATCGTTTTGTCCTGCACGGGCACGGTCACATCGGAGCCAAAGACCGTGGTGTAAAGAGCGAGCTCCGATTTCATGCAATCGGCTCGCCGCCAGCTGTTCTTTGTGAGTCGGCCACGCGTTCTGCGTTCGCTCCACAGGGAATGATTCATCCGTGCACCCGACCGGTACGAGGTAAATGTCTCATTGTTTATTTTTTTATTGCGTCAAGTCAAGCACCCAACCGCAGTTTAAAGACGCCGCACCGGTATCGTTCAAGGTTCGGGCGGTCCACTCGAACCGTTTACCTCTCGATTTGATATTTTTAAACCATTTCGCTTCCTGAAATCGGGCAAAAATCCGACGAATCCCGGATATCGAAAAATTTAGATGAACTATTCGCGTTGAATTTCGATAATTTCGATCAGAATACATGAGAATTCTTATTTTGATCCCTGCAGCCTGAGATATACAGGATGATACTGTTTGAAAGATGGATTGTCAAGGAGGCGATGAAGAATTGAAAGATAATATAAAATCATAAACTATCTCAGGAAATGTTTCGTTCACATAGTGTACGTTTGTATTGTAGAATGAAATTTAAAAAAAGAATTTTGTCATATACAGGGTGGTCAGATTCCGATGATTTAGTACTACATGTCCCGAATTGAACAAGATCTACAAGTCATATTCTCTTTTTTCAAGAAATATAAATTGCTGAATACCGCAAGTCGCTTCGGTGCCTAGTTGCCGTGCTACAGGGTGATTTTGGAATTTGGCCAATTTTTATAACTTCCTCAGTATTAAAACTACGTTCTCGATATAAATTCATCAGTTTTTTTAGTAAATTTTACCGGTGCTATCGAAATTTCAGTACCGCTTAGATTTTTAAAAAATTTAAATATTTTTTTCTCTAATAGAAACCAAAGTGTGCTATGATATTTTTCAATGGACTTTTCTTAGGCAATTTCAAAAATATATATCATGATAGGTATACTCCGAGTTATTTTTTCGAAAATTCCGTAAACACATTTTCAAAATCAAAGAAGGTTTTGATTATGATTAATATCTTTTCAACTGAGGAGGTCTGACCACCCTGTACAGGGTATCTCAAATTGCTTGATTTTGGTTGTTTCTTGAACTCATAGGCTAGATAGGTAAAGACGTTGAAATGAGTCCTGGGCTCGATTTCCGTGAAAACACCAATAGTGAAAACCGTTTCAAGATATCTTTATTTGTTTTGAATATATAACAACATTTTGATTTTTTTTTGGTTCAGAAGATGTGCCATAACTTTTTCATTTTCGAAAATATCTGAAAAAGATAAAAACTTTCAACAAGCACTTTTTCACTGGGAATGAGACATTATTTTAATTTTGTTGTATCTCGAAATTTTTTTTATGACATGAAGTGAAAAAAAATGCGTTCGTATTTGATATAAAAAAGTGGTTTTTTTTCTACGAGAAAAAAATTGAATATAGTTTTTTATTTCCGGGAAAAAAGCGCATCTAGAAAGTTTTAATCGTTTTCAGATATTTTCGTAAATGAAAAAGTTATGGCACATTTTCGAAACCGAAATTTAAAAAAAATGAAGATATCGTGAAACGGTTTTCACTATTGGGGTTGTCACAAAAATCGAGTCCAGGACACCTTACGAGGTTTTCACCTATCTAGTCCAGAAGTATCTTAAACAGTCAAAATCAAGCAATTTGGGATACCCTGTACATTTCTGAAACACTTTATGGTTTTTACTCCCAGTCTCTGGAACATAACCAAATATATATATATATATTCTTATGAAAAAGGGAGCTAAAATAATACAATAAATGTTGAAACAAAAAGTACCTAATAATAAATAATGATAATAATATCTCAGGTAACTACAGATCAATTCAAGTTGACTGTCCCGAATACCATAATTTTCCAACTTGTTCAGCCTCTCGTTCAGCCTTTGATGATTTACAAATTTACACAATCAAAATACTTAGGATAAATGGATGGAATGCTCCTCAGTGAATTCTTCCAATAAGTTGTCAGGAGTGAATTAATTGGAAGAAAATTGTCGCCAAACCATGAATGAACGATAACACTTCGAACCAATATTAAAACCAAGGATTCTATACATAGTGATTACCGGTGTCTGGTGTCACTTGCATATTATTCTCAGAAAAATTTCTCCGAAATCTGAAAAACCCTCAAATTTGACTCGAATTGGGCTTCATTCCAATACCAACAACTTGTTAATTCTTGCATGAAAATTTTAACTTTCTAGCTTCTATCAGAAAACATACCAATTCCTTCAATAATTAAAAGTTGCACAGAACTTACGGGGTGTTTCGATTTCAATGTCAAAGTCAGTCCTGACTAAAACTTCGAAACTGATTTTTTCCAAATGAGAACCACTCTTTTTATTGCTCAGCTGGAATCTACGTTGGAAAATAGTGAATAAGTAATTAATTATACTGCTTTAAAATACTTATCTTCCAAGATATAGGGTAAAATTTCATGGTCAGGTTCTGGTTTACGTTATTGAAGTTTCATTCATTCTTCAGAAGTCATGGTAGAGAAAAATCACGAATGCAATAATTTATCTCTTGAAGAAGAATCACATTTTGGCTCGATATTCCTGCAATTCGATTTCGAAACTGCTCTTTTGCCTAGAGATTTTCGGTGCTCTGTATATCCGATGATTTCGATCCCAAATAGAGATTATGTCTCATAATTGAGCCCGAGGTTGAGCCATAATTATAAAAACTGAGCAAAACTCAAGACTCTTATTCAAACAGAATGGATTTCTTTTCCGATGTTAAAAAAAATGTGAAAACATTTTCCACAGACGCGGAAATAAATGATCAAATCCGATGAAACTCTTGAAACCCGATGTTATCATCAGGTACCGAGAAAAGCTTCAACCCCTTTTTCAGACGAAATTTTCAGCGGGACTAGGAAAGGGGGAGAAAACTGCAAAAATTGAAACATGCATATCGGAAGTTGTAAACATAGCATTTCCTTCAAATGCAACTGGTAAAACTAAGTGTTTTAAATAATACTTAGAGAGAGACAGGTGGTACACAAAGTGGAAAGTGTAATTACGGGACCCCTTGTTGGATTTGGCGGAACGAACTCAACTGCCGCATTTTTATCGCAACAGCAATTCCCTGAAATTTTCATTCCACTGGAAAAAAAAACTGAATACTGGTTTTTCAATAAAAAATTCAATGAAATTTGGATAGAATGTCATGACAACTAGATTGTGTACCTATACATTTTCTAAGTTGCGCGCGAGTTTCGCTGATTTCCGGGAAAATTAAAATAAAAAGAAAGGTATGTCGGCAGCTATGTTTTTTCTCCCGAATTTATGGATAAAATTATGCTACATTCGTGGTGAAATTTTCAGAATTTTTTTTTATTTTTATTATCAAATGCTAGAAATTAAATGAAGCAGTATTGTTTAAGCGCGACCCTTCGGTATTCAGTGGACTGTCAACTAATAGAATCAAGATTTCAAATATGAAAATCAAATCAAGAAAAGATAGCACCAAAACGATATATTGGCTCACCTTCTTTCCTCCTGTGTCGAACATACACTTTTGGAAAATCACCGACTGTGAATTCTCGATCAGATTTCTAGCGAAAAACGATTCTCTCTCCTAAATCTCTACGACGATCTCTTCTTTTGACTTCCAGACTTCTTCTGTGTCCGGCGCGACCAACGTTGCCAAATATACCAACTCTGGGGCAAATTAAAGGCAAAGCAAAAAAAACAAACAAAAAAAAAACTCTCGAATTCGAACATTGGTCTATTCGTTCCCCAAAAAATCCGAAAACTTGCGAAACCCAAACAAGTATATTGTGAGGAAATCATTGAACATGAATACTTCAGAAAATACATTTCTTGAAATATCTTCAGAAACGTATGAAATAAAAGAAAAGTTTCAACGACACAAAGCACAACGACGCAAAGTTGTTGTTGGGCCAACTTTACAAACACTTTTGCCATAATACATAATACAGATTTCTCTTAATTTCTCCGTATGAAGGAAAAACTGTTAATTTTTTATGAAACAATAAAAAGGAAGTATTATGTATGTATGTATGTATTTCCAAGCATTCTGGGTTTCTGTGAAACCCCTCATGAGCTATTTAAAGCTTGTGCGAGTAAGAACGATGGGTGTGTTATGTGTAGGCTCTGTTACTGTGTCCCGACGCCACCTTAGGCTCAGCACTGTTAATTGTTTATCCAACAGTGAATGGTTCGGCGAGTTCTCCTTACCAGAAAATTACTTTCCTGGCGGAGACACAACTTTGCCTACGAGTAGCACAATTTTTTGAGCATGATTTTCTTGGAAAAAAAAGGAAAGTACTGTGCTAACTTTTTTAATTTTCGAAATTTTCCGAAAAATTGGAAATATTTCCGTGAAAAAATTTATGGCACAATTTTTCTCATGTTTCGATTTTTCAGGAAAGTATGGACACATTCGGAATAATTCGAACTCTACAATTCTCTACGTGTGTAGCACAGTTTCTGTTCACTCATTCCAATCCAATTTTTCGAAAAGTGCAGGACTGGCCTATTATTTTCGTTTTTGAATTAAGAACAAAATTTCATGGCATAAGCAGCACAGTTCAGCACAACCATTGATTATAAATATATTATTTTAATACTCAATGGCACAACAAAAAAAAGTGCTGGGCCAATTTCAGATACATCTCTGTACCATGTACATTTTCATATGCAATTTTACATAAAAATTGCAACCACATTATTGTTACAGAAAAGTTGACCTAAATGAAATGAGTGATTCAAGAAATAACTTCTATTTATGATGCACAGTTTTTTTTGCAGTCTGTATATAATAATATTAATTCATTGATCCTTCCAGACTTCACACAGATGTAAAGGAATTGTCTACTCAATCAACCTTTTTCAAATATAAACTGAATATTTCCTCATATAATTACATGAGATATTGTGCAAAATTCAATACATATCTCAGAATACATCAATACTTAAAGGACTAGGATCTTTATTCTGCTCATACTATCATTCAGAAAAAGATGCGGTACTGGGGGTTTGGAAAGCTATGGAAATATTTTCTACCAAAATTTTTTGTGGAAAACAAAGATACATAACTATGGAAAACTTATTGTCCCTTATTATTCTAGATTATATTCAGGAAGATATGTTCTTCTGTACAATTTATTTTCAGAATTCTTGGAAATAATTCGAAACAAATTTCATGAATTTCACAATTTTTCAAAATTCCGGGAAAATTCCGAAACCCAAAAATCTGGGAATAACTGTTCTCAGAGTGAAAAGTTAGTTGTGTACCACGAAAATTCCAGTGGGTTGCAATATGTCCATGAAAACTTGTTAAAATCTAACAAAATATCAGAATACATATTATGTATATTAAGATTATGATGAACTACAAAATTTCACTGAGTACGAAGTTGAACTTCTGCCAGCCTGAAAAAAATATCCAATTGGGAATATTGAAATGTATTTCCTTTCATTGCAGAAACTCAATGTACAGGGTGGGCAAAATTGGTGATACATGAACTACAACTTTTTAACCGTAAGAGATAGAGGAAAATGAATGACACGTTACGGTGGTCTTTTTTTAGAGAAACTGATAATGCCATCAACTGCATTCCTCTATCTTCTTTTGTTTTCGAGTTATAGGCTAAAATTGAAATTTGGGCGATTTCAACTCTGGCCATTATCTCCGTTTCTGTTTGTGCTAGGATAATTTAATGAAAACGTTATACAGGCACTTTTTTTATAGCAATCCAGTAGCGTACTTCGTTTTTTCCCAAGAGGTTTCCTTGATGAGCTATAACATAAACTTGTGTTTTTTCTTATAGAAACAATAGTTTGAAATGGCTTAGAAAGAATCGCCATTTTTTTCCCGTTTCAGAAATATATCATACATCATACATCGGCCTCAGATTCTTTCAGATATTATGAAAAATAAGGATGTATTTGAAATTATTGAGTATTCAGTAGGCTGAATCACAGAATAATATGTCTCTACGCATGGAGTCATTATTATTTTGCCATTGAATACTTGATTCAATTCTCCGTGGTTTGATCTCTGTTCAGAACAAAGTCATTATTGCCGGTAATTTGGAAACTACGAGAAATATGATATGTTAAAATGTTTTATTTTAACGGCAATAATGACTTCGAATTGACAGTTGTTCTGAACTGAGATCAAACCACGGAGAATTAAATCAAGTATTCAATCGCAAAATAATAATAACACCATGCGTAGAGACATTATTCTGTGATTCAGCCTACTTAAAACTCAATAATTCAGATTTCAAATAGAAACTATATTTTTCATTATATCTGAATGAATCTGAGGGCGATGTATGATATATTTTTGAAACGAGAAAAAATGGCGATTCTTTCTAAGCCATTTCAAACAATTGTTTCCATTAGAAAAAACACAACTTTATGTTATAGCTCAGCAAGGAAACCTCTTGGGAAAAAACAAAATACGCTACTGGATTGCTATAAAAAAAGTGCCTGTATAACGTTTTCATTAAATTATCCTAGCACAAACAGAAACGGAGATAATGGCCAGAGTTGAAATCGCCCAAATTTCAATTTTAGCCTATAACTCGAAAACAAAAGAAGATAGAGGAATGCAGTTGATGGCATTATCAGTTTCTCTAAAAAAAGACCACCGTAACGTGTCATTCATTTTCCTCTATCTCTTACGGTTTAAAAATTGTAGTTCAAGTATCACCAATTTTGCCCACCCTGTATATTGATCCGCAATAATTAAAATAACTAAAATTGAATCAATTCTCTGATGAAAAGGTCAAACAAAAAAATGTTCTGAAGGAATTTCAACATCTATATGTATCATTAATTGTAGAGCCCTGATGAAGATTTAAAATAAATCGAAACGTCGGCATTCTGTCTAATTGAGTCTCTGTGATCAAGACCTTAAAAAACCCTCTCATTACTAAGCCAAATTATCACAAAGGTCGTTAAACTATCCAAATTATAAGTATAGTACAACAACATCTTGGAGAAATATCCTGAATGTTGACTCGATTTGAAACAAGGTTCAATGAGGATAGGATGCTTTTATCTCAATTTGGGATATGTAATTGTAACCACTTTGAATAAGTAAAGGTTTCGAATTATTCGCCAATAGTTGTGTTATTTCAAGACCAAGGTCTATGTTGGTGACTAAGGGTATGTTTATAAATAAGCGGTTATGAGCTCAACGACTCAATTGCTGCTTGAATTGCATGAACACGAATATTTCGTGCTTCGCAATCATCGGTGGGCGCACTTGAAGAGATCTCTTCATCTATTTAAATATAAAGGGGAGAATTAATGAGATTTTCAAACCAATAATGATTCATCGGAGAGAATTGTAGAGGAAAGAGCATCCTAGGTATTTTCTGGATTAATTTCAAAAAGAAATTAATCGAAAAATCAATAAACTTGACGAATACATGCAAGGTGAGTCTGTGACTTGTACGAATATTTTGACAATAGATTCTTGGGGTCAGAAGAAATTCTTCTTTTTCATCATTTTTTCCAATTCAACCAAAAGAAAAATAAAGCAATTTCAAACTTTCATAATCAGCCTTGCCACCTCTGGAAACAAACCACCAATGTTATTCCGAGCATTAGATCAACCATCTAAAACTTCGAAAAATTGTAGTAGCCTAAGTAATCAATGTTTTTAATTTCACAGAATTTTTCAATTAATTAATTACTCAAAAAATGCGCATTTTACAAGATTCCACGAAGAATACTTTTATTTCCTAAAATGGCCAAATATTCATCGAATAGCATTCAACTTACTTTTTACAGGTTTCTAAGAATTTCTGGTATTATTATTGAATAAAATAGTATGTATATGTATATATATTAGACTGTTTCAAAAAAATCGACATTTTTTGTTTTCACGAAACCCCCCCCCTAATTATCTTCAGGGTATCGAAAAGAGACCTCTATGAAAATATCAGCTTCAAATAATAATATTTAGAGGTCGCTCATCAATTATTTCTATTTTCCCTACTAATAGCAGGGAAAAAATTTCTTTTTTCAATAAAAAATTCCTAGAGCAGAAAACAATAGACAGATTTCATTGTGTAATATATTTTCGTGTAGACAATCAGATACTCTACAAAAATGACCCTTACGATATTTCGGTAAAACGGCCCCTTCAAAAGTTATTCGATTCGATGCTAATATTGAGATATTTTTGAAGAAAAAAATTATTCAGAAAAATCGATTCTGTTTGTTTTCACGAAACTCAATTTCTTATTATCTTCAGGGTATCGAAAAAAGGCGTCTGTGAAGATATTAGCTTTGAATATTAATATTTAGAGGTCGCTCAGCGATTACTTCTATTTCCGCTGTTGATAGCAGGAAAAAAATTTCTGTTTTCAATAAAATCCAATTGACGGATTCCATTGTGTGATACATTTTCGTGTAGGGAACTAGATGCTCTACGAAAATGTCTCATACGATATTTCGATAAAACCGCTCGTTCAAAAGTTATTCGAACATTTTCTTCAAAAATACCTCTATATTAATAACTTATATTGAGGTATTTTGGAAAAAAATATTCGAATAAGTGGTTTTATCGAGATATCGTATTGAACATTTTCGTAGAGTATCTAGTTCCCTACACCAAAATTATCATACAGTGGAATCCGTCTATTGGTCCGAGAACAAAAAATTTTTTATTGAAAAAAAAATTTTTTTCCTGCCATCAGCAGCGAAAATAGAAACTATCGATGAGCGACCTCTAAATATAAATATTCAAAGCTAATATTTTCTCAGACGTCTTTTGTCTATTCCCTGAAGATGATCAGAAGGCGGGTCGCGTGAAAACAAGTAAAGTCGATTTTTTTTAATAATTTTTTATCTTCAAAAATACCTCAATATCAGCATCGAATCGAATAACTTTTGAAGCGGCCGTTTTATCGAAATATCGTAAGGGACATATTTGTAGAGTATCTGATTGCCTACACGAAAATGTATCACACAAAGAAATCCGCGTATTGGTTTGTGTTCTAGGAATTTTTTATTGAAAAAAGAAATTTTTCCCCCTTCTATTAGTAGGCAAAATAGAAATAATTGATGAGCGACCTCTAAATGTTATTATTTGGAGCTGATATTTTTTCGTTACCCTGAAGATAATTAGGGGGGGGGTTTCGTGAAAACAAAAAAGGTCGATTTTTTTGAATCAGTCTAATATATATGTATGTATATGGTAATAATGAAAAAAATAAAACATGTGAGTGGAATTTTGTATTCGTAGTTTCTCCGAATCAATGAAAACTTATATTCCTAAGATCTTCTCATTCGATAAAAAAATTATAGAATAAGTTCGAACATATCGTTTTATATGAATTTTCAACAGCCTGTATCTTTTCAGCCTAATTGAATCGTAAATGGTAAAGATTAAAAGTGTTTCTTTTGACCTTTAGGAATCTTCCGTTGAGGTACATATATATATATATATATATATATATATTATATATATATATATATATATATATATATATATATGTCACAGATATGGTCAAAGACCCACCATGAATGATTACTTTGGTATCTTAACTCTATTTTCTCGGAAAATATCAATTTTAAATTCGACCTATGTAGAAAAAATGGTCAAAAAGATGACCGTTTCATGAAATTTTTATCTTTTGTGTAATTCATGACTTATGGACGCAGTAGGTTCAACCTTTTTTATAGAAGTAGTGGTGGAATAAAAAGAAGGAACTCAACATTCTTGACAATTTATAGACTAAATTTTAACGTCATTGGAAAACCAAATAATTACCAAAATCTACATTCCCACTAATGAACTATAACTATAAGAAAGTACAATTACACATTAACAATAATTAAACGAATTGGTTGAGGCTTTCGCGGCCATCGTTCAATGTGAGATGTTCTTTCGAGCATTTAGGCCGTCGTCGTAGATTAGTTCTCGACGTTTCGCCAGTTCGAGTGTCTGGCATCTTCAGGAGTTATATTTCAGGAGATGTTCTCACTGGACTGAACTGCCTGAGGCCTCAGGCAGTTCAGTCCAGTGAGAATATTCAAATAAACTAACTTCAAATATTTACTACTATAAGAAAAACGTACTAAAATGAGAAACATGTCTTTTTTCTGGTTACTGATGTCTATGACTCTGTTCATGCGAGCTAGACCCTCTTATTATTCTTAATTCAGATCAATCTTAAAAAGTGATGACTTTCAAACTATTCGTCCAAATCAATTTTTGTAAGAGACAAAAATCATCCATATCTTAATATATAAAACTCAGACGGCCATATTGTTGGTTACACCATTTATAACTCAAGATTGGATGAACTGTTTGTTATGAAAGTTTTTTTGTTGGATTCTTCTACGGTGGGGTTAACATAAAATACATTAAAACAATGAAAAATTTGATGAAATTGAAAAAAAGTAGGAAATAATTTTCCTTCTTGCGAATAACGCCAGTAGATGTCGCTGAGGTTGATAGCGTTTTTGTGTAAGTATTATATTTGATATAAATTCGGTGAACTACATTTAATAATAATATTAACGCATCTGAGTCTATGTGTTATCACACCTTTCTTTCTTCCGAACACTACGAAAAATTTTATGACGAAAAAACTAAAAATGTGGTTCATCATAAGGTACAACAATGAGACAATTTGTAAATAATACTAAGGTACCGCTTAAATAAAGTGAAGTCTATTCGTGTAAATAACAATGTACATTCCTACCTATTTCAATGTAATTAATTTGTTTTTATATTTTGTACTTTAATTTTGTCTTATTTACCTCCTACGTGAAAAAGTACCAGTTTTGTTGATACAACTTTATGGATCTCTGAGGCGAAACAAAGTTCGCCGGGCCAGCTAGTTAAATAGTAAAAGCGGCAAACGTATTAATTCTGATAGAATATTATGAAATGTGTATTTGTGTATTGTTAAAAGTATATCCAATTTAACCGTATTTATGGCTCACTTTCTGAAGCAATAGATTCCATATAAAGGTAAATATAGATATATGTTGTCGTGTCTTATTTTAATCTTTTTGAGACAAACAAACCCATTGTACATTACCTTCGAGTAACTTCAAAGTTAGGCAGCGTGCGCCTAAACAGCTCTCAGAGTGCAAGAATTTTTCCAACATACTTGATAACTTGTTGTAATATGGCCAAATTACACAAATTCTTTTCTCAAGCGCAAGAGTAAGAAACGTCCATACATCTTCACAAACTGTCACATTAATAATATTAGTAAGTAGGATAACATGCTTCAACTACCAATGAAGATATTTCATTCCATGAAAAATTGTCAACACCGCTCGTTTGATATATTATGAGAAAAGTGTCGATTCTATGCCAGAACCTCTTTTTATCCAGAATTGAATGGGTAACCAGAAAAAAAATTATTTTTCGAAAATCTTTCCCAAGAGAAATATTATCAAGGAAAATAATTTTCAACCCCTAATAATGAGTTATGAATCGAACAAAATGGTGTGAGAAACATCTACTCAGTGCTTCTTATTATGTAGAGTTTTGAAATTCGGTGTTTTTTAGAACCCGTGAAAAAATATAAAATCGTCAGAGTTTTTTTCATTTTGGAAGGGAGCGTCTATTTCATCTGAAGTGGTAAGAAGCAATCAAAAAAGATTTAAATCTGAGAAATATTTTTCACGATTTCCGGATTTTCTCCAGAATAAATGATGGATTGCCTATTTTTACTCATATTCTTATCTGCATATCTCAAACATCCTTCGCTTCGGCTTCTGCACATTAATTCATGCTTGTTAAAAGGAATTTGCGAAATAATGCCTCCCGGAATCTGACCCTTCGGGAATATCAAGGGATCCGAAAACATTTTTGTTGGGGTAAACTCCATATCTCTTGCACCCAGGTCTTCATTTCCATAGGATTTGAAGATTTTGTAGTAAAGTCAATATCGTCGAATCTCGTCGCTACATTCCCAACTATGAGTTAAAACATGTTAATCCTTGGTCATTAGGCATTGGATTGACTCAGCCGTTCACCAACCAATAATATTTCATTTTTTAACTCACTTTCATTATATCGATCTGTACGTATAAATTTCATGATATCTGAACGAATTGTTTACTGCAAAACATCTGAAGAGGGTCCAATACTAATGATTTTTCTTCTTATTTTCTGACTCGGATTATCATGAAGAAAAAACACATGGCTAGTTCACAGGTTTGGGAATTTATACCATTGAATAAAGCCAAGATTTTTTCAGATGTATATTCACTATCAGTATACTATAGGTACGTGTAATAATATATTTTAAAACAAGTAACAGAACGATCGACGAAGGAGCAAGTTTTCGAAAGCTTGAGTGTTGGAATTGCCTTCTGCAATGAGTATTGGACGATATTTTTCTCCATTTCAGTCATGTTTTGTGAAATACTCGCGAAATTCAAATAGATATTCAGATTAGTGACTTTTGAATTGTATCATGTCACTTGGTGTCACTTACGAAATTTGACAGATTACGAAATTGTTTTTTTTTACAGCACTATTTTCAGTACTGTAAGGAACTCATTACGATACTGAAATAGAGAAAAATATTTGTAGGATTAATCTTCACTTATCGGTGAACAATGGATGCGTAATGATCTTTGTTACGTAAGAGCTGGAATTGCTCTGGTGTATTTGAATATCAAATTCGTGATATTATTTGAAATGTCAAACCAATTTCAATGGTATAACAACCTACCGGAGGTGTCTAAACATTAACGATCATATCCATTAGACTCTAAAAATAGTATCTTCTGGTTTATACAGCTGAATGAATTTTTCACATATGAAGTCCTTAAATGATTCTATAATACCCCATATATATGAAGTCAAAATTTTATTTTGTGATATTTGTCCCAAAAATTAAAGGAAGTTATCAAAACTTCATGTTATTAAAACTTCATGTTATTCTATTGCCAGAAATTATCCGTTTGCGAGATATAATCTAGTAGAAGGAGGTGACTGTAAAATCTGTGGAAAAAAGTTAAGTCTTGTAGACATGTCTTCGATTTTTGTGCCTTCGGGAAATCAACATCAACTAATAGCTCAGCCCGAATCAGGCGGACAATACCATGGGGGGGTTCTAAAATATTCAACTGTTAATCAACTTAAGATCCTAACACCAAGATTCTTACCCCTGACCGTTATTATGTACAAAAGTAAGAATTCTTGCCATAAATAAAAATTTCGTAAATTTAATATGGAAATTATAATATATTAAGAGTAAAAGTTGTGATTGAAAATCTGAAGATTTCTAAAAAGATATTTCATGGAATTATGAAAAACTCCCTATAATGTTAAACCTACTCATAATAATGCATCCCACGTTTTTGGCGTTTGTTTGTGACAAGGGCACAGGGCAACAACGTCTATTATATCATTTCTTCTTTGCACAACTTCGGTTTGAAACTGTGTCTTAATAACCAAAAAGCATGGGAAAGAGTAGAAAAGGTGGCCTTGAAATAGCCATTTATAAGATGAGATGTTTCGACGAATTCACGAATTTCAAAATAATCTAGGATTAACGGTTTTCTGCGTTTAGTGAACCAAATTCCGAATTCCTGACAAAGATTTATTATGAGTTTTTTTTTTGTTAGGAAAATGTTTTTTTTTTTTCAATTTGAAAACATTCTGGACTGTTTTCAATTAAGCTCTGTTGGAGGCCTTTCCAGGTTTTCGGACTCATGGTGGAGACATAGTCCGGGCAGCTCCTCAGTTTCTTGGTGTCGGTGGCTTCTTCATCCGCTTCGAACCTATGTTGTCCTTCCTGTCGCAGCCGCCGGTGTTTCTTTACACGATTTTCCGCATGAGCGATATATTTACTCAACGTTTCTCCTGGCCCTAGAAGTACAGCTTATGGCATGATATTACAGATAGTCCAATTGCAGCTGTCCCAAATTTCCTGAAAATACCCTCGGTATCATTAGAGATGGAATAATAATATTAGGGAATGTTTTGATATAGATCAGTTTCTCCAGTTCCCAGAGGTGTTTCTCAATATCTTCGTATTTGAATATTCTTCTGCTTGTTTATCAAGAAAATTGTTGTTATTTTATTTCTTAATACTCATCTTCACATAGTACGGTGAGGTTTGGTCTACTGTTTGTTGCTTTTATGACTGTTTGAGGACAGTGCGTCCTCTATAATGTCTACGGTGCTCAAATTCTAAAACAGATTATGAAGTGTCATATCGTTTTACACTGTGGAAACTACTTCAGGAATAAAATTTTTCCTGTCCCCATGTGAGAAAATTATGAAAAATAATATGACATGCCAAATTTTGAATACAATGCTGCGCTTTTTGAGCATAATTTTGAATATACGGGGTGATTCTTGCAAGTACAGAACAGCTCATCCCCTACATTTCGAATGAAACACCTTGCATAGATGCATATCTTTTAAAGGTCCTTACAAGCTCGATCGTATACGGTCTATTACATATTATAGTATTTATAGTTGGTTTAAAAAATCAATATGAATGAATACTCAAATGACATGATGAAGTTAATTTTAGTACAATGTAAATAAATGTTTCGAATATATGCTCAACCTCGTCTCTGGAAACAACACAGTCTTTTATAAAACTCGTTCCGAACTTAGTTCAAGGTTTGAGTTGAAATATTTCCCATGTCTGTAGTTTTTCTTCGTTTGAGTCACTTTCTGTTCTTCTTCTTTGAAACATTATTTCAATCCTAGATATCTCGAAGTCCAACTTGATTGCTGGACCGCTGATGCAATAACAACAACACTCAAATTTTCTGAAAGGATTGGCTACCATTCCTCTAAAATATTGTACCTCCCCTCATTTGCAGAGAACCAACAACAATTTAATTACTTTCCAAATTCATTTTCCATACAATCCAGATGATAAGGTTTCCCAGATTGAAGTCCCGTAAACCAAATTTTCAAAATCAATATAAATAAAAGCGTCAAGGAAATTTGACAATCTGAAGGGAATGCATGCAATATTTTTAACAAAGATCTAATTACTGATCCTTCCATTAGAGTTCCTGGATTTGACCTTTCCATGGTCTATTCTAAATCGTATTAGAACAGGCCATAGACGTTATAACAGCACGATTTTCAGATGGAATTCGGTTGAGAGCTTTAGTTGCCCTATGCCTATTCGCTCGCCTATGCACTCCCAATGCGTCTATATAGATATAGAGATAGACGAACCTCATCCGGGACCTTCCGAGAAGGCTGAATTAATTATTAATATTACTCAATTTCCCAAACAATAAACTCATTTACTTTTGGTGTACTGTACTGTATCTTTTTTACTTATTATTCGTTGCTTAGCTCAAACATCATCTTTCACACTCCTCATTTCCTTTTTTTAACATCATAATATCATGAAATTACAAGGCTTTGATAGTATAATCAGTGTAAAAACGACATATTTAATTGCAAAAAATTGTGAAATTCGAAAAAAATTATAAACTTTGAAAGACTGTATATAGAAAACTATTGTGTCTACAGAAAGAGATCTGGTATCATATTGTAGGAAAACGGCCTGAAGAAATTTTCACAAGAACTACTCTTTTAGGGTGATAATTACCAAAATTTAAAGAAAAAAAAAGATTTTTTTCGATTTTTGGCAAAGTTGCGTTCAACGCTCGAGGTCACAAACTTGGATTTGGCGCTTACTACCCCATACTTTCAGGCGACAGTTACTGGATTACTATGATTCATAGCACTGAAATAAGTCTATTTGCTGCTTCCAGTAAAGCATCGATAAAATGAATATTCAAACTAGCTGTACCCCTGCACAGAACTAATTGGGTCACCTTGTTTCCTCTATCTAGTATCAAACGATTTCCTAATCTAATCTGCCCCAAGGTGGAGGCTCACACCTCCGTCAATAAGACTACAAAGGGGGACTCCTGATATTGCTCCTGTTGCGTTATCGCAGTCCTACAGAGGGTGGGGGAGTATCACATGTTCGGCATCCGACCGTGGTGCAATGTACAGGGGTTGATATGCCCAGCAAACATGCGCACCCCAATCGATCCCAAGTCGCAGACGCTTGCCAGACATGGTCACTGGGCACAACTGGAAATATTGTTATCCTTAAAAGTCATTCGAATAAATACGTTTGAGTTTTTTGTCGAGGTGTAATGAACGTTTTGGAGGTGTTGATGATCAAGGTGCCGAGATCTGGAGAAGTTTCTGTCAAGTGTGAGTTCGAATCTTATGAAGATATTACATAAACACTCCTTTTTTTTGTATTTTTTTTACCGATTCCCATTAATGCACATCTGTTGTTTTCTTTTCTGGTATGACCAGCATACCCGTTACTTCAACACATCAAAATGCCATTCGTTTTATTCGAATCGGAAAGTCAAATTATTGAAACATCACTTCCTCCAACTGATCCTAACCTTGAACAATGCGTCACAGTGTCATCGACCAGATGACACGAATATTTGTTTTCAACGTATTTTTTCGAAGCTTTGAATGGGGGAAAATGCAATTTTTCCTCTTTGAATATGTTTTCATCTGGCCATCGTGGATTGTTGTTAATTATTGTAATAAAATTATGCAAACAGAGGTATTTCCGGTTGACCAAAAATCTAGCACATTCATCTTCTGAAATTTTTTTCTAACATTCTTCTGTTCATACATTTGAAGATTATTATTTATAACACATGAATTCAACAATGCAATATAAAAATATCGCGATTGGATTTTTTTATTCGTGTTTCGAATTATGGGAATGTAAGTGCTGCAAATATAATCAATTTTATCAATTATTGATGGATAATCACTTCAAATCGGGCTCAAAATGTTATAATTGTGGAAAATTTCAAATTGGTCATCTTGACCTTCCTCACTCTCTCCATTCTTGTTAGATAAACCTCATTTTCGTATTCCTCCAGATTGGGAGGAAATTTTAAAACAGAAATATTAAATTGTACAACTTCTATTGTTAACGAACAGTATATTTCTGAGGAATAACCGTAGATTAAAGAAATTTGATTGAATTTAACTTGTTTTGTGGGTAAGTTTGGCTTGTGTTCAAACATATATCTACTCATACACTCATAATTTAATCAATAATATAGTTTCATATTTTTATTACAGACTACAATATAAAATTCATAGTTGAAAACAATTACCTTGAGTTCATTTTTACTACTATAACAAAGAAAAAAGGTTTTTCGCATGAAAAATAGAATGAAAATATTTCTTGAATTTTTATTCATTTGATCATAATCGTCAAATTTGAGTTAGTGATTTGGTACTTTCTGCAGTGTTTATCGTTATTAGTGTTTGGAATGGAGGATTCATTTAGTGTTTTGCTTTCCTTGTGTTGTATTCGTATTTGGTTCATATTTCCAATTTTCATAGTTAATTTGAAAAAACCATTCCAGTCTACAAAAACAATACAATTGCTCTTTTCTTTATATTCTATAGTTTATGATTCAGATCTATGGTTATTTTAACTGAATTTCTCAGAAAAGGATAGGATTTTCATTGGAAACGTGGGATTCGTACAGTTTCAACTGTCAGTTTCAACTGTTCATATTTCTCAGTTAAACTGTACAGTTGAAAAAATCGAGTTGAACTGAGACTGAAATACCCACTCACATTCATTTTCAACTGAGGATTTCAACTGTACATTTGAAACTGTCAGTTAAAACTGTACCTGAGTGGCCGGCCTCAGATGAAGATCGGTGATAGAATTGATCGATATAATATGATGATTGTATCGTTTATCCCCTTCAGAAATTTGCTATTAAACTTTTTCCCAGATGTACTGCAAAATGATATTCATTTTTGAAAATATGAACAATCAACAATAGGTTATATCAGCTAGAGGACCGATGAAAAAGCAAAAACAAAACAAAAACTTTTTTTAATTTCCACCATTTTGAATGTTTATTGATTCTTCATCAATATTGATTCTTACAAATGAAAACATAGCAAAAAAATCTACAGAATCTAATAAAGAGGTGAATTTCACATCAGAATTGAGACACAGAATGAATAAAAAAAGAATGTTTGTCGAATGAAAAAACATAGAACAAACTAATAAGATTGAAGATTAGAGGCTATATTGTTGACTAGTATTGAATACACCTTATCCTTAAATTGTTTTCACTTCTTGGATAGCTTTCATCTCGCCTGGTGAGTTTTTTATTTATGAGGTTGTGTAATTTTTATTTATAAAATATTTCATATTCATTTGATATACGAAGGATTTTCTGAAGTTATTTGGTTGTTGTGTTCTGTTTCTATAATGAGGGACCATCCATTGTTATATTTTTGTAGCCCTCATGAACAATCAATAAAGATTCGAATCGTTGGCAGTTTTAATGAAGGTTTTATCCCTTTTTAGCTCTTTCGCCGTTCCTAAAACTGAGATAACATATTGTTGATAAATTACAAGGTCGAGATTAGAATACCAACCTTGTACAATGACAACGGATTACCTCCTCAAGCCTATTGCATACTAGAATTTGTTGTTGTTTATGCCCCTGATTTACGTATATATGTAGCAGACTTGCACCGAGGAATCAAATCCTATGAAACTATTATCCATATTTCATCGAAGAAATGGAAGAAACAACGTTTGAGAATGATAGAGGTTCATCTTTTCTGAGATCCACAATCGCACCCTGTATCGAAATCACTTCTCGGGATCCCAGAATCTTGGAACATTAAACACCACAATCAAGATTCATTTCTCAGAGCATCGCACATGGTTTAAACAAATCGCTGTGCGTAGCAAACTTCAGGTTCAATTTTAACTTGAAAAGACACTCATCAGAGAGCGCTCACAATCATTTGATAACTGAAGAAATCACATTCTCCAAAACAAAATTCCTAATTCAGAATTTTCTTTGCAGCTCGTGCAGACCCGGCCTCACGGTGTTGACGGAGCAATCGGCGAGAAGGGGGCGCATAGACGAACCCCCTCCCGCTCCAGGACCTCGCAACAACTCACGGTCCCGAAATGGGGTACCGATGCAGGACAGCAAGCATGGACAGTGGAAGCGGTACCAGGATTCTCCGGGTGTCGGTAGTCCACCCCCAGGTCCTGCACCACCTAGTCCTACGAGCGCAAGGAGAGAGCGTAGGAGCAGTCCACACGGTTCCAAGGAGAAGAGCAGCAAAGTGAGGGGGGTTCCGCAGAGTTTCGGTTACGTTAAGAGGGGAGCTTCTCAGAACGGTACGACTAATGGTACTCCGATGAATGGAAATGGTAACCAGGTGCAAGGTGAGTTGAAAAGAGGCTAATGGCCAGTTGCACCGTTCACAGAATAATCATTGTTTAACTAATCAACGTTTACTATTAATCAGTGTTTATAATTCTCTCTGGTTGCACCGTTTACGAATGAGCGGCGTTTAGTTAATCGGGAGATATATTTGGGAACATTGCAAAATTTCAACAGTATCAAGAATTTCTGTCAGTTTCAGTATTCGGTTGCCATGGTTACAAATTTTGTATGTTTACTTTCACTCAGAGTTGTCTCTGCATTCACTCCACGTTTTTTCTGAAATTAAGTGATTCAGTAGTGTGTAGTGTTATAATTTTTTTAACGTACAAGAATCGACATTAGAGATGCTCCTAGAAAATATACATATACAATATTAATACAAATATACATATATTTTATATTTTTATGATTCAGGGAGCTAAAATAACACAATTAATACAATACATATCGGATTAAAAAGTTACCTAGCTGAGGTTTGTGCAACACAAGGAAATCATTGAATATAAATATTACACATATTAAATAATAACCTACATACAAGTTATCATCGAATTCCAATTAATGTTCTATCAATTCCAGTAAATACAGAACAGTATCTTTAATGAGGCGAAAACGTCTGAAGAAATTATAATTATCCATCTGGTTGAAGTGTTGTATCCTCTGGTAGACTTTTCGTGAAAACCCGAATTCAATCATTTCAACAATTTCAAGATCATCATCAATTAATAATTCGTCACCTGAATCCATATTTTATGGAGACCAACTTAAATACAAGAACTCAAAAAAAAAATAACACAAAACACTGTTCGATTGTTTCTTTTTGAATGTTAGATTTTCGTTAGAAATATTTATAAATTAAATACGTTGAGTTTGCGCGGATCCCTGTTTAACCTTAATCGGGTGGGTAAACGACGAAATTTGGCTGTTTAGTGTAATTGACGATTAGTCCACATAAAACGACGTTTAGCAGACGGTGCAAGAGGTACCGCAAAATAAACATCTTCCATGCATCATGTCTCAAAATGAGGAAATTATTGGAATCGGGAATGCAGGATTCATATCCAATTCGATTTTGCAATAATGAAACCTGTTCCTACTGAACAATAAAAGCTGCTCAAACGACAATAAGTGTTGAGGTTGTGAATATAGAAACTATAATATTATTATGTCATTTTACAAATGGATGGCTTGAAATATTTTCTCGAGGTATTTTTTATTAGATATGACTGTAATTTTATTCCAATGCGCCCTTGGTTCTTCAAACTAGCTCGTAAAATGATCTTGTACCATAATTTATATGTATGATACAGGAGCTCAGGGAAAACCCTCAGAAGAAAAACCCTGTTTCCCTTGACTGTGAAGATGTTTACAAAAACAATGGAAAATTTTCGATACTGTGGCAAGATGAAAAACTAGAAGATTTTATTGATACTGTTTAATTGTCCAATGCTTGAAGTATGATCTAAAAGTGTAGCACAATCTACCCCCAGTTTTGACTATTATATCATTTTTATGTCATTTGTGTTAAGATCCAGCGTTAAGGTCTTTCGACCTCGCAAAAACCTTGACCTAAAGATCTATTGTTCATCCTCGCATTGTGTACCAGTCAGCCAATAATGTCTCAATGAACTTTACCACTGCGTAAAACTCTCACACTAATTTTTCAGAGACCAAGTCCTTTCAAAAAATTGTTGGCTAACAATGAAACACGAAATAACACTTCGAACGATTAAACTTTGTAATGGTTCGGAGTCTAGATGAGACTCCTGCAGCAGACAAATTCACAAATTCATGAAAATCGTGAAAATTATTAGATTCATCAATTGACATTTGTCAATACAGAATTAGACAATAAGCATTACAGTTATCACGGTTGGCGTAAAGGGATAATAATATACCGTTATCGGGGAAGCCCAGAATTGTTGTTCATTTTAATCAACATGAGAGTGAAGAGCTGAATTATTTCAAGAACTTTACTTACTTACTTTACGAAAACAATCCCGATAACTATTTTGAACTTATCTATGTTTAAAAAAAAGAGCTTAATTCTATTTAGATGAATGTAGAAAATAACGGTCATAGGAACATCTATATATTTATCATTCTTCCAGCAACGGTTCGGCTAATATGCAGCCTTTTTTAAGCTAAAATATGCATAAAGTCATGAATAGGTCGTGAATTAAGAGATGTTATATACAACACTTGGACAACAAGAATAAAACAACAAAGCAGTCAACCGTGACAAGACTCACCTTCAGAATGAATTACTGATATCTAAATATGTAAGAATATACATTGGAAAATAATATAGTCATAAATGTTAAAAAAACCATTTCAGAAAACAGAGCATTCACAACAACCAGTCGATGTGGTGCGGTTGAAACTAATCAATCTAACATTCGAAATTCAGGGACAACATATTGAAGTAGACAGGTCGGTCCGATACATATATTATAACAATACGTACGATGAATTGAGTCCACCCAAATTAGTCCTATAATTTACACTGTTGGGAGTTCTTTTTATATAAAACATTCCTTCTGAAGCAGTTTTTTAAAAATCCTCCTCAAAATCAAAAGTAGGTATGTTCACACCCACGAGCATGCGCTGATAATGCTGTTAAATCCTTTAAATGCGCACAATCCCTCCTGTGCTGATCCAACCTGCATTTTAAATACTGTCCCGTTTGTCCCACGTAGACCTTAATCACCATCATTGCTGTTAATGTTGTAAATTAGACCAGACTTCTCCTCTCTAATAACAGGGTCTTTAAACCTGGTGAAAATTCTGTTCAGGGTATTACCTGTTCAATAATACCTATTATCAGCAGATGCAGCAATGTGTGTAGGTACAGGGTGATCAGATTTCCATGATTTAGTACTACATCTCCTATAAAGAAATAGATGAAAGTAATATAAAGCATGTTCTCTCTTTTTTTGAGAAACATAAATTGCTGAAAACCGCGTCAATAGAGTGTATAGTTTCCATGCTACTGAGTGATTTTGGAATTTCCCCACTTTTTATGATTGGCTATAACTTCTGCAGTATTAAAACTTTGCTATTATAATCAAATAATCTCTGTTTTTAAGTACTGTTCATTTTCTTCAGTATAGAAATCATAGAAGAAACAAAAAGTTTCTAAACACTCCTGAAGTGTTTATAATAGGTATCTCAATTTGACAACTAACAATAATTGTGAAATATCAAGTTCTATGCTCCCCTCATTCAAAAGGATATGAATCAAAATCGAAAACTCCTTTGATTTTGTTGATCGAAAATGTTTTTTTCGGAATTTTCCATATATATATACTCAGAAGTATATCCTGATATAAATTTTTGAAATCTATTGAAAAACCAGCACACCATGGTTTCTATGTAAAAAGTAGAAAGTACAGAAAAAACTGCCCTGAAGATGTTTTTATTTTTAGAGCCTAGTACTGCGAAATTCCAAAATCACCCTGTAGCACGGAAACTATAGATACCGTAGCGACTTGTGGTAATCAACAATTTATGTTTTCTCGAAAAAAAGAGAACATAACAGGTAAATTACTTTTTTCTATCTCTTTCAATTAAGGAGATGTAGTACTAATTCATCAAATTCAAGGGTGCTTTAAGTTTTCGGAAATATGTTGGACTTTAGATGTTACAGGGTGATTTCTCGGGGGTACTGTGTATCTCGATATCCTCTTATGATATTTTCAAGATGAAAACTGTTTTTGATATATATTTTTACGTAAAATTCCCCTTTGATATCTTGGAGAATTTAGACCCTCCTTCGTACATATGGAATATTTCTTTCAAATTCGAAACAAAGCAAGAAATTGAAAAAATTATGGATTTGTGTTATAACGAGAAAACGATATCCCAGAAAAAATTCAAATGAACGGCAACCACGTGAAAATATTTATGAAAGACTAATTTCATCTTGAAAATATCATGAGAGGTTATCGAGATACAGTATCACCGAAAATGCAATGTCTTCAAAATCATCCTGTAACTTCCAAAGTTTGACATATTATATAAAAAAAAACTGAAAGCACCTTTGAATTTTTCATGAAAATGTAGCCAATAAATGTCTTACTTCATGTTTTATATCTTTAACGGTTGCAGAAATACCCTGTACATAAGAAAGCATATTCCCAGAAACGAGTATTTCAAGAGTTATTAATGAGGGCAGAGTTTTTGAACCTTCACGGTTGAATTATGAAAGACTCGTTCTCTATAAAACGGATATAGGTATCAATCAAATATTCATTGAAGTTCAGTTGTCCATTTTTCACGAAAGAGACATGGTTTTCTGGCAGGGAAATCGATAAAATACAATACTAATTTCATGAGTAATAGTCCTCATTGCGTGTTAACTGAATAAAACATAATCATATATCCAATAGTCGAGTCTATTCGATGTTTTTGGTGGAGACAATGCCGAACTCATTCATATAGAGGTGATCTTCGATTCTCACATGGGGTACTCCAAGAATCGTCATATTTTTCAAAGGGCTCAGCATACGTAAGGCGCAATATACAAGTTGCTTTTTCGCTCTCATTTTCCACGAGTCATTACCACATAAAGGGAAACTTGAAGAGAAACGCTCTTTCATCTTCGAAAATATTTCCATCTCCGGCATCCTACTCTCAGCATTTAATCCATCCTTTGGTCCTCGAAATCCATTTTAATTAATGCAACCCTAGATCGCGAATCAGAAAGGGGCAGAAATATGAAAGAACGGAATTTATAATCACCTGCGACTAATGCTTCGTAGCAACTCGAATGGAGAATTCTTTCAACGTACTTTTCCATTAGGAATGTCGTCCGAAATTACATGTTCACTAGCTGCTCACGGACCTTTTGGCTTCGCGATCCTTGAATATGGTCCTTCTGAATTGCAGAAAGGACTATCAAGAAAGCGGAAATCTCGGAACTTCATACGCTTCGCTACGATAACTTGAAAGGCCTAATGGAAACCGTCATGAATGCAGCGAACATTCGGGATTGAAGCGTTTTTGTTCTCAGTAGGTACAGAGCATAACGTTTAAATAGCTCGTCATAACCTCAGGAACCGAAACTGACTTGGTTCATAAGAATCTTTTCAATATAGTATGGAAACAAGTTGTTTAGTGATCCCAAGGAAAAATATTGTGTGTTTTTACTTTTTTAAAGAAACTATATTTCTGCCCTTTCCTTTAGTTTCAGAAAGTTAGCTGATGACCACCTTATGCATTTTTATTTCAACCAGTGTGGCGTTCCAGGACATTAATATTTCTTGATTATCACATTATCAGGCTTGTTTCCTCGAGACTTTCAACACATG
Source organism: Hippodamia convergens (assembly GCA_038502775.1). Taxonomy (NCBI): domain Eukaryota; kingdom Metazoa; phylum Arthropoda; class Insecta; order Coleoptera; family Coccinellidae; genus Hippodamia; species Hippodamia convergens. The sequence goes on from CM076609.1 coordinate 32,312,491, forward strand.
TACGACTCTGTTTACAAGTTGGACAAAAACTTGTTTCGGTGTTGATAAGATAAATCTTTTACTGTGTGGAAGAATATGATTATATGGTTTCACTCCTCTTTCTCTTGATTTCTTTTTGTGCTTCATTGTTCCGAGGTTCCGTAGGGTTCGATTTTTGGACCACATCTTTTTCTAATATATACCTTCTCAGAGATTTCTTGGAGGATCAACGTCGACCATGATGGTGTGTGTTTCAACAAGTACAGATATTCCATTTTTTCGAATGTCCGTCGTACTCTTTAGTCAGGGATGATGGTCAACCTGTCACTTTATGGGATTCAGTGATGAAAATTGGTATTGTCTTTGATTTTAATCTAGATTCTGGTAAACACGTATATTCGAAGAATGCATTTGATCGAGTGGTTGATGAGTATAGTAATTTCTTGACTGTCAAAGAAGATTCTGATGATTTTCATTTTTAGTATTGAATGTCCTCATAGCTGGGAAATATATTAACAGAGAAAGGAAAACTCTTCGTATGATTTTTTTAATCGACTTCTGTTTTGAGCTCCATGAGCTCATTTTCAAGATTTCAAAACGGACGGAGCGAAGCTGAAAATAAGTAAACTTAGCACAAAAATTCACCAAAACGAATGACAATGACCAACTGACTAAAAAAATTTTGTCTCGTACAGCCACCCTCTCCTCTGATCATATGTATCCTTTTCGATCACGGTGGTGTGGCTTATAAACTGTGCATCAGTTGCTGAACTTTCGCACTTTCATTTATAGTCTTCTCAAAACTCAATACTCTTCAGCTCTATATGGAATGGAACTCAGTACACCCAGTTAATATTTTTCGTCACAATTCCTGAATATCGTAGTGCTAAGTTTCGGAAATATTACACTGAATTTTTCAACAGTGGGAATAAGAAATGTTTTCTATTTAACATTATGCTCAATTTAACGGGCAGATGAATGAGTCTCTCTAACATCATCAGTTCAAATGTTTCCGTTTCCTTTTTTTTTGTTTCGATCAAATTTCATATGTTCGTTGAAGTATTGAAAAGATTCATGTAAAAACTATTAGGTACTCAATATTTCATTTTCAAATAGTTATTACCTATTGAAATGTCCCTGAATGAGTATAACTCCTTATGTACCTGTTTAGTTTCAAAAAAAGACAACCAGGGGGCTTGGTTTGGTCTTTCAGGAATAATTTCACTTAACTTTTAACCCACATCTGCGGTAGGCAAATTGTAACTCCACCGTAGAGTTACCAATCGCTCTCTTGACGATGCCTACCGCGGATGTAGGCGAAACGTTAGGTGAAGTTATTCCTGATAGACTGCGGTCCATAAGTCCGAAAGACCCTTGTAATGTCATTATATCTTGTCGTGAATGACTTACCTATTAATTTGAAATATTTGAGCTTGACAATGATAATAGATCTATTTTTCAAATGAATGCGCCTGGTGAAATAAATTTTGGAATAATGCTTGCTTTGGAGATTTTCTACAGGCAATATACATACAGATATTACATTATCATACTACACTACAGATTAATAGGAAATTGTTATAATTGTTCAAATCATAGTGGAAAATACAATTTAAATTATTTTTTTATGGGTTGAATGGTTGAATATGATTTAGCACCACCATATAAGATACAAATTCTAATCCAGCCTTTCCGCTAAAGATGACATTCACTCATCCTGAATTTCGAAAATAAAGAATCAGCTAGTTGCCTTTTCATCAGTGTGGTCGTCTTCTTCGGTACAGTTCTCACTTCTATCCTCCAGCTCATTATGAATGTTTCTTTTTGTGATGTATTTCGAACAAATATAATTAACATATAAAAAGTGATCGATCTGCTAAATTTCTATATGATTCATTCACTTCATATGTTTATCAATTCTCGCCATTTTTAGTAGGACAAGAGTGAAGAAATGCTCAAATCCAGACTTAATTCGTCAATTATCCAAGAACATAATATACGAACACAACCGAATTGTCTAATTCAAATAAATTCTCTTCCGCTAATCAAATTTCAATAACGTCATATGCTAGTTTTTATCAACACTTAAATCCTGCGACTGTTACTTCTCCTTGTACACGACAAGAATATTTCTGTGGTTTTTTTTATTCTGAAAATCATATCGAGTTTCTTATTTAGGTGTTGTTTTGTTATATGTTGGAGAAGTAGTATGTCAAAAATTAGGAATTAGAGAGCGAATGCTACTGTATTTTTGTCAATAAGTGAAAGACGACGTAAAAGAATATGATTTATTTTTCATCTATCTCTTGTGAAAAAAAAGTGCATGACATCTTCTCTTTCAAATTTTTTTTTTGGCTCATTAGACTCATAAAGATCTCGATACTTTCACCTTCATATCTTCAGATTTTTTCCCTCCCAGCCATCTGTATCAAAAAACTTATTGGTTCTCTTGAAGTAAAAATAAATGAGTTAGAATTATTTTTTATCTTATAAGGTTGGAACAAGAAATCTTTTTGAAATTTCTATTTCATTAGCTATTGAGAATTTTACCTTGGCCCTATGAAAAAAAAATAATATCTAGGATACTTTTTTCATGAAGAAGGGAAATGAGATATTCTCTTCTCCTTCCCCTCATTGTTATTCGCCTTCAACTTCTCAAAAGTAAATTTATTGACGGTGATCGCAAATTGGATTTTTTACCCATCAATTCCACTGTCGAATCAAAAGGTTTCTCTGAGTAATCACATTTATATGGATTCATTCAATTAGCTCGGAGACAAACGATGTAAATCAAACTGTTGAAGTTTTCATGGAATTGACGTCGATTCGATTTTTCATTACAATTGGATTCAAATATATGCTTCTAATGGATATATACATTGACCTCGGCATAAATGTTTGTGTACGCATGGACAATAAACCTTCATTTCGAATTCTTTTTTTCCCAATTTCAATTTTTCGCTTTATTAACAAATTTGAATTTTATATCAATTTCAGTACTCCAGCAAGGACAGGGTGGTAAAACAGCTGCCGTTTCAGCTGTTCCTAGAACAAAAGTGAAAGTTTCTGGAGGAACACAAACATGTTCGAGTGATTTACAACAAGTTCACAGTGAGTAGATTTAATTATAAATATAATCTCAGGGGAATCAATGAAAGGAATGAATAGGATAACCGATAAAAACTTTAGGATAACACAGATCATTTAAATAACAAAATAATCATGACTTGTTTACATGAATATATATTATAAATATATGTTATAAAGCTGAAAGTTTGATATAGGTATACTTATGCTTGCCTTTTAATTCGGTATACTCCAGATGAAGATAAATGAGAAAATATAGAAGAAATAAATATCGCTGGCGAAAGTTTCCTTATGTTTTAGGAAGTTTTTAAGAAATTTTTTGATATTTGAAGTTCTAACATTTTTATGAGTTCAAATGATACCTAGATAATTTTAAACACAGATATATCCTAACGTTCTCGACGTTTTTTTATGTTCTGGACAAGTTTGATGTTGACATTTCAATCAATCAATAAGATCCAAGAGAACCCATAAGTATTCTACGAGTCGTCAGAATGACACATTTTTGTCGGAATTATCAAAAACCACAAATGTATCTCGAATCTGCTATGTTTCAAATGATACAAGTCAAGATCTGACCAATGAGTTTACAATAATTGGTTCTCCAGTTATCGCTTTGAACGTCGCCCAACTTTTGTTACTTTCGAAACAATACTAAAAATTTAATTGATTGCATTGATAAAGGCCTGATAAAATTGGAAAAAGAATATTGGTCTTACCCATCTCCATCAAGCAGATGGTGAAGAAGTAGATTGTCGTTTTCCAACTTGGTCGTGAGAGCACCACTGATGCAGTATGTTGTTATATGCCTTCTGGGTTTCCCCTCATAAGCGACTTAAAGCTTGTGCGAGTAAGAAGGATGAGTGTGTTCTGTGTAAGCTTTCTTACTGTGTCCCGACGCCACCGTAGGCACAGCACTGTTAATTGTTTACCCAACAGTGAATGGTTCGGGGAGTTCTCCATACCAGAAAATTTCTTCCCTGGCGGAGGCTGGAACCCCGACTAGTAGATGATTTAATGAGGGTGTTACATCGGCAAACATGAGAAAATCCACAAAATAGCTTCATCATGAAGATGAAAGTGAATTTCAATATAACAGAAATGTTTTTGCTATGCCTGATTTTAAAACAAAATGAACCATGTTCGAAATTCCTTCAATTCAAACTTGAATCTTTTCTCTTTTGGCCGGCTTTTCAATCGAGTTTGGCAATCTAAATAAGAATTTTTCGGAACTTTAGTTACTCAGAGACCGACATATGACCCTCAAAGGAAAATCACTCCCATAGTTGAACCAGTATTAATCCTGATAGGATTAATCAAATATCTCACACTAGAACTCTCGTGCTTTATAAATATTGCAGCAGATTCTGATTTGAAAGAAAATATCTGACTAAATTGCTTAAAATATTCAACATTAATATAATTTCCAAATTTTTTCAATTAAATTTGATAGGCGTACATAAAAGAACCTGTTTTCAAAATTCAGTTTTAGTTTTTTTCGCTGCCCAAGGAAAAAAATGATATCAACTAATGGGTTCCCATGTCAGAAATTTTAAACCTCTTTACTCTTGTCTTAAATAGTTAAGACCAAATTTTGATGAGAACACATGGGTAAGAAGCTTGTTCTGCAATTTGCCAGGTCGGTGGAAAATTGATTTCCGATGAACAGACATTCTCAGAATTGTACACATTTTGGTTGAGACTGCAGCTTATTTTAGCTATTATTGCAATGATGACAGAAGCCTTTCTTATATAACTTCAAAAGCTACAAACAAAAATATTCCAACTTTTGGTTCTGATATGCGAAAACGAAAAAGTTCACTTGTTGTTATTGTTGTTATTTCTGAGACCCTGTATAAGAAAATGAAAGTAGATATTTTCACACAAAAGTCAGTGGCTCATTTTGAATTTTCGTTTGAGCCCTCTCTTGATATTTTTCAAATGGAATGAACACCTTGTATGTTTTAAAGTCAAATTTTTGCAATTTCTATTCTGAATACACTGATGTATCACAACCAAATCCTGAATTTCAGCTTCAGAAAATACATATTTATGTTTGTTTTTTAATAGTAGGCCATGAATTCTTTCACACATGCATTTAATTAAAGCTTTTTCAAAATGATATGTGATTCAGACCTATTTATTTAATTATATTTTGAACATAAACTCAAATTATCTTTCTCCAATATAAACTCAAGAATGTTGAAAACAAAAAAATATTAATATCAATATCAAGATTTTTCTACGCATGCATGTGTGAAAGAATTCATGGCCTACTATTGAATAAACAATCATAAATAAGGATTTTTCTGATTTTTTAAGCTAAAATTCATTAAAGATTAAGTTATTATACATCAATTTATTCTGAAAAATCATTGCAAAATTTGACGTTGAAATACACTTGAAAAATACCAAGTTTGTGCCCAATCTTGAATATTATAATGATATTATCGTAAAATACCTTGAAAGTGGACATAAAATTGTCCTGTACAATATGTGTTGCACCAAATGATGTCGTCTGGAAACAGCTGTTATATTTCTGAATGTTGGCCAAGAAGTGTTTAGAATCATTTCCTATCCCAGAAACTAAAGAGCGTGAGGGATCTGGTGGTGGGACCAATTGAGGCAATTGGCAATTAGATAAGCTAGCTGACCCGGCGAACTTTGTTTCGCCTTAGAGATGAATGAAGTTATACTTACCATTGTTTTTTTCTAAGAAGTGAATATATTAGGTGAAATACAAAAGTACAAAATATACAAAAAATTTAATTGCATTGAAATAGTTATGTACATTGTTATTCATACATCAAAAGAATTCTCTTCATTTAAGAGGTAACTCTCTTTATATTTTACAGTTCCTTCATTGTAGTACCTTTTAATGAACAACATTTTAAGTTTTTTTCCCGAGTGCCAGAAAAAATAGGGCAGATGGTACATCGTGGGTTATAAATGGTGTAACCAAGCAGTTTCCTACAGGGCCTGAGAAATGATAACTTCTCGAGAAGTGAGTTTTCCTTTTCGCCCTGTATTTCAGGAACAAAAGTAGTTGGAATATTTCTGTTTGTGGATTCAAAAGTTGTACAAAAAAGTGATACTTGATCGCGAAAACCGAATGTTTCTATCTTCAATAATAGTTGGGATACAGTGCAGTCTCAACCAAACTGGGACAGAATGTACTTATTGCAAAGCCTGCATTGCCTGCATTGACGTTCGAGAAGCTGTCGGCATATGGCACTATTTCCTTCAGCTTCGCAAATCATCGACCTTAGAACTCAAAAAACAAGCACTGGACACCCATCACTTTAAGTTTAAACGACCGCTTTTGTAGTTAAACAGTCCAGCTGCTCTTCTCTGGATGGAATCCGGAGTTTGGAACTAATGCTCCGTGCTGATTTCATAACAAAAGCTCATTCTAATCATACAATAAAAGAAAAAATATTTTCTAGCCTTGAAAATATATCCTATCCTTTTTATCACCGCAGGTTGATGAATACAAAAAACAGCGTCTTCGAATTTCGAATGGTTTCATCCATTTCTAAATCGGCTATTTCAACACCTAAAAATCACGAATTTCGAAAGTATAAACTCAGGAAAGTATAGGTACCTGCTTCTGAAAAGAAATTCATTAAACTTGCTATTTCTTCTTGCAATCCAATTCTTAATTGATTATGGAAAGACAATGAAAGAATAGTTATTTATGATACAAGTGCAGAAAGCATTGATATTCTTACACTAGTTCGAGCCTCGAAGTGTCGAGTTTTGGAATGAACGAGTGTTAGAATGAGCCTTCTGTATGAGTATCATAAATTATTTTCTCTAATTAGCTGAATTTCAGTCGAAATTAATGAAATATTGCCGTTAATAACGTTTAGTAATTTTTGCATTGGAAAATATTGATTGACAGAACTGTTTCCTATCTCATGAAATTCGACAGATGTTAAATAAATCCGAGGCAGGAGGCCAAAAGGTCATCAATAAATATTACTGAAAACAGTGTTAGAATGAAATCAGAATAAAATATTCTAACATTATTATTATTATCCCGAACAGGGGTCGTCGTAGCTTTATTCAGATATTCTAACATTGTTTGACACATAATTAGAGAAAATAATTTCTCTAGGACTGTTCAATATTGATTTATTATTTTCGTGAAAATATTGATACTAATTAATTGTAGAGGTACTTGGTTATATTCTAGACATACTTACCTTATATTTCATGAGATATACCAAATCATTGTGGTGAGCCCTTCTAATCCATTTGATTAATTTTTCAGAAGCCAGTCCACCTCAATTTAAAAGTTATTCATTAACGGGCAACACCGCTACCCAGTTAAGTCAATCTGTCAGGGAAAGACTGATGATGGGATCCCAAAGTCTACCCAAAGGAGCTGGTCAGGATTACGGGTTGATCCTAAGACAAGGACGTCCAAAAGTCAGTGATGGATCGCTTTCGGACACTCAGGCCATTGAAAATGTCAGTCCTTACGCGCCCTGGCTCAGACACAGGTAAATACCACCTTCTTTAATCAACGTTCGGAATCAGTTCGTAATGAAATCAAGAAGGCGTAAATACCACCAACCATTATAGATATCATAGAATCGGTCTACTCTTACTTAACCTAATTTTAACATGTACCGGACGCTATTTTCAAGTTTTTGAACTTTTTTTACTCATTCTGTTCGTTCCAATCAAAATTATTTTCATATTTTTGGAAATAAATGGGTCTTTGGGTCATTCTGACCCATTCGATCTCATTTCCTCATTGGTTTCATATATTTTACAACGACCATCATTAAAATCACTCGTATTTTGAGATAGGGTTAGAAATAAACAAAAATATTAAAAAAATAATATGAGTCAATACCAAAGAATATATCGTATTTATCAGTTTCTTTTCAAAATTGTTTTTCCTGATTAATATCGAATGTCCATTTTTTAAACATTGATAACATTTTTCCTGGAAGCTTATCCTCTCATATCCAGTGTGCTTACGCACCTCTTTGTACTCCCAGCTTTATTGTTGGATTGCACCTTTGCTCTTGGTAATCTCTTGTGAGAAGAATCTCCACTAGTTATTTTAACTTGAGTTATACGTTCAAATCCAGGAATTCCCAACGCAATTGTGGCAACATGAATATTCTCACTTTGCTGAATTCTATTTTTCTGTTATTATATATGGGGTGTCCCAAGGTGAGTGGCCTATTAGATTTATATGGAAACTATTGATAGTGAAGATTTCAAGTTTTGTGGATCGATAATTGACCATGTAAGGTACATTTTTAAAATAATTTCATATTTTCAGTGTTCTATTTTCAGTTCTATTTTTTGTATGGTCCTCCATGAAATATTAAATCTATTCACTCCTACTTTTTTGTACCTATCTTTAACGGATTTTGAGTTATGAATTATTTTTCGAAATTTTAGATCAAATTGCCGTGTTACGAAAATGACTCTAGTTCGCTCAATATTTGAAATTGGCGTCAGAAATTTAGCAAGTCATTAGATATTGATCTGATGTATGTCACTGCTTTTGAATTATAGTGATCAGTTATACAGGATGGTCCAAAAAAAGCATTTTTTGCCAAGTAACAAAATCGTAAAAAAGTCTGTTTATTCAAATCAGAACCCTGGTATATTTTTCAATTTTTGGAATCAGTACAACTTAGGTACTCTTCAATTTTTCTATTCACGTCCTTATACCTATCTCAACTGGGCTCCGAGTTATATGCGTTTATTAGATTCTTTGGTATTGTTATTTTCTCTATGTCGTTCATGGATCAATATATCAATGAATCAGTTCAATCCATAAATGTCATAATGCACAATTATTGCCTAACAGGTGTTTTGTTTCGAAGTTTTTCTATATATAATGGCTCAAGAAAGATATACACATTAAGGTTTTAATGAATTTATTTGAAATTTTTGGCGAATGTGACAAAGTTGTCGAGAGAACATGTGGAAAATTCAATGAAATGTATCTACAATTCCCTCGAATGAATAGAAAAAAATTTTCATAATTGAGAAGAAATGTCTTACAATTTGGATCAGAATTACGAGAACGAAATAAAGTTTTACCCAGAAAAGTTAACACTGAAGATAACTAAATGAATGTTTTAACGTTTTTCGGAGTTCATCCTGAAGCATCTATAAGATACGCCTCAAGGGAATTGGGCATAAGTAAATCTTCAGTGCAAAGGATATTATCAGAACATCGAATGCATGATTTCAAATATGTGAGGGTTCAGGAATTAAAGCCAGAAGATTTTCAGAGGAGAATGGTTTTTTTGCGAAAGAATTACCTACTACCCACATCCTGGAAATCCAAATTTTTTATCTAAAATCATCTGGAGTGACGAGTCAAAATTTACTAGGGGTGAATATTTAATTCAAGAAATCGTCATTTTTGGGCGTCAGAAAATCCACATGTTAAACGAGAATGTGGGCACCAAGTTAATTTTGGGTTTAACGTTTTATTTTGCTTCGATAATGAAGTAGAATATTTCATTTATACTGAAAATCTAAATTCTGAGAGATATATCAGTATAATAGGACATGTTGTAGAAGATTTCCTTAATTATTTTCCTCTTCAAAATTACAATCAAATCTAGTATCAGCAAGATTGAGCAGCTGCCCATTCAACTGCCCAGGTTTCCGCAGAATTGAGGAGAATTTTTTATGATCGATGATTTGGATGTATGGGCCCCTGGGATTGGCCAGCAAGATCACCAGATCTCCCCCCCCTCGATTTTTATATCTGGCCTAGGATCAAAGATATCGTATATGCAACTCCAGTCAAGACCAAAGAGGCATTTCGTACACTAGATCGAGATGAAATCCGAAAAGCTACGACGAGAAGGTGCGGAACCGAATCCTGAAATGCTTGGAAGCCAATGGTCGGCAGTTGCAATAGTCCTTTTATTTATTTAGCTTTCTTTAAACTATTTTTGTTATTTATTAATTGAATAGGTTATTGTGTTTGTGTTGGTTTTGCCTCGGATCTGAGAAAACTTTATTTTGTTCTCGTAATTTTGATCCAAATTGTAAGAAATTTCTTCTCAATCTTGAAAACTTCTTTCGATTCATTCGAGGTAATTGTGGATCCATTTCATTGAAGTTTCGACATGTGACTTTGTCATATTCGCCAAAAATTTCAAATAAATTCATTGAAGCTTCATGTGTATATCTTTCTTGAGCCATTATTTATAAAAAAAAACCTCGAAACAAAACACCTGTTAGGCAATAATAATTGTTTATTTTGACATTTATGCATTGAACTGATTCATTGATATATCGATCTATGAACGTCATACAGAAAATAACAATACAAAAGAAATTAAAGCTTATTGAATCAATCTGAAATCTAATAAAAGCATATAACTCGGAGTCCAGTTGAGATAATAATAATAATAATAATAATAATAATAATTCCTTTATTTCCATCAGAATGATTTACACCATTATAGAAAAGGTCAAAGAATCACAGGCAAAAATAACAAGAAACATAGATAGAAGAAAACAAATGAGAGAAAATGAAATCTACCATCATTTCATGAAAAGTAAAAATAAATTTCACAATCAGTCCTACGTATTGGAGATATTCCTCCAGGCTATAACAGCATTTTTCCAATAAAACTTTTTTTAATGCACGCTTGAATGTTATTACATTTGGGGAAATCTTTATTTCTTCAGGTAACTTATTAAAAACTTGAATCCCTAAAAATATAGGAGAATTTCTTCCTATCCTAAAATTTAGTTTGGGTAATATAAAATTTCCTTGATTTCGAGTGTAATGATGATGCACATCTTGAAATTTCATGAGCACATCCCTATTCTCATAAACAATAGTTGCTACCTAGGTATAGGGACGTGAATAGAAAAATTGTAGAGTGTGTCGTACCGATTCAAAAAATCGAAAAATATACTGTTTGTTTTATTTGAAAAAACAGACTATTTTACGATTTTGTAACTTGGCAAATGATGATTTTTTTGGTCCATCTTGTATAACTGACAACTATAATTCAAAAGCAGTGACATAGATCAGATCAATTTCTAATGACTTAAATCTCAAATATTGAGCGAACTAGAGTCAAATCCGTAACACGCCAATTTGATCTGAAATTTCGAAAATTTAATATCTAAGTATTTAATATCTCAGAAACCGTTAAAGATAGGTATGAAAAAGTAAGAGTGAATAGATTTAATATTTTATGGAGTATCATAAAAAATAGAAATACCGGATGACCCATTTAAAATTACATAGTTGTTGCCGAAATGTCGTACATCCGGCAACACTGGATATGTGAAATTATTTCAAAAATGTACCTTACATGGCCAAATATCGATCCATAAATTTGAATTCTTGACCATCAATAGTTTCCTAGCGATATACTGAACTACTAGTTAGCCAAAGTTAATCTGAATCTATCGAGATCACGAATCGTACGTCGCAGTGTTCCATCCATTATAAATTTTAAATAAAGACGTTTTTAAAGAGCAAATTGTTCACCACCAAAACGTAATTCGCGCATTTATCAATGATCTTTTTGTATGTAATATAGCTTTTCAACTTGATGTTAACCTACCCCAAACTGTCGAATCAATTGAGACTTTCTACACTTTTGTTAAGCACTGACAACAATACGAAAATTCAATAAGTTTGTCCGAATGCCTTGACCAAGATCATCAGAGTGATCCGTTCTTTTCCAATTCATTTGATTAAATCAAGGGGAGATCGTTGAGTAAGTCTATTTGATACAATAAATCATATGTGTAGTCCAATGTTATGGTGGTGAAATGATTTTTTCCTGCTTTTCTGAGCCCTTATCCCACATAGCTTTCAACATAAGCCGTCCCCCCATCCTTTTGGTGCCAGTTTTGAAAGAGCGCTGAGTCATAATAATAATAATTCTTATGAAAAGCTACGAATGAGATATCAGTTTCATTTCTGCAAATCGAATGATCTTTTACATTTTGTCAATGATGATATAGGTTCAATAGTCTGAAATAATACAATATTTTTTTTGTATTTCAGCAATACTTATTCAGTAGCACCTCGGTTGTCAGAAACTGACAGTATGGAAAGTCTAACAAGCCTTCCCGGTCACAGGAGCAGCCTCACCCACACTAGACTCCTCAGGGATTCACCTTCTAGACTCAGTAGGAGTAACAGCATAAGGTAATAGAATTTTATCACAGTTTGTTCAATCATTGTTCTCAACAAAAAAAAAGTTTAAATGTAATAATTATCTTTGTACCCAACTGTAGCTATCTGAGGGAAAGGACATTTCCAAGGTATTGAGAGCGGCTCAACAAATCCATAGAATCACTCATTACCAATGAAGATATGTTTGAACATTGATTAGAGGTTAAACCAATGTTTGGATGATAGACATTTTCTTAATCAATCTTCAGACATGATCATCTGCTTCGCTCACTGTTTTGTCCGCTTTAAGTGTACTATCTGGGTATATTGAATATCAATATGAAATATTCGAGAATCATATGCCAATCCGCGAAATACTGGGGTCTCAAATTCACGATGATGTTTTTGATCTGTTATTACGGTAAACGATGATTTTCTCATGGTACCATGGATACCATTTCTCGTTATTATCGAACGCCATTATGATATTCGTATTGTGAAATAGTTATTTATGATATAAGTGCAGAAAGCATTGATATTCTTACAAAAGTACAAGATCCAAAAATAAGCGACGAAGTGGATTGAATTTCCATGATCTGAAAAACGGTTTAGAGCTTAAAACATTCTGAATTGATGTTTATCCTAAACCAGAATGTTTCAGATGAAAACAATAAGAAACGATTGTTTCAGGTCGACTAAGTCGGAAAAGTTATACCCATCAATGTTACACAGAAATACTGAACCTGAAACTGAGCCATATTATTGTTTACCTATTGGTGCTATAAGTCATTGGTCACAACCTACAAGCCCAGCTCCAGGAAACGCTAGGACATTTCCTTTGTCACCAACACACTCCTCAACAACAAGGCACAGTCTGCCCAAGAATGATGATGGTAGGTATACTTATGGTTTGTTTGTCGTTTTTCAACTTCAAGTGTTCTAATGAAAACTAAATTAATAGGAATTTTTGGAAAACTCTCTATTTTATATTTTGAAATTACCCATTGCTTGCAACAATCAGGTAATATATTTATTTATGTCTAACTTTTGTAGCTATTCTTTCCTATGAATATATGGCCTCATTGTTAAGAAAATAGTATCAATTTGAATAATGAAAACTTCAATCGTTGCCAAGGAAGGAAATGTCATTAATGAATATTATATTAAAATGACAAACATTCTGACTCGTTTCTAGACAATAATGGAATCAAAACAAATGTCGCTGAGAATTTTGTTGTATTTCAGTGCATGGATCATCGATTAGTTTGGTTTCCACTGCATCTAGTTTATATTCATCGGCAGAGGAAAAACAAGCTCATGAAATTAGGAAATTGAGAAAAGAACTTATAGACGCCCAAGAAAAAGTGAATACATTAACGTCGCAGCTCAGTACAAACGTAAGTACAAATAATATAAAGCGCATTCTTCTTGATTTCTCATGTTTTTATTCAGTTCCAAGCAATAGAACTGAAATTCAGACTAATAATGTAATTATTTTAAGAATGGGTAGCGCATCCACCATTATGAATATTTGCGTCGGGCACATTGACGCAAGATACATAGAATCATAAATGATTAATTTTTGAAATAATTTTATGTTTTCATCTGAAGAATTGTGAAAAATATGATTTTTTCGGATAATAGTTTATATATTTCGCAAAGTTCAGGGAAACGTGGAACAACACAAAAGTTGTTATAATAACATGAGCTTAGGTTTGAATAGAGCGGAATCCTTACCTAAAAGAAAAAAATATATTATATCCTGAAATTCATTATTGGAAAATAGATAAGTCGAAAATCGGAAACGCTATCACTCATTTTGGTATCAAATAAACATATAATACCACGGAATATAATATATTAAAGAAAATCATTTTCTCCAAATAAACATAAATGAATGAACATAAATTTTCAATTATAAAGAACAAAGTTATCACTCTCAAGAAACAGGTTTATTTTCAATTAGTGACATAGAAGCGTTCCGAGAAAAAAAATTTCTCTTCTATGAAAATTGATCTAAAAATCATTTTCAAATTCTTGAAAATATGGTGAAAATTCATTTTTCTCTGCCGAACCGCATAAATGGGTTGCTCATTGTTTAAACATTCTTTTTAATGAACCGATGTCAACCTGAACGTCAAGATAATTATAGTTCGCGAATTTGACATGAATGAAAATTTTAACCATATTTTCACGAATTTGAATGGTTCAAATGCCTTGAGAATTGTTTTCGAAACGTCGCTGTGTGAGAAATTATAAATAAATCTGTTCCTCAAGACAGATATCTTTGGTCTTCAAGATTTTTGCAAACGGAACATCTTAAATACATTTCCAATTATATTGACCATTACTATTTCTTAAGTACCTACAAATCACTTTATTATATTTTCCTGATGAAACCTGGGTTGCCCTACATAATTCGGAACTCCACGTATAGGTTTAGGTACTCATATTCACTAACGGCGATTTGCGTATACGTTTCAAAAATGAGATTCTTGAACAGTTCGCAAAGCGCTGCGAACACTATGGAGAACCGTTTCGAATATATGTGGATGTTCCAATTTGCCATAGACAAATTAAATCAGTGTCGCTCTAAATTCTTGGATTCTGGTTATGTTCAATTCTTTTCTTTTCAGTTGTGTTGCTGAATAACATCCATTTTCGAAGCTCACTTGTGGATGAAGTGTTTTCGAAGGTGTAACCATATGCGGTTGAATTTATAGGAATAGTAATACTGATTTATTTCTTCAGCGCTACTCAATTCAAATTTTCAAAAATTCTCTTTCATGTATAAATTTGTGTTCTGTACGGTTATGCGTGTAGGTAGGTACCTAAAATATGGATTTGAGGGTCGAGTAATACTTCATTTTGAAGCTTTTAAAATTCACGCCCGACGCTTTCAAGAATTAAGATGTGAAATTTTCATTTCAAAGTAAATTAATTTTGTTTCTCAAGTATAACTTTGTATTTCAAATGCTAAATCTGGTGAACGCGCTTTCAAATAATAATGAAGATTTCGTTCGAAATGTTCGCGCCCGTTTTGAAGCATATCGCGAACTTTTCGACTACAATCCTGAATGATTTTTAAAGAAAATCTTCGACTGCGTTTGTTGTACAGGGATTGTTACGAAATAGATTTTTTTTAGAATGAAAAGAATAGCTTTTATTTTTTCATTTGACCATGCTGTAAATAGCCCGGTATAGTCTCGAACCGGTCCAGAATAGCATCTGAAAAAGCGAAAATCCTGAAAGAATAATGAAAGTATTTCAGAGACAATCTATCATATTAGAAGTATAATATATTATTTCAACACAAATCTCTCGATGACAAACTATGTATATATATCCTGCTGATATCATTACAGATTCTGAATAGACGTCAGGAATGCGTGAAAATAATTCCCCATCCAAGTAATTACTAAAATCAGGACTCGTATCAATTTTCTTAATCGGCGATCTCTCCAATTACATCTAGAAGCGGTGATGAGTTCGGTCAGTTCTCAACGCAGTAGACAGCGATGTGATTTTGAGTCGGATCTATCCGACCTATAATTTGCGTTGTTTTGAATGTTTTCTCATGTATGGAATGCAATTAGATCGCATTCATCATACTACTCATACTACTAAAATCGTTTGAAATTGATTTCTCGGGAATTGTCTTGAAGTTGCACCAGTTTTTGTGGTAAACACTTAAAGAATTTTCACTAGTTATACCACTAGAGGTCAAATCATTTCCGGAAATTTTTTCGAGCTCATGAATATTTTGAAAGTTATCCCGAGTCGAAGAGGAGGGATGATTTTCTGAAAATACTGATTTCATTTGACATCGTGTGGTATTCGGTGAGGAAATTTCACACCGAATTATAAAATTGACGCAATAAGCTCTGTTTCGACTACTGCAAAAACAATTTAAGATTCTTTCAATCAAGAACAAGCAACCACTTTCAATCAACCTGACATTTATTTATTTATTCAAAGAAATAAACGGGTAATACCCTTTTGTCAAATAATATAATTAACAGTGTGTAACCGCAATGAAAAAATATAAGAATTTCTATAAGGGTAAAGTGCGAGATGAAGCATTATTTGAAATTATATATGGAATTAATCGAATTTAAACTAAGTTGAAGGCATGAACCAACAGCAAGCGAGAAAAAAGAAATAGAAAGAAAAGTATCTCAAACTCAAACCCGTTCATCGCTCGAAACGGAGGAATATTCCAGAAATAAGAGCTATTCTTCTACAAAATAACGCTCGCCCTCATACCGCGCGTCACACGCTCAAAACAATATCGGAATTTTGGTGGAAGAAAAACTTTGTAAATGTTTTCGATAGTAAATGAACGTGTCACAGCATTTGTCTCGATAATATTTGAACCACCCTAATATACATTTTCCAACACCTGTTCAAATGGCACTGTATAGCGGTCGCAATTAAATATTTGTTTGTATTTGATGGATCTCTCTCATCAAGGAACGAGTTGCTTGCTTCCTGGAAAACTGAATCCGCATTTCTCCATTTTGTAGTAGAATGCCAAGGATGAATAGCTATCGTTATCTTCTATAATCCGTTGCGATGCGATCGTAAATATTTCATCAATGAATCGAACGTTCAATTAGTTCAAGCAGCGCCGCTTCTTCGCCTTATACAGAGTGTCCATTGTATAATTTCAGAATGGTGTATGTATGAACCGGAACATCTGTCTCAGGCAGACAGTCGAGTGTTAACTTGTTGGATGCGACTAGTTGTTTTCTGCAAAAATACTCCTGTACATGTTGGTTGTTTTTGTTATATCTCATCCGAGTTTTTTCAAATCTAACAGTGAATATTGATAGATCACCAATGCATATTGATCAACAAGTACTGAAAATGTTTTACTGCCTACGTTCTAAAGAGTATAGAAAAGAGAGTAAAATAACCTCCAATTTGAAAATCGGACCAATATCATCATTCACTCTTGTTATTTTTCGAGCAAAAACTTAATATTGTTAAAGAACGTATTTTGCCGTTATCTTACCATGCTTGAATATTCTCCAGAATTTTTTCAATATTTCATTCTCAGCGATATTTTGGCTCATATCCTCATGAAAGTTTTTGTGGTCTATAGAAAATTAAACTGTCGAGGTCCCTCTGATGAAATTTTTTCCAAATTTGGTGAGAGATTCGCGAAAAACGATTATTAAATCAATTTTCTTGAGCACCCAGTTCAACCCAATTTTTCGTCTGAAAAAACGATTTTTTTGGAAAAAAATATGTAAGGCCATCAAAACATTCTTCATCTACAATTAAAAAATTTCACGACACCCCAAGTACGGACCAATTGTGTTATACCACCATATTCCAGAGTATTTGTTGCTAGCAATGAATGAAATTCTATTACGTTCCTCATCTTCATTTTCTAGGTCTGTGAATTGCTGATCTTGAACTATATCAAATAATCTACCTTTTTCAAAAAAGTTCTATCAACAAAGCATTCAGGTTTGTACTTTCGAAAATTACCTACCATAACTGCACTTGTAAAATGATATCAGAATTTAAGAATCTACATTGTCTTTATTGTTTGCACTTGAGTAAAAGAATATATCACGTGTACAATGAGATAATTGAAATATACGGGGTGATCCATGGTCGATGATGGGTTAGACGTTTATGGCGAACGGAAAGTAAGAATTCATTGAAAATTAGGTTTTCTGGGCAAGAACAAATGCTATTTCGATCTAAAATATTTTCAGTTCTGCGGTGTTGCCGCTTAAGTCAAAAAGTATTAACTACTTTATTATTTCAAATGGCACACCTTGTATATTATTGCACTTTTCTATTCATCGTATTAATACGATTATTTTGATATCACTTTGTTTACTTATCTCCAGCGGTTCCAGAGTAATTGAATGATTTCCTCTCTTTTTGTGAAGAATATAGCTTTGGTTGAACATCGATAACTTTAATACTATTATTTTTTGGAAGATGAAATTTTGTATGCAGAATGCTAAGATTCTATGCATCATGCAGGTGTTACGAAATACGCTTCGTTTCATACAGGGTCATTAAAAATTCGATGGTTTATCAAGACATAGAAAAACGACTGAAAGTGCATTTTTTCAAATAGGATGCCCTGTATATTTTGAGAAATACTGAAATAAAATTGAATTTCCTGCCAAATGATATATCACATTTCTACACCTAGATTGTAAGATTCTGCGTTGAACTGAAATTTTATAGTTGCGCACGTTTTATAGTTGCAAACTTCCTGAAACTGCTAATCAAAACCAGCTTAAAATGAGCGGTTCATACAAACTAACTTCAGTGGATTTCTAAGATTGGCTGATGATAATTATGAGCTAAAATTTACCAAATAATAAATGAATTCTAATTATGTTCATTCTTCGAAAGATTCGGTGGTTATAGCAAAAAAAAAATTTAAATCTCTGATGCACATATATCTCAAAATTGTCTGTACATGTATTCATCGTAGACATTATGCTGATTTGACAATTAGTTTGTTGATAATACATTCGCTCATTCTTCATAGTATGAGATATATAATAAGTGAAATGGAAAGAAGTACCTAAACAAATGAAATTTTGATGAATTTGTTTAATCACCATGGGCAATGTGACCAAATAACAGCAAGAACATGCAGACGGTTCAATGAAGTGTTCCCCGATGAACGGGTTCGTACGTGCGCAACTATAAAATTTCAGTCCAACGCAGAATCTTACAATCAAGGTATAGGAATGAGATATATCATTTGAAAGGAAATTCAATTTTCTTTCAGTATTTCTTAAATATACAGGGCATCGCATTTGAAAAAATGCACTTTCAACCGTTTATGTCTCGATAATCCATCGAATTTTTCATGACCCTGTATGAAAAGAAGCATATTTTGTAACATATGCATGATGCATAGAATCTTAGCATTCTGCATACAAAATTTCAACTTCCTAAGATCAATAGTATTGAAGTTATGGATGTTTAACCAAAGCTATGTTTTGCACAAAAAAAAGGAAACCATTCAATTACTCAGGAAACGATGAAGACAAATAGAAGAAAGTGATACCAAAGAATCGTGTTACTATGATGAATAGAAAAGTGCAATTTATATACAGGGTGTGCCTTTTGAAATAACAAAGTAGTAACTACTTTTCGACATAAGCGGCGGTACCGCAGCACTGAAAATAAATTAGATCGATAGAGCATCTGTTCTTGTCCAAGGAACCAAATTTTCAATGAATTCTTGCTTTTCGTTCTCCGTAAATGTCTAACTGATCATCGACCGTGGATCACCCTGTAGTTTGAGGAAGTAGTGTAGCCGTTTTCATTCAGTTTTCGAGTCTTGCCTACTCAGAATAAAGATCTTCTAGAGGATACTAACATTTAGTTGATAGAAAATTTCTGTCGCTCATAGCAAAAATGTTTTAACATTTCTACAATTGAATGAGTTATAGGTGCTATTTATTCATTTTGCTTGGCGTTGTATTGATGAGATAGTCCTTTCTTAAGCGAGTTCTTTCAGTGTTTCGAACAAATTCTCATTGTTCATTTATTTGTTTAGAATAATCGATGTCCTTTTTCTTGTTTTTCATCTCCTTCATGTTTTCTTTTTCAATAAGAATATTCACTTCAATGCAACTTGAATGAGTGATAAAAACATGTAGTTATCGGGTTCTCAGTTCCAATAATTATTCATTCACGTGATATTCGCCTCAATTATTCCCTCACCCATAAAAGCTTTTTGTTTTTTTCTCAAAACGATCTGTCGATTTGTTTGAATTTCTCATTTTCTACGATATAAATCACATCATACGGCATCCTACTCTGGTATTTTCCTTTCTTTTATTGAGATATTTCACACTCATGTACATTTATCATTTCAAAAACGAATGCATATACGGGTGGCATAATTATCTCCGAAGCTTCCGTACTTCTTTGCCCTATAATAACTTCCTCGCAATGAATACCAGAATCTCCCTTCTAATGTATTCGAACGTCAAGATTTCCACTTACGTGACTCAATTTTAACTGCCTGCAGTTTTCATAAGGTTATCTTGATTGAATGCAAACGTCTATTTGAATACGATCGTGCTCGTTAATGCTGAAAATTGTACTTAACAAGAGCATGGGGATGGGTTGTACTCTCTTGGACTTCCTACCGCTTATTTATAACATATGCCGCTTTGTTGAATAGAGCGGAGTAAATTTTCTTTCGGTAGAGCTTTCTCTATAGATGAAAATTCATTTAGATGCAAGAATCTCGTAATGGATATATGGCTGAGTAGAATCTACCAAAAAAGTGAATATTTCAATGGTTCGAGTTACAATAGTTAAAGTTACTCATCTAAAGTTATCTAAAATGTTCAGATCAATGAGTTCTAGTCAATAAGGGAGGTAATTCATCAAAAAACAGGTTCACCTCTTCAAGTCTGCCCAGCACTGGAGAACTACTCATCAACCGGTCACTGGATCATAATTAAATTTTCAAAAAATTTTTTTCTCGGGACAAATAAAATAAGATATCTAAAATTGCATGATTAGATTACTAGTTTCCATGAATGGTTGACATGTCATTCATTTTAAGTATGACAGACCAAAGTACTACTCCTACGCTGTTATTTGTGTTGGCTATGCTATTCTACGGGGTGGAAGTTGCATACATAAGCCCCAAAAAAGAAATGCGAATCGTTCGAAATGTAGTTGTATCTGAAAATATCGTAGATAGAACTCATAACAAATGCCGAAGTCATAACAAGAATCGGGAAAGAAAGGAAAAGTTAACACCGAGAAAATTCGGAAATTCCAATATCTTAGGACACATTCTGAAAAATGTGCTGACAACACAACAAGGATTTCAGTTGGTGATGTTTGTGACTTGCTTCGATTAATCAATAATAATTCGATATAATTAATAATCACATTCAAGGTTCTACCTAACCGTGTGGAAGTCAGAAAAGTAATTGGACTAACATGTGTTTTTTCAAAACACTAAAGACATCAAACAAATTGTTAAATTATAAAATTCAAGGCGTTATAAATCTTCAGTTCTTGACTATGGGACCCACAGTTCCGTTTGAATTTGTGTCTTACTCATGCACGCGTCGAGTTCGCTATAAAAAGATGCGAACAGCTAATTGCAAATGAATAGTTGTATATTTCCAACAGTGACTCATATTTTTTTTTAATTCTGTAAAAAGGAGAATCATTCACAAAAGATGGCGAAAGTTATGAGTGACTGTAATAGGTAAATAATGCTTGCATTTGAAACGAATAGACACTGTTAGGTGATCCTGAGTTGATTGTTTTGACGTTAGAGAGACATAAAGTTTTCATCGGAGAGAAATATATGCGGCAATCTTAATCGTCTGCAAGACTCATCTGAGATTATAAAAATTTTCCTTCAATAAAGTTATGACGATCTTCTCCTACCTTTCAAATACCACATACTGATATTATTTGTTTATTTTACCTTATATACAATTCATATAAATTAGGGCATTAGGGATCATAACGCCCGCTCATTGCACGAGGAAAAAATTTTTCTAAACTGAAGAAGAGAAAACCGGACCACTAATATTCTTTCATAGCATATCTGAAAGCGAATTCGCTCAACCCACTCAAACCATGCATCTTTGTCTGCTGAGATTCATATCACTCACTGATCATTTTTGAATTTGTTTTACTTCTTCGGGAATATAATTTCACATCCTAGCTGCAACCACACTAAACGACCTATGAAAACTCTCCGGTAGGTACTATATAACGCACTTCGTACATAATAACTATTGTTGACGTTTCCCAAAACTTCAATTGTGCAATCGCGAAACCTTGAATATATTCAATTACATTATTCGAAATTTGATTTGTTTGAATCCATTTCAAGTTCTGATTAATAAATAATAGGTGCTGAATAATTGATTGAATTTAATATCCAAATGTAAAACTTGAAAATCGCTTTCATAAACATATGGGTATGAAGCTTGAAAATAATGATAGCTATGTTCATGAAAGGGTATATGCTCCAAATCTGTCATCGAAAAATTGGGAATATGACCATTAGGAAGAACCAGATTAGTTGAATGCACCACATGTGTTTTGGGTTGACCCTCGTCAAAGTTCACTCAGTCATCAATCTTTCTCTCGACTAATTCTAGTATTTCAGGTTGACCCAAAATACACAACACATAGCTTATTCGTGGATAGGTTACACTGAAGGAACCCTTGATGAAAGATCGATCTTTAATGTTGTTCCATCAAATTTTTTCAAGATATACCTACTTCAGAAATATGTTTTTGGAGAAATAAACAATATTCAGTACCTATTTCGTGAAACTGAAAGATTTATCTATATCGCAATTGGCTCTAGCAATGATTAATTAGTACATATTCTCTGGATGTGAAGCTTGTAGATGATATACAAAATGGTGCAATTGTATGCAATAACTTCATATCTTCTAGAAAAAACATTTTTTGTTTAAAATTCTGAGCACCCATCTTTTGAAATTCTTGCGAAACAGATGACGTCGATGGTATTGCTGTGAGGAGGTCATCATATATCATGATTATCAAAATCACATGGTGCTCAAACTCTGAACTTTCAGCAATAATACAATGAGATGTTTTTTCTGTTGGAATGAGTTTCATATCATGAGTCATTTTTGAGTTATTCATAATTTTGATTGTTTTACCTACTATGAAAACAAATGTGTACTCAAGATATATTGAACAAATTCCCTCGATTGTTGTAGCTGCTTCGTAGAAGTGAATATTCGTAAAATTAAATGTATAATTCTCAGCTTTACAGAAAAATATTTCTGATGGCTGAGACTGAATACTGATAAACAAGCTTGTTTATATTTGCATCATTCTACATATGTATTATTTTTAGGTAAGAAGGTAAGTTATTACTTTGGACTAAAATCTATACTGTGTAATTTTTATAGTCTCGGGAAATAATTGGATTGTCGATCTGTTCAAAACTCATATACTCTGTAAAAAAAACTAGATGACATTTGATGTTCAGAAATTGAATCTGAATTGTTCGGCAGAAATTTTTGGTCGTGAACACAAATCAATATAACAGTATTAAATCTTTTTCTGTATGGGAATTTTTTTGTGATTCATGGACCTGAGTTAAAAGGTACCTAATGAACGAATTGAAAGGTGCTCAGTTTTTTGGCTAATTTTAAATGAGTGTTGGAATGAAACTGTTCCACAGGTGGAACAAAAAATTGAAGAACACACCTGTGTCTCGCCGAGCGTAACGGCAACAGGCGTTATTTCATTCAGCACGCACCGAAGAAGTAAATAGTTCTTCTTAGAAGTCAGCACCGGTGAAAAACTGAACTGATCACATTATAACTTATATTGTTGTTTATGACGCCCCTCAAGTTGCTAGTAGCATTTCGCCGTGATGACCTGTTGGGGCTTTTTGCTGCCATTCTCAGGAAGATTAATGTTAGAAGTCAACTCATCTCGAACCATAGGGCAACCATTCTGAAAAATCAACAAAAATATTTCAGCAACGGAATGTGAACTGCAATTGCTGCTTGCACAATTATTCAGATACTAACATTAGGAGCGGGAACACAGTAGTTGAAAAATTTATCCAAAATTCAGTGTTCGATAAACTGAAAAATCTCCAAGGCAATTTGTCGAAAACATTCGTGCTTTTATCGAAGCAGAGAATCATGTCGCTTTATATCAACCGTCAATTAATGTGGTATATGAGCTGAGTTTCTAAAATCTGCCAAGGAAACTGTCATATCGGTTATCATTCATTTTGTAGGAGTTTTCGGTTATGATTGACTATACAAGATGGTCTGCTTAAGCCTTCTGACAAATCTCCATTGTTATTTATTCCCATCAATGAAAATATTGCGATTCGACCATTAGTCCAAAATCCCAGAGCTGTCTGACGTAACTTATTTTCACATGGCTGATTTGTATATGTTTTGTAAAATATTATTTCTAAATTAGTATCATCAGTGTCAGACACTTTCCATGGGCCAAAACATTCGTCGGACGCTTTAGAGCTCCATAAAAAAAATGAATGCACTTATTTTCACATTTCTGATTTTTAAATATGTTATTGTGGTAACTACTTTGGTAACTTTCATTAGTTGGACAAATTGTAGTGATTAAACATCCCCCAAACATAAAAAGTATTCAGCTGAATAATATTTGTGTTTAGGGGATGTTTAGTTTCTACAATTTGTCCAACTAATGAAATATAATTCGATAGTTACCTTAATAACATATTTAAAAATCAGAAATGTGAAAATAAGTTCATTCATGTTTTTTTGAAGCTTCGAAGCATCTGGAAAAAGTCTTGGCCCATGGACAGTGCCTGACACTTATTATACTATTTTAAAAATAATATTCTACGAACCATATATAAAAATCAGCCATGTGAAAATTGGTTACGTCAGACAACTCCGGGATCTTGGACTAATGAAATTTTCTCGTTTTCTTAAATAGTAGGTCAGAAAGCATACGATCTTGATGTCAAGTGGAAGTTGCCGCCACTTACAGATTAAATTTAGATGTGAAATATTAACAATTCAAAGCTTCTTCGTCTTCATAAGGCCTTTTTTATTTTCGTTTCTCATTCAAAAGTTTAGTTCTTGTTAGTGAAAATCTCGAATCATTTTTGTGTTTCAAAAACTGTGTTGAATTTAGAAACGATTTACCTATTCCTGATCATCAATATAATTTGGCGATACTGCTGGGTAGGGAGGCAGGCAACTCCTTGACTGCTTTTGGGGAATCGACTGGCTTTTGTATTATTCTATGGAAAAAATAGAACTGAATGCGACTATTTGATTCAAATGGTTAACCCATATTTTTGTACAATGGAAAAAATAAGGGGTTGCGTTTCCAAGACTCTTGAGTACTGCAAAATGATTGCACTTACGAATATTTCCACAATATACCTGGTGAGTCTTTGACTTGTACCTGCGTTATCATATCGCACCCTCGCTACAAAAGTGACACAACTCAAAATTGACTTTTTTCGGTTTATGCTATGAATTATACAGAAAGCTAGCCTAGATTAAATCATGGAAAATGTTTACCCACATCAGTGGGTCCTCCATATAACATATCAGCACCTCAGAGGTAAAGTGTGTTAAGTCACATTTTTTCAGACACGAACTATCTACAATATTGGATTCACATTAGTGAATTCTAGCTAGTGGAACACATTTTTGACTACCTAGATATATCAAGTCGCCAAATAATGGCAGTGAACATTCTTTGAAATAATAATCGAACTGAAAAATCTCTATTTTATCCAATTTTGAAATTGTGACTTAACACACTTTACCTCTGGGGTGCTGATATAGATACCTACATATCAAAATTGGCGTCTATTTCATGTTTCCAATTAATTAGAAAATATTTAGTATTTGAATATTTTCGACTTCTGATTTTGAGTTGTGTCACTTTTGTAGCGAGGGTGCGATATATTTTAACAATAGATTTTTTAGGTTTAAAGAAATATTTCTTTCGTATACCATTTTTCCCGATTCAGTCTAGAAAAAAAGATACAGTCATTTCAATCTTTTATAATGAGCTATGCTACCACCTGAAAAATGCCACTTTTCACCTCAGCAACCACCCGTCAAAGACTCCACTTTTAGAAATACCATTTTAACTGTGGAAATGATTTAGCGAAAATTGAGAAATTCTGTGAATCTTCAAACAGAGTTGCATTCAGCAAAAGTGCCCAATTTTTTTAATTTCACAGATGTTGGGTACATCGCACCCTTGCTTCAAGAATGACACAAGTTGAAAAACAAGCCGTCGCGGACTTTTTTATAGAGCTTTTTGAGCATTCCATTGTCTCTCTCTCTCATAGTTTACTCGGCGTCGGCCGTAAAAGCCTGAAAAAACCGGGTTAATTACCGACTTTTTCATGAAAACTCGATATTTTTTCTCATTTCTTCGAGATGTAGGAATGCACCTGACATTAAAACCTTCCAAAATAAATTCTCTACATTACAGTGAAAGTTTCATCAAAAGCAGTCATCTGGTTTCTGAGTCCATAGAGGACAAACAAACGCACAAACATACGGACATTCATATTTATAATATTAAAGTATAGATGTAGGATCCACTGATGTGGGTAAAAAATTTTGATAATTAATGTAAGCTTGTTGAATAATCTCATAACTCCCATTAACAATTCCCCCCCCCCCCCCCTAAATCCGTCCTTGTAAACACTTAATGTTATTTGAATATTTCTTCAAGTGGGCAAAAACTAATACTCAATAATAATTATAATAATATGTATTCACCAAGTCAAACTCACATAAAATACAGTTCACCAAGTCATACACATTTGTTCAATAAAGCAGGTGACTAAATACATAACACAAAAGCGTTAGCTAGGAGCTATCGCTTGTACGTGATAGCATTCATCAACCTCAAACAACCTATAATTATTGGTGAGTGAACAACAATCAACAAAATGAGGTTTTTGAAACATAGATAAATTGAAATTAGTATCATCGGAATGAATACCATCTTCAATTTATAGGGTCAGATATTTCATCATGAAAATTGGGGAGATGAAATCAGATTTTGTCACTAAGAGAAGTGATAGATCAGTTTCGGCCCTATTTGTTCTCATCAGCATCCCACATTTCTCAAAGACAAGATCTTTCTAAGAAACGTCTACCTTTTAACCTGCCAGTAATGTCGTTTTGATATGGCGACATCTAACAGCGTCAAAATAGATGTTCTATCTGTCCAGTTCACATGCTGAAAATAACTGCTTAAACCCTCTTTCGCTCTTCCTCATGATGAAAGATAAGTGAGTCTATAAACTGTAGATGATATTTATTTCAATAATTACTATTTTCAATTCATCTATGTTTCAAAAATCTTGGTATGGTCTTCGTTGAGGCAGAGAATTTTTTGTTTTCAAATGTTTGATCTTTAAAACAAGATAAGGATCGAAAGATATCTTCAATGACTCAACCAAACAAAATCTGTTTTCTTCCTCCTTTTCTCGCTTTATTGTCCCTTCATTTCTAGTTAACATGTAGGAGATAATCCATTTCATTTTGAACAAATTTATATTGTTGATAGTTTTTATGTTTGGTGGAAGTTGACAGTATAACTCAGGGGCGAGAAAGTCAAGTGTTGTTGTCCTATATTCCTTCCACAAAAAGTTACTTCTCAAGGGACATGCTATTATTTTATTTTTTTTTTTGCTAATAACTAGAATATTCAAACAAAAGAGTGGACGCACATCGAGCAGTTCAGATTCTTTGTGCAATATTTCTCAATAAAATGTAATTCGCAATATCCATGTGTAGATAGTATTACTTTTAAGTTCTTCACGTAAGTGTTGTTCATACCATCCCAACCAATGATTACCAATTGGGGATGTTTCAAGTCAAGGTAGTCTCTTTTTATTCATTATAACCCTTAACTTGTTGGTAGGTAACATTCTTGATCTAAGATGCTGGTCATATGCTTCCGATGGGTTCATTTACTATGTAGATTGTTGATTTTGGGTTAGACTACGAAAAGGTTATGTTGCCTCCTGTTCTCATTTCGTATCATTTCTGCTATCTTCTGCGGACATTTCCCACATGATACCGAAACCAGAAGTATCTGTTCTTTCTACATCCGCTCCGATGGACAAAGTTACCGCAAAATTCGTAACCTGAAACCACGAATCCCACATAAATCGAAGCCAATGGAAGATGCAGGTTACCCGTATATGTAGCTTCCGCATTACGGAAAATTGAAAAGTGTGTCTCCTACACCGATCACCCAACCCATTAACCCATCATTGAAATCCTAACGTAACGCGGATCCGATCCCTGGCATAGAACAGTGCTCGATTACTTGTTTTGTTTCTGAAGATACCTAGCTGTTATGAGCGAGCACAAGCAGAGATGCGTGTTTGTTCTTTCATAGACAACCTACTGTCAGCTCCTTTCCGCTATTGACTGTTTAGCTTGAGCTTGAGCTATTCACTATTGTCAGTTGACGGACTTCCAGCAAAGAGAGCACAGTGTCCGTTGCGACCGCGTCTGCGAGCGCAGCTGTACGATATCTCACGTTGGCAGCGGGGCCAAATCGAGGCTAATCCAATACGTGAATCCGTAGTATTACGTCAAGCGCTACGGAAACTGAACTTGAGTGATATGGTGATAAGAAAATTGTTGTTATTGGGTCGGATAAACACGTGCTAGAGGTTATGAATTATCGTTCGTAGTGAATAGATTATATTGCTCGAGTTGTAAGTTTCCAGGGGTAATATTACCTTTCGTTTCTCCTCGAAAATTGCGTTTTCTGTTTCATCATCAACTCTCATCAATTGCAGATTTGATAATTTTTTTGAATGCCTTGCCAGGAATTTTCTTAGATTCGGCACATGTTATTCAAATGATAATGTGAAGATTGAAGTGGCGAACTTTCCCAAATGAAAATGCTTCTAAAATCTATTAAGAAGTCAATTTTCATGGATTCTCAAATTCAACCCGATTTTTCAATGTGTAAAAAACAAATATATCAGAAGAAAAACGTTCAACTTCATTTAAAAAAACTCCAAAGTTTTTATGTGGAAAATATCAAAGGTGAACCGAACGCAATTTTTTGATGGAGAATCACAAGGACTACTCCCCCGTAATAGTCTGGAGTTTTGAAAAATGGACTTCATTCGATTCATATCCAAACAATATATTCCTTTCTATGAATTCACGTTTCAAGTTCTAAAAAAAAGCTTTGTTAGAAAAGTTGTTTTTTGTTATTACTAGATGTTCAGTATGCGTTTGCTGATTGAAATCCAAAAATCCGAAAACCTTCCCGAATTTATGCTCAAAAAAGTCTGAATAAGTCAATTAATGTACAGGGTGTTTCTGAATTGATGCGAAAAAATTCAATGGGTGATTCTTTAGTTGGAAATTTGGGTGTTTTCCATATACATTTTTGTTCAACACCCTATTCCCCCCAAGTCACAGCGTTTAGTTTTAGTTCTTCAGGGATTGAAGAATGACATAGAGAAAATCAGGACGATAAAACTATTTGTCGTATAACTTCATTTGACAGCAGCTGATTTTTTCTAATGAATGATAACCTCTGTGAATTTATCTGTAAAGAGTCTAAGCAGTATTTTATTTTTTTGTGATCAAACTAACAACTTTATAATAAAAAGTCAAGACATAAATTTGCAGATTGAGTTCTAAATCAATTTTTCAAATAGGAAAATATAGGCATTTCGAAAAGTTTCCATGGAAAATATTATAAGGGTTGTTTTTTTCAGATTCTTGTGATAACATTCTAGGGTAACAAAAACACTCAGAAACTGCCTTTTTATTAGCATCAGTTGCCTACCAAATTTCATTCTTCTTAATTCTTTCAAAGTGGATATATTAAAAACATCTTGGACGGAAAAGGGCTTTGAACAAAAAGTTGTACGAAAGACCCCCCTTAAATTTTGCTGAAGAATCACTCATTAAAATCTTTTGCACCGATTCAGAAATACCCTGGATATTTTGAAGATAAATTTCTAGCTCTCTTCTGGATTGTTATTTGTCCAACAGAAAATAGTTATATTCGAAGCTTAGTTACAATGGTAAAATTATTCATGTTTATCGTAGTATTTTCACATGCATGTGCAAAATATTGATCCTGAACCACTCAATCCTGAATGAAGCGGAATTAATGAATTCGAACTGCAACAAACAATTTTCATAACAATAGGTTATTTTTAATTAAAATTCACATATTCACTACTCCAAGATTCACAAGCTCCACGAGTTTTAAATGAAGTCATCATTAAAGACGACATGTTTTCTGAAATAAATTAAATGCGGAAGAAAATGCAACTGAATTGAAATATTTACGAAAATTTTATACTCTTTGTAAATCTCAACTCATGACAACCATACATTTTAAAAGTATGGTACCGCTATGCTACATCTGAAGATGCAATGTTTTTTCTTAGATACACAATATTGTTTCTCACGAAAGTTTGATTGCACGATCTACAACTATCAAGTTGATTAGACACATTGAGATACGTTGAAATTTCAAATCAAGTGATTTCATTGGTTCTAATTAAGGTAAGTAGTTTAGATCGGACAATCAAACTTTTGTGAAACCCACCTTAAGAGTAGTTTTTATAAAACTTTGTTCGTCCTATCTGAAATACTTATGCAAATTCGAATCCTTTGATTCGAAATTTCAACGAATCTCATTGGCTCCAATCAACTTGTCAGTTGTCGATCGGTCCATCAAAGTTTAATGAAACAGAATTTAGAAGCCACCTGAAGGCATTTATTGCAAAATGTAAAAAAAAACATGGAACATTGGAAATTTACTATTCTTCAGTCTCAGAAGTAGACGCTCAAGAAAAATGTAAAAACTATTGGAGATATTGATGGTTGAATAAAAAAACGAAACCGAGAGTAACCGTTTTACTAAAAATTTTTCAAATATTACAACAAAGTGAATAGTTCATGTAATCGTCAATCTAACTCTTTCAGACATTCAGAATAGAATCTTCGCATCGAAGAATACGTTCGTTGTAGCTTTCTTTCAGATAGGTAACGGTTGAGCCATTCAATAAAACAGAATTCCTTTCAAACCAGTGGCCTTCAGAGGCACTATTCTGAAAAGAAGTAGGGAATGGCTTTCACCCTCTTCTTGACATATGGGAATTCTTCAAAGAGTCAATTAGGTTCCCTCATAAATCTCAATAGTTCGTCATCCGAAGAATGATTTCGCAATTGACATCATATTCGGCATATACAAGGTAGCCGTACGATGAAACAGCGGGTGAAAAAGAAAACATGACGTAAGTCAAGTATACTTTTATTTTACTCGCTTTTTCTTATTCACAGGAGAAAAAGTATTTAACTTCTCTTCGGATGGAACATAATCAACGGCTAATCCTCGGGCTAACTATATTGTATGTATTTTAACTGGCAATAAATTCCCTAATAAGTACTTGCTTGTTACCAATTTACCTTTATCAAGTACTTCTTTGACCTCTTAAATCTTATTATTCCTGAATGAATCTACATACATTTAAAATTTTCTTGGCGGACAGAAAATCTGTGAGAAATATATAGATAGTTTCTGTTTGAAGTATTCAGCTTGAATGATAAATTGAAAAAAATGTCCATTCCGAGTGTTCAAAACATTAATTTATGATACAACGAATATTAGAATGAACCTTCTCTGTACGAGTATCATACATTTGTTTCTTTAATACGTTGAATTTTTATCCAAATGAATGAAATATTTCCATGAATATCGTTTAGTCAATTTTGCATTGAAAAATATTGATTGGCAGAACTGTTTCCTCTCTCATAAATTTGACAGATAATAACTAAATCCGTGGGCAGGACATGTACTCAATAAATATTACCATGAAAACTGGGATAGAATGAAATTTTCTAGAGATTTTACTCTACAAGATGTGCCAGAATGAACATTTTTGACAAAGAATGAGAGAAATAAGTATTTCTTTGTGGATATTTACTTGAATCGAATATAATCATGATTAGGCGATTCAACCGAGGATTTAACGGATTGAGGAATCACTAAGATTATCGACTTATTGATTTTAGATAAACATTAGGAACACACATTCCCAGTTGTTTCATATTGTCCAAATAATTATTTCATTCATATATTATTCGTACATTCAAGAACTCGATTACCAACTCATCGGTATTTTGTTCGTGTGTATCGTCGCTCATCTTAAATTCACTTCCAAAATTTCTCCAGGAAAGAAGAATGCATTTACAACAACCCACGTTACTCGGCAAGAAACATGAAAAGCATTTTGTTAGCGTAGGATAACACTCGTACAATTATTGTAAATTACCTTTCGACTGTCAAAAGGTGGAATTGAAATCGAATTATGTAGTCTCTCTCAATCTGAGCTGCGATAAAGGCAGTCTTAAAGCCTACAATAATTATAGCCATTATCGTTTAGCTCCATTATATACGGTTTTACATTATGATATCATGATGTATCCTTATTAGACGTCCGTAATTCCGCAACAAAAGTTATAGAGCGATTAACATGATAATACTAAACGGGAATATTATTAGAAGTGACATGAACGATGTCATTCTGGCAACTAAAAAAACCATACTACTTTGTATTCAAAAGGAAGTGAGATATCGCTGATACGTTGAGATGTGAAAATATGCCCGTGAGAAATTCTTAGATTTTTTTCTGCTTCATATCTCGACACGATTATGATCTATCGTGTTATCAATGTTCAGATCAATTAGGAACTATCGTAATAGGACCTGTTCTTCACGGTCCGGTATTTCCTTGATGAAGTCGTAGCCATTAAGTTGCCTGTTACATTTCTAGACATGTTGATTTATGATGTCATCTTAAGGAAAACTTTGAAGTTATATAATTTTCATTCAAAAAAGTGTTTGTTATTTTTTCAAAGCAAGTCAGTTTGGAATTATCGAGATTGAAAATAGTTATACATATTTTCAAAAATAAGGATTATCAATAAGAGCAATTTTAAAAAAATTTCTCCATTTTTTGATCATCGTATAATCTCGCATATATATAATAATGTAATAAAAATTCGATGTCAAACTATGACTTTCATTGCGGTTTTTTTTTCCTAACTGGTCAAAATGAATGTTTATTCTTGTCATCTATTTCAAAACTACGGATTTAACATATGAGTGATCGATCAGCCAAGTTTCTTTGTCTTCACCTCATTTGGTCATGAGTTCTAACCCTTTTAAAGCGACCTAAAAAAAATTTAGATGGTTCTCAATTCAACTCTAGATTTTTTTAATTTCTTTCTCTAAATATATGTCAGATGTGTTCATTCTGCCACATCTCGTAGAACAAAACAATGTTTGAATATTTTTTCACTCTGCCACTGTTTTCAGTAATATTTATTGATGACATGTTGGCCTCCTACCTCGGATTATATGTCAAATATATGAGATGGAAAACAGTTCTGCCAATCAATATTTTTCAATGCAAAAATCACTTAACGATATTCACGGCAATATTTGATTTATTTCGATAAAAATTCTGTGAATTACAGAAAATAATATATGATGTTCGTACAGAAGGATCATTCTAACACTCGTTCATTCAAAAACTCCCTACTTCGTGGCTCGTTTTCGAATTTGAACTCGTGTAAGAATATCAATGCCTTCTGCACTTGTATCATAATTATATTCTCAATCGAGCGACGAAGGAGCAAGTTTTCGAAAGCATGAGTGCTGGAATTGCTTTCTGCAACGAGTATTAGACGATATTTCCCCTATTTCAGCCAAGTTACTCTCAAAAATCAAACAAAAACTCAGATTAATGACATAAGTATTTTATCTTGGCAGTTGGTGTGACTTACGAAATTTGACAGATTATGGAATTTGAATTGATTTGATTTGAAAATTGCACTACTCTTAGTATTGTAATGAACTCATTACGATACTGAAATAGAGAAATAACTACTACAATCTTTTTTTTGTCAAATACCTACAGTAACATGATAAATTGAAAATTAGGTTGTAGTAGTTGACATATACGTCAGGGATGTCTCGAACTCTTATCCGTTTAAAATGATATATTATCCTCTATAAGGTTCCTAAATGGCGCTGTCGCATATGAGCAGGTATTCTTAGTTGGTGATTCACTGCAAATAAAAATTTTAACAAAAAAAAACGACTTAAACAAACTAAGATGAACTTAAAAGTGCAAAAACAGTGGAGGTAGGTGCCTACCCACTAACAACATAACAAATAATGATCAAAATATTTTTCAGAGTTCACCTAAGTAAAATACGAAGTAAGAGCCACTAAATTCGTAACTAAATTGAGTCCTGAGTAAAAAATCAGATGAGCGCGCATAATAATATCTTGCAGTTATTATGCGTGTGCATCTGATTTGTGACGCAGGACTCAATTTTGTTCCGAATTTAGTGTAGTAGCAAGCGGCCCTTGAACAATATTAGACTACTCGAAAGTCAATCAAATTATATACCATAATGTCGAGTATAATATACTTTTTCGAGTCAGTCAGCGAACTATGAATGTACAACTTACATATCTACCTTGGCTGACAACGACTCCACAAATGACAAGAAGTCTAATATTTTTCATGTGATTTGACTTAAGTGAAAATATTCTGATCATTGTTTTTCTTAGCCGAATAAATGTCGAAAAGACTCAGAATGTGATTACAAAACGCCCTCTTCACTGCGAAAAAAAATATGAAAAAATATGATTTTAATCAGTTTGTCTTTCAATTTAAAATATGAAATTATCGGTCTACAAACGGAAAATTGAATTCTGGGAAAGGACCTTCTCGGGTTCTGCGATTCACTGAAGATTTGAAGATCTTTATTTCGAGTCCCGCCCGATGAGGTTCCTTTCCATACTTCTGTCTGTACGCCGATAATCAAATATTTCCTCGTTTCATTTGCAGAAGAGAAAAACTCGATTTTAACCTAGGATAAACAATTGATAGTTCTCAAAAAGAGTAGCCTTGTGAAACATTTCGCAGATTCCGAAAACTATATTGATGTTCCTTCGTGAATTCGACGGAAGGATGTGTATCACGTAGCTCGTCTCTTCATATAATCATTCAAACACATCGAATCTACTTCATAATGAATGAAGTCCATTTTACACCAATTATTTCCCGACTCAAATCTATCAAAGATTCACATATAGGTACAAAATGAATCGTTGCAAAATTCCAAAATATCATTAACCATAACGATGCCTAGAATTAGTGCTATGGTGAAGTTTCAACAACGTAAACAATGCTAGTTTCTCGTGCACATTCAGTGTTTGTGACGAAGTGATCAGATGTGTAGTACAATGCCCTGTTCAACGGTATATGACGGTTTCGCGACCATCAGAAGGCCGCGGGTAGGCCCCAGGCACCCACCTCGACCACCGTCACTGGCCAGTGTTCCCGAGAATACGACTTTCATGAGGGACAGCTTACCCTCGCCTGTTGGAAACCCTACGATACCCTGGTGGGAGCTGGCGACAAGGAATAGCCGTTACAGGTCCTGTCCGTCACTGGAAATACAAGTGTGTACTTTTTATTTTCAAGATATCATGAGTCACAATATTCATTAACGTGCTCTAATGGGAATTGTTCCATCAGGAATATTTGCCTTCATTGATTAAAAACAGCTCGTACTTTGAAGGATCAATAAAATAATTAATAAAATAAAATTGTGTGTCTGCAGATGATTTCTACAGGGTGAGTTTCCGACTCAAAATATAATTTGAAGAAAGATTCCTGAAGTCGTAACAAACATGTTTTTCTCTCGGTTTTTCTTCACCATTTTTTCCGATTCGGCTGGGTTGAAAGTATACAGGCCTTTGAAAATCCATTAAAAAATTTGTATTTACTGCGTAAAATGACAGTTTTTCAAATTACACGCATGAGAGTGTTAATTAAATTCTCTCGAATGTGCCATGAGAACACGAATTTCATACATGAAATGCAAACAACATTTTTGTACAGGGTGGTCGGATTTCGATGTTTTAGTACTTTATCTTCTTAATTTAAAGAGTTTCAGTAATTTTAACTATTGCTATCGAAATTTCAGTGCCACTTCACATTTTGGAGAAATTGTAAAAGTTATATTTTTTTTTCGACTGTAAACTATAGGGTGGGGTCCACAAAACTTAAATTGTGCGATTAAAAAACCTTACGTAAATTCAAACCAATCGAA
Source organism: Hippodamia convergens (assembly GCA_038502775.1). Taxonomy (NCBI): domain Eukaryota; kingdom Metazoa; phylum Arthropoda; class Insecta; order Coleoptera; family Coccinellidae; genus Hippodamia; species Hippodamia convergens. The sequence goes on from CM076609.1 coordinate 32,348,413, forward strand.
TCACTCGTTTTGAAATTTCAACGAATCGCGGAGGCTCCAATTAATTTAACGATATATACAATCAAAGTTTTGTGAAACAGACCCATAGTTTGCTAAGATATTTTCTTAGGGAATTTCAAGAATATATATCATAATAATATACTTCCGAGTTTTTATATCGAAAATTCCGAAAAAAAATTCTATGAACAAAATTCAAGAACCTGATATTTCAAAATTGTAATCTGTCAAATTGATTTAGAAAACAAAAGTTATAGTTTTATTATCATACAGACTCGAGAAGTGTTTCAAGAAACTTTCCTTTCCACTACTGTATTTGAAAACAGAGATTTTTAATCTTTATTCACAGTTTCCACGGAAGTGAATGAGAGCCTGCTTGAATTATGTTGACCGAAAAGTGGTTTTTCGAAAATTTTGTTTTTTATTTTATGGTAAGGTCTTAAGTATATCTTCATAAAATTTATTTTTGCAATTTGGGTTTTCATTTGAAAATTTTTGTTTTCAATTTCTCTACATTTTGAAGCGGAACTGAAATTTCGATAGCACCGACAAAAAATAGTGAAAAAACTGCCCTGAAGATGTTCTTGTTTTTAGAGCGGAGTTGCAATGGTGCTGAATTTTTAGCCAATCTCGTAGCCAATTAATATAATTGGCCAAATTCCATGAAAACAAGACATCGTAGCGACTTGCTGTCCTCAGCAATTTATATTTCTCGATACATTACCGTACATTATCGTATATTACTTTTACTCTTTTAGTTTAGGAGGTGTAGTACTAAATCATCTAAATCTAACCACCTGTACAACTGTGAATGTGAATTTATAAAATTTCGAATTACTCATCTCCTTTCAAATATATTAAAATATCTGATAAAATTGTGGAATCAACTCTTTAAGAAATATCTAACGTTTCTGTTCAGCAGCAACATTGGAAGTGCCAATTCAACTTTACTATCAATTATTATTTCAATAAATTGTTTTATAATGTATAATCAATTAATAAGTGACTGTTTAAACCAGACCCTTCAAAAAGTAATATTTCATATTTATAAAGTGAATTATTTTGGCAGTGAAAAAAAGTATTTTTTCAAGGTAAAAAGTGTTTTTCAAGGTGAAAAAAGTAAACATTTACGTATAAATATAGATGCAGTTTTTTCGACAGTTGTAGAATGCAATTTTCGAATATATCTTGATATTGTATATTCTAAAACAAGTTCCAGAATGAGCTCCTATAATGAATGCGAAATTCGAAAACGAGCGAGTTTTCGAAAACAGGAGCGTTGGAATTGCCTTCTGCAACGAGTATTAGACGATATTCTCTCTGTTTCAGACAAGTTTTGTGAAATACTCTCGAAATGCAAGTAAAAATTCGGATTAGTTACTTTTGTATTGCATCTTGACGAAATTTGACAAATTACTGGATTTCAATTGCTCTGATTTGAAAATTTATAGGATCGAAGGTCAGTACTGACAACCACAAAACGAAAAATATAACTGAAAACAATGCTGTAATGAGTTCATTACAGCTTCGATTACAGCACTACTTTTAGTACTGTAATGAACTCATTACGATACTGAAGTAGAGAAATGATTTTATCGAATGAAATGATGTGGTGAATCAGAAGATTCACCACATCGTCGTAGAAACGAAAACAAAATTCAACTCACATGTTTCATTTTTTTTGCGTTATACACTCCATAATTACATCAGATTTTCAAGGGACTCAACTCTTAAACGTAACTTGTATGCTATTTAATGAATATTTGGCCATTTGGTAAAATCGAAGTATTCTTCGTAAAAGTTGTTGAAATGCACATTTTCGAGTAAATTGAAAAAAAAATGGTGATTTTGGCTGAAAGCAACTCTGTTTGAACGATTCGCATAATTAAATTCCAGCTGCATTTTTTTCGAATGTTCAAGTGGTATACTCTCGGGTATACTCTATCTACTCTCTAGCAGAAATTTTATTCCGTGAATCTTTTGAACAAAGTTGCATTCAGCCAAAGTAACAATTTTTTTTTGTTCGCTGATATAGATTCTTTCAAATGATCAATTACTCGATAAATGCGCATTTAGTGGTCATAGTGAAAAAAATTAAATATAGGTATGTGAGCGATTTACCTGAGGATTCACCATATCAATGAAAACATATATTCCGACAATCATCCCATTCATCTAGTCATTTACAAGATATATTTGAATACAAGCCAATACCCGCGCCTTCGCTCACGTTATAGTTTAATTTAAAACGGTGCTGATAGGTCCGCAACCCCACATTCATAACCTCGTATCGAAGGAGAGACTGCACGTGTATACATGACAAAATTATGTCGCGTATATGTAGATTCAATAATTTCTTGCTCAAATTCACACTCGTTCAACCTACTGTAACTTTCAAAATATCCGTTAGAAAACTATACTGTAAAAAGCATTTTTCATCAGGAATAAATGCCGCAGATAACAGTCACATTCATTTTTATATTGATTCATTTCATGCCAGTCAAAAGCCCTCTTCAAATTGACCATTATTTTGGATTGAATTGAAAATAATGAAAATGACTATCATGGGTTGTCTTCGGCAGTTAGACATATGCCGTCGCGGACTTTTTTGTAGAACTTTTCAAGCACTACTAAATTGTCTTTGACCATGTTTCTCTATCTGTTATAGTTTACGCAGCGTCGCCCGTAAAAGCCGGAAAGTACCGGGATTTTTCATGAAAAATCGATATTTTTTCTTATTTTTTCGTTATATAGGGATGAACCCTACATGAAAACCTCCCAAAAAAAATTCTCCACAATATAGTGAAAGTTTCATCAAAATCGGTCATCTGGTTCCTGAGTCCATAGAGGAAAAACAAACACACAAACAAACACACGGACATTCACATTTATAATATTAGTATGGATTACAATTTTGTGTGGATTTTCAACTGCCTATATGATTTCAACATTGCCGAATGGTAAGGACAAAAAGTGTTTTTTTTTATTTTTCATATAATATCCGAGCTTATAACTAAATACCTTCAGGGTGTTTGTTAAAAGTATCCTCAAAAACGAGCTCAAAAATATCTAGTTTCCATAGTCCCCGTAAGAGATGTAAGTAACCGGTAGATTTTGAATCGGTTGCACAAGATTTCAAAAGCAATCTTCAGGTTTCCGCTAATTTATTATAGACTGAAGAATAACCTGAGATCAACAGCGGTGGCGAAAAGGTGGGATGTTAAAATGAACCTATGAATGTTGAATGTAATCGAATACTCATCACTTGTCTAGATATTTATGAGTAACAATGGGAGTATTCCCTATAAGCAAGACCAAAAGGAAAATTTAATTACCCATAAATGCTCAGGTATTCATTTGCAAGTGATAATGAAGCATTAGAAGAAGCGTTCTACTTCTTCCCTCGCTTCTTCCCGCAGTGAAATAGGAATACTCTAGTAATGAACCCGGAAAATCTCGAATTACTACTCGTCTGAACTCTTTGGAATACCAAACTTACTTTTTCATTCGCTTCTTCATCCGCTGGACGGAAAGCTTTCAGTGAATTTTAAATTGGAAGAACCCACTCTCGTTTAGTTATTATAGAATCTATTGCAAGCGATACGGCATAAATTTTTTTATGTTTAACTTTTGTAATCCTCCTGTAGATGAGGATCCGACGATACAATAATGTATAGGGTGTTTCAATTAGAAACATTTGAAGGGTGACCACAAACAGGGGGGAAGGGGATGAAGTTTTATATGATATTCTACTTTTTTTTTTCATTTTTTCAGAAAAGTTGCTCCTTCAGAATTGTGTGGGATAAATAGATTTCATTGAAATACTCTGTATCAGACCAGACAATACACTGAAAGCTATCTGCTCACGGTTGCATGTGAATCAATACCTACTAGTTCAATAAAATATAATGTAGCTGAAAAAAATTTCTGATTCAAGAGGAAAAATATGGTTAACAAGTTCTCTCGAGATGAGTCTTGTCTCGTTTCTGGCTAATTTAGTCAAATGAAGTTGAAATTAACTATTAACTTACCCATCTCACGGAAAGCTTTTTATTAATTTACTGGTTTCGATGTTATCACAGAAAAATCCACGTATTTGTTCTTTATAATGGTCAGGAGTATCTGGCATACCGGTTTTATCCCATACTGCTATAATGATGCTCGTTACGATGCCTATAATATGTATATTTAATTTTTTCGTTCTGTAGTGAACTCAATAGTGAGTGTATAAAATAGGTCATTCTTTCATTCACATGAGGATCATGAATAATCGTTTTCTTTTTTGCTTTTGTCTTTTTTCATTTCAGATTGAGAATTTCGAGTCGTTTTGGGAAGAATCTGTGTATCCGAGCCCATCGACGGATAACATGAAGATGATCACACTGATGTCTTTCAAAATTTTCCTGATATTTGATATTTTATGTTATTTTGTTTACGGGGAGGCAGGTTTTTTCGGCTGAGGTTTTTCCCCTAGCTGTATAGTATCGTATGATACTAGTGTTGATAGTATCGTATGATTCTATAGTATCATACAAAGAATGTTATGATACCCCGTTCTTTTTTTACCTCAGCTTAGGTACTTTTTGTTTCAACATTTATTGTATTATTTTAGCTCTCTTTTTCATAAGAATATATATATATATATATATATATATTTTGATGAAAGAAATAAGGCTTCTTGAGGACAACTTTTATAGTTCATTATTTGCTTTAAATTGTATTATGTCGGATCATATCAAATACATATAGGAAGATTCAGTTAAAAATTAGCCTTTGGGGTACTTATGGGATAGTTTCAAAATATGTCTAAATAAAATGAAATAGTATCAGAAGAATATACATAAATATACAACATCAACAATATCATAGGGTACCTAAACTTGAAGTACCCTGACATCAATGAGTATAGTTCTGAATCATTAAAATCTCATTAATCTTTTTCTCAAAGAGGTCTGAAATTATTAATCACCCTGAAATTATTTGGTTAATGATTATAAAATTTTTATTGAATTATAAAAAGGATGTTCCTCCTCACTTAAGCTTAATCTGTGCTTTGGATAATGTCAGTCCCAGAGTTCTTGTCTCGGAATTATAAGTTGCCATGTTTGTAATATTGCATGTTTGTTTCTGGAACAAAATATGAAGCATTCGAAGAATTAAATAACCTGCACTGTTGAGATCCTATATTTCATATAAATCTGCATGTCTCCAATAATTTCAATCGAAACATTACTCTCATAATTCTTTTTGGTGCAATACATATTTCTTTCATTCTTGAATTCATTCCCCAAAATAAAATACCGTAACTCCAAAGTGATTCAAAATTTGCCAAATATACCGGCCTCGTGCAAGGCTCACTTGAATGGTCGCGAAGAGATCTTATTCCATATCCTATTTCACTCAATTTCGTTTATTTATACTCTTTGTGGAAAGACCTACTCAAAACTTCTATTTGGTTCCAGTTTTCTGTTATTTTCATCTAAATTTATTAACCTATTTATTACTTTTCTTGAATACTGAATATTACTGCTGCTGCTGCTGCTTTTCCTTCAAATGAGTTCTCTAAGTCCCTATTTTGACTTTGCTGAAAGAATCATTTGCATTAACTTCTATATGTTGTTAGTCACTTCAATAATGTTTACATCATCCGAAATTGCAGAGTACAAATTATTAATCAAAACCAAAAATAGAAAAGTTAGGCGTACAATTTGAAGAATCATTTTGTTTAATTTTGATTTCCAATTTGATGGAAAAAATCCTGTATTGATTCTGGATGACGAATTAATCGAAATTCATTTCTCGATGTGCTGGAATCGTTTTCTCATATACAGGGTGTATCAAGTTCGACGGCCTATTAGGCGTTTCTGGAGAACTGGACCTATTTGAAATCTGAAAATTGGGATTATGTTATTATGAGACATTATCTACCGCGCTAAAATATTTTTGGAGCCTGACCACTTTCAGTTATACAGGGAGTGAGAAAAAAATTTTCAAAATTTTTTTTCTGCTTCTGAATTTGATATAGTATGCGATTCTGAATACATTCGTACTCAAATCGTTGCATTCGTCGGAATCTCGGTCGGAATACTTTCCAAAATATCAAAAAAAAAAACTGAAGAAAAAAGGGAGATAAGAGTATTCGGTATTATGTTTGTTATTTCTAATCTAAATATCTTAAGCACAAACAGTTTTCACGTTTTTGTAGTCGAAGAAGACAGTGGAAATATTGTACATTTTTGGAATTTTGAAAAACTCGTCAAAGGTTGTTCCAAATGTTGGGTCAAAAATTTGGATGAAGATTGGCCGATTACTTTCGTTTTTCAAATTAGAACCCTATTTTTTTTATGATTACGTTGGATTCTGCGAAGAAAAATGATGATAATGTTCTAACATGTTGATGCTCCTCAAATAAATAATAAGTTATTTAGTATTTTCTGATTTTATGTTGTACGTAGCGTCAAATTCATGAAATTTGTTCCAAATCAACAATAATAAATGAGTTCAGAAAAAAAGTGTGTCACTAGCGAGTTATTGGAATAATTTATCTTCTATGACCAAGGTCATTGTTGATATGAAATAGATTCTATCAATTTGGCGCTATACGACATGAAATCAGGAAATCCTGAATAACTCAAGAATTATTAATTTTAGGAGCATTAACAGGTTGAAACATTATCATCGTTTTTCTTGGTACAATTCAACGCAATCATAAAAAAATAGGGTTCTAATTTGAAAAACAAAAGTTATGGGCCAATCTTGATCTCAATTTTTGACCCAACATTTGGAAAACCCTGTGACGAGTTTTTCGAATATCTAGATTAGAAATAACAAACATAATACCGAATACTCTTATCTTCCTTTTTTCTTCAGTTTTTTCTCGATATTTTGAAAAGTATTATGACGAATAAAACGATTTGAATACGAATGTATTCACAATTGAATACTCTATCGAATTCGTAAAGAAAAAAAATAGAAAAAAAATTTTTGAAATTTTTTTTTCATTTCTTGTATAACTGTGGTCAGGCTGCAAGAATATTTTAGCTCAATAGATAATGTCAAATAATATAAACCAAATTTTCAGATTTCAAGTAGGTTCTCCAGAAACGCCTAATAAGCCGTCGAACTTGGTACACCCTGTATACATATGTGTAGACCGACTTGGCTTAATCCGTATAAGAACTCGCAACAATTCCATTGTGTACCTACACCAAATAGGTCCAGGCCGAGGTCCAGGCATTATTATAACACATAAGAGTTCCTCTTGTACACCTTTTATACCACCTAATATCTCTATAAATATTTATCAACCGAAACCAGAATCTCGCCAGAATAAAACAAATGACATCATGCAATTCAATTCCAATAGTCCTAACTGTTCGGAAAAGGCTGGAGTAACAATAAAAAGACTTGTTCGTTTATGTTGAAATTTAACCCATTTAAATAATGAGGTGCATATGAATAGAGCGACTGAACTTTATTGCGTCTAAATGACTTGGAATTAGTTTTATTCGTTGAATAAACGATACAGTTGATTTCAGTCCTTCGATTCGCTTATTCGAATTGCGAATGAAGTTTGTCTGATCATGTTAAGTACTTCATTGATCAGTTCAATATACTCCCTTTTCAGATTGTTGAAGTTGAAAGGTGTTCAACATTAAGAACTCATACAAAAGCGAATAGATGAGGAAAAATTGTAGACACGTATTTATTAAAGTTTGATTTTCTAAAATATAGATTGAAATCTATTCCGGAAGGAAAAGAAAAATTCTTTGCCTTCACGGAGGCCACACCGAGAGTATTTTTGAAACATAGATGAATTCAAAAGTTTTCTAAGTCCTGAGGTGTATGGGATACTGATGAGGCCAAACAAGGCCGAAACCGGTATATCTCTCATCTCAGTGACAAAATCTTATATCATTTCTCCAACCTCATGATGAAAGATCTCTGAGCCTGGGAATTGAAAATAGTATTCATCTCGATGATTACTATTTTGAATTCATCTTTATTTCAAAAACTATATCGGAAGGATTTTACATCCTCTGAAACTCTTTTTGCGTTTTCATTCCCAATCTGGTTTCTGGTTTGGAAAGTGTCACTTCTCCCTAGTGCTGGAAACTAAATTTCTGTTGAATTTGTAAATTAGAAAAACTGCAACATGGGATCAATTAGTGTACTCATTTATATCTTCAGTTGAATATTTCAAATTATGCGGTTTCATCGATGTTATAAAAATTTTTCAAGGTGTTTATTGAAAAATATCATATTTTAAAAACTGGACATCCTTCATAATTCATGAACTTGTGTGTCATTATTTTTCTTCGCATAATCCAATGCAAACATAAAAAAATTGAATTCTAATTCGCCAATCTTTATCCGAATTTTTGACCCCACATGTCGAACACCCTTAACGAGTTTTTAAAAATTCTAGAAATTCACAATATTTCCACAGTCTTCGTCTTCAAAAATGTGCAAACGGTTTGTGCATAAAATATTTAGAATAAGAATAACAATTATAATACCGAATACTCTTATCTCCCTTTTTTCTTCAGTTTTTTCTTCATATTTTGAAAAGTTTTTCGACGAATGCAACGATTTTGATAGGAATTTATTCAGAATTGAATACTCTATCAAGATTTGAAAAGAAAAAACAAAAAAAAATGTTCGAAATTTTTTTTTATACCTTGCATAAGTGAAAGCGGTCAGTCTTCAAGAATAATTCAGCTCGGTAGAAAATGTCGAACAATATCATAATCCCAATTTTCAGATTTCAAATAGGTCCAGGTCTGCAGAAACGTTTGATAGGCTGTCGAACTTGGTACACTCTGTATCCTGTATGTTGGTATTGGGAACTCTCTCTAGCACGAATTCATGCTCGAATTTATGTGTTATATGTCAAATTTGTGATACAGAAAACAATCACTAAACGATATTCATGGAAATATTGCATTTATTTCACAGAAAACTGATTCTAACATTCGCGTAGTCTTCTTTAAACTCGTGTAAAAATAGCAATGTCTTCTGTACTTATGATAAATAACTACCATGAATCAAAAAAGAGCTAGATTCCGCAAATTCCAGTATAAATATGATCATGATTTCATAATGGAATTTCAGTTTTAATGGATAATTATGATAATCGAACAGTTTCGTTCGATTAGTTTCGATATCATCCGCTGAAAGTTATATCGTCCTGGTTATACCACTTTTCCTGAATAGTCATCGTCAACACTCTACCCATATGTTTCTTCAGAAAAATTTTGTTTTTCCTGGTCTCAAATTGCTCTTGTGGAACAGATTGTCCTAGAGATAAATCTTTATATCCACTCCTAAAAATGCTCACGTTGCATGTAATGTGTCTTGAAATGCAGTCTAGTCCAGATTGAAACTTTTTCCGGTGTAACAGAATGCTTTATAAAAATGGATCTTCTGATAAGAAAGTGCCGTTAGACTCAGTCATACCAGTTTTATTTCAAGTATTTCAGTTCGCGTAGGTGTGTATGATGGTCCATATCATTACGGAATTAATGTCAACAACGAAGAAAATCTATATATTTTTACGCGGGGTGCTTCAAAGTTCAGGAGCACGAATTCGAAGCTTACGAATTAGTTGAGGCTTATTTTTCAGGTCGAAATGAAACGTTTTCTTCAAGAACATATCCCAGCAAACGTCTCGAGATAGAAAAACCTAATCTACATGTCATGTCCTTTTTCTAGAAACATAAATTGCTGAATACGACAAGACACTACGGTGTCTAGTTTCCATGATACAGGGTGATTTTGAAATTTGGCCAAATTTTACTATTCTCTATAACTTCCTCAGTTTTACAACAACGCTCTCGAAATTAAAACATCTTTAGAGAAGCTTTTTGAGTACTTTTCACCGGTGCAATCGGAATTTCAGTGCCGGTTTAAATTTTAGAGAAATAAAAAAAATAATAAAAAATGTTTCGAATTCAAATCATAGTATGCTGTGATATTCTTCAATAGAGTTTTCTCAGACAATTTCAAAAATATATATCGTGATATATTTCCTTTTTTATTTTATATCAAACATAATTCAAGCAGGCTCTCATGAACTTCCATGGAAACTGTTATTTAAGATTAAAAATCTCTGTTTTTAAATACTGTTCATAGTGGAAAAAAAAATTTCGGTAAACACTCCTCGAGTCGAGTGTCTCTATAATAATATAACTATAACTAATATTTTCCAAATCAATTTGACAACTTACAATTGTGGAATATCAAGTTCTATGTCCTCCTCAGTTAAAAAGATTTGAATCAAAATTAACACTTTGTTTGATTTAGTTGATCGAAAAATGTGTTTTCCGGAACTTTCAATATATAAACTCATCATGATATATATTTTTGAAATGGTCTAAGACAATTCTGATGGGAAATATCCGAGGAAAATTATCATAGCACACTACGGTTTCCATTTGAAAGAAAATTTAGTTTTTTGATTTTTGCATTGAAAGATATGTTGCCAATATTGAAAAATAGCATACAAATACATCAATGTAACCAGGTAACTTTTTTCAATGAATTTTTTTCAAGTCTACAAAAATTTAGTTCTTTTGAATCCTGTTTCTTCAATAAAATCTGTACTTACGTTTTAATACGACAAGATAAAGTTCCTTTTAGGATTCAATAATTTTTCATAATATTTTCTTATTCTCTTCATTTCCTAGTTCATTTTCTATATTCTTATTGGCGTTCAGTTAAATATTCCAATACCCTGAAAAATTTTTTAGTTGATTTATTGCATTTTTCGTAACAAATATTCTTTTGTATCAATGAATAGGAAAAATATGAAATTTTTCAAATGGAAGTAAAAAAAAATCGAAACTACAATCATCCTCGATTTCATCGATTGCGAGATTGTTTGCGATCTCGACTTCCATATCCGTTTTGATGACTGATTTACGATTAAAATCAAATTGTAATTAGGCGTTTGTTTTTTATCGAATATTTCATTAACAAATTCCAACGAAACATATTATTAATATGTAAATTTGCTTCTTCCATATGTACTTCAATTATACCTTAATACAGCTGTTTGATCATCTAATTGGCTGAAAAATTATGATACTGAAATATTTTGTGTATCATAGACATCATGCTTTCATTTTCGCCTCATTCAAACACATGATGTTTCAATATAATGTTTTAAATTTATAATTCGAAAATTGAACTGGCCTTATATTAGTATAGTTGACAGCTATCGGTTGAGATTATCCTCTATCTTATAAAGGTATCAATTGATTTATTTAGTCTGATAATTTATTGTTGTGATAGAATGTTACATGGGAGTGACATAATATGCCCCAGTTAATATTTAGGAGGAATTAATAAAATGGGTCAGTGAAAATATTGGTGGCTGAATATGTAAATCCATTAATAACAATTTAATATGCAAATATAAATACCAACCATTTCAAAGAAGTGGTTCGAACGCAAAAAATGAATGTCATTCACCTCCTACATTAATCAAAACTTCTCAGTACCTACACTATAAAAGGAGTTTCCATTGAGATACCTTCTAGAATTCAGCCAGGAGGTTGTGTGTCTATAAAAATTAGATTCGAGGGACCAGATAGCGAGGTGTGTAATTTGGAAGGATGCGAAGGCTCCCGGGCACTATTAGGTGGTATAAATAATTTTTTGTCTTGAAATTATAGATCATCGCCCTGGGAGCTTCTCGTGGTCTATAAAGCCAAATAAAAAAAATGATGATGAAGCCGAACATGCGATGAGTTTTTAAGAAAGTACCTAATGGAAAAATCAGTACGGTTAAGAAAGAACGTGTACATATTATTTGAGTTCTTATTAGAAGTAATTTTCGATTTTTTTGTAGGAATATCCAAGAGGATATCTGTGCTACCGACAACCACTGCAACGACTTTTCAAAGACTCATTATTCAATTTACGTATTTACATTCACCTAAAGAAGGATCTCTATTCATTCAAGTTGAGGATAACCCATTCATTTTAGATTATGAGAAACTTTGAAATCATTCCAAAAAAAAATGTAAACGTCCTTGATCTCTCGGTCGGAAAATGAAAGAAATGAAAACGTAGAAAAAAATTATTGTTTCATGTCAATATACGAACTCCCAATCGTTTTTTCATGCTACATTATGCGGAAACTAACATGAAATTCGACATGAAATTGTCCACTAAAAAGGTGTGTCAGTTGATCCTAGGGCATCGTAATATACTCCATAAATATTTGAAATGCAATCAGCTAATAAAAAAGCCCTTATACAGGGGTGATTTTATGACTTGCAGGTATAGGTGTGGCTAGTGTGGGTTCGGAATTAATTAATTGCTTCGTCAAAAAGATGACGAAGCTGCATTAGTTTGATTACCCAAGGGTAAAAGTTGGAATCTAATAGATTGCTTAGTGGATGAGAATTACACACTTATTATTTCACGTTGATGAATATACCGTTATTTTCCGGAAATATCATGAATTAGATTTAATGGAACATTATTCATCTGGTGCCTAATGATAGCTCTTCGATCGAATCTTCAATACATAAGGGTTGCATATGAAAATTAGTTCTTAGTGTTCAGTAAATGATATGAATGCTCATATGAATGATGCAATAATTTCAATCAACATTTCTTGCCTTCCAACTACCAAATTGATAATTTTATCGTTTTTTCGATTTATCGCTTCATTCTCTGCTTCATTTCACCGAATGCTAAGAAAAAAAGGATATTCGATGCGAAAGCTGAAGGCGAGGCTAAAGTTACAAATAATTCGATATACCTGGGTACTCGAACATTTACTTAACCGAAGAAAAGTGAGCTCTCTCTTTGTGAGTACAATTTTTGATAGCGAATCGTTGACTCTATGACCATATCGATTCAACGAATGTTTTAAGAGGGATATAGACTCGGAATTAGACCATTTCAGCGGTCATTGTAAAACACGAATCGTGTGTGCGCTATTATCCAATTTAAAAAATTCTTCAAGTCGGAAAGTAAATCTTTTTTTTTTCGTCAAATAAAAGAAATTAATGATTTATTTTTTTTTTATTTATAAATTATGCACGATTTCAACTTATAGTCCTAGATTAATTTTTCATGAGAACATTATGCAAAAAGTCTTATCAATCGCTGAAAATCTTTCTCAGTATGATACAAAAGCTCAGGAAAAAATTTCATTAGAAAAAACACGCCTCCCTCACGTGTTAAAAAAAATTTACTGAAAATATTTTATAACAAAGAAACTTGAAAAACATCTACGTGATCTTGAAGGAAATATTTATGTTATTTTTTCAATAAACAGAAAAGAACGAAGTTTTCACCCGTCTACCCGAAATTCTCAATCTGAAATTAAAAAAGAAAAAAAAACAATTAATTATGACAAATTAAATTTCAAATTTACAACCCATTTCAGAAATGCATTCGTTACTTCGTATATAGCCTCAAAAACACATTTAAATTTATCAATGGGGCAACTTTCTGTAAAAGATTCTATTATATCCTCAACTTCCATACATTCACAACTTACTAGGGAACTCAACTGTGTTCCAGCCTGCTATTACAAGGATCATGGCCTGTGTTCCAATACGGTTTAGAATAGACCATATTCTCCTGGGAAGGAATCCAGAAACTCTGGTAGAAGGATCAGTAATAAAATCTTTGTTGACAAAATTGCATACATTTCATTCTGACTGCCAAATTTCCTTGACGCTCTTATTTATATTGGTTGTAAACTTTTACCAAAATGGTTTACGCGACTTCACTCTGAGGACCTTGAGTACCTATTATCGGGAATATAGGAGAGTATGGGAAATGAATTTGAAATTTCCATTTAATGAAGAAAATTTCGATTTTACGATTATTTTTTAATCCCTCTAATCGACCCTGCCCTTTTGTTCCACAATTTTCTTTACATCGAAATTAACATTATGAATTCTCCCTCCTCTGGTGGGACTTCAAAAATTCTCCAGATACAAAAATTGTTGATTCTTTTGACATGTTGACAAAGTCATACATCGTTGTCCGCCCTGTTTGAATGTATGACGGTATTCATGTGTCAACCCAATCTCTAAAATTCATCAGAAAATCTGAAAAAAAAAATTAAATGCTTTCGAATTTTCACGCGTCCGTTCAAATGCATAGAGCCGACCGGTCGCCCAGCGCCCAGGTACGGAACCCGCACTCCACAGTCTCGACACTACTGTTGATCTCTAGAACGAGTCCTGTTATATCTCCTATTAATGGCCGGTTGCACCAACTTTTTTAAGTAGCGTTCTAAGCCAGTGTTCGAAGCATTATTATGTTTATCCTGGATTTAATATCATAATACGAAAATTATCTGCAGTAGTCGCAATGAAAATGAAATGAGGATCTTTATAAAAGGTCATCATCACAGTTTGCTGCGGATTATTGTTCACCGCTACTCATATTAGGTGTTTTATATTGGTCAAATTATTATTTTATAAGGTCAAATTGAAATTGAGGATTAAATTCACAAATTTGAGTGGCAGAAGATCTTCTCCTATGCAAGTTTTGCTGGCATCAAAGTGACACTTGAACCTGAAAAAAAAACCTGTGCAGATACAACAACTCAACAACCATAAAGTTAATCATAAAGATTAGTTCGCGCAAGATGGTGCACAGCCATTGAGTTTCGGTTTGACAATGTATTTCGAAAATTTAACCCTCAGCGTTCTTGAGCTGGCTTGGGTAATACACTCAATCTGGATAGACTAATGGATCTAGATTACTATAGCTGAAAAAAATGCGCTGGAATATTTCATGTTAAGAATCAGAACTTTAATCGATGATTTCGTGTTTTAGACAGCTTGGTATCAGTTGAAATGTCGAACTTTCGGACTATTCTTAGAATGTAGTAATAAATATGGCCACTCGTGTTGATAAAACTTAAATATCACCGAAAATATTAGATATCTCGAGCGATTCAAGTGGATAATTGGTTTAAATTTATAATAGCAAGGGTCAACGGTCTTAACATTTGATACGCAGACGCCTCCTTAGAACATCTTAACCTTCACAAGTGTTATCTTGCAAGAATATATTATTATGACTTAACATGAATATGATTAATCTCGAAACCAATTCCGCAAATTCTACGCTAATGTTTACTATTTCCTTTTCTGAGCTTGTTTCTATGAACAAGAACGTTATAATTCCGTCGAAATATCTTCAGGTTTCTAATTTTGAGCCTGTCCTAATGAATTAGATTAGACTTATTCATCAAGAATTCGTGATCAAATATAATTCTGAGCGTCCTCTCCTAGTAATAATAATAATAATCATATTGGAAAGAAGAGAACTGTACATATGGTTTTACTCTAAGAACGCTAGTTGAGTTTTTTAATTTGCAAGACGGTTTTTTTTATTTCAGGTGAATTTCTCAATAATTGCAAGAATGTTCCATTGAAACTTAGTAGTTAGTGGTAAAATAACTACACAGGGCCGTATCTGAAGAAGAATAAGAAAAATTAATTCGAAATGGTCTTCAGTCAGAAAATTATTGACTGGGTATCTTGGTAAAATATGTGAAAGGAGAGTTCGCTAAAAATCTCCAAACAGTAAACATCGGAAGAGATTAAATAGTGAAGCGTTTTTGAAGAAAAATGATTAGTGATGAAACGATTCCTACTAAAACAGGGTTTTCATAAATGATTTTAACATCTTAGTAAGCTGTGATGTTTTTTAAGTTTGCTGTTTCATATGCAGACTGTTAGCATTTTAAATTTTGTATACGTTGAATAATTTAATCCTCCTGAGTGCCCACATCATATTAAAGGTGATATAAAGGTAATATTCGGGAATTCGGTTCATTAAACACTTTATACGTCAAAAAAAATTTTTAGAAAATTTTATTCAAAAGAAAGTATAAAAAATATGTCCACTAAGATGGACATTAGGATGATCTCATGATAAATAAATCGTTAAGGAAAATTTCTGAAGCAATTATTTTTGCCTGTCGAGCACAAAAATGAGGCCACAAGAAAATTTTGTTTTGAATTCACAACCTGGATGTTTACATCTCGCAGCATTTTTCAATTCACTGTCACTCACTACAATTGGTAGATGATAGCCATCATGAACCCAAACATAAATAAATAATCCGAAGATTTACTGCCGTGAATTCAGTACTTTATTAGATAATGAAAAAAATGTCGACGTCCAACATAATGGACATCAGGACTCAGGTCGGTAGGATATAAAACCACTTGAATGAATAGAAACCGCTTATTAATATTGAAAGAAAGGAGCCTAATAGAGATCGACAATAATACAAAGCAAAATGGAATCATCAGAAAAAGTGCCTAAGCTATAAATACAGTTGAATTGATTACACTTTTTACAATACCATTTTTTAGTACTTAGATACTAAGTACTTTAGTACTTAGTATCTAATTTCAAAATCAAAATTGATTTTTTGTTGCTTTCAGTATTTAATATAGATGAGCCTTTTCCTTTACATAAATTGATTTGGACGAATAGTTTAAAAGTTATTACGAAAAAAAGGGCGACCGACCAATCGGAATTTGTGCTATAACGTTAAAATTTCTTTTGTGACTTCATTCATAGGCGTAACCAGGGGGAGGGATTATTGGGACGTAATAATAATACAGCTTTATTTCCGTTGAATAATTACATTATGGAAAAAGTCGAGGAAATCATAATACAACAGATATTTGAACAAAGACATCAAAACTGCAGAAACATTACTGACATATGAAATATTTTCATCATGACAAAAACTCATTGACACAATAATAACATTTGTCAATGAGAAATTCTTTTAAATTATACTTAAAGATTTTCAAAGATTCAGAATGTCTGATTGAACTATCCAGTCTGTTAAATAGTTCCAGACCCAAATATATTGGTGATCTTCGGCCTATTCTGAATTTGTAGTTAGGCAATATGAAATCAGTTTTATTACGTGTATCATAATGGTGGCGGTCGCCATGCCTCAAATACTGTTCCCGCCCCATGACTCAACTCTAAATACTCCAATGCCTTCATTAGATGAATTATCTGTAATATCTTGTATCCACGAAAATATTCAGGAACAGGTAAACTTGCAGTTAATTAAACCGCTCCAAGAAAAGGAAGGATACAAGTGGCAGAGAAACTCACCCCATAATATTCATATTTATATTTTTCCTACATAAATTTTATAAATTCCTTGAATGTTGACAACTACCATAAGTAACGACCATTTTTGATAACCCATCTATCCACGGAAACGGTTTATAGATAGATATTGATTACTTAGAATTTATCTATCAACCGTTCCGAAGATAGATAGATTATTGAAAACGGCCGTAAAGCATCATGAATGAACCTCGGAATGAACAAGAAGATTATTAACAATTAATTAATCACCATGAAATGGTGTTTCACAATTGCTTATGTGACATCATGTCGGTTATTTCTGGGAACCGAATAAACATCTCTCCGAATTTCGACGGTAAACTTAAATCACAAATGTGGGCGACTTAATAACAGTAACACATCATATTCGTAATTGAGAGCCAGAGTCGACCTTGACATATCATTACCCCTTGATAAATTTAATGACATACAATTATTATCGAGATAGAGAATACTTGAGGATATTTCTTATGATTTATAACACTCTCCAGCAGCCGAACACTACTGAGTCGTCCAGACACTCTTGAGTTTGCTTGTGCAATTCTTTTTTTTTAATTTCCTAGATAATGTCCTCTCATGTGAGTGAAACATTCTGGGTCGTCTGTCGATATGCAGGGTTTTATACGTATTTCTGTTCTAATTTCGTTACCATCTTGAATCTGAAATCGAATAATAATTCTGACTGGGATCAAGAGAGAACCTCAAGAACCAAAGAATATAACCAATTTTACATTAATATCAATAATCAAGTGGTGAAAGCAAAATTTAGTCATTTCATATATAACAAAATTTCCAGAGAAACGACTTAAAAGATTTGTTCACGTTTTGCGCTTGAAGAATAATATCAGGTGGAGGTGCGGATTCTGAAAAACAAAAAAGAAAGAAAGATACATAAAAAATACTCTCCACATTGTTAAACCAGGAATCACCTCCCAATTTTTTTAGCATTTATTCATTTATTATTTGTAGTATCATTGAGTATATTACTACTCAATGGTAATACGAATGAAACCTAAAAAACAGTGGAATGTTAAATTAGAGTGAGTCATCAGGCAATTATGAAAGAAACATCTTTTTTTTTCACCAAAATGTTTCTTAATGTTTCATCTGCCTTTTTGTATAAACACCACTTTTGAAACGTTCTTCAAAGATTCAGAGGATCAGTGTTATTTTTAGATAAATTTCGAAGAAATCACAAATATTGATTAAACTTTGCTTTCCAACTAGATTGGATAACAGTGGGTCTGTTTAAGGATTTAATTTTTCTAAGGAAAATATTGTTTTGGCTCAAACAACTTTGGCAGGGAAGTTACGAGTTAAGCGATTCAGTTTGAGTGTATCCTGTAACCTACTATTTTTTTATTCCTACTGAAGATAATTAATCGAAAATTTATAATCAATACAACGATCAAAGTGGTAACTCCAATTCCCAATTTTATAGGAAATAATGCTCGGAGAAATATGGAAACTATTAATTTTGTTTTGTTGCAGGCTCATGTTGTTGCTGCTTTCGAACAGAGTTTATCGTCAATGACTCAACGATTACAGCATCTGACTGCGACGGCCGAAAAGAAGGTAAATGATGCGCCCACGAGAGCTTTGTTGTGAAATTACTCACTTGTTGATGAAGTGATGTAATTCATCTTTTATTTATATTCGGTATCAATATATGAACGAATTATGACCTGATAATTATCATTTCGAAGCTCCTAAGAAAGTAAAATTGATGATGGAGCATTTTTTAGAGATTTTTGTGCATTGGTTATACCAAGTAACTGAATGCTTCCTCAATAGCCAAAATAAGTTTCTCTGATTCTGTGTCAAATTCGTTAATCAGTTTTCATGGTAATATTTATTGATTACCTGCTTTTCTCATGCCAATTCTGGCAGAAATCCAGCGGTATTAAATCTGGAGATCTTGCAATCGTGTTCATGAATAATCAATTATTATTGGAGCCAATTTCAATTTGAAATTTCAATTGTCGTTTTCTCTATCAAATCAAATGTAAAATACAAAGTATGATACATCGTTGAAAAGGTAAGTTTGGGTAGAAATCAAAAATTGAAGATAATTTACAGGGTGCTATTTGAAAGAAAATATTCAGAGCCACTTCCTGTCAAACCGGTAATGATTTTCAACTTTTGTTTTTCTTAAATGACGGTTCCTCGAACGAATTGAAGAACATGAAATTCTCAAATTTTTATCTGACGTAATGGCTAAGATAATCAATCCATTGGAATAGGTATACTGGGACACCCGGTATGTCCACTTCACATAATCAAGTTTCTGTGTTCCCCTTTCATTTTTAATCACCCTTTATAAAACGCAAATATTATATTGAATATTTATATATTTTCAATATATTTTATGCGAAGAGTTGAGTTTCCTGTGACAAAGAAAAAATTCAAGTTTCAATTATTGGTCACAATTCTGACTTTTTCACTGTTTCTCTCGCAACAATACGTTTCAACTTTCAACCAACCCCGACCACGTCATAAATTGTAAAGTCACAGTTTTTCAATAAAACCTCAAGTTATGAAATATGCAGGATGTTAAACAACAACACCAAAAGATTTCAGGAGGTTATTTCATAACCGAAAGTAGAACTAGTTTATCATATGAAACTCGCCCCTCACACCCCTTGTTGACTAATAAGTTATAACCCTTGAAGGGTAGGATAAGTTCTTTATTTTCATCTACAGAACCAAAGTACTTGAACACTATCATAAATTGCAATATGCCGTAACTGGGTTACAAATATTTCAATTATTTGTTCAACCCCCTACCTTGAAACAAAAAAAAAACCCTTTCATAAGTTAATGCATATTATTTCAGTGATCATGAAATTTGAGAGCATATTCAGTAGTTTCAAAGGAAAAATAATTGAAATGTAAAATAAAAAATCACTTGGGGTTCTGATATCGACTATGTGAAAGAAAAGTAATTGTTTATTCCAATTATTTCCTTGGAATCTACTTGAGCTGCAAAAAAAAAACAAAATTCCTTTAATCAAACATTTTTGATTTCACAATTTCATGAACGGTGTTACACTTTCTGAAAAATTATGGAATAATTTATCAAGGGATGGGACTTTTGGTATCAACCCCATGTAAATCTCGTGGGGTTGAAAAAATAGTGTTGGTACATTGCCTGACAAAGCTCCAAGGTAGTGTCTGCTGCCATTTAAAGAAGACATTTATGTCAGTCCTTTAGGCACCGTGCATATTACCCATTTATTTCATCATGATATGATGTAATTGAAAAAGTGGTATATCAAAATCATACATAACACAGACATCGATCCCAACCGCGTCAGCGGCAAAAGAGGACATAATGTAGTTTTGTCTCGATATCTTGACTTAAATTTGTACTAAGATTGGTTTTCAAATTTCATTAATTCCTACAGGATTCAGAATTGGCAGAACTCAGAACCGCCATGGAAAATTTGAGAACGTCTGCTATTCAAGGTGGAATATCAAATGGTCTAGCGAGACAGCCATCTTCAGATAGTGTTTCCAGCTTATCCTCAGCCTGCAGCCTCGATAAACAAGACAAGAAGAAAAAGAAAGGATGGGTAAGTATATTTGAATTAAAAAAAAATATTTTAATGTGGCTGTGAACACTTCAACTATTCATGAATTTTTTACTTTTAGCTGCGCAGTTCCTTCACAAAGGCCTTTTCGAGAAATGCCAAAGTTACCAAAGTACCTTGCCAGAATGAGATAGAGAACGAAAGACAAAACAGTCCACCTCCACCTGCCCCAACAGATCCGGGTCAAGAGGTTGCTGAACTACAAAAACAACTCAGGGAGAAAGATCTAGTACTAACTGATATCAGATTAGAAGCTCTAAGTTCTGCTCATCAGTTAGAAAGTCTGAAAGATACTGTGATGAAAATGAGGGTGAGTGCATCATTGTCGTTATTGATCCTATCTTATACTTATTCGTGAGTTTCTAAGTAGGGGTAATTGCAACCTTAATTCGAAACCATCACAAAACAGTTGCATTACTTCATTCTAAGCTTATATATTTGAGTGGTTGTTCCGTCATAATTTAAATATCATTGGAAAAGGCTTGAAAGATTTGGTGCTTCATGGATCATCTGTTTATAGCATCAAAGTAAGAATTCATATTGAATATACATGATTGACAAATTCGAATGAAGACTGAATCGAAAAATTAGGGTGACTAACATTTTAGAGTAATATAACCACTAGAAGGAATAAGATCCATACTTTAAGCATACTACACATTGCGAACGTATTCTGTACCTAATTGAATTTCCGAAATTCCATATTTTGTTTTTGACAATGTTGCATTTCTTATACTTAACCGAAAGCGAAATATATTTTCCATAGGGCTTTTTATCTATAATATCAAATTGTTGTACAATTATTGTAATATTGTGTACAAACTCTTGTAATTGATAAATTTAAATTGATTTCTTGCTTTTTTAGAGTGAGATGTTGAGCCTGAAGCAGAATAATGAGAGACTACAACGTATGGTGACTGGCAGTGCAAATCTACCTACAGATTTGATTGACACCAGAAGCGCCTCAAGTATAGATGCCTTAAGCGATATTATTCCACCTGATGAAACTCAACCAGATGTAGAGCAAGATGGAAAAAGAATATCGATT
This sequence comes from Hippodamia convergens, assembly GCA_038502775.1. Classification (NCBI taxonomy): domain Eukaryota; kingdom Metazoa; phylum Arthropoda; class Insecta; order Coleoptera; family Coccinellidae; genus Hippodamia; species Hippodamia convergens. Next base: position 32,370,205 of record CM076609.1, read on the forward strand.
TCGGTGTACCTAGGACAACCACAAACTTTCGAAAGGTAAAACGAGTGCTACTACTTCTTCAATTTCTTCTGTAAATATTCAATCCCAATATCACTTTTTTTCAAGGTTGAGGATTATGCTTACCATATAATTAATCTCCATGAAATTTGTTCTTCTAGGTATTACACAGAACATTACAGTTACGATGGGACCAGTGATAATGCTACAAACGAAATAGCCATTGCTCAAACAACGATTGGAGCATCTACATCATGGGCTCAACTAGACAATGCTGTGCGGAGAGCTTTCAAGCAACATGTTGCTCGACTAGACCCTGGTGGTGGATTAGGACTGGGTAAGTAGAAAATTTATAGAGTTCGATTTTCTCATTGAGTAGTTGAAATGATGGTTCCATGCAAGTGGTTTATTTTCTCCACAACATCTGACAACTCAGCTTTCGGTAAACCTACAGAATCTCGGTAAACCTACAGAATGGACAACTGACCTTGAATGCCTAATAAATGCATCTGCCAAAAGTCGATCTTTTTAACCATTTTATTTACTTGATTTCGTAATAGATAGTGTTTTAATTTTTTTCAATCATGCATTGGATTGTTTAGAGACTTACTCTTTGACAATAACATAATTTATCAACTATTATCAATTAATGTTTTTCATACAGCATGTAGAAAAATTTTTTCATGAGAAAAATGATTATATATGATGACATATATATTGAATCATTTGTATTGAATGCTTTATTCTCATTAATTTTGAATTTTTGAGTCATAGAAGTGAACTGTCAACGAAATTCCATTCAACGCCATAATTGGAAATTTTAAGGCTGAAATGGTTTTAAAAAACAAGTTCCTGAAAAATTCAGAATGAAATGGCATTATACTATCGACTCTCAATAATTTAAACATTCGATAATTTAAAACTTTCAATAACTGGAAATATTTGAGTGAACTTACTTGATAAAACTGCTTAACAATTCGGAATTAAAACGCAACTGGAGACGCAATAATTGTAAAAAATAAATGAATATTGTTGAAAGTGTCCACTGACAGTTTTATGTTACATTTCTATATAGCAACAACCTTTGCCTACTCACCGACACCGTTTTAAACCGCCTTGCGAACCCAATTATGTTTAAAAATTATTACTGTCTAAAAGAGACGTTTTTGCATTAATTCGTCGACATTTGAAGAAAAAACAGCATATTTTATCTGGAGGAAAAGTTGCTTTTCATGATTTGCACTCACTCCGTTCGGCTGTTAAACACGAGCGCATCATAAAAAGTATCACTTTTCCTCTATTTAAAATAATATACTATTATATGCACTCTTTCACCCTTTCTACCCATTTAATTATACCCATTGATAGTATGAATCTCTCTATATTTCGAAGCTCTCGATAATTCGAAGTTTTTTACTGGTCCCTTGAACTTGGAATTATCGAGAATCGAGAGTCAACTGCATAGATATTCTCTCTATTATGAGCAATACGAAATTTGATATTACAGTAATATGTGCGAAAGTACAAACCTTTCTCCAAATGCATGATAAATTATCCAATCTGGCAATATAACTGCGAATTTGACGTTTTCGCGGATTCTGCAGGATTACTCAACTTTCTATGCAAACCTCATTTTAGCATAACTCCCAAACTTTGCATCGAGACTGAATCTTTCATTTTCAATACTTGGTAGGATCATTATATCATTGTATTCATTATATTATCATTATATTCTACAAGAAGAAAACGGTCACAATTCGGAAAAATTAATTTCTGAACTGCGATCGTGGACTCGCGGAGATCCATGCCGAAAGTAAACCACAGGAAATAGCGTCGTCGCCGAGAAGGGAATAGATGCATACCGTTTCGGGGTTGTTACCCCTCATCAGTGCAACATAATTCTCCGACTCGACAACGAACACAGTGAAGTCACGAAACTATAAACCATTCTGGTGAGCACTTCGGAGAATTAAATAACCGAAGCGACACCTAGTGATGGCAGTCCGAAGAACTCCATCCCATGTGGCACTTAAAGCATGGATCCTCGCGTATATTCATTTCTTCTGACCGTTTTCTTCTTGCATTTTGCCATGGTATGCTTATCCGTAAAGCGTGAAACTGTTTCTGATTATATTCTACCTGAAACCCTTATTTAAAAATGTACTTATTCTACCTGAAACCCTCATTTGAAAATATCAATTGATATTTTGTTGAGTACGTTATAAAAGGTATGTTTTGTTACCTCTGGGTTTATTGGAATGATTCAAAATTTGACTAAAGACAATCGAGTCAATAGCAGAGTCGGTGAATTAACCCATTTTGTTGGCAAGATTTTTGCTAACTCCTATTGGAAAACTCCAATCCTGTCAATGAGGGGGTCAGTTATCTTCAGTCCAGGTTACAAAATTCCTCTTGTATACCTCTATTGAAATATTTCGAATTTCGCATATATGGCATCAAAAAAGCATTTTTATGAAATCATGAATGTTGATACTCAAATAAACTTCAAATTCCAGGGAGTGATTCTATAGCAAGCTACAAACTGGGCGAGGCAGAAAGAAAACCAGATGCTGGTCCACCTGATCTATTGCCTGTCGGATATGCTATAGGAAGAGTAAATACTGTCCACGTAGTACTCCAACCTGTAGCTGCCTTAGCTTTTGAAGCTCTCATTCCGAAGGGAGTAGCTCAAAGGCTCGTATCACTTTTAGCTGAACATAGGAGGCTCGTTTTATGCGGAGCTCCTGGTACTGGTAAAACACATTTAGCAACGAGACTAGCGGAGTTCCATGCACAGTCATTAGGGAGGGATCCCGCTGAAGCTGTTGCTACTTTCAAGTAAGTATATGTATTTATTATGTGAAGATAAATAGCAATACTGGCAATAATAACATTTGATTGAAGGAAAATCTTTTACTTGTTCAATTCAAGAAACAATAAGTAGATGTTTCAAGATATCATATTAAGGAGATTCTGTTGATCATTTCTTTGTTATTTTATAATTTGGCTTTTAGTTTTTCATCAATGAATATCACTTTTAATTTATATTTAACTTTATATCATGAGATGCCTCGAAAGTGGTGTTGGAGTAAATAACACCAATGCTCTCAACCAAGTATTTCAAAAATTCATAAGGTTTATTTTTTTTTACTGATGTAATTAAAATAGATATTATTTTCATTAGTAGAATATACTTGAAAAATCGTATTAATTCAGACTTCTGCTATTCATATATCAATTGTTGATTTTTTTCTTGTTTTATAGTGTGGACAATAAATCGGGCAAAGAACTCCGGCAATACATATCTCACCTTAGTGAGCAAGCAGCAGCTGGTGACAATAGCGTACTTCCTTGTGTAGTAGTCCTTGATAACCTGCATAAAGCTGGACCCTTAGGAGATGCCTTAGGTTCTTTACCAAGAAATTTACCATGCTTATTGGGAACAATGGCACAGTCTGCATGCTCAGCTACAAGTTTACAGCTACAACATGGATTCCGATGGGTTCTAGTAGCACCGCACATGGAACCTGCTAGAGGCCTTTTAGGAAGAGTACTGAGGAGAAGGTTGGCAACATTAGAATTAGAGCAAGGTCACCAACCAGAATTAGCAGCTATATTAGGATGGCTACCTAGGGTCTGGCAACACTTGAATGCGTTCTTGGAAACTCACAGTTCAGGAGATGTTGCAATAGGTCCTAGATTATTTTTAAGTGAGTATTTAGTAACCTTGAAGAAGATATCCTCCCTTGAACAGATCATAACTCTTCCATAAAATCGCTGTGGTTTTTTTAGAAATTTAAAAAAACACATTTTGATTGGTTAACCACTGTTAAGTCCCTTCTGATTGAGTTGGAGCTCCCCCAAAACTAGTTGTTTACTGGCTACGCCAGTTTGCTTTTGCGTAATGAAATGAAATATATTTATAGAATATAGGGTTATTCACGAATATGGCTCTATAGAATATTTTTAGGAAAGACACAAGATTCAGGATTGAAATTCTAAAAGTGAGCTTCAAGTAAGAAGACAACTTCTCGTATACTTTTTTAAGGTTCTAGGACTAGAAGAAATTCTCCAGAATTAAGAATTTGCGGGAATTATCCTAAGCTTCAAAAAACCTGAACTCGTCTGAACTATAAGAAAATATTTTCTCGATAACAGATTTCCAAAAATTTCACTTGACCGCTAATTATTTTCCAGTAAAAAATCACATTCGGAATCAGATTGAAAATAGAAAACAAAATCGTTTTTCCTGAATGTCTCGAAAAATATTCATTTTGGGATAAAAGTCTTGAACGTATGTTCCTATTATTTTTTGACAAAGATTACTAAAATGCTTTGAAAAATGGGTTTCCAATTTTAAAAAAACGATTTTTTGATGTTTCATCACTTCTAACTTTGACAAAGAATTTGGGCCCTCCTGTATCATATTCTGAAAATCACGCTTTCGGAAAAGAATCATCAGCCCTTCTTCTTGGAGATTCTCAAAAATGAGAATCAAATGAAAAAACCTCGAAGTTGTCTGTATTTCAACAGAGTTCAATTTTGAAATCTTTTTTCGTATTTCCTTATTTGAAGAGAATTTTCTCCGAAAAATTCAAACTTTTGGAATCAAGAAGACTCAGAATTCAATGGAGAATCTATTTATGCAATGAAAAATGGATCTTCCCATTTGAAAAACGAAAGTTGATGTCACTTCCGGAATAACGGAAGTCTAAGTCCTAGAACCTTCAGAAAATATACGAAAAGTCGTCTTCTTACTCGAAGCTCACCTTTAGAATTTCAATCCTGAATCTGTCTTTCCTAAAAAATTCTATAGAGCCATATTCGTGAATAACCCTGTATAACAAAATGTTTATTTGTTCCAGTTGTCATCTGAGCAAATTCATTACCTACTGTTCAGTAATTCGTGCTGTAGAGATAATAATTGGACAACATAATAATACAAAAATCGAAAAGATTTAGATATTAATTGAAAATTTGTTTTTCGAATTATAAATATTTCTCAAATTTTTCAGGTTGCCCACTGGAACTTGACTCATCCCGTGCTTGGTTTGCTGATGTGTGGAATTATTCGTTGGCACCTTATCTTCGGGAAGCAGCGCGAGAGGGTCTTCAGTTGTATGGGCGAAGAGCCGCATGGACAGATCCTACCCAGTTCATCCTAGATACGTATCCTTGGCCTGGTGCTGCGCCTCAAGGTTTGACAACGATAACAGCCAAAGATGTGGGTCTTGAGTCTGATCCTACGACTCAAACCGATAATGAAGGGGATCCTCTTTTGAACATGCTCATGAGGTTACAGGAAGCTGCGAATTATGCTAGCCCCCACTCAAATGATTCAGATTGTAATAGCTTAGACTCCAATTTAGCTCATGGGAGCACACTTGGAACTGAAAGTGTTTCTTGAAATTAAAATTCATTATAGTACAATCAAGCAATTTGATGTTTTCATCAATGTTGATTCGGTCAATCCTTTCAGGAATCGAATTTTTTTTTTTTTTGTAAAAAGTATTACTGTTATACCTCGCTTATCTCATTTCAATCATGAATATGAGCATAAAAGAAATTATTAATATAAATAAAAATAATTTTATATTTTGTATAATATATGTTGCATCTTTTTGAGTCAGTAGTCAGAAGGTTTGCCGAATTTTATAATAATCATTTTGAATTTTTACTACAAGTACAAATTTATAATCAAAGATTCCTTTGCAAGGTTTGTCCACTCAACCAAAATATAGAGAAATATAGTCGAATTAAAACAGCTTTTACTGGTATTATTTGCCAAAAATATTTTTATATGTAAAATTTTCTATAGAGTTTGAAGAATAAATTTATAAAGAACAATAATATTCATTCTGTCCATAAAGATGAGATTTTTGTTTATATTTTGTACAACCAAATGCATGTTACCATCTATTCTCATTTGATGATTTTTTCATATCAAATTACATAGTTAATTATTTCTACTTCTGTTCATCTTTTTCAGATACTCATTGAACATTCTTCCTGGTGTCCTATATAAATCTTCATAAATTATATTGTTATTCATATTTTATTCTCTTCATTGATCTACACTCAAGTTGCTCAAAATTTTCGAGAATTTCGTCAAATTGCAATTGAGTTTCTCTTTCCATGTAACTAAGAATATGATCTGAATTATTCTTTTGTTCCATGCGTAATTGTTAACTTCATTGAATAAATCATTCAAGTGATGACATGTGTTGCATTTCTTGAAAAGTGATAAATATACCAAAATAGGAAAATTATAATCGACAAAAATATTTCTTGAAATAAAATTATTATTAGTTTAGTAAAATTTTCAAGAGATTTGTTATCAAACTGTATAATAAGTATTTCTGTAATATAATATTACAAGTGAATATGCAAATTATGACTATAAAAAAAGTGCTTGAAGACTCACATCTATTTCTTTCACCATAATTTCTGTCATTTATTCTGAAAGAATGAAAATACTTTCTATTTCATGACTAGGGAATATAAATTGTAGATTGATATATTGTATATTTTTATTTGTCTGTGTTTTCCATGAGTATTTCTGGTCAAATAACCCATTTAATTGTACATATGTTATTTATATTGAACATTTATATACAAAGTTTCTACGCCTTTGTTTTGTATTTATTACTTGTAAAATGTTTAAATAACTTTTATACTTATTGTATAAAACTGCCATATAAATTATTTGAATGATTTTCGGGTGTTTCTCCTAAAAACCTCCCCATAAAGACTTCTTCCACCAAACAAGGTTTTCAGACGGAAAAATATTCACGATTCTAAAAATGCCCATTCTAAAAGGTATGATGAAGTCGATAGGGTGCAAATTACCACTATTCATCAATAAATTAGAGCGGAAACTTAATTTTTATATACAGGGTATACCAAGTTCGACGGCCTATTAGGCGTTTCTGGAGAACTGGACCTATTTGAAATCTGAAAATTGGGATTATATCATTGTTTGACATTATCTACCGATCTAAAATATTCTTGGAGCCTGACTACTTTCAGTTATACAGGGAGAAAAAAAAATTTGCAAAAATATTTTTTTACGTTTTTTTGTTTTCGAATTTGATAGAGTATCCAATTCTGAATATATTCGTACTCAAATCGTTGCATTCGTCAAAATACTTTCCAAAATATCGAGAGAAAACTGAAGAAAAAAGGGGATAAGTGTATTCGGTATTATGTTTGTTATTCCTAACCTAGATATCGTGAGCACAAACCGTTTTCACATTTTTGAAGTCGAAGATTGTGGAAATATTGTACAATTTCAGAATTTTGAATAACCCGTCACAGGGTGTTCCAAATGTTGGTTCAAAAATTGGGATCAAAATTGGCTCATAACTTACGTTTTTCAAATTAGAACCCTATTTTTTTATGATTGCGTTGGATTCTGCGAAGAAAAATAATGATAATGTTCGAACATGTTCATGCTCCTAAAATTACTAATTCTTGAGTTATTTAGGATTTTCTGTCAATGGGTCACTTGGATATTCGCTTTTGAAGCACCATAAGAAATCTGAGGAGAGGTGCAGGGAGGGGGAAAGTCAAAATTTCATTTAGCATTTGGCCGGTTTAAAAAAAAAACTAAAGCTTAAAATATCGATAAATCATGTTATATTATATTAAATAGTTGTGTCTTAGTTAAAAAAAATCATTCGCAATGTTTCTTGTAACTGCACTATATTTCGTAATGAGTAATGTCATGAAAAAAATATTTATATATAGAAAAAATCAAACTTTACACTCGAGTGGCTATAGCCACGATTTATAAATCGCCCTTCTCAGGCTCCCACATGATGTCATTATCCTCCGAAGATCATCTCATCCCTTGTAGACTTCCTCTTTACCTCGCAAGTCTGCCAAAATGTTTTTGTAAAAATTCAAACGCTTATCTTTTTCAAAATCTGATCCATAATGTTTCGTCAGTAGGTTTCTCAAATCACGGAGTTTTAGGGGCTTTATCTCAGTATCTGCAGCTACATCAAGGCTGGTGCAGCTGCATGATATGACATTCCGTTTACTCCTCGCCACTGACTTTTTGGCTGCAGACTCATTTCTGTGGAAGACCTCACTTTGAACTAACAGTATACCTATATTCTTTTCTCTATTTCAGTATCGACGTATCGTAATCAGTTCATTATAGTACTGAAAATAGTGCTGTAATGAATTTTTTCTACGACCGTGCGTTTTTACCCACTTTCCCGTACATATTTTAGTTTAGAAAGTGTCACTTTCCCGCACTAGTGTCCCTATGCATCGAACGTCAACGATGAGAGTACCATGGTGACGACATGTAGAATTCATGTGTATTATGGATTTTCATGGAATGTTTTGTATGTTGAAATAAAATATATATTTTCAATGTGGGGTCGTAGAAAAAATAATGTTCCTATCTTGTGCAGAAAGTATCTTTCCCGTACTCGGTTGCTTTCCCGAACTCCGCTCCGCGTCGTGCGGGCAACAGCAATCTCGTATGGAAAAGTAAAACTTTCTGCACTTGATAGGAAATTTTTTTTTTAAATCGAGAGTATTTCACAAAACTTGACTGAAATAGAGAAAATATCGTCTAAAACTCGTGGCAGAAGCCAATTGCAACACTCATCGCATTCGCAACTTGTTTTAGAATATATACTATTCTTTTATCATGAAAAATCTTTTCGTCCGGGCGAATTTGAAATTCTATGAGCGGGTGGTTTAATAAGAAATTAGTGCTGGCCTTCTTCCAATCGTCGTTAGTGTAGTCTTCCTGGCTTGAAAACTGCTCCATTTCAGCTGTTTGTGGTTTGATGCGCTGCAGGATACACGGGTTTCTCTATCCTCTTCAACATTTTTTTTCAATTTGAGCGAAAACCCTATCAGGAGGAACGATGGAATTTCCAGAAATGGGAAAAATCATTTCCATTATTTTAGGGTTCCTAGGGTCATGCTGTGTCAACCAAAATTTCAGCATAAATATTAGCGCCGTGCTGCCTGCTATTTATACGATCGTTTTTAAACTCTCTATACCAATTGTAGGTACACACTGGTACCTACACATAAAAATATGGCATTCTGGTCTAGTCTTGAATGAAATGTTAGGAGTGAAGCTATAAGACAATGTAGCCAACATATGAATAATGAAAAATATAAGAGCCTCAATACACTTCTTGAAACAGGATTTCTTCAAAGGAAACGAATAATTTTCCGAATACGTTTATTGAAAGAATAGTTATTTATGACATGAGTGTTAAATGTGACGTTTTATTTTGTGAGTGAAAAAGTTTCAATTTCACGAACAAAATAAAATCACTTTTAACACAAAGACCAGACAATGTTTTTTGTACAACTGCTCTATTTTGATAATGAAATGGGCGAATTTGCAATGACAATAAACTTCAGAATGCATTTTAATATTCAAATAATCAAAAGGTTTTTGTGAATGGCAACGTTTTGCCAACGTTATGATTACTTACAAATGAGAAAAGAAGCTGAATTTCGTTCCTGTTCAATTTTCGTCTTGGGTTTTTAACTGCTCAATATGTTTGTCGAGAGTCCAATTATTAATAAAAGGGACGATTTGGTTGTTCCCCTGGATATTGAAGAGTCTGCAAGAAGAGCAAATCTCTCTCCTACCTAAAAAATTTGTTCAGCAGTACGATATTGCATATAAAAATTTCCTGGTGTAGAACGGAACTTCATCAAAATTGTGTTCCTGGCATACTTAGAAGAAAAATCAAATATATGGAGTTCAGTTCATCAACTTTTGTGGAGCAAATTTCCAATGATAAAGTCAAGCGCCCTTGTTGAAAATGGTGTGGATTTTAGTAAATATTTTAAGGTAATAGCATATTTGAAATGGAAAAGTGAAGGATATCGTCCCAAAAAATCGAAAATTCTCACTCGTGCACAAGTTGAAAAGTTTATAAAGAAGGCACCAGATGAGAAATACTTTATGGTTGAGGTTGCAACTTTTTCCGGATTATTTGGAGCCTGTCGGCGTGAAGAATTGTGCAATTTATCAGTGGAAGACATCGAAATAAGAAATAAATCATTGGTTATACAACTTCCAAATACAAAAACGAAAGTCAGTCGTTCTTTCAGTATTATTGAGAAGTATGTAGACTATTTTCATAAGTACTTTGTACTGTGCCCTTCTGTCATCAAACATCGTCGTTTTTTCCTGAAATACATGAATAATAAATGCACTGCCAATCCAGTTGGTATTAATGGGAGAATTCCATCTATTGTTGCCGAATTCCTCAAACTGCCAGAACCAAAGCAATATACAGGACACTGCTTCCGAAGATCCTCCGCTTCATTGCTAGCAGAATCAGGAGCAAATACTACAGATATAAAAAAACATGATGGATGGAAGTCTACGACGGTAGCCGAGGACTATGTTGATCATTCCATTGCATATAGAAATGTCATTGCTGAAATAATTCTCCCAACCTCAACAGATTTTAGATCATCATCATCCAATATTGTACTTCCGGTTTCTACAAGTACTGATGGCGCTGAGGATTCTAATAATGTGTTGCGAAGCTCCCTAACGTCACAGGGCATTAATGTTAGTAATTGTTCTAGTTTTACGATTCATATTAATGTTTATAAGTAATGATTGTTAAATATTGATAATGAAAAATTTGCAATTGCTGAATTTTCCTCATCTGATTTCATCATAAGAAAATGGAATGCTGAAAATATTTTTAACACTAATGTTAAAAATATTTTTAACACGCTTCCACGTAAACAATCAATTTTTACATTGTTTGCTGCCATTAAAAGTGTCACTTTTAATGGCAGTTGTACAAAAAATTATTATTACTAATTACTATTGATGAAATATAATTTATTTTCCTAGATTTTTCACATAGCACGGTTTGAAATGAATAATTCTAATTTCACGATATTCGAAATTTATTGATGGATATTGACAGATACAGTTAAAATCAAAGGTGGGGGGACATCCCAAGCTGTAGGCAATGGCTGACATGAAAAACATCAAATATTATCTATATCCCAGAAAATTCCAGGCTGCATTCTCACTAAGGAGGCCCCTCTGCTCCCCCGTCATTGTTGAATGATGAATTGTAACTTATCAGGTATTTAGTAATCCAAGTTTTATTTTACGTCAGCGGTTTCAAAATGTGATTTCTGTTTGCCGAGCCGTCGGGACTTTTAGCTTTTAATTAATTGATATTTTATATAGATATACCTATCCTATAACATTCGTGAACACAGTTTTGATGTCTGTGACTCTTTGTCTTAGGGTCGGTTTCACAAAACTCTGATTGTGCGATTAAAAAACCTTACGTAAATTCGAACCAATCGAAACATTTGTTTTGAAATTTCAACGAATCTCAGTGGCTCCAATTAATTTAACGATACAATCAAAGTTTTGTGAAACCGACCCTTAGACTTATGTTATTTTAACAATATAAGAATATAAATTGAAATTAAGTCATCCATGTATTCTTTTTATTATGTTCGATGAATCTTTTTATCGAAAGTTTTTATACAAAAAAAAATAATACGTTCAAAAACGTGTTTTTCACTCGTACGAAGCTTTCAAATTGAAAATTTAGAAAAAAATGTTATCGTTCATCTTATCTGGTCCATCGCCAAACCTGGAAAACATGATCCATTGCCCATTAGTGATTAATTAGAGTGAAAAAGTTACCATTCTGAAGGGCTCTGCGGAATTGAAGAAATAGAGTTGGGGTTACTCTTCACATTCTGTAATCTAGGAATTTTCGGAACATACATCTGATTCCATACTGGATTTGTTGCTATTCTGAAAAATTATTCTGCCATTTAACCTATTTCAGAAGGTGATATAAGGTTGAAAAATTGCATTAAAATATGATTTCTTGTATGCATTGAATGACTTTCAAATTTCTGGATATTCTAAATATTTTTATGTAAGGATGCAGAAACAACATATACATGTATGAATTTCCGCGACCAACTGTCATCTGTTATTGAAAGTGGTTCTTCATAACGAGCATATATCAACAGATGATTTCTTGTTCAAATCATTCCGTACATATATTTTTCAACATCGTTTCAATATATGAAAAAGTTGTTTTTTATAGCCAGGTAGTTTATTATTGGCCGAAAAGAAAGAAACTTTTTCACCTTGTTGTTCTTATATCTCCACCATCAACTCTTCCCTTCCCACATTGTCTCCTCAGTAAAATGATAAATAGAGTCAAAATTATGTTCCATATCAACAATATTCCTAATGCAACAAAAATTCCATATATTTGATAATCTCTATAATTCCAATCATCCCACTGAAAAAAAAGAAAGTTATTAAAACCAACTCGTCACAGGGAATCTCAAGTTTCTGAAAATAAGTATACTGAACAATGTTTCATTGAGATTCTCATAATTTTCACAAATTGACTCCTCCAGTTCACGATACCTATCGATGGTCTCATTAAAGTGGTGAACTATCCTATAAAAGATTTTATTCAAGTTCTTATGATACCATAGCCATGACACTGAAACTTCAAATCGAACTAAAAATTGTTCATTAAAAACTGTGCATTAAAATCAAGTTCTATTCTGTCTCGAATATTTTCAGAGACTTCATTAGAATGATCGAATGTACTTATTCAGCATTCTGATGAAGTTACAAGAAAATTCACACCTCGACTAACTGACACTATTCCTCAATATCCCATATTTTTAAATGAAGCCATTTTTAGCTTGGTAGGTAGGTATGATCTTCGGCAGGGGGATAAAATGTTCAAAGTGTATTTATGATTAATGAGAATTACAAAAAAAAAATGGGCCAACTGTTTGTGTTTTCTGGAATAAGACATGCCTTATATATTTTGTTGCGTTATTTGGGAGATTTTCCCACGGGTACGCGATAGGTAATTTCAGAATACTTCATTCTTTTCTTCGTATATATTGCTATATATTATTGTTTGAGAGTCACAGCAAAAAAATAGTTCATTGCTAACTTACGAACATATTCAATTTTTGAACACGACACTCCACTTTTTTTGTTTTCGGACTATTGATATCATTTATGGAGTCACATCAAGCTGAAATTTCAGATCAACTTTTGTGGCGAAAGAAGATAAGTCATATTCTATAAAGAAAAATGATCAACGGTTTTATCTATTGTTCATCGAAGTATTGAGATAAGGATGGCGATTATTTCGTGACACCTAGTTTCTGGTTAATCTCAGTTGATTATTGTACACAATAATAAATAAATGAACCTGAGAAATTGCGCAGATAAGAAAATTTCATCGGATATTCATGGAGGAATTCTACACGGCCTTACCTATCAAGGGAGTCGCTAGGAATTTTTTCTGGGGGGGGTAAAAAAATTTAGGATGTACGAAGTATACAGCATGTACCAAGTTCAACGTCCTATTAGACGTTTCTGGAGACCTGGACCTGGAGCCTGACCACTTACACTATAGGGTATGAAAAAAAAATTTTTCACAAATTTTTTTTTCTGTTTTTTCGTTTCAACATTTGATAAAGTGTTCAATTGTGAATACATTCCTTTTAAATCGACGCATTCGTCGAAGTACTTTTCAAAATATAAAGGAAAAACTGAAGAAAAAAGAGTGTCCGGTATTATGTTACTTGCTCATAAATTCTAACAAATCCAAAGTCTTAGTTTTCCCTAATGGTCAATTGGTTCCTGTAATGCATATTCACATTGACAACATCAATATTCCTCTAGTTCAATCTTCGAGGAATTTGGGAATTAACAATCGATAGTAGGTAAACTTACGTTTGAAGAGCACTTAAATTCGATTTTTAAAAAAGCCTACTACTCTTTGCGTATATTGTACTGTTTCCGGCAAATTTTAACTAGGAAGCTAAAAACACTTCTTTGCGATAGCCAAGTTTTATCTTTGTTTAACCATTGCGATTTCATAAATGGCCCTTTTATTGACTTTGCTACTAAGAGGCGAATTCAATTGGTTCAAAATTATTGCTGTCGATTCATATTTGGATTACGCAAAATTCCCATAAAATCAAAGAGTTGAATTGGATGAACATGGAAGACCGTCGAAAACTCCATTTCGGATGCTTCCTATTCAAATCATACAACTCCTTACCAAAATCAATTGTTTGTAGACATAGATCGTTGCTTAATATGCCTAAGTTCTCCCTATCCATTTTCAAAAGAGGTTATACCTATAACGCTGTTAAAATGTTTAATTCTTTTTCTTTAGTCAGATCATGTGTTTCCTGCAATCAATTTAAACGTGAATTTAAAAAAGAAATACTTGGTATCTCAGCCTGAGCCTTGCACAAGTTTATATTGTTTTTGGGGTCTTGATTTTTATTTTCTTCTGCCATGTTCGGTCAGTACTCTCCCCCGGTAATCGATTACTTCTAAGAATTTGCTGTGACCTGACACCTTCTTTTTTACATACGACATCAATGCTCACAACTATCACGCTGTATGGTGGGGCTTTGTTTCTCATCATACATGCGACGCTATATTTAATTATTAATACTTTATGCTGATTTTTCGAAAAACCCGTCACAGGGTGTTCCGAATGTTGGATCAAAAATTGGAATCAAGTGTGGCTCATTTTATTTCTATTCTGAATATCTTCAGCACAAACCGTTATCACACTTCTGGAGTCGAAGACTGGAAATATTGTGAATTTCCTGAATTCTGAAAAATTCGTCACAGGGCGTTCCAAATGTTGGGTCAAAAATTGGGATCAAAATTGGCCCACAACTTTTGTTTTTCGAATTAGTACCTATTTTTTTATGTTTGCATTGGATTCTGCGAAGAAAAATAATGATAGTGTTCTAACATGTCAATGCACCTAAAATGAATAATTCTTGAGTTATTCAGGATTTTTGATTCTATGTCGTACCTAAAGTAAGATTCAAAAAATCTTATTCATATCAACAATGATAAATGAATTCAGAAAAAGGTGAATTATTGTAATAATTCATCGTCTATGAGCATAGATCATTGTTGATATGAAACAGATTTTATGAATTTGACTCTACGTACGACATAAAATCAGAAAACCCTGAATACCTCAAGAAGTATTCATTTTGGCAGCGTTAACATGTTAGAACACTATCATTTTTTTTCGCAGAATCCAACGCAATCATGAAAATATGGGGTTGTGATTCGATAAACGAAAGTTTCCCAATTTTTGACCCAACATTTGAAACACCCTGTGACGAGTTTTTCAAAATTCTAGAAATTAACAATATTTCCACTATATTCGACTTCAAAAATGTGAAAACGGTTCGTGGATAAGATATAAAAAAAGAATAACAAACATAATACCGAATAATCTTATCTCCCTTTTTCTTCAGTGTCTTCTTCATATTTTGAAAAGTATTTCGACGAATGCAACGATTAAAAAAGATTTAAAACGAAAAAACAGAAAAAACAGTTTTTACATTTTTTTTCATACCCTGTATGGCTCATGGAAACGGTCTGGCAATAATGAAATAATGAAATATTTATTTTTTATAATATTTTGCGTGACATATATAAAAATCAGTGTTTCGCATTTAACAAAAGTGCTGAATCTGGCCATTTCGCAACAATGTTTCTAACTGTGATTTTTTCTATAGAAATTTAAAGCGTCTGGGAGGAATAACGGCCACGGAAACTGTCTGGCAATATGAAATATTTATTTTTCATAATATTCTGCGCGACATATATAAAGTTCCGTATGTTTTTGTCTATCTTTTCTACCTGCTACCTGTGGACGGGCCGACTAGCCAAGCTAGCGAATATGCACACACTATTAAACACATATAAGACTATCTATACTGTGAAATTCGTTACTTCAAAAATAATTAACGTCTGGGGGCCCTGGGATCTTAGACTATCTGCTTTATCGACGATATGCTCTTTCTTTTTTTCATGATATCTGAATGAATCTGAGGGGTATGTATGATGTATGATACATTTCTGAAACGGGAAAAAATGGCGATTCTTTGCAAGCCATTTTCCATAAGAAAACACAAAACTTTATGTTAGAGCTCAGCAAGGAAACCTCTTAGTAAAAAGAAAAGAGCGGTACTGGATTGCTATAAAACAAGTGTCTGTATAATTTTTTCATTTCAATATCTTAGCACAAACAGAAACGGAGATAGGTAAAGGCCAAAGTTGAAATAGCCGAAATTTCAATTTTGCCTATAACTCGAAAACAAAAGAAGATAGAGGAATACGGTTGATGGTTTCCCTAAAAAAAAGACCATCGTATTGCGTCATTCATTTTCCTCTATACTTGGGCTACAACTTTTTATCAGTGAGAGATACAGGAAAATGAATGACACGTTACGGTGGACTTTTTTAGAGAAACTAATAATGCCATCAACTGCATTCCTCTATCTTCTTTTATTTTCGAGTTATAGGCTAAAATTGAAATTTGGGCGATTTCAACTTTGGCTACTATCTCCGTTTCTGTTTGAAAACATTATACAGACACTCTTTTTATAGCAATCCAGTACCGTTCTTTGCTTTTTCCTAAGAGGTTTCCTTGCTGAGCTATAACATAAAGTTTTATGTTTTCTTATGGAAACAATAGTTTGAAATGGCTTATGAAAAGTCGCCATTTTTTTCCCGTTTCAGAAATTTATCATACATCATACATAGCCATAGCCCTCAGATTCATTCAGATATCATGACAAAAAAAAAGTTTGAATGTGAAATTTGAATTATTGAGTATTAAGTAGGCTGAATTACAGAATAATATGTCGCTACGCAAAGTGTCATTATTATTTTGCGATTGAACACTTGATTCGATTCTCCGTGGTTTGATCTCTGTTCAGAACAACTGTCAATTCGACATCATTATTGCCACTAAAATAAAACATTTCTCGTAGTTTACGAACATTTCCATATTGCTGGCAATACAGTAGAACCCCGATTATCCGGGCCCGCTTTATCCGAGGTCGCGATTATCCGAGTCGCGTGGATAGCACAGGATAGTTCAACTTTGCTCTCGCTGCGAGATGTCTGTGCTTGTCATTTGTTAAGGAACATATCTACATACTTGTGTATTATTTACATATAATATATGTATTTATTTTTCTATTTAATAACTGTTTACGCAAATAAAACTCAATTTGATTTAAAATATTATATTTTTTCATAGTTATTTTATAAAGTCCGTATTATACGAGTTTTCGATTATCCGAGGTCGGCTCGGTCCACAATAGCTCGGATAATTGAGGTTCTACTGTAATAGGTTTGTTCGCTTGGCAGTTCCGAACTGTAGTTTACTGTAACTTTTGCTCCCAACCGTTCGTTTCGGACGGAATGACAAGTCCCCTGTCGTTCGCGGCGTCCGAACGGTTCCCACCTATTCCGACAGTTCCTGATCCGTAGATGGTACAATAAGGAATTAAACTCAAAAATGGAACTCAATTGACACATGTGGTGATCAAATGTATGTTATTTGCAACACGATGAACGATCTTTTACAATAATAGATCAGTAAAATAATGCTAGTTATTGATGAAAGTACGTATATTAATTTTATGTTTCTCTGTTGTGGATTGGTTGTATTGTAATATGATGTAATAAATAAGAACTTCTTTTTATTATGTATATGCTAAATAAAATAAAATTTTAAATGTATTCTTATTGTTTATATATTATTATTCTTGTTCAAAAAAAATGTTTCAACTTGAGTCACATTCGTGATGTGGTGCGACTGATGTAAATCTCATTCCTTCCTCAGATCTTTCCTGCCAAAACATAACGGTTGAAAAATCATTTTCATCTGATATATTGGTAGGTACATCTGGGTCTGTTAAATCATCGTCCTCAAGAGAATCAAGAAGAAAATACAAATAGGTATTTGTTTTTCTGGCTTGATATCTCCCATTTCACTATATCCCAATAAAAGCACTTCTTCCATCGAGGAAAAATTAACAACATCATTAATTGTACACATAAACCCGTGTTTCTGATCAAATGAAATGATATACCATTTACATTTATATCTTTGATGTTATCTTTCATGCATGTTTCTTGGATGTTTCAGTTTCAGAATGACGGAAACATTTTGACATAAGTGAAATTCCCTACCGTTCGCGTGACGGAACAATTTGTGACAGTTCTCTGAATTCTAGAACCCGGTTCTCTTGGAACCCAGGTTACAGAGCAGAGAGAACTCCCAAGCGAACAAACCTAATGACTTCGAATTATAATAATTGACAGTTGCTCTGAACAGAGATCAAACCACGGAGAATTAAATCAAGTATTCAATCGCAAAATGATAATGACACCCTGCGTAGAGACATATTATTCTGTGATTCAGCCTACTTAATACTCAATAATTCCTGTTTCTCTTTTCGACTTGTTTACATTTCCATAAGCATTTTTCAAATTTATCCATTTCTTCTCACATTTTTCATGAGTACATGTGAATCCTTCCTTTGTCATTTTTTCAGGTTATATCCCGAATACAGAATTCATTGAATGTGGAGTTGAATTTATTAATCTCTTGGCGTAAGTCCCAACATCAATTGTACGGTCATCTCACCAGTATTCTTTCGGTCTTCAAATTCTTATTCATTTGAGCTAACAATGAAAACTATTTATTGTTGACACATCTTAAATTTGTATTTTGACAACGAAAAATTCTCCCACCCTATGTGCAAATATCTCACTTCACTCAGTACGAGCATTGTTCCATAATATGAGAATTTTGTAAAAATACTCACTGCTCTCCTAATCACCTTGAGTCAACCGTTGTGGAATTGTGAAACTACCATATCAAATTTTTGTATCTTTTACACCATTTTTCATTCAAACATTATATTATATTATAGGCAAAGCCTCACCTCTGGATCAAGTAAATAATAATAATTTCTCTATTTCGGTATGGTAATGAATCCATTACAGTAATAAAAGTGGAGCTGTAATGTTTTCATTTATATTTTTCGTTTTGTGGTTGTCAACTCTGACTTCCAATCCTATTAATTTTCAATACACATCAATTCAAATTCCGTAATCTTCCAACACCAACTGCCAAGATATATAATACAAAAGTTACTAGGATAAATAATCTGAATTTCTCATTTAATTTCGAGAGTTTTTCACAAAACTTAACTGAAATAGAGAAAATATCGTCTAATACTCGTTACAGAATACAGAAGAACGTTCAAAAACTCGCTCCTTCGTCGTTAGTTTTAGAATTCAGCATTCGTGTTGGAATAGGAGTCCATTCTCTAACGCGTTTAAAATATACTATTATTTCGAAGACTCAATGGCAAACGAGAAACCTACTTGAAAACTATCAGCTCCACCGACACAAACTTCATTTTATTGCTTTTGAATGGAAATTTTCGCTTCTATTTTTTTATGTGTAGGTATACCTCACAATGTGACCACAGGGATGTTATAAAGAAACTCAAACTAAAGTGAACTGCCCGCATGAGTTAGGGATATTTGCAAACAAATATAGAAAAATAGTTTAAATGAGATTTTGTGATGAAAATTCGTATTAATATGATTTCAAGTTGCAGGAAATAAAATTAATTTTAGCCTGTAGGTCTGCAGCGTAACAGGGTGGTTAAGAAAAATCGAGTCAAATAACGAAATTTTATTCCAGAGAATTCAAGCATTTTAAGGACTATCAATACAATGTATGGCCTCGACGGGCATCAATAACAGCTTGACATCTTCTTTGCACACGAGGTTGTTGAATATTTCTTGAAGAATTTTGTTCCATACACGGGGTAGAAGCTCTCAGATCATTTAAGGATTCTGGGGTAGGTTGATAATTATCTAATCTTTTTTGGAGAATATCAAATGCATGTTCTTTGCAATTCAAATCTGGCGAGTGCGCACTCTCAACTATGGCTGCTCGGTGCGGTCTTAGCGTTATCGTTAGAAATAAAAAGTTTCACCAATAACAGCGTCAAAATTTGGCAAAACATTGTCAATGACATGCTCCCTACAGTGTAAGGCGGTCATATTCCCAGGACAAATATGTAGATCTGTGCGACCGTTGAAACATATCCCGGCCCATACCATAACATTACCCCCTCGGAATGGATGGATTTCTTGGACATAGCGACGATAACGGGGGTATGCGTGGGATTGTCCATACCCTTATTCTTGGAGAATCTGAAAATCGTCCATATCTGGATTCATCAGTGAAAAGGACACTACGCCATTGATCGTTCCAATTGATATGTTGCCTTGCCCATTCCAGTCTTTGACGCTTATAGTCAGGTGTTAATGGAACTCCTCTTAAAGGACGTCTAGAACCAAGATTCACCTCTCTCAAATGTCGTATTATGGTTTCGATGGAAACTTGGACCCCATCTGGATTTTGAAGAGTATTCCTTAGCATTCTACAAGTGGATGTAGGCTTTCTACTCGCCGAAACGTTGATGAAACGATACTGAGCAGGTGTTGTTTTTCGTCACCTACCAAGCCTTGGTCTTTCCAACACGGAACCTGTCTCCCGGACCGGAACCTATTCCAAAGTCGAGATATCACACTTTGGCTGACTTGGAGCCTTTCTGCTACAACAACCTGGGTAAGATGACCCTATAGCATTCCGATAGCCCTTCATCCTCAGCGTTTTTTAGTTTACGTCTTGGCATTTTCAGAAAACTCGTTTCAAATCGAAGCCATTGATAAACTGACTCCATTTCAAATAAGAACATTCATGGAGAATAGGCAAAGAACCAAACTTCAGAAAAGCTGATTTTTATTGGGTCGATTCAAGTTGATTTTACAGCGATTTTCTAGAAGATTACCTACTTTTCAAAACGATCTAATACGATATCCCTTCTAACTCTTGTGAAGCAGTTTATTTTCGTCGGTCGAAAATCATTAATCTTGGTTGTAATTTTCCGAAAATTTCTTCCCTAGGTTGCGTTCATAAACTTACTCAGAGTAAGCTCACAAACTTACTTTGTCTTCCTCGGACTATTCTCTGTGAGCGTTCTTAAACTTCCTCTGAGTAAGCTCTGCATACTCTGCTATTTGGGAGAGTAAACACATACTCTGACAGCTGTGACGTACGATTTTCATTCTGAATATTATTCGAATAAGTATTTCTTTCTAGTTTCGTTTTATTCCAATAACGAAATACGAAACAATAATTTTTCCTGGTGAAACAACTATTCTGTGAAATAAAGAAATATAGGAAAGAATTACTTTAAGATATTTATTATTGTTATTATTTAGTTTATTTTTTTTCTCTCAAACTGTAGTTTGTGTTACTTGTTGACGTATCCCATACATAATTTATATGTCACTATGGATGAATAAATTATTATTATTATTAATAAAATTAATAAAATTGCTAGCAGTGAATTAACGAAGCTCAAAGTAAACTCAAACTAAACACGAGATAATGGAGTTTCGAAAAGAGTTTCTCCCTGTATTGCAGAACCTAGAGTGGTCCGTTCAAGTTCAAATAAATTGAGACATAAAAAGTCCCACAATAACTGTTTTTTGTACCTGATTAGAAATCTACATTGATATTTTGTTATATTCAAGAGTTATATGATCTGTCAAGGTTCATTCATATTTTGATTTATCTTTTATAAAATATTTTCTAACTTCCTCAAATGAAACGATTTCTTGTTACGAAGTACCTATTTAATTTTTTCTAGCGTAAAGTCAATAAAGCAACAAAACATGTTATATTATTTTTAATTTTCTGCTTGCAAGAAAATATTACAGACAATAATATCCTTTTTCATTGTTTCTGTCTCATTAGAAGGATTTCAACGTCCTGAGAATATTTATCAATCCCTCACAATCATCAAAAAACACGGTTGTGCTCTGCTTTTAAAATAAAAGAAAAATAGACTATACTTCGAAGACACAGCTAAAAATGTACGACTAGAGGGAATTTTTTCCTTAAACTTTTGTTATTCATTCATGATAGCAACAATTCAATATTAAAATGATATTTTATAAAAAATGTATATACAAAAGTATTATTCATATAAACCTTTGTTCACAGGTTTTGAATGACATTTGTGAGAGTAAGATTATGAAAGACGAGTGTGGAGTAAAGACCGAAGCATATTTCTGATCATATGGCCATACTCTTACTCTACTCTCTGAGTAAGTTTGTGAACGCAACCCTAGATTATTGTTCATAAGAAAATCTTCGCTATTCATGGAATATTTTGAGCGCTTCGTTGTCCATTCATAGGATCAAATTCAAAATCAACAGCGAAGTTCCGAGAGGCAACAGTATCAAGAAACCTTCTTTTTTCAAATATTTATTTTCGGTACAGGATGCGTATCTGGACGGTTTATGTCGAGAGGGTAACAGTGGTGGGGAAAATATGACGAAAATGGAGGGGGAAAGAAAAAAGTAAAACACTCGATAATGATGATTCGATGGGAGGATGTCCTGGTTTCCTAGGCGACGGCACATTCTCGTCGCCCAGAGCGTAGGCTCCATCTGATATGTTTGTACAAAGATTTGATAGCAATTTCGCAACGGTCTGCCTAAGCGCTTCTCCCCGTGGAGCGCAGACTGGAGGACCCTTTACCAAACCTCCTCTATTAGCGGCAATCAGCCGAACAATACCACTCTACAATCCTGCTGACTGCACCTTTTTTTCATACGCCAGTTTTCTGCCACTGGTTTCATTCGGAATAATTGCGTGAAATATTCCGATCCACAATATTTTCAGAATCGATCATTTTTACTCAGAATAACCCCAATTCGCCTCGAACGTTTTGAAGGTGGATTGGTATTTATAAGCAGATCTGAAGGATGTTCAAGAAAAATGAACTTGCTTATAAAATGGGCCAACACCATGGAAAGTCCCTGAATTGGTCTTTATTCTATTCAAACATAGGTGTAAGACCTTTTTTATGGACGTTTGGTCTCAAGGAGATTTTGTGCTCTATACTTTTTGGGGTTTGTTAAGTAATAAAATTTCCACCATCCGTATTTAAAATAAAGGGCGTTAAAGAAAAAAATTATAAACATTTTTTACGATTCTGCCGAAAGTATTGGCAACATTGTAATGAAACTTCATGCGAATATGTTTTGGAAGCTGATCCATCCACTAAATTTGTTATTATGTCCGACTCTCATAGAGGACACTAGTTACACGGTCGTAACAAGTAGTATGGATCATGACGTTTTTAATTTTAGATTTATTAAGCAAAATTTAAGTGAACACAAACATCATTTAATTATACACCAACAAGGTACACTTGATAAAACTCGATACTGTGTACCGTTTTCGGAATATTTTCATTTGACAATTATGAAGTAATAACCAAGTCATATCAGATTTGGTATTGATAATGAACAAAAAATCACTAGATGAATATTTGTAAAAGGGCTAATAACATGAGATAGAATTCAATTAGAGTAGGTGTTCAAAATGTCCCCTGTTTCACAAATACACAAGTTCATTCTTCTTTGTAAAGAATCCATTAATCTTCAAAACGGTTGGGAGTAAGCAATGATTTCATTTAAGTGACGTTGATCCAGTCTCTGAATTCTTGAGGTGAATTTACCTCTGTAGCATAAACTTTTTCTTCAAGATACGACCAAACTGTGTAGTCCAAGGGATTAAAACTGCATGACCGAGGAGGCCAATGCATCGGAGCTTCTGCACCTCTAACAATCCATCGATTACCTTACTGATAACTCAACCAATTACGACGGCCCGTTGAGGTCACAACTTCAGAAAAGATTGAGAAAATTCGTCAAATAGTGTTGGAAGACCACTGCTTGAAAGTGCATGTGAAAGCTGAGATCTGTAGGATGTCAGCTGAACGTCTGCGAAATATTTTGCACAAGCATTTGCACATGGAAAACCTTTGTGCAAGGTGGCTGCCGCGTTTGCTAACGCTCGACCTAAAACTTACTCGAAAAACCATTTCTACCAACAATTTGGCGCTGTATAGGCGTAATTCAAACGAATTTTTGGGTCGATTTATAACTGTTCATGAAACTTGGGTTCACTGCTACACTCCTGAGAAACAGTCAAAACAGTGGATTGAAAAAGGGGAATCAACTCGAAAGACGACAAAAACAATTTTATCGGCAAACTAGGATATTGCACTGTTTTTGGATGCCAGAAGAATTATGTATATTGATTACTTGAAAAGGGTGAGACTATCGCTGGTCAATACTACGCAGAGCTATTGCAATGTTTGAAGCACGAGGTGCGAATTAAATGACCTCATTTGGCGAAGAAAAAAATTTTGTTTCATCACGATAACGCACCAGCGCATTCGTCGATTGGTGACATGTCCAAAATCCACGGATTTAAGTTGAGATTGATACCGCATCCTCCCTACTCTTCAGACTTACTTCCAGCAACTACTACCTGTTTCCTAACCTCAAGAATGTCTTATCATCGAAGGTGTCAATCAGTATTTTGAGGAGCTTGACGAATCTACGTTTAAAACTGGTATAACTAATTAGAAGCCCGTTATGAGAAATGTATCTGTCTTGATGGAGATTATGTTGAAAAATAAAGCAAGACAAACAAAATATTTGGAAACATTGTTTTTCTTGGTCAGGCTGGAATCTTTTCACCTAACCCTCGTATTATCACCGAAGGAATAAAAACAGAAACGCATTTCGAAAAACTATGAGGAATGTAAAAAAATATAGATTTTGGGGCTTGAAAGAGAAATCCTAATATTCTGAGTACTGCCCTGAAAATATCGATTTTTCATGTACTGTTTGAAAGAGATTTCTGAAGTGAACACAAGCATAAAATTTGATCGAAATCGGAACTTGCATGCATTCCAGAGTTATAGCTATCGCAAATTTAGACCAATGTTCATGAATCACCCCGTATCTCCGAAACTAATGGTCTTATGATACAAAACAACCGATTTTTCTGAAAGGTCTGTAGATCCTGCATTCACCATTAGGCTATGGACACCGACTTATGGAACATCTGTACATAATGAAATTAACATAAATTTCATTCTGATATAATCGCAACATCACAAAACAGGAAATCAACATAAAATCAAAATGTTATAATAATAATGTACAGGGTATCACAAATTGCTTGATTTTGGCTGTTTCTGGTACTTCTAGACTAGATATAGGTAAAAAAGTTGAAAGGAGTCCTGGGCTCGATTTCCGTGAAAACAACAATGCTGAAAACCGTTTCACAATATCTTCATTTGTTTCGAAGATATGACAAAATTTTTATATTTTTT
Source organism: Hippodamia convergens (assembly GCA_038502775.1). Lineage (NCBI taxonomy): Eukaryota > Metazoa > Arthropoda > Insecta > Coleoptera > Coccinellidae > Hippodamia > Hippodamia convergens. The sequence goes on from CM076609.1 coordinate 32,395,376, forward strand.
CGATTTCGAAGATATGCCATATGATACGAGATGGAAAAATGCGTTCGTATTTAAAACAAAAAAGTTTTTTTTTCCACGAGAAAAATCATTTAATATGGTTTCTTATTTCCGGTAAAAAAGCGCTTATAGAGCGTTTTCAGATATTTTCGTAAATGAAAAAGATATAGCACATTTTTGGAATCGATAATATATCAAAAAAAAAAATGGAGATATTGTGAAATGGCTTTCACTTATGGTGTTTTCACGAAAATCGAGCCCAGGGACTCTAACAAAATTTTCCCGAAATCGAGCTCTGTTGCCTGACTTAATATACCATAGAATATAGAATATTACTTGTTCTATGTCATATACGAAGTTCGACCACAGATTATACATATAGTCTGTTTCAAAATGATTGTCATCAGAGCAAGCCATGGAATTCCAGCCGGGGCTTTATTTCTAGTTACAAAAAGTTACTGAAAATTTCTGTGTTCATCATAGATTGAAATATATCAATATAACCTATAAAATGATTGAATATATTTTTCAAGACAAATAAATTTGAAGAATTTTTTGTGAAATTATATTATTTTTATCATTGTTTCAGGATTGATAATAAAAATAGCGTGGAATACTTCAACATGAAATCTTGCAGTATTTCGAGGAACTCCACTGTAGAGATATCATTCATTAAATAATAAGACTTCATTAAAGATAACTAAAAGTTCGTTCTCTATGAAGACACTTCAGCAATCTTTGCATTCTTGATGACTTTACAATTTCATAGCCAAGTTTTTGGCAACTGAATTGTTGAAAAACTCTCAGTACCGACGATAAACTACTTCACGTTCCCTTGTAGATAGGCGAGGCGAGAGGTATCTTGATGAATTCCAGCCATTTTCAATTCGGTAATACTTGGTAAATGTTCAAACTAATTTGTCGATTTAATCAAAAACATAAGCATACAGAATTATTCGAAATATATTCAGGAGTTTAATTCAAACTCTGAAATGACAAAACTTAGTGTTTTCAATCAACACCAACCTAAATCCTAGAACTCAAAAGTTACTGATGGGATATTACCAACATATTTTCGCCCGAGATGCCAACTATTTTGAAACGGACCATAGATATAAGATATCATAGTGACATTATTAATACCTACATAACATTCACTAGATCCTAATTTTTTTGTCAGAGTACATTCTTAACTTTTTTTTTTCGAATTTTTCCGGTTATGTCAATGCTTTTTATGTATGGCACTTAAAGTGTTTGGCATCATATTGATCTATTCCTCAATGAGAAAATCCTTTCAGAATCACAGATCCCTGTTACTTCCTTCAAATTGATGAGAAAAGTCATCTCGTTTCGCTATCCCTCTCTCCTCATCATGATCACTACGAGGGTTCTTACAATTGCTAAAGAATTTTTCAATAGACTCAATTAAGGAGCGTGCTTCAGTTTAGACTGACTCCACTTGACAAAAGGAAAAACTGAGAACGATACCGGAGTTTGACTCCGACTAGTTGGGAATCATTGTTTTAGTCCTGTTTCCGCATCCGCTCAGATCACGTGCCATTTGACGGAATAATTGTAGCCTAACAATTGGAATAACGCATTCACACTGCAGGAGCCCCCTAATGGTCTTACGTATTGTTAGTATAATGCACCCTAACAGTACGAACCTCCCCCAAACTTGTAATCAAGTAAACTAAACCAATTAAGTGGGAACCCCATTGTCCCTGCAGCTATTAGGATCCCGAAATTACGATTTTTTCGGGTCGGCGTTTTCTGGTGGGATTGCTGTAATTTGAGTTTTGAACTGTGACAATTTGAAGCCCATGATACAGAGGACGAAAGATATATTTTTTTTACATTTTAACCTCTGATTCGTAAGGTCCGACATCTCGTGTGCGTGTGAGATATATTTATTCTTCTGATTGAGAAAGTTAGAATAATACAATAGTTACCCTACACATTGAAACGGAGAAGTACCTAGCTTATAGTGCAGTTAATACCTATAGACATTTAAAATAACAATTGGCAGGGAGCCAAATTTTTGTGTGTGACGAAAGTCATTCAGCGTCGAAAGTCTAAATTTTAGGATTTTTGGATTTTTCTAGACAACGGTAATTTTTATCAGGAAAAACAAAAGTTGTAGACCTCAAAACTCTCTACAAAAATGGTTTAAAGTTTTTTTCCTAAGAACTACCATTCCTGAGATATCGCGATTCTAAGAGTCACTTTATACATGATATGCACACATTTCCCCTGTGTGGTTTCCCCTGTGGAAACACTTTACTAATTGTCATGACAATTTTAGGATAATTTAAGGGAACAATACCCGTCAAGTTCTAGATATTACCTTATTATTGATAATGCCATTGATTCTTGGCTTAACTATCGTTTTGATTCATTCAGATATTTTAATCAGATTTATACTCTTTTAAGTCTACCTCATGCCTTGTTCGATTTCTTCTTCCTTTACCACTTACTGGATGTTCATAAATTGTTAAAATGTAACTGAGTCATAGAGCAAACTTCCTCTATGGTACTTAACTGGACATTTATTCAAGGCTGACCTTGGCAATTAGTACACGCTGGAGAAAACAGAAACCCGACTTTGTTACTGCCACATTTGGCAGTAAAACCTTTTTATTTCAATTGTAAAACATAGTGTTGAGGAGTTTTCCTCGAGTAGGTGGGAGTAAAGTTTGAATCTGTTCCAGATTACATATTATCATCTATCAATTTCACACCCCAGTCTTCTGGGTTCAGTTGATTGCCCAGCCATGTTTGAACTTGATAGTATACTAGATACATATGTTGAATATCAGATGCCGATGTTAGAGGAAGACATGAAAGTTCTTTTTGTTTCGCCTATTTTTCACAAAGTTAAGTATCGGTATTTATCAATTTGCAAGTCATTTTTTTTGCAGCTCCATAAACCGCTAGAAGGAAATTCTTCCCATAATTATTTTTTGAGTTGTCTAATCTGTTTCTGTAAAAATTCTAGAACAGCCAGACAAATCTTTTTTCGAGTTATCATTGGCTTATACAGGGTGTTTCATTGGTAAATGAACATACGGTAACCGGAACTAGAGCTACCCTAGGCGAGTCTAAAAAACCCATATATACCTAATAGATCTAATCAATTCCATAACCGAGATACAGGGTGGTTCATGTATTCTCCAAAAATTTCAATTGCTAATAACTTTTGAACCAACCGGTATATTCGGTTGATACCGAATATCTTACAAATATAAATTAAATAGATGAGGGGTTAAACTGAACCTTGTACGTGAGAGATTCTTGAAAGGAATGAAAATATTGAGTGTATATTGTCTGGAAATTGCATAGAAAAATTATAATTGGCGCACAGACGGAAATTGAATTAGGAAAAGGGGACCCCTCGGGCAGGACTGGGACCTATGACTTTCGGATTACTGATCCGATTTGCTAACCTCTAGACTACACTATACTATCGAGAAAATCGAAGGTTTTATCTGCTTTCTCGGGTGTTCACTCTGCCAGAATCCGATGTGAGTAGTTAGTATTTCATTGCTAACGAACTTACGTCTTTAGTAAGGAATTTTTTGAAGTTGATGTCGGAAATGAACTCGGTGATCATCGTGATTCTTTTCTTCTTTCATATGTCAGCGTCTTCGACATAATTCAACTTCAGCAGAATTCGGGCATTTAAATCTACTGACTCCCGAAGTACCAACTAATAACATCGGATTGTGGAAGAATCCCGAAAAAGCCGATAAAACCGTTGACTTTCCCTATAGTATAGAGGTTAGCATATGGGACTGGTGGCAGGGTCGACTCCTGCTCGGGAGGGTTCTTTCTCGAGAATAGCATCATTTGAAAATCAACTGTGTTTATCCGTTCGTCATTCAGAAATTTTTCGATTATCAAAAAAGCTGCTATCATTTCAATCTGGCAATCAATGAATCGAAAAAAGAACCCGACGAGAGAATCTTTCTGTTTTGGAAATGAACTTTTTGGAATATAAACTTTTCTGAAATCCGAATGACATGCAACTTCGAATTCAGAGTCCATTGTCTATTGTTTGGGTATGGAGTATTTCGAATACTATGAAAATTGACAGAATGTCCTTCTGGCAGAACGATTAAAAGCTTTCTCGCGGTGAATATGGAATATTTAGAGAAGGTGTTGATGCATAGTTCTGCAGACAAGGGAGCAACTTGTTCCTATGACCGCTGAAATTCTTCTTACACTTATACCGTGATTTTCATTCACAATAGTAGTTAAAAATTGTTCTTCAACTTCTGGAGTACTTACAGATTTTGGACGTCCAGAATCAAAAGTGTTTTTTTAAGCAACTAGTTTTCACCAATCGTCTAAAACCTTGATTGACCGTCACTTGAGAAGGATGTTGAGGATCGGGATAAATGTATAATTTTTTTCTTTCTTGTTTGATCTTGCTGTGGTGTGAGGGGGGGTGCTGTCTGATTTCCTTATTATTTTATTTTCAGCCATCTCGTTATTTTGAATTTCATTAAAATTATGCTCTGGCTTCGTACATCATTGTGGGGTTATGTTGAATAGCTCGCTAGACTTCGCCCTGGATGTCATGATTGTCAGGCATATTATAATTTATCTGAATAAAGACGTTACTTATTTATTTATTTATTTTATAAGCCTCTGCATGAGGGCGAGTCGCTTCAGGACATGTATGTCACGGCAATACGCGAACAACATATCACTCATTTCAATATAAGAAACAACAAAGAGAAAGAAAGTAAACAACTCGAATCGGATGTAAAATACTCAGTGACAGTAGGTAAATATCATATGAAAAAAAATATATTTGATGGCAGCTGTGATATTTTTCAATCAGGGACGGGCCCAAGGGGGGGGATGGGGGGGGATGATCCCCCCCAATGTTGAATAAAGTTGGCAAATTTTCAAAGCAGTCGGAAGATTTTCAAAGGAGTTGGAAATATTTCAAAGCAGTTGGGAAATTTTCAAAGCGGTTGGAAAAATTTCGAAGCAGTTGGAAAACATTTCAAAGCAGTTGGCAAAATTTCAAACCAGTAGGAAAAAATTCCAAAGCAGTTGGAAAATGTTCAAAGCAGTTGCGGTAAAATTTCAAAGCAGTTGAAATACATAATTCCGAGAGAGATATGAAATTCGAAGGAATCTGAATTAGAAAAAACAAGTTTGCAATCAGTACTTGACAATATATTTATAGCCGGCAATAAATGGTATTCAACCCAATATTTTTACTATCAAGTATTGGGAGATGCGGCCCCACGACGTAGGTACCTAGTTGTAAATTTTTCAGTTACGTCGCATGGACTGTGTCATAAAAAAACCATCTGATATCATAAATGGAATCATCTTTATGTACGCTCTTCGTACATTGTGTTAGAGTTTTGCGAATAAACAATATGTATAAATAAATTTGAATAATGAACCAAAAAAGATTCAAAGTGAAGTTTGAGTTATGTGGTGCCTTATAAAAATTCCAAAAAAAAAAATTTATGAACAGAAAATGCCTGAAGGACAACAAGTATGAGAGAAAATTATGGGTAGTAACCACAGAATACCCTAAGTCACAACAAAAATCGTTCGAAACACTAAATACATCCTCAATTCCAAACACTAATTGAAATAAACGCTGCAAAGAGATCGAAATCGCCAACTCAAATTAGCAAATTTTGTTCAAAACTGTTTCTTCAATATAACTGATTTAGGTCAAAATCGTTCCCCTGCTAAATTGGGAATCTGTTTTTTTTAAGGAATTTTCTTGATTCATGAGACACACTTTGACATACATTTTCTGTTTTATTCCCTAGTTATGTTGCTTTTCTTTATTTCATGGAATGTGTAAGCAGAAGTAAGGCTCATTTTTTATCAAACGAAATATATTTTCTGAAAATTTTGTTCCTTTTATTCTGTAAAATGGACCCATGTTACGTATGAGCAGTTTCAATATTATGAATCTCATCAAAGTATTCAGTAACTATCATTGATTTTTCATCTACCCAACATTCAATCATGTATATTTCTTCATTTTATGGAATCTGCTTTTTTCGTGAAAAATATCTTGTTTTATTATGATGCTTGAAAGTTTGAGATACACCAAAGAATGAAACTGAACTAAATTAAAGAATGAAACAAAAAGTGTGTCTCAAAGATTCAAACATACTTCAAGGTATTCCTCATAAAAAAAAAGATTTCATAAAATAAAGAAACTCACATTATTGAATATTGGGTAATTGGAAAATTAACGTTAATTTCTCATAACTTTGATTCCCAATATTTACTCCTTTCTCGTAATAAAAAGAATAGATTTAAAAAAAAAAAATTTCTCTGATGAAAATGAGCCTTGCCCTCGCTTTTAGATTTCATGAAATGAATAATTAAAGAAGGGCTACAAAACTGAAGAAACAAACAAGTAGTGTTTCTCGAAGTTTCAAGCAACATCAAGATACTCTTCATGAAAAAACAAACTCCATAAAATCTACTTAATTAAATGTTCGGTAGATGGAAAAAAAGTTAATTTTTCCCCTCTCTGTTGAAATTCATCATTTTGAATTTTTTTTACCGAAACAAATATTATACTATAATATGTATAACGGTGTCCTGTTAATTCAATGTCCAGTTGGAAAATTTTCGATGGATTTCCCCCCCCAAAAATTTGGCTTCGGCCCGTCCCTGTTTTCAATGAACCTACTGAAAAACATTTTAATTGTAAGTTCTTAAGCAAGACATCTGAAAGAGGACAATAAATTCAATATCGTATTTAGTTGAGCTAGTAGTCAATTCGGAAACCGAACATCGCCTAAATGTATGTCCAAAACAGCTCATTGGAGGAACCATGTCTTCATGAAATTTGAGGTATATCATCAGCTCCCACAATATTGAAACTTGTTTTTAACACTCTGTATGTAATTACCTATTTCACAAAGATCACCGCAATTAAATTTTGAATCTTACTCAGAGAGGAAAAATCTCAGGTTAGAATCAGTACAATTTCCTCATTGTTTCATATAATATCACTCTGCATGTAACTAAATTCTGTGCAATTTTTTCTATTTTTTTATAAGTCTATACGACATTTAGAATGTGGTGTTTGCGCTTCCTACTGTGTTAACAAATAATTGCAGATTTCTTTAGACACTTTGCAAACAAGAAAAGATCTTTTGCGTGGTCCGACGATAACATTGTGAACTATGTATATTTTTTTCAAAGGATCAGTATTGTGTCAATTCCTAGATTGAAAAGTTTTTCTCATAGTTTAACTCCACTCTCCCTGTTCCCTATTCCAATTTTTAATAGAACATAGCTATTACGTTTTTTAGGGGGAATGATAAACTTCTGTCCTGACAAAATTTCTTTAGTATGAATTTCCGATCGAAGTTAAAATCTATAAATACATCTCTATGACGATTATAGATTTTATTTAAAAATTCTATATTTTCTTGAATTCTTCAGTATTTGATATGTTTTCTACTCTTACTGCACATTGAATTTTTTTGTGACGCTGTCTCACCCAAAACTTCTTGGGTGCATCCAACCACAGCGAAAAGGTTCTCATACATGATGAAGAAAATTCGGAGTTACTCACATCATTCGGACTTTTCTCCACTTAATCAGACAGTTTGAAAATAGAGAATTTTTTTGTCAGCTTCCTCTGTCATTACCGATAAGTATTTGTTTCAAAATGTAATGATTTTGTTCGTAGTTTCATCATTATTATATATGATTTCTTTTTGTTTCATAAAACGACAATTGGGTCAATTCCAACATCTATAATGAAACATTGAAATATACGTATATAATATTCATAATTTCACATGAGCATTTGGCAAATACATAGATTTGTCGATTTGTCGAAACTTGATGGGAAATGTTATTTAGACCAATAACAACAGTTTATACTCGTACATGCATATATCCCAAGTAATCTCCTAATGTTGAATACACATTCTGAACACACTCCAAATTGTATCCTATTTGGACAATTTATTTGAATAAGGTTCGCTGAAATTTATATCCAGGCACGTTCAGAAATCTTCTGAATCCTAGTTGGCAGAACTATATCACATTTAGGTGATATGAAATCTCGTATGTGGTGGGATACTTCGATGAAATTGCTATTGTTAAGGAGCTTTCTAATTCGTCCATGAAAAAACGTTAACGTTTCGAGAATATTAGAATTTGTATATAAAAGTCACTGTACTAAAATGTCATAATAAATCTTGCTTCGGTGTCGGGCTCTCCAAAAATAAAAATGAACTCATTCAGTTTTTAGACAACACGCTGTCATGCAAAATTATAAGGTCATTTTGATGCAGGAGTGTAATTCGGAGGAATATTTCGCGAATGAACTATTAACTTGCCAAGCTGACATTGTTAATTTATAAATTCTAAGCTTTCCATTAATAACTTTTTTCAACGGAAAATATTATTAGGACTTTGTTTTCTTGTTCTCCGGTTTGGTTTTGAACTTATTGAGGACAGCCCTATCGTCTATTCATAGACAGTTTCTACGATCACGTAGAAAGTACTCGTAAGAGAATGAACAAGATAGGTCCCCATATAGAACCTTGCGGTACTCCTGTATCGACTTTTCCTGATGTGTGTGAAAACGAGTTTTTCAGTCGATCCTCAGGGATCAATGTATCAAGTAGAATGGGTTCTTTTTTCATTTTATGCTGATATTGCTCAGTGATCTTTGCGATAGAGCATATAATTTTCCGTCCTTCGCGCTTGTTACTATGAGCAATAACGTACTCGTATAGAAAGTCTGTCATTTCAAAATTTCGGCCGGAAAAAGTTTTCACCCTAGAAGTGTCAAATTTCTCCAAAGGATTAGATGTTATAACCCTCTGAATTTTTTCATCTCAATGATTTGAACTATTTTTCGAACTTTGCGATATACGTGGTAGGTATCGTAGCGTTTTCTTCATGAGATGCTCCTCAAATTATGGAAAATATCGAAAAAATCGAAAACGACTCAGTAGATTCTCATCAAGATCAATCGATCGTCGTGGAGAATGTGTGGACACACATAGATGTCTGTGATTTTACAGAGAAGAATATCCGGGAAATCTTCCATTGTTTTTATGGTCTCTAAGACTCTACTCTCTTGTTTTTCATTTCGCTGAACATGATTATCAAGTTCGCAGACAAAATTTAGCTCAACTTTTGCCCAGAATCTCATGACTTTACTTTTTTCTGACAAATCCATTCCATATTCGAAGCGCGTGAAAATTTAAGAGATTCTTGTCATTGCTGTATGCTGTTCAATACTGTAGGGTCGATTATACACACTTTCCCGAACGGTTTACAGGGAATATTCCTTTTTCAGCTCTAAAAATTATAAAAAAATAGTCAAGTACTCTGGATGCCACAAAATGCCAAATAACAAGTCATCTCTCACTAGTTCTCAGTGAAGTGGACCCACTGAGTTTTCCTGATTTTCTTCAAGAAAAAATATTAACTAAACCAATCAACGAACCATTGCATCAACATCAACTGCCAACACAGCTCCTGCAATTTTTGATTATTGTTAGCAAACAAATGTACTTTGATTAACTACTGAAAAGGAGTGATCAAGAAAATTTGCCTTTTAAGTAGGTAGGTTCTCATCATTCTTTTCAAATCAACATGTTAGTCATTGATGAACAAAAGGAACAGGGGAGGTTCTAGAACAAAACCTTTGGTCACACCAAGTTTCAATCCCAATTCATCAAAAATAAAGTCAGTACCTTCGACAGACATTATTCTATCCTTGAGATAGCTAGAGAGGTAATATCATAAATAAGTACCTTAAACCCAAATTCAATCATTTTTATTAATCAGAACAGAACCAGGTCTCTTGAAGAAATGAGGAAAAACTCTGGAACTAACACCAATTATTTCATCAGCGAGTATTGAGTAATAGAATCAAATCCACTGCTCTTCTTGAGTGATCTTATGGTATCTAATTTTCTAATACTTCAATTCGAAACTGGCATTTTTGATGTGGTATCAGAGGGATATAATGAATTTTTATAAAAACAGTTGAGTTCTCGCTCAATGATCTCAGAAGAATAATTAGTTGAATCAGGCACATCCTTCTTCAAAACTACTTACTATTGTTCTACCAAATTCACACTTCTTTATATTCCAAATGCCATGATGAGTTCATAGTGGAGCGCAGAAACATATCACTAAGGACCATGTACTGGACTTTCGGTCATGGGTACACTCTCCATACTCTAATATGTAGTTGAGTTTCAGCTCAGAGGGAAATAAAAATATCAGCATCGATGATTTCTGTTATAAAAATCAGACTCTTTCTGGGTAACAAAAATGTTTATTATTTTCATTCTTCTCAATCAAATGTATATTTTCAAATCATTCATGGTACACTTTATACATATTAGTATATTTACATATTTCTATATTCACAGTCTTATATTATTGTCCGATCTATATAAAAAGTTCACACATTTGTATTCAAAATATGTTTATGTACAATTTATGCAATTTAATGTTTGCATGGCACGAAACCTCGATATTATCAACTATTTATATACAAGCTCTTTAATTTTGTTCAAGGAATAATTACAACATTTTCAATTTCCGATTAAGAAAATGAGTTATTTGGTTTACTGTACACACTAACCGAAATTAAATATAAAATCACTCTGATATAAAATAGATATGTTGGTAAAAATCAAGAAATATAATGCTCATAAATTCTAATCGAATGGCTTAAAAAAATGAATTAGTGATGTAGATATTCGAAAGCGTTCAACAAAATTGAATTTCAAGAAGAATTAGAGAATCACTTCTTGGAGTGATGTCGGGTTTTTAAAATCCATTTTCCTCTGATAACATTTTATATGCCTTAAATTTAATTTTTCGATTCGAAAATTCATAGAATGGTGATGTCTTGTTTTATTCTAGGAGGCAACAACGTACAGTCTTTTTGAAGTTATTTCTTGATCCTCGAACACATCTCTAGATATAGGTATTGATCTCAACATGGACAAACATCGAATCCCAACATGTTGGGAAAGCAATATTGCCTGATGCTCCCAAATCCATGCTTTTGATCACATGTGATCACTACCTGCGATGTGATTTTCACAGTATGCATTTCCTCACATACTGATATCGAACCGTCAAATTCCAGTTCGTAGAACATTTCATTATTTAACATGATCAATGCACATATTCGTTAGGCATTTGATACTGCTGATTGTCCACAATGACACTTGTATATCCAGCTGCACCTGAAGGGTGATGACCACTTAGTTGTCCATAATTCGGGGTAGGAATTTGATTGTTGTTAAAGCAGTTCAAGTTGAAATGAGTTGCATGCGTAGTTTCTGTAGGGCAGTATGGATTACTGAGATTTTGAATGTTCAAGTGTTCACTTTCCGAAGAACTACAACTTGAGGATGACGCACTAAAAGGTCTCTGTTGCTGAGGAACTAGATGAGGCGACGAAGAACTGTATATCCTTTGGTGAGCCATGGTGGCACTCAAGAGAGCATGTTGACTAGCTTCAGGATCCGAATACTGGTGGTAGAACACTTCTTGTGCTTGGTGGTAGTAGCCAGGCTCTTCTCCAGGGTAGTTAGGCACAAACAAGTGATAGTCTGTAGGGATGAAGGCGTTATTCGCACCAGCTCCATTCGAATCGCTGAACTCCTCGTCTGGTATCGAGCTGTGAGGAGAAATAATTGTTGAAGATAGCGTTGATGGTCTGGGATATTTTTGTGGTGATGGTAAAGCTCTTGAAGCAACTTGAAGGGGGGATTGAGGTTGATGCGGTGAGTTCGAAATTTCTTCCCTCGGAGGTCCTTGAGCTATATTCAATATCATATCTTTTGCTTCCAACTCACTGAAAAAAATTATATTTGGTAAGTTTCAAGGATTATCCATTGAATTGCATTGGATTGGAATGTTGTGAAATTTAAAAAATAACGAACCTTAGAACATAGTTGACCGAAACTATGCAGTGCGGCCTGGAAGATCTTGTGTTGTGGACAATAGTGGCATAACTCTGCATCCACACCCAACCTCCACCTTTGCTCAGGAATCGGTAGTATTTTGTTGTCACTTGACCCTTGAACAACACTGAAATAAAAATAATGGTATTTAGATTTTATATTGTTATCACTCGTAACAGAAAATATTTTTATGACAATTAGAGCCCTCGATTGAGTAGGTACTCGATATCCATTTTGATTAGAACTAGTTCTTCTTTAACTGTATTATACCAATTTTAATGAAAAATTGCAGGTGAACGATAACGATACAAATAAACATTTATCTCAAATGCAGTGAGATCTATTCATTTTTCACATTTATAATATTACTATGAATAAATGTGCTAATCAAAGAGAAACTTCCCAGAAATAGAACCTTCAGTCTTTAATATATTTTGGGAATACTTATGCAATTCTGCGGAGAACGAAAATGTTCATTGAATTACTGGGTGAGTCTTTGACTTGTACATATATTTGAAGGTTAGATTTTTGAGGTCGTTAGAACCACTATATATAGCCATTTTAAATTCTCATAATGTAGGCACTATGCCGCCCCTAGAAAAATGCCACTAAAATTTTTCCGAGCAATACATCTACTGCCTGAACCTTAGAAAAAATATGGCAAAAATTTAATTCTGTTTATCTTTCGAACAGAATTGCATTTAGTCAAAGTAACCAATTTTTTTTTATTTTGCTGCTTTGGTTTTTTTAAAAGATTAATTCCTCGAAAATGAGCATTTCATGAGATTGCGCGAAAAATGCTTTAATTTTCCAAATAAATAATAAAATAATCATTAAATATCATTCGACTACTTCAAGGAGTTTGATTCCTTTTGAATTTCTGATATAATTATCGAATGTATTGGTAAGTAATAGTCATAATGAAAATAATAAAACATGTGAGTAGAATTTTGTGTTCCTATGAGATTCATCACATCAACTAACACTATATTCCGAAAATCATTTCTTTCGATGCACCCATTTACCAGATATATTCGAACAGTTACATTTTTTATGGATTTTCAATAGCCTGTATATTTTCAACCAATCTGAATCTAAAAAAATGGTGAAATGTTTCTTTTAACTTCAGGAATATCTCGTTATGTTATATGTACAGGACAGGTCAAAGACACACCATGTATAGGAAGAATCTTGTTCTTCTGTTAATTGAACATTGAACATTGATTCAAAATTTTTCTGCTGTGTATTTTCTTCTATAAAATGCAAAACATTTTCAATCCGAATAAACCTTGATCATTGATGAATTCTCGACAAAATTTCAGCAATTTTCTCAAGCTTGTTGCTTATAGGCAGTTTCCAAGTAACAAGGTTTCGAAATCGATATATATAAAAAACGAATTGCTGTGCGTTAGGTATGCTAAAACATGAAAACGGTTGGACCAATTTGGCTAATTTTGGTCTTGACTTATTCGTGGAATTCCACGTTTAAAAAGTGAGAAAATATGAAAATGCAAGGTATTTAATATGGTTTTTCATTAGAAATGGAGGTGATCGATTATCTTTGATTTTCGATGATCATCGCTGTTTGACATCGAAGTTTTAAAATTGATTTTGCATTATTTATAACATCGTTACACCTATTCCTCGATTTCAATAATTTCTTCAAGTGAGGACGACGCAAAGTTTGCACAAAACCCCAATGTTATCAATTAATAGTACATAAATAATTAATTAATATTTCGATAAACATCAGGTATCATGTTCGGTTATCTATGTCAATATCGGCTTCGGTGATCATTTGTGAAAGTGACATTTGAAGCGTCTAAATACAAAACCAGACATTTGATCTATGCTATGAGTCGTTCCGAGCAAAACGAGAAAAACCTGCCAAAATCATAGTTTTGAATTGAAGAACTCGCTCAGTTTTGACCATTTGAATTACGAATAGAGGCTTTCAAAAGTCTACCTGTGAGGGTATAAGAATCAGATTGCCAGCAACTTTCTCTATTGTAATCCTTCCTCAACTCATATTTTCGGAAAATATCTAATGTCTGGTTTTGCATTTCAACGCTTCATTTCAAGTTACGTCCTCTTTTTGCAGTTGATCTTATGTGATAGATACAACTCACCTCAAAGTTTGCGAGAACTTTTTTGTCAACTTGGTTAATTTCAATTTGCGATGCCGAGAAGAAGAAGACTGACTTAAGAAACCGCGTCACGGAATGCCCATGCATTGAGGGGGTTGACTGATTATTTGATTATAGGAATATAGTTTCTGTTATTTAGGTATAGGACGTATATATACGAAAAGTTAGGGAAATCTGGTAGGTAGTGTGGCAATCAGGATCTGGGCTTCTTCAAAATTTTTCGTGTTTGAAGATAACATTGGACTAATAATAATAACAGTAATTTTAATAGCCGATTTGGGCAGACGAAGTTGCACGGGCCAGATAGTTTATTATAATTTTTTTTTCGAAGAAATTATATTACCAAATTCCTTGAGTTATTACTACGGAAAACATACTCCAAACGTCACTGGACTCGAATTTTCCGAGAGAAAGAGGTCATAAGGGTTTCTCCTAATAGTTCTCCTATAGCTTTAGTTTCGTGTAACAACAAAAATATTGACCACCTTGGTCCAAAGGTGACCAGGGGAGATTTAGGTGTTTGAGGCACTACAAATTTGACTACTATTCGGAAAATTTTATCGTCTAATTTAAGTTGTCAAACATCTTGTCCTTATCAGAATGATGCGAAAAAAATGTTCTATTTTATCAAGTTTTTTCTCGCGATTCCCGAAACCTTAATCCATTTCATTTATAGGTGGATCAACATACAACTTGGAGAATATAGAAACTCAGAACCTTCTCATGCCTATGACAATCCTTCTTTCCACTATCCCAAAGTCGTAAAAGTAAACATGTCTAGCGGTAGCAATAAAGTGAAAACCGGTATCATACAGCTATCAATCATAGGAAGCCAGCCGCTGGGAGGGGCTGCAGAAAGCGGCGAAAAGAGGCGTAACGGTGGCTGTGCAGCCGCGATGCGCTTGTTTTGTTATCCGTGTTTGTTCAGTCGTGTCCATATTGACTCCTTCATATCCGAGCCTCAACACCTGAATTCGAAATTGATATATACACCCACACAGGAATCATCATCTTTTGAACATGGAACCATGATAATGGAGAATTTAATATACTTTGAACACTAAATTGATTTTGGTGTTTTATTTTTGATAATGGACCCATGAAATCGTTTATTAAAAAAATATTTCTATCTCCCTTGGATTTTATTTTTGCTTTCTTGAAATCGAATGAAAAGAATTCAGTCAACTGGAACAATTAAGACGAATGTGATGAGTTGATTCTAAAATCAACTCCATCCAATGACATACAGTAAAAATTGAACCAAGATTGTCACAATCAATTAATGAATGTAGAATATTTTTTTGACATTTTTTCTCAATGAAAATTGTAATTTTCCTCCTCTACCCTAATTTAGTAAATACAAATTACAAAAGGGAAAAGTAATCACGAAATAAATTCATTCAAATTAATTTTCATATAAGTTAGTTAAAAAATATTAAAAAGAATAACACAAGGTTACACCATTCGAAAGAATAAACTTTGAGAAGAATTATTTCGAAATTTCGATTATCCGATTCGAAATTGAAAATAAAAAGCTCATCAGCACATTCCAGAATAATTAACTCAACGAAGGAAAATATTAATTATCCTGATGAAAAATGAGTGCCTCTTTTTCTTCTCTAGCTTCAATTTTTCCCCTATATCAATTATTTCAACCATTCAAATAAGGAATTAGTTACTTACATTGGTGATGTGCATATTTCATGGCTAAAATATCACTTCCATGAATATAATGATACAGGGTCTTTTCAATGAGGTCCTGTGGTTCATATCCTGTCAACTGTGCCACTCTGAAACAAAAACATGCTGTTAGAACAGAATTAATTAATTTTTTTATATCAAAACCTCAACCTAACCTAACCGACAGAAAAGAAATAATCAATCTTTTCTCTGTTTCAATGAATGACGACAAAGCGTCTCATAAACATCTTGAAGTTATTTCAATGTTAATAATTCGCATAGGATTTTAAAGGGAAGTTAGCAGAAGACCGTTCATAAATAACCTTTTTTCTTATTTCAGAATAAGTATACTTAGTGATCAGATATTTATTCATACACAGCTCAATTGAAGAATGGGATAAAGTTCGGCACCAAGCAAATATCTTTTGAACGAAAAGAACAAATTTCTGAAATTTAGCCGGTAAGTTCCCACAATGGCGCAAAATGCCTTTTTTGTTAATAATGTGTCCGGTTGAACCGGAAATATCTTTTTTAATTTACATTGGTATGGGACCTCCTATATACCTACCTCTGCAGATGATGAGAGAGCTTGTGATTTCGAATTCATACATATATTATAGTAAGATTAAAAAATTTGTATACACGAGGAATCAACGCAGTTTAATTAACTTCGTTGGAGTTTTTCACATTACCGTAAAAAACGTTCAGATAAACAATGTATGTGTATGCATACTTAGTTAGCAATAAACGAGTACGATCTAGCATCTAGCCGTAACTGTTGCCCAACTGTTATCAAATTCGAATTTACATAAATTCAATTTCACCTTTCTAAATTACAATGATATGTGTTCTTTCAACTATCAGATTCAGATTCTTTATTTTATCCTCCTTATACTCATTTTTTTGAATATTTAATTGTTGTATATTTCTTGACTTTTTTACATCTTTGATTTTCATTTTTCATCGTTTTGTTATGTTGTTTTACATTAAATACATTTGTATTACATTATTGGTTGTATTTCTTTTTTTCTATGAGTTTTCAGCTTCATTTTTGCGATTTCTTTTTCCTGAAGATGATCAGTATTGGCTCGGAATAGGTTAAAAACAAATTAAGGCACCTTATGTAATTTATCTAGATTCAATTTTGAACTCGCTAATATATTCGTGGATGAACTAGTAATAACACATTTTTGTTCAATTTATAATTATATAGGTACATAATGTACACATCCAAAAGAATAAACTACTGTGACTTCTGAAAAAATTTCGGCTTTTGGGATTTTCCGCTAAATTATCTAGGGAGTTATAGCAATTGGCTATTCGCTTTTGGAACTTAGACTCCCTATAACTTTCTCAAGTTGAAGTTGAAGTAAGTCGAATGGTTGATGAAAAAAATACATAGTACCTATAGATTTCTATTGGTGTTACAGGATCGAAAAGCCATGTTAAAATTTAATGATGAAATTTTTTTTTATTTGTTCAGATGAACTTTTTACGTAGGTCAGGGCATATTTCATTGTAGAGTCAACCTTCAATAACGAAGGTTGGCAGAAAGAAGAAGAGACCAAACTCCAATTTGTTTTTTCAAAAGAGGATAAAATACCTTATTTAGAATAGATCTAATCAGTTTCAGTGTTCTCGTGCTTTGATGAGTTACCTATTTTTTTTCCGAAAAATTCTGCAAAAGACTGTTTCTGCAAGATGCATTTATTGTATTTGTTTCCATCAATTTTTCCAGAATCTGTTTCCCGAAAATCAAAATTTTCTGAAGTTTTTTCAAGCACCTACGAAGGCATTTTTGTTTTCTTTCACATCAAACTTACCTATATGTAATGTATTCGCGTTTTCATAAAAAAAAAAAATTTGGTTCGTTTCTTCTTTCCATTGATCATTCCAAATAAGTATAACATGCGAATAATCCAGGAAACATTGAACCTTCCAGGGATTCCAAGTATTCACAGAAAAACATTATGAGTTTGGAATAACAAACAGTTTCAACACCGGTGTGAAAACAGCCGAACAAGATAGCAGAATATGACCTTGAAAATGTCGTACGCCACTGTACAATTGGGCGGATTTGATGCAAAAAGAAATGAACTCTTGTCTACGAATGTGGAAACTTATGTGATGACAAGTCATTTGAATTGTTGTTGATTAGATTCAAAAGTCCTAGCAGAAAAAATTTCATTGAAGGCATCCACTTACACCTCTTGGGGGTGGAGCGGAACACCTGTCAAATGAAAAATTTCGATTTCTCGGAAACTGTACATACAATCGATTTCAAATTTGGTATGAACTTTCGCTATCAATAGCAGAAAAAAATTGCATTAACCGCATCCACTTACACCAAATTTGAAATCGATTGTATGTACAGTTTCCGAAAAATCGAAATTTTTCATTGGACAGGTGTCCGTCCCCCCTCCACCCCCAAGGAGTGTAAGTGAATGCGGTTGATGCAATTTTTTTCTGCTGTTGCTACCGAAAGTCCACACTAAATTTGAAATCGATTGTACAGTTTCCGAGAAATCGAAATTTTTCATTGGACAGGTGTCCCCCCTCCACCCCCAAGTAGTGTAAGTGGATGCCTTCAATGAAATTTTTTCTGCAAGGGCTTTTGAATCTAATCAACAACAATTCAAATGACTTGTCATCACATAAGTTTCCACATTCGTAGACAAGAGTTCATTTCTTTTTGCATCAAATCCGCCCAATTGTACAGTGGCGTACGACATTTTCAAGGTCATATTCTGCTATCTTGTTCGGCTGTTTTCACACCTGTAGTTTCAACAGTATCTATTTCTATTCTCCAATATTTTTTTTCAACATTTTATTTAAAACCAAACCCTTCATCGTTTCAGGCTTATTCTTTCTCCGTCCCCCCCGCTATACGTATGAACTCTAATTTACATCTTGTTGTCAATACGAATTGAATATCCGTAATAGATATATTTTTCTCGAAGAATCAGCCTCCATAGGTAATCAATATTAACGAATGCGGGCCTGTCCATGTTTGCATTTAGTCAGGTGTTTATTTTCATTATCATCCCGGTCCGCAACCCGATACTAACAGCCCATTGTTTTTTAGTAACACGAGAAGCGATACTGAACAAACGCTGTCTGCTGCTTGTTCTAAGAAAATGAATACGCTCTGCACCCGCTTTTTCCCAGCAATATAAAGCAACATTAACAAACATACATATTTTTCTCCTCTACCACCTGTTGAAACTCCCATAACTTTTGTTCCCCTGGAAAAAGTTGCCAAGTGTTTGACGGGATATGCGCAGTGAACGGTTAAGGGTTCCGTGGACTTACAATTTAACTAGAAAATTCGATATGGTTCAATTAATCTAAACAAATGTTGCTGATAGAAAAAAATGCGAGCTGGGGATGTTGAATATTCATCTAGTTGTATCCAAAATTTCCATGCATTATAGACTCGTCCAAAAGCAAAGGAATTCGCTCCTCTTCTGTTTTTGCTACTGCCATGTGGACCAAAAGTACCTCGAAGGTAAGGAAGGTCTTTGTACCTCTGAATTTTTTTTTAACACCTATATTTCGATAGATATTGATAACTTATCTTGAACTCAAGATTGAAAACAATTAATAGTTAATAAACTTACATTTATAATTGAAATGAAATTTCTGAGTTTATTTCGGAAAATTACTTTTGTCCGAAAACTTGTACCTTAGGACAGTAATATTTTTCCTTATGGCACTACTGGTAGTTATAGAAGTGATATATATTCTGTTATAACAATTTTAACGGCATTCATAAGATTTTCCTTACATGGATTGGAACGAGTTACTATGTTTTCACTTTGCGGCATCTGAAAAGTGAATACCTACCTCCAAAAAAATTACTTCAAAAAATTATGTGTGAAACTTATAGACAAAAAAATGATATGATTTCTGTTGAAATATTATATTATAGGGTATACAAATTCGTATACTTATCAACTAATTGGGAAAATGTTTTAAATATCGTCGTTTCATTTTCTGTTTAGAGATTATTATGAGCGGTAGGAGTATATTCATTTTTTTTTATTCACTCTCATGTGAATATTTAATTGTATTTTTTCGTGTATTTGGGTTTGAACCTTTCAAAATTATTAAGTTTTTGTCATAACTAAACTCAACTCAATCAATCTTGAAATGCATGCACAAAATCGAATATCAAAACAGGCAATAAAAAATAGTTCGAAATACAAAAACACAGTACTGCACTGACCACGAATAGGAATCAAATTGTCTAACTTTAATCATGGCCTTTTTAATACTAATAAATCCCCCTACGAGTAATTGCAGCTTGAAATTTCAAGCTGCAATTATTTGTTTGTATCATGGTTGTTCTGAGGTGCAAGGCGTCTTGAAGTACAAGGATCTCCCCTACTTTCAATTTCATTTATTCTTTCTGCGATATATGAAAACTTTAAAAAATTGTTTTTTTTTTGGAAAAATCGACGGCAGTAATCGGCAATATCAATATACAATAATGTGAAAAAAGACGGTGTCGTTCAGAAGAATTTCAAAGTACCATCATTAAATTCCAGAAATTATTCTTATTCTTCAATAAAACAGTGAGAAGAAAATGAAAAAGTACGAATCCAAAAATATTTTCGTTTGCAGACATCCAGAATCTATAAATCAAACAATTTTCAACGATTCTGAAACTTTCATGAATTTGTGTGATGAAGGAATCTGATATGGACTCTGAAACGTTACAAAGTTTGATGGTTCGGGGTGATATGTCTTTTTTTATTGTTAGACAATTTTCTACAAAGGTTTGGCCTCTGTCAAATTAGTGCACAAGTTTTATGCAAGAGTTTTTCTTTTATTATCTAAAGAAATTTCTAATTGATTTTTGTCCCTGAAAGTGGGAGAGAAAACCCTTAAAAGTTTCGGAAAAATGCAGAGACCTCCCATAATAAATTTCAATCGATATCCAATTTATGTTATGTGATTGGATTAAATAGCAATAGCTTTCCTCCTACTCTTTGTATATCTGTATCTGCATTTTTGTTCAGTTATTTCACCAAAAGTTACGAATGCGCCCTACCGAAAAACTCACCTGGCATCCAAGAAAATCAACTTCAAATCCAAACTCGCTCTGAACATGAACATATTCATGTGTAGTTTGATTTCAGTTATTGGGCTGGGCGGAAGTGAATGACCCACTGCTACCAATCCCATGTTCTGGTAGCAGGCTTCGTATGGTGATGATGAGGATGTGTTGTACTGCTTGACTTTGAGGTAACCCGAACAGTGAATAACCTGAAAAAAAAGAAACTTCTGAGCGGAAAGACATAACCATTCTGAGATTATAATTTCCCACAGTACTGCGAAAACTGTTTTACGCGGATGAAACAATTTTAGAAGAATTGGAAGGTTTTTAATAGCGACTCAGTTCAAGAAAGTATTATTTTTCATAAAACAATGACGAAGACAGGAATAAGTGACTTTCAGTTTACACTAAAACTCGAATTTCATTGGAGATAAATCCAATATGTTCAAGATCAGATCATCTCTTCCTTCTGTGATTTTCTGCCAACTGAAAGCAGCCAATTAATGAAAAGATTCTAATTTATCATGATCGATAGAAAGTTTTATTTGAACATATTCGGAATGAAACTACCTCATGTTAAATTAGCACCTTTTTTTCATGCACGGTCATGTCTCCACATCAACTTATCATAAAATTGCACAAAGGGTTAAATTGCCCCTAATAATTAACTTTCACATACATAATAGGAAAACAATGTAGGACCCTCCAGATTCGAGGAGTTGTTGCATGTATGCAACTACAAAGAATCCACCTAAAGCTGAAACGATGTCGTGCATATGCTCCATTGATTAATGACTCTTTGTTCTTGGATGTAAGGAATATGTTACTCGTATAATGAAATTTGAATTATATTTTTCTTGAAAAACAAGTGCTATGTGATGAGTTTGATGACAAAAAGGGTGAGTACTAGTTTATCTTTCTAACAAAGACTTTCCTCATAATTATTCCTTTTCGGATGAACTTTGAGGTTCACAACTCCACAAATAAAAGTTTTCCAGTTTATTTGACTAATGTTATTTCTTCTTCTGCCTTATTTGTTAGGATATCTACATTCTCCCAACTGAAATTGGTGAACTAAATACTAGAAGGCCAAAAATCACACTGAAAATTTTTATTAAATTCACCTCAAAATTCATTAACTTGTTGCGAAATGGTGAATGCGTTATTCTCGCAAAAATACCGTTTTTTATAGAAGTCTTATGGATTGATTAATTTACTGTGACGTATTACCGTATTAAGATGGACTGTTAAGGTTGGCGTTTCTATAATGTGAAAATTTAATATTTTTGAAACATGTGTTTGAATGATTTATGTTGTTTCCGGAAAACTGATAATATATAATAATTTTATGCATTGGAATTGGACTTATTTAGATTTTCCGGTATTGTTGTGTATGTTCAGAATGAATGTGTAGTTGTAAAGTTCATTTTTCATTTCAGGTACGATCTGAGCATATTATTGTTTTCTGATGATTATTTCGTTTCCAATAACTATAGATCTAAAAATATCGAATTATATCAAGAGGGAATTAGGACATGAAATTTAACTGCGAACCTCATTTTTCGTCAATAAAGTAAATAAAATTTATATCTCTTTTAGAATAAAGCGATCAAGCAACAATCTTTTATATACAAGGTGTACAAAATTCGACAGCTTATTAGACGTTTCTGTATTTTTCAAAATATCGAAAAAACAACTGAGGAAAAAAAGGAGATAACAGTATTCGGTATTA
Organism: Hippodamia convergens; assembly: GCA_038502775.1. Classification (NCBI taxonomy): domain Eukaryota; kingdom Metazoa; phylum Arthropoda; class Insecta; order Coleoptera; family Coccinellidae; genus Hippodamia; species Hippodamia convergens. The sequence continues at coordinate 32,417,963 of CM076609.1, forward strand.
TGTTTTATTATTCCTATAATAAATATCTGGGGCACAAACCGTTTTCACAGTTTTGGAGTCGGGGACAGTGGAAATATTGTACATTTTCAGAATTTTGAAAAACTTTCAAATTAAAACCGTATTTTTATGATTGTCTTGGATTCTGCGAAGAAAAATAATGATAGTGTTCTTACATTTGAATGCTCCTAAAATGAATAATTCTCGAGTTATCAAGGATTTCCTGCATTTATGTCGTGCATAGAGTCAAATTCATTAAATCTGTTTCATACTAACAATGATAAATAAATTTAGAAAAAAGATCTGACACTAGTGAAATATTGGAATAATTTCTCTTTTATGACCATAAATCATTGTTGGTAGGAAACAGATTTTATGAATTTGATTCTACATATGACATGAAATCAGAAAATCCTAAATAACTCAGGAATTATTCATTTTAGGACCATTCATATGTTAGGACACTATCATTATTTTTCTTCACAAAATACAACGCAATATTTGTGTATTTATGGAGAATGATACTTTCATTGGTAGAGAATCAAATACTTCTATACCAAGTTCACAATATTCAGGAGATTGACCCTAATTTGCGTACCCTAATTGATTGGCAACTTCTCATTCGATTGAAAAAATCCGTTTGCACAACTATTATCTTATGAATATGATGGAAGCAACAGCCCCACATATTCATCCCACAATGCTAAAACAACGAGTCTTACAGCGATAAATCACGAGTACAGCTCGTATAGAATGACTACCGGTTGCAATCTTCTGCCATAATCCGTTAAATGTATGCGAGACAACGATCGAAAAGATCGTGACAGAACAAACGACTGTGCATGGCATATTTGGACCTAGACCAATTTTTCATGTTAACAGTCATTTCGACAGGACCCGAATTCACTGATTCAATGATAACGCATTACTTTCAATTCTAAACGACTCATAGAATGACACAAATGAAGTATTATGTTGTAACATATAAAAAAAACCACATTGAAATAATTATGATATGGTGGCTTACATAGACATACATGACTGTGTCAAAAAAAAAATGAAATCGTTTAATGAAACACAAAATAATATGTAATACTCATCCTAATTTGTTGAATCACCCAAAAATGCTCCAATTAACCCAAATTCAACTGAAATACAAAAAATCAAATTGAAAATATGAAATCGGTTTCAATTTGATCGATGAATTAATAAGCATCAAACATGAAATCACAAATCGATATTAAATAAATAAAGGGCTTACATTTTTTCATGGTTAGTGCCAGCGAATCTGTGTTATATGAATCTGAATTAAAAAAAAAAACAACAAGGAGAGAAGAATTATTTTTACTATTTCTAGGACCTTCTTGTTTATATTGAGAATATCCCTTATGCTCGATTCTGACACTGACGTCAAAAATATGACGGCTGTTATTGGGGTGGTGTCTATTTTCGATTTCGTTTTTGGTCTATAGAAAAATATTTGTTTTTCAACATTTCTAGTTAATTCCATTTCAGTCAGTGAAAATTTCTTCAAAATTAATTTTATATCGTAATTTTAAGTTTTGACTTCGAAGTGGAATATTTTTTGTAATATTCATATGCATCTCACTTCCAGCAACAGACTCAGTACAAATTAATACTACTCTTATGATGAAGTTCATTTTGAACAGTAAAGATAGGTTTTATTAATTGAAAGCAATTCGTTTACAAAATAACAACCACTTCTAATTTCTCAAGCAGCGGTTTAAGTTTAAACCTCACTCAGAGCTGGGATTTAGATTTAGATTTAGAAAATAACTGATCCAAACCAACATTCTCAACATCGCTTTCAGATATTCCACTATGGATAAAAAAAAAATATCAAACCACGAAAAAATTTTGCAGTTAGGTTTTTCATTTTCTATTGTGAGGATTGTGAATCTTCCTGAACTAGGTACATAGGGCAAACAGTCATCTTAAAAATAAATTATATTAACATCGAACCATAGCTTTATGTCTCGATTCATACGAATTCAACGAAAAAAAATGACCAACAAATTTTAAAAATAACTTTACTGATGATTTCATCAGACAAGACAAAAAATTGATATAAAAGTTTAAATTCAATTTATCATTAGCTTATTAATAAAATTAAAGAAAATACTTATTATTACTTATATTTTTTCAAATTTCAAACAAGAAATCTTATGAACACCTATGTTTTTGTGTGGGATATTTCAGTTTATAATATTGAATGAATGTTTGAGTTGTTCTAATATCGTTCTCATTCGATGTTGTCTGAAGTGAATATTTCATTAATGCTCCCATATCAGCTATATCAATCCTCGAGAAACTTTTTTCAGAATTATTTATTCGTTATCAATATGTTAACAAAGTGATCTAGAGTTGTTCCATTTTTGTCTTTATGAAACTTTTTCGGAATCTTTTAATCCTATCTATCTATTATCTATTCGTCAATACAAGACCATTATAGATAGGTCGAGCGAGAAAGTTGCTAAACAATTTTTTTGGAGGTATAGTTCTTTTTATTCTTGTGAAGAAACATTGTAGTTTTAAGATCAACATCAATTGCAGATCTTCCAATACAAACAAAAAACTCTTCACAAAAACAAAAAATGTGACTTCAAAAGATTTCCTTATAGTAATGTTGTCTATAGTATTCAGTGCAAGGATTGAAAATCTACTTGAACTACATAAAACAAATAGGTCGACCCTGCTGAAAAAATGTAATTTGTTGAATTTTTCGAAAAGTTTAAGTTTTGAATTTTGAAACCATTAATAAAATCAATTGAATTTAATAATGAACCTCATCATTATGATTTATGGATGTTGATTTTATCAAGATAATTGGGGAGATATCATATTGATGATGATCTTTGTCAAGATCCAGTAGCAAACGTACCTCAGACCTATTCAAATATTTTCCTTTATTTATATTATCATATTAAAATTCTTTTCAAAATGAAAATTCCTGTGATCATGCAAGTTGAAGAAGAATTTATAAAAACGAAAGTGCCCATCTTTATCGAATCTGGTGCGAAAATTGAGGATTTTACTTACTCTTATAAGATTGATTTTAGTTAATTTAACTGTATATAATATTGTGGATCTCCTAACGTAGGCTGTCCGGTCTCAAATATTTCAGCAAAAGATTCAATATTCATGTTGTACCAATCACTTCAAAATGCTAACTTACCTTGTATCCACCGTTCGTGAGGCCAGCGTTTCTTTTCGCCAGGACGCATTTCATCCTCAGGAAAAACACGCGATCGGTTTCGTAATCCTGCAAAGGCGGCGTACCAGGCGGAGGCATGCTGGGCGTCAAGACGGCCGTCATTTCGTCGTGATCGGCAGGATGAATATATTCGTATATGCTGTTCCCGGTGAGTTCTACCTGAAAAAATTCGAAAACATTATGAAGTGGAACTGGGTCAATATTTCAATTATTGAATTATTTCGTGCAACATAAATAATTATTGTTCCATTCGTTGAATTTCATATGGTCGCTGTTTAAGAATTAGTCATCGGGCGGCTGTTAAAAACCATAATTATCTGGATATCCTATCCGTATTCAACATTCAAATTGCAGTATTTAGGTTGGTGTTGAGAAAAAAACATTCCTTCTGTTCGAGGTAGCAGACTGAAAATTATATGAATTAACCCATTTAATTATGTTTATTTATATTCTTGAATTAATTGACGAACTAATTCTGGGATTTAAGTACTTCTCCTGAATTTTATAATTCAAAATAGCTAGAATTGATCACTAGCTGAAATGAGTGAATCACATAGGTATTTAGCTGATGGATCACTTTTTATGTTGAATCTGTTTGAAAAAAAATCACGAGAAGAAGCATTTATCATTAGTTGGAGAATGGAAATTAAAACAAGATGAAAGAAAATAACCACACTTAAGAAAATGCTAATAAGCTCAATTTTAATTTCCCATATTCTGGATGAGTGAATCTTTCCTTTAGCGGAGTGGGTAAGTGTATTAGAATTGGAAGGTATCTTATATGGTGTTAAGCTAAATCATATTCAACCCATCAAAAATTATTTGAAATTGTTTCCAAATTGATAAAAATTTTTAGTTGATGTCAAGTCACCTAATTATGATCCTATGAAAAAATTCTGTAGAAAAATAATGAAAACCAATATTTCTGAAATTGCTTTTTATTGACCTTTTGCTTTATTTGTGAAATTTGACTTTTTAAAAAAAATAAAAAAAAAATTCTAGGTTCTATTTATATATTTTCTGTGATTCTGAAATTTTTAGTTACGTTTTGTAACCATTTAGAAATTAAGCCTAAACATGAATTTAGACACTGCTGCGATGACAATAATTCTCTTGAACGATGAAAAATGTAATGGTCAAGAATGAATGTTTTATATTTTGTTTCATTTTTCAGGTTTTTCAAAATACATAGTTTGAAAGAGTGATTATTCTCAATGAAGTTAGTTCTTTCCAGACGCTGTTGGAGCTGAGGTGATATACTCAAAAGAAATTTGTATGTAAACTTTCAAAAGGCCGCAAGTTGCTTATTTTCATATTCATTTATTTTTATTTTATTTTATTTTATTTATTTAACTCTGCGAATTTACAGGTGAACGGAAAAACCCCTTTAATACAAAATATAATCATAAACAAAATACTATTTCTAAAATATCCTATTACTTCGTTACAGGCAGTTGTACACTGCATGAGGTACAATAATGTGACATCATAACCACAATTACAATGTTAAACTAAAAAATCTTAGATTAAAACACTACCGCAAACTTCTCAATCCCTTCAGCACCTGGGATTTGAACACTGATAAGGAGACCGAAAAAAAGTCCAAAGTTTTTAACTGAGAATTCACTACTCTCTCAGCACGCTCCGGAAACACATTTGAAAGGTAATTAGTCCTATGTGTAGCGAGTCGAAACAAAAAAGTATTCCTAGTGGCTCTATTGGGAACATTAAAATTAATCATATTGAGTAACTCAGGACTATCAATCATACCATTCAATAACTTGAACAAAAAACACAAGTCAACTACATCCATGAAAAGGAAGAGCCACGATCAACAATTACGGTTTGACTAGAATAGTATTGCAACTTGAAGGAAAGTAAGCAAAGAATTATGTAGAATTCGGAAAACATGTATAACGTATACTAATCATATATTTATGTAAAATGAAATTTATTATTCATAACGTTCTGAATGATCTCATTTTTCATCTTATTTCGGATAAGTATCGGTACCCCAAACATCCTGTTATCTAATTATCATTTCATATAAATGTTTTCAATGGCCCGATGTAAATGAAAAATATATACAGGGTGTTTCTAAACCGAGTTCTAAACTCATGCGATAAAATTCAGGAGGCGAATGCTCGTATGAAATTAAGATGGATCTTTCTCAAAACAAAATTTCCTCAGCCCACTCCTTTTTGAGAAATAACCTTCACAGGTTTGTGTTTAAAATTCAGTTTCAATTTTTTTAAAGTTTCAGTAAAGATAGAAACTCAAAATTCTTTTATGTTTGAGCACGGGTATTCCTGTTACATTATACTGGGGTGAAATTATCAATCCCTACTTTCTTTCGAGATATTTTATTCTCGAAACCAATAGCTGAAGAAAAAAACGATATTTCATAATAATGCATTTCAATAAATTGAGCGAAGGTGTAAAATGTAGAAGGATTCATAAAAGTTCCAGTAAAGATAGAGACTTAAAATTCTTTAATGTTTGAAATCGAGTGTTCCTGTTAGATTATACTGGGGTGAAATTATCAATCCCTACTTTCTTTCGAGATCAAGTTTAATGAAATATAATTATAAATTAAATTCTTTTTTATTCTTGAATTTTTTTCTCAAAACCATAGCTGAGGAAAAAAACGATATTTTATAATTATGTAGGTATTTCAATAAATTGTAGAAGGAAATTTCCGACTCCAGCCGAAATACCTGAACGTAGTCAACGTGTCATGAATTTATAAAAAAAAATTAAAACTGAATTTTAGTTGGCACCTTTTAAGAGTGGTATCTCGAAAAGGAGTGGGGTGAGGGAATTTTGTTATAGGAAAGATCCATCTTAATTTTACATGTAAATTCACCTCCTGAATTTTGTCGCATGTATGTATGTAAAAAATAACCATAGGCTTTATTTGGCGAATGGTGGACATTTTCTCCATATGAATCATCTTATATTATGTGTGTTTTGGGTAGTCACTTTACCTGGGATAAGCCTAGATGTGCTGAGGCAGTTTCGGATATGTACATGATTTTTCCATCTGGGGCCACTACGAAGATAAAACCATCTAACGTTTGTAGTAGATAGTAGGCAAGTTCTTTGATTGGTGCGTCACGTGGATTTGGTACTGCAGGTGTAGCTCCCCATGCATCCCCCAGTCCTAGAACAAAATATATGGGTAATAATAATTAACCGTCTACCACAACATAATATTTTCCGAAAACTATTTTCGGTTTTCACTCGCAGTTGACGTAACAAAATTAATTAAAACAAATTAATGATGGAACTCCTTTGCCAACGTAAATTTATGTAATACATTGTCAAGAGCAAACTTGTTGCCAACAATGGAAGAACATTATAAACTTTTCCAATTGATTTCATTGTGGCAAATAAGTTTTTTATCTATTTAGTTTCTGTGTGGAAAGGAAAACACTGAAAGGTTTCGGATAATGCAGAATTATGCTGCATATTTTGCCGATTCAATTTTCCTATTCAGGATATTATTATTCTTAAAGTGATCATTATTATTTAATGTGATCAAATTCATAATATACGAAGTGAATCAATATTATGTTCCAAATTATTTTAGACCGAGGATCTCTACTTCTCGTGTATAATGATGATAAATTATTTCGTTTACTAGTGCATCTCAACAAAAAGGATGCAGGAAATAAAGAACATAATGCATGATATTTCCCGAAGCAGACGATTACCATGCAGTTGTAAATACGGGATTAAAAGAAACCAGGCACTCTTGTACGTGACTAAACATGAAATTCGATAAATCCTCTTTATTTATCCCGGAGATATTTGATTCGAATTATAATCTGGATAATCTGGTAAATTTTTCAGTACAAAAATCGATGTTAAATCCGCCAGCTAAATACCAAAGATTTACACCTTCCCGGACAGTATTAATTTTTCTACATATCTGGAGTTAGATAGGTACCTATTTGCATTAAATATGGAATGTCTCTAGTTCTCAGAAAATATAATTTTATGGATTTTGTATTTTTTTTTTCATCCATATTTTACATCTATTTTACTTGGAACATATAGTACCATGGAAAAGTGTGTAGTGAAACCACGAGAAACAATATGAGGGTGGACCTGCATACATGTATCGGTGAATTTGAACAGATATAGGCAATAAAAATAATACGCCTTCTACGGTGTAGAACACCTGAATAATTTTTCATCCCACATTCATTTTTGTGTTTTCAAAAATTTTCAGAAGTTCCTGATATTTTTGTGAAAGAAATTTGTTGTGTGTTCTTCAAAATGAAAAATATTTTCATATTTTTCTTGTATTTCTTGAAAAAAGGCTAGAACGGGTGCGAAATAATCGTGGAAATAATATGCTGAACTTTAGGGAGCGAAGTCTTTGATATAATCAAATTTAATCCAGTTTTGAAGGGATTGATTTGACTTTCTTTTCCACGTACTTGGCTCCAAGGCCATGCCATGTACACATCAATCATATCATTGAATATTCTTGAGCGATCACTCACTGAAACAATCTCACTATGGGACTGATTCTTTCGCGAAAAAATTCACAAAATATTTTTGGTTATGCCATTATCACACATCAACCACAGGCTAGGAGTGGATTTCTCCTTTTTCAATCAAAAAAGTGTTTGAGAAAACATTGAATTTGGAGAAATTGAACAGAAATATTCGGTATCATTAATGGTATGAATAAGAGAAAATCAGATATCGGGTATTTAGATCGAACTTTATTCTTCTGATAACATGACAACTTCCACAAATAGTTATGTTATGTTATTCAATGGAAATATTCCTGAATACACACATACATAAGATTGAAATTAGTGCTAATCCAAAGTTTGTTTTTCAAATAACCATGAGATATTATAGAGAGTACCTATTTCGAAGCCACATTTTGATTCAAATCAAATTTTACAAATAGATCATTTTACTGTTGTAAGAGTAAAAAAAACTTGCTCGAAGTAATCTGACAGATATATCCACTTTGGTGGATACAAGTAAAATGATCTTTTTGTGAAATGATCAATTTGTGAATGTTAACATGTCTTTATTCGTGAAAACATGACTTTATTTAATCTGTTCAACATTCCATCTACTTCTTCGGAGAAATTTATTTATGCTGATGATATTGCTCTGGCTTTTCATCATTCTAATTTTCAAACATTAGAAAGTACCCTTTCCGCAGATCTGGACATAATGAAAAATTATTTTTTGAAGTGGCGTTTGTGCCCGAATGAAAATAAAACCGAAGTTTCGTGTTTTCATTTGAATAATCACCAGAAATATAGAAAATTGAGTGTAACTTTCGGTTCTTCTCCCTTAAAACATAATTTCAATCCTAGATACCTGGGAATCAAACTTGATTCCTCTCTAAATTTCAACGCCCATTTAGATGATCTGCGTTTGAAACTTAAAACTCGAAACAATATTCTTCAGAAACTAGCTGGTTCCTCATGGGGCGCTGATGCAACAATACTTCGAACAGCAGCGCTTGCTTTGGTTTATTCTGCTGCTGAATATTGTTGTCCTGTTTGGTTGAACAGTGTCCATGTAAAAAAAGTTGATGCCCAACTAAATTTTTCTATGAGGATTATTACTGGTACTATCAAGTCTACACCTACTCCTTGGTTACCAGTCCTCTCAAATATTGCCCCCCCCCATATTCGCAGAGAGACAACAGCTTTGAATTTTTGGAACAAATTCAATTCTTTTCCAAATTCGTTTCCCATACTCACCTATATTCCAGATAATAGGGTCCCCAGATTGAAGTCGCGTAAACCTTTTTGGTCAAATTTTCTGACTAATATGAATAGAAGCGACAAAGAAATGTGGCAATCTGAATGGAATGCATCCAATTTTTTCAATAAAGATCTTATTTCTGATCCTTCCATCAGAGTTCCTGGTTTTGACCTTCCCAGGAGAATATGGTCTGTTCTAAATCGCATTAGAACAGGCCATGGACGTTGCAATAGCATGCTCTTCCGATGGAATTCGGTTGAGAGTCCTAGTTGTGAGTGTGGGGAAAATGAGGAGACTATAGAACATCTTATAAATAGTTGTCCCATTTATAAATTTCAAGATGGTTTCGAGGCTATACATAAAGTAACAAATGCATTTCTAAAATGGGTGGTTAATTTCAAAATTATTTGATTTATTCTGAATATTCGGTTTCTTTTCTGCTTTTTTCTTTTTTCATTTCAGATTGAGAATCGCAAGCCGTTTTTGGGAAGAATCTATCGACGGATAACATGCAGATGATGTCTTTCAAGATTTTTCCTGATATTTAATATTTTATGTTATTTTTTTTACGGGGTGGCAGGTTTTTTCGGCTGAGGTTTTTTCCCCTGGCTCTATAGTATCATATGATACTAGTGATGATAGTATCGTATGATTCTATAGTATCATACGAAGAATGTTATGATACCCCGTTCTTTTTTTACCTCAGCTTAGGTACTTTTTGTTTCAACATTTATTGTATTATTTTAGCTCTCTATTTTCATAAGAATATATATATATATATCTGTTCAACTAGGCCTCTCGTGAAAATTACATAATTTAATATAGAGAACTTATAAGAACCTCAATTTTCTTTGCAAGCGTATTTTTTCTTCCGAACAATAGATTTCTATCGAATATCACGTTAAAAAAAGGGGGATTTTCATAGACGATTTTTCAAAAATTATTCTACACAGCAGTTGCAAAAAACAATAGAATAATAAAATTTCAATGGACGTTACCCCATAATTAATCGGAGTGTACGTGTCCAACAATAGTAACTAAATATAATTTGTGAATATGCATCATCGTGGCACGTATTCATATGTAAATTGGTGCTGATAAAATCGTGATTTATTCTCAACCAAATTCGCTCCGAATATTTTCAAATGTATCATTGTGTTGGGATTGTTATTGATTTTTATCATCGGACTCCGAAGAATTGCCAACATCTCGAATGAATTCGTCTTCGCAAATTGGTATTGTCAACCCGGAAGGTGATGTGGGGTAGATCTTGTTGATACACTTATTAGAATTTCTTTTGAATGCATTCATGGTTATTTTTTCACCCACGGGCATTTATTGCTACGTTCAACGAACAAATATCTGATCGTATGAAACACCCATTATAATTTTGTATGTTCAAGTGATTCTACATTTTCTAGATTGACAATCCAAGAATTTTACACTGAGACGTTCGACACACGGTCAATATTTTTGTGCTACCTATAAAGTATTAAGATTCAATTGGTTGTCAGTACAGTTGATAATTCGAAGTTCAAGGGACCAGTCAAAAACTTCAAATTATCGAGGGGTTCGAAATATAGAGAGATTCATGATATCAATGGGAAAAATGAAATTTGTTGAAAGGGTAAAAGAGTGCATTTAAAAACATTTTTTGTTAGTCACGAGAAAATGATTAGCATTTGCACTTGTGTTGATAAACGGAAAGAAAACTGTGGATAATTAACGAAGTCTATAGCACAGAGTGGTACGGTATTCGAATCAAGAATGAAAATTTCAACATAACCCATCCTTGATGGCGTACACTGGGATTTGGACAAGTTGAAACTTGAAACTATCAACTTTGAAATTTGAAATATAGAGAGTATGAGTGAAAGAACTTTTTATTATCGAGTTTTGTTATCCTGTAGCCTGTAGATTTGTTTTGCTTCGATTTACTGAGTGTACCTACCTGATTGCACTGTATATAATATTCAGATTTAGCAAGTGTTTTCGAAGGGACCTGACAGTTACTTCGAATTGAATTTTTGAATGGAAAAACGTATAAATTATTTCATTCTCCTCTACAAAAGGTCTAACGACTACAAAAATGTATGGTAAATAAGTGAAAAGTCAAAAACTCTACAGATTTCTAAAGATGATTAACGTCAGCGATCTTTTCAATAGTGTCGACAAATATCCTCAGGAATGTTACATACTATCCGGAACTCATTTGAAGATCGATTGTTGCAGAGATCCTCGTAAATTGATTGTCTATAAATATCAACTAGTGGTACTTAATATTATCATATGGTGCTCAAGGTGTATCAAAATGAGTTCATTTCACAAAAATGTGTTCATTCATATTTAAATTGCAACCATGAAATAATGTTTGATTATCAAAATCAACATAACTCACCATCAGGAAAGACTTGTCTCATTTTCAGGTACGATGTTGTAAGTCTTATAACTGAAGCTTTATCTAACTGTGACGTGATTGCAGCTGGAAGGGGCAGAAGTTTTCCTAATTCCAAGAATTCAGCATTTTCTTTTTCTCTTCGAGACCTGGCAGCGTTTTTACTTTTCTCCTTCATGGCCCCACGCGCCAAGCTACTTTTGGCTGGAAAAAAATGAGAATAGTTAAATTTAAAAATGAGAACGAATGATATTGAAATCAATGAAAAAATACTGTTTTCTTGAACAAAACAACCCAACAGCCATCTAGATATGTCGTTCAATAAAAAATGAAAAGGAAGACAAAAAATTATGAAGTAATAAGTTATCGATAATGAAATGAAAAGTTCAAAATCCGGAGATTCATTCCAGTCACGAATTTATTTTTGAAGAATTTGACCATTTTGTGAATTTTACAGAAATATTTAAATCCTTTATTTATAAAGAATGTCCATGATGAAGATTGCTGTGTGGTCAAAAGACATCGTATCAGTTCTAATGGATGACGAGATCTCTGATTGATCAGAAATATTTCACCTGCAACTCCCATGGCCAACTTGCATGAATAAGAAATAAAAATATTGCTTGTCGACAATGCTTCTATCATATGATGATGAGAATAACTTGGTTGATTTTAACCAAGCTGGTTTCATAGGACCTCCAATCAATTGAACCGTTAGATTACAATCATAGTAAAAATAATAACAGCTTCATTCACAATTCCTAATGAAACAACATCTCCAATCAAAATATGAGAATGGTGAAATCATGCTGCAGATTAGGACCATATTTTTAATGAGATAAGGGGAAGTGGTATCAGAAGTTGAAATTTGCCGAAACAGCCTGGCCGGAGTTTTTTCACAATATGGTGAACACCTGAGTAACAATTTCTTTTCACAATACAGCAGATCGAAAAGGCGACACAGCCAGATGTTAGGATCATGGACTTGTAAAATGAAAAAAAGTCACTAGCCGTTCATTCAGTTTTGGTAACACAAATATTTCATAACGAGTGCCGACAAAGTTTGGTGCCCTTTCTAATTCGAAATGTGCCCAGTGTAAGTTTATCAGTTTATGCGATCGAAGCAGAGTGATAATTTAGATTTTCGAAGGAAATCTATACCAGTTGTATTGAAACTGGCCCAGTGGATCGAACAGAATTATTTTCTTTTTACAATATGCGATTGTAAGTGACCAACCTAAAGTTGTATTGTATTTTTCCTCCTTCAACTAATATTTTTCATATTATTATCAGGTTTCTCTTTTTTCCTGAAACAACAATAAAAATACGACCTTATTTCGTTAATAATAATTATAAAATCTCCGTATTCCTATTCAATATCTTTCCTATTCATTTAAAATGCTAATAATCTAATTCAATTGACCGATAAATTAGTAAATTAGATTACAGTCAGGCGTATTAAGATTTTTAAGAAACAATATTCATTTGGGCTATCATCGTAAATATCTTTTTCCTTTGAAAAAAATGTCCCAGATCATTAAACTTGAAAACTGTAATGGGACAAGAGTTATAACAGTTCATTCAAATTTATTTTTTCATACAGCTAAATGACAACATGTGTCATTTGACAGATTGATACAATTTCGGAATTTGATCATTCCTAAGTTCTTATCTGTTGAAGACTGATATAGACTTTGAAACGCAATCATTTTCAAGAGTTCGAAGTTTTTTCCGTTCATTTTTTTAGATTCCAATTAATCAAAAATTTTTAATTGAATTTGTTTCGGACACCCAAAACAGTTTTAGAAAATACAACAATCTGTTTCGAATAATTTCCAAAAAAATTAATATGATGATGTCATATCTCTAGCACTCTCAATTAATTAATCTGGCTCTTCATCCAGCGTTCTGTGGCAGGTTTTAAATTATTTTCATAGCTAAGACATATTGACTCGAATTATGATTTGGACAATCTTGAATGAAAATAGAAAAGAGTTGCCACTAATAATTATAATTTATATTCTGATGTGATGAATTAGGAAAAACAATATTCAAATCACCATCGAAAGAGCATTTCCTTCTCATTCATTGTTGATTCACCAACATCGTACAGGCGAGTTTCTCGAATAAAATTATTGGAGTTGCAGACAGGATGAACCCTCGGGCTTAATTGATATATTTCCATTTTACGGTGAACCTGTCGTATTATAATTATATTCCAAATTCAAGTACTGCAAATCACCAACAAGAACACTCCAAATATTCATGGACGTCATTTCATCGCTCTCTCGAAGCGTATTCAAATTAGAAACAACTACTCGAAAAGCAGAGCAATGTGACTGCTAATGAGCCGGGGTACCGAGACTGCTATTTTAATCAAGAAAAATTTGGAGGGATGATGAAAAATTGAAGTGTTCAGATACATGAGTGGAAAGTTTTTGTTGGTCCATTTTTTATATAACTAAAACTCATCTTTCGGAGACAATACATTCGAATGTTTGGTAATTCTAGCCAACCAAGCAAATAAGCACACATAGGATTTCATTTTGTAATGAAAACACAATTTTGATTTAATATAGCAGTACGACTACTCTTTTCTGAGCATCATACCACAATGACTCAATAATAATTCTGTGAACTAATGGATTTAGAAAACGTATTGGGGAAGATGATGAGATGATGCGATTGAATCCGATGTTTTCTTAAATATTTATCTATAGAAAGACAATTCCCGTACTTTTTCAATATCTCGATTAAGTGTAAATAACAGTGATTATTCAGAAATTTAATTGTTTGAATACTTTACGATTCCGATCAAGATTCCAAACAATGAGTTTTCTCTCAAAAATACACTGAAGCATTTTCCCCTCCTGAGTTGTCAATGAAATTGATTTGAAATATGAGCGTATCAAAACAAACGAATACTACGAAAGTCCAATATCTTTCAGCATTTTATAACCTGAAACTTGAAAATAGGTATTATCGAGTCCGGAGGGTAACTGTCAAAAAGTGGAAATCCCAATATGGCTGAATTATGGAGAAATATTGCTTCAAAACAGATGTTGACCACCTGTTGTTGCCTAGTAAAGGTAACGGCTGGAATTCCCAGGTTTAGGATGAGTTGTCAGTTGTGAACTTGTCACCACAAAGTTGAGGTAAGAACTTGGACAATTTAAGAATATAATCAACTGGCAGTATCTATTTTATCGAAGCATCATTATTTTTTAGTTTATTTATTTTGATGTACAGATATATTTCGTTCTGTTCTTGAGAAAGCACTTTTGGAGTTTTGAGAAGAATTTGCGCTAATTTGTGCCTATGAATTTTTTTTTAATCCCATGTTGTTTTCGAGATAATTCAAAAACCGAAAAAATGGACCAGCTTAGTACTTTTCGATAAACTGGATACTATATGAACTAAGTCGAATTTCTTGTAAAGACCATTCAGTTTTCCGAAAAATAGAAATTGAAAACAGATAGCATAGTAAGAATGAATAGAAACAGTTTGCTTTGTTGTGCCGAAATTTTCCTTTAAACTACGAAAGTCAGCCCTCCACTTTTCTTTTTCAGAAAGGAAACATTTTTAAAAATTGAACCTACTACTCGCAGGCAAAAGTTTGCATTTTTCTCTCAATACCGATAATTCTCCGAAAAAATTTAGAAATAAAAAAAAATTACTTCCTTTTTTTTTGACGAAAATTGTTTGATATTATTGTGCCTCAATTGTTCTGGGATAAATATATTCTACTTTCTTTAATTTTTGGGAGAATTAATGAAATTTTTGTGAAAATTACAATGGCACAACTCCACCTGCATGTTGTCTTTGGCAAAAAATAATAGTGCCGTGCTTTCTTCTTTTTCGTTATTTGCTAATAAATAAAAAGAATTTTCGTGGAGAAATAATTACGGCACAAATGAATGATATGTGAGAAGATCAAACAAAGGTGCTGGGCTATCTTTTTTCCATTTTTCTAAATACTTGGAACGACACAACTCAGTAAATTTTTTTCATCATTGGAATCCAATTTTTCGAAAAGTGCTGGGCTAGTGAATATTTTCGGTTTTTTGAAATATCGAGGACCACATGTGATTAAGAAAAAAATTCAACGGCACAAAGCTGCACAAACCTAGCAAACTTCATCACAACAAAAAAAATCGTTTTCCAACACATCTATGTTTTACTTCATTAGGTCTTCTAATTAAAACAGTGGTAATCTGTGCTGAATATGAATTATCGGAACGAAATCATTCACCTTATAACTCATTTTTTCGGTATATCTGTATGTCAGAGACATTTTATACAGATAGTTTCGTTACCCAATTAAAGGAATTTCGAGGGAAGTTGCGTTTTATAGACCTCTGTAAAATGGTGTATCGAAATCTCCCAGAAATGGGAAAGGTGGCGTATCATATACGCCGGAGATTGAAAGGAGAATAGCATTGTTAGATAAGCTTCAAAAACGGCTGATGTAGAAGTTTCGAAATGATAATTTAGTTTTGAGTCTCAAATTGTACAAAATTTCCTCCTTTTCTACTAGAGAAAGAAGGTAGGTTTCACAAAACTTTGATTGTCCGGTAAAGCAATGTCAAATTGATTGGAGCCACCGAGATTCGTTGAAATGTCAAATCAAGTGATTCGATTTGTTAGAAGAATTTACGTGTTTTTTTATCCCGCAGTTTTGTGAAACCCGCCCTAAGATGTGTACATATGTTAGGCACATTAATTTCAAAGTTTTTTTGCATGACATATTGACTTTTTTCAAGGTTGAATTAACTATTAAATATGATATTTCAATATCTTAAATTAATGTTGTATGAGGAAAATATAAGAAAGACGGAATAAAATCAACTGGTATACTTTATGATTCTCGAAACATTAAATTCTCGAACAAAAATAACGAGCTAAAAGAATCTATTGTGATCAGTAGAAAAGTCATAATAATTCAAGATATATTGCATTAATTACTGAAGAAATTGCGAAAATCGAAATATGTAAATAAGGTCTGCGCGGAGGCGTTTTCATTTGATTATCTTTGAATTATCTGTTTTCTGGGACTGCAATAACTTGAAAATTTTTTGGAAGCTTGGTTTTTGTGGCTTGCATAAATCAATTTGACAAAAAAATTGCGAGAAAAGAATCGGAAGTAGTTATCATTTTTTCAGTGAGTTAACTGCAATTAATCTTTTGAAATTTCTATTCATGAGCAAGCATTTTATTATCACTAGTCTTTTAGTTTATTCATTTGAAGTTGGACGAGGAAATCATCTTGTGGAGAAAGCTAATTAAGTGGATATATACAGAGATACAGAGTGTTGAAAAAACGACACCGAAAGATTTGACGAGGTGATTCTCTGGGCAAAAGCAGAATTAGTTTGCTATATAAAACTTGCTGAGTGAGATATAACCCTTAGCTTTATAAGGCAATATTACTATAAGTAAATTTCGTAGGGGATTGAAGAAGTACCAGTACTCGTACCACTAATAGTTATGAAAATTTTTGAACACATATTCAAATATTTTGGTTCTGTAGATCCAAAACTGAAATATCCATCGATCTCTTCAAGGATTATACACTCAATGAGGGGTAAGAATTCAAAATTCGTATATAACAAACTGATATTATTGTCGGGCAAGGAAGAACCTCCTGAGGTCCTTCGATATTGTTTTCAACCATCCTGTATATTACACACATATTTTGATTGAAATTATTTGAAATAAAAATGAAAAAAGATATTGATGATTTATATTGAATCGAAAGAAGATACAGTGTGGAAAATATTCTATGGTTTGCCAGAGAGAGCTCCGATCGGCGTAGTGAAAAACAAAAACTTAATTGCTCGAATACACAACATATCATGTGACCATGAAAATAATAATACAACCCCGTCTTATCAATTATGATATCCTACCTAATTTATTCCTGGACACGGGATTTTCAGGTTGTTGCGAAAGAAACTTCATATTCTCAATTCGTGCACAACACAATCATAACACGTCCACCGAAAAGACACGTTCGACACGTTTAGGAGGCCATACTGTATCCAGGTGAGACTAAGTATTGCAACACCCCCGTATATCCTCAGGTAAGGATCCACAAAAAAAACTGTAGAGTATAATGGATCGATTCGGTAAGTCAGGTTGTGGTAAAACCCAGATGTTGAAGTATTCCCGTCAGGTGTTGGCAAAATCAGATCTTATTGGTTTAGTTTCCGGATGAAAGGTAAAGACCGCCCCTTTATTATTCTGGAAATCCCAACAACACCAGCACAATGCTCTTCACTTCTTACTTTTAGGGTAGAATGGTAATGAGGTGCTATATTGTGAGTCGTAAAAGGTCCAATCATCCAAATGAAACCGAAAGTGACAAATTTTATAGTTCGCTAGTAAATCTCTTGATCTCAATTATTCCCTAAATAAATTTAATTTTGGAGAAAAAGTCCGACACCGAAGATGCAGTTTTTCAAAAACAACACGCTAGAATGCAGAATTATCAGGTCATTTTGATGTAATTCGGGGGAATATTTCCCGAAATTGCTATGGATACGAGCAGTGCAATTATCGCAGGGATCCCGCTCTCTACAATGCAATTATCGCTGTAATTTTCGATAATTGCATTCTATTTATATGAACTTTTTGACAGGAGGGAAATATTCCGATAAATTTTAACACTGTTACGAAAGAAGTCGATTTCTAAAAATTAAACCTGAGTTTCAATAATAAATTGAAAAATAAATATCTTATTATTGGAACAGGACCTTAGTGATTTATTGTAGCAAATGTTGTACAGAACAAGTGACGAAAAGAAAATACCCGGAATTTTTTGTTTTTCATACTGATAAGAACGAGTAAATGAGGTTTAATCTGTATCGTGGGTGATCTGAAGAACAACGGTCGATTTTTGTAAATTTATATGAGAAAGTATTTGGCTAGTTTATGGTTTCAGTTATTAATTAATGAAAATGGCACATGTGTACACAAATGAGGAGTTAGTGGTCATTGCTTTAGCGTACAGAGACCTTTTATAACTAAGTATTATTATATTCAAGAATATTTGGATTAAACTCTGTAATATTATTTTGAGTAATCATGTTTTGTTTTTTTATCTTGACGAATATTTCATTCTGATTGCGTATAGGTATATCATACATGTATGTAGGATTTTTGAAATAAATGATATTATTATTATTATTAAGTAAACTGTTCAACAGTATTATTATATATTATATTATATTATCTCGATATCTGTAGAACTTTTATTAGGTACATTTTTTTGAGAAATCAACTTCTTTCCTAACAGTGCATATGTGGTTAAAATTTGTCGGATTAGTTGTGAAACCCTGTATAATGTATTATTGTGAGAAATTGTTACACCAGGTCAAAGATAATTTTAGTTGGCAAGTTTTTCATCCATGAAATGGTTAACATTAATTGGGATTTTTCAGAAGTCTCAATTCCTATTATTATTATGAATGTTAAAGTGTTTTTTACTATCCCTCCATAGCTTCTGGACTATAATTCTAAATCAGTATTTGAGAATTTTTTAAATAATTTGGATAATGTATACGAGAAGTTTCTGTAGAAAGTTGATGCTAATGTAATGGAGAGATGTGAAGGAAGAATAATTAAGAATTATTGTGGAATATGTGAAAAATTTCCAATAATAATTATGCTGAACGGTAAAAAATTGTTGACCCTGATAAACGCAACTCAGCCCTTAAGATAACTGATGATATAGTTTCAGAATACATCCCTTAATCCAATATGAACTGAAACGACAAAGTGCCGAGACAAGTCGAAAAAAAAACTCGCGACCTATGAACTCCACAAAATGCAAAGGCTCTATTTGAGTAGTGCGGTCTGATCTAAAACAGTACTGTGCAGGAACAAATGTATTTAGGAATTTCATCATTCTACTGAAGTCAAATCGTTCACACAATTCGATAAAAATGGGGCTCTAATTAAAAACATCATGAATGTTCCATTTCTTATAGAGAGGAATGACTCTAGTTTTTTTGAGGACATCGAGCAAAAGTAGGACCTATCTAAATCCTTCATTGCTTTTTTGTTGTATTTTCAAGATTCAAGGGATTTTGTTGTACAGGCTGGTCAAATTTCGATGATTTGGTACAATATGTCCCAAATTAAAAGCGATAGAAAAAACAAATATAGGTACATGTCCTGTTTTCTGTTTTGGAGAAACATAAATTGCTGAAAACCGCGAGTCGCTACTATGCATTGTCTAGTTTCCATGCTACAGGGTGATTTTGGAATTTGGTCAATTATTTTGATTGCCTGTAAAGTCCGCAACTACGCTCTTGGCATAAAACCATCTGCAGGGCAGTTTTTCAGTATTTTTACAGGTGCTATCGAAGTTTTCATACCGTTTCAAATTTTAGAGCAATGGAAAAAAAAATTTCAACTGGAAACCATAGTGTGCTACGATATTCTTCAATAGACTTTTTTTAGACAATTTCAAAAATATCTATTATGATATACTTCCGATTTTTTATACGTATACATGGTGAGTCGGGAAGATACGGACCAAACTTCAGGTGTGTATTCTGCAGGTCGAAATAATTTCAAAAAACTCATATGTTGTTATCCGATTCTTATTTGTTTTCAAACTATAGGGTAATTAAAATATTTCAAATAAATGCCCTAATTCGACGCATTAGAAATGCGGCATTGCTTATTAAAGAAAGACACGAATCAATCAGAAAAGAAACAAGAGCCCATCGCAGACGAAGTCGAATGTGTTTGGAGCTTAATGGCGGGATTTTTGAGCATTTATTAAAATAATGCTACAAATGAAACCATTTTAATGTAGAAAATGTTGTTTTTTTATAATGACGCTATAGTTTGAAAACAAATGAAAATCGGACAACAACATATGGGTTTTTTGAAATTATTTCGACCTGCAGAATACACACCTGAAGTTTGGTCCGTACCTCCCGACTCACCCTGTATGTAAAATTTCGAAAAAACACTTTTCGGTCAACATTATTCAAGCAGGTAAAGACTGAAAATCTTCGCTCTCAAATACTGTTCATTTTCTAACTAAATAGGAATCATAGTAGAACCAAAGAGTAAGGAGATACACTCTTGTAGTCTGTATAAGGATATAACTATTACTCATGTTTTCTTATATAATTTGACAGCACAATTGTGGAATATCAAGTTCTATGACCTCCTCAGTTAAAAAGATTTTGATTTTGTTGATCAAAAATTTTATTTTACGAATTTTCGATATATAAACTCGGAAGTATATTATGACTAGCTCGAACCCGCGGCTCCTCTCGCGTAATATTTCAATTTAAAACGGCACTGATAGGTCCGCAAACCCACATTCATGACCTAGTATCGAAGGAGAGACAGTCATATGACTACGTGACAAAGCTATCTCGCTTAAATTCAATAATTTCTTACTCAAATTCGCATTTTTTCAACCTGCGGTAACTTTTGAAGAATGCATTTGAAAACTATACTGTAAAAAGCATTTTACATCAGGAATGAATGCCGCAAATAACAATCACATTCCATTTTATTTTGAACATTATTTTGAATTGAACTGAAAATGTTGAAAATGGTTATCGTGGGTTTTCCCCAGCAGTGAGACTTTTTTATAGAACTTTTTGTGCACTACAAAATTGTCTCAATATCTTTTATAGTTTACGCAGCGTATACCGTGAAAGCCTGAAGAAACAGGGTTAATTACGGACTTTTTCATGAAAACTCGATTTTATTTTAATTTCTTCGTGATATAGGAATGAACCCTACATGAAAACCTCCCAAAATAAATTCTCTACATTATACTGAAAGTTTCATCAAAATCGGTCATTCACGGACATTCACATGTACAATATTAGTATAGATATACCTTATGTCCGGAAATTTTTTATTTAAAATGCCTGCTCTGAATGGATTTTGATTTTTCTTTTACTTATAGTAGGAGTAGCTTTTATTATTATGTCGAGTTTGAGCACTATTTGTCAACCAGTTTCTTCACGGCAGCTTGTTAAGTGAGTAAACCTCGTTAGTACGATTTTTAACATGAATGAAATTATTGAACAAAGAGTTTCCTTCAAATATTTTGTTAAAAACAAATTTTTTCGTGCTGACGCGTTGAAAATGTTGCAAAAGGCTTAATGGTGATTCAGTTTTATCCAAAACCCGTGCATATGAGTGGTACAAATCGCTCAAACACGGCCGTGAAATCGTTGAAGACATGCCTCTTTCTGGACGACTAATGCGGAATACTTTGAAGAATACAATATAAATTTTGATGAGTCAATGTAAAATGTGTGTTTTATTTACCAATTTTCGGTACGTTTTTGTCAGAAGGTACCTATATTTTTGAAATTGTCTAAGAAGAGTCTCTAGAAAAATATCATGGCACACTAAAGGTTTCCGTTTGAAAAAAAAAATTAATTGCTCAAAAATTTGAAGCTACACTGAAATTTCGATAGCACCTGTCAAAATTACTGAAAGAACTGAATTAAAGATGTTTTTATTTCGAAAGCAAAGTCAAAATACTGAGGAAGATATGGCGAATTATAAAAATTGGCCAAATTACCAAATCACGTAGTGACTTGTGTTATTCCGCAATTTATGTTTCCCGAGAAAAGAGAACATGGCATATATATTAGCTTTGTCTATCTCTTTGAATTTAGGAGATGTAGTACTAAATCATCGAAATTTTACTGTCCTGTACCTTATAGATGAATGAGACGAAAATTTCAAGTTCGAAAACCGTTTTCTGATTTTTTTTGCTTAATCTTCGCGACGCCCGATCTCTTGCCGCCCTCGAAGGTCTTCGCCGAGAACACCCACGCTCGTCAAAGGCACGCCGGAAACGCGAACGTTATCGACATTGTATTCAGCGGCGTTCGTAATTTCTTTTACTGCAATGTTGAATTTAGCGAAACAAAATGCCATCTCCCCGTTGTCGTAACGATTCCGAGAAACACGTCGCGGCTGGAAATATAAACTCGGAGCGAAAACGAAAAAACGGCCGTCTCGACTTATCCAGGTCTGAATAAATTGGCGATCACAAAAGGCTTTACGAGCTGTCGCGAATCGAAGCCGTAGACGGATCGCGAGACAAAAGTCCTATTTGCCGATTCTAATTGTTCGAGTAATGTCTTTCTCCATATTTCACCAATTTTTCCAGGGTCATTAGAGTCGGCTGAGGTTCGTTTGGCCGGATGACGGTCGATTCATATCTTCGTGCACGTAGGTACCTATCGTTTCCGTCAAGAAAAGCAAAATTTGTAGTAACAAAAAGTGGCTTTTTTTTGACAGATGATGAACTCATCATTTAAACGTTTGTTTCTCATACAAAATATTAAATTGAAAAAAGTGAAAGAAATCTTGGGCATCAATACCTTTCTTCTTCGAACTGCATCTCTCTGTTCATTAGATAATGATCATCTGTTATAAATCAGTGCGATACCTATGAGTTTTCTCAGAATGGTTACCACATAATAAAGTATGGGAGGTCCTTGTACCTAGAGACATTTCTTTTTGAACACCTGTATTTGAAATACACTTATCGCAAAAATTAAATTAACAGGAAAATTTTCCAAATTTTTTGGTGATTTTCAACATAATTTCAGTGAAAAATGATGTTATAGGAAAAATAACGAATTTTTGAACTTTGAAGACCCTAGTTTTTGAATTTAATGGTGAAAAATCTTTCGGAGTACCGTTAGCCGTGATAAATTACGAAAAAAAAATTTTTCAAATTTTTTTCACTCTACGGTCGTGGAAATATTTTTCCGAAGTGGACAAATACAAAGGCCAGAAAGTCTGTTTATTCGGCTTCAATTGGTTTTTTAAGGGTCTCGGATACGACCATTTGCCTTCGAGATATCAAATTTTGAATGCCGAAGAATCCTTTTTCACTCATCTGCCGATAACTCTGGAACTACCTGTCACACAGCGAGCCCACATACGGTTTCTTTTTCTGCAGAATAATTTCCTACAAATTTGGTTATGTTAATGTAAGAAAAAATTTTTTTCACCTGTGACATTAACGTGAAAAAAGAGCAGAAAAAAAAGTTGCCTTATTTTAGTTAATCCACTGAATCATCGTCAATATTGGGGAAAGCTTAGTTAAGAAAATAAATTTACAGCCTTATTTACCCCAAAGCCCCTCTGTAGATCGATCTGTTCATCGGTTTTCCTGGACCTCTTAATTAAACAAAAAAGTTATGGATGAATGTTTTTGTTCCTTAAACTTGACCTAATTTTTTTAAAAGTCAATATTCACATTATTTTTCACTCAAATTTGTTTTTGAGATCAATTATAGAAAAAGAAATTTAAAAAATTTCGGATATTCGGAACAAAATTTATTCCTTAAAATGTTGCTCCGAAAATAAAAAAAAATTAAAATGATAAAAAAAATGTATTCGAAATTCAAGAGACCATTTCCGATTCACCTCCAGTGAAGCTATTAACATTTAAATCTTCATTTTCCTCAAAAAAATTTAATAAATACAGAGTTGATGCCGCACGGTACGTGCAAAATTCTGAGCTATAGAATTTTTTCGTTTTCTGCAGAGCCATAACGTATCAAAAACCTTTTCGACTTATTCGTTAAAAGAACCGATCTTCAATAAGGCAAGGTCAAGTTTAAGGAACAAAGACCTTGTTCTCTAAATTTTTTCAGAGTTTCAATCGATCGGTCCAGGAAAACCCCTGAATCGATCGATCTACGGATAAACGGGGAACTTTGGCGAACACCAGGCTGTAAAATTTTCTTATAACCTCAGCTTACCCCCCAATATTGGAGCAGATACAGTCGTTAACCAAAAAAGGGAAAATAGCAATTTTTTGTTTTTTTTTCACATTAACGTTACAGGTAAAAAAAAATTTATTTTTTTATTGAACATGAAAGATTTCTGTAGGAAATATTTGGCAGAAAAAGAAACCGCCTGTAGGCTCGCTATTCGATCAGTAGGTATCTTGTTCCGGAGATATCGGCAGTTGAGTGCAAAAGGATTCTTTCGCATTCAAAATGCGATATCTCGAAGAGAAATTGGCGTATCCGAGTCCTGTAATAGGCAAATTAAAGCCGAATGAACAGGCCATGTGTTTTATGCATTGATCTAGCTCGAAAAAATTTCTCCATGCGCGTAGAGCAGAAAAAAAATACATTTATAAGTGACATGAAATACTTACCTAATGAAATTTCTTAATGTATTTCAGAAAAGAAGTATAAGCAAGGCTCGTACTTTAGGAGAGTAATATTTTTTCTCATGACATTAATTCAAAAGGTCATTTTAGATGTAAAAATGAAAATCATCACCAAAAATATAATTATTATTTGCTCACCATCGAGAATATCGCCATTCGTTTATTGATAACAGTTTGAAAAGTATTCATAATATTTTCCTTACACGGATTGAACCGAGTCACTTTGCTTTCACGTCGATACATCTGAAAAGTGAATACCTACCAAAAAATTACATTAAAAAATTTTAGACTTCACCATGTAAATGCCTGCACCATAGGACTGTCTCGAGGGACAATACTTTATGTATCCCAATGTACCTCTCGATCGGTCGAAAACGGCTACATCAGTGTTTCGCTGATAATATTCGCCATTTAAGCGATATCCTATGATATTTGATTTATTCAGTTTATCTACGACTTGTTCATAATGATCTCCAATAAAACTTCGGGAAATTTAATGAAAAAAATTTGATGAAAGAAATAATATCATCCCTTCTTTTGAATTAGGCCAATAGTTAGCCACGGTTAGTAATTCCGTGAACGTACTGTATTTGATATCAGTACGGTAGAACGCCATTTTCTGATATAAATTTTCTTGTTCCAGGTGTAATTTGAATCTGCAGACAAATGGTTCAAGGAACTCTCAGGTTTTGGCAACAGAATGATCCCATTTGAAGAAAGCCGTGCTAATGATGATCTATAGTTATTTGAAGTTATTTCCAGGCCAACCCAGGTTTACCAATAATTAAGCGTAAAAAAATGCCTCGAATTCGAAGACGTCAATATTATCACAATGTTGGCGATTTTGGGTAGAAATGTTGCATATCGATTCGTTATCTTTCGCAAGATTAACTATCGTATTTATTGTACTTTACCAACAGTTATGCGCATGTTATTCGTATAGACAAATTGGGGATGGAACACGAAGAAGACTAATTTGTCAACCTTAACCGTCAATATTGACGCCTCTGGCAATTTGAATCGACACTGAAATTTCGATAGAACCAGTAAAAAGTTACTGAAAAAACTGCCATAAAGATTTTTATTTCGAGAGCTTAATCACAATACGGATAAAGTTATAGCGAATTATAATAATTGGCCAAATTCTAAAATCACCCTGTAGCAAGGAAACTAGGCTTGGGTGGTGTTCAGCATCTTATGTTTGTCAAAAAAAGAGAACATGACTCTTTTTAATCTCTTTTAATTTATGAGATTTAGTACTAAAACATCGAAATTTGACTATCCTGTATATAGGTTACGTTGTTTTCAACGAATAAAACGAAGACGATAGGAAAATTCAATAAAGCTGGGGAACGAACTTTCAGATTTCCACCATTTTCACAGGTATTTCATGGATCTTTCGTTCACGACATAGTGAAAAATTTAAGCTTGAGAAGTCCAAAATCACGTGTGCTATAATTTTCAACAGAATCGAAAATATGTAGGTATAATTTTTTTTACTGATTTTGAATCGATATTCGCTGAATCTAAGTTCGTGAGTCTTTATTAAAAGCATGCTTATATATGTTGACTCTTGTGACAAGTGCACTTCCGAATCTTCAGATAGACAAACCATCTCCTTAGGAAACGTCTACTCAATGAGGGATTATGGCAAAACCCCCTATTGTTGTCAACGTCGTAAACGTGTAAGGTATTGAAAAAAGTACCTGCTGTTTACTTCAGTCATAGTAATATTGTAATTATTCTCGGTGAACAATAATATTGACTCGTAAAAGTGTGAGAACTCTCTTTCAAGACTTCTCCCAAATGATAAAATTCAAATGAGACGCAGGGTTGATTGTAGGTGCGGTGCAATCTCTTCCAGATGTGCAGAGGTAAAATTTTCGGAATTGCAATTGTTGGAAAAACCAGGAAATTCCCACGGTTAGAATGAATGAGCTGTGCACTTTCTTAGAAAATTTCTCGAAACTATGCGATATCTCTATAGGGTGTCGAGCGATGATTAAATATATTTGAGAGGGGTTTCACGAAAATTTGATTGTCCGATCAATAAAACTTAGGTAAATTCGAACCAATCGAATCCCTTGATATGAAACTTGAACGAATCTTGGTGGCTTCAATAAACTTGTAAGGACTTGAACGGGCAAATAAAGGTTATATAAAACCCTCATTTTTAGAACTAGAGCAACCTCTTCTGATCGAATAGAAGCTCTTTTCTAGAATCGAACGAATTATGTTTTGTGTTGGATTGTTTACACCGGTTCTTTATTTATTCATTCTAACGGACGGGGCCATTCTATTCAATATAACATGTTTGATAACTAAGTTTTTTTTTTGTATCATTCTTTATTCAGCAATCAGATACAATAGAATCTATAAGCTAAAGTGTTGACTAAAAGAAAAAATTAAAAACATGAAAAAAAAAATAAATAAAAAGAACATAAAAGATAAAAGAAAAAAAAAGTATATAAAGACTGTTGCAGGTTAATGCCCCTCGGCATTACCTGGTTAAACTCGTTAGTTCAATGGGCCATATTTTCTTTAGTCGTTTGTTGGTAACGGGGGTCAGCATGGGATGCATCAGTTGGTTTTGGTGGACTTCTAGTTTCTGGTGATAGCTTTCAGATTTGTTTCGGATTGTCTCTTGAATTTTCGGGATGTTTAGGTCCATGTGTAGCGTATGGTTTGTAACAAACCAAGGAGCAGAGACCATTTGTCTCAAAATTTTTGACTGACATCTTTGTATTATGTCAATATTTGATTTGGATGCACAACCCCAAAGTTCAATTCCATACGTCCAAATAGGTTTGATAATACATTTATAAAGGAGGATTTTTTTTCGATGGAGAGTCTTGATTTATTTCCAAGTAGCCATCTCAGTTCATTCATTTTTATTTCTATCTGCTTCTTCTTTTTCACTAGGTGGTGCTTCCAGGTTAATTTTTGGTCAAGATGTATACCGAGGTATTTGACAGAATTAGTTTGTGGTATAATAACTAAGTGAGCAGTTTTTTCAATGCACTTTTTATCATGATGAAAACGCCTCTTCAATAAAAGTATAGGTACTCATGAAAATGATCCTATGATAGTATGAAGAAATAAAAATATTTTCTGAAAAAGTGATGAAGTTCTGATTTGTTGTTGCAAATTGAGAGGTTTTGTGAGTAACTGTGGCGTTAGAATTTATTATATTCAGTATTTATTTAATAATTTACATTTTCTGAGAACCTTGTTATCGCAGTGACCCAGAATATTTCTGTCTAATTTCAACGATTTTTTAAATACTATTTCGAAGAACTTCTCAATCTGATGATATTATTCTTCTTGTTCCTTGAATCCAAGGACTACATGGAAATTCTTCCTAAAATTTGTTTTATCTGAAAAACAAAATAGTAAACACTGTCACATTCTTTGTCGAAATAAATTCTCTCTACGTTGAAAGGTTAGAGAGAAACAACTTCTTAATGACATTTCATGAAAGCATAGGCAATTATTGATTCATTATGAAATGTCTATTTCATTCATGGTAATTCAAATTGTCAATTTTTACAAAATCAGATACAACTTGATAGCTATTTATATGGCTGCAATACTCGAGGGGACATACGCACACTTGGCAACATTTTCTACAATGTAATGATTTCTCGTTCAGATATTAATAATAGAAAATCCTTTCATCTGGGAAATAACCCTTGTATTGAATTTTATGACATTTCTATATATGTTGT
This sequence comes from Hippodamia convergens, assembly GCA_038502775.1. Classification (NCBI taxonomy): domain Eukaryota; kingdom Metazoa; phylum Arthropoda; class Insecta; order Coleoptera; family Coccinellidae; genus Hippodamia; species Hippodamia convergens. The sequence continues at coordinate 32,446,267 of CM076609.1, forward strand.
ATATTGGAAAGGACAGAATAACTAATGACTCTTAAATTTCATGAGACTGATAAGGGAAGTCATATTTCGAGAAATCGACTTACGTTAAGAATCACCATTTGAATAATCTACGACCTTTCCGAGCCGTTAAAGCGAACGAGTCTATAAAATTATGCTTGGAGAGCACGTTTAGCAGATTACAATCCGTTAAATCACCATCAGCTGTTTACAGTTCTTAATAAATTATTTTTGTCCACCTTTTATGTACATTGTTTCTCGTATTTATGTTCGCCTTAATATACATGACGAATCCGTTCTTCTACCGCGACAACAGCTGATGGAATTAATTTTCCTTTAAAATTCTGAGGATTTCTTTGAATGCTTAGACATCATAGTTCAGATCAAAGCTTTCTATTCTTCTATTTATAACATATTTTCAATGAAATTAGTTCTGTCATTCATGCGGGCGCTAAATATCACGCATAATATAGTCTTCGATATAAATATAGGATTTTCAAAAAAATACACATAGATATTTGTGATGAATTGAAATATACTTGGTTACCACACAAAGTCGAAAAGAACTATAGTTTTATGTCACTTGTTTTTTTTCCAGCATTATCAGGCAGCTCAATTCAGCGAGAACATCTCTGGAAACTCCCCAAAATTTCAGACACTCGAACTGGCGAAACGTCGAGAATGAATCAACGACCACGGCCGACATGCTCGAAAGAACAAGTGACATTAAAAGCTGGTCGCGAAAACCTCAACCAATTGGTTAAAGATAGTTTTATTTTTCTTCATGAAACGCCCTGCATGTTATTTCTTATTTTGAATGTCGACTCAAATTTTCATTTTTGATATTTCTAAATATAATATCCGATTACATTCGTTTTCTATAGATATCGTGACATTTCGATCAAAATTAAGAAACACTATAATAAATCAACTTGAACAAAAAAGTAAAACATTTTTTCGACAATTAGAAGGGACCATCATTCACTAAGTCACCATAATCCAAATTAGCGTAAAAATATCTTTGTGTATGCGATGTCGTTTTCTCTGTTATTCTCGCATTTTCATTGACAATTTTTATTCTTTTTTCTTTTTCAGGTGACCCTCAATGAAATGAATATAATGGTGAAATATCCGGGGACCGTAAAGGCCGTTAGAGAGGCACTTTTCTTTTTTCCATCATACCAACACGTGGGTGATACAAGGATAAATTAATAGAGGCAGTTAAAATTTTTTGTAGTTTGATCTGTAGCTGAACATATGAGTCATTGGTCAAATTTTCCCCGGTGGAGAAGGTTCAATTACATGTCCAATACATAACCTTGCTCTGATATTTCCTTTTTCTGGAAGCTGGAAGTTTTTCTTACCATTTGGGGTGTTATCTCGCTCCCAGGTAAATGTGTCTATCCACCATTCCTCGTAATGTTAATCTCCTTAGAGTTTCTGCGAACAAACTCACTGTTTTCACCGAAACATACTTCTTCTCATACTTCAGAATTATATCATTGAGAAAATGAATAAGAGGAAGGTATTTTAAATGCTTCAAATGAAAAGAAGTGCCCAACCACAAAGTCCAAAAGATAAACATTTTCTTCTAAGAATAACACTGATTTTCTATTTTGTTTAGGTGAGAAAGTTCAACATATTTTCCTTTATTTCCTGATTGACTTGACCTCGAATTGAACCTGGCATATTAAACCAGAGTATTCTAGCCAAATTCAAACCAATCTTTCTAGACTGACCACCCTTCTCCTCATATATGCTCTAATACCATTTTATTATCAAGCTAATTGTTGGATGAATACACCACGATCATATAAAATATAATCGTTGACTGAACCTTCTTTTGAATGGACGTTGTTTATCTTGAGGTGAACGACGTTTTGCTCTCTTGATTGTTCCAATCAGCAATAATATTTCTATAAATGTAAATTAGCACTTTATGTTGACACTAGTACAAACGAAAAAGTCACCTTTCTAATGTAAGGCCTTTAAGGCACAAAATGATACCGAAATCAAAAGCGACGGCGCAACTAAACCCACAACTACCAAATAAGGCAGTGCTTTCCAAACTTTTTGTACCTGCTCGCCCCCTCTTTGGAAAAAAAAAATTGTGGTACCCCCCTTAATTTTTCTATAACCGTTTTTCTGATTAATTTTTTTAACATCTATTCGACTTTTTTGGTTTGTATTCGAAAATGATATTTTGGAATAAGCTGCGTGCCCCCCCTGCAACAGTCTCGCGCCCCACAGTTTGGAACACACTGAAATAAAATCTAACGCGAACGATTGTCAGTGAACGACTATTTTGTAGGAGGTTAACGCACACGGACGACCGTCTACCAATAAAATCGGTGGTCAACGCACACGAACGATTATTCAGTCGGTGATTGTAACGGGAGATGGATAGGAATACGTTGAGTTGTGTTGCGGTTTATTCGAGATACCGAAGAAAGAAGAGAAGAAATGGGATATTTTGGGGGCATCCAGTAATTTCTCCGCGTTTGGTTATTGAAACGTCAATTTTATAATTCATACCCATTTTGAATCTCTCAAGGAACGTAGAAGCGTACAAGAGAAGAAATTCAAAGTACTATTTTACAACGTATTTCACGTGTCCACAAGGATCACTTTCCTAGCAATACGATAAAATCGAGAATAAAATGTATTATTGCAATCAGATTAATGAAGTGACAAAAACAAGTCTCCTTTTTTTATATAATAAGAAATTTCAAATTCACCCCAGTCAGCAATCAACTGAACACACACTTCCTTCCAAAGTTTCTTCTTCATTATTTTATTCGAGTACTCTGTTGTATCATATTAATTTTCCGATGTCGATATCCGTTTTTTGTACCTATTATTTAATACGCACGACTATAGTAATTCACAACAGAATAGAGTGCAAGAACCGACTAAACTGTCGTTCGTGTGCGTTACAACAAGAGAAACCTATGTGCCCATCTGCTTCACCGACAATCGTGACGGGTCCAAAAATGGAGCGCGCTCCGACTGTTTAGTAGGTCCGATTAAAAGTCGATCATGTGCGTTGGTGCATTCACATACGTGTTCTGCATTTCGACCGACAAAATAGTAGCTCACCGATTGTTGGTCGTGTGCGTAAGACCTAAAAATAATGAGGAGCTGGACTGCGCAGAAAGTAGTAAATCTAATGAATTGTTTACGTTCCGCAGAGTGTTCCCGAAACAATTCAATTCATCATTCATTCGTTTGTATCTATATATTTATATTCTATCAATGGTGGCATTCAGCAGACGAAACCGTTGTCCAACTGTTGCGGAATCGTCCGGTACAAACCCAACACATTCTGTTTCAACTACTTTCAGTTTGTGCAAGGTAGCGGTAGCGGAAATTGAGTGGAAAGTTAAGGTTTAAATACCAGACTGATAGACACTTTGAAGAAAAATGATTTTTCTTTGTGTGTAAACTAACACTTGACAGAAAATAAAAAGGGGTTGACAGCGAACGTTCAACACTTTCCCGACCGCTACCGATAAGTAGCAGTAGCGCTTTTCACTTCGTCCGTCTGAATGCGACCAATGATATGATATATCATGATATATGTAGTGAGTTAAAAACTCTGTACGTCAGTTCTCAAGTTAACCATTTTTTCAAAGAAATTTGCACTATTTTCCCCATCCTTTTTTTAAAATAATTTTGGCAATAAAAATTCATGTCGACTTCTAGACATTATAAAAGGATTCATTCAAATAGTTAAAACGCATTATCCCCTCTTATAATTTGATTTATCTTATATTCTGTTCTTAATCTGTACCTTTTGGAGTTGTTTCGAGTATAGTTTGCAATTATTATTAGAACAATCATGCGATATAAACATGGGATTGATCAACCAAAAATCACATGCTGAGATTCCCACCCCATTCATTGTGATAGACTGCCAGAAAGAAAATTTCAAAAATTTGTCGAATTACAACCCGGCTTTGTCTTTGAATCTGACAACAAAAAAAACGCAGATGTTGCTTCACCTAGAATCTTACAATGACATGTTTCAAACAATGAGTCTGAAAAGAGAGTTCGAGAAATACGTTAAAATCAAGTAAAAAACAAATACAGTGTAACCTCTTTAATTCGAACACATTTAAATCAGGACATCCAGTACTCCGGACGCCTGATTACAAAACCCATAGTCCGGACGTATCTCTATAATCCGGACGCACACAAGCGACCGCGCATGGGCGCCCGCAGAATTTTTTCTCAGGGGGGGCCAAATCAGTACAGTGAAAAATGAAGTTCACTGTAAAGTTCAAATCAAAATTTCAGATTTACTCAAAGTTGAGTAAAATTTTAATAAGATCTCTTGATTTTACAGATTCAAATTGAAATGATTTTTGTTCCTTTTCTGAATAATGCTATTCTTTCAATAAGCAAATTACAAGAAAAGTAAACATATCATTTCTAGTGTGATACGAGTTTTGATATCTTGTGTTTGAAAATTCGAACTAATCAAATATTTTCTTCTACTTTTATGGATATTATATTTCATTTAATAAACAACTCTTTAGAATAATTCTGTTTTTCTATAATCCGGACAAATCGAAAATCCGGACAACAATTGCCATCAAATCTCCGGATTAAAGAGGTTGCACTGTATACCATCAGAAGCCATACTGAAAGTACTTTATGCTGGTTCGATTGATCTAAAACAAGAAAAACTTTCAGATTTAGAACACTTCGAACGTTTAGTAACAATAATTTCGGGGATATTAAAAATCATGAGGAAGAGAACACGATTAGTGCAATAGTTTCCAAGTAATTTGTTTTCTTTTTCATAAAAATCAAATAATATATATTCGATGCCTTTTAATGAAATGAATGAGACAGATTTATATCAAAATTATTTTGGTGCTTACAACATCTTGATTTCATGATTCAACAACGATCAGGTTTCAGGGCTGTAATCATTTTTCCATACAATATTTTGAGATATCATGAAGAATAATTTTATTTTGAGAATACTACCAACGACATCATCTCAGTTTTTGCTTCACAACATTCTTTTAACAATACATTACACATGGATGTAGAAAACCACGCTTTTAACGTAATTCTGAGTCTTTGAATCCTAAATTTCATTGTCTGCAAATTGTGGGTTTTGTGATCATTATTAGAGAGTTATCGAAACACAAATACATGCCTAACTTTATTAAAGAATCCTGTAATAACAGATCCTTTAAAGTTGGTTGGATATTTGACATATCGAAACGATTTATTTCTTGGCAACTTTATTATGACATTTCCGTTATTTTGACAGTTGTTAGAAGCTGTTTAACCTAGAAATTGCGAGAACTGTCAAAATAAGGGATCTTTCATTTAAATACGGCTGTCCTTTATTTAAGTTAAGTACAGGAGGCCCGTATTTTATTACAAGCCACCTTAAAATCTTTTGCGAATGCGCATGATTAAATGTCAAAATAAGGGAAACTTTATTTAAGTCAGGCCTCTATTTGCGTCTCGATAACTCTCTATTTCCGTGTACTCTTCATTGGGTTCCAACAAGATGAAGCATCACCACATAACCAACGCAATGGCCGGCAGTAACTCAACGCAATATTTCCAAATCGGTGGATAGTAAAGCGAGGAAAAATCGAATGGCCCACGCGATCCCCTGATCTTAGCCCATTAGATTTCTTTTTATGGTGATATGTGAAGAACATTGTGCACAAACACCTTGATTTGGATAACCTGAAAAATCGAATAATGCTTGCGATGTGGTCGATCACTCCTTTGATGTTGTACAATGTTGAAAGAAATTTTTATTTGAGGTTAGGATATTACCAAGGCATTCCCCTTGCTTTATTTCATTAACATTTATAACGTTGGTGCTACATTTTAGTTTTTGATATTTTACCAAATTTCGCTTATCACTTGATTTTATTTTTTTCTCTTTTTATTTCTGGAATAAATTGATGATGAAATTAATAACATTTCTGATTATGTTGACGCGACCTCCTGAACGATGTGTCACAAGCCTATACTTCCTATTTGTTAAATTGGGGGTTGGACCTGTTTTTCGAAAGGGATTGAAGGTAGGGTTCTCATTTTTACGATGAAGAATGACAATCTAAATTTTAGATTCTAAAATTTAAATTTGACGCGTTCCAAAATGTTGAACGAAGTTGGCAAATTTTCAAAGCAGTTGGAAGATTTTCAAGAGAGTTGGAAAAATTTCAAAGCAGTTGGAAAAAATTTCAAAAGGGTTGAAAAAATTCCAAAAGAGTAGGCAAAATTTCAAAGCATTGGGAAAAAATTCCAAAACAGTTGGAAAAAGTTCAAGCAGTTGTTAAAATTTCAAAGCAGTTGAAATACATTCTGAGAGAGTTATGAAATACGAAGGAATCTGAATTAGAAAAAACAAGTTTGCAATCAGTACTTGACAATATATGTACCTATAGCGGAGTGTATAGCTGGCAATAACTCAATATTTTTACCATGAATGATTTAGGTCAAAACTATTTCCCTACCAAATCGGGAATCTGTTTTTTTAAGAAGTATCTTGATTTATGACACACACTTCGACACACATTTTCTGTGTAAACTAGGGAGTTATTTTGTTTTTCTTTATTTCATAAAATCTGTAAGCAAAAGTAAGGCTCATCTTTTATCAAATGAAATATATTCTCTAAAAATGTTGTTCCGATTATTCTATGAAATGGACCAATGACCCATGTTAGGGATGAACAGTTTCAATATTTTGATTCTCATCAAAGTGGTATATAATTAACTTTCATTTTTCATCTACCCAACATTCAATCATGTATATTTCTTTATTTTATGGAATCTGCTTTTTTGTGAAAAATATTTTGTTTTATGATGCTTGAAATTTTGAGATACACCAAATAATGGAACTGAACTAAATTAAAGAATGAAACAAAAAGTGTGTCTCAAAGTTTCGAACATACTTCAAAGTACTCCTCACAAAAAAAAACGATTCCACAAAATAAAGAAACTCACATTATTGAATATTGGGTAATTGGAAAATCAACGTTAATTTCTCATCACTTTGATTCCCAATATTCACTCCTTTTACAGAATGAAAAGAATAGATTTTTCAGAAAAAATATTTTCTCTGATGAAAATTAGCCGTGCCTTCGCTCCGAGATTCCACGAAATGAAGAAAAGCTACAAAACTGAACAACCAAACAAGTAGTGTTTCTCAAAGTTTCAAGCAACATCCAGATACTCTTTATGAAAAAAACAAACTCCATAAAATCTACTTAATTGAATGTTCGGTAGATGGAAAAAAGTTAATTACTCCTCACTCTGTTGAAATTCATCATTTTGAATTTTTTTACCGAAACAAATATTATACCAAAATATATATGACGGATCCCTGTCAATTCAATGTCCAGTTGGAAAATTTTCGATGGATTTGCCCCCCCAAAAATTTGGCTTCGGCCCGTCCCTGGCAAATATCTTTTACACAAATTGTGAATTGATTGGAGACCTTTGGTATTAAGATGAAGAGGAGTATTTCATATCCCTTTCGCTTCAACACAACTAACTATATAGTTTGAGTGGTCCATTGGTAAAAGCACATCGTCTAGCAAACACCTATGAGGTTGACATTTTTCTGTTATCTTTTTTTTTTTATCTAAAAATGTGTTTTGAATCCCAAGAGCTGTACTGATGGTTGTAGAAATTATATTATTGATGATTTTCATTAATATGTAGGATCAAATTTTATTTCTGTAGAATGTAACCCTTTTTATCCAGGAATTTTTTGAAGATATATTCTAATTTATGAGTTATATACATATCTATACTAATCTTGACGATTTGTTAAATTGAGCCTAAAGATCTATATTTTTATTATTTTTCCTTTTCTATTCATTATTTATCATTAACTTCAGTATATTTTTCCTAATTGTACATTGGCATGGCCGTTTGATCAAATAAATAAATTCTTGGTATGGAGGATTTATTGGCTTTTTTCGTTCATAAAATGTTGGTTTTATCCAACAAAGAAGAAAGCGAAAATTCTCGAATTTGTGCTGACTTCCGTAATCGCCTCTGATAATAAAGGATGCTGAATCCCATTCGAAATACATGTCCCTTCAACATTATCAGGGAATGATAAATTACTCCAACTTATTATTCAGCCTAATAAAGGCACTAATCGGTTTAATCCTTCGAAGTTTTGCTCCGACACATACCTCGTGTATCTTTGAGTCCCATTCATTTCCGCACGTATCCGCCAGAAAAGCAAAAAACTCTGCTTCCGTCCTCATTTTCGCACCCAGAGAACGCATGCCACACTTCTATTACTTTTACGTGACATCACAAGGAATAATAAACATTCCTTTTTACCCCTTGGGTATTTACAGGGCATTGCATTCAGTATTTGTAAGTGACACCGTCCCGATTCGAGTTGTGAGGTGGGCCTTGGCACCTGTTGAGGTGAAATTACACGGTAATAAACCTATTTGCGTGGGAAAATTTTTAGAAGACAATTTTGGTCACCCAGAATATGAAGCGTGGGAATCTTCAAGACGAGATAAGGGTACTTGCCGTTTTTATTGTCAGGCGCTTTTGTTACTGCGGCAATGTTTCTGCGTAAAATAAAGGTAGTCGTAATTACTTTATTTCTTCGCCGACGCCTTGTTTTACCACCAAACAAATACCTCGACATCCGGATGGCCTCAGTAAGAGAAATGATAATCTAGGCCAAAAAACTAAAATTTATTGTAAATTACTTCCTGCCTCTTATTGTAGCTTTCAGAATATAAATTTCCTAGTAGAATCCTAGAAATTGTAAGCTAGTTAGCCAAAAAATTGTTTGTCGATTGTTCTTTTAAGATATTTTTTTTATATTTCTGATCTGCTTTGGGACATGAAATGATCGGACTCATAACAATATTAGAAGCTATAATCTGAATCTGCAGTGGGAAATTTTTGAACGAGCAAGTTGAACTTTGAAACAAAAATATAAATATAAAGGGCAGTTTCTTGTATCTTCGGTATCTTTCAAAACCCCTTAGGACCCAAAGATTCCATTAGAAAGATAGAAAAAAGACTTAATGACGACTACATATCAGTAGATATCAGAATTCACTGTGGTTGAAACTATACCAAAAATAGGTTGGTTAATAGTTATTCTTATATTAAGTCCGTTTATTTAATGGCATATGAGAGTATTAAATTCTCTTGAAAGTGCAATGAAAACAGGAATTTCATGCACAAAATAGGTCAAACCAACATTTTTTATTCAACTATGAATATACCTAAATTTACAAAATATTGAATTGCTGCTTCTTCCAAACATATTTAGCTGATAAAATTGTGAAATCAACTCTCCCAAGAAATACTTAACTTTTCTGATCAGCAGCAACATGAAATATCTTCGGGAATTCATGTTGTAATTTCATAAATAATTTTTTTGATTAAACAACGTATTTTTTTACGGTGAACAAAGTAAATTTTCAATCATCAATAGAGATGCAGGAATGTCAATATTTTTTACAGTTGTACAAAAAAATAAAATTCAATACTATACTCAGTGACAAAATAAGCGTTCAACAGAATGAGCTTTTTATTTCAATAATGCCATTATAACGATATCAACTTTTTAGTTTGTATTAACAAAGTTTTGTTCTCATTTTATCTGTGAAGAAAGTGGTGTTTGAAATTTTTTCAAGATTAAATAACGCTTTTTTCACGGTGAACAAAGTAAACTCTCAATCGAGCTTTCAATCATCAATAGAGATGCAGGAATGTCAATATTTTTTACAGTTGTACAAAAAAATAAAATTAATACTATACTCAGTGACATAATAAGCGTTCAACAGAATGAACTTTTTATTTAAATAATGCCATTATAACGATATCAACTTTTTAGTTTGTATTAACAAAGTTTTGTTCTCATTTTATCTGTGAAGAAAGTGGTGTTTGAAATTTTTTCAAGATTAAATATCGCAAAAAATATTGGAAAAGGATTATTTCTGATCTCAACAACTATATAATCCCAAACATCTTCTTTTCTTCCCTTATTTTCTCCTCAAGTTATTCAAGGGGTGAAATTAATGAAAGAATAGACATTTTATTATTGCCAATTCAGATTCAAAAAGACATCACTGGATGAAGCAGAATCCTTCTAAACAATTATCATCATCAAAAGCAAGTTGAATGAACTATTTACCCAACAATTAAGTTCATCCAAGCAAAGTATAGTAAAACAACATATTATATAATCATTCATTGGGATTCAGGAAGAAATAAAGCAGAATGAGGGAGGACAGAAATTAGATATGTGGACTATTTTCTGAACAACTATGATTAATTGAAATTGAAAAAACATAGAATAACATTCTATTAGGAAAAATCAATGAATGAAGCGGAATGTTGAATTCATAAATTAACCTGTCGTTGATATTATGAAAAATTATGCAGAATATTTCCGGACGAAACAAATTTTATTAAATGGTTGAGAACCCTCCAACAGAGAGGAAATCAATAATGTCATTTTATGGTCGACCATCCAGATTGAAACAAAATAACATGAACCCTACCTTCAAGCTTCTGTTTGATCTGAATCCTCTGTCGCTTCATTTTATCAAAAATCCTCGTTGAAGCCAAAACAACAAGAATTCACGGCACTAACGTCCGAAAAATATCGAAAAACATACAGTCCGGTATTTCGATCCTACACTGACACAACGTTGCTCACTCTGGTGAAATGGAAACTTTCGACATCAAGAATACGAATAAAGTTGGAGAAGTTCTCATGGCTAGCAAAACTGCTGACTCCACTGTTTTGCAGAAGGCCTTGCCTTTGTTTTAACATTGTGGACAGTGTTTATAAAATAATTAGCTAGACAGGCGTGCAGAAGAACTCGTATGACTAATCAAGAATATTATGTTATTGTTTTGAGATTAGTGTTTTGGTGCTGAGGGTAAGACCTTTGCGTGCATGGCCCTGGCTATTGCAAACACTGTGAGGGGTCTTTCACATGTTGAAACTTAATGCAATTTCATTATTTCACCAGAATGAGGAAGTAAATGGGTGAACACATCTTCAAAATTTTTCCTGAGCAGATGTATCATCTTGTTCAAGAAGCGTGCTGACTACAAGAGTAGTGATAAACTATGCGAATATTCGAAATCCTATAGAGGTTAATTTCAGTCAACTACAATTTCAGCACTGAAAAGTTGATACTCATTTAGACTTCTGCTCCAGCTCTATTTTCTTAAAGAATGAAAAAATAAATAATGCGAAAGTGTAGAATACAAAATCGTCTAACCACCCAATCCTATCAATATTAAGTGAATGAAAAACATGTGAATGGTAATTCCTTCATGTTGAACATATACAAAGAAATTTGACCTATCAGGAAATGAAGAATTTTCTAGGATTTTAAAATAAAATATCAACTTTTACTTTGAGGGGGACACCCCGACACCTGAGGAATGTTTTGCTATTTAATAAACCAATTAGAAAATTTGAACTTCGATGTTTTGAAAACAATGAAAGCTTTTCAACAAAAAACCATTCGCCATCTATTTCCTATTGAAAAAAATCTGGAGTTGTTGCCACCCTCAGGTGTCTTTATATGAATTTTTCCCCAACATAGAACGCTTAAATTATTTTAGGATTCTTCAAAACTCTTAGTTCTTCTTTTTTACTTTTTTAATCATTTGATATTATGTTGTACAATCCGCTGAGATTATTTGTGTCTGATCTGAAAATGACGGCATCATTCATACTGATGTGAATCATGTTTTGAATATTTATTTTTTTCCATTGTTTTTCATGGTCAAGAATTTTCACATTTTCAAAGAAGAACCTTTGGTTTTCTTGGAAGTAATGTGAGCATAATGCTGTTTTCTTTCTATTCTTCACATCATATTTATGTTGTTTTGTACTATTGTACAAATATTGTCTGGTTTAATGAAAAGGATAAGGTTTGTATCGCAAGTATTTTTATTTTTATTCGGTAAAACGTTTTCGGCTAAACAGCCATCTTCAGTACCGTCCTCAAAGATGTGTTATTTCCATCATCTGAATGAAGCCGACACTGAGTGAGTTCCCAGAAAGTCAAATTACACCTTAGGCACAATTACAATTAAAAAAACCTCAAATTTTTCATTCATAAACCCGTACATAGTTTTCCATCTGTTTAGTGTTCTATCAAAAGGAAAAAGCTTGTCAAATTAAATAGTTGTGAATGTCTCGAAATGCTCGAAAAACAAGTGACGCTGAACGCTGGCCACGAAAGTCTTCAGGATGTGAAAAGCTTCAAGGAGTTTTATTAGGGAACACATATTTCTGCACGGGTAAATCAATCGTCAGGTAGGTATTTAGGGAGGAGAACGAATCAAAATTCAAATATAATCTATACTGAGCGCAGGTTATTCTTTTCTCCAACGAAAGTTTTAGTCATCATTAATATGAGTCATGACCTATATTCTCATCTTCTGTCTAATGTAGTTTGATATGAAACTGAAATCAGCACTTTGTAAGCAAATAAGTTCAATAGTATCACGAGAATCGTGGGAACTCCGCAAATTCGCAACGTTAGACAGCTTGACTTCGTGAAACTGCTGACCAACATAAATATTCTCCAGGTCATTAACTTAGTTTTTTAATTTAAGAGTATCTTTATGATTTCTTTCTGATGTATAGTTTCTTCTCACTCCCACGTGGAACAAATCTATAACCGCCGAATAATCAGCACAAAATGCTCTATCAAGAGGGTTGCTCATTAAATAATTTGTTTTACTGAAGTCAATTCTGAGCATATCCTAGACTCTCGAATTCGTTTGTTCAACATAATTCTTACATTATCCAGAAGATACGGTCAATCAAAATATAATCTTGGAATTACGCCGCTTCGTTCAGAGAAGAGTAAGCGACAAATTATCACGAATAATTTTATAAAAAGAGGATTCCCGAGTCAATATTTATAAGCATTCCAGTTCAAAAATTTAATTTGTACCCTCCCAGTTCACATAAATTTCCTATAAGAACGAATGATTCATATTTTACTTTGGAAAATATGATAGTTGGTTGGATGTCTCTGGGGTACATAATACAATATAATAATACAATTCAATCGGAAGCTGAACATAAAAGAATAACAAGTTGAAGAATACACACATAGGTTCCCAAAAAAAGTCAGTGTGCATATTAGAACCACCTTGAAACCAGTTACGTGACCTAATTAAAAACATCAGGGATTTAAAGAAAATAAAATTTATCAACAAACAAAAATCATTTTGAAGACTGGGTATTTACAGAACCTTTTTCCAAAAATTATTTTGATTCTTCCGTGCATAAAAAACGCTAATGAAGAGTATGAAGACGACCGCCTCTGACACAAGCTTCGAATAAAGAAGAAAAGGAGGGGCATTTGTGAAATATGATGGCGTTCGCGAAAGTCTACTAATATAGCTTCCAAATATTTTCGATTTGCAGTGGGGTTACATAAATTTTCATAATGGAAAAAAAAATAATAGAACAAACGCCCGAAGGAACCTTTTTTCATCTATTAGGCTGAAGGATCCAGGTCATCGGCCCTAAAAAGTTGTTCTTTCTGTCATAATTTGCAAATTTAGAATCGTTTATGAAGTTTTTTTTTGGAAAAGGTTTGCAAGACTTCTGAATTTGAAGAACATTTCACGTAAGTGGAATAAAGGTATTGGTATCTCAAGAAAATTGAAATCACAAACATCATATTCATATATTAATGATAAGAATGACAAGAATGATAGGAGAACGAGAATTAAGGAAATACAGTGAACCTTGACTGGAAATAATCTTTGACAGTATAGGTAAAGTGAGTCAATGGGAACAAGAAAGGTGTAAAATGAATCAGCAAATCTCAGCTAAAGCCAACATTTCTCAACCATATATTGCTGCTTTTTTCGGACTGGAAAACTGATCATCACCTAATTATGTAAAATGAATGAAAAAGAACACGACAACAAAAAACATAACACTTTTGTTATGTATATCTTTATATACCAAAAAATGGCCAGTTGCAGAGCTACGATCCGCACTGAGACTACCTCACCAAAGCCAAATTATGCGTTCAATTAATGACTAAAAAAGAAGAATCACAAACAGCGCAACATTGAAAATATCATTTTTGTATGCGACATGATTCGGTCTTTTGATTGTTTAATAATTGATGTCACATACAAAATAGTTATTTTCCTATCAAGTGCAGAAAGTTTTACTTTCCCATACGAGATTGCAATCGAGTACGGGAAAGACTTTCTGCACAAGATAGGAACAATATTTTTTCTACAAGCTCCTATACTCACAGAATAAATTTGATAACCTATAATAAATAATAAATAATAATAATAAATTCATAATTGTCGAACGTAATTCTACATGTTGTTACCATAGTACTCATCGTTGACGTTCGGTGCATGGAGACTTATCATTTCTTTCAAATTTTGTGACATTTCTGTCATAAATATTTATAAACCTCCGAACATTATTTGGCCAAGAAATCTTAATGTTGATGTTTTTTAAAGTAGCAAATGCATTTCCAAAATGCATTCGATTTATTCTGAATAATCGGTTTCTTTTCTGCTTTTGTCTTTTTTCATTTCAGATTAAGAATTACGAGTCGTTTTGGGACATCGACGGATAACATGAAGATGATCACACTGATGTCTTTCAAGATTTTCCTGCTATTTGATATTTTATGTTATTTTGTTTACGGGGAGGCAGGTTTTTTCGGCTGAGGTTTTTTCCCCTGGCTGTATAGTATCGTATGATACTAGTGTTGATAGTATCGTATGATTCTATAGTATCATACAAAGAATGTTATGATACCCCGTTCTTTTTTTACCTCAGCTTAGGTACTTTTTGTTTCAACATTTATTGTATTATTTTAGCTCTGTTTTTCATATATATATATATATATATATATATATATAATTCAGTTTATTCTCTGATAAAAGTGTGCGGGAAAAACCATTGCTAATCCTTTCCCGCACTGAAAAGTGTGCGGGAATGGAATGGCAGGGATTTTTCCCGCACTGTTTAGAAATGTGACTCTTTGGAATTGAAATGCGTGCGGGAAAAGGGTGGAAAGCGTACGCTTCTAAAAAAAAAAGGTTTTTCTGATGTTTCGTTGTCTATGGTTCTCCTTTTTTGACAATTTTTGAACGCATAACTTGGCTTTATTGAGTGTGTTTTGTGTTTCTATTTTACGATATATGTAGTGTTTTTTTATTTTTATATTGTCGTGTTCTTTTACGTGCCTGAATTAACCATGATCTGTATTTTGAGTCCAGAAAAGCATCAATAACAAGTTGCAAAATTTTGGATCAGCTAAGATTTGCTCATTTATTTCACACCTTTCTAGTTGCCATTGACTTACTGTACATGATGTTGAGAAGAAGTGACCTTTTGCCCTTTGAGTTTCGATCTGTGACAGTAGGACATAGGATGATATTGGTGGACATGAATTGAACGAAGAACTGAATTATGTTCATCAGAGTGTAAAGATAACGAAAACATCATCTCGGTGCTGAAATTCATAATAGAAAAAAATTAACTTTAGTTTACCCCGCAATATCGAAATATTCGAAATAGCGAATTATTGTCCCCAAAACATCTGCTCGGACAAGATCGAATTTCAACCCTCGCTATTCTTTCAGCCGAAAATTACGAAGCTCATTCCTCAGATTATTGTGCTTCAATTGAATATTCTAATCTTGGAATAGCTCCAAATATCAATTTTAAAATTTGTCATCTCTCTGTTTGTATGTTTTTTTAAATTTTCAATGTAAAATATATAAAATTTCGAAATTAGAATTTCATTTATTTGTATAACTTTAGCATTTTTTGCCAGACATGACAAATACGTAACACAAACCTATTTTCGCATCACATACTCTTCAGGAAGGACAAAAGATCTGCCGCCGGGGCCTCGCAATGGGTAAGGCCGCCACTGCCGCGGATAAACTGAGACTAAATACATGAGCCGTAGAGCGCAACTGATATAAACGATCACTACGTCGTTTATAATCACCTGATGCTATTAATTGCTTGTGTAAGTTAATAACCTAAATATTTCAAATATCTAGCAAGCTATCGATTACAAGAAGGGAAAAGGGGAACAAACATTAGACGACATCTACAAAATAAGTAATTCAATAATAAAAATAATAAGTTTTGTTCCGTGAGGGCATATCGACTGTTTTCACCCCAAAAAAGGGCTCCTTCTGTTACTATTTGCTTAGTATAAGTCGACTAATTCTCATTTAGTACCAACATATTCGAGCGACAAAATGAAATTTACGGTTCGTATATAATTTATTTGAAGAGAATCTGAATTAACACTAACCAAACATGGAGCCCTACATCTAAATTCGGCCGTAAGTGTCATAAATCCAGAACAAACATAGCCGCGAGTGCGTCGGGATTAGCGCCAATATGGACGCTAGTTTAGTACATGCCGTATCACAATGGAAGCAATAAGCGTAAGTGGCTGTCTTGCCCCAGCAAGCAGATGCACGCGTGCGGAATAGGAAACAACTAACAGCTCTTGTAATCTGCAGGAAATGCCACAAAAGGGGACCTTTTCTCAGATTAATCATGGCTTAGTCTTTTCTTTGCCATGTGCAAATTGTCTGGATATATTTTTTCAGTGAAGGGATCGCTATGTGCTGAATTTCAATTTCGGGTTCCTCCTTCCCCCTTTCCACCGAATGACCAATAGTACCGATTCTAATATTTCAAATGATCATTAAAAGAAACCTTAGAGTATCTCCGTGAACGTAACCCTTGAGGTAATATTACATTACTTTGGTGCCTAAGCCATGTTCATGTTTACATGATTTCCAAGAAATCATGACAAGGGGTTGTCGAAGTATTTTGCATTTCATTGTATTCTAATTTCTGTTAAAATTTAAGATTTATATTGTTGTTATATTGTATTCGAACGCAAAAACTTAAATCTTGAAGCAGTAAGACAACATGGACTCAAAACATTTAATCTCAGTATCTACACATTCATTTTTCAAAAGACTCGTCACGATAAGGGACTACCTCTTTTTAAACTTCAGTAGTCTTCAAGCAATCAAAGTGAAACTTTATACATAGTGAGTCTTTGACATGTACATATATGTCAACAATAGATTTTTGGGGTCGAAGAAAACACATTTTTCGTATACCATTTTTTTCTATTCAGCTTAGATGAAAAGATATAGCCATTTCATTAAACAGTCATACCTAATGGTGACTAATGAGCTATGCCACCCCTGAAAACATGACACTAAAAATTTTTTGAGCAATAGATCTGAAGCTTAAACCTCCAAAAATTGTAGCAGAAAATTAATTTATGTACAGAGTTGCATTCAGCCAAAGAAACCAATTTTTTCACATTCGCATATAAATTTTTTAAGGATAAAGTACTAGGAAAATGCTCATTTTACGAGATTTTACGAATAATGATTTCATTTTCCAACAGCCTGTATTCTTGCAACTGCACTATATCGGACATATTTATAGTAACCAAAATCGTATTTCGTGGAACTTTAATAATCTACTGATTATTAAAGTCCCAATTTTACCATATTCAAATACTTTTGAATATGGTAAATTTGGGACATCATTTCGTCATTCAAATTGCCCTCAACGAAAAAGGGGCCTAGGATATGGTTTCGAACAGTTCCTGCCCAAACACAAACCTGTTGAGGGAATTGTGTGTGTTCCTCTCTCATCCATTGAGAGAGAGAATTTTCGGTAGATCAGTAGACGAATAGCATGACCGTTAAGTGCACTCATCAGAAAATAAAACAAAATTGTTTTCCAACATCTTTCAATTGATTAATCAATCAATTTTTACGATTCTGAGGAATTTATCTTATAAAGAAGTCTGATATAGACTCTGAAGCGTTACAAAAGTTGATAGTTCGAAGTGTTATTTCTTGTTTCATTGTTTGGAAAAAATTTTTGA
The DNA here is from genome assembly GCA_038502775.1 of Hippodamia convergens. Lineage (NCBI taxonomy): Eukaryota > Metazoa > Arthropoda > Insecta > Coleoptera > Coccinellidae > Hippodamia > Hippodamia convergens. The sequence continues at coordinate 32,464,221 of CM076609.1, forward strand.
AAGAATTTGGTCCCTGACAAATTGGTGACAAGTATTACGCAGAGGCATTTCTTGTATTGTTTAAAAATTCCCCATAATATATTTCAATCGATATTTTTTTCCCCACCAACAATAAGGGTGCCTCAAAATAATTGATAATAGAGTAAGTGGTTGATATTTTCTAATAAAATCTACATTAATTTACTTTACATTCCTATATAGAGCATGACATGATGAATTCAACGATATCGGATCGCTGAGTTTAAATCTAAATCAGGCGGTTATGTAGATACATTTCTCAAAATATTACTGGAATTGATTGGACTTTTTACTTAATCACCCAATACCTGCAGGATTCACTTTATGAACTCCATTTTTCAGATATTCACAGAAAAAACCAAGGAGTGTATTAAATTTTTATTTTATCCCAATCAATCTTCTGATGTATTTAATATAATGTTTTCACTAAAATATAGAATCTTTCTTTTGTAAAAAATATCATAATATCAATTCATCCTTATTTGAGATTAATATTTTTTTGACCCTACTTTGTCATAATGTTGATGTTGAGACAGTCCAAGTATGTACAGGGTATCCCAAATTGCTTGATTTTGACTGTTTTGGATACTTCTGGACTAGATAGGTAAAAACTTCGTAAGGTGTTCTGGGCTCGATTTTTGTGAAAACACCATTAGTGAAAACCGTTTCACGATATCTTCATTTTTTTTTTAATTTCGATTTCCAAAATGTGCCATAACTTTTTTATTTACGAAAATATCTGAAAACGATTTAAACTTTCTAGAAGCGCTTTTTTCCCGGAAATAAGAAACTATACTAATTTTTTTTTCTCGTGGAAAAAAAACACTTTTTTTGTATTAAATACGAACGCATTTTTTTTTTCATTTCAAAAAAAAAACATTTTGAGATAAAAAAAATTTAAAATGATGTCTTATTCCCAGTGAAAAAGTGCTCGTTGAAAAGTTTCATTTTTTTCAGATATTTTCGAAAATGAAAAAGTTATGGCACATCTTCTGAATAGAAAAAAATTCAAAATGTTGTTATATCTTCAAAACAAATAAAAATATTGTGGCACGGTTTTCACTATTGGAGTTTTCACGAAAATCGAGCCCAGGACTCCTTTCAACGTTTTTAATTATCTAGTCTAGAAGTACCAGAAACAGCCAAAATAAAGCAATTTGGGATACCCTGTACATACATAACCGTTTTATTTAAGCCGATGATTACCCACTCAAAAATAAATCTAGTCTATAAAGACAGTAATGATGGATCGCCCCCAAAAAACGCAATTCCAACAGAACGAAATGACAACTATCTTTCAACATAATTCTCATGCAACTGACTCGGAAATTGTCTTTTCAACATCCCGGCGCATTCACCAATTCATTACTTCAGAATATTTTTCTTGAAACTGCAGCCGTTCCTTTAAAATATGAAGAAAGAAAGAGAGAAACGTAGTTCATTGATTATCGACCTAGGTTCCTCCAGCCTAAAATAATTAATTGTTTGTAGAATGTTTGTTCCATGAATAACTCTGGGGAAAAAAATTAAAAATACTTTTCTTATCTAGGGCAATTTTGTTCGACAATATTTTCGTTCCAACTTTGACGTTTGTATCGTAATTTGATGGTCACGAAACCCTTAGTAAACAATCTCATGGGCTTGTCTAAGTATTGACTTTATGAAAAACTATTACCCAGGAAAGAAATCATCAAATTTCAAGAAAGAAATAGCAGTCATGATTAAGAAAAAACGTCGTCGTTTCATCTTCATATTGGCCTTATATAGGTAACCTTAAATTTTGTTTCGTGAATATTGAATTATAGCATTTAGTATATTAATATTAATATATGTATTTATACTCAATAACTGAGACATTGACCTCATAGAAAATAATTGTAAGTTCCGTTATTTTTATTAATTAGGACAGTTAACATTGTAAATAATTTTGATCAAAAATTGAAATCTATATTTGAAACTTGTTGCTTTTTCAATTTATATATCTAAATCTTTCAATATTAAACTCTCAAAATAGATAGTGTCAGGAATGAAATTTTCAGGTAAAATTTGGTTTTTAATCTTTATACCAGAAATTCAATGAAACCAACTCTTGAAAGTAAGTTGAAAACTATTTGATGAATATTTTTTTTTGAATATATTTTTCGGGTAATTCATCACTTAGAAAAATCTATATCAGCGAAATTTAAAGGATTGGCTACTTTGACTGAACTCAAATTTATTCAATAGATTTACATAATTGAATTTCTGCTAGATTTTTTCGAAGGTCCAAAATTAAGTGTTTCCAGGGGAGGCATATTACATTATGACAGTTTAAAATGAGTCTCAATCGGAAAAAATGGTTTACAAAAAAAAACAATTCTTTTGACATCAAATATTTATTGTTAGAATATATGTACAAATCAAAGACGTACCTTGTAGGTATATACTTATAAATATATTGAAATAGGGAGGTAAAGGTTCAAAGACCTCATAAAGTGGACCATTCCTTTCAAGAGACTAGCAAACATGGGCGCCCGCAGGGGGAGGCCAGGGGGGCCGTGGCCCCCCCTGAGATTTTGATTTGCCTTTTCGTTTTTCGCACGACACCCTCAATATAATTCATCTAATCCTAGGAGCGAGAAAAAAGGTGTTGGATTCACAACAATTCTCCGGTTTCCAAAGGTCTTACTATGTAATCGGCAGATGTATTTAATGAATTGATAACTTCCTGAGGCGCGTAGAACATCTTTTGGATGAGCAAAAATCATGGAAAGTTGAATTTCATGATTTTTGTTTACCCCAAAATCGCTCAACGCGCCCCTAAGAAGTTATAAATTCATAAAAGTACCCATGCGTATCGGCATTCTTGTCAATCGTTACCAGATGATCGTTTTATGAACGGTTGTTTTTATTAGGCGGTATCTTTGATGCGGAGTTTACCAAGGGGCAAGTGCAGCTACTCTTGTATTTCAATAATTATTTTCCATTCAGCAATCAAGAAATTTTTTCTGAGAAGGGGGAAAATATATAATCTTTTCATTTATATTCCTATTCTAGAGAAAGAGTATTTGAATTCGAAACCCGTTGGCACTGTATTCAGGGAGTTTTTAGTGTCTTTGCCTCAAATTGTGTTATTCTATAATTTTTCAAGTAGCTGCTTTTACCGTAAGGGACTTTTCGTATGTTATATTCTACTTTTTGCTTTTAATACAAATTTAATAATGGATAATGAAGGTCAGTACCTCAGTCAGTACAGTATAAATTTTTTTTCCTAATTCGAAATATTGGATCCATAAAATGAACTCATCAATGTGAATGTCATGTCATTAATCAGAAGTGTAAGAGAACAGAAACGTGGTATTCTTCGAAAACTGCTGATGGAAATGAAAACTCAGTGAATTGTGTAGTGGAGCGTTGAGCTATTAGATTATTTTTTCCGAATAATTTTAAATTTATAAGGAATTATTAATGACCAATTTCAACTTCTTTGATCCTCGATCATAAATTTTTCTTTGTAAACCAAAAATAATTGGAAAACAATAATCGAATAGTTCGACGATACAATTTACATGTTACTTTGATTTCACTTCTATCGGCACTCCCTAACGACTCCCTTTTTTTGTTGACAGTCACCTTGACCTATGTTTATATATTTTGATAAATTCACCCTTGGAAAATATGATTATTAGAAAATTTTTCAAGAGGAAATTACCTCCTCCAAAAAAATTTTGCCTCATACACAAATGTGGACAGAGAAACGAAATATAGCGAACCGGATAGTGCAACAACTGCGTATGAATTCTGTGAGACTAAGATATTACAATTCGGTATTTTGTTATCAGAATTAAAAATATTTGTATGTGTTGTGTCTCTTTTATTTCATAATCTGTTAATTACGATAATATATTTGTTGATATCATTTTCTGGAGCAGTTTTGTATTATTTCGGATAATATTTCAGTTTCTTGTTTCAAAAGTCAGTGCTTGATTCATTTAATGGTCCATTATTATTCATGTATGATTTTTATGAATATCGTTTTATCGAGCGTATATTATGTATATTTGTTTTCATTCAGTTGTTATTCATCATCATTCATTGGCAATTATAATTTTTATTTTATTTCTTTCTCCATATTATTTATATTTTCCCTATTTCAGTATCGTATTAAGTTTATTACTGTACCCTACTGTAATGAAACTCATCACAACATTGTTTCCAGTTATATTTTTCATTTTGGGGTGATACTGACCTCCGATCCTCTCAATTTTCAAATAAAATCAATTCAAAATCCCGTAATCTGTCAAACTTCGTAAGTCACACCAACTGCCAAGATACAACACGAAAGTCATGAATCTGAATTTTTATTTGAATTTCGAGAGTATTTCGCAAAACTTGACTGAATAGAGAAACTACCGTCTAATACTCGTTGCAGAAGGCAAATCCAATATTCATGCATTTCGCATTCGTGCTGGAATAGGAGCTTATTCTGCAACTTGTTTTAGAATATACTATTATTTTCCTGTTAATATTTTTTCCTGGAATGTGTTATCTGTTTCGGAAACAGTTGCCGTTTTATTTTATACACATAACCCTATGTTGTTGACGTTGAGAAATGTTGAAGTAGAAAAATGTATCAATTTTACTTTGACTCCTCCCACAAAAGAACAAATTCCGCGGGCGCCTCTGCAAAAATATAAAAAAAGAAAAAGAAAGAAACGAAGCACTGATGTCGCCTGAGCTTCATCATTTCTCGAAAGTTTTCATTTTGCCCCCCCTGAGAAAAAATCCTGCGGGCGCCCATGCTAGCAAACCGAACTTCTCAAATCAATTAATAAAAAGAAACACTGCTCAACCTTTTCAGGATCCGACTAATTGCGACGAGACCAATAGAAACAATCCTCATTCAATTATGAAGGATAACACTTCAAACATACCCCAAGTGTCATTCGGTCCTTCCGCTCCATGGGAATAATTCATCAAAGCCCCCATCACACGCTCAATTTGAACGACGACAGAGCGACGCACTGGTAGGAAAGAAAAGCTACCGGAAGCAGAGATTACCTAATCCGCACACTCCTCTCTTGTTTTACGGAACGATGCTCCCCCATGTTTTTCTTTAACGTCCGCCAATGTATTTTTAAGGCGTGCTTAATGGGAAATCCGTTCAGATATTTAGCTTTGGGTCCTGCGATCCTTGAACGATCCTCCGCTTGTTATTCAACATGACCTTGCGGCATTTGCCACAAAATAATATTTGTAGATCATGTGGAACGATTTATTTTATGGATAACAGGGATGAAGAAGCGAACGAATTCACCCCCATAAAGTTGGCATTACCATGATATGCAGGCAAAATTTGTTCCATTAATTAAGCAGAAATTGTCTTAAAAAATTTTAATGTCCTCACGGTTTCTCACATGAGGTTTTTTTTGTTTCTTCATAACTAGCTGCTAGTAGGTACCTCAAGCATGAAACGTGATTTAAACATGAAAATTATGAAAACTACTGGTCATTCCCAGATATGAGGTAATCCATTTTTCATTGAACATAAGAAAATGCATCATATTTTGAGATCAATGATGACATTAGAGCATTTTCTGAAAATTTGGGATACAGTGAAAGTCAAATCGAAAAGCTCTCGGACATATTTATTCGAAATGAAGGTCTATCAACGCACCTGAAGAATATATTCCGTGTCGAATGCATTAGATCCGTTTCGACGAGTTATAGCGAATTGATGCAGGATCATATTCTAGGCTCGTAAATGTGTTAATGTTGGTAGGTATAGCACACATTGTGCTTCTTGTAATTACTTGACGTAAATAAATTCAATAAGCGCTGCTGGCACCGCTTTCACATTCGGTGCCGGAGGAAATCATAACTGAAAATTATGTCATCACATGAAGATACATCCTGATTTTATCAAATCATTTCATTTTAAGAACATCATAAAAGATTAAGCGACGGAGGGGTTTGTATAGGGTAGAAAACTATTCAAAAGCTCTCGATACAACAACGAACACACATACCTACTGCAAAAGATTAATTCCTTTGGAATTAGAGGTATCCAACTTGAATGGTATTTATAAATGCTATCGTTCCTCTCAAACTCAAACACAACAATTCTTAATCACCAATAAGAAACCTGAGCCATCTCAGATTCACTTCCCGTTGAATTGGTTGTACCCATAGACTTATCATAAGGATAAAAGGTCTTTGGTTGTACCACAGGGAAGCACTTCGGATCCACTCATTTTCCGGTTGGTACTTAAGATAGAACCGTATTCACTGAAAGATTTTTTAGAATGTTGAATTAGTTTTCAAATCTTTGACCCTATTTCAACAACTCGAGTTATTCGTAAATATCTCCGAATGAAGAATATTTCTATCATATTCTACTGTGTCCGGAAATTCTTTGGTTATGGAAACATAATATCCAGAAAGCAAATCTCTTGGTCAGACGAAATTAAGAAACAATGGAAAAATTGTCTAGTCATCACTCTTATGCCACAAGAAATACGGAAATCTCTGCCCAAGCATCGAACCACTAAACTCGAACGTTCACCAACCTACCAAAGAATTAAATTATACAACAAATTACCAGAATGTTTAAAAAATATGAATCTCGTCTGTTTCAAGAGGAAAACAAAATCTTTGTTGTGGGGAAAAGGTTATTACAGTCTGAGCGAATACTTTTATTTATGTATTTTATTTATTTATTTATATCATTAGGAATACAAACAGGTGATTGAACACCCAAATACAGTATTCACAGATTGAAAGAAAAAATGTTACATATTATATATAAGATGTAATAACTACAATATAAATTCTATAAAATACAATGAAAACAAAAATAAAATACAGTCATAGGCGCCACCATGAAACAAGAAAAAAAAAACAAGCAAACTTCAGTTCTGAACAATTCTCCTCAACTGATTTCTAATTGCACCTCTAGTCTGGAAAAATATATCAATGTTGTCTTTATATACATTGCAGTGACGAATCATTCTACATAAAGGTGACTTCTTAGCACAATTTGTGTTTCTAAATGGTAAACAAAATATTTCATGTTGTCTAAGACGTCTAGAAGGAGCATTAAGAGATATATCCTGCAAGATGCCTTCCGATTCATAGATGCCATTAAAAAGTTTGTACATAAACAAAACATCACTAATTATCCTACAATTTTCCAAACGCATAATTCCAAAATGTCGAAGACGGATAGAGTGATTGTCAGGGTTATCTGGATTCAGCCTAAAGTTGCACTTGAAACTTAAAACTCTCAAGAATTTTCTTTGTATATTCTCCAGCCGTGAAATATAAACACCGTATTGCGGAAATCAAAGATGCGAAGTTTAATCTGCTGGATATATAAGCATAGTATAGTGCCTTAATAGCTTTCCTGTCGTTGAAATATTTACACTGCCTCATAATATATCCCAACATTTTATTACAGGAGTTAGAGACAAAGTCAATATGTGCATCGAACAAACGTTTTGAATCGAAAATCACACCAAGGTCTTTGATTTTGCAGACTCTTGCCAAAATCGTATCATCAAAACTATATGGGTAATGTATGACCGTTCTGTTGCGAGTAAAAGAAATTACACTACACTTGGATAGGTTGAAAAACAAGTCATTTTCATGTGCAAACATTGTTAGTTTATCGAGCTCCACTTGAAGGTTAATGCAGTCTTGTAGGTTGTTAATTTCACTGAAAATTTCCAGATCATCTGCATAAAGCAGGAACCTGCATTTATCAAAACATTTCGCAATATTATTAATGAAAATTATAAATAGTAGAGGCCCCAGGTGTGAACCTTGAGGCACTCCAGTATTTATATGAAATGATTCGGATTTGAAGCCCTCAACAGAAACATACTGCAACCTATCTCTCAAATAAGATTGAAACCAACGCAACAGAACCCCACACACACCCATCTCTTCCAGCCTCAGGATCAGCAACTTATATTTATCTTATCAAAGGCCTTGCTAAAATCCGCATACACGACATCTACCTGGACACGTTGCTCAAGTCCACTATGGAGGAACTCCACAAAGTTCACGAGATTCGTCTCGATCGACCTACCCCCAAAAAATCCGTGCTGCTCCGGTATAATCTGTGTTTTCACAATGTACAACAAATGTGGATAGACCAAACTCTCGAAAATTTTCTCGAATATACAAAGTTTACTTATGGGTCTGTAGTTAGAAACCAAATTTTTAACTCCGCTTTTGTGAATGGGGACAATACATGCCACCTTCCAGATATTCGGAAATATACCAGAACTCAATGATTTATTATAAATAATAGTTAATGGGACTTTCAAAGACGAACTACAAGCCTTGGCAAAAAAGGAGGGTAGCTGATCTGGCCCAGCTCCCTTACTCCCGTCCATTTTTTCAAGTGCTTCCTCGACCGAACCCTCCGACACGTGAATCCCACTCAAGGCATGTGGACAATTCAGAACAGAACCAACTTGTGCTTCCACCGCTCGATATCCCGAGCTGGGTTGCATGTAAACACCAAATGAATGATTGAATGATTCTTTATAATATTGTACTTTTTCTTTTTCTCGTGATTGAGCTTATTGTATTATTTTTTTCTCCTGACTTGTCTCATACATGTAAATGTCTAAAGAGATCAATAAAACTTATTATTATATTTATTATTATTATCCCGTTCGAAAAGTTTCAATTTTTTTGGTTCATCATTTTTTTAACCTAGGAAACTCCTGTTTAAATTTTTATATTTCTACGGGTAATTGCAGTCTAGGTAGGTGTAGCTACCAGGAAGTTATCAGGAGACCGCGTTTAAGAAATGGGAACAAAAGAGGTAGCTGGTCAAAGACAGAACAGTTCATTTCTCTCCTATACTCAACGGCATGCAAGCATGGATCAAAAAGGTATTTGCACTCAGTAAATTAGAACAGAGTTAATTAGCATCTTGCGGAATATTTAAGAAACTCACAGTTTTTTGAAAATTTCTGCAGAAGAAGGTTTCTTCGGAAAAATCTTTTTCATTTTCAATTCTGCCCATAGTACCTAAGTCAATGAGACTGTTTGCAGTTTGGACCAAAAATGTACAGGGAGTTTATGAGAAGAGCATGAACTTGGACAATTCGAATACATTGAAACTCAAGCTTTTCAAATGACACCCTTCATACCTAATATGAAAAATTCTAGAGTAATCGAGAACTTTAAATGTCCAATTTAGCTATCCAAACATCGATTTCTGTTTCTTGTAGTGTTTCCCGGAAATCACAGGCTATTCCCCTCAGTTGAAAATTGTGGTTTCTTCATATTTCAAGTTCTTCCTGGATAACTCTCGAAGTTTTTATTCTGTTATAGAAAATATCCTACAAAAGAGCTATAAATCATCCGTAAACATGATGTCTATATCACAGAGAATGAACAGAAGAAACACCGATGTTCCCAAATTAGAACCCTGAGGAACGGCAGATGTACCACACGTATACTTCTGGAACTCGAACTGAAACTTTGAGCAGTTCAAAAATGATCCATATGACCTCAATTGAAAGTAAAAAATCTTGCAAAGTGCATCGTTTTGTAAAGATCACAAAGTGATCGAAAAACCAGATATCCTACAGTAAAAAACCATTAGATGCGATTGTTCTGGCTAAGAAGTTGACGAAGCAAATAAAACCACTTTACTTAACGTCGGAGCTTTTCCCAGCATTTCTGAGCAGGCCATCCGATTTCCTCTCGATGTTTTTGGCGTTAAATCATTTCGACCAGTCAAGAGAAAAGGAATCTCGAAAGGTTAGGAACCCGTTCCTATCCATCGCGCGTATGAAGTGTAGACGAAACAATTATTCAGATTTCTTCAAGTCATTACAGTGGACCAATAGCCTGAGGTTATTTGACACTGAACTCATAAACTCGAAGTCAAATAATACTTATACATAAACAAGACGAAGCAGAGACTGATGGCAGTTGAGAAGGTGACATAGGTATATTTTTAGCCTTTAAAAAGGACCCATTGCATTGTTAAATTAATCATTTATCAGAAATAGGGGTCAATTGTTAGTTTATAGATTCGAATTCATACTTCGAATAGGTTCTCATTTTTGCAGTAACACAGTTGGGTGAGTTCAGATGAGTTACTACTTCGAATCGTGTAAATAAATAGTTACGAAAAAATTGTGCAGGTGATTAGTTGTTTTGTTAATGAAAGTTCGCGCATCCCCTGCTTAGATACATCTCTGAAGATGGCAGTAGAAAACAAAAAAAAAGTTTCGAAACGAAATTAGGCCATAGAAAATATTACTTACAACAGAAGCGGAGACTGAAAAAACTTGTCGCGAAAGAGGCGGAGATAGGAGAGGCAGGAAGAATGATAAATTGTGAACAGAAGCTGTAAATACAAATGTCCAGTGTCTTGTTTTAAGCTTTCATAAGATTTTTAAGGTATATAGATATTTTAGGTATATAGTGATAGGACATGGTTAAATATTGTGTAAGCATAAACTCCACTAACAGGTTCAAAAAAAGCCAAAATATCAAAGGAAATAATTCCCATACATACATTTTTTTCGTCTGGGTTATTATTCAATTACCATTGGTTTGTTTTTAATTTTTTTTTTTTATTTTGATATAAGGGCTTATGTATATTCTAAATTTCCGCAAGACGAAAAGTACAAAAAAAGCAATCCCACGGACACCTCTTTAATTTGCAGCAAACATTTTTTCAAGAGAAAAACTTTATGGTATGTTCATGGTAAAAAACTGTTAAAAGTAAGATATGTGACTGACCTGGTAAAACTAAAAAAGGAAACTCCTGGATGAAAACTGTATACCAAATTACCTACAAATTTTAACGATTAATGGCATCTTTATTTAAATTGGCGATATGTATCTGATTTTATGTAGGTGCTTCGGAATTATGTTCTTTATTTCAATACATAGTTTGAAGAATAGTTATTTTCAATTAGAAGTTTTCTAACTTTTTCATAGTTCATGGTCTATCTTCAGAGTTTGTTGATTTTCCATCAGCTAATGACATGATACTTATTTAATTTATAAATCATGAGTGTAAAAGAATGAAAATTCAAATATTGCCATAACCAGTTTTGTTTGGTGTTGTCTCGATCTTTCGGAATAAGTGATGAATCTAGGATTTCGAGATAATAATCATTATATTCAAATCATAGTTCATTCCACAATTAACTTTATTAATAATTCATATTTATTAATTGAAATTATCATCAACATCAGTTTAAATGAAAATTTTCGAGAATTATTAAAGTTGTAAAATCTCAATTACCTATGAATAAATAAATGTTTTATAATCTGTCAAATATTATCTGTCAAATATTATCATTGCTAATTCTTATATTCAAAAATATAATCATTTACTATCATACTATGAATAAATTTGGTCAAATTTCCGGAATAAAATATTAGGGCGACCTCGATAGGCATATCCATTTTTAGTCCCGCGAATGTAAAATTTCAAATGACAGTGCCTTTTTATATATTGATTTTTGTAGCTATAAGAACAAATCTTGCAAGCAATGTTAGCATTCATTATTTGCTCCGAAAGTTTTCGGTAAAAAGGAATAAAAAACAGAATTTAAATGCGTTTCAAATAGAAGAATAGCTCTATCTCACTGATGCGATACGATACCCAATGCAACAACCCAATTCTTATTCTACTACCCCCGATATTTATTTCGTTAATTTTTTTTCTGATACATACTTCATTACTCAGTTCTGAAATTTAATTTAAGATAGCTTCATTCGTTCCCAAAAAGTAAGGTCTCTTGTAGAAAACAAAAAAACCTTTGAGGGAATTCAGTGTGATGCTAGCTCATAATAAATTAATATAATAAAGAGAGGAAGAAAAAAATTTTTTTTATGATTTTCTGGCATCATCTTGAGATGGATTCATCTAAGCACAGCCTGCCAAAAAAGTGTTTTCATTTAGTTTTTAATTTAGTATAGGTATAACTCATATCAAACACCAAGACATTGATTGATATTGAGAGGTACCTACCTCGTCGGAATTTCATTAAAATTTTCTGTACGCAGAATAATGGCGGTATTCTGCTTCTTCTCTGTAGGCCACGAATCTGTAGCGTAGGATTGATTTGTATGTGGCCGTCTTACAGATTCGTAAATAATGCAATTCTGGAATTTTTTCGGTAACTGTCATATTAGAATTGTCAATTTTGTACTTCTTCGTAATTAGAGCATAAAGTAGAATATACTACTCTATAATATTTGATTTTGGGATATATTCATGTTCAATTTGTGTTCGTTTTAAAGAAAAGGAGAAGTTTACAACCGAGTATAGAAAAGTATTTTATATTATATGAAAAAAAACCATTCAATAAAACTTACTGATATACCTACTGATATTCTTCCGATCACCTTTTGAGTAGACGTTATTATTTCTGTAAGCTACTGATTTTCAAGAAGCGTTCAGAATCGCAATTTTCCTGTAAGCTTATAAAAAGCTTTAGATTTTCTTACAGAGGAAAGCAGGATACTACCATAAATTTGCTTGAATAAGCCTTCTTGAAAAGAACTTGCACAGAGACGGATTATGGATTGCTTCTCAACAGTATTTCTTGAAAAATATTCCAAACTTCGACAGCCTGAAAAGTCGTTAAGGTTTGTACTTTTTACAGTACCTCAAAAGTTTGAAGAATATCGTCTCTTCTTCAGATGGGTGCGGCAGGGAAACTTGCTGATTTAAATAGATAGTGCTGGGGAGAGTATTATACAAAAATGGGGGTCTTGATGTTTTTAACTCGGGTTACTCCACAAGCCAGTTGTCGCATAGATAAATAAGATGTCGCCATGCGTTCGACAAGAAGTGTGCAGAAGTTTTTTGCAGGGACCTTTTTTCTAATATTTAAAAATTTTTCGTATTCCTGTTCCGGAGATTGAGAGAGAAAAACCTAGAAAATTTCAGAAAAAAAAAGGAAACTAGGAAGGCTAAACACGAATGAGGACTCCATGACAACAACAAGCTAGCTGCTTAGCTTATATGAAATCGATGTTCAGAATGAGGAAAGAACTGTAATTAGAAATTTCATTTCGCCATTCGCTATCCGCCGCTGATTCCATATAAAAGACACATATTGGAAAATAGAAATATCCTAAATAACATGCCAATACCTAATCCATCGTCTACAACATCAAAAGAACGTCATACAACTCCATTCCTCTTCTCATAAATTTGCGACCCTAAAACGACTCGATCGGAAAACTGCTGCCAGTCTGTCAGACATACATTATTCATTACAAAGTTCCTGAGCAAACGACGGTAATATAGATTCCAATGCTAACACATAATAGTATCGACAGCTGTCACGAACTGCCCTCTAATTCCTTCGACAAATCAAACAATAGCTTCTGTAATTATTGTTTCTATAAATAGCATTCTTTCCAAATAGGTGGATACAATGTCGCTCTGAAATGTGTCTCATTTACAAAGTACGACAACGGTTTCGCATGAGGCCGGCTCTTAAGGACAATAAGCTCTGCAAATTTAACCGAGATATTTCTTCAAGTAAATCAATAGTTTTTCTTTTGAATATGTGATTACATTTATGGAAATATAGGATTACATTTCCTGGAATATTCTCTAGAAATTTTCCACCTGCAAATTGTGAATTTTTCATCATTTACAATAAGTTTAATAATCATTTTTTCAGTTGTTCATATTCTACCAAATATCGACAAGCGCTTCTTCGAAGCATTGTTTCTGGCACTAGTTTTTTCTATGAATAAGATAAAATATTTATAATAAATGTTCTTTATTGATCAAAGTCAAAGGCCATCGATCTTCAGCCATTTAGCTAAGCAGTAAGTTGTGAAATAATGAAAAGATGATTTATTAAGAATTATTTCGGGATCTTAACAGTATTAGCAGAAAAAGATTTTTTCCAGAAATATACGCAGATTATTTGCAATAGAAAGTTGAAACTGGAGAAATGGTACTATTAAGTGCACTTTGGTTATTTCTTTATACGTTTTCGTTTTTGCAATAAAATTATTTGACAATTGCAAAAAATTACATTCGTTTGAGACCATATCGCCCAAATGCATGAACATTATTATTTTATGGTTCATTAAACTTTTAATCTTCCATTAAACAAGGTATCCATAATTATACCGCCAATGGAATTTTCAGTTTCATATTAAAATATTAGTGAACCATTAAATGAAAATGGAACTGAGACTATTCCTATTATAATGTATAGATGATTTTTTTTAAATTCATTTCCTATGGTTGATTTTTGGTAATGACATTCGACATCAACCCTTTGAAATCTGACGAGGGTTTAAGCTGAGTAACAATGCATGAATGCAGTCGTGAATGAATATGAATCAGTGCATTGAAATGCAGAAATACGAAGTCGAATAGTCTGAGATATTGGCGACTACTAGTAATCAAGGAAATAATCGGAGAAAGAGTGTTGAAAACTAGATGAATAAATTTCAAATTAATTCATAACTTGCTCAAAATATAGATGTTATGTTTAAATTCCACCGATCGAGAAAATATTGAAAGTCAATCATTTAAAATGACAAAAGACAGTTTACTGATCCAAGTAAGTAAACTATCTGTCTCTGATTTTTCTTTTTGTGATTAACAAAATTCAACAAACGCCTTTAAGTTTTTTCCTGCTTTTTTATTCAATTTCATAAAAATATACTGAGTTAAATTTATTGAGATTTTCGCTTTCAAAAACTTTATAGACTGTATATATCCATATTAGATAGGCAATAAAAAAATACATTGGTAGTTATAAAAATATATACCTACTCTTGTAATATGAATTTCGAATTTCCTAAATGATCAACCGTAACATATCGAAGGGGTTTCTTGTGTTAATGATGCAAGGGGTGCATAATAGGTGAGCGTGAAAGAATGCGGGATTTTCAAAAAATAAAACCAAACGAGCTGACAGAACAAGCAAGCAAGATGGATCTTCAGTACCCTTCTCAAATATTTATTTAGATACCTAGTCAGTTGACTTGAAAATGGAGGGTTCTTAAAATTGTCGAACGATCTTGATTTCTGAATACGAGTAATAATTCCATTGATATTGAATGTGTTTATTTTTATTCTTCCCCTGAAGTTTCTTGACAATCATCACTTTGAATCTATTGTGCAGTCTGGGTTGAAAAGATTCAAGAAGTCAATAGGAAAAACATTATTATTGGCGAAATGAATGATTCTTGTGGAATACATAAAAAAACCAAAAAGGCAGGTACTGGGAAGAAATAGTTATTTCCCTAACCAGTGTGGAAAGAGATATTTTCCCGCACGAAACTGTCCGCAATTGAGTGCGAGAAAAAAGCACATTCCACACGAGTTAGGAACAATATTTTTTCTACAAGCGCTCATATAAGATTTGAATTCAACACACAGATTAAATTCGATTACTCATATTAATTCATAATACACATGAATGTTGAACGTAATTCTACATGTCGTTACCATGGTACTGTCATCGTTGACTTTATCTTTTAATAAAAGTGTACGGGAAAAACCCCTGCTGTTCCTTTTCCGCACAGAAACTGTGCGGGAATGGAATAGCAGAGGTTTTTCTTGCACTGTTTGGAAATGTGACTCTTTACGTATTGAAATGCGTGAGAGAAAGAGATTCAAAGTGTACGCTTGTGAAAAAAATTATTTAGAATTGTTCGAGCAATATATCCCAGAACAGAAATGGGAAGAAAATAATGAAAGTTCTTTATTCCTATCTGCTATTGAGATTTGAGAGTTCTTGTGAATATCCTAAAAATTACAAAGTACTAAGAAGTATTCTTAAAATTATTTGAGATAGTTTCGAAGGTAAAATATTTGCGAAATCATCTAAGTTCATATTGAGAGTATTAGAAGAAATGTTTCAGGCTATGAAAAATCAGGAAATTCTTCTATTCAATTATTGAAGATTAGTATTCCCCCCAAGAATATCTCGAAAAATCACCAGTTTGAACATTGGAGTACATTCAAAGAGTATAAGGAATATCATGTCTCAAGGGAGATATTTTGCAGAATTGTCTTCACTAATTCAGTTAAAGTTAAGTAGTTTGACTTGAATAGCAAGTGACTTTTTGGCTACTGACCACATCATATGGCAAAATGGTAAAATTTGTCATCAGAACATTTTCGAATTTTTAAATTCATCACAATCTTAAAAATTCTGGAAAATTTCGTCGTTTCTGTTGACATTTCAAAATTTTGTCATTTGAAAAGTTTGTAGCAATGATCAAAATTAAAATATTTTCAAGTTGTCTATAACGGGGTCTTTATACAGTTCCAATATATTCTGCATAATCTTTGTAAATGATTGTAACATAAGTACCTATTGGGCCTAGGTTTTGGACTATTGTTCTCCATGAATATACATATTTTTTTTAATTTAGTGTTTGCCATTCATTCAGATTGTTCTATAGAATATTTTCAAGTATGAAAAATTGCAGATGTGGGAAGTCTGCATATGAAAAGACAAATTGAAAAAACATCAAAGCTCACATGATGAAAAAATCATTTATCAAGACCCTGTATAAATTCCCATGTTTTTATTATTGTAGTGATTTAAAGATCATGTACCAACACAGGTCATATCCTAGTAAGTCCGTAAAGGACTTGTTGTATGTGGTTCATGACGATAAGACGTGTTGTGATAGCTCTCCGAATTGTATGAAAGAGGTGAAATTCGGCCGATAAGAGATATAAAATTTGAACCAACGGTTCGTAAAAACGCTTTAGGTACAAACTGCCCTTAGTTGAACCAGAAATTTCTGTGAGTACCTTAAGAATTGTTTTCTTGTTAATTAATAACAACAACCGAGTGATAACATGCCGACAAATTGCGTTAAATGTGAAAATCCGATAAGTCGCAGCAAACCGGGAATCAAAGATTATAGAGTTTAAAGATGGGAAACGAGGCGACAACGGTTTTCAGCGCCATCTGAAGAGTCACGTGTTGACTAAAATTTAGCACGTGATTGATTACGTGCTAGCTACGTGGCTGTCAAGGCGCCAATCGGCCATCTTGCTTGTTGATTGACTAGTTTCGAAGTTTGCTTGGTTTTTGCTGTCGTGTGTTTTTTCGGTATTTACTTATATTATTATTTATTATTCTTCAACTTTAAGATGAGTTCTGGATCGTGTTGTATGGTGAAGAACTGTTTCAATAACAGAAGGATTAGCATTTTTCACATTACCAAAGAAAATGGAAATGTAAGTAATGAAACACGACTCCTGTAACTGTGTTATTCATTCCTTTTATTTTCAGTGCTCAGAAATGGATAGAATTTTCAGGGCGAGACGATATCGATCTCAATAAATGTTACACAGTATGCAGTGAGCATTTTTCTCCAGAACAAATCAGGTACAATTACCATCCAGGAAGCATTCCATTCCTGAAGGGGCCTTATTCGAACGAAAATGAATGCTGCAATAAATTCTGTCGGTGAGTCTAAGCGAATATTAATATAATAAAAACACATGTCTGACATTGAATTCGTTCATTAACAGAAATTCCAACATCTGGAGCTTCCAAAATAGATGCTGCACCACAAATTGAGAATTGCCGAATGCTCAGGATTTCGTACATCTACCATGTCAGGAATGATACTGTTATAAAACGGATGCAGAAGGATCTGGAAATACTGTAGTGCATTAAAATCAGGAAAGTGTCTTATCTGGGACATGTATTACGTAATGAAAAATATCAACTGCTTCAACTGATTTCACAAGGCAAGATAGAAGACTGTCTCCAGGGCGCCAACGAACATCATGGATGCAGAATATCAGGCAATGGACAAGGATGACGACCATTCAAATATTCAGGACAGCTGTAAGCTGACATGATTGCCAACATCCACAGAGGATAGGCATCGATAGAAGAAGAATATGGCAAATCCTAGTGAATGCTCAAATAATAACTGTAAGTCTCTCCATTAACCTCATAGCTTCATCTTTGAATGTTTCTTAAATGTCTTACTGACTTAATTCACAATAAGTTTTGAAACTTAACCATTTTCATGAATACATTCTAGCTTGTAAATGTAAATTCGAGATAATTTTCATTCAAATTATTGAATGACCTAATATTCCTCTTTTTCAGCTATTTCTTTGAGTGAAACTGAAAAAAAGGGGAAAAATCATCTATATAAGAGTCCCCTAAGACAAAATCAAGAGGATGAAGGCTACAATCAACTCTTTGCGGTGCAAAATTAATAGGATGAAAGTGATCCATCACTCCTTTAAAGGTCAGCCTCTCATATCCAGTAATAAATTAGCAATAAGTAAATTGATTAGATAATCAAAAAGTTATCTGTCTAAGGAGGCACATGCGTTCAATATGGTTCCGACCTATACCGCTTCCGATAGGTAACAGTATCGCTTTGTGCTACGTCTGCTGAATGTGACCATCTATTGCTGGATATACTGTAGGTTATAACGGAATTAATTTGCACTCATGGGTTGATATGTTATTATTTTTTGATGACTTCTTTGTTCATTCATTATTCAATTTAAATATTGTTTCATAAAGAAATACTGAATACTGAAAGGAAATTATTCCTATTCCAAGCTTTCATACCGGATCCTGTATGCGATGCAGGTATGTCGTTGAATGGGATCGGATAACATCCTGAAGACCTCTATAATTGTGGTTCTGATTATTCTGTAACTAATATGTTTTTCTCTAAGTATGTGTCAAATCCTCATAAAGATGACTCGTTCTTGAATTTTGATCTCGTGTAAGAATATCAATGCTTTCTGATCTTGTATCATAAATAACTATTCTTGAATTGGCAGTTTATTTTAAATTGCTCTGATACTGCTGTACGATATTCTTGAAATGTATTTATCTCAAATAAAAACATAACAAATTTAATGGCGTGTTTTATTTATATGAATTGAGTCCGAGTGAAAAATAAAATCCTGAGCAGAACAAGAAAGAGCATTGCTTTTTGTTTTGTCGCTCAGGATGTTATATTCTGGGCCTGACAAAGTCGAAATTCAATTTAATACGTATGATTTCATTCAAATTTCGCGCTCTTCGTAGAATGCCGAAATCTGTATCGACAAATTTAGTTAACAGCGCCATCTAGTCTGTCGCGTGTTGACTGAATCGAAAATCGTTGTCGGTTTTTAGTACTGGAGATATAGGGTCGTTTCCTATCTTGATACTCTATAATCTTTGCCGGGAATCAAATGTTTACGGTGTGTTTCGGAGATCCACTCCATGTGTGTCGGTTTCCCACCTGATACGGTCAAACTAGCGGAAACGGGCGGTTTCCGATGGGTATGTACAGCATGTCCCGAGATCAATGAAAATCTGAAAGGGAGCAGCATCGAACGGAAGCTTGACCAAATTATGAATAATTTGGGATTAATTAGCAAAAGACAGGAGGATTTTGTCGCTTCTTTAAACTTCTATGGAGATAAGTTGCAGGATCTCGAAAACCAAATGAAATCTTTTAGGGACTTAAAGTGCTTCTGTAGAGTGGTTGAAAGATGAAAACATGAAGTTGAAGAGCTCCATGAACTGCAGCAGCAGGCAAAGATGAGAGATCTTGAAATAGTGGGAATACCGGAAGCAAAAAACGAGAATATCACCAAGATTGTTCAGCAGGTTTCATCGATGCTGAGTTTTCCTAATATTGAAGCATGTGTGGAAAACGTTTACAGGGTTCATTCATCCCCTGAAGATAAAAAATCACGCCCAATAGTTGTGTCTTTTAAAAATAAAGTCTACAGAAACGAATTTATGAAAGCATATAAAAGCAGTAAGAACTTAAAGGCTGCGGATTTCGGGTTTAACCAAACGGAATCAAAGGTTTATGTTAACGAATCTCTTAGCACATTCAATCGAAGTCTTTTCTACATGGCGAGACAGTTTGTCAAGTCCAATAACTTCAAGTTTTGTTGGACTCAGGATTGCAAAATTTTATTGAGAAAGGACGAAAAATCCAAAATATTTCATGTGACTTCTAGTGAACAGTTAGAGAACCTGAATTAGGACTTTCTCGAGAAACAGTGTGGAAGTTGGTACATTCGATGGAATCTTCACTTAATGTGTACTATCAGAACTGTCGCGGTTTGAGAACGAAAACCAGTGATTTTTATTTGTCTTCCCTGAGTTGTGAATACGATTTAATTTGTGTTACCGAATCCTGGCTTAAACCTCATATAGACAGTTCGGAACTAATTTGTGATGATTACAACGTGTTTAGAAGAGATCGATGCCAATCGAATAGTTCCAAAAAGGATGGCGGTGGCGTTCTTCTGGCTCTGTCAACGAGAATAAAGGCGGAAGTGTTAAGAGGTTTTTCTGGCGATTCCATGATTGAGGATCTTTGGTTGAAGATAACTATTGCTGAGGATGGGAGGAATCTTATCCTGTGTGTCTGTTACTGCCCTCCGAACACCAATACGGATGATTTTATACGCTTCTTCAATGGTGTGTCATCTTTAATGGAGAAAAATCCGAAGGGGCATTATCTGATACTTGGTGACTTCAATCTCGGACAGTTTTCCTGGACGGTTGGGGGGGACCCGGGGTTCGAGTGCGATCTGGTTGACAGTGATGTGTACTTGGCATTCAGAGACTTTATTTCGTTGAATTCTTTGTTTCAATTTAATGGTATATTGAATTCCCATAATAGAGTTTTAGATTTAGTTTTGTATAATGGTGATCATGTCAGAGTTAATAGGAATGTATCATGTTTTGTGCCGGAGGATGCTCATCATCCTTCATTAGATATATATGTTGATATTTCAGTTTCCAAGAATGCTTTCAAGTCTCGATCACAACATAAATTTTTTTGTGCCAATTATGAAGAGATCAGGGCGGATCTATCTTTGATAAATTGGAGGGAGCGATTATCGGATGCGGATGCAGATAGGTGTGTTGATAACTTTTATGAAACTTTGAATGAAATCATTGAAAAATATGTCCCACAAAGAAATATAAAAAGAGTAAAGTACCCCTTTTGGTATTCAAAAGAAACAATCGCGGCCGTCAATGTGAAGACTAAATTTCACAGAAAATTCAAAAGATTTAAGGACAGATTCAATTATGAAATGTTCGTTCAGACTCGAAAAAAGTCTAAATTATTGATTCAAAGAGACTATGAAAATTATATTTCTTCTGTCGAATTGAACATTTCAAATAATCCTAAAGCATTCTGGACATATGTCAGTTCTTTGAGGAAAGGTTCTTCAAACATACCATCTGTAATGAGCTCGGGTGATTTGACTTTCAAGGATGAACTTTCTATAGCTAATGCTTTCTCTTCTTATTTTGCTGGTGTCTTTGAGGGTTCGGAAAAACCAATTCTTTATAAAAGTAAGAACTTGTTCAGCACATCGGTTTGTATCGGCAGTATAGGTTTGGATTCAATAAAAAAGAAAATTAATGATTTAGAACCAAATAAAGGCTCAGGACCGGACTCGATCCCTCCTATTTTTATTAAATCATGTGGCGATTTACTTGCGGAGCCACTGCACATAATTTTCAATAAGTCCTTATCTATTGGTGTCTTCCCCAGTAGATGGAAGCTTGCAAAGGTTTTCCCTATTCCTAAAAACGGTAACAGAAATTATATAAAGAAATACAGACCAGTATCTATTTTGAGTCATTTCGGAAAAATTTTTGAATCTATAATATCCGATTTTTTTTCATGAGATGAAATCCAAGTTATCAGATCTTCAGCATGGATTTTTTAAAGGGAGATCCGTTTTGACAAATTTGGCCCCCTATATTGATTTTATTACAAAAAAAATGGACGATTGGACTCAGGTAGACTCCATATATGCTGATATGTCAAAGGCTTTCGATAGAGTGCACCATGCCACTCTGTTAGCTATTTTAGCAGATTACGGCGTAACGGGAAGTTTTCTGGAATGGATAGGGTCCTATCTCTCGGGCAGGCAACAATTTGTGGTGGTAAATGGAATTTCATCTGACGCGGTCGAGGTTACATCGGGAGTCATACAGGGTTCACACTTGGGTCCATACTTGTTTGAGGTGTACATAGATAACATCTCAGATTGTTTTCTGTATGCTCTATTCGAAATGTATGCGGATGATCTCAAAATTTATAAGAATGTTCGAAGTGACCAAGATCTTTTATATTTGCAGGAGGATTTAAACCGATTGAGTGGGTTTTTTTGCGGAAAGATACCTTGTTCTGAATCTGGAAAAATGTCTTCATATTACGTTCACGCGGAATATCAATGTGATTAGATATCCCTTATCGCTTAATGGGTATACCTTGGTGACGGTTGACCATGTGAGGGATCTAGGAATTCTTTTAGACTCTAAGCTTTCTTTCAGTCTCCACATTGATAGCATAGTCACAAAAAGTTTTAAAATGCTTGGCTTCGTCTTACGAGTGACGAAAGAATTCACGAGTATTTCAGCTTTGAAAACTTTATATTTCTCCCTTGTAAAAAGTAATTTGGAGTATACTACCCCTATCTGGTCACCACATTATCACAAGTACATAGAAAGAATCGAAAGGGTGCAGAAAAAATTCTTCAAAAGTCTTAGTTATAGATCCGGTAACCATCAGCCTGCAATTCAATACAAAGAAAATTTGAAGAAGTATAATATACTGAGTCTGCAGCAAAGAAGAGTTTTCTTCGATTGCACCTTTCTGTATCGGATTCTGAATAATTATTTTGACTATCCGTTGATAAATTTCATCACCTTTAATATTCCCCAGTATTCGGATCGTCGAAGAGTACTCTTTCATATAACGAAGTCTGCGACAAATGGGCGATATCATTCAGTGTTTCTTAGAATCATGCGTTTTTATAACTGGCATATAAGCAACATAGACGTCTTCAACGTCAGCATGGATTGTTTCCAAAAATCGGTGATAAGATACTTGAAATCATCATATTGTTGAGAGTTAGGATGTGATGTATAAATAATGGTCCTTTTCACTCATTGGCGATGGAGAGAGTTTGTCAACTTTGTAAATATTAATTTTGTTAGATGTTAAGAAACCACATATATTTTGTTATTTTAATTTAATTCAAAATTTGTGAACCTCTATTATTGGGTTTCCTGTTGAGGTTCCTGTTCAAATAAATAAATAAAAAGGCGGAGCTATGTGAAACATTGATGCTTTCCCCCTTATATTACTGTTTGCCTGTCTTTGGGCAAGGCTTGGATTTTGCAGTTAGTGCAGAATTCATGTTTGAGTTTTGTGTATGGAATTCAAAACTTTGACCGTGTCAGTTCAAAGCTTAATGAGTTAGGTTGGTTGAACATGAAAAACGGTTTAGTTTTCAGACGAGCAACTCTTATACACATGGTCATTATTGAGTCAAAACCATCCTGTTTGCGTGGTAGAATTCTGTTGACAACTTTGTTCGAGAGATCCTTCACTTTTAATAAATATAGAATATT
This sequence comes from Hippodamia convergens, assembly GCA_038502775.1. NCBI lineage: Eukaryota > Metazoa > Arthropoda > Insecta > Coleoptera > Coccinellidae > Hippodamia > Hippodamia convergens. The sequence continues at coordinate 32,487,647 of CM076609.1, forward strand.
CTCTCTCAGTATATTTAGATGCGCAGATTATATATATGATATTTGACTCTGTTGCCTTTTTTTGCATTCCAGTCATTATTCAGTCGGGATTATGGTTCAGGTGCAATTTTTCTGGTTGTTTGTTTTTACTTTTGATTATTGTATGTGAATTTGCGAATCTTGATCTTCATTTTCTGTTAAATAGGTTCATCTCTGGATTTTGCCCATAGATATGTGGGACTATTTTGAAATTGTATGTTTATTTGGTCCAATAAAATTGTTAGATCGTTTCATTCATGCAGCAACCGAAAAATCTTTTGAGGTCAAAATTCAAAAATTAAAATTACCTCGTCCTACCGCAACTTGATGCTTGATGTCAATATTGTTTCTACACCTCGAAATCTCGAGTGTCAAGTTTCGAAAAAAGGAGGAGGTTTGACTAGACGAGCCAGCGAAGTCGTAAAATCCGCAACTTTAATTGGCGTTAAAGAGTTCTATCTGAAATACAAATACGGACTCGGTCGCGCGGAATCGATTTCGCAACGGTCGATGTTCGACATCGGAGTCAAGATTCGGGTAATAATCGTAGACGTCTTTGTATGAGGACGGCCGACGGGTTTCGGTATGACAGGAACGGGCTCGCATTAAGAGGACTTCATCTCAATGGTTAGAGCCGTATCTTAAAAATTCAAGATGGTTTAGAATCATTCTGGGAATGTTGGAAAAACTTAGAAAGAGAAATGAATTGAATAAACTATTTCATAGCATGTTAAGTAATGTCCGTTCAAGAATTATTGCCATCTCGGGCAGATGTGAACATCAAAAATTATGTTGATAATATCCCATAAGGAACATTTGAGCTGCAATAAATTTGAAAGATGGATCACTTTCAAATGTTGAATGTAATTGTTTGAAATAAATCACAAGAATAAATATTCACCATGGGCAATGAAAACCATATCGAAAAAAAGAACTACACTAAAGCAGAATAGGATCCTAATTTCAATACTCTGGAGGTTCTCCTTACATTGGCGGAGATTGTGAAAGCTGACTTCCTTAGACTTATATCTTATAGATACAAGAGAATGGGAAACTACGGAAAACATTTATAAATATGATACAAAAGGAACATATTCGATATGCAAAACCAATATGAAAGAAGGATCGGTTTTAAATTCAACATAAGAACTGTTTTTGAAACATAAAATTTATGAGATTTATAATAACGAAAAATAAACCATTGAATGAGAAAAAAGTGAAAAATAAAATGTGAATTGGAGAAAATTCATATAATCAATTTCAATCGATATCTGAAAAACCAATATGATTGCTTAAGAAATGCCTATCGTATTTATTTGAGGAGAGGTTTATTGCTCTTCATTCTACTTTCAATGCTGAATTTAATCAAAAAATTTTCATCCAGAATTTCATTAACCTCAAGTGATTCTCACATTTCACGTTGAAGGGTTTGATCTTCGGAAACAAATAGTTGAATTTCACAGACGAAGCTCCTTAAGCCCCGGTTCCTCCCAGTTTTTCAATATTTAATACTTCAAGTTCAGATTCTTTGTTTCGGTCGTTGGGAGATCGAGAACCAGGAGGGAGCAATCATCCGGTAGGTTTTCTCAACACCGGTGGTCCCTCTTATGTCTTCAGTGCCGCAGGAACATGATATCCATGCGGGATTATAGTATTATGCTGAAGAGGACACCCGGACATCGAGGGATTATCCTCTGGAACTTCATCAATATTGGGATCGGGAATATTCATTTCCCCAGTCACAATTTTTAAACGGAGAAAAATGATTGCTTCTAACGAAAGTTATCAGAGTCCCTCATAGAGAAGTTTCTGAACCGCTGGTTCATCTGAATTTGAAAATTGACCGATTTTTCGTGACAATGTGTACGGTCCATTAATGTTCAATGATTTATTAAAATTTTAATTTTCTAACCCTGAGTTGCAGGAACGTCCATTAAATTTAAAGCTCCCTTAAAAACTCCATCACTCCGTTTAAGGGAGAATTAAGGGAGCATTAAATTTTAATAGACGTTTCTGCAACTCAGGGTTATTCTTTACTATTCAAAGCATCTGTGCCTTTTACCAATGGAATTTAATTTGAAAAAACTATTGAATCCCAATAAACTTTCCTCAAATTCAACATTATACGATCACAGTCAGAAGAACTAGAGAATAGCCAAGTTTTAACTTAGTCTTTCCACAGAACATAGCATTGATCTAAATTTTCAGAGTATACTCTGAAAATTAAATTTTCAATTAAAAAAAAATTCAGTTAAATTGTATTTTGTCGTAGAACTGGCTTCAAATAATTATTTATGAGTAATGTTTCATTTTGTGAGTCAAAAATTTCGTGAAATAAGCTTAGCGAATCGAACAATTTCACGAACATAATGAAATCACTTTTAACACAAATATCATACAATGTTTTTCGGATAGCTGCCCTATTTTAAGAATAAAAGAGGCAAATTTGGAAGGGCAACAAACATCAAAATGCATTTTAATATTCGAATAATAACATGTTATGAATGGCGAACGTTGCCAACGCTGTGGTTACTAACAAATGCTTGTTTAAAAATAAAGAAGACGCTATCATTAAAATTGCTTTCTGGTCCAATTTTTGTCTTTCGTTCTTCACGGCTTAATATGTTTGTCATTAGTGAAAAAATTAACAAAATGCTGATCGATTTGTTCCTGTGGTTATTGAAGAGTCTGCACGATGAGCAATTTTGGATATTATAGTGTTAAACCAAAACGTTTGTAGGATCATTTATTCAAGAGTGTTAACGTTTGTTAGTTCACATTCGTTTCTGGTGGAACCAGAAGTAGATTCTGCTTGAAAATATTTTACAATTCAAGTTCATGTAATCTCAAACAAAAATACAAAATCTTGAATTTGTATTACAATTCCTTCCTCGAAAAGTTCTAATGAAACACTTAAAAAGATCACCCTGTATGATTAAATTATTCACATATTTTTTCATTACCCCCTATTCCCAGGGGTTGAAAGTAAAAATGCATGTGATTTTTCTCCAATCATTATTATCAGGGGAATGCTATTTACCTCTGAAAATATATTTTCTCTATTTCAGTATCGTAATGAGTTCATTACAGTACTAGAAGTAGTGCTGTAATGAAACTCATTACAGCATTGTTTTCAGTTATATTTTTCGTTTTATGGTTGTCAGTACTGACCTCCGATCGAATCAAGTTTCGAATCAAATCAATTCAAATTCCGTGATCTGTCAAATTTCGTAAGTCACACCAACTGCCAAGATACAATACAAAAGTCACAAATCTGAATTTTCATTTTAATTTCGAGAGTATTTCACAAAAATTGACTGAAATAGAGAAAATACCGTCTAATACTCGTTGCAGAAGGCAATTCCAACACTCATGCTATCGAAAACTCGCTCCTCCGTCGCTCGTTTTCGAACTTCGCATTCGTGTTGGAATAGAAGCTCATTCTGCAACTTGTTTTAGAATATACTATTGCAAAACTTCGATGGAAGCGATACTTTTTTTTCAGGTCTTCGCTACAGGGGGGGAGGGTCCATTTAAACTACAGCTACATGCTTCGTTGTGGCTATACATCAGAATCATTCAATAGAAGAAAGACGAACTTATCCTTTTATTCCTGATATAACTAATCAGTGATTAACTCTCTTTTTGTATATTGATTTATGAAGTTTCAAATCAAAAAATATTTGAACGGAATAACGGATTATGAATCCTCGCCAAAAAAAGTTCAAACAGTCTGGGCCGGAATTCACGAAAAGGGCGCAAAAAAGCAAAATTGATCAGGAAAAAGCAGCAATTGTAATGAATTCATGGCTTGAAGCCAGTTGCTTGAGAGAAGAAAACATTATCTCCAAAAATATCGGAAACGAAAAATATAACTGAAAACAATGCTGTAATGAATTCATTACGATACTGAAATAGAGAATAGTTATTTATGAGACAAGGGCAGAAGGCATTGATATTCTTACACGAGTTCAAAATTCAAAAACGAGCCACGTTTTAGAATATACTATTGCAAAACTTCGATGGAAGCGATACTTTTTTTTCAGGTCTTCGCTACAGGGGGGGAGGGTCCATTTAAACTACAGCTACATGCTTCGTTGTGGCTATACATCAGAATCATTCAATAGAAGAAAGACGAACTTATCCTTTTATTCCTGATATAACTAATCAGTGATTAACTCTCTTTTTGTATATTGATTTATGAAGTTTCAAATCAAAAAATATTTGAACGGAATAACGGATTATGAATCCTCGCCAATAAAAGTTCAAACAGTCTGGGCCGGAATTCACGAAAAGGGCGCAAAAAAGCAAAATTGATCAGGAAAAAGCAGCAATTGTAATGAATTCATGGCTTGAAGCCAGTTGCTTAAGAGAAGAAAACATTATCTCCAAAAATATCGGAAGAGGTAACTGATACCCAAGCTGATAACATTAGTTTGAAGACTATTCAAAAACTTAACTTTTCACCTGCTTATTCATTATTTACTCTTGTCATGTCATTTTTCACGTAAACACTTGATTTGCTTTTAATTGTAGTTGAAGGAATTCTTGATTTCACTCTATCTCGGGTTTTTTTTGTTTAATATTTTTATCAATTTCGAAAAATTAAGTTGAATTGCAATGTCTACAAAACAAGAACGATTCTTCCATCATATTTCAATAGAGTGTCATCGAAGATTCAGTTTTTATAATACAAACATAACGCTTCGATAAATCAACTATTTCAACAAATTATCGGATGCAAGATACATGAATATGGGAACTATTTCAATGATAAATATCTGATCATTTCAATTCATTGTATAGCATCTTCACAACCCCTTTCTTCCATATTATATATTCCTCTCAATAGTAGATTGATCGATGGATAAAGGTCTTCATTAAATATACAGGTGAAAAAATTCATTTGCCTCGTCATATCTCGTCATCAGAATATTGATGAGTGTGAGAGAAATTGTTTTTGCGAGTGTTTAATATGAGAGCGCCTATTTTTTCTCGAATTGTCGGTTGATGTCCTGGAGCTCAGTAAGTTTTATAGAGTTTCAGAATGAAAAAATATCCAAGTTTCTTCTAATGTGAAAGGTATTTCTTTTGTCTTTATCGGCATCGATATTATTTGAAAATGAAAATTTTCAAAGCCCATCGATCCGAAATGGCAACCAATCTCAGATCCTCCAGTTTCAATCATATTATTTCTTATTTGAATAAAATAGAACTCAAAATTATCCCAGCTATGATTCTTATCTCTTTTAACAGTTGAATTATGAAAGATTAAGATATTCTTAATTGAATAATTTTAATTTATTTAAACCATCATGAAAACTGTATGAAACCGAGACATTCTCGCAAGACTTTGTTTTATACAGATGTGGCAGAATGAACAGATCTGCAACAGACTCTGAGAAAATATTCGAAACATTGTTACCGCAGTTTCATGTACGTGAATGATATATTTATAGCTGACATTTCAGACCTCGGTTCAGACTAAGTAAAAACCGAATTAAAAACGGACCATCACACTATATGTGTTTTCATTATTCAATAATATCTCACAGATCGGCGGCCACGATTGGAGAATTTCACTTAAGATTTTATTTGCAGTGTTCTTTGACTTTGTGAATCTGTGAAAAGAATAATTGGAAAATTCAGGAAGATGATAGATGATTCGGTTTCTGAAACCCTTTTTTCATATAACTATGTAACTAGTTTCCTATTCAAATTGAATTATATTTATGTATTTTTAGATATTCATGACGTTGACTTGATTATTATTTTGAACCATGAGATGTAGAAGCTACTTTCACATTATTGTTCCGTTTCCAAAAACTGAAAGAAGCTTTTCCAAAAACGAAGGAGCGAGTTTTCGAACGCATGAGTATTGGAATTGTCTTCTGCCACGAGTATTAGACGATATTTTCTCTATTTCAGTCAAGTTTTGTGAAATACTCTCGAAATTAAATAAAAATTCAGATTACACATCCTAGTGACTTTTATTATGTATCTTGGCAGTTGGTGTGACCTACGAAATTTGACAAATTACGGAATTTGAATTGATTTTATTTGAAAATTGATAGGATGGGGTCAGTATTGACAACCTCGAAACGAAAAATATAACTGAAAACAATGCTGTAATGAATTCATTACGATACTGAAATAGAGAATAGTTATTTATGAGACAAGGGCAGAAGGCATTGATATTCTTACACGAGTTCAAAATTCAAAAACGAGCCACGAAGTGGCGAGTTTTCAAATGAACGAGTATTAGAATGAGCCTTCTGTATTAGAAGGATACACTATTTTCTCTAATTCGCTGAATTTTTATCGAAATTAATAAAATATTGCCTTAAATATCGTTCGGTGATTTTTGCATAAAAAATATTGATTGGCAGACTGTTTTCTAACTCATAAAATTTGACAGGAGGCCAACATGCCATGAATAAATAATACTGAAAACAATGTTAGAATGACATATTTTAACATTGTTTTGATCTACGATATGTGGCGGAATGAACGGATTTGACACATAAGTAGAGAAATGACTATTAGAACAACTGTCATGTTCAGAGAGAAGATTTAATGAAACTAATAAATTCATCTTATTTATAGAAGTATTTCATTAGAAGCGTTGCATTTATTAGTTTCGTTGAATGTTCTCTTCGAACATGACAGTTGTTCTAATAGTCATTTCCATCTCCACTTCCACTCATCATTATTATGTTATCAATGTTGAATTATTTTTAGCTCGAATTCGCTTGTTTTTTGCTTTCACATTATAAAGCTTTCTGAGAGTATCAATTTTATTTTTGAATTTGTCAATCAGGGTTTGAGTAGCAGAACAGAGGCAGCCTCGAATGCCATCTGAACTTCGCCCTGAGATTGTATTCATTTCCTTGCAGCTTTAAATGGGTCAACGTTGAGTTTTTTTCTATTTATTTTCCACGGCTCTTGTTATAAATTTGAGTCTCAAATTAAATGAAGTTTTTTGCTTACACATTATAAAGCTTTCTGAGTGTATCAATTTAATTTTTGAATTTGTCAATCAGGGATTGAGTGGCAGAACAGAGGAAACATCGAATGCCATCTGAACTTCGCACTGAGATTGTTTCGCTTCATTTCCTTGCAGCTTTAAATGTGTCGAAGTTAAGTTTTTTTATTCATTTTCCACGGTTCTTGTAATAAATTTGAGTCTTCAATTAAATGAAGTGATATTTCTATTATTTCAATGGTTCCCGCTGAAGTTATCACTGCCAGCATTAGAGTTGTGTCAGTGTTATGCAAATGACTATTAAATCAAATAACAACTGTCAATTTTGAAGGGAACGTTCATGATAACCAATAAATTCTTAATTTTCATGGAAGTCTTTCATTAGAAGAGTAGTCGGCTCATCCACTCATCGTTTTAGAATATCTACTTGCGATTAAATTATTTGAATGTTTGTCCTTTTCGTTCATTGATACTGTGAACTGACGAAACTTAAACATGAGAATATAGTTATACCTATATATGAGATGATGAAAGAAGGAGATTGGGTAATAAACTCCAAGAAACAGATCATTTTGTTTCAAGATCACAAAACAATGTCCAACAAGAGGACGTAAGTATCTCCACCATGTACGTGGAGGAACAGAAGCAACGTGATAACTGATGGTACATAATCAGTTGTTATCGCACCTATGACATAAGGAACACTCACTATCATAATCCTGAATCAAAACAATGAAGTCTACCTTTTCAAAGACTCATTACCCGGAAAACCGGACGAACCACGCGACTGTCCAGGCTTCCAAGCCATTCCGATGCTGGAAACAAACTAAAACTACACAAGATTCCAAAGGACCTAGAGCTCACAACGACCAGAACGTGATCGTGCCAAATCACACATATTTAAAGTCCCAAGCGTGTAGACAGGCTTAAGGCCTGAAAACGCTCACTTACCTTGGACTGGCCCAGACGTCTGCAACCGGCACAGGAAGGATAAATGGCCCAATTAGGCGAAACTCACGCGGACACAGAAAAAGCACGGCACCACAGAACGCGATTAAGGATAATCGAACGTGTCTAGTGATCCGGTAATGGGACCAGGCAACCGATGGACAGGCACTGGGACTGGGACAGAAGATCGCGCGAAAAGCTCGCTGGATGTGAACGGTGACGCGGGATGCGTGATAGAGAGGCGGTCCTTTCGCTGCCTCCTGCATCCACCGTGAAATGTTAAAGTCGACCCCTATTCGTTTCATTCGTGCGTTATCTGGACTCCCTTGCTGCATTTGGGAGTTCCGCTGTTTACTTTCGATGGTCGGATTACAGCAGGCCTGATGGTGCTGCTGATCAGTCTGGATTCCTCACACTCAATATCTTAATATTCTTCAGTTTTGCTGTGAATATTTCCAGTTCAGTGAAGGAGTAACTAACGAAGGAAATATAGAAATCATTTCGTTATATGAATCTTCAATCATCTCAGTACAGTGTTTCTCTATTTCAGTATCGTTATGATTTCATTACAGTATTGAAATTAGTGATGTAATAAACACATCACAGCATTGTTTTCTGGTTATCAACGTCAACTCTGACTTCCGATCCTATAAATTTTCAACACACGTCAATTCAAATTCCGTAATCTGTCAATTTTCGAAACAGTCACAACAACTGCCAAAATGCAATACAAAAGTCACCAGGATGTATAATCTAAATTTTTCATTCAATATCGAGAGTATTTCGCAAAACTTGACTGAAAGAGAGAAAATATCGTCTTATACTAGTGGCAGAAGGCAATTCCAACACTCATGCGTTCGAAAACTCGCTCCTTGGTCGCTCGTTTTCAGTATGATGACCTCCCCCGTAGTGCAATTCTCCTGTCAGATAGACGCCATTTTCATGGAAAACATTAGGTAAGTATAACTGACGTTTAAAAATTCTTCAATTCAGATATCGAGAAGTATCGAATTGATTTGGCATCAGATGTGTAGTCCATGTCCACTGCTAATTAAGTGCCAGACAGTCTCAAAAGAACACATAGATCAGAAGAAATTAAAAAAATTGTAACAATTTGAAAAAAATTAAAGATATAGTTACGACAATGCTCATTTGTAGCGATTTTTTCACAATGAAGTTGCATTTTCATCAAAAAAACAGCAAGAACTTAGTTGAGCACCTAATTCCAGACCTATCGAAAGTGAAACTATTAGTAATGATATTTAATTGTTTCATTGAAATATGTTTTGAGTTATCAAATAGACTCCTACTCGGAAATACATTTCCAATCTTTATTATCGTATCGTGCCTTATACTCAACATCAAATGGTCTCTCGACCTTTGTTTATATAGGTAAGTATTCCTTCGGCTCTATAACCTTTTTGCACATTTGTTCAATTAAAAAACGATAAGACAAAATAAACGTAATTTTAAAATTTTTCGTGATGGATTGTTGAATCTGTATTTGCAGGCCTATCTACTTTTGAGACAGAAAAAGCGATAATAATAATAATAATAACAATAAGTATATTGGGACAGAGCAATTATAACAGACAAAACAATCATGAATAATAGACCGGACATAGTGATAATAAATAAGATTGATAAGACCACAAATTTAATTGATATTGCACACCCTCTGGATCATAACCTAGAAAAACCAAAAACAGAAAAAATCAGGAAATACACAGACCTTGCCGAAGAAATAAAGTCAATGTGGAAGATGGAAAAGGTTTATATACTACCCATTGTCATTTCGGTCACAGGACTCATACCATCGGAGCTGCCGAAAGAATTGAAAAAACACGACTTGATAACAGAAATGCAGAAATCAACGGTAATGGAAACATGTAGGATTGTGAGGAAAATAATAAAGGAATAAAAGACGTCAACAAGGAATGAGTTTGCGAAAGCCCTCATTACCTTTACCCATGCAAGCACCTAAGCATGGGAATTGCGGAAGATAATAATAATAATAATAATAATTTAATCATCCTTGTAGACAAATTTACATTTGTATAAGAATAAGAAATAGAAATAAGAGAACAAATTCATCAATGATAATAATGCAATGTAAACATAAAGAAAAAACAATTGCGGAAAAAGAAAATAAGAAAGAAAACAATCCCCTAACTCAAAACAGTATTCAAAAATTCATTTGTGCTGTAAAAGCAGTTTTCGATTAATATCATTTTGACACTATGTTTGAAACACCTGTATTCCAAAACTTTCACTTTATCGGGCAGATGGTCTTTTTAACATTTAAGCTAAGAAGACTATAATTGAACCAACTTTACCTACAGTTCCTCAAGTTCCTTTTCCGCACTACTGAAAACCCTATCTCAATCCATACCATCGAAGACAATGACAGTGCCCAGTGGCCTAAAAAGACCTCAATTATATGTGGGCGAGATAAAATTTGCGAGGCCCCTTGATGGAAAAAAGGTTTTCTTAAGGAACAACCAAAATTGTCTAACATTTAATAAAATATATGTGACGAGTTATGAAGCAAAAATCAAATAAAAATTGTCGGCTTCTAGACTTACTTCTTCTTCATGTGCCGTCTCCTCTACGAAGGTTGGCGACTAGTAGGGCATTCTCAACTTCCGAAGCTGCTGTTCGAATGAATTCAGCAGATGTTTTTCCTGGCCATGTTCTCAAATTCTCCATCCAGGAGTCTCTTCTACGTCCGGGGCCCCTCTTGCTGTTGAATGTTAAATTTACCTTGAATTATAAGCTGCAGCAATTCTTGAAACATAGATGAATTCAAAATAGTAATCATCGAAATGAATACCATTTTCAATTCCCAGGCTCAGAGATCTTTTATCATGATAAAAGAAGAAAGAAGAAATGATTTCATCCTCATGAAGACACCTCTGGCTTGTTCGATGCGACATTTAATTTCAGTCTATTGTCTCCAATCGTCAGTGATGATTAGATCCAAGTATTTATAAGAATATAAGAATGGATTATCTGTATTTCTAGCCTCACTAAACTGCTTAATTATGCCATCATATAGCCCGGCTGGGATGTTAAAAATCTGTTTCGTTAGAGAGGGTTGCCAAAGCAGAAAGTCTTTCCTGATACATTGTATTTCGGAGATTATTTTTTACCAGCTTTAATTATGAGAAGCTTTTTTCTGCAGAGGCTGTACTCACCGGTATAGTCAATAAAATTCGAATAACTAAATATATACAATTTGGATACACTTCTTCCTTGTTATTTTTCGCTATATATTGGAAAAGCTGTCTCACATCTTTACTGAAGACTGTACAACTGTACAGGGTATCCCAAATTGCTTGCGATTTTGTCTGTTTCTGGAACTTTTAAACTAAATAGGTGAAAACGTTGAAAGGAGACTTGGGCTCGATTTTCGTGAAAACGCCAGTGGTGGAAAACGCTTCACGATATCTTCATTTGTTTCCAAGATATAACAAAATTTTGAAATATTTTCGATTTCGAACTTGTGCCATAACTCTTTCATTTTCGAAAATATCCGAAAACGATTTCAACTTTTTACTAGAACTAAGATACTATTTTTAATTTTTTATCTCTAATTTTTTTCATGACAAGATGAAAAAAATGCGTTCGTTTTTAAAATAAAAAAGTAAATAGTTTTAGGTATGATGGAAAAAATCATTCGAAATACCTATACTTAGAGGAATGTCAATGTAGATGTACAAACACATTATATATATATATATATATATATATATATATATATATATATATATATATATATATGTTCTTTTGAATAAAAGAGCTAAAATAATACAACAAATGTTGAAACAAAAAGAACCTAAGCTGAGGTAAAAAAAGGAACGGGGTACCACAACATTCTTCGTATGATACTATAGTATCGTATGATACTATCATCACCAGTATCATACGATACTATAGAGCCAGGGGAAAAAACCTCAGCCGAAAAAACACATTGATGCGATATGACGAATTATTTATTGAAAGATATGATAACTGTATCGAATTCCAAGGTCATATTGAATATTTGCTGGAATTTTGTGAAATTAATATGCACATGATAATTATTGAAGCTATTTTGAATTTTGTAGGTATCCCCAGAGCCGGAACTAGAATTCTAGCGCCTGTGGCCCTTGAAGAAATTCATTTTTCAATAAATACATGTTTTTCATAATTGACATTTATTGATTAAATTTTGAAGAACTTTTTTATTTACAATAATCTCTCATATTTCCTAAAAGGTAATGAACAAAAAGTCAATCAATAAAATGAATAGAAAACGATAAAAAAATTATTATTTTTTTCTCAAAATAATATATACTGTTATATAAAGTTCGACGGCCTATTAGGTGTTTCTGGAGAACTGGACATAATTGAAATCTGAAAATTGGGATTATGTTATTGTTTGACATTATCTACCGATCTATAATATTCTTGAAACCTGATCACTTTCAGTTATACAGGGAGTGGAAAAAAACTTTCGATTTTTTTTTCTCTTATTTGATTTCGAATTTGATAGAGTATGCAATTCTGAATATATTCGTGCTCAAATCGTTGCATTCGTCGAAATACTTTCCAAAATATCGAGAAAAAACTGGAGAAAAGGGGAGATGATAGTTTTCGGTATTATGTTTGTTATTCCTAACCTATATATCGTAGGCAAAAACGGTTTTCACATTTCTGAAGGCGAAGACTGTGGAAATATTGTGCTTTTTCAGAATTTTGAAAAACCCGTCACAGGGTGTTCCAAATGTTGGTTCATATATTGGGATCAAGATTGGCTCATAACTTTCGTTTTTCAAATCAGAACCCAATTTTTTTATGATTGCATTGGATTCTACGAAGAAAAATGATGATAATGTTCCAACATGTTGATGCTCCTAAAATTAATAATTCTTGAGTTATTCAGGATTTCCTGATTTCATGTCGTACGTAGCGTCAAATTCATGGAATCTGTTTCATATCAACGATGACCTTGGTCATAGAAGATAAATTATTCAAATAACTCACTAGTGATTACCTCTTTTCTGAATTAATTTATCATTGTTGATATGGAACAGATTTCATGAATTTGACGCTACGTGCGACATAAAATCAGAAAATCTAAAGAATTAATAATTTAAGGAGCATCAACATGTTAGAACATTATCATCATTTTTCTTCGTAGAATCCAACGCAATCATTAAAAAATAGGGTTCTTATTTGAAAAACGAAAGTTATGAGCCAATTTTGATCCCAATTTTCGAACCAACATTTGGAACACCCTGTGACGGGTTATTCAAAATTCTAAAAGTGTACAATATTTCCACAGTTTTCGCCTTCAAAAATGTGAAAACGGTTTGTACTTACGATATCTAGGTTAGGATTAACAAAGATAATACCGAATACTCTCATCTCCCTTTTTTCTTCAGTTTTTTCTCGATATTTTGCAAAGTATTTCGACGAATGCAACAATTGGTGTTCGAATGTTTTCAAAATTGCATACTCTATCAAATTCGAAAACAGAAAAAATAATTTTGAAATTTTTTCTTCACTCCCTGTGTAACTGAAACTGGTCAGGCTCCAAGAATATTTCAGATCGGCAGATAATGTCAAACAATAACATAATCCCAATTTTCAGCTTTCAAATAGGTCCAGTTCTCCAGAAACGCCTAATAGGCCGTCGAATTTGGTACACGCTGTATAAACATTAAATAAAGTGTTAAAACATGAAGACAACAATAAATAAATGAGTGAACGAATGAAATAGCTAAAAAATAATTCTAACAAAAGATATTCTAACAAAGTAAATGAATAACTCCCATCAACAAAATAAATGAAAAAATGAATACTTAATAACAGAAATCATCAAAATTATCTTCGGAAATAAATGAACTAAAACTTAACATTTCTTGCTTAGGTTTCAGCGAAAACATCAATTATATCATCAGTTTTCATGTGCACCGAGTTGTGTTCCGCGCCATGTATAATTTTCTAGGATTTTGTTCCGTTTTGGCAGCATTCGTCAACTACGTGTTTCTCAACTTTGTGAACTGGTAAATACGCCACTCTGAATTGTAGTCAATTTTTATTTAAAATGGAATATATCATATTTCACATTTTGCGCCCTAGGTCGTTTGCGCCCGTGGCAAATGCCTCCTTCGCCACGCCCACGGTCCGGCTCTGGGTATCCCAACCGTTTAAATTTAGTGCAATATTCTGAAATCCGATGAAAAAATTTCAAACTTAAGTAATTACACCTTTCATGGAGAATAAGAATCTAAATCCATTAGGAAGAATTCAACATCATAAACATTGAACGGTGAAAAAACCAGATCCTTCACATTGTATACCTTCCTGATAAATATGAAATTAATTAATAAAAAAGATATGATAACTGTATCGAATTCCAAGGTCATATTGAATATTTGCTGGAATTTTGTGAAATTAATATGCACATGATGATTATTGAAGCTATTTTGAATTTTGTAGGTATCCCAACCGTTTAAATTTAGTGCAACATTCTGAAATCCGATGAAAAAATTTCAAACTTAAGTAATTACACCTTTCATGGAGAATAAGAATCTAAATCCATTAGGAAGAATTCAACATCATAAACATTGAACGGTGAAAAAACCAGATCCTTCACATTGTATACCTTCCTAATAAATATGAAATTAATTAATAAAAACTTGAATTGTGCATGATCTCATTTAATCTATATTTTATTGCAATTTAAGTCAATATCCCTAACTCATGTGGAGCTGTTTATTATATTATCTAGATGTAGATATAGATAGGTAAAGTTATTTTTTGTCCCGACAAATGTCTTATACATATAGGATGAAGAAGTAGAATTAATTTAGCTTGTAACAAATTGGGTTAGTACCTTAATCGTATTCGTAAATATTACATTATAATAGGCATATAAAGGGGTATTAGTAATCAGCGAGGATTATCGGAAATACAACGGATACCACTAGGTCAAATAAACAAAACCTTTACTCTTCAAATTTAGTCTGCCTAAATATCCAGAATATATCATGAAGGAAAATCGAAACTGAATGTGAATAATCCTCATAAACTCTATGATAATATCCTTCTGAAAAGAAGCGCGCAAATATTCGACTAGATGACGTTCTACAGAACAAATAAAGGGCATTATCTGGAGCAAGGCACAGGCCTGTGAAGGTTTGCAACATTCCGATAACAGGAGCTTACGCTAACCCTATTCTTGGCATTTGGATCACACTCCAAAGAGAGAAAACACTTCTCGAAATAGTGGGGATAATAATACAACGAGAAAGAGAGAGAAATCGACCAGTAAGAGGGTGGGGTAGGAGAATACGGCATAGGTTCATTATGTGCGACGTTGCCAGAACCGGTCCCCTACATCTGCTATGATGGTTCATGCAGTGCGCCAATCCTAAATGAAAGCCAGGATTCTTGAACGGAGGGCGGAGTTAAAAACTGGAGAAAATCAGGGGGAGATGAGCAGCTGACAGATGTGGGTAACAGTGTTTTATGGTCTGAAATGAGGGGTTACAGATACGGAATCTGTTATTCTTCATAACAAAACTTGCTTGCATTTTTATAATGATTCGTTTCTGTGATTGCTACCGGTAGACTATATCTATATGTGTACTTTTGGACCGCAACGAAATAGTTCGAATCATCGAGTTTTTCTACTTTGATTAAGGATATGCCTAGGTATATTTTCAAGTTGTCAGACCTCGCTGAATGGAACTAAATTCTTGTAAATAATTTTTTTTTTCATATCATGAGACAGGGACGGGCCGAAGCCAAATTTTTTGGGGGGGAAATCCATCGAAAATTTTCCAACTGGACACTGAATTAACAGGAAACCGTTATATATATTATGGTATAATATTTGTTTCACTGAAAAAAAATTCAAAATTATGAATTTCAACAGAGTGAGGAGTAATTATCTTTTTTTCCATCTAACGAACATTCAATTAAGTAGATTTTATGAAATTTTTTTCAAGAAAGAGTATCTTGATGTTGCTTGAAACTTTGAGAAACACTACTTGTTTTTTCTTCAGTTTTGTAGTTTTTCATTATTTCATGGAATCTGGAAGCGAGGGAATGGCTCATTTTCATCAGAGAATATATTTTTTCTGAAAAATCTATTCCTTTTATTTCGTGAAAGGATTAAATTTTGGGAATTAAAGTTATGAGAAATTATCGTTAATTTTCTAATTACCCAATATTCAAAAATGTGAGTTTCTTTATTTTATGGAATCGATTTTTTTTTTTTGTGAGGAATACCTTGAAATATGTTTGAAACACACTTTTTGTTTCATTCTTTAATTAAGTTCAGTCTCATTCTTTGGTGTATCTCAAAATTTCAAGCATCATGAAACAAGATATTTTTCACGAAAAAAGCAGATTCCATGAAATAAAGAAATATACATGATTGAATGTTGGGTAGATAAAAAATCAAAGTTAATTACTGACCACTTTAATGAGATTCATAATATTGAAACTGCTCATCCCTAACATGCGTTCATTTCACAGAATAAAATGAAAAAAAATTTTCAGAAAATATATTTTGTTTGATGAAAAATGAGCCTTACTTTTGCTTACAGATTCCATGAAATAAAGAAAAGCAACATAACTAGGGAATAAACCAGAAAATGTATGTCAAAGTGTGTGTCATAAATCAAGATACTTGAAAAAAATGCAGATTCCCAATTTAGTAGGGGAACGGTTTTGACATAAATCAGTCATATTGAAAAAACAATTTTGAACAAAATTTCCTAATTTGAGTTGGCGATTTCGATCTCTTTGCAGCGTTTATTGCTATAAGTGTTTGGAATTGAGGATGTATTTAGTGTTTTGAAAGATTTTTGTTGTTACTTCCGATATTCTGTGGCCACTACCCTTAATTTTCTCTCACACTTGTTGTCCTTCTTGCATTTTCTGTTCATAAACTTCACAATACTCAAACTTCACTTTGAATCTTTTTTGGTTCATTATTCAAATTTATTTACACATATTGTTTATTCGCAAAACTATAACACAATATACGAAGAGCGTACATAAAGATGATTAGGCTTATCTGAAAGTAACATCTTAAGTTTATGATACCAGATGTTTTTTTATGACACAGTCCATGCGACGTAACTGAAAAATTTACATCTAGGTATGTACCTACTTCTTGAGGCCGCTTCTCTTCCAACAGAAATATTGGGTTAGATACCATTTTTTGCCGGCTATACATATATTGTCAAGTACTGATTGCAAACTTGTTTTTTCTAATTCAAATTCCTTCGTATTTCATAACTCTCTCGGAATTATGTATTTCAACTGCTTTGAAATTTTACCAACTGCTTTGAAGTTTTTTCAACTGCTTTAGAATTTTTTCCAACTGCTTTGAAATTTTGCGAACTGCCTTGAAATTTTTTCCAACTGCTTCGAAATTTTTGCAACTGCTTCGAAATTTTTCCAACTGCTTTGAAATTTTTCCAACTACTTTGAAAATCTTCCGACTGCTTTGAAAATTTGCCAACTTCGTTCAATATTGGGGGGGATCATCCCCCTCCTTGTTCCCGTCCCTGTCATGAGAACAGAGAAGATAAATTTATTAATAATAAATTGAATAGTTTGAAACTTCTCCTTGATAACGGATTAGAGATTAGAGCAACATTGCTTCAACAATTACAACTAAAGTAGAAGCTCTTTATTCGCGGGTCAACTATATATTTCGTGAATATGACGAGAATTCACTTAAAAATCGTGAATATGAGTGATAATAAATTATGTAATTTAATTGTTTTCGACCATATATTCAAGGAGGAAGAACATGACAATCAGAGATATGAAGAGGGAGACAAAAATAACATTTCACTAAACAGGGAAGTACGAATTATAATAATAATAAAACATTCCTCTCGAATAGGATTTTCGAACACTGGAACCGCCTTCCTGATTGTGTTGTAGGGTCACCGTCTGTGAATGCGTTTACAAACAGATTGGACACATTCCTTCAGTAGCAGTCTGACTCAATAATGTATAATGTTGTTTATTTTTTTCACTGAAATACTCTAAGTGTAGCATGTTTTATTTTCTCTGAGATTCTTTTTGTGTTAATTGAGTGTATAGGTATCTCCACTCTTTTAGAATTTAATAATAATAATATAAAGAACTAAATATTCAAATAATCAATCGAAACAATCTTATGAATTTAAATACTTCAGATGTGGTTCCATTCATGGTCCGAATTCTTGTAAAGCATAGGTATGGAAAAAAAATGTAAAAATTGTGGTTTAATGAATCATTCCAGTATTGGTTGTGAAAATGAGAATTTAAGGAATATCGAGGTGAACAATGAAAAAAATCATTAGATAATAAAGAAATGATCATAAAATCAATTGAACTAGACAAAATTAATAGAAATAATTGGACTACAGATTTAAAAATAATTGATGAAATATTTGAACTTGATAGTGGAGCTGACGTATAAAAAATATATTCAAACTAAAACAATTTTCAAAGATTGAGCTTAACAAGATTTCAGGTACCCATTAATATTTTAAGATGTATTTCTGTTCCAGAATTGCTCAAAAATAATGTATATAATGTGAAATTTTTTAATGCGAAAAATAATGGGAAACCTGTTCTAGGAAGAGAAACAAAAGAAAAATTGGAAATTGCCAGGATGGTTGGTACGCTGAGTTAGGAATCTGCAGAAAACTATTCGGATATATACAAGGACGTTTTTGATGGGATTGGGTGTCTACCAGACCAATGCAGAATAAAAATTGATTCGAAGGAAAAGCCATATATGTAGATGCTGCCAGACGATTTCCTGAAGGAATTTTGGTAAAATTGAAAAATAAATTATATGAATTAGAGAACTCAAATATAATCAATTGTAAAGAATTTGAGCCAACTGAATGGGTGAACTTATTGGTAATAGTAGATAAGCCAGATGGCGATTTCCGAATTTGTATCGATCCCACAGATCTTAATACAGCCATAAAACGTGAATATTTCACAATGCCAACATATACTGACGTTATAAGTTGTTTGAAAGACGCAAAATTCTTTTCAAATAATGGCTTCTGGAATATAGAATCCAACCAAAAACATTTTCATATAAGATATTGCCAAGACAAGGCCGTATTACTAACATTGTCAAAAAGTTACAAAGGCGGATTAACGGGGGGGAGGGGGTGCTAATGGAGATAATTACCCCCTCATGGTTATCGAAAACCTGACAAAACGGTACTCTCGCAGCGTAATGCACATAAAAAATTTCATATAATAATTTTAAATTCGTAATTTCTCAAATATATACAATATATACAATAAATACTTCGAGCAACAACAAAAAAGAACAGAAAAATATTTAACTTTTGATGATTTTCAACAGGCTGTATCTCAGTGAAAAATGGTCTAATCTTAATATATAAAACTCAATGGGCCATATTGTTAGTTACACCATTTATAATTCAAGATTGGATGAACTGTTTTTTATGAAAGTTTTTTTGTTGGATGGTTAACATAAAATACCATAAAACCCTTAAAAATTTGATGCAAATAAAAAAAAAAGGAAATAAGTTTCTTTCTTGCGAATAACGCCAATAGATGTCGCTCCGGTTAACAGCGGTAGAGGTCTTTCTTCTGATTTCAAATATATACACCTTATTGAGAGTATCTCTGGCAGTTTTCTATAAATATAGATATTTTCTTCTAAATCAAAGGCAGTTGTGGAATGCCACACGAAAACGATGCGATTTTTTCATATCAAAGGAACCGTGGATAATGACACCTGATAATTATATTATTCATTTATTAACTGAAAGTTCAATTAGGGATTCAAATGGCCCCTATTTTCTTCTAGACAGAGTCGATATCTTTTTTTTTGGTTTTTGAAGATTTTACTCAACATTTATGGAATATACTGAGATTCTCAATTTCTTCTTCTATTCTGAATTTAATTTCTTCAATATTTTGCGGACGGGAATTTTATATTTCGAATATCCCCATAAAAAAAGTGTCCAATGATGTTAAGAAGGGACTATCAGGGACGATATAAATAAATCACAGCATTCTCGAGTGGGATTCTACAGCTGCCTTAGATTTAGACAAAAAAACAATAATTTTCAGAAACTGTCGAAAGAAACCTCAATAAAGTATATATAAATATTTGAAATCAGAAGAAAAGAGCTCTACCGATTAGGAAAATAAAATACAGGTTGAAAAACAACAATTCACATAGAATTTTTTAGGTTAACGCTGCGTTAATGCAATTCTTAGTACTGAATTCTGAATGCCCATAAAATATACTGCAAATTTGCCCATTTGACCTTTTGTGTACTACCAATATTAACTGAGATAGCTATTGAGTAATATATAAACAATCACCCTGTACATACCTATTTGATTGCAATTACATTTTTTGTATATTTTGTACTTTTGTATTTTTTTTTGTATTTCACCTAATATATTTCCTTTGAAAAAAAAACAACTTTATTAATCTCTGAGGCGGAACAATGTTTGCCGGGCCAGCTAGTTTATCTAATTGCCAATTGCCACAATTAGTTCCACCACCAGATCCTTTTCGCTCTTTAGTTTCTGGGATAGTAAATGATTCTTAATAGTTCTTGGCCAACATTCAAAAATTTAACAGCTGTTTCCAGACGACAACGTTTGGCGCAACACATACTGTACAGGACAATTTTATGTCCACTTTCAAGGTATTATACCACAATAGTTTGTTATAATATTAAAGTTGCTTTTTTGAGGCAGTACGAACTTTGCCGGGTCAGCTACTGAAAAATAAAAAATACCGGTAGTCATGCAATCATCGGATAAATCACGAAGAAAAAATTTTCAAAATTTTTCAAATTTTTTTTTCCTCTACACCCATAGAAAAACTTTCTAGAGCTTGACTGATGCTGACACATAACCTATTTATTAAGCTCTAATTTGCTTTTCATGACTTTCAGTTATAACCATTTGTCTTTGAGATATCCGGTTTTGAATGCAAAATGATCCTTTTTCACTCAACTGCCGATATTTCCGGAACTACTGATCGCCTAGCAAGCTGAAAGGCGATTTCTTTTTCTACAGAAAATTTCCTACAGAGATCTGTTTTGTTGAATTCAAAACAATTTTTTTTTACCTATCACATAAACGTACTCCTTCGTTTATATTCTATATATTCTATTCATCAGATTCTATCGACATAAGCGGCAGACTGCTTAATCTCTCTTGGAGCATTATAGTTCTTGATGCATTTTCAATTCTTTTCAATTTGGAGAAGGAGCGTTCCCCACTACAGCTAGTTACCATCATCCTTGAAAGGATTCTCAATCCGATTTATAAATTTGGAAATGTGTCTTCAATTTTGTTCTCTTTCAAAGGCTGATATTTTTTTAATAGAGTAAAACCCGGATAGATGCCCCAGTTTAATAGATGCCCCATTTTCAAAATACCTAACGTCCCAAACTCTCCAATAAGAATTAATAGTGTAAGAATGAGCCACTGTCATCCTCAAGCCCAGTCAGGGCCGTAGCTAAAAGCTTTTCCCAGGGGGGGGAGAAATGGATTTTGGCGCCCCCTCATTCAAAAACATATCAAAAAATACAAATTCATGAAAGAAAATTGAATGAAATTAATAATACAGTTTATCAAGGACTTAGCTGTAAATTAACATAATTAACAAAAACTGCAAGTTATTGTACAAAAATTAAAAGATATTCATAATACAAATGCAGAAGGCATTGATATTCTTCCACGAGTTTGAAGTGTTAGAATATTACTTCGCTGTACGAGTATTATACGTCGTTTTCTCCAATTGATTTATTTTTTATCAAAATTAATGGAATATTTTCATAAATGACAGTTAGTGATTTTGGATTGAAAAATATTGATTGGTAGAAGTGTTTTTTCTCTCATAAATTTGACAGATAATGCATAAATTCGTAGCAGGAGGCCAACATGTAATCATAAATATCACCATGTGCTAGAATGAGTTATTCTCTCACGATTTTGTTCTACAAGATGTGGCAGAATGAATGGATCTGACACAGACCTAGAGAAATAACTCTTTTTCCTAATTTTGGGTCAGATCCATTCATTCTGCCACATCTTGTAGAACAAAATCGTGAGAGAATAACTCATTCTAGAACAGTTTTTATGGTTATATTGATGATTACATGATGTACATGTTTATTCTCCTTCCACATGGATTTAATTACTATCTGTCAAATTTATGAAAGAGAAAACATTTCAGCCAATCAATATTTTTCAATAGGAAAATCATTGAAAGATATTTATGGAAATATTTATCAATATTCAACTGATGAAAATTCAGAAAATTAAATAAAATAATGGATAAAACTCGTACAGAAGGGTTATTCTAACACTCGTTCATTCAAAAATTTGAATTTGAATTTTAGAAACGTGGAAAAATATTACGTAGTGCCTTCTGCACTTGTATTATAAATAACTATTATTGGAATATTGAATCATTAAAGAAATAAATTTCAGCGTGATGTTTGTAACTATTACCATAAAAACTTAATCTTTGATGACACCCCATCGAAAATTCCATAGAAATATAATGAACAGCCGTCGAATAATATCATTCAAGTTTTATAGACACTGCAATTCAACCTATTTTTCGAATTCAAAAAAATCATTGTACAAAAAAAAAATTAAGAAAATAAGAATTGGATTACCTATAATTAAGAACAAATCAAGTCTTAACGTGAAAAATTTCAAGAGTAAATAATGAATAACCAGGTGAAAACTGAAGTTTTTGAATAGTCTCCAAACTAATGTTATATCGCTTGAACTTACATCTTTCGTTATTTTCAGAGACAATTTCTTCTTTTCTAGACTAACGGGCTTTGATCCATGTATTCAAGATATAAATCACATCTGCGCCTTTTTTCCTGATCAAGTTTTTTTTGCGCCCTCTTTCTGAATTCCGCCCCAAACGATTCGAATTTGTTCTGCCGAAAATTCATAATCTGTTATTTCGTTCGAATGTCATTTTACTTGAGACATCATAATTCAATAAATAAAAGGTTACGTTTCTCTTTCTTCTATTGAATGATTTTGACGAATACGAATAGTCATCAATTCGGGGATTCCCAGCATAACAATCTTTCTGAAACAAGGCTTTCTACAATACCATCGCTGTAGTTCAAATGAATAGTCTAGATGGCATTGCAAGCAGCTCATGCATAAATCATATTTGGTAAGTAACATTGGCTTGTGACATTTTGCTCTAGTTATTCAATGATGAGAGATCAATTTTGCGCCCTTTAGAATCTGCTCTGGGGGGGGAGGCTCCCCTCCCTCCCCCCCCCTGTAGCGACGGCCCTGAGCCCAGTTGATAACGAAATATGGTACAGTGAAGACGCGTTTTGCAAGTGTATGTGATTATCTCCGCAACGAACTTCGAAAACATGTAAAAGTTTCAAAGGCTAGAATTTGCCGTTGTAGAACTTTTGAAGTAGTTATAAATTCGATTATATTTTTTATTATATCAATAAACTGGTTCATTAAGTGTGCATCTAAGTATGACCAGTTGTTTCTTCGTTTTTAATTTGTGAAAAAAAATGCATGGGCATCTATCCGTACCAAAAAGGATAGTTGCCCTGATTTTTCGACGGATAGAAGCCCTTAGGGCCATATTTATCTCTATACAACCCATACCCTTGTATAGTCTGAGTATTAATTCTTTCAAATTTTTTTTGTGTTCTGTTATAGTTTGTGTACCGATCCGAACTCTTTACTGATTGTAGCAAAACCATTCCGCGGAAGTATGAGAGGAAAGAAGGAGTACAAGATCAAGTTTGCTCTTGGACCACAGAACAACTCGAAGCAGCTTTCGATGAGACAGAACATTACGAAGGCGTTATGTCACTGAAATATGAATAAAAATACAAAGTCTCAATCCGACTGGATTCAGTGCATCACAACTGGCCTCATAAAACCTGTAGACTTCATCGGAACTACTGTTTAAGATGTGGAAAACTTAAAACACTATCTGACTGATATCCTCTCCGTTGTGTTGTTTTGTTTTAAAAAGAGAATTTCCATTTCTGTTGAAACCTATTAGGTATTTAATATTTTATAATAACAATGAAAAATTCGTATACCTATTTGTGGATACCTACCTGATATTTTATGAAGAACTTATAGTTTCGTTTGATAAATGCTTTCGAAATTTCATTAAGTGGGCTGATTTAAGTTTTATTACAACTATAACAGACATAACGATAAGAGATTTCATTGAATGTGGCTTTGTAATTGGATCACACAATATGAAGGGCACCTATCCCGGACTGAAGGCATCTATCCCTCTCAGTATTTTCATAGTGGGGCAACTATCCATACCTGTAGGCATCTATCCCCAGAAATATTGTTCCACAAAAATCAAAATTCTGTGAAATCTGCTAATGCTAGGTCAGAAAATACCCACAGTATTTCAACTCAAATAACAAGGTAGCTACTTTCATTAAAATTATTCAGATAAAATCGATATTCTCGAAAATATGAGGCAATTTCAAAAAGTGGGGCATCTATCCGGGTTTTACCCTATACTTTCCTTATTTTTACTGTCAACAATTTTCAAGTAATCCTTCAAATGAAAACATTCTATTTCAAACTCTTACTCATAAAGATTTTCATAATAAAATTCAAAAAAATTCTTTGAAACTTTGTGTCAACTCTTCGGAATTCAGAGTCTCCAAGCGGAAAAAAAATGAAAACGTTTACTGATATTCTGTCTTAAATGTACGCTGAGGTTATCTATTATGGGAAGAAAGGTTTCTATTTTAAATTTCTCTTTTCCATTGATTTCGACTGAAGGCGCAGAACCATAAAAAAACTTCGGCTAGAACTTCTATACGTTTTGTCCATGAGGTCAATGATGAAATCATCAAGTGAAGTGAACATAGCAGTTGCAAACGTCTAATTTTATTTTTTCTTTCTGAAGATAATTATTTGTTTTATCCCTTTCCAATATACAGTTCCAAATTTCCATTAGTATAATATATTCTAGCTTTTCCATTATTCTGGACAGACTAAGGCTTCGCCTCCAGTTTCTCGTGCTTGTTCTATATCTTTTGCGATGGATATCAAAGCTTCTATAACTTCTTCAGTACCTTCATGCAAAGAGTTTACTGCATCTGCTTGGACTGACCATCTGGTTTGTGAAAGACTTTTGGCAACACTTTCTGAACCATTCCAAAAAACTTTGTTGCTTCCGATACACACCAAGCAGCATGTACCTACTAAGTTTAATGTAGGTAATATCCCGCACAAGGTACAAAGGTGGCAAATTCACATTTCTCCTTGATTCTTGCTTGTAGACCAGTATACTTTCCCGAAATATTTGAAGCATAGTCGTAGCTTTGTCCTCTGCAATCTTTTATGGGAATATCATGGTTATCTGAAAAATTCAAGATGGTTTCCGCTGAATGTTGCTGAGATTCTGAGAATTCCAGTCCAAGAGAATTTTAAAAGGAGGAAGCGTTTCCTTTTTTAGGTCTTTTCGACAAAATCTCTCTGATGATAATATAAGGAAAATTTTTATGAAATAGGGAATTTTCAAACGTCATTGGGGAAATCTTCGATCCTTTCGGTTCGGAACACTGGTCGGGACCAAAAACATTAATCCATGCACAATGGACATTGTGTCACGGTTGTGAATCGACCTACAATTTTGCTCCCCCACTCCTCATATTAAAGCACTAATGAACTAGAGGTAGTATAAGGGTTGATCCCTTATAGGTGAGTTGCTGCCCCACTTTGCACCCCCTTGGCGACTCTCATGTACACTCCCCGTCAATAAATTCCGGAAAGGCAAAATTTTTGTCAAATTTAACACCCTGTATCTTTTTTCGTGGTTTTCTGATTTTGTTGAAATTTTCACCAGGTATAGTATTGGGTCTTGTAATATTAACCTGAAATTACCTTTGAGAAAATACCTGTAGTGTATCCGTTATACAGGGTGACACAAAACCCATTTCTGAACACCCTGTGGTGAATTTGAGGCAGAAAATTTGATATTACTCAGTTGATTTGAATTGTGACTCTTTTTTAACAAAATTTTTTTTTATTTCCGTCAGTATCTGCTTAAGAAAAAAAGATATACCTTTTCAAAGAAAGTGATGAGAAGAAAGAGAGGTGGAAATACACGCTATTAATTTTCAGATGTTTGTTTATGTTTGCTAGTCGATAAGGTATTGCAATGTTTTAAATTGTTATAAAAATTGAAAAAATGCAACGGATGAACTGCAGTATATTTTCAAATGATTATGCTTCTATAGATAACTGAAAAGTCCAAAAATATTGAGCTAAAACAAATTTTTCTTTGATTTACCGAATAATTTCACATAACGGTTCACTTAACACATGCATATAATTTATACCTATACTCTGCCTGTAGCAAGATAATAAATATGTCTCTTGAAAATGGACTTATGTTGAGAGATAGGTTCATGTTTTAGTAACAGAGTCTTTGGAAACATATTTTCCCATCAGCAATACAAACTTTTTTTCGATTCATTTTTTCCAATTTTCCAAAAACATAAGTATTGTATTGTTTTTCTGGGTTTTTGAGAAACTCCTCAGAAACTACTCAAAACTTGTGCTAGTCAGAAGGATGGGTGTGTTCTGTGTAGAATTCGCGACTGAGTACCAACGGCACCTCGCACAATTGGTCGTCACTTTGAGGTGGTGTGCGAACTTAAGTACAAGTTGTTATGAATCCTGAGAACCATGTTCTTTGGACGAGCTGAGACCCCAAAAATGAACAGATTCCCAGTTCCCTATTTTAACCTAACAACAGAGGTTAAGTGTGTTTCAGAAGAATCCAAAGACACCAAGAAGCAATGAAGGAAGAAAAACAATACCAGATCCCAGTCCCTTATTATTAGAATACATGAATCTTTCGATTCAGATACTTTAAGACGAGTTAGCTTTGAACCTGAAATGTGACCTTACTTCGTTGATAATGTTCATTTTAATAAAAAATGTCATATGAATACCTTTACAATTTCTGTCAACATCAATTCTGCTATTCAAAAAACCAAGAAAACTGACAGTTATTTAGAACAAAATGCATTAAACTATATCATTCATTGTACTCAACATCCACCTAAAATTGAAGCTTACCACATATAAATTTATATCTAGTATGTTCAAAGGAAAAACTTCAAAATATTTTGAAATAAGTTAAATCTTCTGTTTACAGAAGAATTTTCGACAGGTCCATGAGTTACGGAACCACTTTCTAAATGGGCGCATTAAGCAGAAAGAACGCTACTGATAGGTACCGGTAGCCAAAATCTGTTGTTCGGCGTATTCAGCAGAAAGAGCGGTAACAAACTGTCAGAGTCAGAACTGTCAATCACATAACACGCTGTGGCGACCGCTATCCAATATTTTACAGATATAGCTCAACGCTCAGCAGGGAGGTCATACAAATTTGGGAACTAGAGAGGGTAGAGATGAGGAGAATAATCTCTTATGGCAGAACTGTTAAGAACATGTCCGGCGAAACAGGAAAAATAAAAGTTCAAAAATTCTACACAGTGGCGCTAGTAACGAAAAAGGTAGGTACGAATTGAAAATGACGTCTGGCATTCAGCACAGTTTAATCTTGGCCGTGGTCGAAGCCGAACCATCAATAAACTGATGTTGACAAAATATTCATTCACTATGCTCTGGAATAATTTATTTTATCCTTGAATATTTTATTAGGGAGGGATATCGAACTAAAAAAGGTTGATTCATGTTTCTATGTAACTAATAGATACAGCGATTAATCAGTACCTATTTGGTGATTTAAAAATGAAAAAATAAAAAATTTGTAGTCACTCTTATTTGTTTTCGTTGGTGGGTGCAATGTAACCATAAGGTGAAATAAATAAATTTGGAAAGTTCGATTGGAGAATTATTGTTAATAGTGTAAAATAACTAGAACTTTGTAAGGAAGTCTGATAAGTGGTTACTCTTCATGTGTTTGCGAATTTGAATATATACAGGGTAATTCACGAATATGGCTCTATAGAATTTTTTTAGGAAAGGCAGAATATTCAGAATTGAAATTCTAAAGGTGGACTTCAAGTAATATGACATCTTCTCGTATAATTTTGAAGGTTCTAGGACTTCCGGTTTTTCCAGAAGTGACATCAACTTTCGTTTTTCAAATGGGAACACCCATTTTTATTGCATAAATAGATTCTCCATTGAATTCTGAGTCTTCTTGATTCCTAAAGTTTGAATTTTCCCAAAAAAATTCCCTTTAAATGGGGAAATACGAAAAAAAAATCTCAAAATTGAACTCTGTTGAAATAAAGAGAACTTCCAGGTTTTTTCATTGAAAATTCTCATTTTTGAGAATCTCCGAAAAGAAAGGCTGACGCTTCTTTTCCGATAGAGTGATTATCAGAATATGATACATCAAAAAATTGTTTTTTTTTTTAAATTGGAACGAATATTTTTCGAAACATTTTCGAAATCTTCGTCAAAAAAAATAATTGGAGCATAATTCGAGATATTCAGGAAAAACGCTTTTTTCTTCAATTTTCAATCTCATTCTGAATGTGTTTTTCTATTGGAAAATCATTAGCGGTGAAGTGAAATTTTTGGAATAGGTATATAGTTCAGACGAGTTAAGTTCTTGGAGTATCATCTGTAATGCCAGAGCAACAATTGGTTTGAAGTTCTCAATGTGAGTATTAGTGAAGTCAACGTGAAAAATTCTCAGGAATGCAGAAAAAAATAGTTTGTAATAATTTTTAATGCTTTCAAAAGAAGAATTATCAAAACATGTAACGATTTCATTACTGAAAATACAACTTTCCCTACCGTGATAAAATAGAAATTCTTCATTCTTCAGAATTAAGAATTTGCGGAAAGTATCCTGAGCTTCAAAAAATAAAGAGCTTGACACAATATGAGGTGAAATAGAAGAAAAACGGATTATTGAAACAAGTATTCAAAATGTATTCCTTCTTGTTCAAGGCATTTCAATATGCGATTTCGAACAGACTGTGTCGCATCCCGAATTTTCAAATGATCTGAATTGTACAACGCTTCTATTATTTTGTTACTCAGCTGTTCTCTGTTCTCAATTGGATTTGCGTACACAATGTCTTTTATTCTTCCCCATAAATAAAAGTCTAATGGAGTAAGATCTGGGGAACGAGGTGGCCAGCGGCCATAGCATAGGTCCTCTATTTCCACACCAACGGTCTTCAAACAGATTCGTCAGTTTGAAATCTATCACTCTTGACGAATGAGCAGGAACACCATCCATCTATCGAAGGCCATTTCAAGAATAAGTTCATCGAGGAAATTCTCAACTACGTCAGTTGAAATTCTCAGAAACCTTGCAGCATTCAAATTTTCATCATACAAAAAAAAATCTAACCTGATTATCCGTGAGCAGACAAAATACGTCCATCCTAAATTGAACCTGATTTCCTGTTTCTTTTGTAACAAATGGATTAGCCTGCGACTAGAAGTGCTGATTTCTCCTATTGCATGTTCCTTGTTGACTAAACTAGGCTTCGTCAGTCCAAATAATTTTGCTGAGGAATCCATCGTCCTCTTGAATCTTCAAAAGGACACCTTCACAAAATATTATTCTTCGTGAATTGTCACTTTCTTGTAATTTCTGCACTTTTATGTGTTTGAAAGGATGATACGTATCGTTTGACAAAATTCTTCGGACTGATGCTTGAGATATGCCTAAATCGGATGAAGTGGCTTTGGTTGATGCCCTAGGAAGAGCCTCAAAATATGCCAGAACATTTACCAAGTTCACTTCATTTTCGGTAACAGTTTTGTTTCTTCTATATGGCTTTTTGGCTTGACCATATTCAAAATAGTTCCTCTTAATTCTGTTGAATTTCTCTTTTCTTATGATAGGCAAATCAGGAAGCTTCTGCATGTTCTATCAACTATTCTTCCATTTTCACCATAAATTATGAAAAATCAATAATGACATTGTTTGCATAATTTTCCATTTCGAGAAATTTACGACTTGAAGTGCACAAAGAATGATGTAATCGCATGAATATTCGTCGGGATATTCAAGTAATATCGAAATAAAAGGCTCACGTGTGTTTAATATTTGAGGTGCAGACTTGCAAAACGCAGTTTGTCCAAAATTGTGAATTTTCAGGAAAGGCAAAAAGCTAATGCTCTGAAACGTGTTGAGTTACCGAATTGCGATTTGTACCAAAAAATTGAATTAGTTGTTACTCCATTTGTAGACTAAGAAAAACGAAAAGGGCTCTTTTATTAGAAAAAAAGGTGGACAAAATGCTATTTGCATGTCTCTAGTGGACAAACAGCGTTTTAATAGCCGCTCAAATCGGTTTCTGGGTGAATTATTATGAGAATAACAAGCGAAGCATGTTCTTATAAACATTGCATCTTATTTTTCATACTTGAAATTAATTTCCTCTATATCGACACACCAGCATTCTTCATTTTCTTCAACGACCGTTTCTCCATCTTCACAGTGCTCTGCAATTCGAACTAACCATTCCATCTCCGGATAGATGTCGACACTAGTGATTTTTCAAACTCTCTATTTTTTTTTCTTCATTTTCTGACCCAAAACTAGCCCCGGTGAGTCAACTTTGTCGAAACTTACGCTATGGACTTAAGCAGGAAATAATGGGATTTGAATGTCCAGGATTTTATGAAACGATAAGTCCTCCAAATGAATAATGGAACGCCATCTTTGGTTGAAAAAGTGAAATTTTGGACAAACTGTGTTTTGCAAGTCTGCCCCTCATTTGTTTCAACACAACAAGAAATCGAGAACATTTAGGTACCCAGATTGCTCTTGCATTCCAGATGATAACTGAAAAACTGAACTCGTCTGAACTATAAGAAAATATTTTCTCGATAACAGAGATTTTCGAAAATTTCACTTGACCACTAATTATTTTCCAGTAAAAGAACACTTTCGGAATGAGATTGAAAACTGAAGAAAAAATCGTTCTTCCTGAATATCTCGAAAAATTCATTTTGGGCTAAAAGTCTTGGACTTATGCTCCTATTAGAGTAGCGGAGGGTAATATGAAATACACCGGCTAATATGGAATACCATATAATTGGCTAAACTTATGATGCCATCTACAAGGCGGTAGCAAAAATATGCTCATCGTAAGTGCAGATTTATACACAAACACGCGCGTAACTCTGTAATCGTTCGTTAAATAGTTATTCGTCAACACCTGTTTTTCAGTCATGCAGAATTTTTGTGGAGTTCCGTGAAAATTTAGTTTATTATCATTTAGTTGGTGATTTTTTATTCATATTCTCATCAGAGAGCAAGTAAGTACTGTAGATTAATATAAGATGTAGTTATTGCGGGTCTAAACTCGTCTAGACATCTTTAAAAAAGCCTAACCCCAACACAACTAAGTGCGGCTAATATGGAATACTATTCCATATTACCCGCAAAAGTTTGCCCCATAAAAGTGCCATCTAAAAATTAATTTCTATTGTTTCAGTCTTATTCGAGCACCAGGGTATCAATAATGCCTAAAACTACGGTCGTGGATAAAAAACGCAAAAAGTGGAATGAAGAAAATATGAGGAAAGCAGTGATAGCAGTCAGGTCTAAACAAATGGGTTATTTGAAAGCTTGTCAAACATATAATGTTCCTCGAGCTACACTTTTCAGGCTGTGCAAAAAGAACATGAAGCCTGAAGTTGTGTGCCGTACCAAATTAGGCCGTAAGCCCGTTTTACCTGATTTTTTGGAAAAAGAATTAGTTAAGCACTGTCTAGAGATGGAGAAATCATTCTTTGGCTTGACGCGTCGCGATGTTTGTAATGTTGCTTTTCAATTAGCAAGAAAAAACACTATTCCTCATCCATTTTCATTACTAAGACAATCAGCTGGCAAGGATTGGCTTCATCACTTCAGAATGAGGCATAAAAATGTTTTAAGTCTGAGAAGACCTACTGGAACTTCGTACGCTCGCGCCTTAGGATTTAATAAAGAAAATGTAGACACATTTTTCGACCTGTTAGAGACCCTAATGGAGACGCATAATTATTCGGCAAGCCAAGTTTATAACGTGGATGAAACTGGTTTAACCATTGTTCAAACAAGAAATCCAGAAGTTTTTTCTCTAAGGGGCAAAAGGCAAGTTGGGTCAATGACGTCAGCCGAACGAGGTTCACTTATAACCTCAGTCCTTTGCATTAGCGCAAGTGGCAATTTTGTACCCCCCCTTCTGATTTTTCCCAGAAAAAATGCAAGTGAACTTCTAAAGAAGGGTTCCCCGCCAGGAACCATTTTTTCCTTTCATCCGTCAGGCTGGATTCAGATGGATATCTTCACACAATGGTTCAAACATTTTCTAAAACATGTTACACCGAGTGCAGAAAATCCCATTCTACTGATTCTAGATGGTCACCATACTCACACTAAAAACTTAGACGTTATTTTGGATGCCAGAGAAAACCATGTGACTTTACTTTGCCTACCGCCACATACAAGTCATAAGATGCAGCCATTAGATAAAACTGTTATGGGAGCATTAAAGACATATTACAGTGAGGAAGTAAGGCTATTTTTAAGAACAAATAATAGGCCTGTCAATCATTTTGATTTAAGCGAACTTTTTGGTAACGCGTATCTGAAAATCCAAAGTGGTGAAAGATGTGTTAACGGATTTCGTCAAACTGGATTGTTTCCAGTTAACCGGAACGTATTCACCGAAGAAGACTTTATTCAGGAGGCACAAAGAAATGAGGTCCAAGTACACTCAGAAGATGATGTGCTCCGGGAGAAACCTCAACCAGAAAACACGGCTCAAAATGCAACCATAGTTTTACCACAGGATATAATTCCCAAGCCAACTTTGAGGAAGAAAGAAGGCATGAGAGGTCGGAAAGCAGGTCAAGCCAAAGTTTTGACGTCGACCCCAAACAAAGAAGAGTTGGAGCAGTCAATAGAAATAGCGTCAGTTAAAGAAAGGGATAAAGTTAAAAGAAAAATAGAAATAACTAACAAAAACGAAGAGCATAAAAAATTTAAACTTGCAGATGCAGAGGTAGCTGGACCAAGTGGCGTACCAAAAAAGAAATTTCAAAACAAGGCAATAAAGAAATCAAGAGAAGGTAAATATTCATCAGAAGATTCCAACAGTTCTGCATCTTTATATGACTCATCATCCAACGACAATGAAGAATTTCCTGTTTATGATCGTCCATCTGAAGAGGCTGAGTGTTTGTTTTGTTCGGGATTATATTCGGCTGATACAAGGGGAGAAATCTGGATTCAGTGCGCAAGATGTGAACTTTGGGCTCATGAGTTATGCGCCGACACGCCAAAGGATGTTTACATTTGTGATTTTTGTCGCTAAAGTTTCCCTATAAGCATATATTTTTTAGTTCATTTAGTGTTTCATATTACCCCATAGTGGTATTTCATATTACCCGACCATTTTTTTG
Source organism: Hippodamia convergens (assembly GCA_038502775.1). NCBI lineage: Eukaryota > Metazoa > Arthropoda > Insecta > Coleoptera > Coccinellidae > Hippodamia > Hippodamia convergens. Next base: position 32,521,080 of record CM076609.1, read on the forward strand.
TAATGTCAGAATGTACTTATTTTATTTAACCTTACATTTTTTTTTTAATTCATAAAGTTTTAGAAATTCCAGACTTTTATTTGCTTAGATGGATAGTTATCACAATATTTAATGACTTTTCTAATGCACTGTACTGCACCTAGAAGAATTGATCACTTTAATAGAAAACAGTATTCCATATTACCCTCCGCTACTCTACTTTTTGACGAAGATTTCGAAAATGCTTCGAATTTGAAAAAAAAAAACATTTTTTTGAAGTTTCATCACTTCTAACGTTGACAAAGAATTTGTGACCTCCTGTACCATATTCTGAAAATCACGCTATCGGAAAAGAAGCGTCAGCCTTTCTTCTCGGAGATTCTCAAAAATGAGAACTTAAAAAAAAACCTCGAAGTTTTATGTATTCCAACAGAGTTCAATTTTTAGATTTCCCCATTTGAAGAGAATTTTTTTGGGAAAATTCATACTTTTGGAATCAAAAAGAGATTCAATAGAGAATCTATTTATGCAATAGAACATGGGTCTTACCATTTGAAAAACGAAAGTTGATGTCACTTCCGGAAAAAACGGAAGTCCTAGAACCAAAAAAAATACACGAGAAGTCTTCTTCTTACTTGAAGCTCACCTTCAGAATTTCACTCCTGAATCTTGTGTCTTTCCTAAAAATATTATATAGAGCCATATTCGTGAATAACCCTGTATATGAAAAATCCTCGATTAATCGAAACCCGTATATGTTATGTGGAATTTGAATATTTTCTGCTAATAGCACTCAAGTAGTTAACAATCCATGAAGGAAGTTTCAACCTGCACACCAATTGGGTAACTCAAATTTGAAGTTTATTTGTACACATGCTTCAAATGTTCGTAATAATATGTATTTAATTTAGTTTTTCAATGTCTCTACCACATCTATACAATTATTTCAAAAGAATTCATTAATGCGACAAGGATTGTTGAAATTGTATCGAGAACCGAGAACAGCATACACCTACCTACTATTGCAAGTAGTGTGTTTTTATTCTTCTGAAAATCGCTTTTTTTATTTTATTTGTAACAAGTGCCTCCCATTAATGCAAACACACTTTCATTACTGTTTACTTCCTACTTTATCTCTATCTGTAACTGAACGTATGTACAGTACTTTTTGTTTTCCCATGAAATTCACCCTCTTTGTACACTAGCGCCACCAATTTCGACCAGTTCAACGGACACTTTTGAATCACGAAGATTATTCTCCTTCCCTCTACCCTCCTTATTGGGAACAGTTCCGTAACTTTTGTCTCTGCTCAATGCGTCCAATGATCGATGAACCCAGATCACAGATGAAAATCAAACTAGTAATGGGGCGTTCGTCAAACACCTCGGATAGCTCGGATACCCTTGAATCGTTCCAGATTAAAGGGAGTACACATCTGGAACTGGAACGTTCGGCAAAGAACATCTGATCTGACATCTGATAAATCGGGGGACGATCTATTCGCTCGGTCAATTTCGACGGACGAAAACGATTCATAGGGTAAAGTTGTTATACGGCGCAGGCGCATACCATAGATAACTGGCGATTACACGACTCACCGATCAGATAAATCTGTATGACCTGGAGTCAGCTGATTAAAAAATCCGTCGGCTCTTGGATGGCGTCAGAAACTTCCAAGCAAGCGAACAAACCTTATTCCTTATGCTCTATGATTACACCACAGACACAGAATATCTATAGATATTCTGTGCCACGCCACAGAGCAATTTGTGTTCCTTGCAGACAGAACCTACTTAGTTATCTGTGGACAGAACACTTAAATCTGTGACTGGCTCAGGCACAGACAGGAAAATCGACAACAAAATATTCTCAATTTAGAAAGTTCGAAAGTTGAGAAGAGGCTTCTTCAATTTATTCAGCTGACAGTTGGAAATTGCAGCTATGTCTTGGGGACAAATTTTCAGAAGAACTCTCCCAATCACTAGAAGTATTTCAAGGTTCCCAAAGTCTGCCCCAAAACCTAAAAATGAATTAACCCAATTGAAATTTTCAACGGAAGAAAGCCCTTCCCCAAAATTATGCGAAAAAATGTAAGTGTTGAAACATATGTTAGTAGACACTAAAATATGATTTCATTATAGGATCAATATAACTTTCGTGAAAGCAAATGGAGAAAGAATCAAAGTTAAAGGAAAAGTAGGTGATTCGCTACTGGATGTTGTGGTTAATAATAGTGTGGATTTAGACGGCTTTGGGGCATGTGAGGGAACATTAACATGCTCTTCTTGTCATCTCATATTTAAGGAAAAAGACTACAATGAACTACCAGATAAACCATCTGATGAAGAATTAGACATGTTAGACTTAGCTTATGATTTAACAGACACTTCTCGTTTAGGTTGTCAAATATATCTAACTGAAAAGCATGATGGTTTAGAAGTACAAGTACCAGCAACAATAAATGATGCAAGAGAATGATATCTCATAGAATTCATGATCTTATTTGAATAGAATATTGAATATAACTCAGTGAGAATATGGATTTATTATATCTGCAAAAAGATAGTGCTCCCAGTTAGAAAAAGGATTTTTCCTCTAATCAAAGTCAGAGTTTCATAAAATTTCAAATTGCACTAATTTTCTCAGGAACCAGCTCAAATAAATTTTAGGACTGAAAAAATATATAATGTAGTCATGGCAGGATATAAGGAATTAGTATACAGAATGGTCTATGTCTGTGTAATTCCCCTCTATCTGTGATGTAGTCAAGGCTTAAAACACTGAGAGAAGTGAACCTTCCTTGTTACCAAAAGTTATTTCTTTTTAGAATACTAATTGGTTACATCACTGGCTTTAAGTGATTACGAATTGTAGGTAACTAGAAGATGAAAAATACAGGTATAAGCAATGATCAAGATGAAATCAAAACAGGGGTTTGGTAAAATGAACTTAGCCAAGTTTTTTCAAAAACCTTGAAATTGGAACTGAACCTTGTCTTCCACATTTATAATCTATCATATGAATTCAAAGTTATTCATGGTTAGTTTTAATTTGTTTTAGGTTTCATTGTTAATTTGCTCATGTTCAGTATTTTGAGGTTTCTACCTATTATGATTCCAGTAATTAGATTTTTTTGTCATATAATATTTATAGAATCAGATGCACAAGATGAAATCGTCACTTTATTAGGATTTTAGTTGCAGTATCAATAACCCCTTTCAATTGTAAACTATTTGTTTAAATGACATAGCAATAGTCTTCCAGGCTTATTAGCAGTGGTCTATTAGGAATTATTTAATGTAACGTTTCTCTACATCTGCAGTATGCATCTTGAGAGATTGTAACTTGACCGTAGTGTTACCAGCTGCTCTTTTGCAGGGTTCAATCTGAAAGCGTTATTTACAGCTCCACTAATAGAGGGAAAATGGAGTGTGTTTGATGTCTATTGGTTTTACTTGAGTCCTGTTCAAGACTGGCTACCATCAAGGATGTTTCATCATTTATGTTTATTGATTTTTATGAATTCCATGATCATCCTAGGAAAGTAACTTTTTATGTTCAAAATGACCTCTATCTCAGAAAAAATTATGTTGTGTCCATCGGTTAAAGCATCTTACGCTACTGCAGATTTTTCTATCTAGTTGAGTCGACAGCATTGAACCTTGCAACAGAGCGGACGTTAACGAATTACGATCTTAGACCAAGAAACCTCCGAAGATCCTACCGTAGATGTAGACCATGGCCAATAAGCCGAGAAGACACTTGTAATGTGATTATATCCAGTCGTGAAAGCCTTAACCGATTCTTTTAACGCAAAAACTCATTTTAGTTAGGATATAAATGCAATTGACTTTTCTAAAACTCCTTAATAACTGAGAAGTACCGAAAAGAAATGTACAGTTAATTTAAACATAGATTATTTTTGTAATTAGTTTATGAGAATAAACAATCAAGCAAATATTGAATGAAATATCATTTTATTTTGTTAATTAATTTAGAATTCGCTAATGCAGAATGACATAACGTAGACTTTATGAACGAAACTAGGTGCACAACCAAAATGAATTTTCCTACAGTATTCCAATCTTACTCCTCATGATTGAACAATCGTTCTGTGTTTATAATTTTTATGTTGATTCTACAAAATTTTCTTTACAGCTTTTTTTTCAAAAAGTAATATGTTATCTCATTGAGTAACTTTAAGTAGAGTTTTCAATGTTGAAAGTTCTAGAAGCAGTGAAAATAACTGCATATTATTATATTTTTCATGATGAGTGAAGAATTATTTATCTATTATCTTGTAAGAATTATTAATCTCATACAGGGGCACCTCAGAAGTAAGGCTTATCCAGTCTCATTTTTCAGAGATATGAATTCTCATCACCTGTGAATTTACCATAGAAATCCATTATACATAGTTTAAAATGAATCTACTCCATAGTTTAGAAATTTGGATCTAAGATATTGACAAGGGTGCACCCAGGATTACATTTCGGGGGGCTTATTAAGTAAACTAGCAAGAACATCTTATAAATTGTCTCATTTATGAATTTCAAGATCGGTTCAAGGCTTTACATGCAGTAATGAATGCATTTCTGATATGGGTGGTTAATTTGAAAACAATTTATCACTTTGATTTTCTTTCGAGATCCCTCATTAAAAAAATATATCAGTAAGCACGGGGCAACAGTTTTTTTCTGCTGAGGGTTTTCACTGAGTATTCAAATACTATCCTCACTCTCCTACCAGATATATGAGTCAAAGAATTATTCCGCTGCACAGATTCCGACTGATTTCATGCAAGCATACAGATACTTATAAGTAGATTGTAATAATCCTGTAATAAGTAGACAATTGCAACATTATAAACTATTTTGATACTCAATGTTTGAAACTACTTCCTATCTCTGTATTAGGCAACCTATTATTATTGGTCGTGACGAATGAAAATGACAAAAAAATTTTGCCGCTGCGGACAGGATTCGAACCTGTGCGGGTAGAACCCAATGGATTTCAAGTCCATCTCCTTAACCACTCGGACACCGCAGCTGATGGTTGCTCAAGAAAATAAGTGGCACAGGAAGAAATGATTCTTTACACTCGACAATATTCTCAAATTTTTTATAGTAATTTAATAATAATTCCCTCTTGACATATTATATATTATATTAAGATATATATAACCTTATTTTTCCATACTTGATATTCAACACATAAATTCAAACAATTATAATTGTATGTATATTATTATATCATATTGTGAATTTAAAAGAATCCGACTGATTTACGAAGTTGGAAAACGAGTCTGGCGGCATTTGTCAAAATGGGAAAAATAAAACATTTGTACTCTCATTTTCCTCACATAATAGATTATTATTTGATACAAGTGCATACACTATATAGTTCTCATAAAATTCGTCCGAGACCTGAATAAAAAACCATTGAAATTTTCTCAAATAGGGCTTCATTCCTATGTTAATTTTTGCATGAAAATTGTTATTTTTTCATCTTCTATCAGAAAACATACCAATGCTTCACGAAAGTGGCGAGTTTTTGAATGAACGCGTGTGAGAATGAGCCTTCTGTACAAGTATCGTACATTATTTTCCCCAATTCGAATTCGTTAATTTTTTATTGAAATTAACGAAATATTTCCATAAACATCGTTTAGTGATTTTTGCATTGAAAAATGTGGATTGGAAGAACTATTTGCACTCTCATAAATATGACAGATAATGAGATAATAAATAAATCCGTGGTGTAGGAGGCCAACGCATCTTGTCACTAAATGAAAAACTATACTAGAATGAAATATTCTCGCAATATTTTGTTCTACGAGAGAACAGTCTATTATGTACATTAATGTCATAGAAAATACACATTAGGCTGACATTTACAATCACGAAGGCATTTATTAGGTAACGATGCTGGAGAACAGCTGCCTAAAAAAAATATTCTTCAACCTTCAACATACCCCATGGTACCTTGTGAATACATATTTGGTGCTTTTATTTGAACATTAACATTGATTAATTTATTATTCGTTTACTAAAGCAACATTCTTTCTTTGAAAGTTGTAGCACATTGTATTCTAATCAATATTCGGGGTAAAAAATCTCAAAATATGAATTATGTAGAGCGATTCTGAAAAAGCAGAGAAAAACTACAAGTGTGTCTCACAATCCCATCGTCCAGAATGTCTCTCTGGTTTAATAGGTAAATAAAGGTGAGGATAAGTATATAAGTACATGGTAAGTATAAAAACATATGGCATTATGGCACCATTTAATATTAAATCTTCATGTTGCATTCCAAATCGTTCAAACAAATCGTGGGGTTACATGCAAAAAGCACTAAGTCTAAAAACAAGTTTAGGAGTTACGAGCAACTTAATGTGTTTCGCTTGTACTAATACCTAGCAAAGTTATGTTAGTGCATTTCGTCAGTTGCTGTTACTCTATTTTTAGTTGATTGCGAATTAGCAGTACATAAATGATCAAAAGTTAATAGAGTAACCGATGAAAAGACGTTTTTCCAAATTGTTGACTTAGTGCTTTTAGCTTGTAACCCCACGAAATATTACATAAGTTCGAAAACGAACAAACACTTTTTTGAACCTCCGCAATGGTGGATTCCATAATGGCACAATGCATTTAATTCTGTTCATCCCAGTTTTACTTTCTAGAAAAAAATATTTGAAGGCCATGAAAATTTCTTCTTTTACCTTTGCTAGATTTTCCAAATTATGCACTGCTTTCAGATCCAGGATGATAGTAGGTAATAAACTTGATTTCGTAGTTGGGGGTTTGAAAACATCTAATCCTCGGGGGAGATTTAATTTTACAAATTTAGTTAGTGATTTGGTTGAAGGACTGCTGTCGATGGCAAATAAAGAGCAGTTATTAAAATTATTAGTTAGTATAATTAGTAATTGTGTGCTGCGAGTACGAGTTCAACAGTCTTGAGTTGGTAAATTTTAACTAATTTTTCAAATACAGTAACAGTTTCATCTTTCACGTAAAAAATAACAGGAATTTCACATACTTCTTTTATTTTTTATCAATGGCGGCCTTACCCATTGCGAGGTGATGCGCTGCAGATCTTTATCGCGATCGCGAGGCCCTTTTATCCATCTTGAAAAGTATGTGATTCGAAAATAGGCTTGGTTTACGTATTTGTCATGTTTGACGAGAAATGGTGAAGTTATACAAATAAATAAAACTCTAGTTTCGGAATATTTCATATTTTACATTGAAAAATTTTAAAAATTAACAAATATAGATATGAAGAATTTTGAAATTGATATTTAGAGCTTTTCCAAGATAAAATATTCAATTAAAGCACAACAATCTAACGAATCGGCTTCGTCATTTTCCTCTGAAAGAATAGCGAGGGTTGAAATCCGATCTTGTCCAAAATAAGGAGTATTTTGATAGTGGGGTTAACTTTAGTTAATTTTTTTTCTATTATGAATTTCAGCACCGAGATGATGTTGTCGCTATCTTTCTTACATACTGATGAACATTATTCAGTTTTTCCTTCAATTCATGTCCATCAATATCATCCTACTGTCCTACTGTCACAGGTTTAAACTCAAAGGGTCACTTCCTCTCAACATCATGTGCAGTAAGTTAATGTCAACTGAGGAGGTGTAAAATAAATCAGCAAATCTTAGCTGATCCAACATTTTGCAACTAGTTATTAATGCTTCTTCAGGACTGAAAATACAGATCATGGTCAATTTAGGTATGTAAAATGAATAAAAAGAACACGACAATATAAAAAATCAAACTCTACATATACCATAAAATGACCAGCTTACAGAGCTATACGATCCGCATAGAAACTCACTCCCCAAAGCCAAATTATGCGTTCAAAAATTGACTAAAAAAGGAGATCTACAGACAACGAAACATCGTTTTTGTATGCGACATCCAATTAAACAACCGAATAATATGTCGCATACAAAAACGATATTTTCGATATTTCGCTGTCTGTAATTCCTTTTTTTAGTCAATAATTGAACGCATAATTTAGCTTTGGTAAGTGAGTTTCAGTTAGGATCGTAGCTCTGTAACAGGCCATTTTATAGTGTATATTGTAGTGTTCTTTGTTTTCTTATACATTGAATTTTTCAATTATGTGTTAAATATAATATCATATAATATAAGTAAACTAACTTCATTTCAAGTGACGCTTATATTATGACCCTAATGAATAATTAAAGATCAAAATCAATTTTAAAATTTGCTTTGGTTGTAGCGCAAGACCCCTGCAAGAGCGAGGCTCCGGTCAGGTGATCTTGACTCATTTTGATTTTCCGCAAATGAATAATGGAGGATCTAAATACAAAATCATTCGATTTCCTTGATTTAGGTCCATTGACTTAAATCAAGGAAATCGAATCTAATTTGAAGATTGAAAATACAATACACATTTATAGGTTCTTTATTATGAACATATAAATATTGTATTTTCAATCTTCAAATTAGATGATTTTTTTATATTTCAATTTCTTAACACAAATCTGACATAACTCAGTTATTTCATAACTTTTTGTCAAAATTAATGTGTATAATAATGTGCAAAGATTATAGAGTTAGAAAGATAGGAAACGCCCTTGTATCTGTGGTACTAAAATCCGACTACGATTTTTGGATAGTCTCTTACTTGTGACACATAGATGACGCTGAAAACATTATTCAGTACAGAAAACTATTTCAATAGGCGTGAAATTCGAAACACATTTCTCATAAATTTCATTTAATTGAATATCCTGATCGACAAAAAAAAGGAAGGCTCCGCTTTTTGATCAGGATGATCTTTTCTTCTGCATATTGCTTTGAATCAAATGAAATACGCTTCTGGATTCTTTATATTTTTATTTGAAATGATTGTGTAAAATCAACTGCAATACAATAATTATGAAATTGAGTACATTTCAAAAATTTGTTCACATATTAGAGAATTATCATAACAATTTCAAGAACTTATTGTGAGTGAACTCTCGATAAATCGAACATCGATAAGTCAAACAGTTGTTCTGGACCCGATTCATACATATCTTACCCAGTGTATTTTAACCTCAATGAGGCTAGAGGGTCTAGTAGATGAGTCGAACTGCTGGAAGGGTCGTCAAGAGAACCACCACCTCTATAAGTCGTTCTTCTGACCACGATTGCCTCTATGAGAGGAGTGGAACTTTTTGATCTAATGAATGAGTCCGAAGAAAATTCGGTTCGCAAACAAATTATCCAGAACAATATATTTTTACCCCGGAGCCTCTATCCATTAGACAACACTGAAAATAAAAAGCAATGAACAAGACAATTACATGATGCGAGTCTCAAAACTTACATTTCTATTCTCTTTGGTAATGAAAAGAATGCACATTCAAGATTATTATTTCTGCAATTAATCACCATGCATTTCGAATGTCGGCCAGTTTTTAATACAAACTTTATAATAGAAAAACACACGAACCAAGATTATGGAGTGAGCTAGTTGGTACTCTTGTAGATTTCGAATTATTTCAGTAGAAAATACGCGAGAAAATACAATCATCATTCAGCAAAAATATTTATTCAAGTATTTCTTTCAAAATTGACAACAGCCTACTAATAATCTCTATATAATGTATGCCAAATGGACCCTAATTAAATATTTTAACCATGGATCGATTACTTTTGAAAAACAGATGTCGCTGACATCACTGTAGTCGCTTCGTTTCCCATCTTTATACTCTATATCTTTGATAATGTGTACCTAATAAAATTATTATAATGTCAGTTTTATGTGAAACTCTTATCAAAGATTGCCCGATGAAAAAAATAAGATATTTTTGGTTATGAAATATTTGAGGCTCTACGTTACAAGAATAATCAATGTTTATTAAATTCCCCACTCTCGAGGGCGCTGCGCCTACACCTCATTTCTTTTAGCACTGTCGTAACAAAAAGAAGAATCTTTGTTCAATGGTCTCTTTTCTGTTTTTTTTTTTGTTCGTTGCTCCAATTCTTGTGTTCTGTGGTTCTCAGCCAGGTTCTCTATGAACATAGAGAACATAGTGTCTGACTGATATAGAAATAAACAGAAACTGAATGAGGAACTGTTGTTGATGAGTATAAAGCAGTTCATTACATTTCATCGTTATTTTCAATACAAGTTTGAAAACTGTGAAAGTTCTTTACTATGGAAAAATTAATACAGTTGGTGAAATCTCGACCTTATTTGTTTGATTGCAGAAATGTTGATTTTAAGAACCGTGACAAGAAAATGGAAGGATGGAATGAAATTGCCGAAATTATGGGAATTGAAACTGGTAAGCAATATGTGCATTTATTCATATTCGACATTGTGAAATAAAAAGGCTTTTCCCATGTTCGTTTTAAATAACACATACCATGCTTTCCTTTTTTTTCTCCAAAATTTTTATTGGACCTACAAACAGTTCACCCAAATTTGGTGCTGTTCATGATCCTAGAGAGGGGGAAATTCAAATTCGAGTTAAGTTTGAGTACCCCTGTCCCATCCAAAGATGAAAAACCTTTAGATGAATATTGTTTGTATTTAGATGTTCCTTTCTTAACTTCAACACTAACCCCAAAATGAGTGAAGTACTTTAGGTGGCCTGTATTTCGTTTGTTTGGAAATGACTTCACCTTAATAATTTTTTCATAACAACTTATAGTTTCTAATCTCACCTCTTTTTTTTTTCAGGAAATTATTGGAGATTTAAGTGGAACTGTCTGAAAGAGAATTACAGTAAATACAAGAAAGTCAGTTCTAATCCATTAAACCAAACATATAGAAAGTATAGAAATTGGCCTTGGGCTGAACATATGAAGTTTATGAATGATTACCCCAACTACAGGAACGTTAAGGGTAACAGAACCATTATGCCTGAACAGTGTTCAGAAACAATTGATGAAGAATTTTTAATTACCAATGTCACTGGTTCAGAGAATAACTCAATGAATGATATAAAAACTTCGATCAGACAGACAAAATTTCGAGACGAATTATCAGAATTCCTCGAAGTTTCTGAGAGTAAAGGAAATTTAATAGAGAATCAGGTGTATGTGGTGGAGAAAGCTTCTTCTGGTGAAGAAATCACGGATATTCCAGTTGAGGATATTCAAGTAATCATCCAAGGGGATAATAATAATACAAATTGTTCATCAAAAAGAAAAGCAAAATCTAACGGCTTAGATAGTTTCTCTGATTACCGTGAAAAAAGGAGGAGAAACAATGAATTTGGGGAAGTAGAACATTTTTTCATGAGCTATGCACATACATTTAAAAGATTGCCCACTAGGCTGCAGCAAGTTGTAAAACTCGAAATGATGACTTTGTTTGCTCGATATGAACTGGAGGCAGAAATTCTCGAGAGGAACACCTGAAAGTGGAAAAAAAAATAGGTTATAGCTGCTATTAAAAATTCATGTAAATACCTATACTTTCAAAAACTTGACAAATCGGTACTTTTAAAAATTTTACAAATATTCTTTTCTTAAAATCTAGATTATGCACTACATGTGTTTAGCTTGTCATCAACTGAAAATGCAAATATTCTACCTATATAAAACAAAACACTTTAATTTATTTTGATGGAGAAGTTAAGAGAATGAGGAGAAATGTAGTGAGTTATTCTTCCACCTGAAAATATTTCAGATGAATATTATTGTCATTTCTAAGGTCCAGGGTTTTAGTAGTATCTAAATAGAAACTGGTGTTCCTGATTTTGACCATCTTGAAGAATTCATTAGGGAATTTGTGATTATGGTTATGATCACTTTAGGTTAGGACATGCCTTTTTTCATTATCTGAAATGATGGAAACTTCAAACTTAGAAGTGATTTTTTATCAGAAGCTTCAACAATAATTAACATTATCAAGTGAGGACTAAAGAACACAATGCAATATTATGTTCAAATGATTGTTTGAATCATTTTACAATTCAAAATAATTCACGGCTGAATCAATTTGCATACTTTCAATGGACTTCTTGTGGATCATTTCAGATTAATTGACAATCTGTGATTTTTACTGTATCAGTAATATGCAGTTTGTGGGATTGGGGACTACCTACATTAAGATTAAAATGTAATAGTCACCACAAACTTGAACTATTTGAGTATCTTTATACTATAATAGAATATTATTTAGAATGATTGAGAATTATGTGTTTGCCATAATGATATTTTGTTTCATAAGACAATATATTGATATTCATCTCAATAAATTGATATTTCAATACACTTAAACTATCTTAATTCATTTACCCTCATATAATTTTCATTATAATAGTCACAAATAATCAAGATTTTAATGTTTCCTCTTTGAAATTATACAAACATAAATTTAAAACAAAGGAATAATAGTTTGGACTAATTTAGTACCTTTTTATGCAAGGAACCTACCTACACAGCCTTTACACAGCGATAGACAAAAGACTAAAATATGTACTTCTCTTAGGGCTCTTCTATGCCAGCTGGTGACTTATTCTCTATTATTATTAACTTTAGCTCTTCTAGATGAAGCAAATTTTCAAGTATAACCATAGCATTAGGTTTCAGTTTTATTTTATACAGGGTGTCCCGGATAAGATTTGAAACATTTTACTGGGAAATAGAAAACACCTAGAGGATCACTAAAACACCCATATGTAGTGTCTAGGACTTATAGATTCTGATTTACAGGGTGTTTTCAAAATTGAATAGAAATTAAAATCACTTTATCTCCTGAACATAATCACTGATTTATATGAAATTTGGAATGAAGATACCTTCCATGAGATTCCAGAAAAATGCAATCAAATATACGATTTTCAGGACCTTATCACATAATTTTCGACAATTGTAAAAAGTTCGTGAAATCACGAATTTCATGATTTGTTCGATATCTTTTATTCAATTTGCCAAATAATATTGCCGGGCACTATCAAGGTTGCCGAGGATTGATTTTTTTTCTTCACAGTGGCAATATTTTTTTTTTCTTATGTCGATATTCAACACCCTATTCATTTCATAACCAAGAACATATTAATTTTAATGAATTTCATCAATTAAATAACTGTACAGATAGTTAAGTCATCTTTGATTGTAGGGAAAATTTTATTTGCTTTTATTTCTTAAAGTCGGCTCCTTTGCTCCATTCCAAATTAGTCGTTGACTGAGAATAATAATAATGTTTATTCAATTGATTAAATCCATATTCATAGATTCAATATTCACTTCGTCATGGAGATGAATGTTGAAGATTGACACAAAAATTATTGTGAATGTCAACAAAAAAATCAGTCCTCGGCAACCTTGATAATGTCACGCAATACTGTTAGGCGAATTGAATAAATGAATCTTGCACTTTACGTAGATATAGAAGAAATCATGAAATTCATTGTATAAGGTGATTTCACGAACTTATTAGAACTGTCGAAATTTATGTGATACGGTCCTGCAAATCGAATGATATTTGCAGTTTTCTTGAACCTCATGAAAGCTATCTGCATTGCAAATTTTGAATAAATCGGTGATTCCGTTCAGGAGATAAAGCAGTGGTTTAAATTTTGACAAACTTAATGTAAATCAGAATCTATAACTCTCACCCATAGATACTACATACATATATGGGGGCTTTTCGTGATCCTCTAGGTGTTCTATATGTCCCATGAAAATGTTTCCCATTTTATCCGGGACATCCTGTATATTAAGGTATTAAGGAAAAAGTTAAAGTTGCTGGCCAACATAAACTCGACGTTATTCCCTTTATCTGCACGTATTTCTCTTTTTATACAGAAGAGAAACATTTCGAAAAACATCAGTCACCAATCCAGATTTCTGAAAAAATTAACAAATCAGTTCAATTACATCTTCTCTGAGAATTAAATTTATTCATTAACCATCCTATCTGTGTGGTAGAGCATGGGCAATCCTTCATTGTTGGGTTAAAATAAAATCGGCTCATTAGTTGTTGGAATGGTGAATACAAAAATCCTGAATGTTGTCATTTTTAGAGTCAATATTGCTTGACAGCAATTTCTTAGATGGGTGTTTCTATTCAAATCCAGATCCAGATAAATGCGACTGTTTAGTCGCAGCGATTATTTGGTCGCATGTGCGTGCACTTTATAAGGTCCTATTGTTAATATTATAATATTATTTGGCTCGTAATAGAAGAGTTACAACTCAAGCGTTTTCCAGGAAAATCCATGTTATTATTGAATGTAGTTGCGATTTATTAGTCGCAAGTGCGCATATGAAACATTTTTCGAATTTCTTTTTTGGCGATTGCGATTATTTTGTCGCTCAACAAGAAATCGCAAGTGCTCGCCTAGGCTAAATCGCAATGCAGTTGCTGCCGAAGACCGAACCTTTGTGCTAGTGTGAATTTTTTTTTTGTGGGGCTTTATGGTCCTGTTGTTAATATCATTTGGCTTTTAAAAGTAAAGCTACAATGCAAGCGGTTTTCAGGAAAATCCATGTTACTACTTAATGTAGTTGCGATTAATTAGTCGCAATGTTCACGAAACATTTTCGCGATTGCGATTTTTCAGTCGCGCGACAAGAAATCGCAATAAGTGCTCGCTGCGATTTTCTGTCGCGCGATCGTTATTTAGTCTCAAAAATGAAACACATACATTTAAATGGGAATGCACGCACAGGCGACTGAAGCCACGCTATTGTCCCAAATCGGAATGAGTCAAACTTGCGACAATTTAATTGCAATTCAGTTGCTGCCGAAGTCCGAACTTCTTTGTATGAGTGATAATCCTTTTTTTGGGAAGCGGTTTTTCAGGAAAATCCATGTTATTACTGAATGTAGTTGCGGTGTATTAGTCGCAAGAGCGCATATGAAACATTTTCGAATTTCTTTCTTGGCGATTGCGATTATTCAGTCCCTCGACCAGAAATCGCAAGTGCGCTCCTAGTCTAACTGGCATCTTTGTTTCCGTCTCTGTCAATGATTCTATTTCTCCTTGAAAGTTCTGTATATATAACAGTTTCTGTTTTAGATTGTCAAGGTTTTCATTGCTAGAAGATGATTTCACATCGATTTGTAGATATTGTTTTGTGGTTTGATCTTTGATTGTATGTATTTGGAAAGTTTTCTGGTTCATTTTGGACTCATTTCCTATTTCTTATTGCATCGTTTTAGAGCCCTGAGGAAGATATTGAATATTTCGAAACGTTAGTCTTTCAAATTAGCAGTGTTCTTTAAAAAGACCTATATCTATCATTTGTACAGATTCATATAAAGGTCGTCATACAACTAAAGTAGTATTTTCTATTTCACCTTTTGTATGTGTTCGGTTAAAAATAATTACAACTCTTCTTGGTTCTGGAGATTTATGATTCGGAACATATCCCAAATTTTCGAACCACAGAACATAGAACATATCTGTGATGCTAACCTCATATCTGCTGATTGTCAATAAAGCTAAAATTTCTAATTTCATTTAATAACATAATAATTTTTCCATTAAATTAGCCAAAATGTTCAAGAATTTTTTTTTTGTCACCCCCCCAAAACATTCGAAAAGTAATTTCAATATCAAATATTTGAGAACAAATAACAAATCATCAATTTTTCAGATTTAATCAATGTGTTCAAATTTTCTTCTTACTCAAGACAACCAGAGCAAACCTATTTTTCATCCGCAGAAAAATGTATCGGACAACCTACCCATTACAGTCATCCTCAACTACTAAAAGCTAATGAAATAACTCCAATGATAACAATGAAAGAGTATCAGAGTAGAAGGGCAAAACTATTGGAAAATATCAAACAGTTCACTTCTACAAAATATGAAGTGAAAAATTTCATGGTATGTTCATGAAGATAGACTCGCACGAGGAGCTATATTGAAATTATCTTGAATATTAAATCCACATCCCTTGACTAGAATTCGAGAATATTGCAGGTTTGAAAGCAACTGCTTTGGAGGTTCAGGCTGATTAACATAATACTATATAAATTTTAAGACCCACTTACCATGATGCATCAGTCCCTGGTGATTGTTACCACAATTTTTCCTCGAGCAATATAAGTTAAGAAATAACTTGGCACTATAAGAAAGAACTTTCTTAGTCGCCTCAGCCTAGAAATATTTTTTCCTAGATTTTCTTAGCACCCGTTATACTTTCTATTTTCTTTCTGGTTCTTCACTAAAGTCTGGAGAGTTTTCATGGTTGAAAAATTATTTTTGAGTTCTACTAAAATCTAAAATTTATAAAATAAATTTTTTACATATTGTCAATATTAGTGTTGGGTAGTACACGTTTTAAAATTGAGTTTGTAAGAGGAGCCTTACTTTTGTACTTAAGCGGTACAGTGTACCACTTCCAATGAGGCGAGGCATTCCGGGCCTTCATGACGCGATAGACAGTCGAGACAAAATTGGTTCCACTGCATACTGTGTCGCTCGCAACTGGACTGATAAAAAGGGGGATAACGTCGTTACGTTAGAGTTGAAGCTTGAAGCGCTCATTGCTGTATAAACTCCCTGTATATTCGGTCGGTAAGAACGGTCAATGGTGCAACCTCTGAAAAAACAACCCTGATTTTGTTATGAGGAATAACCACAAATCCGGTGATTTATGGTAAGACACACTAGTTAAAAGGAAAGATGGAAGTACCCTCTATCAACATGACAGCAATTAATTATAGGGTCACTGTATTTTTATTACTTCAGTTGGGGAGTTCGGCAAAATACATCTGATTATCAGATCGTTCGGATTGCGCTCCCGCTCTGGTCGAGATGGTCGAGATTTCCGACTACCTGATTCGGTTTGACGTCTATCAGCTCTCCTGATGCGTAGTCGCTCAGTGGGACATTTGAAATGAGGTGATACAGTTTGTCAAAGTGAACCGTTCTTACATTTCTGCGTCGTGTCCGGGACACATGAACCGCCTCTTGCAAGAGTTACCCAACACTAGTCAATATCATGATTTCATATTATCACGAATAAATGAGAAAAAGATTGCAGGCTTGTAGGATTTTTTAGTTCTGTTGTTCACTCTGTATATGCATTTTTGAAAATATTTTGTTGAAACCTGCATATATCGGACTCAGCACCACAATAATTTTCATATTCGGCATTTCAATAATAATAAATGAACGCCAATGTCGAAAAGTTGATGCCAAAAACTTATATATATTTGAGATGGTTGACTTTCTGTCAGCGGCAGCTTGTGGCGACCAAAAGTACATCATCACTCTGTGTATTGAACCATTTATGCTTTGAGTTGCATGAATCTATTTTCAAAGAAATAAATTATAAATGTATAAAAACATCAATCAGTTTTTCCTGAAATGTCCTAGGACTCACAGTATTTCAGACCTGCCCTGGAAATATATCTTCACTATATGGGAGTCCAGGGCAATATTTAGTACCTAACTTCAAGATCCTGATTTTGTATAAAACATAATAACACAACATAACAATTTTGAATTTAGCTAGTCAAATACATTATCTTTAGACTTTAGCCAACTAAATAACAAACTAAAAATGTTTACGTAGTTTTTTTATATTATATTTTTCAAGAGTTGGGCCTTTTCCCGTTTTGCTCTGTTTAGACGGCAAAATGGGTATTGTGTGTGGGGTAAAATGGGTTAGTGTAGGTATGTGTAGGTCAAAGAACATTTTTTATTAATTCAAATACTCTTAGTGATATAATAATTATATGATCTCCTTTATATATTTCACAATCTTCAACTCTTGAGCTTCGGTAAACACATTTCTGGCGCTTCCTGCATTGACTCTTTAGACCAACGTTGATGAGTTGTCTTTCTTGCATAGTTTTGTACCATCTGAAACCAATAGAAAAACAAATCTCAATACGTTGCTTGGGGCAAGACAGGGTCCCCAAGGAGGGGTTAAAATGGGACCCCGTTTTGTTCCATCATCGAAACCCCATTTTGCCCCAAAGCACCTGCTTAAATAAAACAGGAAAAAACAATCATTGTAAGAGAATTTTTGAAGCCATGTGTTTGATAAAGTATCTATATATGGGCAATAACCATATAACATAAACAAAACATCAATAACTTCTCGAATAATGTATATACCTTAAGAAAATATATAATCCACTTTTACAACATAAGGCTTTTTTAATTCGATGGCGGACAAAGTCAAACTTATGTCCACCCGATTCATGCTGCTTCCATTGCGGGGAAAGGTGGGGGGAAGTGGGGATAATCTGCTTGAAATTAGAGGGGTTATTCGAATAAAACTCACGTAAAATGGCGGTACCCCGTTTTGCCCTGGATTACCCTATTATACACTTGAGCCATGGAAAATTAAGTCATATTCCATTGTAATGACAAGGTTTACAAAAAATAACATTTTTGGACACTATGTTAACATATATGCTATTTGATTTAGGAATTGTTAAGGCATATATTACCTGTAATACTTACTCTTACAATATAAATTTTCATCATTGTACACGCCTAGAAATCTAGTCTACACCAAAAATTATACTTAAGCAAATTTTTATTCATATGTTCAATGAAGAATCTTTTTGGAACTTCATCAGTAGTGTAAACATGATCATAAACTATGGTTGAAGTTTGTTGAATTTACTCACCATCAATAATTCAAAATATCGATTTCAATATGAATTTTATCAAAGGATCATAGGCTAGTGCTAGAGTGATATTTTTGTCCATAAAAATTGATACTAACTTATCATATAAATTTTTAGGATTGTATTACAGAAAAATAAAGTATAAACTAAAGATTGGGCAGAAATGTACCCAAGCAGAAAATGCCAATATTCAGTGGGAGAATACAACCTTTGTTTTCTGAATCGTGGAAAACCGCCAGAAGATTGATTCTTCACACTTTTCTTGACTGTGTGGAAAATATCAGAGCGCTGTATATTGTCAGATCATCAACACACAAAAAAGATTCCCAATCAAGTATGTACATATTTGGAAAATATTACATTACATTATATCCTTTCAACAAGTCCAGACACTCGAACCACATGATTATGTTCTATTTTTTTAACGATTATATGACGTGACAAGTTTCCCATTATTGTGGGAATCTCCTAGTTTTTCATTAAATCAGTTGGCCGTAGCCTTCTTAATCTTCTTGGTTCATTATCCAATATCAGTGTTTGCAATAGAGTATTTGTGTGCCCTACCAATCTTGTGTGATAGTTGATGCTTTTGTTTTTGATTACATCTTTTACATACCATGGTGCATTGGCGTTCGCAAAGTTTTCGACTGACATCTTTGTAGAATAGCTAAATTTGAATTGCTTGCACATCCCCAAATTTCTATTCCGTAAGTCCAAATTGTTACAATGATTGTTTTGTACAGTAATACTTTGTTTTCCAATGAAAGTTTTGAGTTTCTTCCTAAAAGCCATTGTAGTCCCCATTAAGGCCGATTTATTCACCTACTGGTAAACTGTTTAGTTGTGTTACCGAAAGGAATGCCATTGTTAAACGTTTGTTCACCTCCCAGTAGATCGAAGTTGTCTGTAAATCTTGGTTACCAAGCTGGTAAATTTACAGACCACTCTGACCTGTCAGTAAACGTCTACCAGAGGGATAATTCGTCATAGTTTTGTTTGTAAACTTTGACTTCGGAGGTTTCGTACGACAGTCTGTAGTACCTCAAGTTGTAGGTTAGGTTAGATAGAAGAGAGAACACGTAACCATCGGGATGAAATACAAACGTTTGCGCCTTGCAGCGTTTTCTAACAGCTTACCTGGTGACCAACAGAATTTGTCAAGTGAAGTCGCCTACTCCCTCCTACACGATCATTTTGTATAAGCTTATCTTTATCATCGAATATTACTAACCGTTTGAAAACATTCACTCTCTTGTATCTCTTCAGTAGTTACCGAAAGGATAAATGAGCATGAATATACCCAAAATCACTTACAGGTTATCTGTAAATTAGACGAGCAAGTAGTTAACGCATACTTCATAGGGAATTTGAATAAATCGGCCCTAATTGTAAGATACATCTGTTTCCTTTTCTTTTCAATATGTTCTCCCCAAGTTAGTCTGGTATCCTAATGATATCCTAGATATTTGACTGTTTTCTCTTTCGGTATTATTTTGTCATTTATGTGGATTTATTGGCACTGTTCCTTTCTCCAGGTGAAGTCGATTTACTTGGATTTTTCTTCATTGATTTTAATTTTCCATTTTCCTGCCCATTCTTCTATCAGATTCAAATGATCTTGAACCAGTTTTGTTTCTGTTTGGATTCTCATAAGAAGCCAAGACTGCTGTATCATCGGCAAAAGTTCTGATAGTTGTTCCTACACATGTTGGCAGGTCAGTAGTATACAAAAAATAGAGAAATGGGCCGAGGACGCTTCCTTGAGGAACTCTGGCTTTAATGGGGCAGTTTCTGGATGTTTCTTCGCCTACCTTGGCCTTGAATTCCATATTTGTAAGATATGACATCAAAATAGTGAGGTAATTCAGCAAGAGAATTGTTTTGATTTTATGTAATAGTCCAATGTGCCAGACTTTGTCAAACGCTTGGCCTATATCCCTAAATGCATAGGGCGATATGATGTAACTTCAGTTGGACTTTTTCCTGGTTTCTGTATCATGATAATCTCAGCTGTTTTCACCGTTTTTAGCCAGTGCTTCAATTTCAGTATGCCGTTGAAAATGTAAGTCAACAGGATTGCTCCATTTTTTAAAGTTCTTTAATCATTCTCTGTGTTTCTGATTGGATCTCTTTTTTAGGTAATGATATTATATTTGGTATATTTGTTCTTTGAAGAACATTTTATTGATTGGTATATATATAATAATATATATGTATATATATATATATATATATATATATATATATATATATATATATATATATATATATATATAATCCACTAACCATTTTCAAAACAGTTTGGCCAAATGAACCTTTTTACTAAAGATGGCATAATCTTAAATGTACAGGAATATGTACTCGATTTTTTTTTAAAAACAACTGATAGAGAACATGTAGTAGGATTACTTTGTTCGAGAGAGGTAGTACAATATTTGGGAGATAAAACCGTAATGCTACAGAGTTAACCATACTTAATTCTGATGAATTATTCTCAGTGGGGTTATCTGCATCAGAATATATATTTAAAAAAACGGCAAATTATTTGCAGATGCGCTTGCTCATATGTATCCACCTTCTAATTGACACGGTATCTGCCCGCTTCATCGCATACCGAGACAATTAGAAAACCCTGATTGCAATATAGGCGCTCACTAAGCTTTCGGTGCCGAGTATATCGATACCATACTGTTGCTGCACGCTGCACCGACAAATCAGGAAACCGCCTTGATGTAACAGAAGATCTACACACAAACCAAAGATAGCTTGGTGTGTAGAATGCGGTAAAATGTGCAGAATGTGAAAGAATCCTCAAAAGCATGAGTGTTACAACACAAAATTTGATTGAAAAATTATCACCTAATCGGAAGTTCTCCAGAATTGGATTTTCAATAGAAACAACTCCAAATCTCCAAAAACAGTTTAATTTTACATGAAATATTTTTGAATTCTGAGTCAATAAGAAAGGTCCCTCACATCAGCGAACTAAAGCTGACTAGTTATGGGACACCAGACACATATCTGCATATATTTAAATCCTTTTGTAACATTACTCTATTAAGTTATAATATCTTTTAGCATATCTCTTCGAGCGAGACTACTTTGATTCACTTTTTTAATTTATAGTATTTCTACTCGAAAAAACAGCTGATATTTATGACTATCATGAGTAAACCTTAATTGGTATATTTCAGAAAATTCCAACAATTTTCTGCATTACAGGTTGTAATTCCTTCAGCATCAAAGCAATATATGACGAACAAAATACCTTATGTATTTAGGCAAAATACAGAATTTTTGTATCTAACTGGGTGTCAAGAGCCTGACAGTTGTCTTCTTTTAATGAATGATGGTTCTGATCAGACCCTTTCAGTTCTTTTTGTCCAAGGCAAAGATCCACACACTGAACTTTGGGATGGTCCTAGAGTATGTTCTTCAACTGTTACTGAATATTTTGGAGTTGATCAAGGTTTACCCATGACTGAGTTGGAGAACTATGTTCAACGACATTTGAAATCCAAGAGAAATTTACATATATGGTGAGTATTATTTCAATACTGGGTAAACAATTTAATAACAAAACTGAAAGGTATAATACATATATGTTTGAGTTTTAAAAAATTTCTGTGGTGTAATTCCCACCAATTCATTTGAAATGAAAATTTTAGGTATGATGTTCTCTCTCCTGTTCAACAAAATGTCCATAGTGTGATGCAAAATATCCTCAAACAAAATAAAAATTTTCTGGAGTCACCTAGGGTATTTATTGATAAATTGAGGTTGATTAAGAGCCCGGCAGAAATTGAGTTGATGAGAAAAACTTGTCAAGTAGCTTCAGAAGCCATCATTTCTACCATTAATTCATCATTTCCAGGTAATTTTAATTTTCAAGTACACCTGAACAGAACAGTACCAGAATATAATGTTATTGCAAGGCTGAATGAATTTTTGATTAATGTTTATTTTTTGCTGGTCTGTTAAAAAAAAAACATAACTGACGTTGTTCCGATTTTGATTTCATAAAATGACTTCATAAGGTTATCAACAACTTGTTGTGGATATATCGAAACAAGGGCATCAGATTTCGCATTAATGATGCCTAGGCTACGAATCGCACACTAAACTGAGCAATTTCTGTAATGTGCACATTGCGCGTGAAAGCCATATACGTTTAATATGCTATACCGCTAGCATTAGCCGCCCCTCTTCCCGCTTTCAATTAAAGCAGCCTGGTAAGCCGGATTCTCAGAGCTTCGTACTGTCGCAGGCGACAATCCCCACCCTTCCTTGTTTCATGAGATTGTCGCAAAAATCCAAAGTGTAGTTGAATTTTTTCAACTACAAAAGGGCGTGTCGCGACAGATTTTGAGAACCAGAAATGAAAAGGTAGGGGCCAGGGGAAGTTTTGTTTACATACTCTGATTGGCTGAATTGCTGTCGCATGCGCCAGCTGTACTCTCTATTAAAGAGTTATCGAAACACAAATAGAGGCCTAACTTAAATAAAGTTTCCCTTATTTTGGCATTTGAAGACCGCCATATGCAAAATGTCCTAAGTGCCACTTTTCCATAAAATTCTTTTATGTGTGAAAAGGGTTTCAGATCGATAGTACTGCTCCAAGTGTCGATAAATTGAACTTCAACATCAAAACTGTCTATGTACTGAAGTCACTAGTCAGTTTTGATATTAACGGGGACATATTTTTTTCTGTTGAGTTAATTATTGCAAAAATCATACTGCAGGTATCAAATAATCCATCTTATTGAGTAAATATCAAAGCGCTATTATTTTCACCTCATGCTTTCATTGTTAAACACATTTTTTCTCCTCCTGTAAAGTTTCGATATTTGTACTTAGGACCTTTTGTATATGATAGTCTTCATTTACTCATGCGCATTCACAAAAGATTTTAAGGTAGCCTGTAATAAAATACGGGCCTCCTGTATTTAACTTGAATAAAGGACAGCCGTATTTAAATGACAGTTCTCTCAATATTCTAGGTTAAACAGCTTCTCACAACTGTCAAAATAAAGGAAATGTCATAATAGAGTTGTCAAGAAATAAACCATTTCGATAGCTCAAATATCTGACCAGCTTTAAGGGATCTTTTATGACAGGATTCTTCAATAAAGTTAGGCTTGTATTAGATTCTCTCTCAACCATATAAATGTAGAACTGCCAACTCCCTGTCAATCTTAGATTGACGAATACACTTGGCCTTCAGTTCACGAAATTTAACACCATCACTCTGAACATTAAACTGCAACCACTTTTTATGAACTTTTTTCTTATTAATGATTAACGAAATCAAACTGTTGGAATACCAATTAGGATAAATGTTCACAGACTCCCTTCTAAGAAGTACATGTTTACTTATTTGATCATTCAAAATTGAATAAAATTTCAGGATATTTTCCTCGACACAGCTTCCATCAAACGCCTCACTCCACTCACACTGTAACAAACTAGAATTTATCACTTCATAATTAGCCCTTCGAAAGTCAAGTTTATCATTTACGCGCTTTATCTCATCACAGTGTCTAAAGTCTAAAGGAAACATTAAAAAAACACTTGATCATATAATATATATATATATATATATATATATATATATATATATATATATATAATAAGAAAGGTTTTAAGGGGTATGGGAATTGAACAGTCTGTAATTAGGTCACTCTTTTTTATTTCATAAAGCCAACGTTTCGATCGCAATGCCGATCTTCTTCAGGGCTCTAAAAAAATATATTACATTGAAATGGACACGTGGTATTTTTTATAAAACACAATCAAACCTACCGAAATACAGAAAAAATATTTTTTTTAGAGCCCTGAAGAAGATCGGCATTGCGATCGAAACGTTGGCTTTATGAAATAAAAAAGAGTGACCTAATTACAGACTGATTAATTCCCATACCCCTTAAAACCTTTCTTATTATTAAAATTCTGGGAGTTACCACCTCAATTGTTGATAGGCCTCGGAGAAATCAATCTATCAGATCATTGAAAACACTTTTCTGATAATAAATGGGTTTTCCTCCTGACTCTTCATTTTCACGATAATTGAAACAGAGTACAAACTATACATGGAAATAACAAATCTGCATGTGAAATTATGTAGCTATATTTACTTAATTATGCTTATACAATTTCAATACTTCAGTTGATTATTTGCCTAAAAATTATATTTCTAGGTATCAACGAGCATGAAATGAATGCAAAGGTAGATTTTGAATGCCGTATGAGAGGAGCCCAATATCTTGCTTATCCTCCAGTTGTGGCTGGTGGCAGAAGAGCTACTATTATACATTACATTACTAATAATCAGATAGTTAATGAGAAAGAAATGGTTTTGATGGATGCAGGTAGGATTTTCAGACTGTAGAGGAATTTTTTGCAGTTCTGTTGATGTTTGAAATATCTCCCCATGAAATAATATTATTGAAGAGTTCGAATAGTATCCTAATCAATAAATGAGGCTATACTTATATCAAGCACTTTGTGGTTGATTTATTTTCAGGAGTAAAAAATACATAACTTTTCTCGATTTCTTTTTTGATACACTTAATATATTCGAAGCTTGAGTTATCTCCTAATAACATAAATAGATGGAAATTTCCTATAATTGGAGACTGCAGGAAGACACCAATCTCTGTTTCGCTAATCGCCGTTCCCCACTACTCAAACTGTGATGATTTCTATTGTTTCTTGTGCGTTTATTGATGTCGATTGTTGATTCAATCTCGTCACAGTAAAATGGCTTCCGTAAAGGGACAGAAAATAACTGGATGTATTCACAATTTTACCAATAAAATTCAGCTTCAGTCATGGGTTCTCCTCATTAAAATAAATAGAATAGTTTTGCCCAGAGAGCATACTTCTTGAGGTTCAAGACCAAGGGGAAAATTGAACAGAAAAGTGCTCATCACTTTCTTCCAATTCCATCATCAATTAGAAGTTCTAGAAATTACACAGAAAGCAAAATGCAGGAAATAATTACAAAACTTCTGTATGGAATAAACCAGAATGGGATCAACCAGAATCATGTTCACAGATCTGCGTTGAACTATTTATTGACTTATTTACCGTAAGTTTTTCCCGGAACAGAGTCATACCAATGAGGAACTAGCTACTTGAAATGAGTCAACAAGGATTCTGCACAGTAGCGGATGAATAGCTGTCGTTAAACTCGCGAAACGATTTAGCTCTAGCATATTGCAAGTACAAGAATGGACCTGACACTGTCACTAATATTTTGACTTATTCGCAATAAAATACCGACTACTGAAATTGAGTAGAATACAATCCAAATTCAGTTTTGAAAAGTAAGCTCTAATACAGCTCAGACTCTGTTGGGATCGCACCTCAGTGGGCTGTGTAGAGATGAAAAGTGCAATGTCAATCGAAGTAGCCATTCTAAATATCAACAACTTAGTGGCTAGACACACAGAAAAGATATCCAAATGCAAAGATATTCAAGAACTTTCCAAAGTTTCAATAGTAATGTTATTTTTTTGATACATTCACACATAGTCAATACCTTCAGAGGCGCAAGAAAAAAGGAGTTTACCACTGCCATAAAGAAGGAATTGAAGAGACTAAAAACCGACAGCCCCTCACAATTTTCCCAACCCTTCAGTATAGAGGAGATCGAAAATGCAATTAAAGATACCAAACCAGGAAAGGCACCTGGTTCTGGCAACATACATGCGGAATTTCTGATAAATAGTGGCAGACATGTGAAACTTTGGCTATCCAGGTTCTACACAAACATACTCGAGACTGGACAACTACTGAAGAGCTTCAAACAAACCAAAATAATAGCAACTCTCAAAGCAGGCAAGCCTAGTGACAGATCAGAAAACTACCGCCCCATTTCCTTGCTCAGGCTATAAGCTCCTCGAAAGACTTATACCTAACAAAGTAGGCCCTAGCATACTCCAGATGGTCCCAGTTGAGCAGGCAGGATTTAGGCCCAAAAAAAGTACGACCGACCTAGTATTGTCCCTCACAACATTCATAGAAGCAAGTTATTAAACAACATGCTCAGAGACAGGCAAATCCGAGTCATATCAGGAAACCTTCAGAGTAACTTAAGAACGCTGAATAACGGATGAATAACGGACTGCCCTAGGGATCAGTTCTTGCTCCAGTTCTGTTTAGTCTGTATATATCAGACATGCCTTCCACCACCTAACTAAAATTCGGATACGCTGATGATTGGGCGATTGCAACTAGAGACTCCACCTTCGAGAATGCCGAAGAAGTCCTTGCAGATGACATCGCTAAGATACACTCCTACTTCAAACAGTGGAGACTCAAGCTCAATCCTAATAAAACGGAAGTCTCCTGCTTTCACTTAAACAACAATATGGCAAATAGACAACTAAGAGCATTCGCCGATAACCAACTACTAAGGCATAATTTTAACCCAAAATACTTAGGGGTCACTTTGGATAAAATCCTGTCTTTCAAGAAACACCTTCAGAATACAGCAGCCAAATTGAGAACACGTAATAACATCATTCATAAACTGTGTGGAACAACATGGGGATCAACAGCTGCAACTCTACAGTGCTCGGCCTAAGGACTGGTTCCCTCTGCAGTAGAATACTGAGCTCCTGTATAGCTTAACCCTTAAACACCGTAGTGCAGTCTGTGAGACCGCGTCTGAAATTTGATTCGCTCTAACTTATACACACTTAAATTTTATCGCCCTATCGCTACATTACCTTCAAATGGTCGCATCCTCCGTCAATGTTTGCAATGAGAAAATTCTGGTAGTAACAGTTTGCAAGAAAAACATATTTGAAGTTGCGGAGCGGTCTATGAGACCGGACTACGGTGTTAGTGTCTGTATTCGAATTTCGTTCTCTCTAGATTCGGAGAACAATTTTTGGACTTTGGAAATCATTCGTAACGTTTGAAACTTAAATAATGAATGAAATACCTTCCATATTCCACACGAACCGAAACATAACAGTTGATAACTGGTTTTCATGATTAGAATTGGCAGAAAAATTAAGAGAAAATTCACTTCGAAACTATGAAAAAATATAATTGAAATACTATTGGCTTCTCGATTGGCCTTTCTTCCATAACAAAAAAGATAATCCAATTCAACTTTGTATAGCTTCACAAAAAATATAAGGTAAGTATCATACGTCCCAAAAAAGAACAAAGCTTCGCTACAGATATCTTCAAAAACCTGAAATTATTGTATTTTACAATTCGACAAAAAAAAGAGTATGCTTTGGATGGAAAGTGTGCTAAACGTTCTACCAGCATTCGTCCTCAGATATGGCCGATGGTGATTTTTTCCGGCTTCTTGAAATAAGCGGGGTGATCCATTCCTGTGTTGGATGAAGCTAAATTCATGGAAAAAAATTGGAAAAAAAAAGAACGTGTTACACTTGCCCACCCAGAATTGAAAAAGAGACATTATATCTTTGCATAATTTGTCATAAGTCGACTTGTTTGGAATGAACTAGCAAAATTTGTAAAAATTGTAGGTGTAATATTTGAGATGTTCACTGCTTGCAATTTTCGTGTTTTTTTAGGATTATATGAACGATTTTCTGTCATTGTAATCCTTGATATTTCTATTTTTGGGGAAACATAATATTTTGATATTTTATAGATGCGTTTTCCATTAATTGTTTCAACATATTTCCTTCTCATTGTACAATTTTAAATTGGAATAAAGAGAAACGAAATAGTTCATTCTTTTGTTAGAAAGCAGATCTTGATTAAGAAGAACAATTATTTCCATAAAAATATCTGCGTTTAATATATTTTATGATTGTATTTGCACGCGCGGTCTCGCAGACCGCAACACGGTGAAAGTGCTACTATTTTTGCACTACGGTGGTTAAGGGTTAATAGCTCGCATACTCGACTCATCGACATTCAGCTCAATACCACCATGCGAATAATATCTGGCTCACTTAAGTCAACCCAAACCCAGTGGCTTCCCCTACTAAGCCACATCCCACCACCAGAACTCCGCCGACAAACCTTACTCAGAGAGTTTGAAAAAATAGTCAATAACCCTAAGACATCGACGATGCCAACATCACCAGACTGCGCTCTAGAAATCCTCCTGTAAGGAAAGCCAAAGAACTGAGAGCAAGCAATTTTTATCTAGAAAAAGAATTGTGACACCAGCAGCGATAGATTATATATATAGACTTGACATTAAATTGTAAACTTTAATATTATTTTTTTTTGTTATAAGATTGTGTAGAATGCCATACTCTAAATAAATAAATTCACAAGAAGTAAATATAAACTAATTCGTTCGTTCATTTATATCTCTAGGTTATCATTCGATTGTATACATGACACAAAAAGACATGAATGAAGTACATGTTCTATTAGAATTTCAACCTTCAAACAATTTTTTTCTTTAAAATATTTTCATATTTATGATATCTTCATTCTTGTACTTCTTTCTGATTTTAATTAAAAGAACAGGTTTTAAGGTTGTGAGTATCATGGTTACTCGAGTGATATAACAAGAACATGGCCAATTGGAGGTAGATTCACAAAGGAACAGAAGGAACTATATGAAGTAGTTCTAGATACGCAGAAAGAGATCATAAAATTGTGCGAAAATTTACCACCTTTAGATTCATTGTTTGATTCCATGTGTAAAATTCTGGGTAAAAGATTACAAGAAATTGGTCTCATCCCTAAATCTTTGACTGGTACATCTCTCCTTAAGGTGCGTGCGTTCAAAACAATTTTTTGAACTTTAAGCTCATTTGTTTATTTTATCCTCAGGCTGCATATAGATTTTGTCCACATCATGTGTCACATTATTTGGGGATGGATATACATGATACGCCATCAATAACAAGAAATATAAGAATAAGACCAGGAATGATTGTTACAGTTGAACCAGGTAAGACCTCTTTTTGTTCGAAAAATTTTTTCATTTCTAAGTGTAATTTTCTTTTCAATGAATATTATCAATTAGATAAGCCAATCAAAACATGTTGTTTGAAACATAATGGGCGCATTCAGCAGAAAGAGCGGTTACAAAACTGTTTGCGTTACTGATAGGTACTGGTAGCGGAAATCGGTTGACATCGGGCGGATTCAGCTGAAAGAGCGGTAATAAACTGTCACAACTGTCAGCCACACAACACGTTACCGAAAAGGAGCGCAAGTCAGGTACGCTACTAAAAATGGCGACCGCTACCCAACATGTTACATAGATAGCTCAACGTTCAGCAGAAGATCATAGATATTTGGCAACAGTTATGTAACAGTTGTCTCTGCTGAATGCGCCCAGTGATAACTTTTGTGCGCAGTTGTAGGAGCGCGATTTTCGAATACATACTTATTCATCAAATCAAATACCTAGAAGCAACAATATCCAACTTGGTCAATAAATTGAATTAATTCATTTTTTTCATTATCAAACGAAAATTATTTGATCTGTATATAGGAGCACCATGAACAAAATGAGAAATTCGCCAAAGTATTTCCACTTTAATAAATAGTTTCAGGCTTTCATGACCTGATATATGACATTTACACTGAGTTGCAGCAACGTCCATTAAAATTTAATGCTGCCTTAATTCTCCCTTAAACGGAATATCGATAGACGGCAGCCATGGAGCTCCGTTTAATGTAGAATTGGGGCAGCATTAAATTTAATGGAAGTTCCTGCAACTCAGGGTGGGAGAGTCTTCCGGACTTATTGGCCGTGGTCTATTAGGAATTATCTTCAGTTGAATCTTGCGGTATGAAATTGAAACTCGACTGCTGAATATCTGATTGTGATCATTGTCCCAGACCAAGAATCCTCAGAATATGCCTACCTACCGCAGACGTAGGTGAAATAATTCCAAATAGACAACGGCCAATAAGTCCGCAAAACTCTCTCAATGTCATATTTCTCCCTTGTCACTTGTTTTTCAGGCATTGCGGCCATCGTCCTAGATTTATTCTCGAAGTTTCGCCAGTTATAGTGTCTGGCATCTTCAGGAGTTATTCTTTTAGGAAATGTTCTCGCTGATATGACTTGCCTGATTATAATCAGGCACCTCAAGTAAATTCAGAAGTTGGGACCACTTGAAAGCTCAAGCTAGGATCCGTTTCAAATCATTAAATGCTGAAAATTTTTACCTGAAGAGTCTAACTGATTGTTATTGAAGCGTTTACTGCAATAGGCTCTTCAAAATGTTATAAAATATTAAGTAGATGTTGATTATTGTTTCGAACGATCGTTTCATCCCTTCTAGAGTGGGGATTATCAGTTCTTTGTTCAAAACTTTTTTTAGATGAATAAGACTGAAACATTTTAGGAACTGCGTTTTCTCTTAGTTGTGGACATCTCATTGATGTTTAAAGGTTCTATCAACTATTAAAATTTTATCTTCACGATATTTCTCAAACAGTAATTTTTTCTTGGAATAGCCCTAATCCACGACTGCCCAATTCTTAATTTTTGGGAAACGAAATGGCACTGAAATTTTTTTTCGTGAAGTCTTGCTTTTGCAGCCTGGTACACGACATTCATTAGGCATCATTCGAAATGCAAGGAAAAGCGTTTTGAAAAGTTATTTTACCAGGACACAAGATGAAATTTGATATAACTCACAAGCACAGATTTTTTCAAAGATTAACCATAATTATTATAGGCAGTGGGTAATAGATTCAACTCCCTAGATGTGTCAAAAGACACATCTAGGTTTATTATGTGGTTTATGTATTATGGGCATGGATCCGAGCAATATTGAGGGCTTTCCAATTATTTCATTTGAATTCTCACCTGTCAGGTGCTGAAATGGAATTCTAATTTTTATTTTCAGGTATTTATGTGCAACATAATGATGAATCAGTACCGAAAGAATACCGTGGAATAGGGATTCGAATTGAAGACGACATTTTAATAACTGATGATGGTCCCGAGGTGCTCACAAAGTCTTGTCCAAAGGAAGTAGACGATATCTTGACTATTTCAAATAAGACAGAATGATTGGAATTAGTTTTATCTACAATTCTCAATAAACTTCATTAGGAATTTTTCACGTTATATCATTGTCTCCTTCTATCTACAATCGTAGTATTATCTTCTTTCGATCATTTACTCTAAATAAATTATAGAATATGTTCTCTGTAACAATTTATTACATCACAAAATAAATATTTACAACACTACTTTGAAACTCATTTCAAAGTTATAAATTATATTGAAAGCCATCTCGTATCAGTCAATTTCATAAGTTACCAGTCCAATAAATTAGGAACGCCTCCAGGATATTCCCCTGTAAGGCATGCTGTACAATGTCCAACTTTAATTTCTCCGTTTTTGGTTTTGATGTCTGATCTGACAGCCTTGAGAAGTCCCTCCACACTTAAGTAAGCTAAGCTGTCAGCACCTTGTGAATTAAAAGAATATTAATGATATAATAATAAAAAGCACATGAAATTTTTATGTTATATGTATAGAGCCAGAATTCTCTGTGAACTAAAACTGATGCTGAATAATAAGGAAACACTTGTCTAGAACAAAGAACTAAGTTCAAGGACTTGAATAAGCTTCCCAACATAGTCTAAGGAAAATAACACAAGGTAAGTTATATTTTAGTGAAATTATGACCGCAATTTTTTTCATTTGGACATTTGAAGAACTTCAAGGTAAGTACCCCTGTATTCTTTCTAGGATTTGAAACGTAATGCGGTGATTGCTTTCATTTGGAAGGAAAATCCAATGCCGAAATTCGTCTACCGCTCCCATATCTACAATTGGATGAGAAATTTGTTCATCCAGCTATCTAAAACTATATATTGAGACTGGTAGCATTAAGAAACGATACGGTGGTGGAAAAGGCAGAAATGTAATGCCGCCAGCAGTCGAAAGGGTGCGACACCGATTGGAAAGGATCTCAATGTGAGTAGCTGCAGCGATCGTGGCATATTGAAGAAAAAGCTTAAGGTCCAGGCATTAAAGAAAAAAATGTCTCAATAACTGAAAACATTGCAACGTCGCAAGCGGTTGGATCGATACTAGGGCTCGGAATCATATTCGAATAATTCGAATATTCGAATATTCGACTATTCAAAATTCGAATTATCCGTCATCAGATAAATTCGAATAGTCGAATTATTCGAATATTCGAATTATTCGAAGTACTATTCGAATATACAAATTATTCAAAAGTTATTCGAATATTCTTATTAGTGAAATCATTCGAATATTCGTATTATTTCAATGGTCAGCTTGTGTTAGAATGTGCGACTGTGTAACACATGTGGAGAAAATAGGCGCAACGAAAAGGATGCCCCCAGCTGTGATGGTTGCTATTAGTAAAAGGGCTCAGCAATCTACGAATAGAATAGAAAGTAGGAATGCAAACAAATGAAAAAATTTACCAGATTTAGGTACGAACAGATTCAGAAGAAGGCACAAAAATAGGTACTGACATTATTCGATGTATATTGTTGTGGATATTTCAATTGAATATTGTAATTTGAATCACAAATTAAATTTCATTCAAATATTCAACTTGCCAATTCGTCGAACGAACTTTCCAATAGTCATTTATTTCAATATTTCATTTCATATTGAAATTCAGAAAATTTTTGGTTTCTAAATATCTGATATCTATAGACAAACAGGCATTCATTCGAATTGTCTGATTTATTCGAATTCGTCCGAATATTCGAACGAATTCGAATAAATTCGAATATTCGATTGAATTCGAATATTCGAACGAATTCGAATAAATTCGAATATTCGATCGAATTCGAATATTCGAATTTAGTCGAATATTCGAATAGGAGGACAAACGAATATTCGAATAAATTCATGTCTGAAATTCCGAGCCCTAATCGATACATGGAGCTGATTTGCTTGCTCGAAGGTGGGATGCTTTTGACAAGAAAACTTTCTGCATTGAGCAGTATTTAAACAAACAAAATGATTGGTTTTGGTCGAAGGGAGTTACCAGCGATCATCCGGAACGTTTGCGGGTCACCCTACGCCAAGGAGTCGATCAAATCATGGTCTGGAAGGCGATCTCCGAAAAAGGCCATTCTCGGCTTATTTTCATCCCAATGGGCCCCAACGATGTCAAGATGAATGAACAAATCTATCGCGAAATGACCTTGACACCTGACCATGGGCGCGCAAAACATTCTGTTCAGAGCGTTGGACATTCTAACAAAACTCAGCTCCCTTGATTGAGATCGAACGTTTCAGTTTTGATCGACCGTGAAATGTGGCCGCTGTCCTCACCCGATTTGAATTCGCTCGAATACTGTGTTTGGGGCATTTTACAGGCCAAGGCTTGCACTAAAAAACACTCATCATTGGAATCGCTCAAGTGGTCCCTGACACGAAAATGGAATGGTTTAAGTGAGGACGTAATTCGAGCAGCGTGCTTTTCGTTCAGAAAGAGACTGAAGGTTGTTTTGAAGGCCAGAGGCGGTCATATTCTTTCGGAAAAGCTCAGAAAAAGCTCTTAACATTCTACTTTCATGTGCAAAAAAGCGAATTCAAAAAATTGAAAACTAACAGACATTTTGCATTTTTAAAAACGGACAGTTCAATTGTCGGACCCGGTATTTCCGAATTCTCATGTTGCAGTAAGGTGTCTGAAATAATTTTTTTTTCCGAAGGGCCAAAAAAGATAGAGGAGCTATTCTACCTCTTCACTTGATGGAGTTTAAAGCAAAGGGACAAATTTCGTAAATGATGAGCGTTATTACAATTAGCCATGTGCTTTTTGCCTCAATTGGTATTTTCGGTCCTATACGTTGATATTTCGAACACCAAAAAAAATGGGCAAACCCAGTACTTTTCGAATTATTGGATTTCAATGAGTGAAAAAAATTGTGTTACACATGTAGGTACTGAGTTGTGCCGTTCAAATTTTTCAGAAAGTTTAATTTTCCGAAAAATAGAAATTGAAGAAAAATAGCACGTTTTTCTTCTCATCAATGAATGAAAAAAATCATGCTACATTTGTGCTTTTTTGCTGAACATATTTCCACGGAAATTTTTGGATTTTCCGGCAAATTACGGAAATGAAAAAAAAGGCAACCCAGCACCTTTTTTTTCAAAGAAAACATGTTCCAAAAATTATGCTAGTTGTAATTTTCACTAATGCGTCGCTAATTCACCCAAAAAAAAGAGAAATTAGAAAATATTTACCCCAGAAATGTCTTTATTTTACGACGAAAATTGTTTTATATGATTGTACCAATTTATGCCGGCCAGATTTTCAGAAAAAATCAACAGAATTTCCCTCATATGGAGAAAATAAGAAAAGTCAGTAGATTGTAGGGAAATCAGTATACCTGGCAACAGTGTGTGTGAAGTTCGGCCATCACTTGTTGTTTTTTTAATTTTATTGTGCCTAGTTTTGTGCCATTTAAATTCTTATTTCATTCCATTTTATTGCCAGGATACCAGGTATACTGATTTTCCTACAATCTACTGATTTTACTTATTTTCTCCATATGGGAAACACCTGTTGAATTTTTTGAAAATCGGACTGACCAATCATATAAAACAGTTCTTTTTTCTTGCTTTCCCAAATTTCATTATTCAAATTGTACCGAGGTGCCCATCGATTCAGGAGCATTTATACAAAATCTTATGAAAAATATTTGAATATAATTAAATCAATGAATTCAAAGTTACAGATGGGTTATCATTTCCAAAAGTTTTTTCTCTATTTTTGTTGATACATTCGGACTCTGGTATTTGCTTTTAGAATTGATCTCCTAATATCTATATCTGTTGGTGGGATATACTATATACTCACCAACATGTTTTGCCAATTCTTCTGCGTTCATTTTATTTGCAATCAGTTCTTCTCTGGTTGGTATATTTATCCCCATATAGCACGGATAGAGCAACGGCGGACTAGCAATCCTTACGTGTACTTCTTTGGCTCCCGCATTCTTCAGTAATTTAATGATAGGTCCGATTGTATTTCCACGAACAATTGAATCGTCGATGAGAATGAGACGTTTTCCTTTCACATTATCAGCCAATGCTCCAAATTTCTTCGCTACACTCAACTGCCTCAGGCGATTACTTGGTTGAATGAATGATCTCCCTACATATCTGTTTTTGCATAGAACTTCAGCAAATCTGATGCCGCACTGAAAATATATTCATTGTATAGACAATTTCCTGAAGGTTAGATATATTATATCACTATTGAAAATTCATTTCAATATCAACCAAGCTTTTCCATGTAGTGGAAGAGCGGGGAAAATTCTTCTGTTCAGAAAAGGTGAATTGTGGAACTGAGACATTTCTCAACATGAATTGTCATTGAAAATATAATGTGTTTATAATATCGATCATACTCTGAATTATTACACAGCGTGCCAAAAAAAGTT
The DNA here is from genome assembly GCA_038502775.1 of Hippodamia convergens. Lineage (NCBI taxonomy): Eukaryota > Metazoa > Arthropoda > Insecta > Coleoptera > Coccinellidae > Hippodamia > Hippodamia convergens. The sequence continues at coordinate 32,557,027 of CM076609.1, forward strand.
ATGTAACTCGTCAATATTTCTTGTACGAAGAATTGTCAAGGAAAATCCTCCCAACCGTCGATTTTTAATTTCAAAAGCAATTTATCGTATGCTTTTTTGAATTTGACATTTTTCACCCCCTAAACCCGCATACCTCTGCTTTATTTATTCGAATGGGAATTAATGGATTGTGATACATCAAATGGAAGGATTTTTGATTACCTATTCAGCAATATGACAATGTGACACAAAAAAGAATTAGTTGAGCTATTTTTCAGAGTTAACAATTTTATGGGTACCTAGTTTAAGGCTTTCACGACCGGATATACTGATATTATTTTCTTACAGTGTCAGGAATTCAGCGTTCGAGGAACAATCTTAGACCTAGAATCCTCTGAAGATACCTACCGCAGTTGTAGGCGAAACGTTAGGTGAAATTATTCCTAATGGACCACGGCGAATAAGCCCGGAAGACTCTTTCAATATCAATTTTATGGGTGTCCGGTTCTTATTCTTCGAAATTCGGAAAATGCTGCAGTTTTGAAGGTGGGGATTCATACCCTTAACCTTCAACAATTTATTTCTATTGGAAAAATATTGCTTGTGACATGTCGCAATAAAGGTCATTCGATGATCAATTCAATTATGTGAGTGAAATTAAATTTTACCTAAAAATGTTACTTTCCTATGAAAAATAAATCAAATACAAATTGAAAACAGCTGGGATCGCAAATAAATCAACAAGCAGATGAACACAAACCATATACAGTAGGAGCACGATAATTCGGCGCTCGCCAATCCGGCACGCTCGGTAGTCCGGCACTTTGGGATTCAGGTAACCCGCTCTATAATCCGAAATATTGTACAGCTGAACGCCGGACTACCGAGCGGTTCGAGTAGTTCCTCCCGCTCGACAGTATTTGTTTCCTCTTGTTTCACAGCGTCCCTTGACAAAATATCGGTCAAATTTGGCCAAAGTATGATAGTGGTGAAAATCATATGAGTTAGCTTTCTTTTCCTGTACAAATTCGATAATCTGGCAAGAAGCGAAAAAATCGGGTGCCTACTGTATTCCTATTTGAAAAAAAAAAACAGTAGAGGGGTGTGGAGCGTAAAGGGAGAGAGATTTCAAATTCACGCAGCATAAGGAGACCTGCTTTCGAAATTAAAAATTCATGGATTCGTGAATTTCTCTTAATAATAATCAGTAAAAGAATAATGGTCTGATGCTGGCAGTACTCTCCAATCCGAAATTGTGAATTATTGTCTAATTTTTCAATAAAAAAACAGCACAATCAATTCTACTTTTTGCCACATCGCTGAATAGATAATCAAATTACCTTGATGTATCACAGTCCATATATTTTCATTTGAAAAATAAAGAAGAGCGGTGTAGAGGGTGAGAAATCTCAAATTCAAAAAAGCATAGGTACGATAAATTGCTTTTAAAATTTAAAATCGTTGGCTGCGAGGATTTTCCTCAATAATTCTTCGTACAAGAATTATTGAAGAGTTACTTTACTTTTTTTGCGCACTGTATACTGAAACCAACATTAAATGACGATTTAATGTTTACTAAGAATTCTCTTTTTCCCCTTCCAGTTTGCTACAAACCTAATCAGCATAACATAACGAAAATAATATGGAATCTAATCGGTGGATTATAATAATTGGGTTGATGGCATACCTGTCTAGAAAACCCATGCGCTGCTGCATTTCCCGACTCTGGTACAGAACTAACAATATCTGCTTCAACCGGGTGCTCAATAGCCAACTGTCTACCACACTGCATTCTTACTGCAAATACCATTTGACCTTCAAAAATACTGTCCCCTCTTGCGAAATACACATATTCAAAGATGCAGAAAGCTAAAGATCTTAAGCCTTCCTTTTTTATTATATCAATTGTTTTTATTCCTTCCCTAGTCATTTCTATTATTTCCCCAGGATATACCTCTCGAACATATTGTGCCCCAATCGACAAGAACCCGCAGGACTCTGAGGAAACAACCCAACCAAGAGCTTCTCTGCTTTCATCACAGTCCCCATCCAGAGCTGTAAATAAAATATTGTTATTAGTTGAAAATTCGGTTTTTGAAATATTAAGGTAGAGAGTTGGGCGCAGACTCAGCTTTGTGTATGAATTTCTTTAAATCCGGCCAAATTTTATAGAATTAATATAGGTTGGATAATCGGAAAGACTTATTTTGCTATGCCAACTCAATTTTTTACAGAAGGGGAATAAAGAAACTTACGCTCATTGGATGGCAAGATTTTTCCTAAACATAAGGGTCTATTTCCAAATGTATCTCTCACAGCGTATATCTTGTCTTTTAACATTACTACAAGTGAATAACTCAGTGGTGCTAGTGTCATTAAGTGTTTTATCCTAGCGGGCCAATCTGGTCCATTCGATTCACCTTCTGGTGGATTTAAGCATAGCGCTTGTGTGATTAACTCACTATCTGAATGTGTTGACAGTCCTACTCCCCTTTCTAACACCTGAAAAATGCATTTTCGTCAAAGGGGTATTATGATCGAAAATACTCAAAAAACAAAAGTGCTCACCATCCTTCTCAAACTATCGCAGTTCACCAATTCTCCATTGTGTGCCACAGCAAGAGCTCCATGTTGTGTATGTACTACAAAAGGTTGACAGTTCACTTCCTCGCTAGCAGCTGATGTTGAATATCTGGTATGTCCAATTCCAATGCTCCCCTTTAGTTTTCTTATGGCCTCATCGTTGAATATGTTGCTTATCATACCCATACCTTTGACAATGTTGAAAGATTTGGCGCATTGGCCTTCACTCGTTACGATTCCGGCAGATTCTTGTCCCCTGAAAAAAATAAAAAACGAGAATATAAGTATGTAATAATAATATATTATGGACATTATTAAAGGGGAATATAATTGGACCTACTTATGTATTGAGTTAGTTGTAAACATACGTTTAACCAGCTAGATATGGCAACAGTAAACAGGACTACTTTAAAAAGACAGCCTGGTAGAGTAATGACCAAATGAAGAATCTGACCTGGGGGAGGTCAAAGGGCTTATAAAAGATTTATCTGTTCCAAACATCTCGAAATTACAGTTTAATATCGGATGTTGCCTTCCCAAATACATGAAACAAAATTCAGCAGGTGAAAGCCCGTATAAGATTTCCTCAGCCTACCCTTTTCCGAGATATCACCCCCAAAGGTGGGGACTAAAATTCAGTTTTTATTTTCTTTCTAAAATTCCATCAAAGTCGAAACTTGAAATTCTGTAATTTTCGTGCACTTTCAAAGAAAGGGTGAAATTAGCAATCCTGACATTATTTCGTATCAAAACTTCTTTTCGAGGTGAATTTTCATGAAATAAATTTATAATTTAGAATCCTTGTTTTGTTTACAAATTTTATTTATTCTTGAATTTTTTCCCAAAACCAATAGATGAAAAGAAAAACCATATTTTATAATTATTTTAATAAATTGGGTGGAAACCAGTGCAGATGTAAAATGGGAAAGGGTTCATAATAAATGCTGGAGATGACTACCCCCAGCCAAAATACACGAACGTAATCCACGGGTCGTAGATTGCCGTAGCTTTATACTGGAATTTTAGAAAAACTGAATTTTAGTCATCACCTTTTAAGGGTGATATATCGGTAAGGGGTGGGCTGAGGAAATTTTGTTATAGGAAAGACCCATCATAATTTCATTCGAGCATTCACCTCATGAATTTTGTTGCATGAATTTACCCTGTATCTACCCAATATTGCAAAATATGCAACTATATAAAATATGTTTTATGTCACTATAAATACGAAATTTTGCTGAGACATCTATCAACTGTTCGATATCTCACTTGTTTTTTATTTTTAGATTGCCTCCGTTGTTTATATTGTACGAAAATTAAAATTGTAACCATTTTGATTACATCGAATTAATCAACATTAAAGCTACCTACCCCTCTAATCAATCTTTACATGACCTGGATATATTTTTTTAATTGTTAACGAAATATGGAAAACATAATGCAAATTATATCTGTACTCATTTTGTCATGTTCTAGGGGATTTAAAAATAATCGTGAATGAATGGTTATTGTCTTCACTTTTAGTTGATTAGCCAATTTTATAATTTCTACATCGATTATAAATTTTGCGACTATTCTCTGGATATTGAGATTTACCTGTGTTGTAAAGCAACAAGCCCCCAGCATATAATCTGTGATATTTCCAAGGAAGTAGGCCATTCTCCCGTACCAATGCAACCAAAAACTCCACATTCATGGGTTAGTCCAGAGTTAACCCCTCCTCTACCTTTCCGTTTGTCCAAAGACATCTGTTGGGCAACATTTTCGCAGTTTTTTCCACAATCGCAGTTTGGTGGTTTTGCACTTGCAACTTCACTCTCTGACATATTTCCAAATTTTACGAAGTTAATAATACGGCAACAAAAATATAACTAAGTAAGAATTATGTTTTATCCAGCTGAAGTTGAATATTTCACCATAATTTTCTATTGATATAGGTTCTGTAAACACAGTTATTTCTAAATAATGAACTTAAGATAACCCTCAGTAGAAATAAGATTTAGTCCGGTCAATTTTAAAAATATTACGAAATAGGCCGATCTCGTTTCATCATTTGAATGGCGTAAATGAATATCGGAATACTAAACTATAAGTTATGTTCAGTCGTCATCAATACTGAATGGAAATATTTTCCCTAGGTTCATTACCGGGGTAAATAGAGATTAAATTGTTTGCGACAAATCATTATTTGGGTAATCAAAATATTTATTATGGAATTTATAACATCAAAGTTTTCAGTTCTCTTGTACAGAATCGAAATTAATCTTCACAATCATCTTAGTGAAGCCTAAAGAGATTTAGGCAGTTTACTTTCTGGGGTGTTTCAATTGAATGAAAAGTAGCCGCCGTCCCAAGCTTAGTCCTTTAATATGAGAGCTAAAAAAATTCTATATGAAAATGATGAGCTTCGAATTGAATTTAAGTCCATATTGACATAATATAATGAGATCATAATAATAAGAATAATAATAGGTTTGTTCCAACTCAAGATATGTGATTATGCATGAGATATTATTTGTCAATTTACCGGTATTCAAAATTTTGATCTAAGTAGTATCTACCTACCTGGTGTTCCGAAAGCGAATATGGAGAGAAATTGTACTGCCTATTTTTAATCCAACATGTGAAACAGAAATAGTGTTTAATAATCAAGGAAAAAATGGTGAACCCAAAAAAATTTCACGCAGAAATTTTTTTAATTAATTTCTCGACTGCAGAAGTATTTTAATATCTCAATTGAAATTTGTACAGCATCGAAGGATATTTCAGAATTGGGTGACCCCAGTTCGCATTTGTAGAGATCGAAATTAATTAATATAATAATTATATGTTTTTCTCCTCCCTGTACAAAAGCAAACTCATTTTAACAATGTTTGGAAGGGGTAAGTAACAATCACCAAAAATGTATCGATTGTCCTTTACGAGGGAGTCAACTTACCACACCCTTGGGTGGTAATCATTTATGCCTTATAAAACGTTCTTATTTATTCATATGAATATTAATATTACAATTATGAGTATTTTTCACAAAATTTGGATAAATGATTTATCTTTTTTTTTAGTTTGTACGAAATTTTCTGACTCCATAATTTCTCCATTTATAACCAAGTTTTCTGTTACTCTTGGAGTTTGGAGTACTGCAGGAGATTTCTAACTTCGTTATATTGTATGAAATTTTATTCAAGCTTCCTTTGTTGTTGATGCTGTCCGCTATATAACATATATAGTTGCAGAGAGTTAAAGATACCTTATTTTTTCTGCCTATCTCATTGAATTTGCTCCGACACTCCCAAGTCAATTTTGATTAAATGATATAGCAGATCAGTGCTTGGATCTTTGATAGCATCTTGACTATATCAGTGTGAATAGCTATATCGCACTTCTGATAGTTTGTCTCTAGGTTGATGTCTAGACATCTTTCGATTGCTAATATTTCTGCTCATACAGGAGCCTTACGATAGCGACACCTGGATTTAGTCATTGGTTTTAGAACCATCTGTATACCATTTTACGGTATTTTCTTTAAGATTGTGGTCTGTGTTTTCCCGGTCCCATTTCTCTCTTCTGCATTGCATTCTACCTACTGGAGTTTTTCTCAGTACTTACTTTCTTGATCATTACACACTAGGAAGGTTCGCAGATGAGTTATTCAGAGAGGAGCAAGACTCTCTGACACTTAATTCGCTCATTACCTGCGCCTTCTTTAGATATTCTGAGGATGGCCTCATCAGCCACCCTATCAATCACAGGCAAACCTCTGTACTTTATTGAGCATTTTCCTCGTACTTGCCTGACTTGCTTTAGCAAACCAAACTACTGCCACACGTTGTTGATGAAATAAATGAAATAACAATGTATTGAATTAAAACCCTCCCATCCTGTTGAAAAAGTGGTATAGTCATGGTTTTTCTTTCAATATTATGTGACTTTTTCTAGTACTGATAAACTATGTGAAAAACTCATTTCAGATGATTATGGCGTCGTAAGTAACGTATAAATTACAATAAAATAAACTAGAAATAAACATTACTCCATAATAACTTTGGTCAGTAGGTATAAACTGCAAACAAGGAGTTTTCAATTGTAAAATTTCCATCCTCTATCGAGAATTAATTTGAATTGTTTGATCTATTTATTGACAAGTCTCTGAGTGACGGAAAGCTGGACTAGGTATATTATTCAGCGCCTGTTGAAACTGATGTGGTGATACTTTGATAATAAAACGAGAACGACAAAATAAACAGAAAGTTGAAATCTTCCAATCTTAATGATTCAAATCCATCACGAAATTCTTTCTACGCAATGAGTTCACTTCATCGAAAATAGTTGACGTATGAAAAATTGACATTGAGAAAAAATTCCAAGAGTGGCGCTTATATTTAATAGCATCATCAAAGTAAATTTCAGAATGAAAACATTTTCATAAGACTAGTCTCATCACATGTTTAAGAGTTTTCTCAATAGTTATTAAGAAATGCTAATTTTTCTATTCAAATTTCGCATTTGCGAGAAAATGGATGCAATTCGCATTCTGTCAGGTCTTCTTTATTCCCCAAACATTTCGCATTACAGAAATTATTTTATTTAATTTATTTTTTTTTGTGAATAATCATTTATTTATTATTATTTATTTTAATTATCTGAAAGAGAATGCCACCCAAAAGACTGATACCTGCACCCTCATTTGTACCTAATGGCCAACGATCAGCAGGTAAGGACCTGGTTTGGCTCTACAACCCCAAACATTGTCATGGACTGACATTGAAAGAGTCTTCCGGGCTTATTGGCCGTGGTCTATTAGGAATTATTTCACCGAACGTTTCGCCCACAACTGCGGTAGGCATCTTCAGAGGATTCTTGGTCTGAGGTTGTAACTCGACCGCTGAATTTCCGAAAGTGATGGTGGATTCGATCCGTTGGCCCAACTTATACCCTGATCATTGGCGGGAGAAGGTGGTGGGTTTACGTCTCAAGGCGCACCTCCCCCCCCCATAAAAATTTCTATTTTCGCCAATGGTCATCTATCATACAATATTCTGCTTCTAGTCCAGTAAGTTTGTCGCTTCAAAGAATGGGGGTAGTACGCCACAAATCTGATTTTTTGCAGAGTTGTTTATGATGTTGGCCTAATGAATAATCCAAGTTTGTGACCTCGAGCTTGATCGCAACTTTGTCAAATAACGAAAAAAATACTCGAAAAAATTGTTTTTTCGAATTATGGCGATTATCAGTATTATCACCCAAAAGAATTTCTTTAGGGCTTTTTCGAAGTACAATATATTTCCTACAATATGATACCAGAACACACAATATATTTTTATATAGACGTACCTCAACCGCGGGAATTCCAAGAACGTTTAATTAATTTTACTCAATTTTCCAAAAAATAAATTTCGGTGTAGGTACTTATCTTTATTAATTCATATTATTGGTTGCTCAGCTTAAACATCATATATCAAATCATAAAAGTACAAGGCTTCCATAGTATAATTTGGGTAAAAAAAATATAATTGCAATAAATTGCGAAATTCGAGAAAAATGATAAACTTTGGAAGACTGAATATGAAAAACTATTGTTTACAGAGACAGTTCTGATATCATATTGTAGGAAATTTAGTCTACTTCGAGAACGCCCCTGAGAAGTTTCTTCAAAAAAGTAGTACTTCAGAGTGATAACCGCCAAAAGTAAACGATTACGATTTTTTCGCGTATTTTTTTCGTTTTTTGACAAAGTCACGTTTAACGCTCGAGGTCACAAACTTGGATTATTCATTAAACCAACATCATAAACAAGTCTGAAAAAATCAGATCTACCGGATTTGACGCATGCTGTGATGTATAAAGTTACTCTACAATTTGGGGTAATAAATCTATTCTACTGCTTTGGGGGCTTGATTTCCATCCCCCAAAAGTTGCAAGCTCGCTCCTGCTGTCCCGTTGTTCCGCGCTGTTCTGATCATAACTTTATTCATCATTGACTATGAATGGAAAATCTCTTTTCTTCATTACTGGAAACAATGAAATTGCGAAGGTGTGCATACTTATGTTCCTAATCAATGCCGCACCCAGGATTAGTTTTCGGGGGTGGCTCCATCAACATGCATTTTTGACGTATGATAGAAAGTCTCGATTTTTCTTTATAACAAAAATGAATCTCGGTGGGGGGGGGTGTGCTGCAGCCCCTTGGCTCCCCCCTGCGAGTGCGCTAGTGTTCAGAAGAATTAAAATAGTGTCAACATGTGGAACATTTCATTTTCCAACTTTGACCTTATCGATATCTTTCTTGAAACGAATCTGAGACCACAACACTTGGAAATGTTGATAGATATTGTTTTATGAATATCATACTAACTCTGCGATTTTATTTGAGTTTTTAAAAAGGTATTTCTAATATGAATGCTGGTTCTTTGTTTGGTTACTCGTGTCCTATTTTCGGTATTCATATTATTTATGAAATATATTGAACCTGTACCATTAAAATTTTTTAATTAGAGTCGAAATTTATTATTTCTCCGGTGACAATCACTTCCTCCCATTCAACAGGAAAATACCCAGAACAAATATTACGTATTGTTTGTTATGAATTTATTATGTTGAATTTTACCATTATGATATTGAAGAAGATATCATATAGGTACTGGAAAAATAAGTTAATGGGAAGATGTTGAAATTAAATTGTTGTTTATCAGAATCAAGCGCTGCGCAAGCGTCTAATGATATTAAATTGAAATCGGTTCAACTGAACGCTCCAAACTTATCTGTGTTGTTTCCACCTTTTGTCACAGTCAAATTGTTAGTGGTTTTAATCGACTGATTTCGGGAACAAGGGAGAAGAAAGAATTCCATAATGACTACTCCAGAATGTGAGTACAAGTTCATAGAAAGTCTTTACTATATTTTTCCGACTCCTTTGAGGTTATGGGCATCCTTTGACTTTAATAATTGGTATAAACCAAACACTCAGTGGCGTAGACTTCATCAGAATTTCAGTTGGTATCAGCTGCAATATTTGTTCAAATATTTTCGTTAATATGACATTCCAGTTGTACAGGTGGTCCGATTTCGATGATTTAGTACTACATCTCCTGAATTAAAAGAGATAGCAAAAAAGTACAATACATATGTCATTTCCTCTTTTTTCAAGAAACATAAAAATATATATTGCTGAATACCGCAAATCGCCACGGTGTCTCAGTGGTTTTTTAATTTTTCCAATTATTATTATTTGCTATAACTTTCACAGTATTGTGACTACGCTCGCAAAATAAAAACCTTCAAATTTCACAGCAAATAAAAAAAAAAACTCTTTTAGATCAGCAAAATCAATGAAGGATATGATTTTAATTTATACCTTTTTTAACTGATGAGGATGACATAGAACTTGATATTCTACAATTGTAAGCTGTCAAATTGATTTAAAAATTAGTTATACATAGTTTTATTATTCTATAGACACTCGAGGACTTTTTCTTGAAATTTTTTGTTTCTACTATGAACCAGAGTATTTGAAAACAGATTTCTAATATTAAATCACAGATTGCACGGAAATTTATGAGAGTCTGCTTGAATTATGTTGACCGAAAAGTTTTTTTCGAAATTTTCGAGATATAATAAAATCGGTGGTAAGTATATCATAATATATGTTTCTGAAATTGTCTGAGAAAAGTCTATTGAAAAATATCAATGCATACTATGGTTTCCATTAGAAGAAATTTTAATTTTTTTATTTTCTCTAAAATTTGAAGAGGCACTAAAATTTCGAAAGCATCGGTAAAAAGAAGGTACTGAAAAAACTGTCTTAAAGATGTTTTATTTCTAGAACGTAGAAAGTTATAGCCAATTATAATAATTGGCCAAATTCCAAAATCACCCTGTAGCAAAGAAATTAGACACCTTAGCAGTATTATCTATCTCTTTTAATTTAGGGGATGTATTAGCGTTGATTGAAGTACTCCAATCAACGGTATCAGTAAATCATCGAAATCTGACCAGCCTGTATATTAGTTTTTTCTATTTCTCGTAATTTAGGGGATTTAGTATTATGTAACCGACATCTGACCATCCTATACAATCAGGTTTTGGGGTGGAAGAAACCCAAAAGTAATTACCACTAGGTTTCATCTCTCCATTTGTCAAGTTAGGCACGAATATTCTGTAGGTACCAACCCAGATAGTTTATTTTTCTGGGCTTTTTCATGCGGATAGAAAAATTTAATTTTTCAAATTCCCATGATTCATATAATATTGATGTTACTAACAAATTCAATGATTATCTAACTGAATATGTTCATATGTTTGTGATTTTAAGCAATTTTGCATGAATGAATCTGTCTGTTAATGATTTATTTTTTATTAAATATCACATTAAGAGATTTCAATGAAATTTCTTATGAAAATTTTCTAAAATATCTCGATGGCCGAAAACGATGAGACGAAACACCGCCTCAGGGTTGATCTCAATAGGTCGTCAGTTTAGTTTTTTCTATCTATGGCGAAAATAGAAAGTTTATCCCTGAGTTGCAGGAACGTCCATTTGAATTTAACCCTTTAGCGTTTGCTGGTACATATTCGTACCACTTGTATTAACAGGCGACTGGTTTCAATATATGCAGATAGAGACCGCCACAAGTAATCCATGCTGTATGAATTGCAAACAGAAATCTTCATTTGATACTTACAGCGCCACCTTCGAACCAAAAACCAAAGAATATTTGAAAGTGGTACACATATGTACCAGGGTACGTTTGAGGGCCTAATTCGAAAAGTTCGTTATGTTTTTGAGTGTTCATTGTTATGAAAAGTGATTGGAGTGTAATTGAAGGTAGGTAATATTTAAAAAAAATAATCTTTATCAAATATAAGTGGAGAGTGATGAATGCAACCATCAGTTGTATCGGAATTTTACATAACAGTGAAAAAGTTGCAAACCGTGAGGGTATTTGTACCATTTTTGATGTGGTATATTTTGGTGCCTATTCCATCTCATCACTTGAATTTCAATGTATTTTTTATGGGTAAATTGCTACTTTCCAATAGAGTAAAAATTACTTCAATCGGCTTTTTGACAAAGATAATATTTTCACTTGAAGTTAGGTGGTACATATGCGTACCACTGACTGCTCCCGAAATAATGATTGAATTGTTCACTTTCAGATGGGCAAAAAAAAGATGGTCAATCTAAATGACTGTAAGGACGTGGATTATTTATTGTCTATATAATTGATCATGATATGGCGATAAATTCAGATTCTGCAGGAGATTCAGAAGCTGATGATGAAATGCCGCTCGGTAGTTTCAATTTCAAACGCGATTCATTCTCAGAACTAGAAGAAACTGCCGAAATGAAAATCTCCGACGAGAATGTTACTAGGGCGTGTTGAAGTGGCATTTTGTCCTGTGAGTTTTTCAAGTTCGTCATCAGAGGAGGAAATACCTCATGGAATAAGATATTTTTGTTGTTGTTTTTGTTATAGAATTTTCTGTGTTTTTAATTTATTTTTTCATATTCTTATAGAATATCTGTGGTTTTTGTTACAGAATGTATTCCACGTTCATTATTCCAATTTTTATTATTTATAGAATATCAAAGCAATAATATATTTTGTTATTTGAAAGCAGTGTTGACTTGAGTTCATAGAACACACACACCACTTGTTATGTCATATTTCATCCCCCCTTGAAAAACTACTTCCTTTTTCCGACCCACCTTGTAGTCCTTGTAGTTATAAATAGGTATATTCCTCATATTAGAATGAAAGAATACTAGTGGTACAAATATGCACCACTGAACATTGCAATATTTTGTTTGCCTGAATGATCTCTGGTACGAATATGTACCACCCAATATTTTGATATTCAGCCGAAAAAAATACAAAATACAGACTATTGATGACTTATGAAGTGCATTTGAATTGTTTTGAACAGTTTTTGCCGAAGTTGAAAAGCCCCCAGTATTTTGCCCGCTAAAGGGTTAATGCGGTAGCCATGGATACTCCGTTTAATGGAGAATTAAGGGAGCTTAAAACTTAATGGACCTTCCTGCAACTCAGGGTATGACACACGAACAGGTCTGCATAGGAATCCTTATAGCTGTTTTTTTTTTCTTATTATGTGACAAACATTCGGAATGTCATGGTTCTTTGTTCAAAAGTGATATTTGGAGGATATCATGAGTATAGCTACTTTTGATTTAGGAAGTCGCTGCTTGATATTTAGTGATCTTCATAATTTCAAGTGAATATTTCATACATAATCTACATAAATTTCAGTACACTATGGATTCACGAATTATTCTACATCGAATCTTTGAATTCCACAACAACCAGAGCGTGAACTGATAAATTACAAAGTGAACATTTTTTTTACAATAGTTTCAAATTTGTTTGCCTTAATATTTTGGAAAAAACGCCCAGAGTTTTGATTAGAAGGGTCTTCCAAGTACATATCGATTTTGTTTTCAGTAGGGCCAGCTGAAATCCATCAAATTGGAAAACCCATAATTGAAGGAAAAACGAAAATAGTGTATGAAATCACCAACCATCCCGATAAATGTCTTCTTGTGTCAAAGGACCGAATCACTGCTGGAGATGGGGTTAAAGCTCATGATCTCGAAGGAAAGGCTGAAATTTCTACGGAAACTAGTGCCAAAGTCTTCAAGCTCCTAAACAAAGTTGGTAAGTTCATCAGAAATAATTTTCAGAAGTACATGAGTCATTATGTATAAGGTGTTTCAAAAAAGGTAAAGAAAACTGAAAAATAATAGGGGTTTGTTCAGTAAAAAATTTTCAGAAGGCCATCCGTATTCAAGATACAATGCGTTGAAGACGAAAAAAATTTACAGAGTTTCTACGATTTTGCCGAAACTACTGGCAAAATTGTAATGATTTTATGTCTGACCCTCATAGAGGGCGCTAGTTACACGGTTCGTACAAAGTATTGAACATAACTTTTTTGATATTAGATTTAGTAAGCTAAATTTCGAGCGAACATAATTCAATTTTATACCAAAAAGGTACTCTTGATAAAACTTGATACCTACTGTGAACCGCTTTTGGAATATTTCGATTTGAAAATTATGGTAGTAATAACCGATGCTGGTATAGAGTTATCAAATAATATTTATTAGTAAACATTATGAATTGAAAAATTTTTTGTTACGTAAAACATATACACTTAAGACAATTGGGAATTTCGTTTCTTGTAATGTAATCCAGTTTAATCGGTACCTATAGGTAGGATCTTGTGTTTCACGTTTAAATAAATATGGGTATTGACCTATCGGAGGCCTCATCAGTATGAAACAAAAAACAATTTGATGATCATGTATTATCTTGATAAATTGTTGTTTGTTTCATACTAAGGCCCTCCGATTGCTGAGTACTGAGTTGAGTATCCATAATTATTTAACTTCGATTTTTACACGGCAATAGCATTTTCTCTGAGTTTGACATGGAAAACTGTCATTCAATAATACTGCCGTGTTAATTGAAAAGGGCGTATCTGCAAAAAAGCACTTTTGAGATATTTGACTTTAAAGACAATTTTAATTGGATTAAAATGAAAAAGCAATGCATGATATGGCATATCATATATTGCTTTTTCATTTTAATTAAATTGAAATTGTTGATGGCATAAATGAAAGTTTTTAAAGTCAAATATATCAAAAGTGCTTTTTTGCAGATACGCCCTTTTCAATTAACACGGCAGAATAGTTGTGACGTTGAGTCAACAATGAGTACATTTCTGAAACGTTGATATTTGTAAAATTAGATATTTTAAATCGAAATGCACTCAAATTTTGAATACACTGACATGTTGTTAACTTCAGACTAGTGTTTAGGAAACTCTAGTGTAGCTGTTACGCGTTATGCCTAAAAGTTTCCTCGAAGAAACTTACCAAGTAAAAATACATTTTGAGCCATTGAACGACGTTGTCCAGAAACTGGAAATGTGAGACTGAAAAAATTAATTCTGGTAGGCCAAGAAGAACAAGAACCATCATAAAAGGAAAATATGATTTTAAATTTAGTTCATCAAAAAGCAACAGTTAGCACAAAGGATGTAGCAAGACAAACACATACTTATCTTCTGACTTGGAGGATACTTAAAGAGCAGCAGTTGCATCCTCATCATTACAGATAAGTCCAAGAGCTCCATGGGCGCTCCTAGGGTGAATTTCTGGGGGGAGGGGGGTAATTTTTTCCAACAAATATATACCTACAAAGAGTGTCCTACCGGGATTGCCCATTAAAAGATTATGTAGAAATAAGCATTCATTCATGATATATTTTCAAATACCAATGACTTACGCTTTCACCGAAGATGGTATCAACTTTCTTATTTCAAATGGAATGGAAGTGATCGAAATATTATTCTTCTCCATAAACTTCTAATGAACACTCCTGGTGGGACAACCTGTATATTTCAATATCATCGCGCCAATTTGATGTATATAACTTGTAAAATAAAGAAAGGTAAAAAAATTGCCACTAAAAATACCCCCTTTGCCTCTCCAAAATTAAATGCTTATGTTTGACTTAAAAAAATGCATTCCATTCGGTCAGTAATCTTGATTTTAGCAAATGTGTAAAATTTTCAACGTTTTGGAGATATGTGACAAAATTAAACTTGTTGAAAATGTTTAATTTATTTTCTTGAAAAATTTTGGATAGAGAATATTGTTATGATATGTTACTAAGTAATGAGTGTATAACTTATTTTTCGTAAGTCAGTATTTTCTTGTGGGGGGGGGGTGTTAATTACCCCCATTACCCCCCGTATCGACGCCAATGATGAGAGTCAGACATAAAAACAAATTCAATGGATGTAACATTCGTATATCATTTCATTACAATGTTGCCAGTACCTACTTTTGGCAAAATCGTTAAAAATTTGTATAATTATTTTCTATATATCCTAGAGAGGGGATCAACCTTTTCTTGAAATACCGTGTATAACTGATCTAAATTCTTAGAGAGATTTATATCAACCTTTTCAATCTAGGCATTAAAACAGCTTTCATCCACAATCCCATGAACATTCATCTTTTATCTAAAAGATGCGAAATGATACCGATAGAATGGGTAACTCGTCGATTAGCAACTGGATCATTCTTAAAAAGACAGCCTGGAGTTCCTGAAGGTTATCGTTTCTATCCACCAAAGCAAGAGACCTTTTTCAAGGATGATGCAAACCACGACCCCCAATGGTCATACGAGCAAATCATATCAGCTAAATTTAAATACAACGGCGTCCTAATCGGTAAGTTGACCTTTCTGTTCGGAAAAAGATAATCCGCTTAAGTGTTGATTTTGGAATTCACTCCTGCAAGAAGTAAACTTTTGTTTTTGCAATTATTTCGTAATCGACACTACATTACTGTCAGCATTGAATGATTATACCCGTATATATTTCACAATATTCATAGGTTTAATTTTAATTAGGTAAAGTTATTTGCAGGCACGGGTTTGATTTTTATGAAAAAGAGAGCGTTATCATTTTGTACAGGGCCGGAGTGTTCAGGCGGGGTACCGGGGAATTCCCTGGTTGTCTAAAACAATGCTACTTACTAAAACATATTAGATTTATTTCGGTTAATAGCTGTACTAAAAAAGTGTTTCACGGTGTCCCATCAGAGAAGAGAGGAAGATGAAAAGCGGAAGGAGGTCCGATTACATGAACCTGTCTTTAATGAATGATATTCCAGAGATAGATTTCGCACTATTCTAATATAAGCCGATTAGTTTTTAATAATGAATGTATAGATTTGAGTCCCCAAGATATGGGCCGCTCGTATATTTCTGAAGAATGAAAAACAATATTGTTTGTTGTATTTTGCGCTTTTCTCGGAAATAACAATGAATTTGGATTGGAGAATTGAAAATAAAAATCACCGAAGCCTGCCCGAAACCAAACAACGATGAGTATTGGGGTAATGCTTATGCTTGTTATAAAAGTGTCCATTGCCGTGGGGGGCCCACTGCCATATTTATCAGTTTAATAGGACGGAGGATCTTTTGATGACAATGCATTTCTGGATATTTCCCTTGTTTGGAATTGGACTACTTTGTTTTTTGAGATATTGGAAAAGTCAAGTTGACAAATTGTAGTTTTTGAGAATCGTCACTTCTGTAATTTTGGAAATAAAAGTTGATGATATTTTAAGTAGATCGTGGCTCTGACTGAAAAGTACACCCATATTTTAAAGAAGGGAACTCTTTTAGAAGATTGAAGACAATCAGTTTTATCATTTGGCGACCGTGACAGGACCCTTCTATTACAAGTATGGAAAAAACCAGGAAAGCCTTAGCTCTACACAGAACAGCTTTTATAAGGATGTATGAAAAGTTGACGGAAGAATTCTCCAGAGAAAAATGTGATATCTCAGAAATACATGGTAACATCAAAGTTCTAGATGACAGAATGCTTCAATTATCCGAACTGAATCAACTCATGATTGATCTAATGTTGGATTCAGATGTTGATGAAGCAACTATGAATGCAGAGGTGAAATTGATGGATACGATGAGATATCAATATCATAAGATGAAATTCAGTTTTGACAGTTTTATATGTCAAGGAAGAGGCTCCAAGAAATCAGAATCAAAAATCAAATTGAGAGTTCCCAAACCTGAATCAAGACAGTTTAATGGTATTCAAGTTTCTGAAGGAACTGAATAACGTCTGGAGCAAGAAGAGCTTATTGAGGATTTTTCAACGACAGTTAAACGAGGAGATGATGAGGGATATGAGGTGTGCATGTCTTTGATTGAAGGTCATCTTCCTTCATCAACCAATTTCGACTCCGACTCCTCAACTGGGAAAGAAAATTGCGAAACCTTGATTTGGAAGAGTGAAGAAATGCAACGCTTTTCCAAACCTATACACAGGTATTATATTTCTGTTGAAATGAATCCAACAGATCTTTCATCACGAGATTGTTATACTCAAGAAGTAGATGGAAGATGGTGGGAGGATCTTCCTAGGTGGTTATGCGATTCAATGTCCCAATGGTCTAGGCAGAATTTTGGCATTGACGAAGAGGAAATAAACTCCGAAAGAATGAAGGTTGAAGGACTGAACAGATTGCAAACGAAAATATTTGATAGATATGATGCAAAGGATTTTAAAGAGCATATCAAGATTTGTCATGTTGGAGTAGAAGTTTTGATGAGTATTCTCAGAGAGAATAAGAAGACCTGTAAAGGTCCCTAGCGTAATATTGAATTTGATTGTGTCATTAATTATTGTTGTTTTAATGACACAAGGTGGGAGTGTGTTGGAATTGGACTACTTTGTTTTTTGAGATATTGGAAAAGTCAAGTTGACAGATTGTAGTTTTTAAGAATCGTCACTTCTGTAATTTTGGAAATAAAAGTTGATGATATTTTAAGTAGATCGTGGCTCTGACTGAAAAGTACACCCATATTTTAAAGAAGGGAACTTTCAGAAGACTGAAACGTTCAGTTTCTAACACATATTCCCATGATGCTATGAATTTTTCACCCTGTCCTTAAGAAACAAGAGAAGTTGGAATATTTCTGTTTGTGGATAATAATCCGCCCAACCATCATGTACAGGGAGATAGCTATTGAGTAAAATATAAACAATCACCCTGTACATAAATGAATTTTGCTTAGAATACCTACCATATTTGCTCACAGTGAAAATAAGAACCGAAAATCGTCAGTGCCTCTTGGACTATAAAGAAAGAAGTTTAGCAAAATAGATAGAAACACGCTGTTTCCATATTCCTATATTCATGTCATTTTGATTTGCCGCAGTATCTTGTATTTTGTATTCACCATTTTGTTCCCTAACGAAATCGGTTCCGTAGAAATCATACGTCGAAATATGGCAAATTTTTACACTTTTTGAAAAAGCACATTGTTTTACTATGAAACGTGAAATATCCATGGAACTACGAGCTTAAGAATGAAATGTCATAGAATGACAGTTGTAGACCATCATCATAAGGTGGTAAAAACCATACCCCTCCAAACCACAATGTTCAATTTCGCGGCTCATCGTGCTGAGGATGTTGATCATTCAATCGTAGCTACTGCTGTTGAAGTTTATCAGCAGTCTCATGAGTGTATGGTTATTGTTGGGGAGGACACCGATTTTCTTGTAATTTTGACTGCTCATCCAGACCCTATGTGTACCAACATTTTCTTACTAAAGCCTAGCAAAGGCAAGCAAGACGATATTGCCTATTCTCCCTTGCACTACAAGTTGTCCTCTGATTCGAAAAACAACATATTATTCCTTCATGTTGTTTTTAGTAGCTGTGACACTAGGTCATCATTTCTCGGTAAATGACAACTGAAATTCCTAAAGACGTTGGAAATCAACTAAACTGATTATAATAACAAACGTGGAACTCATGAAGTATAATAACTAACAACAATACGATTCATTATTAACTACGTACAATATAATACATATTGATATAACCTGTAGATACGTCCTTATAGCGCTGCTTCAGTTGGAGGCAAAGACGCAAGATTTAATGAGTTTTTGATTAATAATATTTCGAAAATCTCGTACCACAATATACATTTAATTTCTTGAAATCATTTCTATAAAGGGCTGCTATGCATTTCTTCCCTGCCCCATCGACTTTTATCGGCAGAAGCATTAGATTTGCTAAACAATTCTGCTGATTTTAGCAGGTTAGAGTTGATTTCCAACGTCTTTAGGAATTTCAGTTCAAGTTGCAGAATGAGCTCCTATTCCAACACGAATGCGAAATTCGAAAACGAGCGACGAAGGAGCGAGTTTTCGAAAGCATGAGTGTTGGAATTGCCTTCTGCAACGAGTATTAGACGATATTTTCTCTATTTCAGTACAGTTTTGTGGAAAACTCTAGAAATTCAAATAAAAATTCAGATTAGTGACTTTTGTATTGTATCTTGTCAGTTGGTGTCACTAACGAAATTTGACAGATTGCGGAATTTGAATTGATTTGATTCGAAAATTGAGAGGATCAGAGGTCAGTACTGACAACCACAAAACGAAAAATATAACTGAAAACAGTGCTGTAATGAGTTTCATTACAGCACTACTTTTAGTACTGTAATGAACTCATTACGATACTGAAATAGAGAATATACTATTACGTAAATTCGCCGCTATAGAAATTATTAGGTATATTCATTATCTAGAATAGATAGAATCGATCCAAAATTGTAAAAATATATGTGATTTTTGTTTTCATTGCAGGTCCCAATGAAGTTGAGATTATGACTAGAACGTCCATTCTAGTATTCGAAGTTTTGGAAAAATTCTGGGCTACGAAAAATTGCGTACTTGTAGATATGAAAATAGAATTTGGAATTGATGCAGATGGTAAGCACATTAAAATATTAAAATTGATTTACTTAAAAGTAACGTATATTATTATAGTAATTGATAATTATTTATTCTTTCAGGACAAATTCTTGTAGCAGATGTGATTGATTCAGACAGTTGGCGATTGTGGCCTTCAGGTGACAAAAGGTTGATGGTAGATAAACAAGTTTACAGAAATCTCAGTACTGTTACTAACTCTGATTTGGATACAGTGAGAAAAAACTTTAAATGGGTTGCAGATCAACTCGATTACTCTGAATATCTTCTTCCCAATCATTTAGTTGTTATCCTGATGGGAAGTCCTTCGGACAAAGAACATTGTGAAAAAATTGAGAAACATTGTCATTCCTTCGGTTTACAAACTGCGATGAGAGTAACTTCAGCGCACAAAGGGACAGAAGAGACACTAAATATGGTCAGATATTATGAATCTCTGGGACTGAAAATCGTGTTTATAACTGTCGCAGGAAGATCTAATGGCTTGGGCCCGGTAGTTTCTGCAAACTCCGCCTATCCAGTGATAAATTGCCCACCACTCAATTCTGCAAATGTAGATAAAGACATTTGGTCTAGTTTGAATGTTCCCTCTGGTCTTGGTTGCGCAACTGTTGTATATCCCGAAACAGCTGCAATACATGCCGCCCAAATTATTGGATTGGATAATTTCATTATCTGGAGTAAAATCAGGACGAAACAATTGGATAATTTCATTTCTTTGACCAAAGCAGACAAAGAATTGGCTGGACAGAAAGCTTTGGTTTGAAAGAGGAGGTTTTTTCATCGAAAATCCCCAAAATGTTTATTTTTCATTAAATATTTTATATATTTTTTATAAATGAAATTATATATATTTCAATTTCATTCATCACTTTCTCTTACTTTTGACCATCGTTGCCCGCCCAAATCAATAATCGTATAATATTGTCCTATTCGCATGAAATATGCATCGCCGCGCCGTCGCTGAGTACACCTCTGTCCTTTTCACGAGAATATCTAAATTGACAAATGTCAATTGAGAAATCAAAAATTCTTAAGATTCCGTAAAGCCCATGTTGAGAAATTACAAAGCTTTTGAGTTCGAAGTGTTGTCTCTATGAAGTTTTATCGTTTCTCAAAGACATTCAGAAATGTCCATATAGAAATAATAATATAATTGCTCAGGATATTTTTTTCAATTATTAATTGTTTAGATGTTTGAATTCTCCCAACGAATTTCTGGCTCAGAAAATTGGGTGCATCCAATAACGTCAGGACACCTCTGTGTTTCAGTCGTCTTTTGACTAAATAACTTAACTCTAGAATGTACATAGCATATATTGCACTCAATGCTGAAAGAATACGAACGTGGTCGTTTTTACGAAGGCTAACTATGGTCTTTATTGTATCGAGCAATCGTTTATATCACTGAATAGAACGCAAGAATCCGCAACCGTCGCCGCTGCCAGTGGACGAACCCTGCAGCTTAAACGCTGGTTGCGGGCTTAAACGCAACGCCAAACGTGTACTAAGCCAAGCCTAAATGCCACCAGTGCGTCAAGCCCGCTCGACTGGAATGCAATATATATCTGACTAAAATAAATATGATCATATTCCTCCAGAGATTTGCCGGATAAAATCTTATAATCATTACCATTGAGTATAAATACAGGGTGGCCATTTGAAAACGAAACAGACGAGATTACAGACGAAATAAATTTTTTCGATAGAAATGATCGGACAGGTCGATTTCTGTTTCGAGGGGGACAACTTAAGATGTAGGTTACGGACGCATAGCGCTTCAACTTTTGCTACTACAACCCTCACCCCCAATTTTTGAATAGGGAAGATGGGGTGAGTGATACCTCATTTGAAAGGTTTTTCACAAAAAAACACTACAAGTGCCATGAAAACACCACTTCATTTTCAAATGTTTAGTCAAGAATATTTCGAGAACTAATGCATAAAATGAAAAAAACAATTACTGTGCTGAAATCAGTATAAAAATACCTTTCAAATGAGGTATCACTCACCCCATCTTCCCTATTCAAAAATTGGGGGTGAGGGTTGTAGTAGCAAGGGTTGAAGCGCTATGCGTCCGTAACCTACATCTTAAGTTGTCCCCCTCGAAACAGAAATCGACCTGTCCGAGCATTTCTATCGAAAAAATTTATTTCGTCTGTAATCTCGTCTGTTTCGTTTTCAAATGGCCACCCTGTATTTCGAGAACTAATGCATAAAATGAAAAAACAATTACTGTGCTGAAATCAGTATAAAAATACCTTTCAAATGAGGTATCACTCACCCCATCTTCCCTATTCAAAAATTGGGGGTGAGGGTTGTAGTAGCAAGGGTTGAAGCGCTATGCGTCCGTAACCTACATCTTAAGTTGTCCCCCTCGAAACAGAAATCGACCTGTCCGAGCATTTCTATCGAAAAAATTTATTTCGTCTGTAATCTCGTCTGTTTCGTTTTCAAATGGCCACCCTGTATAATATTAATTATAATATTAATATTCAATGTCATTACTGATATTTCTTCCATCGGTTTTGGTTTCCCTTTTTTCTCTGTTGCACTCACAGTTTTAATAATTGTGGGTTCCTCTTTCGCCTTCTTCATTGCCTCAACAGCCTAACGTTCTCTTTTGAAATGAGGGCTTCTTCGAATTTCTTTTCTTTCTAATTATTCGTTTTTTTTTTTTCATTTTTTGGACATCCATAAATGATCACCTCCACAGTTTGAGCATTTGGGAGTTTTTTACTTTTCGTCGTCATATGTTCTTCGGCACATTTCATGCATTTTAATGTAGCGTGGCACTTTTTCTGTGAATGTCCGAATAACTATCATCGGTTGCATTATATAATCCCTTTCATCAACCTCAGGTTTTCTGCTTGCGTTGAGATTCGGCAGTAGAACTGTAAATTGTTGAAAATTGGTTTATACAATTTGTCAATTTTGATAAGCACCAAAGGCGCTAG
Source organism: Hippodamia convergens (assembly GCA_038502775.1). Classification (NCBI taxonomy): domain Eukaryota; kingdom Metazoa; phylum Arthropoda; class Insecta; order Coleoptera; family Coccinellidae; genus Hippodamia; species Hippodamia convergens. Next base: position 32,579,895 of record CM076609.1, read on the forward strand.
TATTTCTTTTTTCCCATTCGTTTTGATAATTTTTACTTACTCATTTGCATGATTGTGCGATTCACCTTCTCGCCACTTGGAATGATTCCGAACAATCAAGTGGGCGATTTTTTCCTTTTACTAGATTTATTTGAGTTTAAGGCAAGATTTACGATAGATTTTTGTTCACTCACCTTTTGGCTGCAGTCCTCTCTGATTTTGGATTCCTTTATTGTCATAATATACATTTTTTCCTCATTAGTTTCCATGTTCTTTTGGTTCACCAATTCATTATCACACAAAAGTTCCTATGAGCGTTTGATGTTTCAATCAGTTCGCATTCCATAGGTTTTACAATTCTTCTGCTGGTCTTTCTAGACTTTTTGAACTTCACAAGTCAACACTTGCTTGCGCTCTAATAGATACGTTTGCCGTTTGTCCTAGCGAAATGCTCGGTCCAGATTGATGTGCTGAATCAAAACTGCATGTATAGGCACTTTAGCAGGTAGATGGAACTATTGAAGCTGGAGATATTTTTCTCAAGCATTTAGTTTATTTTGGTTCTATGATCATAATAAAAAATGATCGAGATACATTTTGGAAGTGTCAATCAATTTATGAATATAAATGTTAAAGTCTTTATTCTGTTTATTATGAATAAAATCAACTTCAACATGGTAGCAGAGCGTGGTTGAAAAAACAGAATTGAAGTAAAGATATTCATAAATTGCGAGAGAATTGAACCAAGAAAGTAGGATGCTTAATATGTCTCTCACACAGTTTGATATATGTACTGCCTTTCTCTATGGTGAATTAGGAGAAGAAGTGTACATGAAACAACCTGAAGGTTTCGAAGATACAAGTGGCATGGTTTGTAAACTGCAACGAAGTTTGTATGGGTTGAAACAAGCTCCAAGATGTTGGAATGAACGTTTCAGTGATTTTCTTAAAAATGAAGGGTTCAAACAATCTGATGCCGACCCATGCCTATTTATAAAGAAACAAAGAACTGACATACTACTGTTAGCTCTGTATGTTGATGATGGACTACTAGCTTGCAGCAATGATATCATGAAAAATGAATTTTTGAAGAGTTTACAAGCAGAATTCAAAATAACGGTAAAACCGGCATCCTACTTTCTTGGGCTCCAAATCCAGAAAGAAGAGAACGGTACTATTCAAGTGAATCAATCTTCGTATACCAAGAAAATTCTTGAAAGATACGGTATGTTAGACTGCAAACCGGTAACAACTCCAATAGTTAAAGAAGTTTCTCGATTAGGGAAGGAAGATGATGAATTGAACAAAACTTTTCCTTATCGAGAAACAGTTGGTGCTTTGATTTACCTAATGACCAGTATTAGGCGAGACATAGCATATGCAGTCAGTGTCGTCTCCAGAAAGTTAGAAAATCCAACGAACGCAGATTGTGTTAAGGTTAAAAGGATATTTCGTTATCTGAAGGGCACACTGGATCTTGGTCTTAGCTATAGGTCAAAGGAGAGAGATGAGTTAGTGGCCTTCAGTGATGCAGACCACGGAGGTGATAGTGAAACAGGACGCTCCACCTCTGGTATTTTATGTATGTATGCTGGTGGAGCTTTATCTTGGCTAAGTCAACGTCAAACATCTGTTGCAATTTCCACAACAGAGGCAGAAATAGTAGCTGCCAGTGAAGCTGCACGGGAAATGGAATGGCTAAAACGATTATTCCAAGAAATTCTCGGTTTTAAATTAGTTCCAACATTAATGGTAGACAACGAAACTGCTATTAAGTTGAGCCAAAATCCAGAATTCCCCAGACGTACTAAACATATTCATATAAGACATTTCTTTGTGAGAGAACTCGTTTTAGAAGATAAGATAAAAGTTGAAAAAGTTTCAACAGAGGACCAATTGGCAGATTTAATGACAAAACCTGTGTTCAAACCTCGGCTGCAAATACTCAGAAAGAAAATGGGATTAACCAAAATATTCCAATGAGGGAAGGTATTGAAGCTGGAGATATTTTTCTCAAGCATTAGTTTATTTTGGTTCTATGATCATAATAAAAAATGATCAAGATACATTTTGGAAGTGACAATTTATGAATATAAATGTTAAAGTCTTTATTCTGTCTATTATGAATAAAATCAACTTCAACAGGAACAATGAACTACCAACTGACACACCACCTCCTTGCCTGTTGGATGGGTTATAATTATCCCAATATTTGCATGCGGGTTTTGAAATTTGCGGATATGTCGCTAACCTTGAGATTGTTGTTATGGGGGCAAGCTTGATGACACAGTTTGTGATCGCATGAAGGCAGTTCTCTCTAGAGTTGCCTCCGAGAATGTTCCAATGCTAATCCCGGGGCCATTTACCAATAGGAAGGTTTCTTTCATTGAACTTATTCTCCTTCCAGCCCTCCCCTTATAACCCAACGTCATTTGGCTGCCTTGTTACTCTGAGATATAGGGCAAAGAATAATCAGATTGACTAGATAGGGAAGGGCGAGCAGGAGATGGCAGTTGAGGATTCGAAATGAAAAAGGACTACCAGTAGACAAAGACAGGCCCAACTATTCCTCTCCTACTATACAAGCTGGACAAAAAAGGGGAAAAGTTCCTGATGAATCCTCCCATTAACGTCAAGAAGCTAGCAAAACAGCCAAGAACATGCTTTGTGAATGTGAAGCTGTTCATCGGAAAAGATTTCAACACCTTCCATCATGGTTGTTGAATCCAGCACATTAAAGGAAGGGAAAGGGGGTGGTAAAGATTATTGAGACGTTACTACACGACTGGTTAACAAGAAGGGAAGCACAATAGATCTCTAGATTTTTTGCGAGGTTGGATGGCTTTATCGCACCTAATTTAACATAATGTGATCTAAATGCTTACTTACATGTCAATGTTATAGTATACAGAATATTATGAAATCACGATGCACTATATTCTTGGACTTTAATTTGTTAAATTTTCATAATACTTCGATAAAACATATCAAAAAGGTATAACACTTAAACAAGCTACAGAATTTGGGTATTTGCCCCTCACAAGAAATTATAAAAAAAATGAAAGTAATGATTACATCAACATAAATATTCACACAGAAATAACTTTTGAAAATGATAAAATAAAATTAGGCTCTATTTAAATAGAAATTCAACTTCTTTACTTCAGTTTCATACTGATTTCGGCAATAACACGGAAATAGAAAACTCATTGAATTTTACTTCTCTTTATCACAATATATAGGTCAATCAGTTTATAGAAGCAAGACTGCAACATATATACATTTTAATTCCCTAAAGTGTCATGAATTAATCAAGATACTAGGTTGCATGGGTTATCAGATTTGGTTCTCTGAGTGGAAGGATTTAAAGTTTCTGTGAAGCGATCAATATTTGTTAACCCAGCCAATTGAAGGACTGGGTTGTTAGATCATCATAAAAATACTATGCAACAAAATGCACCTACAATGTGCTCAGGAAGAACTCCTTACTTTTCAACATTAATGATCCTAAAATCTTGAAGCAGAGTCCTGTGGAGTCACTGAAACATGATTCTTTTAAGACTAACTAAGCTAATAACTGATTACATTATTAGCAAGTTGATGGAAACATGAACAGTTTGGATTTTTTATTTCGATATTCTATCAAAAAATTATTGAAAAACTGTATCTTTTGTTCTCTCACTCCAGGTGATGCATTGTCAAAAAAGATGATTGACTAAAAGATTCAAATATAACATGTTACTCTTTACCATATTTTATGGATTAATCTGTTATTGTTGAGTCTACACATACATAAACTGATTTACCCAGGGTAAATATTAAAAAACAAAAATATTTGGTTCTATTCTGAATCTCTTAGTAAGTTAACTTCACTGTTAGATTAATCATGAATATTCATGCAGGTGAAACAGAGGTCCTCATGACTCGACACTGTTGTTCCTTTTGATAGTTCAAGACTCCATTCTCTAATTGTTCCTTGTAAGCAAGTAACTCTCTTATTCTATGGTAAACAGGATCCTGAGTTCTCATACTAGGATTCCATCTGCAGTAATAAGCTTTCCACAATTTTATATGTCGAATACTAGCAATTGGAATCAGGATATTTTGGTGATTATTGGCCCAATATAAGGGGTTTTTGTATAAATCAAGCTGACTATTTATATAAGACCAAAGTGAAACTGTTTGTTCCTTTAAACGTTCTTGAACTCGTTCCCTTTCACTGTTACATAAGAATGTTCCAAATCTACAAGAGTAGAGGTGGTCCAAAATAGTGATGAGGAAGTAATCATTGAATTGAAAGGCATTAGGAAATTGCTGTGTGATTTGCCATACACAATCGATAAACTGAAGAAATACAGGTGAACGATCAGCATCTGAGTGATGATCATCTCCATGTCCTATTCTTTGCTGACATTTGTGTCCAAAAGACAGCCATTCTTTTTCAATTAATACTTCAAAACCTTTCAAAGTTCTGGAAAAAACAAGCTAGTGTCACAATTTGAAAGTACAAGCACCTTTTGATTGTATTTCGAAAAGATATCTTGTGAAGAAGCCATCAACTTAAAAAAGATCAAACAATGACATACCTATAATAAGGATCCAGCATTAACATTGCTAAAGCGGTAAGCTGAGCTGTTCTATCCCATCCATCTGAACAATGAACTAATACTGAAGTTTTTAAGTTTTCCACTTTATCAGCAATACGGACAGCACCTGCTAGAATACATTTGATATGTTTCAACCAATAGGTAGATTCTATTCCAGATAGCCACTTTGATTCATCTATGTTGGGATAACAGAGTTCCTTGAGCTTTCGTAATGATTCTCTCATTACATGGATGTTGTGAATATCTAGAAAAACCAGTTCTGCATTCTGAAAAATAATTTAAAACATTTCATACTGTTAAATATGTGCAGTAAAAACTCTCCGACAATAAATTCCAGACCAGAAAAATTTGAGCCATTTTGATATCACTGTGACCTTTTTAATTGTTGCTCGATTTAGGTAACTGAAGGCAATCTGAATGGCAAAAGGGATGAGTGAATGTAGATTTCAAAGAAATCTGATTTCAGCAGGATGGCTGCCCTGTTCATAATGCAAAGCCAGTTTACGAATTTTTGCATCATAGGTACCAGTTTTACGCCCCCACAATTTTTTTTTGGTGGGGTCATTTAATTCAAAATATTCACAAGTACCCTCATGGAAATAATTTATTCCAATTTGTCGTAAATTTTTATTATTTCATAATTATTTTTTAAGAATATTTATTATTTTTGGAACTAATATGTAATTCACTAGTGATAGTGAACCAAGTAATAAGTATCGGAAATGGGGTAGTAGCTCAGTGGTAAAGCTAGAGAAAGATCTTAGATTTGATTTATTGCTCAGGTACTGTTCTACCACTTGCTATAGAGTAAACAATTAATAGTGATTAGGTGAATAATGTGATGTGAGGACATTAACAAAGCTTACACACTACACTAATGACCATAGCAGACTAGGCGTTATTTACACTGCGCAAAAAAAATTAACGCACATTATGGAAACCTCTAATTTATTCTACAACTGAAGGTGTTCTCAATGATAATTATTTTTATCAGAATTATGCATGCATATGTTATCCACTTTCAACATTTTTCTTCAATACAGATGTTTTTTCCAAGCAGGAATAAAAAAAGATAACATCAGATTTTGAATGTATTGGCTCCATTCTAAAATCAGTTGTTCTCGATCAATTCTAGTGATCAATAGTTTTTCTTTCGTTTGATTTTCTACACTCGATCGCTATGCAACGCGAAACACGCAATTTGACCCAAGAGGAATGTGCCCAAGCGGTAGTTTTGCGAGAAGGCAAGAGGCCCAGCTCTTACCCCAGCCCATCGAAGGGCGCGTTTGGATTTTGCGAGAGAGCATATCCATTGGGAAGAGGCCGATTGGGAAAGAGTTCTCTTCACAGTGCGTGTAGCCTAGTGGATATGGCCGTGGACTCCGACTCGGCAAGTCGGGGTTCGAGTCTCCGCCAGGGAAGAAATTTTTTGGTATGGAGAACGCGCCGAACCATTCACTGTTGGGTAAACAATTAACAGTGTTGTGCCTAAGGTGGCGTCGGGACACAGTAACAAAGCCTACACAGAACACACCCATCATTCTAACTCGTACAAGATTTAAGTAGCTTATGAGGGGTTTCACAGAAACCCAGAATGCATGGAAATACAATACACAGATGAGTCTAGATTCTGCCTCTACCATTGTGATCGACGTTGTATACAGACGTCCACATGAAAGATATGCTCAGTGCAATTTCCTGAATACTACTAGTTTCGGGGGAGGATCGATTATGGTATGGGGTGGAATATCTTTGACTGCTCGCACAGACCTAGTGGTCGTTGATAATGGAGCTATGAATGCTGATAAGTATATAAGGAACATTCTTGAAGAGCATGTAGTGCCATTTGCCCCATACATTGGTGAAAATTTCATTTTTATGGACGATAATGCCAGACCCCATCGTGAGCGCATCGTTCTGGAGTACCTTGAAGAGGTTGAAGTCTCTCGAATGGAATGGCCATCAAGAAGTCCAGATCTCAATCCGATTGATCAGGTTTGTGACAACCTCAATAGAAGGCTGAGAACTTCAGAAAATCATCCAGCTACTCTTAATGACTTAGGAATCCAACTCAGAGAAATCTGGGAAGGATTAGATCAGAATATTTTAAGATCACTCATTTTGAGTATGAACCGTCATTGCCGAGCTGTAATTAACGCAAGGGGTAGAATACCAAGTATTAAATCACTTATCAGCATTTCAGTATTTTGAAAATTGTTCATTTCTCTTCTTTCACATAAGATTCGGTGAAATCCTGAATTTTTCTTCCATTTAATGTGTCTTGTTTCGTTCAAAACCTTCCTGAGAGAACATAAAAAATAAGTTATAAAGTCGATGTAGAGTTAACTTTCATTAAAATTGAGATTTTCAGAATGTGCGTTAATTTTTTTGCGCAGTGTATATAAAATCATTCTTCTTTCTTGACCAAAGGATTAAATGTCAAGGATCATTGATTACGAGTTAAATCAGCTATTGCCTCTTCTGCCTTGCTAAGTGAGAATGCTGTATCTCAATTTTTTGAATTTCAGTTTTTCGTTTCTACGGGTTCTTGGGTAGGTTTTTTAGCATATTTCATAGTAAAATTGTCGTATTACTATGAAAAGTTCGCTAAAAAGCGTATAATTTCACCTAACAAATGGGAAGAATAAACAGTTGCACCTTTCGAAATTAACTGTATTACCGAAAATGTAGTAGTTCAAGACTTCATTTTACATGCATAAAGAATGGGATGCTACTATAAATTATGAGGTAAAGAAAAGAGCTACATATTCATTATAACGGATAAATTATGATGGGAAGAAAGCACGGAATCTCCAAAAGTCATTTGTGGCAAATGCAGTTTTTTCAGGTTACGGTATTCTAATTAAGCACAGCAGTTTTAATGTGAATTGAAAAACATTTAACCCAAACTGCAATTGTCAGTGGTTTTTTCTTAGTGGATTAAAGATATGTCATTATTTGGATCAAAATGGTATTGATGTCATCGTGTCATATATTGTTATGTGATGGGAAAAAATATACCCAATATCTAACCTAACTCATCATCGTACTGAATTATATCCCAGATTTATCTAATGTCCCAAACATCGAACGGTAAAATAGGAACAGATTATATATAATTTATCTAATGTGGCTTCAAAATAGTGCAGAATTTTCCTTTAGATAATGTTATAGTTATAGCTTGATTCAGTTTCAAAAGCAGTATTAATTGGAAAAAATATGGAAATATCAAATAACTTAATCGAAAATTTGAAGTTCATTGTGACATGTATGAAATTTAATGTCAACTTTATTTTGATTACCTTTAAAACATCAAAAGGCTTATATATGCGTTAAAATATTAAAAGCTACTCACTGAGGGCGTTGGTTGAAGTCTTCTTCAATCAACGCTGAGGGTCAGTTTCATGAACGGTCATTAAAATTTAACGATTCATTAAAATTATAATCCTCCATCAAACAGAATATTTCATTGACAATGGATACGATTTCTAAGGAAGGATTAAAATTTTAATGAATGATTAAATTTTACTGTACGTTCATGATATTGGCAGTGAGATAAATTATGTAATATATACCTGATAGGCATCTTCAGATTCATAACCACCCCCTTTTGCTTTATTAGCAATTGCATTTGCACTAGGTCTTGCGTCCATTATGAAAATTTTGTGAGACTGGGCATTAGCGTCCATTATGAGCTGAATATATCTTTCATCTTCTCTACATCTTTTACCACTGACACCTGAAGGAAATAAGAATTATAATTTGTAATGGCATCAATGAAAAACAATGATTCAGGACATTACCAACTAGAGGCTGCGAACATCTTGTTATGGTAGCCTGAGATTCAGGATGAATCCAACTCAATACAGGAACGCGACCACGACTCCTAAAACAAGCTGAAGCTTTCAGATCATCATCACTTGCTTGGGTAGGTACTGCCCAAACAGCAGGGTAACTATCGCAGATCTCATAATGTTCATTGATTTTAGTGATTTTCCACATATCATTATTTACACCCATTCTCTTCAATTCAGCTATTGGTTCATAAACAGCCCAACCATTTTCGCTGAATTTCTCATTGTAATCAAATGCAAATAACTTCAGTTTATGAGATATTGGAAAAGCATATTGTTGTAACTTCTCAAAAATATCTCTTCTGGAATGATTTTCTTGCTTATGAGCAAAACGTAAGTTTCTCATATCTTTGCAGAAAATTTCGATACCATAGGCATTTTCTCCTCTAGAAGAGGCTCCTCCGACTTTTTCGATTCTAGAAACTACACCTAGTGGTACATCAACACTTGGGGACTTATCGACAGAGCAAAAGGTCAGTTTATAATTTGTTACTGTCAGGATTCCTCTTGCGGGTCCATAATATGGACACAAGTAAGTTACATCCCTAGACTGACCAATAATTTTTTCTCCAGCTAACAGGTGTGGTTCATCTGGTCTATTCAGTACAGTTACATGAGAAGAAGTTGCCTTATCTTTTTCCATAGTGGAAACTACATTTTCAGTAGAGGTAGAACTGGATGAACAATAACTTTTACTAGGAGATACTTTCCCCCAATTCATTGATTCCTGTTTGGAACTAAAACCGGCTTTATTTTCGTTTCGGAATAAATCCATATTATTATGATCCATTTTCAAGTATAATAATACAATGAAAATTCGTTAGTAAACAAGTGCAAGTTAAATAGTTTTCATCAGCTGATGGGTTTTCTTTTCCGTTTTCACTATTTGAATCGGTGTTCTGTTCTGTGATGGATCAATTTATTGAAAAAAATTCACTTAGGGCCAGTTTCATAATCAGTTTTAAAGTCCCTTTAATTTTAAAGCTCCTTTAAGTTCAATATTTCGGTTTCATAACACATTTAACTTTCTTAAAGCCACTTTATATTTAAAGGCCCAAATTCGGGACTTTAGCAGCTAAAGTATCCTTTAGCCCTGAATTCCTAACCTCTCGTGTTCAAACTGTCAACTCATTTGAGGTTAGTTATGTTGTGTTTTATTTCGAAATTCAAAATCGACTTTCACAAGTGGAATGAGAATACGAAAATGAGAGTATGGAAACGTCTAGATTTCCAATTTCGAAATGAGACTACAATTAGACACCATACGGCTCATGGTAAACATGCAGTTCACACAAGTGATTTCAATGACATGTTTCCAATCAATAATTTTGAAAAGGAATTAGGTGATAATTAAAATTTTTTGCTGATTCAGTCAATGGGAAACATGTTAAAATTCAATCATAACAGGTCATTTTGCTATTTACTTTCCTACGTTCCAGAAATTAGAATTCCAAGACTGAAATCCCATAAACCTATTTGGTCGAATAACTTTCTGAATTCGAACTTCAGCTACAAGGAAATCTGGAAATCCGATCTAATATCTGATCCATCGAATAAAGTTCCTGGTTTTAACCTTCCCAGGAGAATATGGTCCCTTCTTAATCGAATAAGAACAGGTCTTGGTCGTACCAACAGCATGCTTTTCAAGTGGAATTCAGTTGATAGTCCTAATTGTGAATGTGGTGAATCAGAGGAAACAGTTGAACACCTAATTAATAATTGTTCGATTTATAAATTCCAAGATGGTATTAGAGCCCTACACAATATATCGAACTCATTTTTGCAATGGGTTGAAAATTTTAGATCAATTTGATTTAGTATAAACCGATTTCAAGCGAATAACCTGGTCCTCATTGGTAATTACCAACTAGGACCAACTGCATTCAAGCGACTTCGGTCATTGTAGGTTATAATCATTTTACAAGGAATATCCCTGAAGACTATAACCGTAGATAACCGCAGGCAGGACCTTAGATAACCGCGGTCATTACTGGTTATTCGCTTGAAATCGGTTTTAATTTGAATTCTCTCGCTGTTCAGTCTTTTTTTCTTTTCAGGTTGGAGTTTATGTTTGAAAATCCTTCCTCCGAAGAGCCCTTCCGATAGTCGTGATGTCCTTCTATATAGAATATTCAGATACAACAATTTTATTTTATTTTTTTCATGGGGAGACGGGTTTTTTCAGCTGAGGTTTTTTCCCCTGGCTCTATAGTATCGTATGATACTTGTGATGATAGTATCGTATGATACTATAGTATCATACGAAGAATGTTATGGTATATATTTTGCTATATTAAGCTGATGAAAATAAATGCTTATTCAAAGATTATGTTTATTCAATTTTTTTTCCTATTTCGATTTCTGAATCTAATGATGTTAATCTGAGGCAATGCTCCCTTTTGTCAGCCACAATCATCAATTCCATTTTTTTTTTTGTAATATTCAGTTGGGATTGGTATTTTCCCCCAAATTTCTAGTTGTATATTTCAAATTTGAACCTGAACGTCATATCCACATGACATGAAAATAACATAACCATAACCTCCTTCAATTTTAAGATGGTTGTGGTTAAATACAACTGCAACTGTCCATTTTAGGTCAAATGAAACGATTTCAGTTATGCCAACATACAACATTTCACCTAAAGTCGCCTTTACGTAAAGTCCCATTTAATTTCATTATGAAATCGGGTGGACTTTTAAAGTCGGCTTTAACTAAAGCCGACTTTTACTAAAGTTACTTTAAGGGGTTTATTATGAAACTGGCCCTTAGGGAGGCTGGAATGACAAATTTTTCAGATATTGAATAATATCAAGGGTAAACTCAAAAATTTATATGGGGTAAATATAAACAAAAATTAGATACAAAAAACTGGCATTCCACACCGATATTTTCGATATTTTGTTCTGTGTTGTATTGAGATGTCATCGTGACAATCAACTTAACCTAAAAGTGTAATGGAAGTAAACAAAACAATGGTACTTGACCGATGTTTCGAAAATGTAATTCATGTTAGCTTCCACACAAATCGAAAATAATGTGATTATTAAAAGTTATATATATTTCGGGTAAATCAGTGCCATGGACCTTGTACAGTGCTCCACATAATCAACAGCAATGAAGCTTTCTTTCTTCTTATTTCGAGCACCATATAATATAAATCTTGCTGTATATAAGACGTTTTTTATTATACTGTTTATAATTCTTGTAATTTCTACTCTTTCTGCATTATCAATTTATTACGCTGGGTTCTCAAAGGATGAGAATTATCATTTCAGCAGAATAGATTTGAACGTCCACAGTGCCCCAAAGATAGAATTGCCTTCTTCAATTATTGCAAAAAAAAGAAATGTCAACTGTACTCATTGGGATTGCTTCAATATATATAAATGTGGACATACAGGACATGATAGAATCGCAGTGTATGTTTATCCATTTAAAAAATATTTTAGCAAAGACGGAGTACCTGCTATTTCTTCCATTTCAAAAGAATATTTTGAATTGGTTAGGACTGTTGTAAATTCTAATTATTATACTGTGAATCCGCATGAAGCATGTATTTTCTTGATTTCAATTGATACTCTCAATCAAGATAGAATCAATATTAATGTTACTTCTACAGCTCTCAATTCATTACCATAGTAAGTATAATTTGTGCGTTAATATAAAGATAAACAATGGAACTTTTAATTTTTCAGTTGGAATGGCGGAGAAAACCACATAATATTCAACATGTTGTCTGGCTCCCCTCCTGATATGTCTACTGTGATTGAGTTGGATATAGGAAATGCCATGGTAGCAGGTGCAGGATTTGATACATATTCATTCCGCACAAATTTCGATATTTCTATACCTCTGTACAGTCCATTAGCCAAAAAGGCAGTTCTAAATGACATTTTTAGGAAACGGTGAAATTCTCAATATAATATTTTTAGAAAAACTTCTAATATAATTTCTCTTCCAGGAATTGGTACATCACATCTTCGCAGCTAGGTATTGATCCGTATTATTTGGATGAACTCCAGAAGCTGTCTTATCAGCATGAAAATTCATTTTTAATATTAGACGCTTGCCATAATCACAACTATACTAGTCGATGTGAGATTAATTCTGGAAAATTTTTCTCATATCCCAAAATTTTGAAAGATAGTACTTATTGTCTCATATTTCGAGGAGAACGTGTGGGCCAGTTTGCCCTTCTGGAGGCCATGGCTGCCAACTGTATACCAGTTATTATAATGAATAGTGTTGTCATGCCATTTAATTCTGTGATAGATTGGAAACGAGCAGCTGTTTTCGTTATGGAAGATTATTTAAATACTCTCATTAATGTACTGAATAAGGTAAGATAGTGTGAATATTAGGTATTATAACATTGTATAGTGCAGCGGTTCCCAAATGTATTTTAACTGTGAGGCCCTTGAGAAGTAACCATATTTTTGCGACGCCCCAGCCTTTTTGCCATACATTTACCTACTGTTTGTAGTTCTAGCCTAATACCAAATTGTCAGGAAAACTCCAATTGGAATCTAAACTTTTCATCAGGAAATAAAGAAAAAACATAACAAAAATGGAAACAAACAAAAAAGACAAAAGCTACAGCTATTTTAGCTATTCAAATCAATTTCAGTGGATTTCGAAACCTTTGATTCTCCAAACCAATCCAGGCAGTTGATTTGAAATTTTAACAATTCTTGAATTGTTAAAATTTCACATTCTTTGATAGATTATTCAGCAAGTTTTGTGAAACTTCCAGAAAGTTTTAAAGAAATATAAAGATTCTCAATGAATACATTACTTCATAATATTTTCTTGTCTTAATAAGAGAATATTAGTTAAATAAATAGCGGGTATTTCAGAAAATTAAAATCGATTCAGATTGGAATAAGAGCATTAAACATTTTTAATTATCTGTTTGGAAAGTTCTAGAAAATCCTGATGTTTTCAACCTCATCAAGTATTCTTCACAATTAACATATGTATAAAAACGCAAATAAATTGACTGATTCATACTCAAAATGAAAGTAATAGGAATAAATAACTGAAATCAGTTTTACTTCAGTGTTTTAATACCAAGTGTTTGGTGTTCTAATATCAGAAAATCCTATTTGGTATTACTACACACAGGACACACTGGTATAGCACTGACAATAGGACAGTGAGCTTTGATATATCGCAATAGTATAATCCCTCATAATAGAACATGCCACTATTATATATTTCCGCCTGAATATATATCATATTATGATTCAGACTGATCAATCTAGTCTAGATAATTGCTTACAAAAATTTCATTTCATTATATCATTCTTTTCTTTTCAGATATCAGTCAAGCGCATTGATGAAATGCGAAGAAATATAAAATTTTTATACAAAACATATTTTTCTAACATGAAGAGAATAACTTTAACAACCTTTAATATTCTACAAGATAGAATTTATCCACATTGGTGCAAGATGTATGATGATTGGAATATACCTTCCTCTGAGGTAAAAACTTTTACTTTTGTGTAATTTAATCAGGAAGTATCACATTTTTACATTCAATTAGCTGAACTAACAGACAAAGCTGCTATTAGATAAACTGAGAAAATAAGGTTTTTTCAACCAATAAACTGAAGAACAGATCGCATCTAACGAGATCAACTAACAATAAATGTTGAATCCTGGGGAAACATGTATTTTGTGTTCCATTAATAATATTAACGACTAAAACATATATGCTCTTTTGTATAATTCCAAGAATACTTTGAAATTCCTCAGTATTAGTGCCAAATTTAAATGACCAATGAAATAGATATTAGATATCTAGATAGAGTTTTCAGCTTGAAATCTTTCTGGTATTGAAATATTATAGTTTCGTTTAGTTTTGTGCATATATTCAATACATGGCAGTGAAGGAACAACTGAGCAAGCTGGGTTTAAAATTTTCCCCTTTTTCAACGTGGGGCTGACGGCTCCTTCTGTGTGGATTTTCTGTATTAATTATTATCATAGCAATCCAGGGGGCTCTGAGAGGTTCCAACTTCTAACTCCTAAAATGTTTATATTTTTTCAATATGAATATTGCAGCCAAAAAATTTTCTTCCCATTCTCAGAATGTATTATAGTTAGCATGAGTATCAAACCATGGAACTCCAAATATTCTCTGGATATTTTAATATTTCCATCTTGTGTAAAATACGTCACCTAAATCAATGAAATAGTTATGAAGTTGGACCTTTTTCATTTACCTATATATTAATAATAATATTTATTGATTCCTCCTAATTGCTACAAATTCATTATAACAAAATTAGAGGAAGAAGTCAAATAACGACAAAATTTTCACAAAATATCTCATTGGTCATTGGTGAAAATTTTTACGGTAGGTATGAAATTCCTCTAGTGAATTGGGTTCACTTAAATTTTTTTTATTATTATTATTACAAATAGGCTACAAGATGAGGCAGATTGCCTATATATCCCCAAAAAAAAAAAATAACATTACAAAGTAAATGTGTGGTAATAGTTAATAGTTTAAAAGGGGTTGCAGTCCACTGCAACCTGATGGTCTATTGTGCCCCCTGACAAAGTTTTACAGCTCGCCTTCCAGTCCCAGAGATCTTATGAAATCCAATATCTCGGAAGGCTTCAGTGAGACTAATTCCTCACTCCTACAGGTCTCTTGACCAAAGCTTTGTTTCCTTTGGCTTACAATGCCAAAGCATTCTGTGACTAGGTGAATAGGAGTTCTTCCTCCTCCCCACAGAATCTACACTCGTAGTTGGAGTGGTTGGAGTGATCCAACCCTGGGAGATTCTGCCAGAGTGTTTCTCTCTTAGTTTTCTCCTTCTCCAGAAACTCCTTCTTATATGTACATTTTCCTATACCACAGAAAGGTTCTGGGCCAGTGAGTGGTTTCCGAACACCCTCTCTGGCAAGTTTATTGGCCTCTTCGTTACTTGTGATGCCTGAATGACCAGGAACCCACATCAAAGAGACCTTATTTTTCTTGCCTACCTCATTAAGTATGTTCCGGCATTCCCATGTCGACTTTGAGTCCATGACATAGGAGTTCAGTGCTTTAATTGCAGCTTGACTATCTGAGTGAATAGCTATATCGCAATTCTGATAATTTATCTCTAGATTTCTGCTTGCAGAACACTCACACAGGAGCATAACGATAGTGCTCACTTGGCTTTGGCCCCGTGAACCCCAGCGCCAGCTCCCGATTTGGTTCTAGAACCATCTGTATACCATTTAACAGTATTTTCTATGAAATTTTGGTCGGAGTATTCCCGCTCCCAATTTTCTTTTTTGCATAGCATCGTACTGAAGTTTTTCTCAGTACTTACTTTCTTGACCCATACATCACTAGGAAGGTTCGCAGATGAGATGTAGTTACTCAGAGAGCACCAAACTCTCTGACACCTATCTCTCATTACCTGCGCCTTCTCTAGATATTCTGAGGATGGCTTCGTGAGCCATCCTGTCAATCACCAGATGTAGGGGTGTGAGATCTGTTATGATCTCAAGTGCTCTGGTTGGGTACGTTCTCATGGCCCCCGTGATGCACACACAAGCAAGCAGCTGTGCTTTATCGAGCATTTTCCTCGTACTTGTCTGACTTGCTTTAGCAAACCAGACTACTGCCCCATATGTGATTACAGGTCTCACAATCATGACGTACATCCATCGCAGTATTTTTGGGTTACAACCCCAATTCCTGCCGCACAGACGCCTGCACGCCATAAGAGCTTTAATAGCTCTACTTGTAGCATTATATATATGCCTGTTCCACAGAAGCTTACTCTCCAGGGTAATTCCCAGATATTTAACTTCAGACTTCCACTCCAGGATATTTCCGTTCAATGATAACGATTTCATGACTGGAAGAACGGAATTATTGTGGTCTTGGTTGGGTTAATATTGAGCCCCACTGACAAGCACCATTGCTCAATAATTCCATGGCGATTCTGCAGTAAATCGCAGAGGGCGCCTTCGAATTTGCCTCTAACTATAAGGATTATGTCATCAGCATAGCCCACACAGTCAAAGCCTAACTGCGTGAGCCTTTGTAGTAGTTCATCCACTACAAGGCTCCATAATAGGGGGGATAGAAATGTGTGGTAAAAAACATCTGAACAAAGCTGAGTATAATAAGGAAAAAAAGAGTAATTCACCACCATCCACATCCACATATCACCCCCCTCGATCACCCGCACCTACACCTCGTCTCCAGGCTGACTGCTCAAACTATCCAGTCTGTTCTTAAACACGTTCACACTGGGTGCACTGACAACACAGCCGGGCAGAGAGTTTCCCTGCTGACACACTCGGTTGAAGTTTTCACGGTAGAGTTTGTATGAGTGACCCCAAAGATTGTTCAGGTTCAGCACAAAAAGATGGCTGAGATCATAACCGAAGGAATGATGATGCGCGCGAAACGTCACAATGAGGTGACCCCGAGACCGTCGAGCGATTTTGTTTCGAATATACTGAGCTCTGGAGTAGATCTCATTTCTCTAGGTAATTCAATTTAATTTCATTGTTTTATATTGTGTACATTCTAGAATTGAAATTTTATTTTTTGTTCGTGATGTGAATATCTCTTTTTGAATATTTGAATGTATGAAAAATCTAAACGAAAAATAACGCTTTCAAAGAAATAGTAACCGAATATTTTGAACACAATTTTTGCATTTCCAAATGATTGGAGTCGCCTCAAAATGAATTATATAAGTCGGAAGCATAAGTAGAGCTCAATACCTCAACCCAAAGTTCCAACATCTATTGTACGACTTCTAGATAGCATTTTTTGTTTCCACCATTTTGCATTATAAATTAGTTCAAAATGGAATATTTTTCAGAGGAACAAGAATCCCCTTTTCATGCCTCATACTGCTCCGAAGTCACATGGATTTACAGCTGTAATTTTAACTTATGATAGAGTAGAAAGTTTATTTACACTCATCAGGAGGCTGTCAAGAGTACCTAGTCTTATGAAGATTCTCGTGGTATGGAATAACCAGAGAAAACATCCACCAGCATGTGAGTATAATGTGTATTAGGAAATATCTTTTCTTCTCTAGATATTCTCCTCTATACAGTGAAATCTCTATTGAGCGGATACCGATGGGACCACAAAAAAATGTCCCTTCGAGAGAGGCGTCCTGTTAATGAAACAACATTTTTTTAATGGACATCCGCCAGGACTAAACAAAAGTGTCTGTTTGAAAGAGGTATCCACTTAATGGGGATTTCCGTTATGGGAGATTTCACTGTATATGCTATTTCCGATTTACTGTAGGAATCAAGTAACTATAATCAAAATTCTATAAACTGTATTTTACCTCATTAGATACATTAGGTGAAAAATAATGGTCTCATTCAGCGATCGGAGCGCAAAGGGCTACTGCTACCTAGCGGTAGCGGTAGCCGTCGGGAACATGTTGAGCGTTCGCTGTCAAGTCCCTTTAATTTTATGTCAATTGTTAGTTTGCAGAGAAACGAAAATCAATTGTCGCATTGAGCGGACGCAGCGCAAAGCGCTACTGCTACCTCTCGGTAGCGGTAGCAGTCGAGAACATCTTGAATGTACGCTGTTAACCTCTTTTTTTCTGTCTATTGTAAGTTTGCAGAGAATGGAAAATCATTCTCATCCTCAAGCAAGTTTAAACGACTATCTGCCATGTATTCATAACTACCTACTTCAACTTTCCGCTCAGTTTCTGCCACCGCTACCTAGCACAAGTTGAAAGCGCTCCTAAAAATAGCCACCGCTCCAAAACGTGTTGAGTTTGTAACACATGTGCCACCGGGCGATTCCGTAACAGTTGCACAACGGTTACCATTCGACCATTCTCATCCTCAAGCAAAAACCGACTTTCCCCAGTATTTCCTGGTAAGCGCTCCAAAATCTGGCGACCGCTTCAGAACAATCTGCAATAGTTTCTTCTGCTGAATTTGATCAATGGCTGCATTCACCGAACGAAGAATGTTGCCACCGCTCCGCTACTGCTAACGAGCATAAACAGAAAGCGCTCCCAAAATGCCCGCTTCTCCGGAACGTGTTGAGTTTGTAGCGTATGTGCCACCGGACCATTCCGCAACAGTTCCACAACTGTTACGTTCGGTGAATGAATCATTTTCACAAAACTCTTGTTTAAATTTGACGTCCTGCAGAAATTGTTGAAAAACTGGCCTTTTAACATAATAATTATTTCTTCTTCATCCCTTTTAATTCCAAAACGTAATCCTCTTCAGGTACCACGATCCTGGCAAAATCAAATTTGTTTACTTTTATTTAATAATTTCTGATTGAGCAATCCAAATATTCTAGAATGATTTTGTTTCAACTTTGTTTCCAATCTAGTTTCAGATTTCCCAAAGGTACCTAAACCAGTGAAAGTCATAAGGACACGTGCAAATAAATTGTCAAATAGATTTATACCCTATAAAGAAATAGAAACAGAAGCGATCTTACATATTGATGATGATATTGTCATGCTGACAGCGGATGAATTGGAGTTCGGATATGAAGTTTGGAGAGAATTTCCCGATAGAATTGTTGGTGAGTCCAATAATGAAAATTAAACTCCTAAATTACTTCTTAACTAACACATAGCATGTCTATCTGGATGTTCTTTGCATAATCTTTTCAACCATTCAATCTTATTATTGGGGGTTGAAAATAACAAGCACATCTGATATCTTTGCAATAACTTTTTTGTGGGAAAGATATTTAAAAAATATTTCCTCATAATTTTACAGTATAAATCAAAAATCCACTTTTTCATTCCATTTCCCAGAATAAGTGCTCAATTGAATGTGATATATTAAGATTTCGTAGGTATGTGATTGGAGGAAGTAATTTTCTGTGATACTTTCTGGTAATAAATAGTAATTTAATCAACTAGTAACTAGTTTTTTAAGGATAGCGATTAATGGTCAAAATATTTTAATAGTTTGATACCGTTAATCGCTAGATTAATAAACAAGTTGATTACAAGAATTTTCTGTCAACTTGATTTTGAATTGAGTATAAATTCTTGATGGAAATAAATTTTTATTTCATTTTAGATACACTTGCAATTATTCATCTCTGTTCACAGAAAATGAAGTTTCATTAGAGTTGTAACATTACTCAATTGCTTCTGACTACTTTATGTTAGATTGCCCGTGACAATCATACATTAAAATAGGAGAAATATACATTAGAATGGGTCATTATTGATCAATTTTGTGTATGTTAAACTGAGCTTTTATTATGAGGTTGATGGAAAATATTATAATAATAAATCATAAAATGCTTCAACTTATTGACCCTTCCTGAGGGTTGCATCTTGGAGTTTATGTGATTAAAAAAAAATCGTATAAAGTGATTATTATTATCTGCATAGGTTTTCCTTCTCGAACACATATTTGGAATAATGTTACCAAAAGCTGGAAGTATGAATCTGAATGGACCAATGAAATATCGATGGTTCTAACAGGGGCTGCATTTCTTCATAAATATTGGAGTTACATGTATACTAAGAAACTAACACCAGAAATTAAAGATTGGGTTGATGAGAATATGAATTGTGAGGATATTGCAATGAATTTCTTGGTGGCTAATATCACCAATCAACCTCCAATTAAGGTAAATTAATATTTATAGATCCATTCACCGTTAAAATTATAATCAGTCAAATTAGAATTGAGATTTCTGATTTTATTATTCATAGGTTTCTCCTATTTTTATTTGATAAAACCCGTATTATTATTATTAGTATATTATTTTTTGTCAAAATTAATTTATTGCTGTATCAGTGTTTCTAAACTCTGTGATATGCGAGTCTCTACACACATAAACGTTTTTATTTACATTCCTGGAGACTCTCAATACAATTAAAATAATATATGTATTTATATATAATTAAATATAATTGATTTTACTAAAACATTGAGCATAAAAATGTTTTTTCTACCCAATTTATATTTTCAATGTTTTTTCAAAGAGTAAATAGACATATAAATTTTTTTTCAGGTCACACCAAGAAAAAAATTCAAATGCCCAGAATGTATAAATAATGAAATGTTGTCCGCCGATATTGGACATATGATTGAAAGATCCCAATGTGTTGACAGATTCGCTAAAATTTTCGAGAGGATGCCCTTACAATCTGTTGAATTTAGGGCTGATCCCGTACTCTTCAAAGATCCTTTCCCAGAAAAACTGAAAAGATTCAATGATATTGGTAGTTTATAAACTATTTCGAATAAAAAAACTCATTCGTTCATGTAAATAAATCATAATAATAGATAACTAATTTTGATTTTGAACCATTCAGTTGATTTTTCAATGTTCGACATATGATGCTCAAAAGTACTTAATTGAGTTGAGTGTTCCTCAATATAAAATTGTCATTCCCAATCATCTACAATAAGTAATGTTTGAGCACTTTGTAGTCTATTTTTTCGAGAATATCTATTTCAACAAACTAATCATGCAATTCAACAACACAAATTGTTCTGCATGATTTTTAAACTGCTATTATTTAAAAACAAATTATTTTTTTTTGAACTAAAACACTGCCCAAAAAAATCTTAGAAACATCCTTTGATTCTCCCACAAAAACCACATTCTAAAGATACCCTAACAAAATAGCAGAATTTTGAGTATGACTGTTTAGCCTGCTTGTTATTGTCTTCTCAATATAAATTCAAAATATGACATCGTCAATCCTGTTAAGCTTCTGCACGATGAAAACCTGAAAATATTTATAATCCTTGGAGAATTATCACAAAAGAAAAGAAATCCTGTTCTATATTGAATGTCTGAGTCATTATGTTTTGTTCAAAAGGAAAATATATTCTTTCTTCCAACTGACATGGAAGAATAGATATAAACAACATTCAATAATGTTTTTATATGGCTTCTTATAAATAGTTAGAAAGAAGAAAAAAATTATATATCTGTTTTTTTATAAAACCACTTACCTTCTTCTTGTGCTCAGGTGGTGCTAAGCATGATAGAAAAAAAAAATTTAACACTTGCACATGTTCATTCAGGGAAATTCTGTATATGGTTAAAGTTAGATTGCTTAATTTCAAGTTGGCATCTTCATCAATGATGAATAAGTAATGTCTTCAAAGGGGAGCAATACTCTAGTTAGACATCTTTTGAAGATGCCTACACTAGTTGTAAGCAATATGTTAGAGAAACCATAGTTATTAATAGCCTCGGAATTTTTCTTAATTGTGTTACAGCAGTTTATTCAAGTGAGAGTTATATGAAAATATTTGAATATTATATCGTCGGTACAATGCCAAAGTCACGAATGTGCTTTTCGCCTATTTGCACTTTATCGCTATTATAGTCATGGTATTAATGCCAGAATCACTTATCCTCCTCTCCTAATTCTAGCCTAGTACTACAAAAAGAAATATATGTTTATAGCACTGTCTTCAATTTTTAAAACACGTTGTTCTCGGAACATCTAAAAGTCATATTCGTGACTTTGGCATTCGACCAACAATATGTAAAACTAAAACATATAAACTCTTTCATCCTTTCATGTTGAAGTTCATATTAAGAATTGGTTAATCATACCAAATTAATACTTATTCAACTCTGTGAAGAAATAAGGAATAGTTGCAATATGGTCTATATTTTCACAAAAGAGGATGGGTATCCAGGGTAAGGACTAATTTAGGTACCCTTATTTGTGTGATGGATTCAAGAAAATATTTTCGGATGCAGTAATGTTAATGATGAAAATGTTTAATTGACTGAAATGATGAACGATTTGGAAAAAATAACATTTATTACTTAGCTTATTTACATACATAATAATTGATTCAATGGTCTACAATAATCAGTTCATCAATTCCCCAATCCTCATATGAATTATCTGGAAGATACCTTCTTATGATAATAGGAATTTTTCGTTCTTTGAGTTCTTTCATGGCAATTTGCAGTGGATCAGTTTCTCCATCCAATTCCACCATAACCGGAGCACACATTGATATTTGTAGTGCTCTGGTACCTAAAACTCTGGCTCTTTCATATTTAGTCATGTATTTGGATGTGATTCGTTTTTCTTTAGGAACTGCTCCCCCGGCTTGACCTGGGGCCAATATTTCTACATTTTCCCCTTCTTCTTCGGCCTGTTCCATTTCTTCATCATCCTCCACCTCATCTTCGAAATCATCCCCAACGTCATTATCGTCAAATTCTTCGTCTGCCATTATTGAATTCAGTCACTTTTCAATTGGTAAATCAGATAAATTCAAGGAGTTAACTGATACGGTTTTCTTTTCCCTAAATGAAAATAATAACTTGTAGACAAAAACTGAACTTCTAAACAACGCATAACCTCGAAGGCACTACACACAGAAACTTACATATGTTGGTTACATTCATAGACATTTATCCCCTTCTTCTTCTCTTTTTTATGTGTTTGGCAGCTGAAACCTTCCACACGGGGCGTTCGCCGAACACATCGGACTGCACTTCAGCCGGTCGAAAAATGTTGCCATTCTCGACGATCATGTAACTTAATTTAGGGTCGAGAATAGCGGCTCTTGTAAGGCCATGTCTATGGATCGGAGCGATCTGATGTGTTTTGCCGAACGCCCCAACAGTTCTGGCGTGTTCGGCAATTCCATCCGACGGATTTTTTAGTCACGTGACTACAGATCATACCAATTTATTTGAAATAAACGAACGGTACAGATCGTTGAGTCTTGAGTCAAGTCAGCAAAGATAGAAAGATAGCCCCTAAATCTGTAGGACTAAAATCCGACTACGATTTTTGGCTAGTTTCTTTCTTCTGACACCCAGTGGGCGCTGAAAACATTATTCAGTACAGAAAACTATTTAAATAGGCGCGAAATTCGAATTATAATTCCCATAAATTTTCATTGAATTGAATATGCTTTGCTGAATGGACCCTTATTTCACCTTACTTTTCGCCTACATCTGCGGTAGACATTTTCAGAGGATTCTTGGTCTGAGATTGTATCTTGACCGCTGAGTTTCTGTCTCTGATGCTGGTTTCAATCCGGAGGTGTTATATAAATATCACGGAGGCATGAGCCTCCGTTAATGGCGGACCCTTTGTACATGGCGCGTGGTTGCCGGTCTTTGAAAAAACCCGAATCAAGCCGATACGGAGTAGAAACTATGGGCCAATCAACATCTCTCACGTGAACTCAAGTTCCCCTTCCGTAATTAACGGAGGTATAAATGACACTTCCGGATTGAACCCGACATCAGAGTCAGAAACTGAGCGGTCGAGTTACAATCAGACCAAGAATCCTCCTAAAATGCCTTTCGCAGATGTAGGTGAAACGTCAGGTGCAATTATTCCTAATAGACCACGGCCAATAAGCCCGGAAAACTCTCCAATGTTATAGTTATTCGGTTGTTGTGGACCAATAATTTGTTTCGAGAGGCAATCAACAATATTGTGAGGTATGAGATATAGGTCTTTCATGAATCCATGACCCAATAGGAAATACCCTCCTAGTGATGAGATTTTTCAAGAAGATGAAAGTTCACAGGATTAAAAGCTTGTTTAATATCCAAGAATACCATACCTCTCGTATGGAAACCCCTTGGTAGATATATGTGGAAAGAAACAGGAGTTCAATGAAATAGGTCAGTAGTTTAGAGGATTATCTGGATTTGCAGATCAGGATTAATATTGTCTCTGACAGTGATTGTATATCTGGGCTTCCTAAATTCGAATTGAAGCCTCAAGGCGAAAAATTTTTGCATTTATATATAGATTTTTAATATTACTATACGTTATAGCCTTAAATAGTTTAAGGCTTTCACGACCGGATATACTGATATAGGCGATTCAACTTCATCTCGAAACCACCTAGCGGCAAAAATTTCAAACTAGTTGTGAGTATCCCTTACTTTGAGATTGTACTGATTTCATAGTGATTCTTGACGAATTTACACTTTCTACAGTTGTTGGTGAGAGTTAACAACTTCAAAGTTTATTTTAGTTATTGATTTATTTGTGTGAAAATAAGTGATACAAGACTCAATATGTGGAGAAGTGGAATTTCTTGTTGTGTTTATGGTTGTGAATGTCGTTCTCACAAGGACCACGTTTCATTTCATTCTTTCCCAAAATATAAAACTTGTGAAGTTGAAATAACCAACAAAAATGGTATTGTTGAGAAAGTGGACTTGAGAAAAATTTGGGAAAAGAATTTAAAGTGCGGAAGAAAAATAACTGAATTCATGAGAGTTTGTTCGAAACATTTTGAAGAATCTGATTTCATGCCACGAAGTGAGTTGTGTGAGAATATCATTTGAATTACACATTATTTCATTTAATATTAAGTGAATGAAAACTATTTTGATAATTTATTTTGTACCCACCTTCTACGACACTCCTACTATTCGGAACGACTTCCAAATATCTAAAATATTCATTTAAAGTAAGGAATACTCTAGTTTCGTATGAATCCATCATTCAACTTAAGAATATATTATATTATATTATAATATATTAACTCTGAAGGACCCATGGTCGATGGCCGGTTGCAAATGCAATAAAGAGCTGTTATTATTTATATTAACTCGCTCAAAGATCTTCATAAACAAGAAAGTACAACACAAAGTGTTTCAGCAAACTCAATGTTTACAGAGGGCGCAACCTACCCTTGAATCGCGTATTAAAAGAGTCTTGCGGGCTTATTGGCGGTGGTCCATTAGGAATGATTTCACAGGTGAAATGATTCCTAATAGACCGCGGCCAATAAGCCCGGAAGACTCTTTGAATATCGTTAGAGCCTTGTTGTCGAATTTCTCCAAGATCCTAGAAATAATTATATACAACAAAATATTACCACATTTGACGAATCAGATATGTCAGGGGCAGCTTGGCTTCATGACCTGGGAGATCATGTGTAACAAATTTGGCTAAGTTTTCTCAATTTCTCTTCGAAACTTTGGATGATTCCGGCTAGGTTGATGCAGTCTACACGAATTTTCAAATAGGGTGAATCACCAGATTTTTCTGAGTGAGTTGGAAACGATATGGGTTCAGTACGGGGTTGTCATGTCTCCTTGGGTCCTATCTCTTACGTCGGAGGCAATTTGTTTATGTGGAGGATTTTTGTTCTTTTTAGTATTTGTCTGAATCTGGTGTACCTCAGCGTTCAAATCTTCTCCTACTTCTATTTATCCGGTTTGTCGATGATTTGATTCGTGCTGTCGATGTGACGGGGCTGACTTTGCGGATGATTTTGAGTTCTTTCTTATGGTTACTTGTATGTAGAACTGTCATAAATTGCAAAGTGCATTAATGAAATTATCGAAATGGTGTGAGGATAATCGTTTGAAGTTGAATTTTTCTAAGTGTAATATTGTTTGCTTTACGAGAAAAGTGGAACCCCGTATGATTGATTATTCTTTGGGAAAATTTGAGACTTTGGGAAGATCAAAGAGAACAACCGCAGGTATCAATAGAAAACTTGATGAAGAATTTGTGTGGCCAGATAATTTCGGCACAGGAACTAAGTCTGCTCCAGTTAGATCAAAACGATCAGAAACAATCATGGGTTCGCGTAACTCACAATTGAGCATAGAGAGAATGAAACTGACACTGGAAACAGAAAAGGAGAAACAGGAATTAGAGAAAAAACAGAAAGAAATAGAAAACAGTACTATTAGAATTAGAACGAAACCTGAAAGAAGCTGAGTTGGAGGCTCAAGAAGAAATAATGGACAATCAGTTCGAAACAGGACGAAAACTACCATCGCACCCTAGTACTGTAAATGAAAAACAGGGGGAAGTGTATGAATGGGTGAATAATTTACCTGACGAATATACTTATGAAGAAAGAAATCAGTGTGACAAGAAAGACACTCATAGGGTCGGTTTCACAAAACTTTGTTTGTACCGTTAAATTAATCAGAGCCACCGCGATTCGTTGAAATTTCAAAACGAGTGATTCGATTGGTTCGAATTTACGTGAGGTTTTTTAATCGCACAATTAAAGTTTTGTGAAACCGACCCATAGAGAAATAAAATTATTATGTGAAACTATCGCAAATGCCATCCAATCAGTTTCGACACCGACCCTAGCAAGGAATACAATTGAAAACGACTTTCCCTTTTATGATGGCAATCCACTAGAATGGCCACTTTCACAGTTCAAAAACATTTGTGGACTTTGTGATTATTCAAAGAAAGAAATTATGTTAAAGCTAAAGAAATGCTTGAGAGGTGAAGCTAAATCTACAGTTGCCGGGATGATGTTAACGGGAGACAATGTCGATTTAGTGATGGAAACTCTAGAATTGAGATTTGGGCGGCCTGAGTTTGTGATCGATGAACTTATATCAAGAGTTTGAAGTCTTCCTTTCCTTAGAGATTCGAGTTTTGAAAGGCTTATTCAATTCTCCGGTGAAATTAATAATTTGGTGCTAAAGTCTCCAGGACACATACAAAATCCCCAATTGTTTAAAGATATAATCGGAAAACTTCCTGACCATTTAAAGTTGAGATGGGGCGAAAAAATGATGGAATGTGGAGGAAACCTCGATTTAGAATATT
Organism: Hippodamia convergens; assembly: GCA_038502775.1. Classification (NCBI taxonomy): domain Eukaryota; kingdom Metazoa; phylum Arthropoda; class Insecta; order Coleoptera; family Coccinellidae; genus Hippodamia; species Hippodamia convergens. The sequence continues at coordinate 32,606,889 of CM076609.1, forward strand.
TTTCTAAATGGGTGGGAGGAATTGCAAGAGCATCTTGCTATGTTAGTACGCCATCCAACTGCGATTATGACAAGTTTGGTCAGAAACCGTCGATCAAAAAACCAGACAGAGTATTTTTCGCTGATAAGAATTTTTCAATGAAATAGTGTGAATATTGTGACGGAGATGTGTGCCCAATAATGAAAAATGATCACATTGACAATCGTTGGAAAATTGTGACAGAAAAGAAACTGTGCTTTTCATGTTTGAAGAAAAATCATCAGAAGTTTAAGTGTAGGACTCGGATGTTTTGTGGAATCGACGGTTGTAGATTATTACATCACCAACTTTTGCACAAAGACAATCTGAAGAACTCATCTTGTATATATATATATATATATATATATATATATATATATATATATATTCTTTTGAATAAGAGAGCTAAAATAATACAATAAATGTTGAAACAAAAAGAACCTAAGCTGAGGTAAAAAAAAGGAACGGGGTACCATAACATTCTTCGTATGATACTATAGTATCATACGATACTATCATCACTAGTATCATACGATACTATAGAGCCAGGGGAAAAAACCTCAGCCGAAAAAACCTGTCTCCCCGTTAAAAAAATAAAATAAAATTGTTGTATCTGAATATTCTATATAGAAGGACATCACGATTAGCGGAACGGCTCTTCGGAGGAAGGATTTCCAAACACAAACTCCAACCTGAAAATAAAAAAAGACAGAGCAGCAAGATAATTCAATTTATACTTCATCAAATTGATCTGAAATTTTCAACCCATTGCAAAAATGAGTTTGATATATTGTGTATGGCTCTAATGCCATCTTGGAATTTATAAATCGAACAATTATTAATTAGGTGTTCAACTGTTTCCTCTGATTCACCACATTCACAATTAGGACTATCAACCGAATTCCACTTGAAAAGCATGCTATTGGTACGACCATGACCTGTTCTTATTCGATTAAGAGGGTGCAAGAAGATGAAAATTCGGAAGCAGTTTGTACGTTGAGAGACAATATGAGAAGGGTACAACTGAAAGTACTGAGTGTTTATTTACATGGACCAGCTGGACCTCTTCAAGTATTACCTCTTTGCGATGAAGCATCGACGGTAACATTGATTGATGAGACAATGGCGAAGAAACTTGGATTGGCAGGCCCTATGGAATCTTTATGTCTCAAATGGACGAATGATGAGACTTCATGGCAAAATGAATCAATGAAAATTGACCTGAACATTTCCAGAGGAGACGACGAGAACAGCATTTTCACCATGAAAGGTGTACGAACGGTGAATAGTTTAGGCGATTTCGATAGCCGTTGGTTCTTGGTTGGTTCATAGATTGGTCCGTCAGTTTTGGACCAACCGCATTCGAATGACAAATTGGTGACGTCTCGAATCAGCTGTTTCGCCGAAATTTGAACCGTACTCGAAAGCGCGGTTCGTTTGACGTCATTTATGAACCGAGCGGTCAACCGTTAACCAACCAAAACAGCCATTCGAAATCGACTTTTGTCTTTGCCCAGACAAACCATTCGGATAGCAGAAATGTCAAAATATTCTCATTTGAAAAATCTTCCAATCAATGACATTCATGATATCCAACCTGTTCTCTTAATTGGACAAGATAACATTGATTTATTAATCAATACGCTGTGGCCAAGGAAATTCCCCTCTTGCGGGTAAATGTAAATTGGGTCTTTGTCAAAGTTTCCCGAACGATAGGAAAAGATACGAATTTCTTCATACCATTCTACACATTTCTGATGAAGTCAATGATGAAAATTCGGACAGTTTTCCAGAAAAACGGAAATATGATCATTCTTCTGCATCTAGTAATTTGAAATCGAATAATTATGTTCTAGAAAATAGGAGATATCAAGAAACCAGCAATATGACCTTGGAAGAAATGAAGAATCCTTAGGAACGAGGGGAGTACCCAAGTTATCCTCAAAATTGCCAAAATTAGATTCCTACTCGAAACAGGAACCTGATGAAAATGATAAAAAAGCGATTGGCAGGAGATGAAAGTGGATCAGATCGAAAGTGAATATCAATTTTCAATACCAACAGAAGAGCCAGCGAGAACATTTCATACGAGAGTCCCATTCAATTAGCAGGATTTGATCGAATGGTGGATTTCGAATTAGAGCAACCCTTTGATAAGTTCGATCTGAAGATATTGCTGCAAAGAAGCTTAATGGCAACTGTACCTTCTTGTGTATATGGCTACCATACTAGAAAAACAGCTGTGAGTTGTGATCAATTGGGTACTCATGCCAATGCCCAGCACATATATTCTGCAATTGTCAAAAGTATAACGAACGAACAATTGATCCCAGAAAGTTTCATCAACAGACTTAAGGAATCCCTAGATGATATAGGTAGACAACATTTATTTCAACCTGGAATCTAACCTGACCGAAGAGGTAGCCGAATGTTTCCAATGCCGAAATTCTACTGATGTAATCCAGTACCGGTGCTACATGTCTATGAGTGACGATATACCGTCAGCATGCAGGCTCATGGTACACCTTGAAGAAAGACATCATATGTGTTACGTATTACTGAAGATATGTCACAAACAATACAAGTGGTCCCATCACGTATGGAAAAACAAACTGCCTCACTTTTTCTACCTGTGCGGTATCGCATACAGAAACAAGCCGGACATAACCAGACATCTGTTCTGGAAAAACGGAAAGAAGACCGCGCTGAGCAAGAAATGCCTGCAAAAGAAATGGCCGCAGGTCTTCTACTTTTGCATACTTCCGACGATGTTCAACTGCGATGAATGCGGATTGATCTTGACCAAAGCTGTCTACTTAAAGGTCCCCAGGAGGATCCAATCTGAAGAAAAGCCTCACTATAGCTACTTCGAGGGATGTGTGCAGAGTTTTATATAGAAAAGATTGCTGCAGAAACACGTACAACTACTGGAAGGGTCAATAGAAGAAGACTGCGAAGAAAAAAAGGACGTGGAAAAGAATAATGTGGATAACGTCGAAGACGTGACCGTCCATATTATAGCAGAAGTGGACCAGCCGAAGCCTAAGGTAGATGTGTACTATTTACCTGAACTTAATCTAGCAGAGAGCAGCTACAACAACAAGGACAACAATCTCTCAAGATATTTATGGTTTGAACGAGTTCCTATATTCACTCCAGGAACAGATGGGAACGTTTGTCAGGTGGTCAAGATATGCCTGGAAGTTCATGTTCTGATGTTAAAAGTTAAAATGCCAACTGCTGAACACTGTTCCCAGTCACGAAAATTTGTAGATTAGAGCTAGGAGAAAAATAGTTTCTCTAGCTGGGGGAGGATGTTGAAACCTTGATTGAATTTGTATTATTTAGTTTGGATCTTCGTTACCTTATGCTTTGATTGACAAGAAAAAAGTTGTGACTGTCAAATTATTTTTAGAGACAGACGTCGAATAAACTTTTAAAGTGAAAATCGGGTTTTATTAGATTCAGACAAAAAGATAGCTTGGCAATAACATTTATGTTCCAACGTCCAATCTAAGATCCAGGCCTTCGTTTTATTTGGTTCCTCGTAGGAATAATTTCATGCTTTGGACGCCCATTCAGCATAAGTGTAGTCTACAGCATGCATTCGTCGCTTACAGATATAATGCTAAGAAAATTCACAGGGCAATAAGACCAAAACTTTCCACACGTGATGATTACACGTCACAACTCACCCCCAATGGAAGAGCTATCTTACCATATATCCCCAAGATCACCGATAGAATTGGTAGAATACTGAAGAGGCACAATATAGAGACCATCTATCTATAAGCCAACTGAAAAACTTGGCCAAATGATCAGAACTACCAAAGATAAAGTCTCAACCCGGTATTTAAAGGATACCTTGTGACTGCGGCAAAGTCTACATTGGTACAACGAAACGAAGTATCAATACGAGAATTATGGAGCATGAACGATGCTGTCGACTCAATCAGTCAGAGAAATCCGCACAAGCGGATGACTAGTCATTTTGCAAACTGACGGATTTCAGAATCCGACTGCGACATACAGATGATGAGGAAGATCTTGAAAGCAAACAGGAAGAAGGGTGATTATGGTCTTTTATTATGATAAGGAAGCATTATGCATTAGAGGCTTCACTCTCTTCAGATACTCTGAATTTTGAATAACTTTTATTGCTAGGATTGCTCAAGATATTGGTTCGTTATTAATATATGATATATATATTTGATCATATTTCCCATTCAACTCTGTTGATATTTCTAGAAAGTCATCACAAATATGTTTTAGTTAAGTAATGAAGTGATCAAGAAATTTGACTTCTAACAGAATTGCTAACAGAATTGTGTTATCTTATAATGGTTTATGTTTTCTCTCCTATTATTTCAAATATTTTTACTTGTGGAGCTTATTCCACTTGATGAAAATTGGATTTCAAAGGAATTAGAAGAGATACTTTCGATTAAATTGAAAATTATATTTGGATAGCTTTTGTTACATAAGAGTCCAGTCGTGATCAGTTTGCCTGAATTCAAAGGAGTTCTCTTAATAAATAACAGAATTGCAATGAAGGTAATAAAAAGAAAGAAAGAAATTCACTCAGAGATACCTTACCTGGAATGCATTCCCATAAATCAAGAAAGGAATCCTTAACAACTGCCAATTATTATTTGTCTCATACATCTACGGATGCGATAAGCCGATCTGGTGATTGAGATATAACTAAATTTAATAATTAATATGGAATGGTCGAAGATAAGATCGTCGAGCCATGCAGGACAATTGTGTTGGCGGTTGGTCTACCTAGATCCAATATGGCCAGCTTCCGGCATTAAGTTTCCTAAACCGGAGTGCACGTCTCTTGCATCCAAAGAGGCCGACATTTTCAAACGCAGCTTCTGAAGTCTCGTTGATGTTCTAATACGCCGATCGGTATATTTATAGAAACATGATATCAAACATGTAAAGATATATTTATTCATTCTCTGGATGATGGAACATAAAAGGAATTACTCAAATCCTTTTTTCAACATTATGTTTGACAGAGTCACATTTGAAATAATTAACTCTGAAAAAACTAGAATATATCCTGATATATTTTTACATTTCAATATTACACTTCACTCAAAATAATAGGAAACGTTACGATTGGAAAATGTTCAGGTTAAGTTAGGTCTCATTCCTCTGTGTGTGAATGTCACTTCATAGACAGTTTAACTGGCCTAACTGTAGATTTTGGAGCATGACAAATCCTCATGTATTTTGAGGAGCTAACACTCAATATCCGGAAAAGCCAAACGTTTGGGTAGAAATTTTGCGAGACCATCTAATTGGACTTCTGTTTATTCCTGGTAATTTAAATGGCGAAATTCATCTTGAAATGCTGGAGATTGCGATTGATTCTTTAATAACAGAAAAATTAGAAAACGATCCTCTACTACTTGAACAACAATTGCATTTTCAACAAGACAGAGCTCCTACGCTACTACCTTAATTTGCAATAATCTTAAGCAGAGGTCCTATGGAGTGATTAACCCGATCTTCTGACTTTTTCTTTTGTGGGGACATCTTAAGTAGGATTTCTGTGACTCAGTATGAAAATTTGGACGAACTACGCCAACGAATTTTAAACGTCATCAAATAACTCCAATTATGCTGAACCATGTTAGAGACGCTTTTCAGTCAAAGTCAAGATTTTATTATTGTATGGAAGTCAATGGAGAACAATTTGAACCTTAGATTTCAAAACTCAAATTGAATTGTTCTGATTATAAGCATGATATAACAATTCAATTTCCTTGTTATTTCTTAAAAAAATATTAACTTTGTAGAAAAGGTCTCAATACAAATGGGCTTGTACATTGAAAAAATATCTAAAATTTTCAACGTGGCTCACTTCAGCTAAAAACTTGATTCTTGGCGGGAACGGATCATAAAAATTAGGTTCTTCATACATCGTTGTGAAGAGGCTTCCAAGACCTTTCAAATGAAGTATAATTCAACCGCTCTACTCTCTTATTCAATTTTGGGGGGGTTGAAGCGCACCTTCTTAGGGCGTTCAAGCCTCAAGTATACGTCATAAGGTGTCGCCCAAACAAAATCATTCGACGTTTTTCTGGAAATTTTTCGAATCACTATGGAATAAGAAATGGTGGTTAGTCTGAGATGGAAAACCTTGTAGAATTTGTCAATATTCTCAGGATTTAAATAATATGGATAGTCAATAAGATATGGCAAAAAATGACAATCTTTCAATCGTAATCCAAAGGAACTGCGAACACGATGAGAAATACATAATATTTTCATGCCTCAATTTGCATGTCTGTGGGACAATTAATACATAATCAACTTTTGAAAATTCAAAGCGGCACCGAAGAGACAGACTCTGAAAACTTCCAATCACTATACAATTGATGCATAATATTGATCATTATCATCATACCAATGTTTAATTTGTAGAGAAATGTATGCTCCTCCCTCTATTATACGCGAAATATATTGTGTCGTATAATTAGGTAGATACAGGTATGCGTCAGGTGAGAATTATTGTAAACACTGCATTCCTGCCATCGAAAATATTTTACGTTGACCAACAACTTGGGATTATACGAATAATGAAGAAGGTAGTATTCTTGTAAAAATTTCATCTTTCTCAAATCCCTAGGTAATATTTCGAAAACAAAAGTTAGAACATTCAAATTCATGACTGCTCAAACTCCATTGAAAAAAATATTCATCATTTTTCATGATAAAATTTACTGTTGAATACTTTTTTTCTGGAAAATCTACTCATACCGTTTTTTGGATATCTACAGTTCATTTATGAAACAAAATTTACTACAGAAAAATTAATGGATTCGACTTATTTCTTACACAGAAACTTAACGTGGTATGGTAGATATGTATTATTATTTGTAAAAAAAATTATTTCTCTAATTTTGTGCCAAATCCGTTCATTATGCCACTGTAGCACAAAATCGTATTAAAATATCTTATACTAGCATAGTTTTCATGGTAATTTTTTTATTGATTACATGTTGACCTCCTGTCACATATTTATTTATTATCTGTCCAATTTATGAGAGAGAAGACAGTTCAGCCAATCAATATTTTTCAGTGCAAAAATCGATAAACGATATTTATGGAAATATTCCATTTATTCAATAAAATTGCAAATTAGAGAAAATGAGGTAGGGGAAACCGGGGCAATAGGGCTACCCGGACCACCCCTATTTTTTCAAAAATTTCGCGCTATTAGTGCATATTTCAGCGCTACTCCAGTGAGTAGATAGGAACCGTTCAGGATTGGCACTTACGGTCGTTTGATTCAACGTGTAATACGTTATCAAATCAGACAGAATAGTTCATGTTTTTGTGTTGCTATAAATGCAAGACCTAAGGGGCAATGATGCCAGGGGTGGCCTCATCAACTGGAGGTTGACGATGAAGGGTTGAAGGATCCAGAAACTTCACATGATGATGAAATGTGTCTTATATGTGATGATTATGGAAAAAGTCGAGGAATATGATACAGGTGCAACATTTGTGGAAAATAGGCAAATAAGGAATGTTGTGGTGTCAACATTCCCAAGGGGTGCTAACTAAAAACTATTTAAAACTGACCCTACTTATAGTTATATATGATGAATATACATTGGAGACTTACTTTGAGTAATGAAGTGCGTGATTTAAAGTGTCATGAAACTTTGATTGCCCGATCAAGAACTGTCAAGTTGATCAGGGCCAACGAGATTAGTTGAAATTTCAAATCAAGTTATTTGATTCGATCTAATTTACGTGAGATTTTTTTATCGTACAATCAAAGTTTTGTGAAAGCCATCCTGAGACATCTCAGCAAATAAATGTCATTCATCCAAAACCCATTGTTGTATTGATGGTATATATTTCGGAAGAATAACAACTTGAAGATTTCCATACAATATGCAGTACCCTTTTAGTAGGAAATGTAAGGAGTTACGATCACAATCATTCTTGTTGTGCCAGGGCAATATAGAAATTTAAATTCAAATTCAATTCATTCAACCAACGTAAAAAAATTACGAATGGAGGTACATAAAAAAGAATAGATTGTTTACCTGGCCTATCGAATATTTCACATAGGGAGTCAGTTGTAGTATTTATATCCACTACAAAATATCAACTAAATAAATGAAATGTTAAGACTGCGAGGAACATAACTTTGGGTTTCACAAACCATACCTACAATTAGGTTTACCATAACCATCATTGAAATATTCATTTGTAGTGTAGAAGGATTTTACTATGAGAATGGTCGAATGGACTGTTCATTTGTCAGTTCTCTCATATCTAATTCCTTTAGTTAAGGAGGCAGCATATTAAATACTTCTATAACCTGATAGTTCACATTTACCTGTGAGATTCCTATCAGATTGTGTGGAATTAAAAAAGTGGCGTTACTGTTGTTTCGAGTATTATATGTGTCGTTCAAGTTATTTTCTAGTATGAAGTATTTTCTCAAAATTATAAATGTACAATACACAGTTGAGTATGAAAATGGATAAGATGAGTATTCTTCGTCGAATAATTTGAAACATTCTTTAAGAAGAATTACACCCCAGCTTTGTCTCTTCTGAAAATAGTAATATCGCAAATTGAAAGTTGAGGATAATCGAGCTTTCAAGAATGATTTTTCAAATATTATATAATTTTCATTAATTCTCCTGGGAACTGAAAACCAAAATTATCCTTCTCCTTTATAATTAATTCTAAATAAAGTGTATCCTGTGAGCTACGTAGGAAGCGAACGATATGACGGTATATCAAGTGTTGTAATCATGCTGCTTGAATGAGGAATGGTATATGAACAGGACTCCTGTGGACAATATCAAAGAGCAGCCGAAAAAAATTGGACATTAGCACGGGTGACACTGACCGAGCGGCAAAACGGACAAGATAAGATTCATGATCCGCAGGAGACCCGGCTTTCGCGTTAATTTGCACAGACGCCTGAAGAGATGGCGCATACTTGTACAAAGACTAGAAAGTGCTAAAACTAGTAGGATGTGATATACTACCACGGATAAATGCATATTTGTAATAGTTCCTCGCGCTATCTTGGCTTGAAGACCAATACACTATGCAGTGGTGGAGTGGATTATGTACAGGTTTTACGTTCCTACCCACTCATTCTCAGAGTCTTTAAATGTGATGAAGATACTCTTCATTGTTGCATCATGAAGGAGCATGAAATGTAGTAAGAAGAAAGGAAGAAAAAATATTGGTGTCATACGTTGATTTTATCGCGAAAATTTAGATCGGGGCGTTAATTGAATGCAGTCTATAAGGACTTCGCGAAGGCCTTCGATAAGGTTCATCATGGGACTCCTGAGTGTATTGTTAAATTTGGAAGTAAGGGAAGGGCTGTCAGTATGTTGTTGTGGACGGTGATTCGTCCACGATCCATAGTGTTCAGGGATCGCATCTAGATCCGATTCTTTTCAATGTGTATATTGATGATGTACCAATTGCTTTTCTAACGTGAAATTCGAAATTTATGTGGACGATCTGAAAATGTCTATTAGATCCATCAGTTGCTTGGTGAGTGCGGCTGAATTTCACGAGGATCTTGACAAATTCTGTGGTTTCTACTCTGAACGATATTTAGGCCTAAACGTAAGAAAGTGCAAGCACATTAAGTTCACCAACAATACAAGTGAATTACATAGCAATTTGGAATATGTAACACCGATCTGGAATCCTTACTATTACAAATATGTCAATGAGTTAGAAAGAGTCCAAAGAAAATTCACCAGAGTCTTGCAATATCGTTTTGTCGGTAGACAGGTGGACCGTCCCTATATTTGTACCACAGGGCTCGATACTAGGACCACTTTTTTTCATAATTTATATTTCACAGTTCGTCAAATACATCACGTCTTGTTCGGTGCACTATTATGCGGATGATAGTCAGCTGTATTTGTCATTTTTTCGTGATGAGGCTGATCAGCCGGTCACAGCTCTCAATTTTGACATAAATAATGTCGTTGAGGTTTCTGAAAATCATTGCCTGCAACTTAATGTCGAAAAGACGATCGTCGTTGTTTTTGGACCAAAGAGCGATAGGATAAGACTTTTGGAGGATAATCATTCGGTTGTAGTGGATGGTGGTACGGTGAGACTATCTGATTGTGTGAAAAATCTTGGGTTGCTTGTGGATCAGAAGTTGAGATTTACTCGACATGTCTCTTCGTGTTTCAAGAAATCGTACATGATGCTAAGGGTTATCTATAAACATCGTGAATATCTGAGTGTGCATGTAAAGAAGTTACTGTGTGAATCCTTGGTTCTATCTCATTTAAATTATTGTGATGTTTTATACAGCCCGTGTTTAACTTCATATGATAAGAAGCGTATTCAGACACTTCAGAATTCTCGCCTTCGTCTAATATTTGGCATTAGAAAATTTGAAAGGATAAGCCACACTCTACGACTTGCAAACTGGCTAAACATGGATAATCGAAGACTCTTGCACTCTGCCACGGTCATCTTCAAAATACATCAGTCTGGGAAATCTCCATATCTTTACAATAAAATATCATATCGCTCCGATGTCCATGACCTCAATATAAGGTTTAAGGGTACTCTCACTCCACCTATGCATAGAACTGAGCTGTTTCGTAGATCATTCTCGTATAATCTACCCCGTATAATAAACAGTTTACCTCCGAACATCGTGAGTTCTTCTAGTATGAGTGTTTTTAGGCGGAAACTATTCGAGAAAATCGTGAATGAGCAGAATGAGGCTGTGACGGGTTGATCATGTTGATGCAACTGTTTGTTTCGTATTCTTTTTCTTTTGTATTCAGCATGATTTGTATATCAAATGTGTGACCAAATTCTATTTTCGTCATTTCTTCATTGAGTTGACTTAGTATTCGTTCTCTTACTTTACTTTATATTAAGCTAATATATTTGTGTATATATGTTTTTTTTCTTTTCAGTTGTTAAAAATATTCGTGATGAATCACATGTTAGATTGAACAGAGCACTCATTAGTGCACTGAATCTCACCTTTTTCAGATTTTCTCTTTTCTTTATTCTAAGATATCAGATACTTATGTTATTTTCTGAAATGAAGGCCTTTATTATTATTTATTATTTCTAGACAAATTGTATAATATGATGAGCCTGGAAAATAGAAGCGTTAGAAACGACCAAATTTTTCGTTATAGAGTTATAAACAATTTTTTTTCATTTTTCTTTAATAGAATTATTGGTGGTCGCAGTGGAGACCTTTTTTTTAATCACACATTTGTCACGATGAAATGAAATAATGTTTTTCTTTGAATTGTTGTGAATCCCTATAATTGAGCTCGCCCTGTCGGGACTCCTATATATATATGAATAAATGAATAAATAAATTACTAAATAAATAGAAATAGATTAGATAATCGAAGATTTCTTAAGTTTTTCACATTTTTTTTTCATTGAACAATTGCTTAGTATAACAACGGGATAAAATTAGTCTATCAAAAAATGGGTTGCTTCCAATAAATTAAGGGCCAACTGGAAAAAATATTAAAATAACAATAATAAAATTGAAATAGCAGGAAATTGTACTAGAAAAATTTGATAAGCCGTTAGAGCCGCTTGCCACTATACTAAATTCCGAACTAAATTGAGTCCTGAAAATTTTTGTGTCACAAATCAGATGCGTGCGCAATTAGTTCTTGCAGTTATTATGCGCAAGCATCTGATTTGTGACACTGAAAATTTCAGGACTCAATTTAGTTCCGAATTCAGTGTGTAGGTAAAGTTAGAAATGCCATTGAAAAGAAGAATGAATTTATTAGATTTTTCATAAATTTAGGGAAAAAACTTTGTAATAATATTGGAAATTCCACTCCTTTAAAACACCAAACAATAAATTCTCATTCCATATATCTCGAAGCAATAACTAATATTCGCGAGTACCGGATAATATTTCACCAAAATTACTGAAGAATATTCATTATGAAATAGTTGATAGCTTGTTGCATATATACCGGGGGATTTTTTAAACTGTTTTATTAGAACTTTTCAAGGTAGCAATTGTATTAGAAATTCAAGATTCTGTATTTTTGCTTAAGAGTACCTTGAATTGTAAAATATTTTCAAGCAGAATCTACTTCCGGTTCTACCGGAAACGAAAGTCAACTTCGTTCTTTCGAATGTAACATCCTGTATATTTTTAAATACTTCAATTCTTCGTTCAGTTCTACACCAATTTGATGTATGATATGCGCAAGCCCTTGGAGCGATTGTTGAGTCATAGCCTAATTTTCAAATTTTTTGTCAAAAAGATTGTCACAAATTATTGTTCATATCTTCAAAATCTCTTATTGGAAATGTTTTTGCAACAGTGTAATAAAATACAGTACGATGATACTATTTCTATTATAACTTAGGAATAAATTTCATACAGGGTAGGGTGTCTGAAACAGTGAGCTTTAATAAAACTATGAAATTTTTTTTTTCAAATGGCAACCATATAGTTTTATAATTCCAATATATTGCTCGTCAAAAACCAGTTAGAGTGTGCAACACATTTCATGCCTTCAGAATCAGTAGTTTTGCCGTTATTGAATAAAATTCGAATTTCAGTAATAAAGCCATATTTCTTAGTCTAATAATAGATTTATTGAGATAACTTTTATGTAGGCCTTGTCAATAGTAAATATGTCAATTCATTTAAAATGGATAATAATTGTCATTCATACTTGTTGTTTGATTAATCCCCCACTATACAAAATCGGAATTACCTTTCCAGTGATGTACCTATTGAATATGTTTCTTCATTTATTGTGAATGTAGCAGAATATAAGATTGAATGGTTCGTTAGAGGCTTTTTGTTGTTTAGAAAATTAATGTGATAGTTTTAAACTGAGATTTTGTTTTGTTTATTTGATCATGATAAAAAAGGTTAGAATGGCAATTCCTAACATAGCCTACTCAGTGGCGTAGCGAGGGGGGCATGGGGGGGCATCATGCCCCGCTCGCAACTCATACAGGGGCGCCAAATGGTTCGCAAAACAAAAAAATTGTTGGATTAAGTAAGCGTTACTGCAGCTTAAAAAGACTCAATCGTTGTGACATAGTTTGGAATAATTGAAAACATATATTAGAGACTTGAGTGTCCCATTCAGTCGTCGACTGTTGAGTGTAGGTGTGAAGGGCCCTAATGAAGCGCCAGAATATAAGCAGTTAGGGTTATTGTCGATGAGATAGAGAATATAGTAAAACTGTTAAAAAAACTAGCAGAAGATACCACTACAAGTGACAACAGAAGTGAAGCTACAATTCAATTACAAAATATACTTACTTTTGATTTCATAACTTTAATTCATTTCTGATATGAAATGAATGATGAGTATATCTTGAAGTAATTCTAGATGATCATATACATTTCAATATCTATTCTTGTTTTCTCTACTACATTTTTGTCCAAAATTTAAAACTTTGCTTGAGCCTATGACTTCATTCATCTTACTTCATTCATTCGTTAATTTGCGAATATATTTCACATATAATAATATACAGGGTTATTCACGAATATGGCTCTACAGAATATTAATAGGAAGACACAAGATTCAGGATTGAAATTCTAAAGGTGAGCTTCAAGTAAGAAGACTACTTCTCTTAAATATTTTTCGAAGGTTCTAGGACGTTTTTCGAATGGGAAGAATCATTTTTTATTGAATAAATATAGATTCTGAGTCTTTTTGATTCCAAAAGTTTGAATTTTTCCGAGAAATTTCTCATTTAATGAGAAAATACGATAAAAATAACTCAAAATTGAACTTTGTTGAAATACAGACAACTTCGAGGTTTTTTCATTAAAAATTCTGATTTTTGAGAATCTCTGAGAAGAAAAGCTGATGCTTCTTTTCCGATAGCGTGATTTTCAGAATATGATACAGGAGGTCACAAATTTTTTGTCAGAGTTAGAAGTGACCAAACATCAAAAAATCGTTTTTTTCTAATTGGAACCCCATTCTTTCGGAGCTTTTTCAAAATTTTCGTCAAGAAATAATAAGAGCATACATCCAAGACTTTTATCCCAAAATGAATATTTTTCGACATATTCAGGAAAAACGATTTAGTCTTCAATTTTCAATCTCATTCCGAATGGGATATCGGAAAAGAAGCATCAGCCTTTCTTCCCAGAGATTCTCAAAATTGAGAATTTTAAATGAAAAAACCTCGAAGTTGTCTGTATTCATATTTCCTCATTTAAAGAGAATTTTCTCGGGAAGATTTAAAATTTTGGAATCAAAAATACTCAGAATTAATTGGAGAATATATGTATGAAATAAAAAATGTTTCGATATGTAGATGAAACATTCATCATATCTAGTCATGGAAGAGGAAAGTTCAATGAGTTTCTGACACACATAAATAACATGCACTCAAGTATACAGTTTACAATGAAATTAGAGGACCAAAACCGAAATATGGCTTTTCTTGATGTAGTTGTCACACGGAAATAAACTACACTAGGACACACTGTACACCAAAAGCCTACACACGGACAGATATCTTCATAACAACTCAAATCATCATCCATGTCAACGTAAGGAAATAATCAAAACACTGGTCGACAGAGCGAGAAGAATATGTGAGCCAGAACCACTAGCTACTGAGTTGGAACACTATGGCTAACGGCTATACGAAAAACGACATCGATAGATACATCAAACATAGGCCTGAACACAACAACGACAATGTATCACGTCGCCAGGAATCACCAATAAAAGCATTCTTGCCGTTTATCCCACGGGTAACAGATAGAATCGGACGAATTCTGGGGAAACACAACATTAAGGCAATATTCAAACCGTCGAAGAAGATCAAAGACCATCTTAACTCCCCCAAGGACAGTAGGCACCCACTCAGTACTCCGGGTGTATACCGAATTCCGTGCAGCTGTGGAACCGTATACATTGGTACAACGAAGCGATCAATCAACACGAGGATCAAAGAACACAAGGCTAATAGTAGACTGTGTCATTAGGAGAAATCCGCCGTCGTAGAACACACACTGAACAAGACGAATCATGCAATAGAATTCGACCAAACCCAAGTGTTGGCCGCACTACCGTATATTACCCCAGGATTTGCAGGGAAGCAATCGAAATTCATAAACTCCCAACGAATTTCAATAGATTGGAGGAAACTTTAAAAATCAACAGAATATGGGCGACAGTACTCAAAAACACTTCATAACTGAAAGAAGATCAGGTACCGGATGTAAACCGGCCGGACACCGGCGAGCATTCGGGATCGAGACGAGACCGGTCAAGCGTGGCCACGCTCCCCGACCGAGGTTATGTTAGGACATACAATCTGCTTTCCCGTCACACCCACGCAGCTTAATTCAGTGGGGACATCTCCTGAAATATAACTCCTGAAGATGCCAGACACTCGAACTGGCGAAACGTCGAGAACTAAACCACGACGACGACCAAAATGCTCGAGAGAACAGGTTTTATTGAACGATGGCCACGAAAGCCTCAACCAAGTGATTGCCAAGTTGTTGTTAAGAAAAAGTCCATGATATATTTGGGTCAGATGAATTTTCCTAAAATTTTCGGAAGAGACAATTTTCCTGCTTTACACTTGTCTCTCTGTTCTTATGATTGGAACATTTTAGAAACGTTCACTGATGTTACCTAATTACGCTTTGGAGTATTGTGACAAACTTTTTTGTATTATCGTTGAACAGTTTTCCATTCTATGAGGAGAAGATATCCGAAATCGTTCAGTGCAAGTACTTGGCGAATTATTTGTTTGAAGAATTTCTGTCGTACTAAGTGGCGATTGACTAGAAACAGAAGATACTATGAAGAGCTCAATCGTTTGAGGACATTGAACAAATCCCAGGTTACTTAACTGCAGTACAAGCTGAGATTATTTCTGACCCGGCATCATTTTGGCGATTCATCAATCGAAAGAGAGGCGTAACTCGATTTCCTTGAGTTTTTCAGGATGAAGATCCCAAGGCCATTATTGATTCGTTTGCAGTACAATTCTCTATTGTAAAAAAGTGAATGTTCAATCATCATAAAAAAATCTGAAAGAAATCGTTCAGTCCTCTCCCTGAGATCCCTGTAGATAAGATTCGATCTACCATGGATAAGTTTCCTGTTAGATCACAACCGGTGATGAACAACTTCTTGTCTTTTTTGTTGAAAAGTGTTCCGCCTCTTTTGCTAATCCCATTAATTTAATTGTAGCAACGTATTGTTCCTGTCTTTAAGAAGAGTGATAAGTCCAAAATTAACAATTATAGACCCCTCTCTCAACTCTCTAATTTCGCAAAGACCTATGAGGTACTACTATCTGAAACATGAGACATATAGGGTGTTCTACAAGCTCTATGACAAACTTTGACAGGTGGTAGTTGTACTTATTCTGAACATTTTTTCCTATGAACATATATCCGATTAGTTTTTGTAAGATACAAGCATCTGAAAATGTATATTTTTTGTTGAAATCATAATGATAACGGAAATTTTAAGGCTATGAAAATTGTTCTAAATTTTCACCTTCGGCTTGAATGCGCTCGACATCGACGACACTAAAGATGCCTTTACTCGGCGGATCAGATTTGGGTCGTTTCGTAATTGGTTCGTTGCATGAGATTAGATTTCAACTTGACAAACAAGCTGCTCCGAATGTCCATATGAATAAAAATCTAAGGGATTTAGATCAGGCGGACGAGGTGGCCATTGTATTGGTCGTCCTTGACTTATCCATTCATTCGGGAAACCTTCATTCAGCAATCTGACTACTTGTTTTCCTCTATCTGGTAGTGCACCATCAAATGCTTGTAACTCCGAAACGAAAACGAATCGGACCTATGTTCATAAAAACAAAAAGAAACACAGCTACCTTATGCCTAACTTTGCCATTTAGCTTGTAGAACACCCTGTTTAGCAGGATTGATGCGAGGTAATACCGCAGGGAACTGTTCGTGGACTCCTCCTCTTTTTAAATGAATTCTTTCCACAAGAATGGAGTAGGCTGAAAATAAGGTGGAATTTGGCATTCTCATAATGAAATATTGAATGAATATAAGCAAAATGAAATAAACCCACATATAGGTAGTCGTCTCAAAATTTATCATTAGAATCGTTTCTTCAATACAGCATATTTTCTAAATTCCACCTAGTGTTTGAGAGTTTGAAGTTTCTTTCTGTTCCCTTATCAACTGATGCAGCAGGCTAGTTTCTTTCTTTGCTATAACAGCTGGATTTACATTTATTTCGCTTACTAGTTTGAAAAACCCCAAAAACTTTTACAATTTTTTCTCAAATTTATTCAGGATTAGCTCAAACTCAAAGGTAAAATATTGAAAAATTTTGGTGAAGAAGAAATCAGTTGCGATTTCTTCATCATTGGTTTGAAAATAAAGTCCAACTCTGTACCTCAGATAGGCATTCGAAATCCATGCTCGCTTGGCAAACGATGCACAGAAATAACATATTTACCACTTTGGATATGTGTTTAGGTGATGTTTATAAATTAGAATTAAGGAACGCACATAACGTAGCGAATTACCATCCTCCATTTGTACTTTTCTTGTCGAATGGACGGTCTTACAGGGAATTCTACAAATGTTGGGGCTTTTACCCTCTATGGAATCTCGGGAGCATGTTGTTTCCGTAACGTTGATTTCTTAAAGAGCGAATCATATGAAATAATGCTTCCAAGTCTATGTATTATGGAATGACTAGACAAAAAGATTATGAATTAAAGATCCTTCAGGAAATTAACTTTCTGTCTTATCATTCGGACAGTGCTGGGAAAGATATTTTTTCTGATTTGTTTTGACAGAAATGTAGGTTATATTATCGTCGAAAAATCATTCTTATGCTCTTCTAATGAAGCAATTCACATTAATTTCATTTTCGGGGTTGGAGAATTGACATATTAGACAGGAATTTACAACAGATTTAAATAATTCCTAAGGGTCAATATTGAGTGTTTAACACAGTGAAATTACAGAGAAAAATGTGTAATTACCATCTAGACTTCAGGTAGAGTCGAAGTTTTCATCTACTTTCCGGTGCCCCCTCCCACTCCCAGAATCCGATGGTAGTAGTATTTCATTCCTCACGGCGTTCGTAATATCCTGGTTATCCTGAGGTACAAGGCTTGTAATGAAGCATGATTTTTCTGTGAGAAAAAGTCAGCCTTCTCTTTTATTTTCATGTTCAAATAATTATTTAATTTTCAATTATGAATTTAAGAAGTTCGTTCTTATTTTCAATTCAAATATTTAATTTTTCAGAATTTCATCTCAATAATTCAGAAATAAATCGTTTATATGAAAAAGTATCCTGCTGTGTTGTGTTGTTCTTTTTAACTGTGGAGCATGATATGAAAAACGCTGTTTATTGCTGATTACCGGGTCTTTTGTTTCGAATCTTCGCCGTGAGAGATTTTTACCACTAAGAATTTTCGATAAGTTTGACGATTTTTCACAGATGTTTTCCACCCTCCCTCCAGAGGTTATAAAAGGAAGATGCTCACTGGTCAGGAATTAATTCAGAAATTTTCAATTTTACCTAGATTGTATTTGAAAAATTATAATGAATATTTGGAATTGAAAGCTTAAAAAACACTAATGATTCCTTCGAAAATATCTTCGCCTCTCGTATAGTGTCTTTCATTGGCCTTAGCGCAAGCAATTCTTGTGTTAGTTTGAAATTTTGATCGACTGCTCGAATAAAGATTGCTAATCGATATCAATGATATCAGTGCTTTTATCCAATGCTATGGAAAAAGCAACAGATGTTTCCATCACATTTCCAAGAGCAACTTTTATATTTTCTGCCATTGCGCATGCAGCGAATGAAAACTAGGAGATTTGTTGATATGGTATCTTTGTAGAGCAAATTTGATGTTGCGGCGTGTGGGAAAAATATTTTTGGGCGGCCAAGAGATTCGCGGACCGTAGGATGTCCATGCCTGATCTAAGTAAAATCTCTACTTCTACCAAATTGTTTTTGATACTTGTGGACTAGGTAGGTAAAAATTATTTTCGTGAAAACACTGTTAGTGAAAACCGTTAAACGAAATCATAATTTTTATTTAATTTTGATATATTATCGATTTCGAAAATGGGCCATAACTTTTTTATTTACGAAAATATCTGAAAACGATTAAAACTTTTTAGAGGCCCTTTTTCACTGGAAATAAGAAACTATAGTCAATTTTCTTTATCTGGTGTACTAAGAGTAGAAAAACCACTTTTTTCTTTCAAATAAGAATGTATTATTTTTGATCTTATACAAAAAAAATTTTAGATAAGAAATTCAAAAAAGTGTCTTCGTGCCAGTGAAAAAGTGGTTATTTAAAGTTTTCATCTTCTCCAGATATTTTCGAAAATGAAAAAGTTATGGCACATCTTCGAAATTGATAAAACCTATCTAGTCTAGAAGTACAAGAAACAGTCAAAATTAAGCAATTTGGAATACCCTTTACTTTCTTGTTTCCTTTCCTTTTACTCCAGGAATACTCAGTGCGACCGTATGTATATCTATATATATATATATATATATATATATATATATATATATATATATATATATATATTAGACTGTTTCAAAAAAATCGACATTTTTTGTTTTCATGAAACCCCCCCCTTATTATCTTCAGGGTATCGAAAAAAGATCTCTATGAAAATATCAGCTTCAAATAATAATATTTAGAGGTCGCTCATCAATTATTTCTATTTTCCCTACTAATAGCAGGGAAAAAATTTCTTTTTTCAATAAAAAATTCCTGGAGCAGAAACCAATAGACGGATTTCATTGTGTGATACATTTTCGTGTAGACAATCAGATAATCTACAGAAATGTTTCTTACGATATTTCGATAAAACGACCCCTCCAAAAGTTATTCGATTCAATGCTAATATTGAGGTATTTTTGAATAAAAAAATTATTCAAAAAAATCGATTCTGTTTGTTTTCACGAAACTCCATTTCTGATTATCTTCAGGGTATCGAACAAAGTCGTGTGTGAAGATATTAGCTTTGAATATTAATATTTAGAGGTCGCTCAGCGATGATTTCTATTTCCGCTGTTGATAGCAGGAAAAAATTTTCTTTTTTCGATAAAAAAATTTTTTTTCACGAACTAATTGACGGATTTCACTGCGTGATACATTTTCGTGTAGGGAATTAGATGCTCTACGAAAATGTCACATACGATATTTCGATAAAAAAGCTCGTTCAAAAGTTATTCGTAGTTTTTCTTCAAATATATCTCTATATTAATACCTTATATTGAGGTGTTTCAAAAAAAAGTTCAAATGATTTTTGAACGAGTGGTTTTATCGAGATATCGTATGGAACATTCTCGTAGAGTATCTAGTTCCCTACACCAAAGTGTATCATACAGGAGAATCCGTCTATTAGTTCGTGAACAAACAATTTTTATTGAAAAAAGAATTTTTTTTCCTGCCATCAGCAGCGAAAATAGAAACCATCGATGAGCGACCTCTAAATATTGATATTCAAAGCTAATATTTTCACAAACGCCTTTTGTCGATGCCCTGAAGATAACTAGAAGGCGGGTTGCGTGAAAACAAGTAAAGTCGTTTTTTTTTAATAATTTTTTTCTTCAAAAATACCTCAATATTAGCATCGAATCGAATAACTTTTGAAGGGGC
Organism: Hippodamia convergens; assembly: GCA_038502775.1. Lineage (NCBI taxonomy): Eukaryota > Metazoa > Arthropoda > Insecta > Coleoptera > Coccinellidae > Hippodamia > Hippodamia convergens. Next base: position 32,627,592 of record CM076609.1, read on the forward strand.
CGTTTTATCGAAATATCGAAAGGGACATATTTGTAGTGTATCTGCTTGCCTACACGAAAATGTATCACATAAAGAAATCCGTCTATTGCTTTGTGTTCTAGGAATTTTTTATTGAAAAAAGAAATTTTTCCCCTGCTATTAGTAGGCAAAATAGAAATAATTGATGAGCGACCTCTAAATGTTATTATTTGGAGCTGATATTTTCACAGAGGTCTTTTTTCGATACCCTAAAGATAAGTAGGGGGGGGTTTCGTGAAAACAAAAGAAGTCGATTTTTTTGAATCAGTCTAATATATATATATATATATATTATTGACGGGTTAAGGGTCTATCGACTCTCTATGGGGAGTGAAATGATGTACTCTTTACTCTGTGCCGAGCTTTCGCATTTATTTTAATGCTTCTTCAGCATATATATATATATATATATATATATATATATATATATATATATATATATACATATATATATATATATATATATATATATATTATATATATATATATATATATATATCATCCTGATTGTAATTAAATCAATTGTAAAACCTCGACTTTTGAATTACTGGTTGAAACTACTATCTTAGACAACACCGAACCCTGCTTCGACTCGTAGCTGCCTTGATGGGTTTGCTTTTTCTCCCTTTTTAATAGGACATTATTATATTATAGCTGGTGCCCGAAGGAACTTGCATCAAATGAGATGCCGATGCAGCCCAGTTTCAGGCGTCCTGTGGCACAAAGATTTTCCTATATGCATATTCGCGGAAACAGATACCGCTTTTGTATTTAGTATTACAGGTAACATTTTTTTACATACGACTGAATAAATTATATTTCTAATATTTAGAGCATTTTTGTTAAGAGAGAAGGTAAATTACCCTGTCACGAACCCAATAAGACAAAAATCTACAAAATCTTCATTTTTGTAGTGAAGGCATCTGTTTTTAGGACAGCAGAATGAAAATCGGGTGCTTTCGGAAGAGGAGCGTGTAGAATAGCTCACATCAAAGATCTCCCATTGGCCTTCCAATAAACCATTCGAACCAGATGGTAGAATACCTATTAGTGGTACTGTTCCCAAAAAACCGGAGTAACACAAACCATACAAAATCGTTCGGATTCCCCTCAAGCCGAAGAAGAGATTCCAGAGGTCCGCGAAGTGCAAGTTGAAGTCGCCCCATGAATGAAGATCACCTGATTGCTCACAATTAAAGAATTTTATTGCCAGCGTGGCCTCAATGAAAATCACGTCCGACAATTAGTTTAAGGAGTTTCATTATTGTGCGACTCAGTCAATTAAAATAGTTTCGAAAAAGTTATAGCGAACAACAAATAATGAATCACTTCTAAATGGTAATAAGCGCTGAATATTAAGAACTATTTAAGATTATTTGACATTCACGGGGACACGTTTCAGGAGCTAATCATCAAGACGCACCCTGACTGAAGATTTCCATCATGACACAATTATTATACTGAGAATGTGACGCACATAAATATTTCCACTTCCGTTTAGGTCAAGCTTTAAATTCTGGTCATTTCGCGCAAAGGAAATAACGAAAACGAGTCAGAGAAACACTTTGGAAATATGTATTCATAAATTGTATTTATGATAGACGACCTCGAATATCGTATTGAATGAATAATTGTTGCAACTTCATATCATTCGAAGTTCTCGATTTGTTTGAGCTCACAGACAGAAGCAGGAAGTGGCAGAAATTAGAGGGTAGGAATATTGTTAGAGGTAGCTTTTTGAAAAAACTGATCTGAAAAACATACGCACCTGCAAGATTCACAAAAAAATTGTAACATTTATCACTAGTTTCCAAAACAAAGGTTTTCATACAAAATAAATAAATTTATTATTTCCGAGTTCCGCCGAGGGAACTTCATCATGGAAATATTTTTTATTTCGGAAAAATTACTTTTTTTGCCAAATAATTCACATGGAATAGTTTGGTTGGACAAACGCCAAAGAAAATATCTCAGAAACTAAACGTTTGCGACCTATCATTATACAAGGTTTTCTACAAGCTCTATGACAAACTTGGACAGAAGGTAGCTGTGCTTCTTTTGAAAATTTTTGTTCCTGTGAACATAGGTCCGTTTCGTTTTCGTTTCCGAATTACAAGCATTTGATAGTGCACCACCAAATATATATATATATATATATATATATTCTTATGAAAAAGAGAGCCAAAATAATACAATAAATGTTGAAACAAAAAGTTCCAAATAAAGGGAGACAAGTAGTCAGTTGGCTGAATGAACATGGTCCGAATAAATGGATAACAAATACAATGGCCACTTCGTTCGCCTGATCTAAATCAATTAAATTTTTATTCTTGTTTGTCATGTTGAAATCCAATCTCATCAACAATTACTTGATAAAATTCAAGATGCAGCAGACCAAATACGAAACTACCCAAATCTGATCTGTCGAGTAACGGAATCTTTAGTTCGTCGATATCAAGCTTGCATTCAAGCCGAAGGTGGATATTTTAAACAATTTTTATAGTGTCAAAATTTCTAATTTTTGTTATGATTTGAACATACAAATATAATTTTTCAAATGCTATTATCTTCTAAACAAAAACGAATCGGATATATGTTCATAGGAAAAAAATGTTCAGAATAAGCTTAGCTACCATCTGTCAAAGTTTGTCATAGAGCTTGTAGAACACCCTGAATATGAAATTCTTCTGAACGAATGTAAGTAACCGAACTCCTACTAAAAGGATGTTGATGACATTTTTCATGGTCAGCCTCTAGAATTTGTTCAGGAGATATGAATCTAATTCCTCCTATAATTCTGTCACGAATTTTATTTGTATCGTGTATGGAGACTTGATGAATACATGTTTGAAACATAGATAAATTCAAAAAAGTAATCATCGAAATTAATACTATTTCCAATTCATCGAGTGAAAGAGGATGTACATCCAGTTCTTTTTAGAATGTGACTGGAGATGTGGAACTTTTCATTTGACGTTACTAGATATCCCTAGGTACTTTAATATTTTACTCGGATAGTTTAAACTAGTTGCTTGAAAAATAAAATTTTTCATAAGGTTTTTGTGTCTGAGGGATATGGGATAATGATGATGCTAAATAAAGCTGAAACCGTTCTTATCTCTTCTTTCCGTGACAAAACCTGATATCATTTCTCCAGCCTCATGATAAATGATCTGTGAACCTATGAACTGAAAATGGTATTCAGTTGAATGATTCTGAATTTATCTGTTTCAAAAATGTCCTCGGAATGGCCTCCGTATAGGCAAACTTTTTTTCTGATTTGTTTTTTCTAACACCTTTATAAATATAGTCCTTCAAGAGTTCTCAAAAAAAAAAATCCATCGGATTCATGCAAGGAGGTCTAGACGGTCAGTTAATGGGTCCGTTTCTCTCGAGGTTTCTCCCAATCCACCGCACATCTATTATCCAATTTATTATGCGCTGCAGCATCATTATGCTTATACCAGCACTCTACATTTGTAGAATATCTAAGTATTTAGGTATATTTAATGTGTCATCGATGAAGTAGGGTCCAATTATTAGATTGTTACATATAGCATAATAAACATTAACACTGAATCTAATTTGATGTCGGCACTCATTTTTTGAATGTAGGTTGACATTTACCCAGTTATGATGATTTTTCTGGTAATATACACTTTTGCCGGGAATAGAGAATCTTTTATTAATTTTTGATGAAGTCAGTAATAAAAATTCAATCAACTCGCTCCTTCGTCGCTTGTTTTCGAATTTCGCATTCGTATTGGAATAGGAGCCCATGCAACTTGTTTTAGAATATACTATTATAATATAAGTGCAGAAATCAATAATATTCTTCCACGAGTTTGAAATTTTTTGAATGAACTAGTGTTAGAATAGGCCTTCTGAAGGAGTATTAAACATTATGTTCTCTAATTCACTGAATTTATTGAACTCGATGAAATATTTCCATGACTATCTTCTGTAAATTTTTGCATGTTGGATAAGATTTTTCTACTCTCAGACAAATTTTCGTCACGCATATCTCATAGCTCGAAAGAGATCGAGGTTAACTTCTACACCTTCTCACAGATGTCACAACAATGGAATAGGCTCTTCTTTGGATTACATTATTTTAGCTTGGTATGCAAGAAAAACGCAGAAAATAACTTGTTGCCTCCTTGCCTTGTATTTATTGTCTTTAATAGGAACTATTATTCGGTCGATTTAGAAACGATTTCAATGACATCCCCATAAACAATCGAATAACACCTGCGTGACATTGATATCGACCAAGAGGTAACATTAACTTTTATGATTCTAATGGGATTTTCCGCGTACTTAATAGTAACTGTAGATCGCTTTGTAAATCAGCCGATGATTAAATTTTATGTTCGAGTTTTTATGTTAAATCGTTCAGTAAAATATGTTCGATAGGGGTTATTATGTAGCTTCTCGATCTGTTTCACGCTTTGTCAAGAATTGTTTTGTGTTGGGCCTCATAACTTATTGTTGAGAATAGCTAAATTATAGAATATGAGTGAGAGTAATGCATTTCTTAATCCCAAATTTGCATTTTTTTTTTGTTAGTTTTCGAACAAAGCTTCAGATATTCGAAAAACACAAGCATTCATTCTCTTCAGTGAAGTAAAAATAAATTTGAAAATATTATCAAAAACAACGGAAGATAGAGATGATGAAGGCCTCATGAATCATTAATTGTTTGCGGCCTGTAAGCATACTTTCAACGTCTTTCATTGAATCAAAGACAGAATCCGCTGGTGACAGATTGAATTTTAATGTTATGAAAAGGTTGTCTTTCTCAACCTTACCCTTTGTGGTAAGTGAAAAATCTGAAACTACCTTATTCCAAATAGAATTTTTATGCGAATTAATTTGAATACCTAAGATGTACTGAAATCTAAAAAAATATCGATTACAGAAGTCGTACCAACAACCAAGTTTGATGAAAATGATATATTGTGTTATGAAGAGCCTCAACGCGAACACAGCAAATCTGTTATGATGAAGCATAAAAAAGTTCTATTTTCAGAAAAAAGTTAATAATTTTTTAGACCCTACTCAAATTCCAACGTTTTCTACTTTTTGCCAGCTGGATGACGCTTCACTCGAAACGAGCGAGGATATATGAATTTTTTCTCAATTTGAACATTTTCAATTTTATGGACATTTGCTGAATTATATTTGGGCATAATATAGTAAACGATAAAATCTGAAGAATTTGTCTAATGAAGAAGTCTGATATAGACTCAGGGACATTACAAAATCCAAGTGTTATTTGTTGTTTCATTGTTAGGCAATACTTTTCGAAAAGGTTCAACCCCTTTTAGGGTAATAATGAAAAAAAAAACATATGAGTTTAATTTTGTGTTCGTAGAAGATTCACTACATCAATGAATAAAATAATTTTCAACAGCCTGTAACTTTACAACCGCGCCCAATCAGAAAAGATGGCAAGAAAAAAAAATGTTTCTTTTGATCAAAGGAATCTTCCGTTAAAATATAAGCATACATAAGCATACCGGCTTGAGTAATGTAATTGATAAAAGCAATATCAGTATAGAGGGTGGTCAGATTTCAATGATTTAGTACTACATTTCCTAAATTAGAAGTAATAAACATGTCATTTTATCTTTTTTCGAGAAACATAAAATGCTGAATGCACCGCTGTGTTGTCTAGTTTCTATGCTACAAGGTGATTTTGGAACTTGGACAATTATTATGATTCGCTATCACTTCCGCAGAATTTTTTCTCGAAATGAAAAATATCTTTAGGGCAGTTTTTTCAGTAATTTTTAATGGTGCTATCGAAATTCAGTGCCGCTTTAAAGTTTACAGCAGTTAAAAATTTCAAATGGAAACCACAGTGTGTTTCGATATTTAACAATAACAATTTCAAAAATATATATCATTATATAATGTTTGTATAATATTTTTCGATCAACAAAATCAAAGGAGGATTTGATTATTTATTCATATCTTTTCTACTGAGGAGTCCATAGCACTTGATATTTCACAATTGTAAGTTGTCACATAGATTGGTATATTATTATACAGACTCCAGGCAGGGCCGGATTAACCCCAGCGTAAAAAGGGTGATTGCCCAGGGCGAATTCAGAATTGGGGGCGAATAATTGTTCATTTTTTATTAAATGATCATTTTTGTAGTGGGGAGGGGGCAAAAAAACATATAGTGCCCGGGCTCCAAGTGGTCTTAATCCAGGACGAAATAAATTTATACCTGTTTTGAGTAATTCTGTTAAAGGTTTCGAAACCACTTCCGGGGTGATCCGGGTTCACAACTTTTTGTTTTGAAAAAGATATGGACTGGAACATTTCCAAATGACGAGTTAACATTTTCACACGGATGAGTTGCCCTATTAACTATTACTTGTCACGTTCGAACACTCACCGGTTGCCTATTTAGCGCCTATCACCATCTGCTCGAGTCGGTTAGCATTTATTCGCGTGGATTGCGCATGTCATCTTTATTTAACGACAGACATATTTTTTACGTCGATCGACCTTTATTTTCGATTTGTGATTCTTTCATATTTTCTATGAGTGCTTGATTTGTGGGAAATAAAATGTCTTTTCTATTTCAGTATCGTAATGAGTTCATTACAGTACTAAAAGTAGTAGCAGTAGTGCTGTAATGGAACTGATTAAAGCATTGGTTTCAGTTAAATATTTCGTTTTGTGGTTGTCAGTACTGACCTCAGATACTCTCAATTTTCAAATCAAATCAATTCCGTAATCTGTCCAATTTCGTAAGTCACACCAACTGTCAAGATGCAATACAAAAGTCACTAATCTGAGTTTTTATTTGAATTTCGAGAGTATTTCACAAAACTTGACCGAAATAGAGAAAATATCGTCTAATACTCGTTGCAGAAGGCAATTCCACCACTCATGCTTTCGAAAACTCGCTCTTTCGTCGTTCGTTTTCGAATTTCGCATTCGTGTTGGAATAGGAGAACATTCTGCAACTTGTTTTAGAATATACTATTATTAATGTTATTATTTGTGTTTCCATTCTTTTCCTGATTTGTAATATAGTTGCAGTTTCCAAAAGCTACATCTGAGAAGTGAAGACTCCACATTCAAATAATTTTAGTAAATAATATCAAACTGAGAATCGAATACATTCACATTAATCACATTGAACCATTCATTGGTGGTAGTTAGAATATTGTCGTTTTTTTTATTCAAAATGGAATACATACAACACTCTATGTGACCCGTTGAATCCAAAGAACACTTTCCGCAAACAACTCTTTCATCAGGATGTATCTAGAGGAATGAAATCTCAGAATGAATCGATCAACGAAATTTTACTTCATTTATTTGAAAAAGGAACATTTTCTCATGAGAGCATCTATTTTCTCTTCAGCATTGAGATTCTTGAGTATGTCCTAGACTTGAGCTTTCTTTTAGCTACATATTTTTTTCATTATAGAAAGGAATTTGTCGGAAAACCGATCTACATTGTCAGACTAGTAGGTGTATACCGTTAAGACGGAACTCATTCGTCTAAAACAAGGATAAATAACTTGGAAGAGCAGCAATTAGAGCTATTTTTAAGCTGACCGAAATAGAAGAACATAGTTTCTGTTATATTTACTTATGTTTGGAAATAGACCGAGCTGGGTGCGGAGAACTATTTCCTTTTGAAATAAATGATGTTTTGGGAGGCTGGAAAATTTTATTTTACGATTTCAATTGTGAAATAAAATGATATCAATTCAGGTTTTCTTTTGGATGATGAAATAAACTTCGTGCTCGATTCAGAATTCGATCAGTTCTTGGGGCTTTCCTGTTCGTGAGTTGTGTGAAATTTTTTCTTTCGTAATGCTCTGAATGTATTCTTGTGGACCACTTTCATCTATTAGCTGGAATACTTGAAATAATTCTCAATCGTCTATTGAACTGTTGTTTTCTTCGTTATTTTTTAATTATTGTTCTAGGGAATCTGCAAATCGTATCTAGACTTTCTCCTCATTTGTTGTTGTTATGTTGTTTCCAATGATTCGTTCTCAATATAGAGAGTTAAACTTTTTTTTTTGTCTCGTTCCTCCGTGAATATTTCTCGAACTCGAAGTTTTACTTCATTCGTTAGAATATTCAGCTTGGTTTCGTCATCTGGATGAATGTCCTTCCTTCTGTATTTTATTCGTCAGCTATCTTTTTTCCTCTAACAGTATATTCACATCTGGTATTGGCATATCCTTGGCTGATTCGTTTTGAGCATCGTTTATTCTCTTTTCGAGATCCTCTGTTGCTTTTTTGATATATGCCTTTTTTTGTATCGCTACCGTACTTCCCTGGAATATTTTTCATAACTGCCATGTGTAGTACATCTATGGACCTTGTGAGTTCGTGAAAACGTGTAGGTTCTTCTAGACCAAAAAACAAACGGCTATTTTCCTCTGATATTTCCCTGAAAATTTTTTCATTGTGGTTTTCCTTTATATTGTTCCTATCAGAGTTCTTCGAATTCAAATCTCCTGCTTCGATAGTTGACTTATTACTTTCAAAGAAGGCACTTATATCAGTTTATCTCAAGTAGGAAGTAATTTGGGGGCCGATACACAGAAAATATATTGTTGTCACTTCTATTTGTTTTGATCCTCATTCCTGTTTCTTCTATTCTTGTACAAATCTACGACTGCTGGTAGTCTGATGCTTTATTCTTTGCTTTACAAATACAACTGTTATTTCTTCTCTTTCATTTTCTCTGTCGCTGGATGTTTCGTGATTTCTTATTTTATTTGTTTTGGTCAGCTTCAGGTAGGTTCCACAAACAAGTACCTAATATATCTAGTTTGTTATTCTCCAGAAAGATTGTTTTTTAGGCAATATAGAATACTCGTTCCATAACGAAATATTTCAACTACTTCTCTTGATTTGATAATTAAACATGTTTAGTTACGTCGGAAGAGTTCTACTTATTTAGTTTTATCTTTTATGATGGCTATTTTCTGTTGCATGGATGTATTTGTTTCCCAGAAAGCAAACGTCATTCTTCCCCATTGTTCGACGATTTGTTATGTTTCTCGTATCTGTTTTCGTTTCTATTTTATTTTGGTTTCTTCCTTTTTCTTCTTCATTTCCCCCCTTTCGGGATTGAGGCTTCTAACTTCTATACTTTTGGGTAATTCGGGTTTGGCTTGAACCTTATTGAGGTTGACAAATGGTCACCTCCACCATTTGAGCATTGGGGAACTGTGGTGATGTGTTCTTCACATTTAACTGCCATGTGTACTTCGCCAAATTTCCTGCACTTGAATGAAGCATTACCGTTTTCTACACAAAAATTGTAGTTTGCTGAAAATAGCTTAAGCACCAAAAGCGCTGGTATTCCTTTTCCCCTTCATTCTGTTAATTTATGTTATAGGGTAACCTTGTGCAGCTATGTCCGCTTTAATTTCTTCTCGGCTATTTCGTTAATTATTCCGCGGAACTGCACCACCTTTAATAATTTTTCGATTTTGTCTTGATTAAGTATTCTGTACACGAGTCACTAAACGTTTTCTGAAGCCGGTTCAACATAAAAATAAATATTGGGTTACCGTCTTGATTTGTTTGCATTCGATACTCATCTGTTCACTTTTTGGAACAATCCTGAACAATCAAATGTGCGATTTTTTTTTACTTGTTTCAATTGGAATTCAAGCAGAATATACCAAAGATTCAAATTCACTTTCATATTGACGGATGTCCTCTCTGATTCCAGTTTCCTGAATTGTCATCTTCGAGACATTTCATCTTTGTCCTCCTGGTTCACGTCGAAAGAGTTTGATGTTTCTTTTCTTCCACATTCCATAGGCTTTACACCTCGTTTGCTGAATTTCTGGCAGCTGGTTCTTCGATTACTTGTTTATTCATTTAACATTACATAATTTCCTGTTTTCTACTAGCCAGTTTGGCGGTTAACTGGCTGAATCCATCTTTCATGTGACATTTTTCGACAAAAATGCTGCGATCGAAAATTGATTCATTGTCTTCATGATACTTACTGTAATTTGGTACTTCACAACCCAACACAAGTATGTATTCTTCATTCGTTAGTCGTTGACTGTTCGGTCTACACTGGTTTCTTAGAGGGTGAACATCCATAAGAGTATAGATATACGATCCATGCCACCAACGTGGTGATTAAACATCCACAAGAGCTTCACCTCACTTTTCTGGAAATAAATGTTGTTAGTTGGACCGCGATTTGAATATGGAAGATCCCCTGTCGCAACCTATTTCTTGGCCCTGAGGTAAGGAAAAAGCCCGAAAGCTTTGCTGCTGTTGACAACGCCCAGTTCTTGATGGTGCCAGTAAGTGTTGAACTCTAACCAACTAAAAAACCCTCCTCAGCTGCTTGGCTGGAACCCCCCAGAGATACCCATTCCATCCAGGCAACTCCTTTTGGTCGCTGGCTTAATCGATTCCCACGAAGTTTCTACAGCAGCTCCATATTGGGGAGACTCACTCCTGCTCTTGGATATGGGCACGGTGCTTGTCTAACTAGTTAAGGTGGTCAACCCAGTGTATAGTTTTCGTAGTAAGGGGGGACTATACGCTGTTTGACTCCACGTTCCGTATGTCCCCATTTCTCTGGTTACGGAACTCGAATTAATGGGTAGATCCTCAGGGAGGTCTTGAATTGTCCTCCACCTCCTGACAAGCACCACTTGATAGAGAGACCGTATCTCTGGCTTAGTCGAGAATAGCTTTGCGAGAGTTCGGTGTTAGCGTATTGCAAATAGTACTCATTGGGTCATCCCATCCGGAGATTCAATCTGCATATTGTAACTGTAACTCAACGCAAGGCTGTTATGAATTTGCATTTGAGCTCTTAACGGAGGAAAGTCCCTGATTCGTCTTAATGAATGAACTCATTCATTCTCTCAAAAACCTTAGATATATGATCACTCTGTCCTGAATTGAAATCCACATACAAATAGAGAAACATAAGATATGGTTCGCCAATAAATACCCTACCTTCACCATTCAAACGCGTCTGCCTCAAATCTGAAAATAAAATATTCTGTTTTTCGAACATTCAGTAGCCGTTCATTTTTTAGCAAGATGCGCAAAACTGCTCAAAATATACCACATTCGTGGGCGCCCGCAGGATTTTTTCTCAGGGGGGGGCAAAATAAAAATTTCCGAAAAATGATGAGGCTCATGCGGCATCAGTGCTTGGTTTCTTTCTATTTCTTTTTTTTTATATTTATGCAGAGGCGCCCGCAGAATTTGTTCTTATGGGAGGAGTCAAAGTAAAATTGATAAATTTTTCTACTTCAACATTTTTTAACGTCAACAACATAAGATTATGTGTATGGAATAAAACGGAAACTGTTTTAGAAACAAATAACATTCCAGGAAAAAATATTAACAGGGAAATAATAGTATATTTTTAAAACAAGTTGCAGAATGAGCTCCTATTCCAACACGAATGCGAAATGCATGAATGTTGGATTTGCCTTCTCCAACGAGTATTAGATAGTATTTTCTCTATTCAGTCAAGTTTTGTGAAATACTCACGAAATTCAAATAAAAATTCAGATTTGTGACTTTTGTATTGTATATTGGCAGTTGGTGTGACGAAGTTTGACAGATTGCGCGATTTTGAATTGATTCGATTTGAAAATTGAGAGGATCAGAGGTCAGTACAACCACAAAATGAAAAATATAACTGAAAACAATGCTTTGATGAGTTTCATTACAGCACTACTTGTAGTACTGTAATGAACTCAAAACGATACTGAAATAGAGAAAATATAAATAATATGGAGAAAGGAATAAAATAAATATTATAATTGCCAATGAATGAAGACGAGTAATAACGAAATAAAAACAAATATACATATACGCTCGATAAAAAGCTTTTCATAAAAATCATATATGAATAATAATGAACCAATGAATCAAGCACTGACTTTTAAAACAAGAAACTGAAATATTATCCGAAATAATACAAAACGGCTCCAGAAAATGAAATCAATAAATATATTATCAAAATTATCAAGACACAACAGATACAAATATTTTCAATTCTGATAACAAAATACTGAATCGTAATATGTCTTACAGAATTCAACTGCAGTTGCTGCATGGTCCGGTTCGCTATGTATTTCGTTTCTCTGTCCACATTTGTGTATGGGGCAAAATTTTTTTGGGGGAGCTGATTTTCTCTTGAAAAATTTCCCAATAACCATATTTTCCAAAGGCGAATTTATCAAAAAATATAAACATAGGTCAAAGTGATTCTGAACAAAAAAAGGCAGTTGTTCGGGAGTGCCGATAGAAGTGAAATCTAAGTAAATGTAAATTGTATCGTCGAACTATTCAAGTATTATTTTCCAATTATTTTTGGTTAACAGAGAACTGTTTATGATCAAGGAAGTTGAAATTCACTTAGTTTTCATTTCTATCAGCAGTTCCCGAAGAATAGCATGTTTCTGTTCTCTTACAATTCTGATTAATAAAACAATATAATGGTAGAAACGCCATGCACATTGATGAGTTCATTTTATGGCCCCAATATTCCGAATTAGGAGAAAGAAATTTTATACTGTACTGACCTACGTTATCTATTAGAAAACAGGGCCGCCGCCAGGGCCGGCAAACCGGGCAGTCTGCCGGGGCGGCAAATTTTAGGAGCGACAAAATCAGTTTCGTCATACTAGATTTTTTTCCTTCGAAATCGAAAACCCGCCTGTTATTGAATGTGAAAGCGAAAACACGACCAAACTCAGGGGCGGCTTTTTGAGCCTGGTCAACCAAATATATCACACGTGTACACAAATAACCAGATAAAAATGCAATTAAACCAATACAAGAGTAATACTGGCAGAACTCATGAATAAAAATTCCTGTCAGGTTGTAAATTTCGCCAACGCCTCAGCAGCCTCTCATCCTAGTTACACTCGCTTGTTTACGAGTTTATTATCAAGACGGTCGGTCCCTTTGATGAACATCTGGGACTGCAAAGTTTTTGGTAGGGTTTCTAGGATAATTCAGTAATGATTCTTATTTTCAGTTTGCCTCTCGGAAATCTAAATTTTGATATTCGGGATGGGTTTATAATACTCGAGAAATAAGGGTTAGTACTCATTGTCGTGTGTCGTCACAATATTCAATATTTTTGCAAACCTATATGGTGCTACATAATAGAAATCTTTTATCTATCTTCGGAGTTGTGATTTTCGAACTGAATTACCCTACAAAATTGAAGGTGAGTTCTATAATTCGGTATTTTCTTACCGTCAGATTTCACATTTAAACGATAATAAGTATAAAGCGCTCTTTGCTTATTAACAGTGATGCAGGTGATTTTTTTTTTGAGTCTTTCATCCATCGCCTCAGATACGCATATTATTCATAAAACCATACCGCGTCGTTTCAATAGAGAGTTATCGAAACGCAAATAGAGGCCTAACTTAAATAAAGTTTCCGTTATTTTGACATTTACTCATGCGCATTCGCAAAAGATTTTAAGGTGGCCTGTAATAAAATACGGGCCTCCTGTACTTAACTTAAATAAAGGACAGCCGTATTTAAATAAAAGATCTCTTATTCTGACAGTTTTCGCAATCTTCTAGGTTAAACAGCTTCTCACAACTGTCAAAATAAAGGAAATGTCATAATAAAGTTGTCAAGATATAAATCGTTCCGATAGCTCAAATATCCGACCAATGTTAAGGGATCTTTTATTACAGGATCCTTTAATAAAGTGAGGCCTATATTTATGTTTCGATAACTCTCTAATAATTCGAAAAGGCGCCTTTAAATGAGTTGGAAATTTGCCTCGCTGAAACAAATTTCAGCGAGGCCGATTAGAATTCTTTATTTATTGGATAATGGTCATAGTAAAAGAATATTATTATAATAATATTCATTATTATAATAATCATTATTAGATACAGGTGAATACTTAAGATATATATTGACCTCTTTTCATTTACTTAATCAGATTTTAGAGTTTAAGAACATGGCAACAGGTAATAAATGTCATAAGGTCAAATCACAGAACGAAAACAGTAAGAATAACATATCGTATACAAATGCATTTGTACTTGAATCGATTAATTTATTTTATTATTATTATGATACCTTAACGCCTGATTGAAAATTTTTACATACGCATTTATATTTATCGGTATCGTGTATCGTAGAAAATGTCGTATAATGATTTTATTAAAAATGGAAAATACTTTTGGCGAGAAAAGCTTTTGAAAGTTGAAAATGAAAAATTTTCTACGATCAACAATGGCCCAAGATAGATTATCTGATTTAGTCATTATTTTCATTATATATATATATATATTCTTTTGAATAAGAGAGCTAAAATAATATAATAAATGTTGAAACAAAAATAACCTAAGCTGAGGTAAAAAAAGGAACAGGGTACCACAACATTCTTCGTATGATACTATAGTATCATACGATACTATCATCACCAGTATCATACGATACTATAGAGCCAGGGGAAAAAACCTCAGCCGAAAAAACCTGTCTCATTGAACATGAGATAGTCAATAATCTCGATCTTGATATATCTCAAAGAATTCATGACTTTTGCGAGATGAAGGAGAGAAGGAAGAAATTTATTTGAGTTCAAACATTCTAGTCTGATGGTTCTAGTTCACTTTTATACATGCGATGGCCGGTATATAAGTTTTTTTTTGTTATTTTTCATTTACTATATTTTTTGTATAATACATATTCATAGTTATATTTTCTTCCTTTCTGAATTTTTTTGCCCCTTGATCAAATGGTGAAAGAGTTTGTTATGAGTCCCAAACTCAATATATCACAGCAAGTTGGCGAAATATAATTTTCCGGGGGCGGCAAAATTTTATTTTGCCGGGGCGGCAAAATGTCTGGCGGCGGCCCTGTTAGAAAATTTGTATTAAAAGCAAAAATTAGAATATAACATACGAAAAGCCCCTTACGGAAAAATCAGCTACTTGAATAATTATAGAACTTACCTACCTTCAATAACACAGTTTGAGGCAAAGACACCAAAAACGACAAATACTTCCTGAATACAGCCCCCCAACGGGTTTCGAATTCGAATACTCTTTATCTAGAATGGGAATATAAATGAAAAGATTATATATTTTCCCCCTTCTCAGGGGGAATATTTTGATTGCAGAATAGACAATAATTTTTGAAATATAAGAGTAGCTGCACTTGCCCCTTGAAGAACTCCGCATCAAAGATACCGCCTAATAAAAACAACCGTTCATAAAACGATTGAGAAGAATGCCGATACGCATGCCTACTTTTATTAATTTATAACTTCTTAGGGGCGCGTAGAGCGCTATTGGGGTAAACAAAAATCATGGAATACATCGTCAACGAAAACTTTCCATGATTTTTGTTCATCCAAAAGATGCTCTACGCGCCTTAGGAAGTTATCAATTCAAATACATCTGCCGATTACATAGTGAGTCCTTTGGAAACCGGAAAATTTTTGCGAATCCAACGATTAGATAAATTATATTGAGGGGGTCTTGGGAAAAACGAAATCGAAGATCAAAATCTCAGGGGGGGGGGCACGGCCCCCCCCTGCGGGCGCCCATGACCACATAGATCAGTAAGCTCTTTGATACTCCTATTTTATGTTACTCCAGACACTTAATTCTAATTTAAAGGGTGGTCATTCGCAAAAACCAAAAAACAAGCATTTCGAGTACTGATCTCTACGAAATACCCAAAACAATGGCATGAATGATTTCATAATGTCGCACATTTCCAGAAAAAATCCCTACCAGATTCATTCTCGACATTTCAAAATAATGTATGTGGGAACACGCATTACCGTCAGCGGAATAAAATGTACGCTTCCAAAGTTCATCGAATAAAAATCACTCGACCAGTTTTTGCTTCGTTCAAGAGAAATCGAGACATGTTAATAAAATTCGCAGAATCCCATAGAGTCGTGTGACAATTAGAAAGATATCCTTCAAATGAAAATATCACAAACAAGGCAAAAACTTCTTGATAGACAACACTGAATGTTAAAGCTCGTCCAAAGGTGCCAATACCAAATTAGGTAGTAATAATTACATTTCTACCTTCATTAATGCAGTTTCAACTCATTTAACGTTTTCCAATTCAATAAGCTCATTAAGTAATGAACTCTCATTATTCTTTGGAAGGCATATTATTTGTTTCGAAAAATGTTTGTATATCAGATTCAGTTTGTTTCTTCAACTGTTATCAGAATGGGAATAGAAACAGTATTCATCAGATGAGAGACAATATATCCCCATATTTACATCGATGTAATTGAAATGACATGTACTGCTCTTTCTAACGTATCCGCTTATGCCCTAAAACGAACTTTATTAATGGTATTAGGTGGGTTAGCATTATTAATGCCTTGTTAACCATACCAGGATTTGAAAAAACACTGAATAATGGTTCCGAAAATGTACAATATACCGTTCAACATTATTCACAACTGAGAAAGCTTTTTTCGAAAACTAGTAGCTGCTTTTGTTAAATGGCAGCATTTCATTTACTTGGTCCAGATAAGGATATCCGACGACAGTGACATATTCCATTTGTTTCTGCTAGCAGTGACCGAACCTATTCATTCGATATTTGCAAAGCAGTTTCATATACTTAATCAGAGAAAATCCTTAATTAGGATGAATGAAATCATGATATTTATTCATGATTGAAGAAGGAGTGAGTTTATTTGATTTTGATCGCTTTTGATGTATTTTTCAGGATATATTCTCGACATATCCTATCGGCTAACTCGGTCCATGAAAGATTTCTAATGATTTTCATATGTGACCCGTTGCCGGCTCCGAGAAAATACCACAAAAATAGGTGGTTTCTTGAAGTCGGCAAATTCACTATTTCAAATTCTTAATGGAGTTGCACCCTTTTTCCAGGGGGTTGCTAGTAAAAAGAAGCTTTGTATCCCAGAGCATGCCCGCCTATCATCAAAAATCGACCTGTCTGAGTGTTTTCACACATTCTAATTCGTTGAGTTATTGAACTATCACCGGTATATCAGGGAATCAGTTTCTCTAATCATTTGCATGTCTCTATGAAAAGCATGAATTTTGAAGTATTCAGAAAACCACTAAAGAAGATATTGCTAAAGGAATGGAGGACCATGACTTAGGATTTTAATATTCCTGAAAACTTTATTGCGGTTTTCTCTCCCAGTCTCTGAAACAAGAAAAAAAAATTTAAGTAATAGAAGAAAGGCCCCTGTTTAAAAATTTCAGCACTTATTTGTCAGGGGCAAATACTCTACAAGAAGAAATTGTTGCCTAACAATGGACAAAAAGAAAACACTTTGAAATATGAAGCGTAACGTTTCGGAGTCTAAATCAGACTCCTTCGTCAGACAGTTTCTATTTTTCATACAACTTCGCAGAATCGTGACAACATTCTGATTAAAAAAAAAATCAAAATATTGTTAGGATTTTAAGTCAAGTTGTTCCTGAATTACTTATAGTGTTTTTTGTTGAAACTTTTCTTTTCCGTGTATATCATTATGATTTCTCCTTTACTCAATTGTCAGAAAAGATCAATATATATTATTACTATTAAGGGTACCCTTGTATGTAAAGATTAAACTAATGAAGAATTGCAACGTATGAATGAAGAGACCAACGAAGCAGCTACAGTGGGTTATATCAATTATCAATAACCTGATCGAGGAGTTCTGTGAATTAAAATATCCCGTTTTATCCAAATCCCCCCCTATTGACACAAATAATAATAATAATATTTATTAATAGTTGATACACCCCGGTTTGGTTTAGGTAGTAAATCGAACTATTTCATGCAAAAATCATAGAAAAAACAAATTTTCTTAATTAATACCCGACCTATGATACAAGCTCGAAATTATATCTTTTGAAGCTTGTCCGTTTTAGGAGATATTCTGCGTTTTTCGATCGTATTCTTTTTACTTGTTAGTTGAAATACACCAGCAACCCCTTCATGGCAGTTATTTTTTCCATCAAAATGTGGATTCATGATCCTCCACATAAATGACTAAAGTTCAGGTTATTTGGAAGGGTTCAGAAAACGTCATTGATTTTGCATATTTTATTGTAAAATATTACGGTTATCAAAAGAATTTACATAACAAATTTAGCACAATAAAGGCACTTGGGATTATATATTCCTGACTGATCACCAAAACAGTTTCAGTGTATCATTATATTATAAAATGAGAGTAAATAAGAACATTTGGTTAAATGAAGTCATGACTGAAAATCATATTGTGTACACAACAAAAGGAGAATAAGCGAATATAAGTGCCTACATAACTAGAAAAACATTGATAAATAAAATCACATCGAATTATAATTCCCTCCGCTGGCGAATTTACGACGGTAAAATACTGAAAATCATGACTGGAACAAGTTCGAAAACAACTAATTTACAACATTTTACATTTGACTAGTTGAACTGAACCTACGATATTTTCCTTGTACATAATTGTCCTACATTCATTTCGTTCATTATCATGAATAATGTACGTGCAGTTTTCACCTTATGTTCAACATTCTACATGATATTAAAATAATCATGAAGAAACCTAAATGACTAGTGAAGCACTTTTGAGGCAGTCAAAAAGTTTTGATTTCAAGATCCATTCATAGAATGGCAGAATTAAGTACCTACCTACTTACACAGTTGACTGACAATTTGAAATCTACTACCTAGTAAGTTATTGTCTCAGATGAAACAGTTTCTAGTCCCATTTTATGTACACTTGCAACACAGGATAATAATTTTGGTTTTATTCTCAGACTTATAGACAACTTTGAGTGCTATTGAAGAGATTTACTAAGGCCCTTCTAGAAAATCGAATTATAGTCCCAACTATCTGTTGTCTCTTCAATATTCATATTTTTTATCAGTAGTTATTAGAAGTACCTACTTCAAAAGTACGATTACAATATCACTGAATTCTGAATGCAAATGATGAAACAGTTATGATTTTTTGTGCTTATACGAATTGAAGGATTAATTTTTTGAGTTTATCAGGTGGATTCTTCAGGTTTTAGAATAACAAAATATTTTTCGTCGCTGGTATAATCAATCGAGGCTGAAAGTATTACCTCAACATTCTTGTTGAATATTCTCCGTATGATCCAAACATGTACACTCTTCCGTTTCATTATATTTAGCCGAATGATGAAACCCGGTAGTTCTAAAAATGGACGATACTAGTGTTTGGCAAACGTTGATATCACAGATATTTTCTCCAAACATTGTAGACAAGTTAGGTTTATTTAGAGACAGAAGATGTTATTTTTCGGAATTTGGCATGAATTCAAATAAGTTTTACGTTTATTGCATCACTGAAGCATCTTTTATGCCGATTCAGTGGATTTACTCTGACAAAAAAATTGTAATAAAATTGCGAATGGAATTACTATTGGTCTATTTTCGTCATCTGAGATATGTTCCTTAATGAATACAACATTTCGAATTCAGTGATTCTGTTCACACTTTTTTCATAATAAGAATTTTGAGTTTCAAAGAATTCCCAAAGGTTTTATGAGAAACTGTTAGAAATCTGCTGGTACAGAATACACGTATATTGACGATCCGGAGCAGAGAAAGCAGATCGGCATGGGTATCCAAAATTTACTTTGTTAACTTGCAGATCGTTGTCAGTAGGGATGCAGTTTTGACGTAAGTAAAAGTTCTGTGAACAACATATTCCACGATATAAATTACAAGTGTTTCGAAAATTAGTTTTTTCTCATTTTTTCTGAAATAAATAAGATTCAGTCAATTCTGGATTGTTGTGTTCAAAACCATTGAATAAAGGAGAAAACGAAGAAGGGATAGTCGTCGATTGCATTGTTTGAGTGGTGATCTTGGTAGCCATCTTGGTAGACCTTCTGTGATTCGTTATTTGTTAATGTCTTTCGAAGGAAGGTGTCTGAGGTAATTTAATTTTGATAAATGGCTAGCAGTGTCACATGTGTTTGTACTCGGAATAAAACAAGAGGGATCAGAATATTACCTTCCATCGGCAAGTTCATTTTTATTACCCATATTCAGATTGAAAAATAGTTAAATTTCCGGTAACATAATCCACCCATAGATGTAGGGCGAGGGCATTGAATTAAAAATTATTTTCATTTGTTCGATACTTCAGCGTTCTATCTATTATACTTATTTATTTATTATTCTAATTGAAAATGTGAGACTCTTTAGAGACATGGCTGGTTATTTATAAATACTACAAAAATGATAATATTTGGAATTTCATCAGTTCTCGTGATGAAAAACAAGCTATGGAATCGTCAAAAATAGTAAATGAGGAAAATTTAGAAATAAAACTAAACATACTGAATTGTTTCAGTCATTTCACTGAAGATTGTTTAGATCGAAATTCTCCCAGTCTTGTCAGATTATGAGGAATTGCTATACCAATTTCTCAAATGAAATATGTGAGTAAATTATATCAAAGAGTAGATTCTTTCATTGAAATTATTTAAGAGTCACTTTTCATTCAATTTAGAAGTGATTCTGAGCAATAGTTTGTTAAGTAATAATAATAATTCAATTTAGTTTTCATACAAGCTATGAAAATATACATTCTTGTAAAGTAATACATTAAATATAATATATTATCAGAATTCGATAGTGACGGTTAATTAATTATATTTTTGTTCCTTGATATTATTTCTGCCATTCTGATCGAACAAATATGATGCTTGTGTTCCAATTATCTTGGGACTCAATTTCTATATTCGATTTACAAAATAAAACTTTATGTTGCGTCACAGCAAACCAGAAACGATTTGCAGACATATTGGTAGACTTTGGTAGACTTTCGCGGACGGGACTACCCAATGTACCGTCCTTTCTTTATTCAATGTTCAAAACTGATTAATGGAGTGTATAGTGTGAATACCTATTGAGGTTAATATCCTCAAATATATTTAGATTTCTTTTTTGAGCATTTTTGTTTGATCATTCAGGGATCAATGAGCGTTGATTCAAAGAAGACATAAGATACTGTTTTTCAACACCCGTTCCTACCCTAAAATCTTTAGGAGGTGATGACCACAATTTCTTTATACCCTCCGGAAACAAAATCATCTAATAAGGGAGAATACTATATGAAAAGATTTACCTACTAATTTTGTCTAAAATAAATAATTAAAGACTTACATCATTTCTGTCAAAAATTTAACGGTTGAGTTACAATCTCTGACCATCAATCCTTTGAAGATGTCTACCGCAGATGTAGACCAAAAGTTAGATCACGGCCAATGAGCCCTGAAGAACCTCTATTTGTCTACAATTTTCGTATCGAATTTTCAAGACATATTTAGAAATTCATGAGATCATCGATAGTGATAATGAAATAATATTCTTCCGAATCTGCGTAATCAGTTAAATCATAACAATGTAACAAAATCATTGCTATTCCAAATCTATTCTAACATTGAAAAAATCAATCAATATCTTCGTCTAGCAATGATTTGAAATAAGATGAAACCATTCGGAGGAAATTTAAAAAATTAAACTTGCCTTTCATCTGCATCTAATTAAATATAATAATTTTTAAGGGTTTCTTTCTGATATTGCGCGGGCCAGCTAGATTTTCATATATTAAATCACCAATTCATGAAATCATCGATAGTGATAATGAAATAATATTCTTTTGAATCTGCGGAATCAGTTGAATCATAAGAATGTAACAAAATCATTATTGCTATTCCAAATCTATTCTTACATTGAAAAAATCAATCAATATCTTCGTCTAGCAATGATTTGAAATAAGATGAAACCATTCGCATGAAATTTAAAAAATTAAACTTGCCTTTCATCTGCATCTAATTAAATATAATAATTTTTAAGGGTTTCTTTCTGATATTGTATCATTTACGATTTTTCATATCCACGCCACTGATTTCTGATCACGAATAGACTATTTGTTTGTAAACAGTGTTTATTCTGATAACATAACACTCAGTTCATCCAGGATACGGATGCTACATCTAGTTGTAGAATAGAAACATTAAATTGGATACTTGAATACTAAGTTCTTGCTTGGGTTCTTGCGAGGTAACATGCTCATTTCGATGAAGCAGCGGTCTCTGATGTTTCAACAAAGCTCAGAACTTTCATGCATTTCTCAGCTGTTGCCTTTTCAGATATATTAGTATAAAGATGAGCTAGTGAAGGAAACTGCAGGAACGAGATCAGTTAACGCCTCTGCGGCTCATTTCGGTTGTCATGGACGAAGGAGTTAAGCGCTACTGACGACGAGTAATAACTCAGAAACCGATCTACCAGCTACGCTGGTTCGATGACAGCACGTTCCTGCAGTTTCCTTGATGATCAAGATTTTCACTAGCCCATCTTTATGTTCACTTTCTTCGACGGATCACGTACGTCTCTAAACCTCTCTTATTATACTTGGCTTCAGGCCCGGATCTACGATTTTTTCTGACCGGGGCAAAAATTCATTATGGCGCCCCCCCTCTCTAAAGTTTGGTATGAGAATTGAAAGTTTTAAAAATGTATATCTACACTACTGGAATGAATTAAAGGATCAAAATTTGAGCAATTTTCAACAGGCCACAACTTCGAGAGGAATGATCGTACATGAAAAAAGAAAATGTTCGGATACTCCGTTAATTAAGCTTCAATTTCTTTTTCTTAGATCTTGATACTTCTACGTATCATGGAGACATCGACCCTCAAATAAAAAAGGATTCTTTTGTCTTTGACTCTCGATATCTCAGCAATAAATAATTACACAAAAAATTTAACGGTGTGTTTCGAGAACCTGAATGCTTTCCCTTCAAAGGCTGTTCATTGCTTTTCTGAAAGAAATTTTGGTTCTCCTTGTCATATGAAATTGAAAATGCAACGAAAAAGGGCTTTCGGTTTTGAAACATCAAGCGCTGGATCAAACAAAAACTAAGAATGGTAAGTGTGTTTTTCACATCCAGTCGTCTTATTGTTTCACTCGATCGAGTTGTTGAAATAATTAAAGGATCACGTTTGTTGCTCTGAAAAGCTCATCACTGCTTTAACATGAGAAAGAATTTTTTCCGAGCTTTTCCACTATTTCATGGCAGATGTTGCACAAATATTCAAAAAAGAAATAATTAAAATAAATTCAGAAAGTTTTTTCCTCTTTTCATTTTTTTTTTTCGAAAGAACTCCATAAAATTTGAAAAACTACCTCTCAATCATTTTTAATATATATATATGTACATCGTCAATTAAATTTTAAACAAAAGTTAACACCCCTAGCTGAATTTCGTCCTTTTTTACTCGCTGTTCGGAGATTGCTTTTGTATACTTTTCGTGAATACATAGGAAATCGCATAATAAAACAGATTTGTTTTTCAAAATTTTCATGCTCTCAGAAAAACACAGACACACACAAACAAAGAATCGAAAATCCGACTCTCCAACCTCCACGTGGTAGGTTCGCTTTGGATAACGCTAAAGCCGGCATTTTCTTAAACTTTTAAAATTTTTATCTTTTTTGAAAATGAAAGCAATATCTTCAATAAAATTCTGGAAAAAGTTCGTCAAAATTTTCAAGTTTCATGAACAATAAATTTTGTAACTGATTACACGTTCGCACAAATAATTCTTGGAGAATGGAAATTATTGAATTATGATAGTACCCGCACTGGCCACATGTAGAAACCCAAATTAAAGAAGCCGCCTAAAAAACTGCCAATAAAACGATTATCTTGTTAACGATTGAAGAGAATGCCGACACGCATGGTGTATTTAATGAATTTATAACTTCTTTAGGGGCGCGTTGAGCACTTTTTGGGTAAACAATATTCATGGAATTCATCGTCACGAAAACTTGTTGATTTTTGGTCATCCAGAAAGTGCTCAATCTGCCACAGGAAGTTATCGATTCATAAAAAGGGACTGAAATTTCAGGAGGGAGCATTAATTAATTTTGAAGATTTTTGGCAAAGTGATGGTTTATCCTGTTTCCATTCTACTGTTTCGATTTTAGCACTAGGAAATTTATTTCTTCCGAGGAAATCAAAAATGAAAAGATTTAACCGCTGGTTCATTTTGGCGCCCCTTCAAGCTGGCGCCCGGGGCACGCAACCCGCTCGCCCCCCCCTAGATCCGGGCCTGCTTGGCTTTCAGCGTGTTAGACGGCGTACAGAATGATACTAATGGGAAAAAGGAATGTACGTGAGGATCTATTTCATAAAAAGATTCTGTTGGAATGAGGTGCAGACATTTCTTCGCTAGATGGCAGCTCTCATTGGTAAATCTGGGAAGCGCCTGACAGCATTGAATAAAATTCTGAGGCTCATTTTGGTTGTCATCGACGAAGGCGTTAAGAGATACTGATGACAAGTAATAACTCAGAAACTGGTCTTTCTTCCAAGCTTGTTCAATGACAGCAAGTTTTTGCTTTTTATTTCATGATCTAGATTTTCAATAGCGTCATGAAACCCCTCTTGATTTCTATATAAATTCTTAAAATCCTTCGAAGGTTTTGATCTCAATCTATTCGTTCAAGACATTTCAACGATTTGTGTTTGTAAGATGAAAAAACATTTCAGTTCTGCAGTCTACAAAACTGCAGGACATTTTTATTGAAATGTGTGAACAAAATTTAATTGAAATCTAATTTTTTACATTACTCATTACTACAGTGTAGTTTACAAATTATCATTCCAAAATGAAATTGATGTAAGGAATATGATTGAATTAACAGCTGTTTCCCTTAAAGAAGCCTCTGACGTTTCTTTGGATAAACTAAAATTACTATCTGAGCTTTAATACTCACACGTTGACATGAATAAAGACCGAAATAATTATCTTCGCTCTTATGTCTGAGAATAAAACAGAATTAGGACACGAGGTACTAACTTGAATCATTTGAATGATCTTTGGTAGGATTGCGGGTTTTTCGTTTAGATAGGTCAAGTTCACCTTGGCCATTGGCAGTTACCATAGATAATGGTATTGTTATGAATTGCGGCTCCCTAGAATTAGGATCGGTATGGGCCAAGCCAAAAAGTACGCCATTTCCGTTAGGCTGGGCGTACATCATACCTTGAGGGGTTTGATATACTAGGGGGGAAATTAGAGGAGGAGGGTTTGAACTAGAAGTAGCGGTTGAAGAAGACATCTTAGTTATTGTGGATGAGACGTTCGCAGATGAGTATGAGGTGCTGGTTGATGATGGTTCGGCCGACATCCGGGATGTTTTGGCAGGTGGGTGAGACGAGTCTGGAGAATTACTGGTAGCTTTGATCGATATTTCCGGAGGGATATACATTTGTAGAGGATTTTCCGTTTCAGCATTTTCTCCATCGCTTGAATCTCCACTGGATTCGGCACCGGACATGTTTTCATCCTGAAAGAAGAAAAGAGGTTGAAATAAAACTGAAGAATATAATATAAAAAGAATGTAAAAAAAGGATCAAAACTTTCAGAATATCCAGTTACCGAAGACATTGTGAAATATTAAACACTCAAAGTGTGCAGGACAAGAGAAAAACTTGGAATATAGTATATTGTCATGATATCTTCCTATGTAATCATTGTACGACTTATTTTTCAAAAGTAAATATTTTCCTGAGGGGGGGGAATTACCCCCATTGTCTCCTCCGTATCGACGCCATTGCTGGATTAACGGTAAATATTATTCAAGTGAGAGTTTCGAGATTGGCAAAGTTCTCCTAAAAATCTTCACCGTGAAAAAAAGTTTGGAAGTAATAAACCTAAATAGTTGATACGAATCCTGTATTCATTGAACATGTTCGATTCGAATAAAAATAGTCATTTATTATGTTATTTAAATGTTATCTGTCATTTAACGTCCTACCTTTGTTGGAATACTCGCATGAATATACGGCATTATTCTTTCTGGGTTAAAGAGATTGATATAGAAGGAAGTCACATATTTTTTCATCAATGCATATTTTGAGAGGTTAGTTATCAAATGTAGATAAAAATCATGTTCACCAGAGGTATCGAATCCACTTCAAAATGTTCAGAACAATGAGCTCCTATTGTATTCAATATTAATCCTTGTACTTTAAGATAGATAATTTTAGAAGTATTGGTTCATATTGTTTAAATAACTACGATAAGTTATTTAAGACTTACACGACAAGCGTCTGTTCCATTCGTAGTCCACAACTGAACGTCAGTATAATGTGAGTTTTTATTTCGAATATATGATTTATTGAAAAATGAAGAAACGTTTTTCAAGCGAATCTAATCAATTTTTTTGAGTTACGTGTTTCGCAGAGAATCGAAATTTATTTCCAAAAGATCTTACCAGACCTACTTCTTCTATGAGTTAAGATGGTGGATGTGAAGCAAGTTCAATAGAAACACATTGGGAACCATAAGAGGAATAGAATAGCAAGGATATTTTTCAATCTTGGCAATTTTTTCAGATGATCAACAAGATGAGAACCCACCTTATTCTATGCATTGTGCTGACTGTTTTTATATTCTCCTTGACGTTCGCTCTTCCTGATTTGACTCTTCAGGATTCAGACAAAAATTGCACATGCATACCTCGACCTGCTTGCACACCAGAGAAGATAAATCCTGAGTGAGTGCATTTTTTGTTGCTATACTTGAGCAGATGAAGAGAGAACAGGCTTTATCAGCCTATACATTAGAGAAAAGAAGAAGAAGATTCTTGAGCTAGACTCATATAGATACCCAAAATCGAATCAAAAAATGGAAATTTCTACCAAGGATTTTTGCCCCACGTATTTCAAATCGAAAAGAGTCGCATTCCATCACGCACATAATCCCGTCTCGTCTCCAGAGACATGTCTTTGTTGTTTCTATGTACCGAAAGCAACGACGAGATAACTATGGTAACGACGAGAATTCCGTCGTATATGAATTAATCAAATCAAATTTAATCTATGTTTTCAAATGGCTACATCTAATGATAAACTCCCGCCGGAAATGTTTGCAGCATCTGATGAAATTTGCTACCATCAGAGTCTCATGAAAAAATATGAAAAGCAATATTCAGATTTCAACGAATGGTGTTATAGCAAAAAGAAAAACCGAAGGAAGAGAAAGTGCTATCAGCTTATTGTTTAGAGAATTCTTAAATTCAGAATCCGTTATGGCCCAATACTTAATTGTGAAAAGTATTTGCAAAGTAAAACAAGATTTGAATACTGGAAAATTTCATATTAGCTTTCGCACAAAAAATACCAAAATACTCACTGAAGAAGACATACTTTTATGTGCTCTTAGTTAATGTCGTTATGTATGAATATTTAATTCAGTATTCATGCGCTAGTAGAAAATATATTGTTTCTAACTGATGGCATTCCACTGCTTGTCCGCTGAAAGTACTTATTACTTATTCGGAGATGCGTTTGAATTTGTGATCAAATGAAAATTTTATCAGGATAGAGTCTATTCTCAATTGAAAACAAAGAAAGCATTTGTTTTATTGATGACAAATATTTATCAACGCAACAACAAAAATTAAGTGAATTGAAGAACATTTTCCTCAAAACAAAATTTCAATGTTGAATAATTTGATCTATAGCTGGGGTGATTTAATTTTCATTGGTTTATTGTACAAACTGAACATAGGGTAAAACAGGAAGAGATGACGCTCCCTTTTTTAAATTTTGACTCATGAGATTCCTAATAGGGAACATAATATGTTCACATATGTTGTCGTCTTCCCACAGGGCATACAAGATATTTTGAAGGATGTGCACATGTCAAGAAGCCACCTGCGACATTCTGCTGTATTTTCGTAGCGATCCAAGCATCATCCTACGCATTCATTTTCATCAAAAGTTTCGTCGCCGTAGAATCGTTTGTAAGAAACGCATTCGTCAAGTCCTCCTGTGTTCATTTCCTCCTTGTTTCTCTTACGACTAGTTTGACAATAGGCATTTTGTGTCTGAAAATGAAAAAATATTTTTCGTCATCTATCCCGGAACGTCCTGCGTCATTTATCCCAAACACATGGGATAGATGACGCACCTGTTTAGGTTACAACAAATTCCGAGAGGAGACGTTAGATTTTATAATAACCCAACTTCCAACTGTCTTTGAATAAAACGTCGACTTTCAGCGGATTTTTAATGAACAGTGGGATCAAACTAAACACCTTGTAAACTTTCGGGTACTTATCACCAAATATCTGGTAACATTACTGCACTTTCAACACGATTTTTTAAGAACGGCAAGAGTAAAACGTATCTAAGTTTTCTCATTGGCTTTTTGACGAAATATTGATTCATAAATGCTCAATATAAAGACAACTGATGGTCAAGATGAGGAAATATTTTCATGCCTATATGTGTTGCCATAGTTGTTTCCCCCTGCGTCTCTAAAGACGGAAAGATGGATGTTGCCCCCTTTATTTCACATCGAAAGCTAATACAATTACGAATGTCTTGGCTCATACACGTTTCTGTTTATAAAACTTTATAATGATATGACCCGAGTCTATAGAAGCAAGAATTAATTTTACTTCTAGTGTATCCTGCCCTGGAGATTACATTTACGGATGCTGCATGCTATGATCAGAGAGAAAATATGGAAAAGAAGGAAAAACATTTTCATTAACTTCTTCAGGAATTTCGAACATCCTCAGGAATTAAACAATTACTTCATGGATAAAATCAAATGAATAAAGATATGATTATTAATAGTATCATTTCCCTTATTTCTCTTGAAGGTGTCCTCAAAAGTGAGAGTTATCACCTAGCGTCGAGACGACGCTGATTGAAGAGTTAACAGAACCCTCCCCGACAAATTGTATACTAATGAAGCTAAAATTCAGAACAACTTCTTCGGATTCGAAATAAGTTGTTTTCATTTATCGAGTGTAAAATTACTGTAGGTAACTTAGGCACATTTTCTTTTATCAAACGTATGCACACCATTATATCAGGTAAACATATTGATGCTCTACTAATTCCTCACTTTGTGTACCGTTAATTGTTCAGATTATGAGTAGTCACTGGTAGTAGAATTTCGTTCCCTTTATAATCCCTGGTCCATTTTTCAACTATTTCTATCTCGTAGTAAGTCAGACCGTCCAGTAAATACTAAGCTCCTCGCTTAAATTCTCAAATCCCACTCCTCGATGCTATATCTCATTAACTGTTTCTTGAGAAGGTTGACTCCTATTTGAATAACATCACGAGCTAGCACAAATGCGAAATGTTCCGAAAAGGTACACTTGCCTTCTTC
Organism: Hippodamia convergens; assembly: GCA_038502775.1. NCBI lineage: Eukaryota > Metazoa > Arthropoda > Insecta > Coleoptera > Coccinellidae > Hippodamia > Hippodamia convergens. The sequence goes on from CM076609.1 coordinate 32,656,839, forward strand.
GTAAAATGTGGAGTCCGGTATGCACTATAGTACAATCGAGAGTACAATATTGAGTACCTGATGCATGGATATCCCAAATTTAAAATTATTATTATTGGTATCGTATTTCGATTTGTATATCGCTTTAGTTGCTATGACAATATCAACAATACGAACAGCATACTCGTTGTTGTCACATTCTTCACACTTTTCGAATTTATTTGTGATTTCTTTTGCGACTATAAGTTCTAGTGAGGATGAAGAGAAGGTGAAATATTTCGCCAAAGAGGTGGAACAAGTGTCTTTAAATCTGCGTTCTGCGAAATCTAAAGAGCGACATGAAAAAGAATACAGTTTATTCAGAGAATGGTTTCCGAAAATTCAATCCAGGTTTACTTTTCGCAGCATGTAAAAGTATTAAAATCATCGACATTATGGAGCAACATGTTGGGGTTGGTACTCAACATAAGAGACAAATATAGACATCAAATCTCCGGAATATGTGGCCATCCTCAAAAGAGAAGCCAGCGGCTATGTTCCAAAGAAATCATTGACTTCAGAAAGAAAAGAAAATGTCAAGACTTTTAGCAGAGACTCCGGATAGAGATTATTTGCATATAAGTAGGTATCCTTTATTCCAATATTTATTAGTTTCTTTGGAAGCACTCGTCATAAAACGATTCAATTGAGAAATGTGTGCTAATTGAAAATTGTGATTGTTTTCCTTTCAGATCGCATTATTATTTGGCATTTATGGAGCTTGCAAATGCCATGAAATAGTAAAAATGGATGTGAAAGACCTTGATGATCATTTCGACATGGTGATAGTTAACAGTCCAGTTAGAAAAACCAAGAAAAGATGAACATTATGTTTCTAATAAAACAATTACCGAAGAGACTGATTTATCGTTGAGTTTTTTGTTATCCCTTTTAATGGTTTTTTTAATTTTATTTATAGAAATAAATGCTATTGTAATTCTTTTTTCATGAAATCTACTTAACGGGGTCAATGAAAAAGAGAAAAATGGTCGAAAATGCAAAGCGAGGACATGTCTTTGCTTCGCGGAGAAGAAAAATCTATGTTTCTCTAGGGTTGAAGATGATGTTTTTCTAAAAGCGTTCGCTTCGAACCCTTTTCCCACAAGCATTACAATTCGTAAAGAGTCACATTCCCAAACAGTGCGGGAAATTCCCCTGCTATTCCATTCCCGCACACTTTCTGTGCGGAAAAGGAATAAAGTGAACCATGATATGTCTCTATGCACCGAACGTCAACGTTGATAGTACCATGGTAACGACATGTAAAATTACATTTTGCACAAAGATTATAGATTTAAAAAGATAGGAAGATTATAGAGTTAAAAAGATAGGAAACGCCCTTACACCTGTGGTACTAAAATCCTACTACGATTTTTGGCTATCTCATTATTTTTGACACCTAGGGGGCACTGAAATCATTATTCAGTCCAGAAAACCATTTTAATAGGCGCGAAGTTCGAATTATACTTCTCATAAATTTCCATTAAATTGAGTATTGTTTGTCGAGCTTTCGAAGAAACATCCCGATCGACAAAACAAAGGCAGGGCTCCGCTTTTTGATCAGGATGATATTCTCCAATCTACATACTGCTTCTGGATTCCTTATATCTTTATTCGAAATGATTGTGTAAAATCAACTACAATACAATAATAATGAAATTGAGAACATTTCGAAAATTTGTTCACATATTAGAGAATTATCATAACAATTTCAAGAACTTATTCATAGAGTGGACCCGATTCATACATATCTTACCCAGGGTATTTTCACCTCAATAAGTCCCGAAGGTTTAGTAGATGAGTCGAACTGCTGGAAGGGTCGTCAAGAGAACCTCCACCTCTATAAGTCGTTCTTTGGACCAGCATTGCCTCTATGAGTGCAACTTTTTGATCTAATGAATGAGATCGAAAAAAAATCAGTTCGCAAACAAATCACCACACGTGATGAATATCATACGATTTTTCGACCTCTAAGGACATGTTTCCAGTGCTCAGACGCTAGTTTCTCATTGATGATGATTTCGTATTTACCTGAGTTTTTTCTCAATGAAGTGAAGTCTCACTTTAATAACTTGAAGTTTTGGTAAGCCGAACACTAGATACGTCGAACATTTCTTTTGGTCCCTAGGAGTTCGACTTAAGGAGAGTCCACTGTATATTAATTACAGAATGTTTAAACAACAATAAAATAAAAATATCAGAGGTGCACAACAAGATCTGTAGGTCAGCCCAGCAAGAGTTCTTTATGCGATATCCAGAAGAATATATTTTTGCCCCAAAATCTCTATCCATTTGACAGCACTGACAATAAAAAGCAATGAACAAGACAGTTACATGATACGATTATCAAAACTTACATTTCCATTATCTTTGGTAGTGAAAAGAATGCATATTCAAGATTATTCTCTATTATTTCTGCAACTAGCAGACCCGTCAGACTTCGTACTGCCTCAATAGATGAATAAAAAAGCAACTTTAATATTATAATAAACTATTATGATATAATACCTTGAAAGTGGACATAAAATTGTCCTGTACAATTAATCCAGTCAATGAGGGCAAAAATTAGGCATTACCTCCGAATTCTATCAAGATGCTTCGATTTTGATAAGACCGTAGAAACCACCAGCTTTCAGCATTAAATGTGTAAAAATGGGTCTTTATTGATATAATTTATTAATTTTAATCAATTTTATAAGAGTATTCTGGAAAAATGTTAGTTTTAGTTATTTTTATTTTTCAACCCCTAAACGCAACCCCTATCTGTTCAAAATAACAAAATGAAAATATCATTTAAACATTTCATTTATTCATCACTCTATACACGTGAAATTAATGCGTTTTGTGTCAAAAAATTAATCTGATTCTGAGAGGCTGTCTCCACTGTCAATTATTTCTTCACCTTTGACAAAAATTGGACAACTGTTTTGGCAGTTAACACCTGCACATTCCCCACATGTAGCGTTACAAAAAAGACTCAGTTTTCTGCAGGTGCAAGATGCATTGCATCCTTTTTTGCAGTTACAAAAAATCATTTTTAACTATTTTTGTGGTGCAGGTGTTTTTTGCATGTTTGTGGACTGCAAATATCTATTGGTACTATTCTAACCGCAATCAACTGAATCGAGAGCTTTATTACCAAGCCAAATTTGAAGTTGATGATTTTAGGCAAGCATTTATTTCATCGGCAGCCGTCGATTTTGGAATTACCGGTAATGGTTGTCGGAAGTCACCATCCAAAAGAATCAATGCGCCCCCAAAACATCCGTTTAGGCAACTCAAAATACACAGTAATTGTTTACATATATAATAGCAGAATGGAGATTTGTTCAAAACAGTTCGTCATAAAATTTTCCGTAGTTTTCGGAAGAAAGATAGGTGTAATAACACATGGACTCAGATGCGTTAATATTATTAGAAAATGTAGTACACCGAATAAATATCAAATATAATACTTTCACGAAAACGCAATTAAAGGTACGGTTTCGCTTGTGCGTCGGACGCATGCAGCGACCGCCGAAAGTGGCTGCTGCGATTGTTGTATAGACTGTTCATAGGGAATAGCGAAGAAGCGGTTCCGCTTATGCAGTCAACGCAGCAGTGGCTGCAGCAGCCAAACGGCCCACTGCTTGCGGTACCAGTCTGTGCGACGTCGCTGCAGCGTGAATTAATTTATATAGAGGTTAAAATTATTATTATTTATAGAAATGAAAGAAAATGAGTGTTGAAAAGTTTTCGACGGATGAAGAAATGAAACTAATTGAATTAGTTTCCACAAATAGATGTTTGTATGATGCATATCATGCTGGATATAAAAATATTTCGATGAAAGACAGTGTATGGAGAAAGATCGCGACAGAAACAGAAGGAAAAACGAGTGAAAGGAAATTTTTCCTTTATCATTTTAAATTTGAACTCTTTATGTGAATATAAAACAGTTTCATATAATTGAATATTAATTATTCCGAATCCTATGTTCCTGTAACTATTTTTTCTTGCCAGGCAATTTGACCCTCGGACTGCGAATCCATCTACTCTGGCAAATCCTCCTTTTCTGCCTATTCTTATACATCAAATGCACATCACGCCTTTTCTTATTTTTTCTTTTCATATACAGGGTGACACACCCCCATTTTCTCCCCTGTTTCTGTAGCTTTATTCCTGAAATTCGGAACATTGAATATACTCACTGTAGGGCACTTTTTGACATATTTAGAAAAAATACAATTTCCGGTTTTTCCGTGTTCGTATTGGTTATACAGAAAAACAGTTGATATGGATGGATACCCCACCGATGGTACTTTCGAATGACGTCAGAGTACCATTATGCTACCATTTGACAAAACGGAGTTTCGAGTGAAAAAAGGTTTTGGTTTACTTTTTTGGCACGTATTTCGAACCACGATACTTTTAAAATCGAAATTACTAAAGTGTAGCATTATTTTGATTATTTGGAATAATTTTAGGGAGTTCATGGCTCTCTAGATCGAAAAATAAAATGGGCGTTCTGACGAATGAAATATCAAGTATGAGGTATTATTAGATTTAGAAAATTATAGAGATTTCAAAAATGTAATAATATACCGGGTGTCCCATTTGAAAATTGAAAGTTGATGTCATTTCCGGAAAAACCAGAAGTTGGTTTTTTTTTTCTGAATATGTCAAAAAGTGCCCTAGAGTGAGTATATTCAATGTTCCAAATTTCAAAAATATAACTACAGAAACAAAGGAGAAAATGGGGGTGTACCATGAATCTGTGTCACACTGTATTTTAAAATAATTTCATTCTCCTCTTCTTCCAAAATATGAAGCGCAAGTACACTCCATCTTCGAATTCTCACTTTCGACTGTCGGCCGAGTAGTTTGGCTGCAGATAAGGAAACCACTCCGACGTCACAGCGGACGCGAGCAGTAGCTGCTCGCATTCACTGCATGCGTCCGACGCACAAGCGAAACCGTACCTTAACCGTAGCGAAACCTACTGGCGTTATTCTCAAGAAGAAAAATGATTTCCTATTTTTTTCCATTTTAATGTATTTTATGTTAACCCCGTCGTAGAAGAATCCAAAAAAAAATCATTTCATAAAAAAAGGTTCATCCAATCTTGAGTTATAAATGGTGTAACCAACAAAATGGCCGACTTAGTTTTATATACCATGCATTTTAAATGTCGGCCAGTTTTTAACACAAAATTTATAACAGAAAAACACTCAAACAAAGATCATAGAGTGAGCCAGGTGATACTCATGTAGATTTAGCATTATTTCAGTGGAAAATACGCGAGAAAATACAATCATCATCTCATTCAGCAGAACAGTTATTTATGATACAAGTGCAGAAGGCATTGATATTCTTACACGAGTTCAAAATTCAAAAACGAGCCACGAAGTGGCGAGTTTTGGAATAAACGAGTGTTAGAATGAACCTCTTGTACGAGTATCATACATTATTTTCTCTAATTCGCTAAATTTTTATCGAAAATAATGAAATATTGCCGTAAATATCGTTTAGTAATTTTTGCTCTGAAAAATATTAATTGGCAGAACTGCTTTCTATCTCATGAAATTTGACAGATGTTAAATAAATCCGTGGCAGGAGGCCGGCCAACATGTCATCAATAAATATTACTGAAAACAGTGTTAGAATGGAATATTCTAACATTGTTTTGTTCTACGAGATGTGGCGGAATGAACGGATTTGACACATAAGTGGAAAAATATTAAAGTATTTCTTTCAGAATTGACAACGGCCTACTAATTTTCTCTATGTTATCTTTGCCAAATGGACGCTAATTAAATATTTTAACCATAACCCGTTTACTTTTGAAACTACAGATGTCGGTCACATCACTGTAGTCGCTTCGTTTCCCATTATTATACTCTATAATCTTTGGTTCGACATTCATGTGTATTAGGAATTATTATGAGTAACTGGATTCGAGCTGTGTGTTGAATCGATCTCATATAAGCGCTTGTAGAAAAAATATTATTGTTAACTCGAGCGGGAGAATATCTTTTTCCACACTTGTTAGGAAAATAACTATTCATTTGATTTGATTTAAGTGCGGCTTAGAAGATAAAGGCGCAAACTGAAGTGAACTAATTGCTAACATATCTGGCAAACGAGGGTGCCTCGCGTGAATAAACGAGCAATCTTCGAAATGCGGGTGTGAGCAATCCCGTGAATGACATTTTTTGAATAGTCCAGGTTATCAGACGACCAACGGGCCTAAGACCTAACTGTAAAACGACTGAGCGGCCGTTCACGTTCGGCCGTAATTTCAAAGAGTGATGGCGTACCGATTTTTGCAGAGTAGTGACCCGGCTCGACCCGAACCTGCCCTGTAGTAAACTATTCGGATCTGGACGGGTGGAGCGCGCTTTGCACGTAACGAAATTCGAAATTTATTGATGAACTTTATCGCCGAGCAGCGGCGGATGCTGTAGGTACTTACGGAATTGATGGCGTTCTTGATTGAAATTGATTTTTAATGAATGAGCCGGACTGGCTATCGTAAATGGGTCTGCATATTACCAGATGAAGTATTTGGTCGCCCCCATGGAATCATCATTTTCTTTTTTGCCTAATTTATTTCGGCATTCAGGAGGGAAGATGCATTTCAGGAATAAATTTATCAGGAAAATTTGAGAGATAGATATGTTTGCATTCTTATATCCAATGAAAAAATTTGAAATAAAATTTGTCAGATGAATGACGCTTGAGAGAGGTACTTTTTAGTTCATAGTTGTTAGAAAAGAAACCCTCGTTAGTTTTCATCTGAACTTCCTGAAATACTCTCAATTTCTCATATCAATACAAAACTGAAATCGATGCTTAATTGGCATTCTCGAGAGCTCGTTCCAATGAAGAAAACGTTTTATAATTTCGAAATTTCGTGCTGAAAATCAAAAATGAAAAAATATTTTTTCAAACGGCGCGGTACGCAGAAAATTTAGTGTTAGTGAAAAATGTGGAGTTCAAAAGGTCCTTTTTCCGCTTCGAATATACTACGGTACAAATCGGGAAGAATCGAACCTTATGAATGCATTAATCATTTCCTTATTCGTTCCCGCTTCTCCAGGAAAATGTTTTTTTTTTGAGTGAATTTGATATATGTATTTCAGAAAACTCTGTGATGCCCCTCTATACTAAGCATTAATATATCACCTAGAAGAAATTACATATTCGTTTATAATCCAGAATCGGACAAGACCTACCTGAAATCTGTTCAAGAGTTATTGTCATCGAGGATTTAGGTTGGTGTTAATAAAAACCACTGACGTCAAGGTCAATAAATATGCTGGATTTAGATCAGATGAAGAAACATTCATTGTGAGATGGTGCCTTGTTTATAAAACAGAGCCTGGAGGATGGAGTTGAGAAAAATCACTGACTTATGATATCAGTTAACTGACCAAAAATTGTTTGAATTTAGTTATATTTGCGTATATTTTGAAAAATCGATAACTCAATTCTGATTTTGGATATTTTTTAGTATTGTGAATTTTAAAATGGCTAGACTTCACCAGATGAGTGAATGAATCGAATAGAAATAAGGCTGATGGATCACTTTTATTAGGCGTAGTAAAAATAAATCCATTAGTTTCTCAATACCTAGCACAGTTTTCCTCTTTCTTTGATGGGACCCATATACATTTCAAGTTCCTTTTTTATAACTAGAAATCGAGCAGTGAGTAGACTTTCAAGACTTGCTTTGATTAAAATTATTATAAACGCCTTCTATTGAAAAATCGAAATTCTGGTCATGCAGAAAATTTTTTCGAAGATTTTAGGAGATTTTCTTGTATATTCTTTCCTAGATCTTACGTGAATCCGGGAAAATGATGTGATCCATTATGAGCCAAAACAATTATATGATTTTCTTGCTTTGACCGCAGCTAACACTATTATCTACTGTCACAGTGGACATGATATCACTTATATCCCGACTTCTTCCTATAACTTCAGAAATATATTTTGTGAAGGCGATACTAAATTGGTACATACTCGAGCGATTTACTCATAGAGATCTATTGAGTTGCAAAAAAAAATTAATAATATTGGGAGTAGGTAAGGTTTGAAAATGAAGAAAAAATTTTGAAATATCATGTTTTCTAATTAGTTTCATTTGAGAAGAACAAAAATCGAAAATCAATTCCGTTCTAACAGGACTCTCACTTTTTTTAATTTCAAATAGCTCCCTGTATATTTTTTGCAATTTTTGATTTCTACTCAGAATTATCTTTTCACTGATATAGCTCACTTTGTATTTTACAATTGATTTGATAGAAAAAACTACAATCGAAATTTCAAATTGCAGTGGGTTACCATATTTCGTGTTATCTTGATTTTGGTTTCAAGGAAACATAATTGATAATTCATGAACACGATAAGACAGCCTCCAAGATCTTCAGATTCAACACTGCTGGATTTATTCCCTTGGGGGTGTTTGAAAGATTGTGTATACCAGATTTCTCCTAATGATTTGGAAGATCTGAAAAAACAGATTTTCGAACGAGATTCATAATGATTATGACTTATAGAACAGAAAACGATGAAATAATTTAACAATTATTTTTGGATTTTGGTCAAAAAATTCGGAAATTTTTTTTTTGGCGAAAAATGCTGAAATTGTTCGATATAAACAGCTGAAAATTAGGTTGAATTATTTTTGTTTGATGTCAAATCGACCCCCTAAGTTCAATTTTCGAAATCAAATTGTAAAATTTCTAGTTCCTGCAAGAATGGAGGTTTGGGCGTTGGGCCAGCAACCCACCAAATAAGTTGAAAAAGTTGCTGAATTTCTCATTCAACAAGCCTTGAAATAGGACTAGGACTGGTAGTATACAACGATGAACGAGTAAATGGACTAAGTATGAGAATAATAGGCTTGGTGAAGAGAACTGGTTATACGGCATCAAGCTGTTTCTTGATGATATGTACTGTACATTGCATATTGTTAAGCCCAGAATACATACAACACATACATGAAAAATTGCTTAAACTATACAGGCTACTTGAAACAAAAAGTCAGAACCACTCCTGGTTAAACCGGGAGTGATTTTAAAATTTTTTGTTTTCTCAAACAAAGGTTCCTTGAACGTATTGAATAACATGAAATTTTTAAATTTTCATCTTCCGAAATGGCTGAACAATCCATTGGAACAGGTATACTGGGACACCCGCTATATGAGGGGTATATTAAGTTTCCCGTGGGACACCGTAGTTTAAAAAATTATTGGAAAATGGAGAGTTCTGATACTGCGACGCATACCAGGTGCAGGAAGTAGTATTATATCGTGGCGTTTGCCCCACGGCTTCACGTCGATCCATCATGCAATCATGTCTATCCTAGAAGCAAGGCCAGTTAATTTTTCAAATCATGGACTTTAGGCATTGTGAGCAACTCATCAAATATTCAATTTGTGCAGGTAAATATGATGAGATTCAAGCAAAAATACAATCAAACGAAAATCACTGCTTTTATTTGAACTACGATTGCCTTCTCACTAAGTCCTCCATAAACCATAAACAAGCCGATTTTAACTCTCAGTTGGAAAAACAAGATATTAACTCAGAAGTTTTATATCCCTACTGCAATTATTGATCGCGGTCAATAAATATTCCGTATCAAGTATCCTCTCACCAACGACGACAGACGAATATCTCATACGTCAGTGATTTTCTCACCTCGTACCCAATTATTGAATTTCGAGATTCGACTGGACCGATCGTCCCGCATAAAGTATCGTCTTTATGGGATGCTGCGTTTATTCGAGAAGTCTTTGGGCTAAACCGAAACCGCCACATAACATCAATTACCGGGCGGCACAGGAATAATTTCATTTACATCGAACACGAACACTGGGGTCCATCAGAGTCGGATTAACCTAGTTAAGGGTGAACAGTTGGCAATATAAGAGGTAACAATACACATATACTCCATTCAATTTTATAAAATCACATAGGAGGCCATGGTATCGTTCTCAGGAATTGGTGCACCTGATGAAAAGTCAGTGCGCACACGGAAAATATCGTTAATGACAAAATAACGTTGCCAGTTTGTTTCTTTGTTTACATATTTTTCGAAAACGAAATATTGTAAATAACTAGAAAAACAATCCTTTCTATGGAATCATATGAACGTTAATTATTTTCGTCCATCACATGTTTCAAAATTCATTCATTTTCCGAATAAATTCACATTCTGAGAAAGTAGAATGTAGAAAGGACAACATAGTGTTGACTTGGAACATCAAAATATTTTGACAAGCGCCATAAGCCAATACCTTACTAGAGCACAAGGCCATGAAACAACATTGGTGACGTCATCATAGGTAGTCCAAGTCAATTCCGAAATGCCAAAATATATTGATCGATTTAGATTTATTTTTTTCAACAGAAAGGAGGATCGTTGTAAACGAAAGTATTTCGAGGTTATTTGTGATATTTAAAAGATATGATAGATAGTGTTTTTCTCAGTGAAAGCATTGAGATTGAACTCGAAATGTTAGAAATGTAATAGAAGGTTAGTTCATTCATTCATTGCAATTTATGAATAATCATCCATTATCATAAGAAAAAACATTTTAGGAGAAGTGGTATTGCATGCTGGTCATATTATTATCTGTAGAAATTTGAGGAAAAGGATACTTCCAGTAGGAATTAGTGGAAAAATAATCAATAATATGGAATTGGCAAAAATATCAGCATGTAGTTGTTCTTGTGAAGCTGGTCCTAATATCTATTTGAATATTCGAAAAATAATTGGAAAGTGGAATTAAATACATACTTTAATTTAAGCAAAAGAACAAGATTCATATAGTTGCAGTTCCCAGAAGGTCTAATCAAGCCTTAAAGGCTTTATTTCAAATAATAATATTGATAACCTGATGCACAAACATGATCATTTTTGCTTGATATATGTATTGATATACATGTTATAGTAAACAGATTGAGGTATAACACAAATATGTATTAAAGATATTCTGTAGAAAAGAAACTACTTTCTCTAGCGACGAACTCTTTGAGTTAGCTAAAGTGTTCATGGCCTTTTATACTACCAAAGGAAAGAACTGTAAATGGGAATTGTTTTTGGTCAAGAAATAATAATATGAAGTTACTCATGGTTAAGACAAGTTAAAGAAACTTCACCCTACCTAGAAGCTCTGTTATACGATGTATTGTCGAATCAAATCATACTGTCGGAAAGTTAAATTATGGACAAGGCAGCAGCTCTCACAATTCTGGCAAACTTCCCATAATTGACACAATTTTGTCTCAGAGCTATATTTGAATTAGTGTTCATTCTCCCTATTTATCATTTTGTTTTTGTGTAGATTCTGAAAATTTCTTTTTTTTCATTTTAGATTTTCACACACGTCTTTGGACTGTGGGTGCATGATGTTTATTCAAGTTGATTTAAAACTATAGTGAAGGAAAATTATTTCATGAATAAACATATTATTATATTTGCTTTTTATCAGGAAAATGTCTGTAGGGATATTTCATTTGATATTTTTGAATAAAATACAAATATTCAGCTTCATGGAAACTTTTATTAACATTATTGTTACATTTTGATAATTTTCAGCATTTAAATTTTAATGTATATAGAACAAAAGCTGCCCTTCACTGTTTTTCCATTTTTCCAACCATATCAAAAAATTGTGCAGAAACTCAAAAATGTATTGAGAATTGATGGTAACTGGTTCATTTCGAAGTCTTTGTCCTTTTAGGGGTGTTTTCACATTAATTATATCCCACCATCTGGCAATTAATGCTATGAAAACTGAGGTATCCTTATAAGATGATAAGCATACTTTGGGTCCTAGTTGTTCTAGGGCTGCTACAATGCTGTCATTAAATACTTGCAAAACTAATTTCACATTTTGTCTTTCTATTGAAGAAGGATACAGAGCCTTTAATGATAAAGTATATCCATATTTGATCAGTTGACCGTTTTCACGCATATGCATTTCTTTTGATGCACCAAATGCAGCTACTTGTTGCATGTTCAATAGAATTGTTGGAGCCCACAACAATATTTCCTCCCTTATAGTCCAAATTAGGGTTTATATGTATTTCATCTACCATTAACGAAACAATTTTGTCATTAGTGTCTAATAAATAAAACTTGCTTTTTATGTATTGTAAGAAATGTTCGTCACATTGTTCATATCTTGGATCTGTATTAAACTTTGCACAAATTATTTGAATAGTTTGTGGAGAATGAAGGGTAAGTTTACCAGATCCTCTTAAAAATTTATAACCATGTGGAGATATTTGGAACAGCAAGCAAGAAAATAGCATCATTTCATATGAATATCTGCATCTGGTTTTTGTCCAAATGGTGGAGAGCTGAAGTTGTTCTCGCACAAATTTTATTGTATCTCTACCACAATTCTCTTGACAATTTTCCATGTCTTCAGATAGATCCTCTAAAATATCATTTATAAAGTTGAGTTTTTCCTTTATTTTGTCACCACTCTTTTGATTAATGTTATTAAAACACAGCATACTGCCGCACAAAATTTTGTCCAAAATATTTATGTCTGTAACATGCACTGGAAATATTAAGTCCACCCTGATATTTTTAAATAGTACATTAACCCTCAGGTCTTCAGACACATAAACTTTTATTTTTACAACTGGAATTTCTGATGACTCGTCCAAATAGAAAAAAACACAGGTTTTTTTCTCCTTTAGCCATTATCCAACCTTTCGGAACAGACACTTTTGTAAAAGCCTCAGCTAAAGTTGCAAATGGCACAGCTGAATCATATGCTGAACTTGATTTAATACTCTCAGCAGTGGTTTTCTCAAGATCTCAGCATTCCATTTTTGATCGCTTGGATTGAGGAGAAACTCTAGTATGGACATCTGATCTGCTCAAATAGGCTGGACAACCTGGCAATTTTGTTGGTATCGCTCCTAAAACAAATGTTAAAAGAGAAATAGAAGACCACCAGATAATTAACATTTTGTTAAAAACATTTCTACTAGTCTAATCCCCCATATCCAAAGTCCATACTAGCCAAAAAAATTTTTAGATGTACCTATAATGAACCACAGTTTATAGTAATAATTAAGTAAAAATAAATACTTACATATTTTTAACCTAGGAAACTTTAATGGTATTTCGACTTTTTGACCTGTGACTTCATGTTTATAGCTTGTGGACTTTTCGATGAATTCTGGTTGGAAATGTAGTTCGCAAACCTAGAAACAAGTTACTTTTCAGAGGCAGGCAAAACAGTTTGATTTTCAATAATTAATACCTTACTGCTGTTACGGGGAACGAAATCTTTCCTTTTAATGGCATTTAACCAACTTTTCTTAAGTTGCTCGTCTTTGGGAAACCCAAATGATTACCCCTGCATTTGGGAACAGAGCAACGAAATGGCATGATATCGCCTGGAAAAAACTGAGATTAAAGCTAAGAAAAGAACTTAAAAATATCAAAAGTCTCGAAGAAAAAATCAAAATTAAATCTACATAACCTCGAACATGAAATGCAAAATTTTTAAGAACTAGAGGTAAATTAGTGAACAAATATAAGCAGGCCTTTTGCCTTACCTGTTATGAACTGATGTAACACCAAATTAAATACAAATATATGAATAAACACTGAAAAACCCTCACAATACCGGCAAAACATACACAAATAATGGCGGATGATTGACTACTCACACCCTTCACCCCCCATCAGCTGTCATTCTGTTTCATGGCCTTGTGTTCTAGTAAGGTATTGCATAAGCTCCATTTTCGTTCGATACAGAGCGGAATGTGTCAAATTTCCAAGGCCAGAGGTGTGATTTTATATTTGTCAATGGAGTATACCTACTTGGTAGTTGAACGAAAATGGACTTATCCCGCGTTATCATAAATAGCAAATAATATTGTAACGTTTTCAAATTGTTACTGTGTCTAATTTATTTATAGTTTAGAACCTTATCCATTTATTTTTAATGAAGTATTATTAGAGATTTTTTCACTTGATACTGATATAATATCGCAGTGGCTGTTTGATACCTTAGACAGATTGTATTTTATTCAAACGTTTGTACAGAAAGTCAATGTTTCATAAAGAACGTCAAGGAATCAATATTTTAAATTGCCTAAATTTCGAAGCCTTTAGGTGGGTTTCACAAAATCTTTGATTGTCCGACCAAAAAATCTTACGTAAATGGCTGCAATTAATCAATATGCCTCTCACCTTACTAATAAAAGACAACATAAGGCAGAGCCGAGGGCAAAGAATCGTCTTTACTGCGACTTTATCATGGATGCAGTAGATTTTCTGCTAGAATTGATCACGTGTCGCTAGATTATCAGGTAAAGTGTTATTTTTATAATACAATATCTATTCTGATATTCTGATTAGTGTTGTAACGGATGCCGATTCAGTGAAGCGGATGCGGGAGGTGATGAGTTTCGTTTGCGGATGTGGAAGTTAACGGAGGTAGAGATGTGTCTGAAGTTGGCTCCCCATTTTTCAATTTTCGAGAAAATTTTTGTTGAACTGAATTGTGCTATGTTTCTGCTGCTTGGTGCCATTGAATTTCTCTCTTAATTCCATGTGGTTGTTGAGATATTTCAAAAACCAAAAAAAATTTTCTGGGAAATATTTTTTCTGCATATTTAGTTTTTTCAGTGAAATAGCAAAATTTTTTGAATATGTTTTCTTTGGAAAAAGAGGGTGCTGGATTGACTTTTTGTTCACTTTCCTAATTTGTCAGAAAATCTGAAGAATTTTCGTAAAAATATTTACGGCACAAGACAGCACAAATTTTTGTATTCATTTGTGGGAAGAAAAAAATGGGTGCTGGGTTATCCTCATTTTTCAATTTCAATTATTCTGGAAATTACACTGAATGTTTGCAAAATGCCAACGCCACAACTCAGGACATGATAGCAGATTTTTTTCACTCAGCAGCACAAACATAGGACAATTCAGTGCAACAAGAATTATGTCGAAAATTGAAAAGTGCTCGGCCAACTTCACACAAGTGGAGCAGAGGTAAAAGATGAAGTGAAAACAATAGGTGCATGATTTATTGAAATAATGGGTATCAAAAAAAATTTAAATTAATATTCAAATTTGAGTGGAGAGAGAGTAGAGTATTATAATTAACAAAAAATTGATCAAAATAAGAATCAATGGGGAGAGGAGTGCGTAAAATAAGATTATGACCGTTGAGAATATTTATTCACTATATTGGCTACACTACTTCTAACTTTTCAATAAAGACCAGAATGAGTTCAGTTTGATGAAATATATGGTCGCACGAATTCTTCTTGTTGAACATGTCGATCGAGTGTGCGGCCAAGTGCTAAATCCGCGACAATTTCTGCTCCACGAACAAAAACGGAAACACTTGGATTTCCTAAACTGAGCGAAAGATGTGTCCCAGAACAGCTTACTGAACAACACATGTTGAATCGAGTGCAAACCTCCAGAGAGTTTCTTAAACGCTATCAAATGGACGGTGATATATAAGTCTATTGTTACTAGACATTAAACTTGGGTTGCATACTATACGCCTGAAACTAAGAGACAATCAGAACAGTAGCATCATACTAGTTCACCCTCAACCAAAAACCACCATTTCAATAAAAAAAAACATGCATGGGATATGCTCCAGAGAAGATTAGATAATCATCAATCTACCCCAGAATCCTTAAATGATATGAGAGAGCTTCTGCCTCGTTTATGGAACCAAATTCCCAAAGAAATGTTCAACAACTTCGTGTGTATTAGGCAAAGAAGATGCCAAGCTGTTATTGATGCCCGTGGGGGCAATATATTGTATTGATAGTCTTGAAATGCTTGAATTCTCTGGGAAAAGAATTTACTTATTTTACTCGATTTTTCTTAACCATCCTGTATACGCTGCAGATCTACAGGCTTAAATTAATTTTATTTTCTGCAACTTGAAATCATATTATTATGAATTTCCATCACAAAATATCATTTGAACCATGTTTTCTTTGCAATTTAAGTCAATATCCCTAACTCATGTGGAGCAGTTTATTTACCTCAAGGGGAAACCATCAAACGCAGCAAGGTGTCTGTTAACAAGACGAGGCCAGACCCCACATGGCCAGTGTCACAAAGCCATTGTTGGAGTCATTAGGATGTGATATTTTGAACCATCCCCTGTGTTTACCGACCTGGCGCCTTCAGATTATCATTGTTCATTTCCCTAAAGAATCAGATGGGTGGAAAAAACTGAGGAGTTGGTCGACAAGTGGCCAATGGCGGTAGCGGCATAGTTCTACGAGGCAAATGTAAAAAAATTAATCTTCCGTCCTACGACATGCATTGAAAGAGGTGATGGCTATTTAGAAAAATAGGGCACAAATATGTAAGCACGTAATTTTACTAAATTTTTTTGGGTATCTATAGATACCTTGAAAACACTATATTTTTACACACCCAATAATACCGACTGTGGTCGCATAGTCCAGTACCATTGTCTAGACCACTTCTAATACAAGGTCTTTATAACAGATCGTATCATAGTGAACTGGAGTGTTTTTTTTTTGTTTGCCGATGCCGTTTCATTTGCATATTTTTCACAATTGCAAATTTGTTCAAGTAGAAATATTTTATAAAACAACTTGAAAGACGACAGCTAAATCTTGGGAAAAAAAAATTGTCAACAATAATTCAAAGCCATGTGAGAGATGTGAACATACCGGTTGATAAAGTTGTGAAAAACTTTTATTTGAATAATTATTTTTCACTGAAATATACCTACAAGGTACAACCACTAGAAAGGAACACATGCAAAAAATTCCAAGCACTTATTGAGAAGAGTTGGATTTTATTGTTCAGTCGAAAATGTTCCTCTGTACTACATGCTTTTGCCAGAACAAATTTATTGGTTGAAAGCCGCATAGATAGATAGCTCTCATCATAACAATAATTTTAAAATAAAAAGTTGAAAACTTATAAAATATGACTATGTTGAGGTTATATTTCTATTTACTCTGTGACAAAACGTGAATTCAAGAACAGAATGTTTAGGTATTTACAATTTTCTGGATTTGTTCTTCAAATGAGGGTGCAAATGTAAGAATGTCAGTGACTTGTATAGATTCTCGAGGTAATTTTTTTCTTGTTGTATATTAACTTGCATATCTACGATTCATTAATTATGTACATCCTTTTCGCCAGATTATGATTCGACCTAATTATTGCTTGCGGGTTTGGTGATGTTCGGTCATCTCAAACCAGATTTCAAAGGTGAAGGTACATTAACATAAACCTCTTTATTAGTTTAATAACATGAAAGAGTACAACGCTTCTAATTAGCTGACTTATTTCACCAGACAGAATTGTTAATTTATGTAACAGGACAAGTGTTAAAGCTTTGTGTTGTTTTGTTTTATTTCTTGAGTGTGTTTTGCTGGAGGGCTTGAATAAACAACAAAACAGTTTGTCGGAATGATCTTTCATTCTTTTCACTCACCATATATTATTGAACGTTATTCTGCCCACATTTTATTGAATGAACAGCTTAACCTGAATGGATAGAAAGTCTCAAACAGACGGCTTGTAGTACAAAATACGCCTCTGGAAAGCGGCGAATTCATCTGAACTGCTGTCAGATGTTTTGGCGCCGGATCTTTGATCACCACGTGGTATTGACCCCTGGGAGCTTCCACGGTAGACCAGCGGTCGTAACGAAACCTAAACGACCATCTGGAAGTCCATCTAGGGTTAATTTTGGATCTGCTCTTGTGATACTTGCAGTGAGTTAATATGCTTGTTATGCTCGATGAAAAATAATGAGAACGACCGGAAATTTCCCTCCTGACCTGAGATAATTGAGTTGTAATGTACATAAGGAAGAACATCAATAGAAATTTTTTCGATTTATTTAGAAAAGATTGTATTGAGTTTTTGTGTGTTACGTCCTTTCTCTTCGTTCAGAGTTGATACTGAGTTAGACCGAATCCTTTGAAAGGTGCATGACGGGAAAAACTGATTACAGCTCCTGACAAATCTGTGTTTTTTCAAATATTTTTGAATATTTTCCGAAAAAAAAAATTTGAGTTTCTGAATTCCGAAAAGTAGAAATGTTGCAAAAAATAATAATATTGAGACAAATCGATTGTCCCAAGTTAAACTATTGAATCATAAACTCCGTATAAGACAAAAATTCACAAACGACATATGAAATATTATAACTGGAAACTATGAAGTATGAGCTAAAAATTCATTTATTTGTAGAACACATTGTCACTGATTCATTTCTTTTCTTGAGTCGGTTCGATGGTAGTGATCTGACCTCAGCTGGTGAGTGATTATCCATTTTGTACCCAGAAACAGATTTATTTCGATACCTTATTTATCTGCCTCAATCATTCAACCTGAAAAATAGAGCAGTAGGCTTTCATGGTTATTGTTTCGAATGGTGGATTCAGAAGATGATCAAAGATCGCCTTAACCGTGACATAAATAATCGCAACCGTCGGAAGAATCTGATAATCGGTCGATTTTTCTTAACTTTAATTGATTTAAATTGAGGATTGAAAACGAGATGAAAATTGAAATTTTCACCTAATGTTATCTTTTGAAGATAACGAAGATTCGTGGACGAATCGAAACAAAGCTTTTTTGTTGGAGATGAATGGGCGTAGTGGTGAAATAACTGTCGTTGGATCAGAAGATAACAATTATTGTGTAGTTTGTTACGTCGCTTCTTTTTGCACCCTCCCACTATGCATATTGGGTCAGGTTAGATCGACCCCTGATCACTCCGATTAACTTTTGTACCTAGATGTGAGTATATTCAGTTTATTATCCTTATTCTTCTTAATTGTTTCACTTTTACTGTTTCCATTTCCGTGACTGAAAAATACTGTTCTTACAATTCATTGCGAATCAAACAAGAATGTTACAAATAATATAATTTAATAAGTTTGACATTTTAAGGGACGGAATGACATATCTTTGTGTTATATATAATAATTAAATCGGAAGAAAAGAAATGTTAAATCTTCGGAACACATTCAGCTTTTAATTTCTATTCAACCCGACATACGTTGTTTTGTCACGTAGCGTATCATGTATATATAATATTTTATTTCAAATAAGAACATTAACACGAAACATGAATCTAATTAAAGAACATGGATAGAGATGAGAGGTCATAAAAAACAACGTCAAAAATCATATGTATGAAATATTTTTAGGAATAAGTGAAAAGTTTCGCTCGAACATAATAAACACCGTCTGTTCATCCAATTTTATGTGAGACACTTCAAATACCTATATTCTAGTGATGAATTCATTTTTCTGCCATTTTCGGCTGAGTGTTGATCATTAAGAGAAGCGATGTTTGGTTGAAATAATATACTTGAATTCGTGTTTCAGATGGAAATAAAGATGAATCGGGCAGAAACAAATACCCAGAACGCCCTTTGAAATTATCTACTATTACGGTTGATGAACTGGTTATCTTGCAGAGCTCAAGGAAACATCCGACTGCTTTCAATTTGATTATAGGCTCATTTATTACAGAGTGAAATTTCACACTTCCAACCAATTATTATTCACTAATAAATAGTCGATCCTTCATTTAAATTACGTAGATAGATATATCAATTCTTTCATATATTTTTTTTTTTAATTTTAGGATTTCATTTATTTCTAGATGATTGAGGTTTAGTTGAAACCCCTCGTTATCTTTTTGGAGGTCAACAATATTTCATTCCGAGACTTGAAACCTTAAAATGGGGATCAGGTCACAGAGAAATATGTGTTTTCTATAAGTACCACGCAAGACCTGCAATACTCCCTCTTCAAGCTCAGGTCCCAAGAACGCCAGAAACTGCCAGAGAAGGAGATTTATCTAGGTTAGTCCAACATAAATGGATATAAGACCCTCGAATAAAATTGAAAAATCTTTCATAATATCCGAGGAGGAACACTGGAAGAGAGGTCTTGAAGAGATTGATGGAAAGCATAGATAATCCTGCTCTATCTTTTCATAAAATTATAACTTACTGAACATATTTGTGCCGTATTGCACATATATTATGTTTCCTTGAAATGTTATTAATTAATTGGCTGAAAACGATTAGAGACACTCGTTATTACAATAAATTGAATTCCATTACGAAGTGATTTCTTGGTTGCAAAGGCACACTTGGCTGCAACCTCTTAGTGTCAACAGGTATATTTTTGTAATATTTATACTTTCATGATGCATATATTCCACTACTATATGAAATTAAAGCTATTTTTCATGACAATGATAGATGTCAGTGTGAAAATGTCCGCCAATAAGGGTTGCCAGCCGTGAAAGAGAGTTCGCCATCACTTCATGGTAACCGTTAGACAAGGACGGTGATAACCTTCTGTGTGAATTTATTGTCAAATGAGTCGACAAGCAGTAATCCTAACAATGAAGATGTTTATGACATTTATAGTTATGATAGTGACAGTTATGATGAAAGGTAGAGTAGTGATGACGCAAAAACTGATTTACAAATAATATACATAAATTCAACGTAACTAGGTAAATCATAAAATTTTTTTTTCATGTTTTTTATTCGATTTGTATCCTCAACGAGGCTGTCGCACTTTTTACACTATATGAATTGGTACTTCGTGAAATCTATTATAAAAATTTAAATATACTTTAATTGTAATTGAAAATAAAGCTAAAGAACGAAATTCATTACATGAAGAGGGATAATAGCATTTTCCAAAAGAAATTAGTTGGTATTTGAGACAACAGTACTGTACGAAGAAAAAAATCAGTGATTTGGTCGCTTCGAAACTCTGCAGCGATTGGAATGATAAATATGAAAAATTGACCTCGACTGTCTCAGGTCTTGAAATCTGAATATACCAGGTCCACCACATATGAAGATCTGTAAATGAAGATATTTTGAAAATCATTTTTGCGATTTTCATCGGTGAGAAGCACGATGTGAAAAACAGGATAGTCGAAGTTAATTTCTTTCGATGTAAAACCCTGTATATGACCCCTGAAAAGTCTTTCTAATTGCTACATTTTCAATTAATGAAGAAACCAATAAAAGACAAAGTCTTTCGAAATGATATATGTGCTACTTCTGTACGGCATTCTAAAGAGTGATGAAAATTAATATGCTGACATAAACGAAAAACAATGGCCAAAAACTTTCTTACTTCAACAGGGAAGAATTTCGGAATTATCCTTATTAGGTTTCCCTACGACTAAACCTGAAAGTTTTTCATCAATTTTCGATGTTCAAGTCCCTATGCCCTATGCATTGAACAGGTAAATTTATTTCTGAAAAATTGTGACCAAGAAAGAATTTAATAAAATTCATAATAAATAATCTGTATAATCCAGAGTTAATTTTTTTCTGTATCTTCTTCTTTCATGTGCCTTGTCCGGTCTCCCTGACGTTGGCGATCACCATGGCAAAAGCCGTACGGTCCTCCTGTATAGGAGTAAACAATATGTCTTTTAACCGAAAAAACACTACCTGTATCGCGACTTAACTGAGTTTCTTCATTAATTACCAATTAAAAAATCTTCATATTCAAAATTATTTACTATTTTCTCATAACTGATGCATGCTTCTTAGGTATGAAGTTACCTGAACAAAATCATCTTATCTGAACTTGCTATTCAATTTGTGAGGTCATATACAGGGAATTATAAAGAAAAAATTTTACTTTGGTCTATATATTTGTTTCTGTTTATATAAAAATGAGTTTAAATTATGCTTCTGATTTACAGAAAAAAAAATTTAAATATCTATAATTATTCACTCCTTTGAAACTGTCCAATGAATGATATATTTTGATCATTTCGCCAGATTCAGGAATCAGGATATAGTTTTTTCACTCACTTATAGAAATCCGTTATGATTATCATATTAGTTTTGTGGTTAAAAAATTATCAATCAGTACAAGTTCACAGTTTGGAACAATTTTGCTTCTCACTCATGTAATGGAGTTTAATGGGCCTTCATTTCTTTTTTGGTCCGGATATACTTGACCTTGATCTAAAACAACATACAAAATAAAAGCCTCGAGATGTTTTTTCGGGAAGCTTCAAGAAAAATTTAATGCACGTTTAAAAATTTCGCCGCAAGTAGTCACTAAGTACATGCCGACACCCATTGACCGCATCTGCAGGTCGTTAAATCATAATTATCTTATTCCCGATTATTGAACTCACGAATGTAATTTATCGAATAGCGAACCGATGAACTCCAGAGAGTGAATCCCGTCAGTAATCTTCATTCATCAGATTCTGTTTCAAATTAGAAGGTTGTGATGATATTTTAAACTGCGAAATTGATTCGCGGTGCCAATCAAATCAAAATTCTTCGGAAATTTCCGTGCGGAAAAAAGATAATCGCGCGATATTTCAACTGTTACCGCGTGCAGTGCACGACGAAAAATGGCGGAGCTTTGTTGCAATAATCCAAGTGTTTTCGAAATCTGCACAAAAACGGACAGGTCCCATCCGATCATTCTTGAAATATGTATTCCATCATGATGCAGGGCGGGCTTATGTATTTTTGCGGCAGCTCGGTAGATTAGGTGCGATTAAATGCTTGGATCTTCATAGGAAATCCAGAAAATAGAAAGGAAGGCCCCTAGGTGAAAGTTGGGCACTTATTTGTCATGGACCAAAAGCTTTGAAAAATTTGTTGTCTAACAATGAAAAGAGAAACAGAATTCTCTTACAAACTCTTAAGCTTTGTAACGTTTCGGAGTCTATATCAAACTCCTTCGTCAGACAAATTCCCAACTTTGGTTTCTGAATTGACATTTGTCAATACATGAGGACCATACATTTATATTAATTACTATGATGGTGACATTGCTACTTTATCTCAAAATTCCCCGAAATTAGTTCTTTTCTCAATCAATTCAAATACGGTCCACACCCACCGAACAATTGGCCAGATTATAAGTTACATACAACAAAATACAAGCCGACTCCTTGATTTTTCTTGTATGATTTTCAGGTTCCGTTATTAGAATTTTCGTCCATCATGTGATCGACGGTATTGGAACACACATGATCTGCAATCTACGATATCTCTATTTTTCATGTTATTCTTATGCTCACGTTTTCTTCTTTCTGAGGGTCTTGATGTTCCTCCTGTATAAAATTTTCTACAAATATCGGGAATTTTGTAAACACAATTTTCTCACATTTTTCTCATTCAAAGATTAAGTTGTTGTAAGACCAGATCTTAAATCATTTTGTGTTTTGAAAACGGTTCCTATGTTGAATTTAGGATCTTTTCTTTCAAGTATTTCTGAAAGTCCATGAACATGAGAAATGAAATGGATTGTTCTTGACGGTTTCTTGTTGATGTCCGATTATCATAATAATTTCGTCGCAAAATTTTTCTCTCAAAATTTGAAACGATTTTTTCTATGAAATTGGCTGGATATCGATTATCCTCAAGATTATTCTAAATTGAATTAATTTCATTCTTTTTTATTTGTAGATGGAATTTAATGATTCCTTTCATAAAGTGTTTTTATTATACCTGTTTTAACACTCATTTGATGATTGGAATGAAAATTCAGATATCAATTTGTATGTTTTTTTTTTGAAAATACTTGTTTTAAAATGATTTGAAAATTTTTAGATCGAAACATCTGAGAAGGAACTTACCTATATTATTTTCTTCCAATTCCATTGTGGATTCTATTGTTGGTTCTGTATTATCAATATAAATAGTGCACAAGACTGGCTGCAGGACTGAATGTTGTCGATGGCCACTTGGCCTTTCGGTCAATAAATTGCGTTTGTTGTTTTTAGTGCACAAGTTTTACGCAGGGGCCTTTCTCCTATCATTTATGAATTTTTAATAATTGATTTTTGTTTCAGGGACTGGCAGAAAAAACCTCGAAAAACTTTCAGCAATATGCAAAGACGTCGCATAAAATATTACAATATATATATCTAAAACTTTCAAGAACGAAAATTTTTTTTCAAACCAAAGAACAAATGAAATTTGGAGAAAATGTTTGACCGTTGTCCTTTTGGGCCTGACCAATATTAGTGCTCAAGGGCTTTAGAAGATAGATGCTGGATATCTATTGAAATAATTTCTGGGAGGTCTCTGCATTTTCCTGAAAACTTAATATGGGTTTTCAGGAAAATAGATGCTGGACTTTACCAGGAATTCTTTGCTAAATATTACGGCCGATCAACAATGCTTGGATGTTGAATAACCTCACAATAAACATCTAAGGGATAAACGAGGGGTTGAAGTCGATGGCTTATTGACCTCCCATGAGAAATGTGACTTTTTCTTTCATGAAAGTTTAATATTCATGTTTCACAGTGAAATGGTATCTATGATATCAACTTTTACATCACCATTCAGGTATAAGTTCAATACAATATGTTTAATTTTTATTCCATAAGGTGGTCAATTAGAAACTTGTTACGCCCCTGTACTGATTTTCAGAATTATCTGAAGGCGCATCGTTCCGATGATTTCCACCAATAAAAACTCAATTGATTCGATCGACGCACGCATCTTTCATACACATTGTTTCCAAGATAATTGTAATAAATTCATTCTTTTCATCTTCGACTCTCTTGCGAGCAAGATAAACGGCCAGAGATTTTGTAGTTGAATTATTGGTAGATAATCGAATTATTTCGGATTTTACTTTCTCTGCATAATAAGATATTCTTGATTTGGAAGAGTATCTAATCGCAATTTTGCGGATTGGAGTATATCGAGTTCGTCGAGAGGTGAGAAATTTTACTCTAGTGTGATATGCGTCGATCTTGTCAATTTTGTTTATCCATAATTTTTTTTCTTGATTTTTTATTTAGCGGCCCAGAAGGATTGTTGGACGATCGTCGTTTCTACCGTCGTTTCTACCGACGTTTCTACCGACGTTTTTTTTACCGTTTTCGGAGTCCAGTCCCTGGAACATCCCTTGGATTGAAATATTAAGCCCTTTGGTACCATCCAATTCCACGGTGTTCGTGCCTGACCATATGGTGTTAAGCAGCAAAATATTCATTGTATTTGTGATATAATTAAAACTGTATTCGATTTCTTGAATAGGTGAGAATATATTATTTAAAAGTACATTGTCGTTCATTACCTATAGGATCAGCAATCAAAGAAAGAAACTCAAACTCGAACCTCCATTTTATAACGTAACAAATTGGTTCCGGTACCGGGAATCGAACCCGAGCCTCCTGGGTGAGAGCCAGGTATATAACGTAACAAACTAGCATTGACATGTCCGAGCGTTGTGTTTGGAAACGCATGTTCATGTTCATAAACGCATGTAAGAATTTTGTTCCTACTCGGTTTCTTATTTCATCCACATACTGTGAATAGATGAGCAATGTCTTATTCTTCTTGGAATCTTGAGGAATCCCTAATCCGAACATTATGCATTTTCACGAAATAAACAACAAAATTGTTAACATCTGACACAGCATGTGCCGCAGAAACCTGATAAATCGATCTTTCCGTTTTTGCTGGCATAAGTGGCCGTCGCTCAGTTCTTAATACACGCTATAACTCAGTAAAACTTGATATTTTCGACTCGAAAAATAACACGGTATATCATGTATGGTATCGCCGATGAAATATTCATTCACCCCAGCCGCATCACCTTCCAATCAGTCCGTTCGGCGGATTCGGCACTGCTGACGCAAAAAATCGAGATCCATCATAACTGGATGACCGTAAATTATAACAGAATGACATTGCTCGCGAAGATCGCGGTTAAGCAGTCACTATCCGAAACTTCCCATCGCATAAGTAATGTGTGTTTGTTCTTAAAGGGCATGTTTTTGCGGCGTCTCCGGCCCATCGAAATTAATTTATTATACGCGGCGCACATGCTCCGGGGGCCTTAAGGAGCCATTGTTTCTCGCCGGACAAGAACGGCTACTTTATTTTATTCGGGTCGTAAAACGCCGCTACAAGTACCCCGCTACTAGCGGACATATGATATTTCATATTGATGAGATGGGTATTGGCTTTGATAGGGAGCCGAGGCCACTGCTGGGAATCCATCGGAAATCGCGGAATTTGTGGAAATGCTGACTCGCTCTCGAGTAGGAATGCACGTACAGGCTGTTTCGTGGAGGAGGAGCTGAAGAAATGGGAGTAACAGAACTTGTGACCCCTTAAATTCGATCGAATTGAAATGTATATTTGCTGGGCCAGGAAAGCACCCTCAACGATAAATGTAGATTAAAATGAATATTTTATGACTTCAAATTCATGTAAGGGATGACTACGTACTTTGGACATTTTTTCATACATCCATATTTCAATAGATATTGATAAAGTATCCACACACAGGATTCAAAATTTAGTTTAGTTTGAAAGGGGTTACAGTCCACTGCGACCTTATTGTCTATTGTGCCACCTGACAAAGCTGTTCTTATCACACCCTTTACAGCCTTTCAGTTCCAGAGATCTAATGAAATCCAATATCTGGGAAGGCTTCAGCGGGGCTAATTCTCCACTCCTACCAGTCTCTTGACCAAGACATTTTTTCCTTCGGCTTACAATGGTGAAGCATTCCGTTACTAAGTGAATAGAAGTTTCTTCCTCCTCCCCACAGAATCTACACTCGTCAGTGTCCGATAAGCCCATTTTCAATAGATGCCTTCTGAGGCAACAATGCCCCGTAGAAGCCGGTGAGGAGGTATAGTTTGTTCTTACTGAGATCTAGATACTCTTTGGATCTTGCAGTTTCAAAGTTCCAAAAGAACTTTTTGGAGTAATCAATCCCTGGGAGATTCCGCCAGGATGTTTCTCTTTCGGCTTTCTCCTTTTCCAGAAACTCCCTCTTATGGGTACATTTTCCTATACCGTAGAAAAGTTCTGGGCCAGTGAGCGGTTTCCGTGCAACCTTTCTGGCAAATGAATTGGTCTCTTCGTTTCCTTTGATTACCAAATGACCCGAAACCCAAATAAAAGACTCCTCAATGTTCCTGCCTACCTCATTGAGTTTGCTCCGGCACTCCTAAGTTAATTTTAAGGCAATGGTCGCATTCACCGAAGGTAACAGTTGTGCAACTATTGCGGAATCGTCCGGTGGCACATGCGCTGCAAACTCAACACGTTTTGGAGCAGTGGGCATTTTTGGGAGCGCTTTCATTTTATGGTAGGTAGCGGTAGCGGAATCTTCGTCCGGTGAATGCGATCAATGAAATAGGAGATCGGTGCTTTGATAGCAGCTTGACCATCTGAGTGAAATGTTTCTCTCTAGGTTGAAGTCTAAACATCTTTCTATTGCTAATATTTCTGCACACTTCACTCAAGCCCCTTGAATCCCAGCGTCAGCTCCTGTATTGGTTTTAAAACCATCTGTATTCTATTTTGAGGTATTTTCTTTAAGATTGTGGTCGGTGTATTCCCGCTACCATTCCTCTCTTTTGCATAGCATTGAGATGAAGTTTTTCTCAGTGCTTTCTTTCTTGATTATCATAAAATTAGGAACATATGGTCAAAAATGAAGGCTCCAAAATTTTTAGGACATATGGTTCCTCGAAACATCAGAATAACGGTTGTCTCGAAAATTTCATGATAAAAAATCCAAACAAAAGTTGTAGAGCGGAAAATATTTGTAACAATTATAGCTTAACTCCTTCTCGGGCAGTTCATATTTGTCTATATTTCACCGGAATAAGACATTTAATTTTTTCCTTAACCACCATATTGACTTGGCTATTTGATTGGGTGAAAAATCAATAATCAGTGACTTTTGATAGATATTCTTCAAATTTAAGGCGACTTAAGGCCTATCGACCTCTCATTGATATATGAAATGTTTTTTTCCTTTGAAACTGCAAAAATAGATGTAGGGATTTCTACTATCTACATGTAATAGAAAACGTTCCATCATTGATTCGTATTAGTGCAACGACAATGGCCAGTTATATAAAAAATGGAATCATTGCTCATTTTCACATTCAAATGTATTGTTCCGGATTTTTTAAAAATTGTGTAACTGTAACTCATCACTGTATAAATTGAGTGGACTTGCATCATTTATCCTATTTTCTACCTTGATGTCAAAATAGAATGAGAATGAGTTTATTTGTAAATATATTTGTGTTAAACATCGAAAAAGCTTATGTGTCTTATATTCAATTTTTTTTATTGAAGCATTTATATTTCTACTGCTTTTCTATGAAAATGGACCAATATTAATTACTAAGCTCAACATTTCTCATTCAATAAAAGGACTATTCGAAAATATGAATAATCAAAATAATACCTGGAGACTAAAAAAAAAATATTAGAATTTTAAAAAGTTATACGTTATGAAATATATCAGAATCTTCCCAATTGCTATGGAATCATCAAGAGAACCAACATCAACAAGATGCTTTCTGAATGAATTTTGAGATTCGGGAAGCCAAACTGTATTTTTACAACGAAAGTTTTTGAAAATGAGAGGTGTCTTTGAATATTCAAGTTCCAATTTCTTTTTGTTGATAAAACTTTACATTTCAAGCTACATATTACAGGGAGGCTGAAATTCTTTTTCTTAGCTCCATATCTACTGAAGAATATTCATATTTGTGTATGTGTGTAGATTCGTGTAAAAAAATAGATCATCTTTGAACATATTTTCAATTCTGGCAGAAACATGAAATAAACTTTTGACCTTGCTAGTAGGAAGGCGAATAACTCTGCTTATGCCTACTAGTTTCGAGTTTCATGCAATATCTCCCTCAATTCCTTATTCCAATATTTGCAATATCCTCTAGTGCAATTATACCCGGCTAATTGTAAAATTCAACAAGCGATTGTTTAGACTTGAAAAGTGTGAGTAATATCAAGCTTCTCGCCGAAGCATATAATTAACGAATAAGCTAACAAATTGCAATTTCAATTTTCAATCTACCACGTGCGATAAGCTCCGGCGCGCGTTATGACACTCACTAGTAATTGAATGATAAATCAATTTTTTTACGTTCCATTTCGTCGCGGCACTTCCTCATTATGCACGAATAAGCTTAGTGCAAATATGTTAACATGTAAAACACGATGTTGGCCATCGGGAATATGAAGTAGAGGAAGGAATTTCTTCGCGAAAGCGGTCAACGCGACTTGGCGACCATCTTCTTATTAATGTCCGCATTTCTCATGAGACCCGTTCGGAATTTCAGTATTACGACTTTGGGTCGATTCGTCGTTTTTTTATTGTTGTCTCGCGTTTGATTTATTCCCGACTTCATAGCAGAATTGTGTGGAAAGTCGACGTAAATGACTTCTGGCGCGATTCCGCCCTATCATTTTTTTTACGAACGAAGTTCGGTTCAGAGGAATATGAACATCGGGTTTGTTATATATCACAAAGGTAAATAACATGAACGTCTTATATATTTCTCAATGAGATCGAGTTTCTTGGCAAACTCCTGGGCGATACTGTTCTTTATTATTCAATTATTTTGTAACCAAGATCCCGAAACGGAAACTAAGCTCTACATCTTTCTTCTGTCTAGATAATTATCACAGATTATTCGTTCTATGAATGACAAAATGAAGGAAAATTTAGCTGTGAACAGAAATATAAATCTTTCTGATCTGGCTCAGTAAGTGGTGGTTGAGAATATAAAAAAACCATCCTTTACTAATGGCAGGGATAGATCGAAAAAGATTTGATTCTTATATCGATTTGAAAAAAATTTCCAAAGGATGAGAGCGAAAATTTTATGATGTGATGCATTCTACCGATTTTTCATTTCAAAGAATTTACTCCCGCAACTATCCATTACACATGTACAAATTGGTATTTTTTGTTGTGGAAAAATGAACTGGTTAAACCAATTTCGACCGTCAGAATTATGCTCTGCAATATATACCTAAGCTGGGTTTCACAAAACTCTGATTGTCCGATAAAAAAAAAACTTAAATTCGTACCAATCGAATCTCTTGATTTGAAATTTAAACGAATATCGGTGGCTCTAATCAACTTGACTATTGTTGATGGGGCATTTTAAGTGTTATGGAATTTGTTGAATCTCGACACATAATTTATACGAGACATGATTATTTTACAAAGGTGCAGAAAAAATAATGCAATTAGCTTTACCCTAAGATCCTTTATTGATCGGTTTCCGGCCTTGGTAAGATCTATTTGAAGCTTTATGTTACTTTCTCAGAAACGTATGATGAGCATTATGAAAATATCAAGCTTTCGGTTTAGCCCGCGTATTGAATTGATGAAAAGCAGTTTTCATAATTTCCGAAAATTCAGGATATGAAATCTCATCACAATAGGCTCAAAAGACTAGCCGTGTAACATACATTGAAACAAATGAACAAGAAGACAAACATATATTTGGAAACAAGCCTATAGCCTAAAGGTACCTGGATAACTGAAACAACAAACTATAATCTCATTAAAAAGTAGGTGATATATTTCTGCTACAAGTAAACAAACTAAAATTAGATTGATTCTTCTTAATTAAGATCAATTTTTATAGTGATAACTCATCCACATCAAATAATGAAAGCGACAAAAAAATTAATTCTTATAGAAATTTGGTAAACACTAAAAAATGCGCATTGTAGTTATTATGTCAGTTCAAAAGGGGTTAGAGTCCACTTCGACCTTATAGTCTATTGTGCCTCCTGACAAAGCTCTTCTCACCACATCCTTCACAGCTTGCCTTCCACTTCCAGAGATCAGATGAAATCCAACAGCTGTGAAGGCTTCAGCCTGGCTAATTTCTCACTCCTACAAGTTTCTTGACCAAGGCATTGTTTCCCTAATGTCAATGGTGACTAGGTGAATAGAAGTTCCTCACAGAATATACATTCGTCAGTGTCCGATAGACCCATTCTCAACAGATGCTTTCTGAGGCCACATTGCCCGTAAGGAGGTCGATGAGGAGGATAGCAGCTTGACTATCTGAGTGAATAGTCATATCGCACTTTTGATAGTTTATGTCTAGGTTGATGACTAAACATCTTTTGATTGAAAACACTCATAGAGGAACCTAACGACAGTGCACACCTGACTTTAGCCCAGTAAATCACAGCGTCAGCTCCTATATTGGTTTTAGAACCGTCTGTATACCATTTTACGGTATTTTCTATAAGTTTGTGGTCGGTGTTTTTCCGCTCCCATTCCTCTCTTTTGCATAGCATCATACTGAAGTTTTCCTCAGTGCTTACTTTCTCGATCATTACATCACTAGGAATGTTCGCAGATGAGATGTACTTATTCAGAGAGGACCAGACTCTCTGACACTTCATTCTCTCATTACCTGTGCCTTCTTTAGATATTCTGAGAATGGCCTCATGTAGAGGTGTGAGATCTATAATGATCTCAACTGCTCTAGTTGGGCACGTTCTTATAGATCCCGTGATGCACACACAGGCAAGCCTCTGTACTTTATCGAGCATTTTCCTCGTACTTGCCTGACTTGATTTAGCAAACCAGACTACTGCCCCATATATGATTATAGGTCTCACAATCATGACATACATCCATCGCAATATTCTTGGATTACAAGTAACAACCCCAATACCTGCCACATAGACGCTTGATGTGCATGTAAAAAGGGTAACCAATTTGACTGTATGAATGGATCATTTAGGATATACAGGGTGAGTCTTTGACTTGTACATATATTCAAACCATAGATTGTTGAGGTCAGTATAGCATTTTTTCTTATTCAGCCTTGATAAAAAGATATAGCCATCTTAAACTTTCATAATGAGCTATGCCACCCCTGGAAATATGACACTGAAATTTTTCCGAGCATTAGATCTACCACCTGAACCTTCGAGAAAATGCAGCAGACAATTATTTCTGCGAATCTTCTGAACAGAATTACATTCAGCCAAAGTAACCAATTTTTTTAATTTTCTTGATATACATTTTTTTAAATCATTAATTACTCGAAGAGTACGCATTTCACGAGATTTCACAAAGAATATGTACTTTAATTTTCCAAAATGGCCAAATATTCATTAAATGGCATTCAACTCACTTCCAAGGGTCGGGATCATAGAATTTCTGCTACAATTATGGAATGAAATGGTATATATTAGTCATATAGTAAAAAATTAAACATGTGAGTTAAATTTTGCATTCGTAAAGGATTTGCCACATTTATAAGAACCGATATTTTGAAAATCATTTCATTCAATGAAATCGTTCACGACATATATTCGAGAATTACATTTTTTATGTATTTTCAACAGCCTGTATCTTTCCAACCGCGCCGAATCGGAAAAGATGGTAAAAAAAAGTGTTTCTTTTGACCTCAGGAATGTCCCGTTAAAATATGTGCACAAGTCAAAGACTCACCCTGTATAATGGCTTCCATACAGATAGACTTTGATGAAGAACTGTTACATCAACGGTTTGGGTAGCGTAGGCCTGAATAGATGTAGCCTATGCGTTATTCTGATTGATAAGTGTTATGGGGAAAATAGCAGATAATAATCTAAATTATATTTAATTTTTCTTCTAGACGAATCATGGGTTAGATAGAACAGTAGATTGACACAATCAACTGGATCTAGCCTTTTTCTCATTTCAATTTGTATTTGATTCGTTTATGTTGTGAAGTTTTGTGAGAATAAAGACCTTTATTATTATTATTATTATAAGTTATCCCCCCCAAGACGAGCCAAGCTAAGAGCCGCGCCGGAAGTGTTTTGTCGTATTTTTGAACCCTCATATCTTGAGATTGGAATATAGCAGATGAAAAAATCTCAAGATATAATGCCAGTAGTGAACTTATCAAAAGTGCAATGTTCCAAAGTTTGTATGAGGCTTCCGCCAATTTTGATGCTAGTGGTCTGAAAACTGGTATAAACGGAGGGCTGCTTGTTATGAATGTTGAAAAAAATATTCAAGAATTCTCGTTTCAAAATCACCCTCACATTTTGAATAAGCGGATCAAATGAAGCGCCCGTAAAACGCCTCATGTGTATTTACACCAAATACAATTTCTCTGTAATAACCTCAACCACAGTTTCTATAGTGCAATTTCCCGTTGTGATCATCTTATAAAGATAGAATTCTTCATACAATGGTTGTGATGGCGGCTCTCAAATACATCTCGATCGCAGCTTGAACCTGGGTAGGTAAAGGTATATTTCTCCACTTCGTAGGTAGATTGTTGATTTTGAACATGGAATGAGAGTTAGTTTGACTCGAAATATTTCTAGCAATAATCATATTTGATTGAATTATTATTGAGGAAAAAAAAACAAAATAAAAAGATCTTTTCATAAGCAACGTACAAAAAGAACTGAAATCAAACCAAAAAATGTTTCAATTGTTTCATCTAAAATATTGTCAAGACGAGGCCGTCTTTCGCACATTATCAAAAAGTTATCAGATCTAATGTAGAGCCAAGCTGCTAACTCTACACTCTTCAACTTCACAAGTCCTTATTCCACAATCTCTATGCTTTGGTCAAAATAAGTGACTTGGTCGTTTCGTTACTACAGCGAATGAATTTTTCACCTCACGCTCAGGTGGCGGAAGAGAAACGGCCAAGTCACTTATTTCGACCAAGGCATAGAAACTTGTAAAGTTGAAGAGTGTAGAGTTAGCAGCTTGGCTCTACATGAGAACTTTTCGATAATGTGAGAAATACGGCCTCGTCTGGGCAATATTTCACATGAAAATGTTTTTGGTGCGATATGATTACGAAGTTATCCTCAGTTTTCACCTGAAAACGTAACGAACATCCTCATACACATTCATTGTTTTTCTCAGCATAGAAAATTGAAACGGCAAACTGAAAAAACATCGAAGCTCTCTATGATGTTACAAACATTTATGAAGACCCTGTGTAAGTAGGATAGGATGGGCTCTCCCATATTCTTGAACTCGTGCGGCCGGTGCAACAATACAAGGAATAAATGCCTAATTATCTTCCATAATTAACATCTTACGAACACAAGTCTCGAATGTCATATGAATTTATGATATTGGACAAATTTTTACAGGGGACAATTTCCGACCATCTGGTTCCTCGGTAATTTTCGATGATTGCCGCCGTCATTTAATTGATTTGTATTCATGAACGGATTCCACGATAGCCCGATGAAAGCCCCTTTGGGAGACGGTTCGGCAAAAACGGGAACACGTAAGAGTGCAAAGGTGTTATTATGAATTTCAAGGAGATGTTTTGGCAGCCGCTCCTTGTTGCATCGCCCCGAGGGAACATGACTGCGAATGTATTGGTAGTTGCATGTTAAATTTGATTATATGCTGCCTGATGGTTTCTACTCAAAATATAGACACTGTAGGTTTATCGGTCCACCCGATATTGGTGTTGAGCCCAGTTCTCGCGAAAGGTGTTTCATTCAGAGATTCCATGAGCTAATGTTACATTGATATCGCCCTGCTTTAAATTCATGAATAATGCTTCTTATTGACTAATCTTGAATGAAAAATAAAATGAAATTCTCCCTTCATGTCGTTTCTTCTTTAAGAATTCCCTCCAAAATTTTATTATCCGTCGGGAAGGTCTCAGAAATTGCCGAGATGAAAAAACATGCTGAGACTGTGAAAGCTCAGCGATACCAATCGAACAATGAGCTTCCTTCAATAAGTACCAAGTACTGCAGAATGAGGTGACCAATTTTATTTTTTATCACAAATTAACTGCAAAGAAGATCACGAAGAATGGAGCCGTAAGGTTGGAACCGTGAATGGGAATACTATGACACTTCCCAATTCTTCTAATAAATAAAACAGAAAATACTTGTTTCAACACGAGTGTGTACCAACTTTTCGAAAATCAAGCTTATTGTTCATAACGTTTTACCATCGAACGTTATATATAAGTATTTATTTTAAAACATGAAACTATTCTTTGATAGGGAATAATACAAAAAATTCAAGTAAGGATGTTGAATTAATATCTCATGACCCATAATTTCAAAAGAAAAAATTAGAAATTCACTTTTTCTACAAGTTCATAAAACATGAAATAAAATATCTGTGTGACAAATTTCAGGAATTTGAATTAAAATTCTTTTCTCTATTTCAGAATCGTGATGAGTTGATTACAGTACTGAAAGTAGTGCTGTAATGAAACTCATTACAGCATTGTTCTCAGTAATATTTTTCGTTGTGTGGTTGTCAGTACTGTCCTGTATCAGTTTTCAAAACAAATCAATTAAAATTCCGTAATCTGTCAAAATTGTTGTGTTGGAATAGGAGCTCATTCTGCAACTTGTTTTAGAATATGCTATTGAATTTTTTTTCCAGCTGTTTTAAAACTGAGTTCCGAACCTTCTTTAAGATAATGGTTCTCTATAAGACCACTGGATCGGTTTTTAATGATAAGGAAAACTAAAACAAAAATATTGCCACCAACGTAGGAAACAGAATCGAAGTGACATAATTTCTTTTTTCTAAATCAAGTAGCCTCATCAGAAGATATGTAAGTTTTTAGGAAGACCTGCATGTCCCAAACATTCCCAAAAGTGGTTTTTCTTGACGATATTTTCAGCTTGTAATTTTAGGAAAGGCCAATTGTAAGCGACCTTGAGCTTAACTCAATCTCGTAGATGAAGAAAAATTAAGATACTTTCTGTCGTATCTCTTCACAGCAGTTTTCATTCGTTGAATGGTAACATAAGATGATTAAAATGTATTTGAGTAATCATTTTAATCAAGAGAAGAGTGCTTCGTGGATTCATCAACTATTCCTATTTCTCTTAACCTATAATAATACTTATTATTTCACCAATACTTGTACAAGACAACAAAGAAAAAACAAATATACATTTAAATTTTCATTGGTGAACAATAAATAGATAGAGATATGAACATTCTGATATTGATGAACTATTCTACTTCCTTCCAGATTAACGACCAATCTCGGCTTAATGAAGATTTAAATTAAATAAAGATTAAAATTTGGATCCTTGAGCAAAGTCATTACGTTATATTTCGCCTTTTTCAGACTACAATGAAAACAATATGAATTGATGATCAATAAGTGGTATATTTAGTGGTACGAACAATATTTGAAAAAATCTGCATAGAAACACAATTCTCTGTTTGAAAATCGATTAGATTATGAAAAAAAAATGAATACATGAAAAATAAGTGAAGGATTAAATGGCATGAACGAATTAAAATATCACTGCATATAAACAATTAAAAAAATAACAAATGCAAAATACAAAAATGAATTAATGAAAAATCATGGTGCGGAATACAGGAAGAAAGGAGAAAATAAGTCTAATACACCATATAGTTTTAACTCTCTTATTTAATAATTCATATAGGCTGACATGTTTCGGCTAATATTGTTTATGTCATCTCGGCTCGAAACGTTGGTTGAGGTTTTTATTTCATATTTGACATAACTCTGTATTCATACTATGACTTTGAAAATGGCATATTAGCCGAAACATGTCAGCCTATAAGAATTATTAAATAAGAGAGTTAGAACTATATGGTGTATTAGACTTATTTTCTTCTTTCTTCCAAAATACAAAAACGCTCTGAAGACTTATTAGAACAGTAAGTAGTAGTAGTAAATCAACATACCTGGCCCAATTAAAATAGAATATTCGCTATGAAATGGGAGCCAGGCAGTATCAGGGTTCAAGTGCTAGATTGAGTTACTCTGTTAGTTGCAGAATATTTTGTGGTGCTCATCATAAGCAGATTGGGTCAATTATATTTCCGAAAATTCTTAAAGGCAGTCTCGAATAATAATGATAAATTTAATATTGACTTAATTAATAATACTTAAATTCAAAATCACTCTTCAAGTACAAGTTGTATAAAAAGGGGGAAAAAGTGTAGATGAGCGATTGAAAAAAAATAAGTTTTCATTTATCCACTATTTGGGAATTCATTTAGTAAAAACATGTCATGCGAATATCTACTTCCACATTCAAGAAACTGACCCTGAGTTATAGCAATGTCAATTAAAATTTATTAGTCAGTTTTAATTTTTCTGCTAGTTTCCGTCTGACATTCATGAACACTTGATTGAAATCTTCTGCTGTATCTTTGTTTTTATGTGTTCATTTGTATAGTCTCTTTGCACAAATCTGATTTTTTCAAATAATCGTTGAAACGCCTCATAATGCTTGGAAAAGTACTTTCTCAGCTTCTGGCAAGTGCAAAAAGCCGCGATAGAAAAAACTTTCACTTTGAAGTCCTTGTTCTCTTTCGGCTCCAATGGTAAGATTTCCTGATGCGAGTTAACCTTTTTCGACTTTTTAGGACGACTTATCTCAGACACATCTAGGGTAATCTTCATCAGTAGTAAGTAGGTAAGTAAATTTATTGATCCAACGATTGTTTGATACAATAGTTAGTAAGAAGTAAGTAGTAAGTAAGAATACGTTACATTTTAATGAGATTTTTATATCAAGTTTACATGTTTGAAGCATTTAGTCAGATGCAGACTGTTTCTCATTGATACATTTTTTATGAATAAATTATTATAGTCAGCTCGTCGAATCCAAGTGTCAAGCCTACTTGGACGATTATCCAACTTTTCTAATGGACTGAGAATATAAAATGAGGTGGCTTGATCCGGAAGGGTTGAGCTGAGTTAGGTTGGGTTGGGTTCGATTGGCTTGGTTGAGTTAGGTTTAGTTCGGATTTATTCAGGTTGGCTTAGATTAGCATCAGCGATTTCTGGGCTGTAGAGCCTTTTTCGGTAGTCTATATGAAGGTAGTTTGTGGGTGAGAGCCCCACACTAGTCCCGGTAGCATTGCAAAGCTACCTGCCTCTGGCAAAGGCAGGTTGAGCTTCCCCACACCTCAGTGCAAAAAAAGTTAGGCAAGCATAAGGTAAGTTAGAGTGGGACATGTCGGATACGGTTGGGTTAAGTAAGGACAGAAAAAATTCACCGATAGGTTGTTTTCATCACTTTTAATTATGGCATAGCCCATTACAGTTATTAATTCATTTCTTTGAATCAAAATGTCCGATGTTTGATCGATAACGAAGAGCTAACTAACTGAGTGTGAGATGAGACGTCGATCTATGAGGCGTTTGTGGAGCTGATTTCAAGTAATAAGGATTGTTGTTGATGTATTTTTGAGGTGAATTTCTGTCCCCTTCCTCATTTTCTAAATAGAGCTTAATCGAAAAAGAAAATGATTCGAAGAAATCAGAAATAAGAGCAAAAAATTATCTGGATGGAGAGGTATTTCAATAAATAGTCCAATTTGAAGAAATTTCAAACCATGGGTACGTGCGATGTTTTCAAGTACATCCATCGACAAACCAGATAACGCGTCATCCATTAAATATGTAATCGCCAAAGAGCCAGCGAATGTCGTCGAGCGCTAATGAGAAGGAAGAAAAGAATTTATGGGACAATAGACGTCCGCGGATATATTCATTCGTTGTCGCCCAGGAATTCTTCCTCGGGGACGCTATACGTGCATGATCATAGATTAGACAACAAAAAACGAGAGAAATCGACAAGAGAGGATCTCGAATTGAAATTTTCATGATATAACTCAGTTTTTCAATCGGCTTCCCCATTTGGAGCTGCTCACTGGCTG
Source organism: Hippodamia convergens (assembly GCA_038502775.1). NCBI lineage: Eukaryota > Metazoa > Arthropoda > Insecta > Coleoptera > Coccinellidae > Hippodamia > Hippodamia convergens. The sequence goes on from CM076609.1 coordinate 32,695,381, forward strand.
GTCGACCAATAACACTATAATAGGCAAGCAAAGCCACGCTGTCTGCGATTTTCCATTGGAATTGTAAAACCCGTCTTTGTCAAATTTGGTATGGACTCCATCGCCGGCACACGCGTAAATCTAAACTGGACGTTGCGGGAAGATTACTAATTACGAGAATTAATTGTTATTTGCCTGCCTCATTGTCGTGTTCCCTTAGCTTTATCTCTTTCTTTCGGATGGCATTTGTGCCTGTCGATTTGCCTCGGAGAATTTTATTGATGACATGTTGAAGATCACGTTCAGAGTGCAGAAAATGCTGCATGGGAACAGTGGCGTGTGAGCCTTGATGTTTCTTCTCGGCCATATGTCGCTTGTCTCTGTTCCGCATATTTCCGATCAATTATAAGATACCTTCAAAAATGATTCCGAGTAAATTCAACTTGCTGAAAGATGAAACTCGATAATGGTACTAGAAAACTAGAATGTTTGTGGGATAGGGATTGAATCCGGAATTTAAAGATCAATCATTGGAGACAATAATCTACAACCAGGGTGGTCGTTCCTTTTTTAATGAAGGTGATTTCTCATGTTCTCAATTTGAATAAATAATTTCAGGTACCAGACTCTCAGTGATGAGACTTCTGGAAAAATTATGAATAAAGAAGTGTGTAATTTTTAGTGCCGCGCCACGGAAGGGGTGTTACTCATATACCTATTAAACCCTATACTGCTAACGTGAAAATAAAGTTAATGCAATCTAGTTGCTATGTCCGTTGGACCATTCAATAATCTGCGCGATAGAGGAAAAAAGAGGTTAGGTTTTTTACATCTGTAAAATATATTTGACAGGTGAACATACTAACTATTTGAAAATATTTGAGGTTAAGTTTTCGCGCATGCGAAGTGTACCACGTGATCGTTGCTTCAATTGAGTGCAGGTTAACGGGCCAATGCTAGCTGTATAGGAATTGATAAGTATATGGTGTTACTATATAAGAGGCAAAACGGAAGCCAAAAGCTCGATGTAATCTATTGCTCGAAAATAAACCTGAATTAATCCTGAATGAATCCTTATGAATGATTAATTTCTTCATTTTCAAAACATACATCTCATTATTACATAAATAAAACGGGAACACATCAAACAATTCCGTCGCATGAGGAATAATTATGCTTTTCTGTCTTTATTTAATAATTATTACATACAAGCGGGCCCGCGCAACTTCGTCTGCCCAAATCGGCTATTAAAATTATTGTTATTATCATTAGACCAATATTATCTTCAAACACGAAAAATCTTGAAGAAGCCTAGATCCTGATTGCCACACCGCCTACAAGATCATATTGTATTTCCACTCGTATTTACCTAACTTTTCGTTTATATACGTCCTATACCTAAATAAAGAAAACTTTATTCCTATACTACTATACTCTAATAATCTGTCAACCCCCTCAATGTATGGGCTCTCCTGTGACGCCGTTTCTTATGTCGGGTCTTCTTCTTCTCGGCATCGCAAATTGAAATGAACCAAGTTGACAAAAAAGTTCGTGCACACTTTGAGGTAAGTTGTATCTATCACAAAAGATCAACTGCAAAAAGAGGACGTAACTTTAAATGTCACTTTCACAAATCACCGAAACCGATAATGACATAGACAACCGAACATGATACTCGATGTTTATCGAATTATTAATTATTTATTTATTATTAATTGATAACATTGGTGTTTTGTGAAAACTTCGCGCCGCCCTCACTTGAAAAAATTATTGAAATCGAGAAATAGATCTTTAAAACATCGATGTTTTATTGTCAAACATCGATGATCAACGAAAATCAATGATAATCGATCACCTCTATTTCTAAGGAAAAATCATATAAAATTGCATTATTACATTTTCTCACCTTTTAAAACTTCCCTGGAATTCTACGAATAAGTCATGACCAAAATCAGCTAATTTGGTCCAGCCGTTTTCGAGTTTTAGCGTACCTAACGCACAGCAATTCATTTTTAAATATACAGACAAAATATATACTGCTCCAAAAGAGTTAGATATATCATATTCAATCGTTTTGAAAAGTATGTAATCTTCGAGAAAAACGCTGTGAAATTATTTAAAGCTCAATAACAATCTGAATCGATCCAATAAAAAATGAGACATTTCGTCAATTTGGTCGCCTTTTTCTGAAGTTTGGTTCTTTGCATATGCTTCATGAATGTTCTTATCTTGAAATGGAGTCAGTTCATCAACGGCTTAGATTTGAAAAGAGTTTTCTGAAAATACCAAGACGTGAATTAACAAACGCTGAGGCTAATAGGGTTATCGGAATGCTACAGGGTGGCCTATAACTCAGTTTGTTGTAGCGGAAAGGCTCCAAGTCAGACAAAGTGTGATATCTTGATTTTGGAATAGGTCCAGGGAGACAGCTTCCGTGTTAGAAAGACCAGAGCTTGGTGGGCGACGAAAAACACCACCTGCTCAGGATCGTTTCATCACCGTTTCGGCGAGAAGAAAACCTACATCTACGTTTAGAATGCAACGGAATAGTCTTCAAAATGCAGATGGGGTCCAATTTTCCATCGAAACAGTCATACGACGTTTGAGAAAGGTGAATCTAGGTTCTAGACGTCCATAAAGAGGAGTTCCATTAATACGTGGTTATAAGCGTCAAAGACTGGAATGGGCAAGGCAACATATCAATTGGAACGATCAATGGCGTAGTGTCCTTTTCACTGATGAATCCAGATTTGGGCGATTTTCAAATTCTCGAACAATGAGGGTATGGACAATCCCACGCATACCCGCAATCGTCGCTATGCCCAAAAAGGCTAACCATTCCGAGGGGGTAGTGTTATGGTATGGGCTGGGATATGTTTCAACGGGCGCACAGTTCTACACAGTTGTCCTGGAAATATGACCGCCTTACATTATAGGGAGCATGTCATTGACAATGTTTTGCCAAATTTTCACGCCTCTATTGGTGAAACTTTCCAATTTCTAGACGATAACGCTAGACCGCACCGTGCAGCCATAGTTGAGAATGCGCGCGAGGAGCTTGGTATTCCACATTTTTTACCAATACCTCTGCACTCACCAGATTTGAATTGCATAGAACATGCATAGGAAATGTTTCAAAGAAGATTAGATAATCATCAACCTAACCCAGAATCCTTGAATGATTTGATAGAACTTCTGCCTCGTTTATGGAACCAAATTCCTCAAGCCAAACATTGTAGTGATGTCTCAAAATGCTTGAATTCTCTGTGGATAAAATTTCGTTATTTAACTCGATTTTTCTTAACCACCCAGTATACGCTGCAGAACTACAGGCTGAAATTAATTTTATTTCCTGCAACATGAAATCATAGTAATATGAATTTTCATAACAAAATCTCATTTAAACTATATTTTTTTGCAACCTAAGTCAATATCCCCAACTCATGTGGAGCAGTTTATTTCATCATTATCATCAGGTATTGCGAGATGTCGATGAAAAGGTATTCGGCTTGTGATGATAACTTGTGAAGGGAATGTTGCCTGTTCGAATAATTGACGATGAAAGCTTTGGAGTTCATTCCATAACACAAGACGATTTTCCTAACACCTTCGCTCAAGTTGTAGTCACAGAAGGTACACCCCTTCATCTTCATTCCGTAGAATTTTTTTCAATGTACAATAACCACGTCATCCTTGGACTGATAGGATCATCGAGAAGTTCTATTTCTCCCCCGCAGTACGAATAAGTTTTGCTATGTCATCGTTCATTCTGCCACATCTCTTAGAACAAAATCATGTGAGAATATTTCATTCTAGCTCAGTTTCATTGTAATATTTATTGATGACATGTTGGCCTCCTGTCACGAATTTATTTATTATCTGTCAAATTTATGAAAATAAAACTTAACGAAAATTACAGAAAATATTTCATTGATTTCGATAAATATTCGAACAAACTAAAGAAAATAATGTACACGGAAAAAAATCTATTCTCCAAATAAGTGGATAATACTTAATTGAAGTAAATGATAGATTTATATATGAGCAAGTGTATGATAGAGTTGTTTCAAGTATACTTTATTCTCAGATTTCAAATAAACTGATTCTTCCGATTAAGTAGATCGTTTACTTGAATTTAATAAATTACGTATTATTGATTCAAGAATATTTGCTTATTCCTTGTAAGTATAATGATAATTTTGAAATGAGTTTTTAGAATATTTCATATAAGTGGAACATTATCTCAAAAAGAATTATTGCTCATCTTAATTTCAGTGGTTTATTCGTTCGAAGCAAAGATATCAAATACTTGAATGGAATTGACTTATTATAGTCAATTGAATATTACAAAACTGTTGGAAAAAGTATATCATATTTTCAAATCAAGTTTTATTCCATACTGGTTTTGAGAAGAACAATAATTTTGGTCAAGTAAATATTAACTTCAGATTTAGTTTTCGGTCTCCTCACAATAAATAAATACTAAATTCGTTCAATCCATTCATATCCTTATTCTGAATCAATGAGAATTCTGAATATTCAGTTTGAGTTCAATATTAATTCAAAATGAATAATGGGATTTCTTCTTTTCAGTTTTTACTATACTCTGTGGAATTGAACCTTATACTTAATGCAACTATTAATTCTACTTTACCGGAGAATAAATGCATATTGGAATGAGCATATAATATCAATTGAAAATCTATTTTATGCTTGTTTCGACCTGTTAAATCTATTGAACTGCTATGATTTCAGGATGGATATTATATTTAATAAAACGAGACTTATGAGGATTGATGATGAATTTATTACACTTCTCGAATAAGTATAGAAAAACAAAAGTATAAAAATAACAAATCAATTAACACAAAATTAACTAGTCTAAGTACAAAGTGAACGATGAAAACTAATGGTGAAAAAATGAGTAACATAAATAAAAAAAAATCATATTTCTATTGGAAAATAGGTCCATTATCACATATTTGATCACAAAAACATTAGATACAATCAAAAACAAAAGAAATATCCGAAGACCAACAAATATCAATTTTCCAATTACTTACAAATAGTGATCTACACGACACATTGTTTCACATAAATTTTTCCATTGGACATTTTATGACTAACTGTGGGTTCAATTGAGGCCAATTCTTTCAAGTTCAAAATAGAATATATATTTTTTTCATATGTATCCAAATGTGTGTCATACAGCTAGCATAACAGAAAAACCAGAGCTGAATCACTTGAAAATCAATGAAGATAGATTTGTGATTTGAAAGGAATGAATTCAAACTAGAAATTGAATTCATATCCTGAATCACCATTGAGATACACAGGGTGTCCCAGGAGACGGCGTCAACTCGAAATCGGGTAATAGACTGAGTCATAGTGGTTTTCAGAAAAATATTGAAAAAATCTAAGTCTTGTATTCATCAAATTATATTGCATTTCCAATTATTCGAGAAATTACACAACCTGTGATGATTCTCGAACTCCTGTAGCTACAATTTTTTTGAAATTTATTGTCCATGTTATCCTGAATAGTGCCTCTGTAACCTATAATCTTTAATTCTAAGCCAATTGTTCCATCTTGAGAAATAATGCACTTTTTGCCGAACGAAATATTCTAAATAAATATTTCGACTTCATCTGATTGTACTGAAAAAATAAGTCTTTCTTGAAGAAACACAGACATTCTGAGTTGCCAGAGGAACTCAATGCTGAAATTTATGTAAAGTTTTCACAAAATCATTAGTCAACTTTACTGGAAGATATTCTACTTTTTTTGAATAAACTTTTTCTTTCGCGGCTCCCCAGTAAAATGAAATCTAAGGGATTCAAATCAGATGAACAAGCTGGCCACGTCCTATCGATCTAACCGGATATACCTCATTTAGATTTCAGATTACTCACTTCAATTTCAGAAAGCTTTTATTGAATTTCAGATTAGTCAATAGAATTTCAGAAATCATCAAATGTAATTCGGATCATTCAATTGAACTTCATTCGATATTTTCTGAGATTCAATTGATTAATCTGCAAAACATTTGATGTTTTCTCAAATACAATTGACTAATCTGAAATACAAGTGATGTTTTCTGAATTAAAATCGGAAATAGTGTAGAATAATTTTTACAAAGTTCGAATAAATTGTTCGGAAATGTGTTTCCTTAATAAACACTGATTTTTTTAGTTCAATCAGTTGTAGTCGAAATATTTATTTTGAATATTTTGTTCGGCAAAAAGTGACATTATTCTTCAAGCTCGAACAATTGGCTTAAAATTGAAGATTACAGGTTACTGAAGCACTATTTGGAATAACATAGAAGAAATAAAATTTGAAAAAGGTGAAAAATTGTAGCAACTGGAGTTCGAGAATCATCAGAGGTTGTGTATGTTCCCGAACAAGAGAAAATGCAATAAAATTCGAAAAATAAACGATTTATTTAAATATTTTCCTGATAACCCCTTCGACTCAGCCTCTTATGCGATTCTGGCGTGACGACGACTTCTGGGATACTCTGTTCATGCCTATATTCTTTTGATTGAGAGAGCAAAAATAATACAATACATATTGAAATAAAAAATTACCTGGCTGAAGTACGGGAATACCATACAGTTCTGCGTACGATGAAATGAGAAGACGAAATACTCTGACCTCGACCGTGAAAAAAAATAATACTGAAAATATTAGATATCAGAGGATCTTGAAGGACATCAACGTGATCTAGAAGAACATCTTCGTGTAATCCTTCTATGGACAGAGAAAAACAGATTCTTCATCAATCTACCCCTTCTTCTTAATCTGAAATGAAAAAAAAAACAAATGCAGAAAATTAATAAGAATAAATTGAACTATTTCCAAATTAATCACAATTTCAGAAATGCATTCGTTACTTTATGTATTGTCTCTAAACCATCTTGAAATGGGACTGAGACTGAGAAAGTGATCACAAAAATTCCTATTTTTCCTGAAATTCCCCTGAAAATTTTGAAAAAATTCTTCTACAGTTTATTGAATTCTAGATAGAATCAGTCTTTAAAATTTTGAAGGATTGCTCAATGAATTAATAGGAAGGTATCTACTTGGACCAAAAAAAATTTTTCCACGTTTCAAAATTGCCACTACAATACGAGTAGGTTTGCGAAGTTTGCCAGAATTCAATATGTCAATATGTTCAAAATGACCAAGACAGGTCTTTTTTCCCAATTGTTTGATTAATTGGAAATAAATTCTATCAAAACTGGTAGGCCTTCTGGATTAAGTACATTCAATTGCTTATATTAAATCATCCATTTTGAATGGGTCAGAGATAAATAATTAGCTTACCTTGAAATTTCCTGATAACACTGTCCTTCCATCTCCATACTCTCACTAAATATAACATATTTCACTGAAAATGGGCCAAACTTTCTAACACCCTGAGCTAAGTTATTCTAAAATACCTACGTGTATGAACAAACCGGAGTCAAATAGTCGAATCAAGATCAAGAGTGATGTACCCTTTCGCGAACTGCACAGAGGGCGCTTTTCAGTATATTGTTGAATAATTTACTTGGATCTAGTGGATGGATGAATTTATATACTTGGATCTAGTGGATGGATGAATTCATATACTTGGATTACGATAAAACTGCTCGCTGAGAGATTACAGAGTTTTCATTGGTCCTCCTGATTCATGCATGTTGCCTAACTACCAAAAGAAGAATTGGCATATTAGTGTATCGCTTAATATTATGCTTGGACCAAGTGATTGAAAATTGCAAAATTAGCAATTGTTTCCCTGGAATTTGGAATAAAAAAAATTGTTTTACAATAATTTTCATTCTTCTTCAAAATATTTTAATTCTGTCAGGAATGTTCTCACGAATGTTATACATTTGATGATTTCTGATGAGTAGCTCCCTTTTAAGAAGAATTTTTAGGACGCTTTGATAATTATATAGGTACCTTTTCAAAAAGTTACTCAGAACGAAATATTTCATAGTACTTAGATATATTTTTAACGATGGCCAATTGACAAAATTATTTTTAATGTTATAAGATTCAATAGACAGGTAGACATTCTTTCGAATGATACCAGACCTTTTTTTTAATATCGGAAAAATTGCGTAAATTGGACGATTGTAGTTTCTAGTGCAAAGTTAATGGATATACTACAAGAGAATTGAATATGCAAACATCATAATTACTTCGTATCGGAATTTACACTTGAAGCAGCGGGATGATTTTTGAAAACATGTAAAAATGAGATATTCCCTTAAATAACAGAAATTATTTTATCTCTTTATTACTTCTTCACAAAATATTCGCGATGAGAAGGTTTTCCATTGCACTCATTCATGGGTTCTCACACATTTTATGATCATGATCTTCACCTCTTTCAAGAATTGAGAAAAAATTTAAGTGCTTACGAATAAGGATTGCATTGAAAATTATGATTTCTAATTAAAGGTTTTCCATTGCACTCATTCATGGGTTCTCACACATTTTATGATCATGATCTTCACCTCTTTCAAGAGTTACGAAAAAATTTAAGTGCTTACGAATAAGGATTGCATTGAAAATCATGATTTCTAATTTAAATCGAAATTCTCATGTCTTTCATGTTCTGCATGTTCATTCATTTTGCAATATCAGTTATTCATCCAAATATCAGTGTATTTTTTAGTTACTGCAATATCTTTCGTGCACTCATTCATGGGTTCTCACACATTTTATGATCATGATCTTCACCTCTTTCAAGAATTAAGAAAAAATTTAAGTGCTTACGAATAAGGACTGCATTGAAAATCATGATTTCTAATTTAAATCGAAATTCTCATGTCTTTCATGTTCTGCATGTTCATTCATTTTGCAATATCAGTTATTCATCCAAATATCAGTGTATTTTTTAGTTACTGCAATATCTTTCGTTTGAAACATTTTCTTATCGGATGTCAAATTAAAATACATATATAATAAAGATAAAATTGCACTCATAAGCTAAATTCTACACCCTCTATAGTGCCTATGTGATGAAATCGAATTCAAAATGACCTGGTAAGGGTGCTATACAGCCCTTATTGATGCTGAACCCTTTTTGGGTCCCAAACATCGTTAAACGATTTCGACATCACATTGAATGAATCAATCGATCAGTCAATACTTTATTTCCTAAAATACATAATTATACATATTCAGCATCGTTAACACTTAAAATGATAGTTAATCTCCTAGAATGATACAAGACCTCTCTCGAGAACTGCGTAGATGATTATTTTCAGTATATTGTGGAATAATTTACTTGGAATTAGTGGATGGAAGAATTTATATACTTGGATCTAGTGGATAGATGAATTTATCTACTTGGATTACGATAAACTGCTCGTCGATGGATCAGGGTGTTTTCATTGGTCCTTCGATTCATGCGAGTTGCCTAAATACCGGAAGAAAAATTGCGTCTTATTAAATTCTATATTCTAAATACGCATATTTCATCGAGAAAAATTATAGTTTCACTTAAAATATACTTCAACAACGTCTGTTTTCTCTTTCAAAATTATGGAATTCCTAATAGAAATGTTTTCCAGAATGTTACAGATTTGTTGATCTTAGTTAGATCTCTCCGTATGGGATGATTTTTTTTTAATGTAGTTGCAGTGCACTGGGTCATAATATTTTATTATGAAGCAATTTGAATAAGAATATTCATACTTCATTAAATCATTATCACTGTCACACCCATTTCATGAACAATTCTGAGATTTCTCTGAAGTTTTTTCAAGGATAATATCCCGACAAAACGAAAAAAGAAAGTTATCGCGAGGAAATTTTTTCATCGGAAATTGAATATTTTTTCTTTATTGTATTTTCACGATTTTTCCAAAATTTCAACTTCATATTTGAATCGTAACAATGTTCAAACCTATGTATTTTGACCTCATCAGTGTAAAATATTCCTGATATTTCCGCATTGAAATCTGAGAAAAAAATCCGTCACAATTATAAGTTTTGTTTCAGATAAATAGAATTCTAATATTTTATTACTGATGAATTAGAAATTCGTTCATTCATAGGATTGAAAAATGTCAAGTAAAACATTATGCAAAATTCAATTCATAACTGAAGGGGCAAGTGGAAGAAGGGGCTATGTCACAAATATGAGTTTGTGAGAGAAATAGATTGCAGTAGGGTCAACTGGCATTCTTCATTGAAGCTAGTTTAATAATTCGATTTGTATAATTGCAGACATCGAATTATTAAACTAACTAGCTTCCATAGAAAAGTGTAACACAGCCCCTTTTACCACTTGCCCCTCGATCGAAATTGTTATTTTAAGAAAATCTATTTCTTGAATGTATCACATAGAATGAGGATATTATAAGATTCGAAATAAGAATATTATATTTTCGTAGTCAAGATATCATATAGTTACCTGAAATACAGAATTACTCTCGAATCGATCAAACTGAATCATTTGAATTGAATAAATAATTTACTTGGATAGAGAATTTCATTCTTTAATTAAGTATATGTTTTTTGAGTAAAATAAATTCATTCCAAGTATACCAAATTTTCATATTTACTTGTTCTGATCCAATATATACTCGAAACAAGTCTAACATTCCAAGAATATTTGGATTCTTGATTTGAGAATAGATTTTTTTCCGTGTATGATGTTGATCTAACACTAGGTCTTTCAAAAATTCGCTACTTCGCGGCTTGTTTTTGAATTTTGAACTCGTGTAAGAATATCAGTGCCTTCTGCACTTGTATCATAAATAACTACTTCGTACGTAGGAAAAGTGAGAACGCATGACAACCAGGCAAATTTTCTATTGATCACTCAATTGAAAGTATCGTAAAAGTTATTTATAATCAGAAAGGCATTGCTATTCTACCAAGAGTTCAAAATTTAAAAAAAGACCCGCAGTAGCAAGTTTTTGAATGGCCGAGTATTATATGTCATTTTTCTCTAATTTATTGAATTTTTATTGAAATTGATGGAATAGTTCGATAAATATCGTTTAGTGATTTGAACAATATTGATTGGCAGAAATGTTCTCTCTCCCATAAATAAATAAATTCGTGGCAGGAGGCCAACATGTAATCAATAAATTTTTTTTCGAATATAAGCAATGCATAGCCTAGACTATTTATTCAGCTATAATTTTGTCTAGGGCCCCGGATATGACCATTTGTCTTCGAGATATCGAATTTTCTATGCAAAATGAACCTTTTGCACTCAACAGCCGATATCTCCGGAACTACTGATCGCCTAGCTAGACCACAGGCAGTTTCTTTTTCTGCAGAAAATTTCCTACGAAGATCTGTTATGTTTAATTAAAAAGTATTTTTTTTTCGCCCGTAACGTTAACGTGAAAACAGAGCAAAGAAATGCCATTTAGCCATTTTTTGGTTAATGAACTGTATCATCGTCAATATTTGGGGGAAAGCTTCTGTTATAAGAAAATTCTACAACCTGATGTTACCCAATGTCCCCCCTGAATCGGTAGATCGATCGGTTCAGCGGTTTCCTGGACCGATTGATTGAAATTTTGAAAAAATTTAGCGAACACGGTTTTTGTTTCTTGAACTTGACCTGATCTTTTAATTCAATCAATAATTTCACTTTTTACTCAATTTTTTTTTAAATAATAAATTTAATAAATAAATTATTCAATAAAATAAAAAACAATTTTTTTTATTCAAACATAAAAATTTTTTTGTAGGGAATTTTCTGCAGAAGAAGAATCCGCTTGTCGGCACGCTACTCGATCAGTAGTTCCGGAGATATCGGCAGTTGAGTGAAAAAGGATCCTTGCATTCAAAATTGGATATATCGAAGACAAAGGGTAATTTCTGAGGGCCGTGAAAAACTAATTAGAGCTGAATAAACAGACTTTGCATCGGTCCTCTCCCAAAAAAATTTTGCATAGCGAAAAAATTTTAACATTTTTTCATGGGCTTTCTCCGAGGATTGCATGGCTACCGGAACTTTGAAAATTTGTTTACCAATAAATTCAGGAACTAGAGTCTTCAAGCTTCAAAAGTTAGTTTCTTATTTTCTAAACGATAATTTATCACTAAGATACAACCTGTTGAAAATCACCAAAAAAAGGGATTTCTGTGCCTTCAATTGTTGCGAATGTGCGAACGAGTATGCGAATGTATCACAGCATGACTTTTTGAAAACTATTTTCACCCAACCTATTTAATAATAGAAGGAAGGCCCTGCGTGAAAATTGTGCACTAATTTGTAATGAGCTAAATTCTTCAAAAAAATTATTGTCACTTCGAACTATTAAACATTAAAATTTCGGAGTCTTTATAAGACTCTTTCATCAGACAAATTCGTAATTTCATGAAAATCTTCAGAATCGTGAGAATCTTATGATTTATTATTTGACAATTTTCAGGATTTTCATGAATTTACAATTTTGTTTGATGAAGGAGTCCTCTGGGTAAACTTAACAAAACTTAGTTGAATGAATTGGTTGAGGCTTTCGCGGCCATCGTTCAATGTCACTTGTTTTTTCGAGCATTTCGGCCGTCGTCATGGATTCATTCTCGAGCAGGCAGCTCAATTCAGCGAGAAGATATACTGAAACTATATCTCCTGAAGATGCCAGGTATTCGAACTGTCGAAAATGAATCCAAGACGACGGCCGAAATGCTCGAAAAACAAGTGACAAAACTCAGTTGAGTTTACGGAATCTATTGAATGGACGATTGTAAGTTTCGTCATCTCAATTCGATGAAGATATACAGATTCATTAATAACGAGAATTTCTCTTATGGAAAGAGAGAGAAGGAGATAGAGAGAAAAAAGAAGGGAGATAGTCATTGATGATCTTCATAATTCACACTTTTTCAATACCTACTCCAGGGAGTTTATTCGAAATGAGAATACTGATAGATACCATGTATACATTGGACAAGATCGATGTCACATCAAGAGTTCAATTATAATATGCGCATCAACTGTCTGAAAAACATTATTTCACAAAATCTGAAGACAGCACGTACCAAGAGCATAAATAAACTTTTCGAGGAAATACTCCAACACGAAACAACCAGAAATTGAGAATCGTCTACAACAAATTCTTCATCCTTTCAGATGCAGACGTGAAATATGTTTCTACAACAAACAAGCGCGAGTAACAGCAAACTCAGACAATTACCGCCGATATTCGCATAAGATTAACTGTAACTGGATTTCATACCTTTCGGGATGAAAAATGTTCTTAATTAGCAGCTAAGTAAAATAATTACAGACCGGAATGTGTAGGGTAAAAGACATCACTTCAAACTGCGAAAGATATATAAATCATCCTGGAAATGGGCTCGATACTTGATAGAATTGAGTGTTTCAATATTTGTAATGAGCTAATTAACACGTTAGACTCTCCCAAGCTCAGGTAAACATATTTTTTATCTGGGAACATCAAAGATTGACTTTCTTGAAGTGATTTCGTCCCAAACTGTGAATTGGAAGTGTTGAAATTGGACGGTTCCAGATTTTATTATTATTAATTATTATTATTATTAATAATGATAAAAATAATGATTTATTTTCAGGTTAAATAATACAATATTCGATCATACAAAACCATGAATAATAATAATAATTATTATTATTATAATATCATAGTAGGAATAGGAATAAAAGGAAGTGAAGTAGAAATGGAGTGACTGATAGTTTCGTTTTCCAAATCACCGTGTATAGCAATTTTAATGATTCCTCCGATATCTGCGTAATCTGTAGGTATGAATTTATTCAATTAGTCAAAATATATCGCATGGCAGATCAGATTTTTTTCTTGATGGAGATCTCGATAGAGGCAATACTTTCCCCAGAAATGAGCAAAGGCCTTCATCTCAAAGACATAAATACATATCCTTTTTTTTTAATTCTTGTTGTTTCTTATTGCTTTTTTTACCTCTATGTTTATGTTGTTTATGGCTTCAATACTTATGAAACTCTATAAAATCAAAATTTCATTTCGTTATTACATGAAATGGATGTTCAATGTCGACTCAAGACAAGAGTATTGTGTCTATGAAAAAAAAAACAGTTCCTCAAAACCTTGATGGTGCCATGGGATATTTTTTATGAATGCATCCCTATATACTGTGACCAAGCGAAATTCTTAGAACTCTGCAAATTTTTTTAAATCGCATGATATTTATTTACAGTTTTCTTATACTTTCATCATTCCAAATTTCAGTGAAATCAGGAAATTCGCTTAGAATTCAAAAAACAGGCTGTAAATCAGAATCAATAACTCAAAGATGGTTTTTTGTGATCTATCAGCAGGTGTCCACCTCTTTCTCCGAGTCCATAATTAAAATGTTTCTTGTTCTTATTTCTTGAATACCCAGGGTGTTTTTTAAGGTGAGGTTTTTTTTTGATAGGTGGTAGAACTTATCAAAACAGATCATTTCAACGCATGTTGTTCATAAAAAATTTTCAATACAGAAAAGTGAAAGAAATCATGGGCATCAATACATTAATACTACTCTGAACTGAATCTCTGTGTTCATTAGATAATAATCATCCGTTACAAAGTGATCAGCGATGCGGCAAATGGGATTTTTTAGAATTTTTCAGACCGAATGGAGTGTTTTTCTACGATATACCTATACTACGCACTAGATTTTTTAGCAAATTTGTATTATTTTTTTCAACTTTCATTAGGCGATTTTTCTTGAGAAAACAACAAGTTTACTATTTCAATAAATGTGAATGTAAATAAATGCGAAATTTGGGAAAAATACTAAAATCATACATTGTCTCGGATGGTTTTCAATACAATGCCAAAGAACCAGCTGATCGACAAATCACCTTATCAGATTTGCAAGTAACTTTGGTTTCCAACATATCAAACATGGTGCATATTTTATATGGGGGATGTTTTTCATAATGACTTATTTTAATAAGTTCAATAACTGTCGAAAAAACCATCACTTTTCATAACATCATGTATAATATGCAAGGTTGGTTGGATAATATTCAACTTACTTTCAAGTTGGCCTCTTTGAGTTATTGGTATGCAGGGTTAGTTGTACACATATTTGAACAATAGATTTTTGAGATCAAAAGAAATACTTTTGCGAATATAAAGCCTCCAAAAAAATATAGCCATTATAAACTTTCATGATCCGTGGAAACATGATAAAAAAGTTTTTTCGAATTAGATCTACCGCTTACATCTTCGAATGAATATAGCAGAAATTTGATTCTGTGAATCTTTCGAACAGAGTTGCATTCAGCCATATTAATGACATTTTTTAATTTTGCTGATATAGATTTTCACAAATGATCAATTAACCCGAAAAAAGGCATATTTTCAATGAATAACATTCGAATGATTTAAGAGTTGGGTGGCTTGAATTTCTGATATAATTATGGATTGTTATGGTGTGTAATACAGACAATGGAAAAAAATAGAACATGTCAATGGGAAAAATATAGAACATGTCAATGGAATTCTGTGCCACCTCTATCAATATTTATTCCGATAACCATTTCATTCTAAGAAATCATTTACGAGATATATTCGTAAATGACATTTCTTATGGATTTTCAAGAAATACAGGCTGTTGAAAGTCCATAAAAAATGTAATTTGTCAACCGTACCGTATCGGACCTTTCTTTTTCCTCAGGAATCTCCTGTTTAAATATATGTTCTCGTCTAAGACTCACCCTGTATTTATGGAATGTTATGATCAGCAATGGTCATTATGAAGAAACGAAAGAGTCATGGAATTACGTTTTCGGAGATTGATAACATCAATGAAGAATCACTTGGGAGTATAAGTATAATTGCAGATTACATTTTATTAAGGATTTTCAACAGACTTTTCAACACCCTGTATTATATTAACCTAGACTAATCGAAGATAAATAGTGAAAAAAATTCATTTCCAGGAATTTTCTGTAAACATATGTACCTGCAAGTCACCCTGTATGAAAAAATTAACACCAATCATATATTGAGTTTTTAGATCATATTACATAGTATTTAAATATGTTTAATACAAAATACTAAATACACGATGCTTTTCACGATGTTGAGCTCTTTCCTGAAAATACCTCTAGATTCTTCTAACCACCCTGTTTATTTGCATTGTTTGCCCTTTTCGATCGAACGGAAGGAATTCTGAGAATAATGCACATTCTTCATTTTTATTCACTTCTGGGAGGAAGACGCTTTGTGAATGTAGAAGCATCAGGTATCCGACGAAAACTGGCTGCTCTTTTCAGTTGAAATATTTACAGAACATGAATGTGATCATCATGTATTGCACGTAACCATGCAGCTTCGTATTGTGTTAATTAATGAAATCTTGATAGTTCTTATCGAACGTAGAATGAAGAAAATGCTGCTATAAACTCTAACCTCGATTTCAAGAAACCACGATTCGTTTTTTTTTGTCCCGCTTGTTAATGAAGATTCCAAAGTACTAATTACGAGGACAATTATTATTCTCGAACAATCGCTTCTCCTACTTGGAAGCTGTGGAAGACGAAATGCAGTTTTGCAATTCAGAAACTCGCCAACGAATAACTCGAATTATTCGTCAGCCATTACCATCTCGATAAGGATTTTTTTATGTTCATGCAAATTGTCTCAGAAGTTCCATTTAAGTGCATCAATTGGTTTTAATGCGTTCCGCTAGCGATCATTCAATCGGTCCTTAAATATGATAAGAACTACAAATTTACCTGGAGCAAAAATTTTTTTCATTTACGTTTTGTTCATTACAATAATCAATTTAAAATACTGTCTTAGCTGAGAAAATGTGCTCCCATTTTCCGTGAAAATCACTGAAAAGAGGATCTTTCGAAAACTGAGTGAAAATTTGAATTTAAAAATTTACGGCATCCTCAGTGCGAAAGAACTAAACCTGAAAAAAATGTAACAAAGCCTCTTTAAAACAAATCATCACATTATACCGAGTACTTCATTGGTGAACGAACCAGACAACCTCAACAAAAATAATACAGTAGGCTTGATCACTTCCATACATGTTTAATGCATTTATTCACCAGCATTTACAGTTTCTCATATTCGATTCATATTTGGAATATCTGATTAAACTCTATATCTGGAAATAGATGCATTGATTAAAAAGTAAAATAGAAGAAATAGCTTCTCAAATGTCACCTCATGCATCACATTGCATTTCGAACAGTGTTGATTTATCAATTGTGATCATTTATTTTTCACTATTTTGTGAACGAATCAAATTTAATTTATTTCAATAGTTTTCAACAGAGTTTGTGTATAATTTTACTCTCGGCGAGTGTCCTTATAATCATTCTGTTTTTTTTTTAATTTTTAACGTGAAAATCTTAAATTTCACGAGTATAAATTAAAATAATAATAATGATTATGATTTTGAAAGCGATATGACTAAATATACGTTAATTAGGCTTCTAAGGTTAAAAAATAAACAGTGCGGACTCGCCTCTACTTTATTTTGCCACAGTGACTGCATTCATAAATTTACCCCGAAAGTAGAGTGAGAGTATGGCCATATGATCAGAAATAAACTCCAGTCTGTACTCCACACTCGTCGTGTACAATCTTTCTCTGACAAATGTCATTCGAATAATGTACACGCAGGTATAGGCTATGAATAATTATACTAGTATACAATATCATTTTAAGGGCCGTATTGCAACACGTCAGAATTTATTTCATTGAGATTAATAAAACCTAGAAAAAGCCCAAAAAAAGTTATAATTCTTGTTTCGCAGGGAAACAAATATATCGAGATACACTCCTGCGAGCCAGAACAAGTGATCACGTAATTTTTCGTCTGATCTGCAATGTGTTGAATATCTTTTTTCTAGTGATACTGGTTATAGCGGTTTGATGAATGGAGATATGTACATTCTACATGAAAACTCGTTGTGCGGTATCATTTCTCGTTTCATTTTACGATACTTGTAAGTCATAAAACTAGAAAGGCCCGACGTGTGAATTCAACTTCGTGCACGGAACGATATTATGATAACTATATTCCGATAATTGATAACCAGATGAAGCAGTTCGTCCACTTGGTTCTACGAACTGACACTAAGCAATTTCTTTATAATTCCCGAAAATTACATATTCCTGTTTTTAGCAATGTTAAATTGAATGTACGGTCTGAGTGAGAAAAAAAATTGAGGAAATAAACTAACATGGAGTCAGAAGCAAGTGCGGTCACACATCCAGGTACTAAGCCACGCGACTAAGCTAAGAGTTTCATAAAATGCTCATCACGAAGTCTTATCGAGAGCTGTTATATCTGCTATATTGACTTCACTTTGATACAGATGATTTATTTTGAGTAAAAAACAATAACTTGGCTCCACAGTCATGAAGAATCGGGCGTTTTTGATCTATACCTCAGAAACGATTCTCAATCGTCTGTTAGAAATTATCGAAATGAAGTGTGTTATTATACGTTATTTTCTCCAATTCATTGGCTTTTTATTGGTATTAACCCTTTCCAGCCCAGTGATGCCATTTGGCATAATCAGAAATAAGTGCTTTTTCTAATCCCTAGATGTAACTGAAAACCTTCTTGTTGATATTTCTTATTCCTAGAAAGGGTATCAGTTGTATGGACATCAAAAGTTTCTAGTAAAGAGTTCTGTATTTTTGTTTATGCACATTTGCAAGTTTGCATTTCCTACTGCTGACGTGAATTAGTGAACAGTGAACTTTCTAGCATTATTACTTTCATATTGCGCTATATACAGACTTGAGAAAAATCGAGGTGAGTAATCATGCTTTAGTTTATTCAATAATAGTTTTTGTTTATAAAAATTAGCATCATAATTCACCCCACCACCCCCAAATGGTTATGATTCCATTTGGAATCATTGAGCTTCATACTATACAGATATTGTCTTTCGTATTGAATATATATTTGAGGAAATATTCATAATGATAATATCATATTTGTAGAAATAATTGTGTATTTGTAGAAATTTTTTTTTATCAATTCAGGTTGAAATGACGTGTGTTGGGTTGATGGAAAAAGAAGAAAAGCATCTACTTCTAATTCTGGAAGGAGATATTTCAGACATTCAATTAGAAAACTCTGATGAAGATGTAGAGGTTGATGTAGAGGACAAAGAAGACATTTCTCCTCAAGAAGAAAGTCAAATACAGATAGGAGAAGGTGCTGGTTGTATTGATTGTGAAGTGGGAGGGAATGTTGGGGACTCAGAAGATTATAGTTCGTCGGATGATATTCCACTTGCCCGATTACCTAATCTCCTGAAAAAAAAGGATACAACTTATCGATGGCGAAAGAAAGACATGCGACAACTAGATACAATTTGCAATAATTCTTTTTCCAAACTCTATTCTACTGAAATGACTCCTCTACAATTCTTCTTCTTCATGTGCCATGTCAGTTTTCTCCGACGTTGGCGATCACCATTGAGAAGGCTCCTCGATCTCGAGCTAAATGCAAAAGTTGTTCTGCATTTCTTATTCCGGTCCACTCTCGAATATTTTTGAGTCAGGATGCTTGCCTTCTTCCAACACCCCTTCGTCCCTCTATTTTTCCGCTGATTATCATTTGTAAAATGATATAATAGCAAATATTGCTTATCGAACAAACCTTTATTCTTTTCAACAAACTCAAACATCTGTGAACACAACAGAAAAAGAAATGGGAATTCACATTCAGAGTAGAATTATCAAAATGCCAAGTTACCGAATGTATTGGGCAGAAGGTACAAATATCCCTCAATCGCAGATGTGATGTCGCGTAATAGATTCGATAATTTCAGAAATATGATTTATTTCAATGATAATTCCCAAGTGAAGCCTAGGGATAGTCCAGGTTATGACAAATTGTTCAAGATTAGGCCGGTGATAGATGGGACAAGGTCTTACTTGGCGAAGCTGGAACCAGAAGAGTTCAATTCAATTGAAAAAATTATGATCCCCTTCAATGGGCGATCATCTTTGAAACAATTCATGAAAAATAAACTTCATAAATGGGGAATGAAATTTTTGCCAGAGCAGGCAAAATGAAAATGTAATTTTTTTTTTGTCAAATGAATGTTTATACTGTTGGAATATAAAAAAATTTAAATTTCTTCGATGTTTGTGTAACTCCCAATGATGCCATATGGCATCACGAGTCCTGCAAGGATCAGGACACTTCTTAACATGAATTACTCATATATTTGTGTTTTTGGAGCTTATCTGAACTTATTTCAGTGGGTAATTATTTTTTTTTTCTTAAATTGATAATTCGGGCTGGAAAGGGTTTTAATGGAATATCCCCATAAATACCGTTTAGTAATTTTTACATTGAAAAATATTGTGAAGAACTCTTGTTGGGGAATGATTATGTTTTCATCAGGTCTTAATATATCTCATGTATGCCTCAACGTCAATTCACACCTACAGACATCGAGCGTAACGTGACATGGGGGTATTGGAGACGTTTATTGACTACACGCGGCATTCACTCGTGTCATGTTTATCTGCGGCGAGAGGTTTATTTGCAGCATTAGCCAATTTAGGTAGAAATTTTTATTTGGAAGTGAGCAATAAATCAGGCTTCTTCTGCATGTCCACGGGCCAAAAGACCAAGCTGGTTCGCATCGAGACATTTTCGACTGAGGCTGAAGCTACCTTTAGTACGAGGAAGAATCGGCGATTTTGAAATTTGGTGACTAAAGCATTGGTAGATTGGTAGATGAAGAAAGATCACATGAGGCTATCGCGTTTGTCAAAATACCTTTTTTGCTAAATACCCGATAGAATAGAACTGAAGCTTCTGAAAATGGTGAATAGTGTAGTGAGGAAAAAATAATAGTAGAATGAAACCCTTTGCAAAAGGAAAAGAAGGTAACAAAAATGAATGGAATAGTTATTTATGATACAAGAGCAGAAGGCATTGATATTCTTACACGAGTTCAAAATTCAAAAACGAGCCACGAAGTTGCGATTTTTGGAATGAACGAGTGTTAGAATGAGCCTTCTGTACGAGTATCATATATTATTTTCTCTAATTCGCTGAGTTTTTATTGAAATTAATGAAATATTGCCGTAAATATCGTTTAGTAATTGATTGGCAAAACTGTTTTCTCTCTCATGAAATTTGACAGATGTCAAATAAATCCGTGGCAGGAGGCCAACATGTCATCAATAAATATTACTGAAAACAGTGTTAGAATCAATTTAGACTGAAATATTCTAACATTGTTTTGTTCTACGAGATGTGGCGGAATGAACGGATTTGACACATAATTAGAGAAAAATAAATTACCGGTGATCTGAGGTCGGGAAGTGAAAGGTATTGAGGTTTTAAGGGTAAAAAATGGTTGGATTCTAATAATCTTGTTTTAGGTTTTGTATTTTCATCTTTCAGAAAAAAAAGTTCTTTCAAGATGTTTGTTGGAAACACTTTTTTATATGTCTGGAACATTCTGTAATTTCTCTGAAATATACATGCAGACTGGAAATGATATTAGAGAGGAAGACGGTTGTGTTCTTGAAGATTTCGAAGTCCTACTAGAATCATGAATTTTTGTCGAATCTAACGATGAAGAAATGCCATCAAGAGAAAAAAACTAATAGATAAGTCAAGAAGCGGGACTTTCAATGACATAAATGTAACTAAAAATTAATAGAACAACTTTTTTACCTTTCTCACTTGAAATTTCAACATTTGTTACCTCAAACATTGACTTTCTATCACTGAGCAACATTCAACTTATGCCTGTATCAGAATAAACTTCCTGAAGAATTGAAAAGATGTACAAATGTTGAGATTATTAAAAAGAATTTGAAAGAGATGCATATATTACATGAACGCATTACATGACTGAATAATCGCAATCGCTAAAGCAATTCAAAAATTATTTCATAGGCGCCGGACGCACTGGCGCGATACGATTAGCGATGCAACAACCCAATTCTCATTCTACACCGATTACTCATAATCATGCAAACGCCATTTAAGCAACTAGCGTAGTGCACACTGAAGCGATTGCGATACTTCACCGAAAATTTTCGTGATCACGTCGGCTTGGGCCACTCAGATGCATATGCCGGGTCACTTCAATCAAAGAAAAGCGTAGTATCGTTCGTCACGTCCAATTGATCTTGTCGGGTAGTGAGAAGAGCTTCAATCCACTATTCTTTTCGTGAAATATAGACTATCGCATCGCTTATCGTAATGCGCCATACTCGCACATGCGACTAATTCGGAACTTCATTCAGTAACAACATGGATTTTCCTGAAGACCGCTTGCTATTACGAACCAAATAATATTAACAAAAGAATCTTATGAAGTCAAAAAAAAAGTTCACACTAACACAAAGAAGGCTCCAATTCATTCCAATTGGGGACAATCGCGTCGCTTCTAAAATAGGACTGTCACTGGTTGCATCCAATGATTATAGTGTAGAGAGAAAGATAAGAAACAGCCATATATCAGTAGGTGTTAAAAACCGACTACGATTTTCCGTCGTTAGGAACTCTGAATGTTTAGATGGCGTTGAAAACATGTTTACTGAAATTAAATTTCTACTTTGTCGAGGGCAGAAAATAACATCTTCTTGTGTGACAAAACCAAAGTATTGTTGACTAGAAAATTCATACACTAAAACGGAACTGAACTCGGACCTCTATAGGTCCCAAGTCGTCCACTCTAAAAGCTGAGCTTCACCACGTGTTTATTAATCATAATTATTTCGCATATTAATAGCCGGCTAATGATCTCAGTAGTCGAAACCGGAAAGAAAAAATATGTGGCGCATTCATATATTTCCTAAATGAGCCCGGAATAACTAGATGCCGCTGATGTGCAGTCGCTTGGTTTCCAATCTTTCTTCTTTTTAATCTTTGGTTGTTTAGGCGCAGCGATTATTTGGTCATTGGTTACTTGGTTGTAAGTGCGAGCATTCGTATTTTTTAGGACTGAACGATCGCGAGACTGAAAATCGCACGTGCGCGCCTAGCTTTAATGTACACTTACCTTCCCATATGTCTTAGACATTCTCTGAAATGAAACTCAAAGATTATACACAAGAAATATTGGAAACGAAACGACTACGCTTTACGTCAGCGCCATCTAGTTATTCCGAAGTCATTTAGAAAATATCTGATTACACCAGATATTAATATGCTGAATATGATGACTGAGAAACACGTAGTGCAGATCAGTGGTTATAGCGGTTGATTTTGGATCTCGAGGTACCGAGTTCGATTCCGGGCTAGAGGAAAAATTTTCTAGTTAATACTTTTGTTCTGTGTCATAAGTTGTTATTTTCTGGGCTCAACAAAGTCGAAATGGAATTTCCATAAGCATGACTTCAGCACAATCTAAAATTAAAGAGTTCTTAAGAACGGAAAATGGTAGTCGGTTTTCAACATTACTGATATATAGATGTTTCCTATCTTTGATTTTTGATGAAACTATTATTATAATTATCATTATTTCTTCACATCATAGTGAAGAAACACGCTCCTGCGTCCGCATTAGGTATATGTTCTGATACGACGTATTCACCGAGGAAAATGACCAATATTTGTTGGACAGATTCCCGAGTCCGGTACTAAGGCTCCGACCAACCGGAGCAATACATATAATACTTGAATATAATAAGTCAATATTTTTGCCGCACAGTACCCTGATAACAATATAATGGCCATTGTTCGTGTAATTGTGGAATAGGCGGCCATTACTTAGGCGGCTTCGGGCACCGAGAAAAAGAGCCGATGAAGCGCCAGATTACCATCTATACCGACCAGATCCAGATATCCCCATGATATATCCAGCTAATATACTCGGATTTTAAAAAAGTCCAAGCGAAGATCTTATCGGCCATTTATTGAACATAATTGAACTCTTGTACGTGTGCCGGTAGATTGTGCGTAGGTTTCGTCTTGATTCAGAAGATGCGACAACGGAATTTAAGGGGTACAGGTTGGGAAACCGAGAATGTCGCAACATTTATGACTGAAGGAATAAAAATCTGCGGATCGCCTGTTGACTGGAATGCAGATTGGTACGCAGAAATGGCCAGTTGCAACGCTCAAAACCTAAACGTTGATTAACTGATCGATGTTAACTTTTGATCTATGTTTATAATTCATTCTGATTGCACCATTTGCGAATAGCGACACGCGTTTAGTTATTGGATATATTTCTTCGACGCCATTGGGAAATTCCGATATGAACAATTTTCATACAGAATTTACAATTTTTTAACTTCTTCAGAGACAGTTATTATGGCACTCATTCTTCACAATCGTGACATAGTGTTAGGAAGAATTATCCTGGAAAAAATGTCTTAGATACGAATTAACAATAGAAAGGTGAAAATTTCTCCAGAAACAAGGAATTGCTTAGATAATGTGGGCAATGCAAGATCGAAAAGGTCCGCAAGTCATACGAGCCACAACAGCCTACTATACTCTGTTCAAATGCAAGCGAGAGCAATAAATACAAACAGCCTACTATACTCTGTTCAAATGCAATCGAGAGCAATAAATACAAACATAATCTTCTGGTTTACGCTCAATAAAGCTCGTATTGGTCAAACGGTCATAACAACGCTCCCTTCGACCGCCCTAAAAGATTGCCAGGGTCGTACTCGGAACAATGCTCGAGATTGCGACAAGGTAATTCCAGGAAACACCAGAGTTTTAGAGATTTGGGTCGGAATCTTGCAAGATTCCGACGAAGTAATTCCAGGAAACACCAGATTTGGGTCCTTTCCATTCAGTTATAACTGAACGATTGTATGAAATCTCCTCGATTCGACTCTAGACGGAAAGTAACTATCCGAAGGCCCTCCTACCGCTGCGCGAACCTTGTTTCATTGCCCTCGCTTAAATTGAACAAAGTATAGAGAAGCCCGAGACGGTCGAGCACGAGTACTGTAGACACCGGCCTAGAGGCTGGCACTGCTCGCATCATGGTTTGTATCGTGACTTATCGCCTTACGGCCAAACTTTTCATGAGCTATTAACTGAAATAAAAAAAAAAGTTCGCAGATTCGAGTAAGATTCTTATTGCCTTTAATTTTTGGGATCTATCGCGATTTCACCATTCCCAATCAATTTTAAATGAAGCTACAGGAATAAAGAGTTTTGAAGTGAAAAAAAACGCATCCGATGAGTTTGTGATAAGGGATAGATAATTTA
This sequence comes from Hippodamia convergens, assembly GCA_038502775.1. NCBI lineage: Eukaryota > Metazoa > Arthropoda > Insecta > Coleoptera > Coccinellidae > Hippodamia > Hippodamia convergens. The sequence goes on from CM076609.1 coordinate 32,720,531, forward strand.
AGAGAAGCCAGGTTTCGATAATCCTTAATTATCGGATTCCACCAATATCTCAGACCGAAATTCATTTGCATACTGGCGTTTCCTGTCTTTGAGGCGGTTGTTTATGAAATTGCACTTTTATTATAATTAGCACACTTATCTCCTGTCATAAAAGTGCAAACGATGATTACTTCCAACCATTATCCCGCTCATTATGCGATGTCGCAGGTGAAATAGTAATTCAAAATTGAAGAAATTAGCAGTACCTCGACAATTTAAGGCTGTTCATCACGGCCTCTTGTTTTATCGCAGGACATTTACATCATGTCATTTCTTTTGGACTGCAATAACAGTAATTTATTCTTCGCCGAAAAGAGTATACCGGAAAAACTACCGTTCAAACCAATGTGCCTCAACGTAATCGTGAAAAGAAACATACTATAGTCCATTTCAGAATTATTGGCATCTCGGGAGGCTGTGGAAACTCGAATTTATGTTGGTAATATAACATCAGTAACTTTTGAGTTACAGGATTTAGGTAGTTGTTGATGATAACACTGACTTAAGGCTTTTCAAGTTTGGATTAACCTACTGAATATATTTTGTATTTATTTCTTTTTGTGTATGCTCCTGAAGCAATCATAAAATTTGGATTTGGGTATTTCTTAAGTCTTAGCAAATAACTACAAGGGAACATGAGACAGTGTATCGGTGTTACTGCGAGTGTTTCAGTATATACAGGGTGTCCTACCGGGCGTGTCCATTAGAAGTTTATGGAGAGAAAATAATACGATCACTTCCAAATTTTGTATGAAGATAGAAGTCAAAGAGACCTTCTTTTATGATATATTTTCAAATATCAATTACTTCCGCTTTCACCTGAAATGATATCAACATTTTATGTATCATTTCATATAGCCATCTGGAGCCGATTTCGAGTTATTCACTGTTTTTTGAGAAAAATTACAAATTCAGGCATGTAGAACACTGAGAATTCAGTGAAAGCGACACGCACAACCTCAGATCTGTTTTTTGAAATGGGTTACCGAACAGATATTCGAAGTCAATCTGTTGAGAAAAAAACGTTTTGATATACTATATTCTATATAGAATATTCAGATACAACAATTTTATTTTATTTTTTTAACGGGGAGACAGGTTTTTTCGGCTGAGGTTTTTTCCCCTGGCTCTATAGTATCGTATGATACTGGTGATGATAGTATCGTATGATACTATAGTATCATACGAAGAATGTTGTGGTACCCCGTTCCTTTTTTTACCTCAGCTTAGGTTCTTTTTGTTTCAACATTTATTGTATTATTTTAGCTCTCTTATTCAAAAGAATATATATATATATATATATATATACTGGGGGGTAAAATGAGAGTATCAAAGTTAAAATTCAAAAAAAGCCAAAAATTCGATTTTTTCAAATGGGAACCCACCTTTTTTATTTTAGTCATCAAGAATGTAAAGAGTTTTCATTACTTAATGGAGGACATCTCTACATTGAAGTACATTGAAAGGGTGGATGATTTCATTGATATTGAAGCATTCTACCTTTTTTTCATTAGCAATCCTGAATTTTCATGCTTGACCTAAACTGAAATGATGTGTCTGTGTATTTTTAGTCGTCATCACAACTTCATACCTTTTTGCAATTGAAGCTAAGGTCTATAATTTGTCAATACAGCAATAATGAGAATATTGTCATAAAATAGTATATTATATCATAAGGATTAAAAATGCATATTTTTTTACGAGCAATATTTGCGAGTAAAAATATTCAGTTTTAGTTCGTATGATATATACTATTTTTTCTCTAGGCAAGTCAATTAGTTTGATTCAAAAATCGTTAATAATTTGGTGATAAATTTGAACTCCTATTAATTATAACAGCGACAGCAAGTCGGTAGTCATGAATATCTGGTATTGTTGGTAAATATTGATTGTAAGTACGTCAGTAGACGTACTAATCATATAATTTTTGCAGTAGTTTTTACGCTGGTTTCAAAATGAATACCGAACACGATAAAAATATACCTGCGGATATATTGGAAAGTGCCGAAGCAGTATATCTAAATCTTTTGCCACCCAAATCTCGCAAAGTTTATGAACTTGCATATCAGCGATTCATGGATGCGGAGATGAGTCTAGATTCTGCCTCTACCATTGTGTACAGACGTCCACATGAAAGATATGCTCAGTGCAATTTCCTGAATACTACTGGTTTCGGGGGAGGATCAATTATGGTATGGGGTGAATATCTTTGACTGCTCGCACAGACCTAGTGGTCGTTGATAATGAAGCTATGAATGCTGATAAGTATATAAGGAACATTCTTGAAGAGCATGTAGTGCCATTTGCCCCATACATTGGTGAAAATTTCATTTTTATGGACGATAATGCCAGACACCATCGTGCGCGCATCGTTCAGGAGTACCTTGAAGAGGTTGAAGTCTCTCGAATGGAATGGCCAGCAAGAAGTCCAGATCTCAATCCGATTGAGCAGGTTTGGAACAACCTCAATAGAAGGCTGAGAACTTCGGAAAATCATCCAGCTACTCTTAATGACTTAGGAATCCAACTCGGAGAAATCTGGGAAGGATTAGATCAGAACATTTTAAGATCACTCATTTTGAGTATGAACCGTCGTTGCCGAGCTGTAATTAACGCAAGGGGTGGAAATACTAAGTATTAAATCACTTATCAGCATTTCAGTATTTTGAAAATTGTTCATTTCTCTTCTTTCACATAAGAATCGGTGAAATCCTGAATTTTTCTTCCATTTAATGTGTCTTGTTTCGTTCAAAACCTTCCCGAGAAACCATAAAAAATAAGTTATGTAGAGTTAACTTTCATTAAAATTTTGATTTTCAGAATGTGCGTTAATTTTTTTGCGCAGTGTAGTTATATCGTGACGACATTCATTTTATGATAATGACAATGAGTTTCAGAAGGGTGGATTTGAGTAATATTCTCGAAACATTTTTACAAATGAATACATGGACTTTCTTCAATCAAGACATACTGACTGGAGCTGGTCATTCGACCATTCTACAATAGTCAGTGCCCCCATCATTGTCTCTGTGGGGAGACATTGATTCGAACAATGATTGGGGACCCGGTCGGTTGACGATTCCGAGAAGAGTCTCGAAAAAATTGGAGACAAACGCGAGCGACCAAAAGACTGGAACACATTCCTCGACGCGTCTAGTGGTGATTGTCTGCAGTAGGATATTGATTTAGAGGGTTTTTCATTTATGAAATAAAGTCACATGAGTGTGAATATATGCAAGAATTTGATAAGATATTTCAATATAAAATTATGAAGCAGTGAAAAAAATTAAGGTCAACTTCGAGAAGTAATTTCTGACACGAAAATTGTAAAATGTAAAAGAGACAGCACAACTTTAGAGCACTCATTCACATCATGCTGCAATATTATAACGAACGGTCTTCAAAAACTCAATCATTTTTGTTCACACCTGTGCGAAAAAATTTTTTTCTGACTATTTCAGATTCATAATTCCGATTTAATTTCCTTATCTGATATATTCAATCTTGTATTGTGATAATGAAATAACATCAGTTTTATTATTCTTAGATTGATAGTTCTCATTAATTATTATCATAGTTATAATTAGTTATTAGATTAATATTTATCGACGTTCTCCGAATTCAATTGCGCCCTTGGCCAATACCATCAAAGTTGGGAGTTATAATGAAAAAAAAAGATCTCTCTGAATGCAATGTTTCGGCAGTGAAAGAATGTTAGTTCGACACTGTTAAACTGACCAAGATATTCTCTGTATTTTTCTTTCAATGACTGGAAGTTTCGATTATTATTATGCATATAAGGTATCCGGAACTATCGTCGACAGAATATCAATATAATGGAAGGGAAATGGATACACATTGGGTTCCCAGAAAGTTCAACGAAATCCGAAATAAGTATGAAAACAGAGAATGGAATATTCTCTGTTAGAAGTTTGACACATCAGATTCAATAATTAGGATAACATCTAGTTTGGATATCTCATGATGTTTTGAAATTGATCGCAAGGAAAAAATCAATATAACATATGTTTTTTACTGTTTGAAGCGTATGTATAAACTAACACCTTAGAATAGTATCAAATATGCATTGGAGTCGTGCATATGATTTCTTCTAAAAGCTCTATATAATTCTATTCAAATTTAAAAGTCCCAACTAATACTTGTTAAGTGTGGGTAAACGTTCGTACAAAAAAATTTTTAAAAATTATGGAAGCAGGCAGGCAGACGATGATCACCTAAAATATTTAATCAAGAAAGAACAAATATTCAGTGGAATTATAAGATTTGAAAACTATAATGGATAAGATTCAAAGAGTTTTTAAAAAATATTCGAATAGACCATGATTCGAAATGCTCAAAAAAACAAGTGACATTCTCCAGTTCACATGCTAAAAAGAAATGCTCACATCCTCTTTTACTCTTCGAGATTTAAGCAGTGGCCTCAAAATCAGTGACCTCATGCAAGTTTCTCCGAGTGATCAAAACGCCAAATTTTTTTGCAACTGTGAAGCCAAGTTATTTAAAAAAAAATGAAAAACAAAAAAATTCTCTCCTCATGATAAAAGATCTGTGAGCCTATAAATTGAAATTTTCATTTCGATAGTTACTTGTATTTCCAATTTATCTATGTTTCAGAAATGTTCTCGGTATGGCAAAAAAATTTTTGTCTTTCCAGTTTTTTTATTAATGACTTGGCTTCACCGTCGTAAGAAATTTGGCTTTTTCATCACTCGGAAAACCTTGCATGGGGGCCCGTGTTTAGAACTACTGCTAAAATCTCAAAGAATAAAAAGAGATGTAAGCAGTGCTTTTTCAGCATAGGCTTTTTGTATTGAGTTACTCAAAACGACATTACTGGCAGCTTCAAAGTTAGAAGTTTTTCATGAAGATTATGTCTCTGTGAGGCGTGGTATACTGATGAGGCCAACAAGACCGAAACCGGTTTATTCCGTCTCTCAGTGACTAAATTTGATTTAATCTTCTCGCTCTCCATGATGAAAGATCTATGAATTTAAAAACGTATACATTTCGATGATAACTATTTTCAATTTATCTATGTTTCGAGAACTCAAGTAGTGTCTGATTACATAGTCAAATATACTGAAGAAGAGTCACCCTTACCTAGATCAGGCAAAATAGATGGGTTTCGTTTTTCTTGAATATTGACGCCTTTTTCCAAAGTAATTTTGTTTCATTTTCATTTGGCCATCCTTTATGTATGGTAACAAATTTTCATTTAGCAATACTATCGAAATAGTGCCTGCTAATGTTGAATCCTTATTAGATATGTTAAACTATTTCAGAGAACTTTCAACTTAATTTGGAACTCGATTTCATAGTCTTCCAAATTAGAACCGAATTCTGTTCCTCAATTTCCAGATTCTGGAATTTTCCAGAGCTCGAGGTGAAAATCTCTCTTATGTAGGCACCAGAATTCGAAATTATTCGATTTTTTTTCTTGTATTTTATCCCAAGAAATGTGAAATCTATTCTCTCTCACCTTTGAGGCCAAGTTCTTCCAAGTTCCCCAAAATCAACAAGCAATTACTGATGGTCCTCGAGGTTTCAACTTACCTGGAAAAGAAAGAGAATGGTTACTCAAATGTATAAAAATAATCTTACAATTATTGATGTTAGCTACATTATATATGAAAAAAAATTCTTTGCCTTTACGGAGGCCACACCGAGAACTGAAATTGGCATTCATTCCGATGATTACCAATTTGAATTCTTCTATGTTTCAAAAGTACATTATTTATGAAACAGTATTAGTAACTGTAACTGAAGGTAAGGGATATGAATGAAATCAAAACAAAGCATCAAACTGACAAACAATAAACGGCGAGAGCAATCATAAGCAATATTTATATTCTAAGTCCGAAAACAAAGCGTTTTGTCGCTATTTTTGCATACATCAGCAAAACTAATTTCTTTTTGATCTGAGTATCCATAGTTTAAACAGAATTTATTGCTACTGGATATCCATTCAATGCCGTTGGAACAAGTTCCTATGATTGACAAATGCAACAAAAAACTAAAAAAAAAAAAACTTTATGGAAATATTATTTCACGAACATATCAAGCGGTTTTTTCACAAGAATCATTGCAACTGATACAGTTGCTTTTTTATGAATATTCATATATATTCATCTCCATTGAAAAAAAAAAGAATGAACCCTCAGACAAATAAAATCGATATTGATGGTATGCTGGTATGCACCTGCGCTACCAAAACCATGGTTGTTGAAAATTGTTTTTCGCCATCTGCATATTAATGCAGATTATAAATTATAATTGAGAAATGTGAATCAAATTAGCGGAATATCTTGAAAGGAAGGCTTTTGGTGAGAAGTAAGTGATTATTTATATTATTTTTCGAACACAGGCAATCATTGTTGAAAATTATTATCTTTGCGCATGTTATCGGGGGCCTGATTTCTTAGGAGCATCTTCAGTTTATGTTTTCTTTTGTATGTAGTTGTTTCACTAGTTTCAGGACAAGAAATTTTTTGCCTCCGTAAAGGCAAAGAATATTTTGTGTTCCGTTTTATTCTTTTTCTTGAAAACATTTGGCTTCACAGTCGCGAAAAGAATTGGGGGTTTCCATCACTCGGAAAAGGGCCCTGATTTGGGGCCACTGCTGAAATCTCATGGAGTGAAAGAGGATGTACGCAGTTATTTTTAGCATGTGATTGGAGATGTGGAACTTTCTTTCTGACGCTATTTGATGTCACCATTTTTAATGAAGATTTTGTCCCTAAGGTGTATGGTATACTGATGATGCCAAATAAGGCTGAAACCGATACATCTCTCACTTCAGTGACAAAAAACCTTTTTTTTTTTAATTCCGATTAATAATTAGGAGAATGCACATTTAACGAGATTTCACGAAGAATACATTCATTAAATAGCAACTTTTGTCTTTTGAACTCCTGGTATATTTATAGAATGTAATGGTCATAATGAAAAAAATTGAATATGTGGGTGGAATTTTGTGTTCATAGAAGAATCACCACATCACTCCGGAAATCATTCTATTCGCTAAAATCATTCACGAGATACACTTGAAATTTATTTATTCAAGGATTTTCGACAGTAGACAACAAGTGTTTCTTTTGACTTCGGGAATCTCCCATTAAAAAATATACAGGGTGGCCATTTGAAAACGAAACAGACGAGATTACAGACGAAATAAATTTTTTCGATAGAAATGCTCGGACAGGTCGATTTCTGTTTCGAGGAGGACAACTTAAGATGTAGGTTACGGAAGCAGAGCGCTTCAACCCTTGCTACTACAAACTACAACCCTCACCCCCAATTTTTGAATAGGGAAGATGGGGTGAGTGATACCTCATTTGAAAGGTATTTTTATACTGATTTCAGCAGAGTAATTGTTTTTTCATTTTATGCATTAGTTCTCGAAATATTCTTGACTAAGCATTTGAAAATGAAGTGGTGTTTTCATGGCACTTGTAGTGTTTTTTTGTGAAAAACCTTTCAAATGAGGCATCACTCACCCCATCTTTCCTATTCAAAAATTGGGGGTGAGGGTTGTAGTAGCAAGGGTTGGAGCGCTATGCGTCCGTAACCTTCATCTTAAGTTGTCCCCCTCGAAACAGAAATCGACCTGTCCGAGCATTTCTATCGAAAAAATTTATTTCGTCTGTAATCTCGTCTGTTTCGTTTTCAAATGGCCACCCTGTAATTCGAGAACTAATGCATAAAATGAAAAAACAATTACTGTGCTGAAATCAGTATGAAAATACCTTTCAAATGAGGTATCACTCACCCAATCTTCCCTATTCAAAAATTGGGGGTGTAGGGTTGTAGTAGCAAGGGTTGAAGCGCTATTCGTCCGTAACCTACATCTTAAGTTGTCCCCCTCGAAACAGAAATCGACCTGTCCGAGCATTTCTATCGAAAAAATTTATTTCGTCTGTAATCTCGTCTGTTTCGTTTTCAAATGGCCACCCTGTATGTTGAAGTCGAAGACTCTCTCCGTATAAATATGACAATTAAACCAATGCATGTATTCGCGAAATTAATGAACTTGTGGTCGCGAAAAAAAATCGCCTGTGTACTTCTTCATGGTGAAAAATCTGTGGTCTTGGGGTGTACAACTGTTGTGTTCATTAAAGTGACAAAATAAAAAAAGTAAGAGAATTTATTTGCACAGCTAAGTACTCGTGCTCAGAGGGACCAATATTGCAGAGCAACTTGATATTGGCTCGTTATTCAGTAATAGAATGAAGAAATTTTAAAACATAGGTATTCAAAAATTGGAATCTATTAATTTGTGATTAAATTGACTTTTCGCGGCTTTGATGAAAGTTTCTCATGTGAAAATCTTGGAAGTACAGTCATTTGAGGATAAAAGGGGCAAATCTCTGAATTATCTGATAATATGCTGGAAACTCGTATACAGCTTCATTTTGGTGTTCTTGAAGTTATCACAAAAGTCCCATATTATCTCGTGTTTGCGTCGTAAGTTATTAGTGGTCAAAGGTCACGAAAATCGTTTTTTGCATTTATCACCGTTTATATGGTTCCAATTAGGTACTTATTTATTTATTTTTTTATCGTTTGGCAAAGCAACAGCACTGAACAAGTATAAATGATAGTGACCATGAATATAAAACAAAGTATATCTAACAAAAATAAAAAGGAAAGACACTCATATAGATATAATTAAAAAGGTAGGTAAAGATGTGATCAAAACTTTGGATGTTGAAGTTTAGCCCGTTCTCTCACAGTGGCATCCTTTCAAATACTTGGACACCTATTATAAAAATTGAATATAAATTAATTTGCCACAACATTTAGAGTAAAGACGATACCTTTTGGTCGTTTTAGATAAATACATAAAGTATTCACAAAGATAGTATGAATCATAATCTGGACTAGACCAAAAACATAAAAGCAATGGAACAATTAAGAAGAACTACTGCTCGTTCAAAATCTTATAGAGTTTGTTTCTATGTAACAATGATTGTGCCAATCAGCCAAGACAAGTTGTTGTCAAATGAATTTGATAAAAAAATCTTATTGAAATGAGCATTGAAAAGTTGAAAAGTGTAAATATCACAACAGAACAAGATAGATGTGATGCTGATTATTATCAAAACTGATATTGATTTGTAAAACGCTAAAATAAAGCTGTACCTATAGGAGTTTCCAGCTCATTATCTCAAAATTCCGAGGTGAAACCCTAAAGTGACTAGACTGTAGGTAATTTTCCTGTTGAACTTGATTGGGTGGATTGGGAGTATTGGGTGAATATTTCATGAAATACACTGTTTCCGAAGATACTTGAAGGGTTTCAAAATCTTATCCTGTGCTCGAGGAAACAGCTCTGGCTGGGGGGAACAACCCTGTCTCATCAGTTATAGTTGATTAATAAGTAAAATATCAATTGTCTGCAGAATACTAATTTGTGAATTACAAGCCGCCAGTGGTCTATAGATGACCGAAACAACATTCTTTGTAGAGCTCTGAATATGACGTACTTAAATATTTTCTATTTGGAAAAGTGGCAAGTAACGTACTTAAAGCAAGGGAATAACTTTTTCTAATTGAGTAACTCGCCGATTCATCCGATGTTGGGTTTTGGGTAAACAATCAAGTGCCTAAGGTGGCGTTGAGGCACACTACCAAAGCCTGCATAGAACACATCCATTGTTCTAACGACGATTCCTTTCAACGGAACCAGAATGTGCTTCGCCATTTTGTGTATGAACAAATCTGACAAATCTTTTTGCTGAAAATTTTGCCAACTTTTTCTCCATAACTTAAGTTTTATTCAAATTAGCGTAAATTTGTTCATTAGCCACGAGCTTAGCTGCAGGTGTGGACAAAAGTATCAATTTGAATAGGTATGAATTTAATTTCGGAAATTTTAGACGACGATGAAAACGACAGAGTAACAGAGGCAAATGTTGGACGAAAAGGAGGAATTGTCTACGCGATGTCCCTCGAAATATTATCGATAAAAAGTGGTTCGCAATCAGGAAAGAGTCGACGGAATGGCTCAGTAGCTGAATTCCCCGGCCATCGTCCCATGCCCGGCATACCACAAACCGAATTTCATCCGGACCACGCACCCCATAAAAACCGAAACCCACTGCTAAGGTCATCGAAATCGACCGAAGAGAGACAATAGCACGTGCCGCCTCTTTTGTATTTTTTACATGGGCACCAACAGCAAGCCGCAAAGTGTCCCAAGCCCGGTAGCGGTGACGTTAGGCAACACAATGCCTCGGAACCTTATATGGTCGGGTCCCCATGTAAGGCCAAACTCTATGGGTACCATGCCTCCTCGATCGGCTCTTCTCGACCACCTCGGCTGACTCACCGCGATTGGAAGGATTGGTCCTTTGCCCAGTTGTTCGAAAGCGTTCGCGCGCTCAAGTGACCGACCAAGATTTTCAGCCAGTGGGTGCCGTCGGCCGTTCGAAACGGTGAGTTTTCCGAAATTTTCAGCCATTTTTACTTTGCGCATGGTTCTAGGGTCTTACCGTCAGTTTAATGTTCAATGAGGATCTATTTGATTTGATCATATCAACAATTTGGTCTTATATGACAACACCTGTTAGATAGAAGATGCATTTTGCTAGAAAATAGCAAACGAAAACTTTTACGAAAATCGGTTTATTTCAGTTTTATTTGTGAAAAGACATTATTGAAATTTTGGAGTTTGGGATGGCTTCCAATTTTGAGTTAAAGGATCTTGAACGAACAGTTGGTACCGGGGTAATACAGTACGATATATTTGGGTGTTCTCGAATTCATATTTCCACTGATAACCATCAACCATATGAGAATTTTTATTCTTATATATCAAAAAACAGAACTTGAAATTTGCTATTCTTCGCTTTCAAAGGCTCTGAGCTTGCCCCAATCATTGATACTTCTACTAGGATATTATCTCTTGTGATAAGCCTATTATACAGGGTGTTTCCTAAACATGCGGCAAAAATTCAGGGAGCTGTTACTTGGACTATTCTAAGAATATTTTGTCCTTTGATGTTTTTGGAAAAACCTCTTTGTTTCGAAGATACAGGGCGAACAACATTTTTCATATTTTTAAAATTGATAATAGTATAAATAAAAATGCGTACCGCACTGTGTTTACTAAGTAGGTACAATTTATTTTTAAATGTGTTTGACAACTATAAAAAACGGCCAGTTTTTTGACTTAAAATTGATAAGTTCAGATGGTAAAGGAATACAGATTAAACACGGTTTTCATTTGAATTCGTTTTGTGATGTATTAGCAATTAACATTTTATCTTTCACTATTATGAATCGCTATAAGGAGAAGATTGGATGCTTGTATGCTGGCTGGAGGTGGTCATTTTCAACAGTTTTTGTAAGTTAAGTTAAATTTTCATGTAATTTTTCATAATAAAATGTTATTATCTAAAATTTTGTTTGCCCTGTATCTTCGAAACAAAGAGGTTTTTCAAAAATCATCAAAGGACAAAATATTCTTAGAATAGTCCAAGGAACAGCCCCCTGAATTTTTGCCGCATGTTAAGGAAACACCCTGTATATCTGAGAAGCCTACCAATAATTCATTCCATTTGTTGAATGGAGAAGATTTTATTCGTTCAAAAGAAGTCTGAAAAAAATCTGTTTTTCAAAAAATGCAAATAATTATTTTGCAAATAATGCCGGGACTATGAAAAGAGTTGATTTCAAGTTTAATGTTTTCTAATTTCATACCATAAATTTCCTCATGTCTTTTTTTTTAATTTGGAGTGAAGAAGGAGTCATGTGTGTGATTCTATTCATTAAAAAGAAGTCTGAAAAAAATCTGATTATGCAAATAATGCCGGGACTATGAAAAGAGTTGATTTCAAGTTTAATGTTTTCTAGTTACATACCATAACATAAATTTCCTCATATCTTTTTTTTAATTTGGAGTGAAGAAGGAGTCATGTATCTTCATATTATCTCAAGTTAAAATAAATATAGATTGTGTGTCAGCCACAAGGAATTAAATTAATAATAAATAAACGCGGTAGTTTTTGGAAAACGAACACTGGTACATCAAGATTCGTATATTTGATTTTGACACATCCTGAGCATTTTGTTCAAGGTGTGTTATGTAATAGGTGCCAATACCCACTTTCTCATTTCATAGGTAACACATCGTTTATTATTAAAATGTTTGGAGGACTAAACAATTCTAGACAATTTCCATATAATATGTTTTATGCCTATTTTAAGCTGTGTCGAAATAGTTATTTTAGTAAAAAGTGTGGAAAGATATTTTACCGCACGAAACTGCCGCTTCGCGTCGTTAGGGTAAGCAGTTGAGTGCGGGAAAAGCACTTTCCGCACGAGTTAGGAACAATATTTTTTCTACAAGCGTTTATATGATTCAACACACAGATCAAATTCGATTACTAATATCAATACACATAAATGTCGAACGTAATTATAGATGTCGTTATCACGGTTCTGTCATCGTTGACGTTCGGTGCATAGAGACGTATCATAGTTCAGTTTATTCTTCAAGAAAAGTGTGCGGGAAAAACCCCTACAAATCTTTTTTTGCGCAGAAGGTGTACGGAAATGGATTAGCTGGGGTTCAAAGCGTACGCTTGTAGAAAAATAATTTTTCATATTGCTAAAACACACTACTAGGCAACATAATAATAATGTGTATATTTATCAGTAATGTTCAAATGCGGAAGAAATAGTAATGTTTTTGCAGTTCATTACATTGTTGTTCATCTCACTTTACGCACTGAATCTAAAAAAAATTATGGAGATAAGTCCTATATTATTTCGAAGAATTGTTGAATTTGAAATGAGAAAGTCGGTAATGCAACAGTTAAATGACATAAATTTCTGTTTGGAAAATGCGCAACTCAAAATACCAAGCTTTTATTAAATCGTTCTGGAATTCATTGCATTTTATTCGGCTCACGCATATCGATCATGATATAAAAGTTCACATTTGGGATTTTTGTAGTTTCATAACTTTTGCCAGGAAAAATGTCTGCTGCAGAGCAAAAACTGATTCCTATCATTACTATGGACTCTTTCGGAGATTTTTCCGGTGAACAGGTTTGAGAGCTAAAAATAGGGTTTTTTATAAATTGTTACCAATTAAATGCTGAAAACGAACATTTTTCGAGGTTGATTCGTCCATTGTTTTTGTGCTTAGAATAAAGATTTGCCAGAGATATCGCCCCAGAAAACAATTCGGAATTACATGTCAATATGACCATCAATGATACATTCGCGTACCTATATCAAAAGATATCTCAGTAACTCAATAAGTTTTAGGGAGAAAAGCTATAAAAAATTTAACACCCAGAATTATGAAAACAAAGGATAACCGAGTCAGAGTTTATATAAATCTTTTCTCATATTTTTAGATTAAGAATTTTTCATCCAATTTTCCTAATAAAGTTCATTATATTTTTGAATTAAAAAAAAAAAATATAATTTCGTTCCATAGTTTCTGTTGTGAGTATTATCAACACTATTCTTTATACAGGTTTTGATATATATGTACTTCATAAATATTTTCGCCTACCCAATTCAGTAAAAAGTTTTGGACAATTTTGTTTTTACCAATTTTCTTGCAATCAGCTCTTTATAGTTTCAAGAAATGTTTTGTACGGCAGATGTGCTGATTGATCAATTCCAACCAAGAAGTGAATTATAAAAATTTCAGTCTGTGTTCAAGATGATATATCATTTATAACTGAGAAATAAGTATATTCTTCTTCAAAATAATGTTATAGTCAGAATTGAAGAAGTTGGAAAGGAATTAATTTCTTTTCTAAAATATTGTATTTTCGAAAATCATGAAATTTTGAATCTGTAGAGGATCTCATGTTGGAAAATCGAGAAAAATGGGACTTCTTCCAATAACTCCTCCGATATGAATTCTTCAATGAATCTTTTCTGTAGAGAGTGAGGGATATACCTTTCTTCTCGAAATAAAATTATCCTTACTGGGATAGTTTAAACATTTCAAATGTCAGAATTATCGAAAATTTTGAAATGATCAGAAATATCAAATGGTTCAAGATGGTTAGAATTATTGAAAACAAAAACTGCATCAGATCAAGAAAATTTCAAGCCATCAGGAAAATCGCGGAAAATGTTGTTTGCAATTTTTTCTGGGGATTCGGGGGCTTCAAATTTTTTGCCTTTTCGAATTATTGGGCTATTTTTGTTTGGAACTTGTCAAAACTATTCTTCTTGGAAATGAAATATCGATTTTAGGATCTAGGTAAACACATATTTTTGTACATTTGTTGGTAATCGATGGTTGCGTTTTTTTCATTAATTATTTTTGTCAAACTGTAATTTAGTATTTCAATAATTTGAAATTGATACTTCATGAAATATCATTCACACAAACACACACATCAGAACATCAATTGGATAAGGTTTTCAAATAAACGACTAAAAATATTAATATCCTAAGATAAAACATAATTTTGTCACTTTCAAGAAAGATTCGAAATATCGAAATTTTTATTGCTAGAGCCCTACAAGCAAACTTCGAAATCAAATAAACATAGTAGAAATTTCTTCAATGGGATATAGATACTACAGAGTCCTGCCGGTCGCCAGTCTGGCAGATGATTCAGGCTTCCTGATGAAAACAGAAAACATCTCGATTATCCATCCTATCCGACTCTCAACATGTGTGATTCACTGTTTCAGGTCCGAACGTCCGGCAGCACCGAACACCTGTCCACTAAACCCTCGCTCAATCCACCAATATCGACCATTATGGGGTCAAATCTCGCCACAGCCCATCGTCGACCTAGACCAACGACCCTGGGCAGCTTCGGACCCAGTAGGGTGTCGGGTCACCCCTTGAGGGTGAGCAGAAGCAACAGGTGCGTAGTGTCTGTGACCCCACTTCGGGTACCAACGCGGCCGACTTGATCTCTCCCAAGTCGGTCAGAGCCAGCGCCAACGTTGATGTCGAAATCACGACGGACGGAATCAAAGGTATCGGCATGTCATTTTGATATTTACGATAATGATTAGGTCTGGTGGGTTTCTTTATGTACAGGTGGTCGGGAATTGAAGAGCTCAGATTTGTTATTGCTGACAATAATATCTTCTTTTTCCTTTGAGATATTTTGACGAAATTATCGAGAAAGGCAAAACCTATAGGAGTGTTAAAATTTTTCTTTCAAAATATGTTGACAGTCTATTTGTTTATCGAAAATGAAGAATGGATGGATTTTAGTGGAATCGAATGTCATACCAATTTGAAAACAAAACCAGGAAAAAATTCGACTTTCTTGTCCTTTTTTTCAAAATTTTCCTAAGTTTTAAAACCATTTTAAACTTGTAGGAGCATTTTTCTGTCGGGTCTCGCCATTTTGTAGTTAATTTCTATTTATTTCATGCAAACAAAAGGCGTTTCAAACGATTGTCGGAATAACTAGGCCTTCTGCTCCTTTCTGAGATATTTTGTTCTTCATCGACAAATGTACCTTTTTGTAATCGTAATTTTGAAAAGATTTTTAACGATATTTAATGAACGGTTTTGGAGGGACACAAAATTCAGATGTTGGAAACTCTGTCCCTCATTGGACATAAATTTTATATTACATAATTTTTTTTTTGAGTTGCCTTCAGAGCATTTCCCATTAGAGGGTATACGAATGTGCCATAATCTTCTCCATTATTCAAAATATCTTTTATAAACACTTTCTGGGATGGCATTTAACTCTAGCGCCAAATTCTGTTTGATGAATCTAAAATAATTGAAACGGAGGGGCAATTTTAGTTTTGGAAATAGAAAAAAGTCCACCGGAACGAAATCAAGTAAAGCTGAATCGCTATTTGATCGAGTTTTTTGCCTGGTATTTGCTCATAAATGTAGCTTGGCGCGTTATCGTCGTGGAAAATCCACGAGTTGTTTGCCCAAATGATCAATCAAAATGGTATGAAAAGTCTCTTGAGAGATGTTTTGAGTTAGTATGACGATATTCGATTACAATTTCTTTCGCTGCATCGATATCAATTTCTGTTAGACAGGTCGACAGCCGTTCAGAAAGATGTCCCGTTTGAACGCTTTGTACCACTCATATGCACGTGTTTTTGTTAAAACATAAGCATTTTGCAACATTTTCAACGATTCAGCACAAGACATTTCGTTTTTAAAACAAAATTGAAGGCAGAACTCTTTATTCAATAATTTGGTTCATGTTAAAAATCGGCACGCACATACGAGGTTGATTTACTCAACAAGCTGCCGTGAAGAAACTGGTTGACAGATCGCGCTCAAACTTGGCATGATAATGAAAGAAAGTCCTACTAATCTAAGTAAAACAAATCAGAATCCATTCAGCGTGGGCGTTTTAAATAACGAATTCCTGGTACTTTTTTGACAGAAGGTATAACCCCAATTTTTCGACCCTAAGAAAATAGCCATTAATTAGGGTTTTTGAAATTCAGCCATCATTACAAGAATAAAACAAAAATTTTTTGATTTATCAGGATGAAGTCAGAAGTTGGGGTCGAAGAAGTGAGTTGGACTTAATAAATAATAATAATAATAATAATAAAAAGGTTTATTCAAGTCTAAAATTATAAATTTTACATAAAATTCAACAAATATATAATGAAAACTTTTGTTATCTTGATAATTGTTATTGCAACAGCAAAAACACAATTTGACAGCTTCCTTAGTAATATTTTCAATTAGATTAATTTTATCGTAAACCTCGAATCTTTCATTCACTATTACTATATATTTATAAATATCGTTCGAATGTTGATCGAATAGCTACTGTTATTCCCTGACCACCTGTATATGATGAACGCAGGGGTGGTAGTGTGCATGTGCATTTCCTGAGATACTGCTTATTGGGCTCTCGCCTGCTAGTAGCACATTTACATTCGTTGATGAACCAGATTCGATATTTAGCGAATTGCAAACCGGTATCTATCGAAGGTATTGAAACAAGTTCGAAATCCAAGACATTAACATTCATAATTACAAATTATAATCGCTATACGTACTGAGTTCCTATGGTGATTAATGAGATCAAAATGATTTTTTCTGTCATTAAACGGAACGATCAAGTAGGATTTAAAAAAAAATATTTCGTCTCGATGAGTTGAATGAAAGTATAGAAATAGTATGCTTGGATTTTTGCGATGTGCTTTCCGGCCTATTGGATCATTGTTACCCATAGTTTATCCAATCAGCATTTGACTTCAGTGAATCGGGATAGTTGAATTACATTGCACTGATTTCTTATATCGATAACAATTTTACACCGAACGGGTTCACGAGACTGTCACTTTATCGAAAAAAAGCGTCAAACGAAATTTTATTGAATCAGCAGTTCGAAATTTTATATACTTATCTAACTCTGAATGCATTTTGAAAGTACGATCGTTATTTTGTATTGCATTATATGTCTGTATTATGTTTTTATCGCGGCCTTACTGGGTGTCTGTTAGACCGAATTTTTTTTCATTTTCGAAGGGAATCAGAAGCGCTAGTGCTAAACTTAAAATCTCCTCGAAAACTGCACTTACTTATTCATCATGTAGGGCCGTAAGTATTCATAGTTCGCCCTTGAGGGTGAATGTTCTTTTGTTTTCGAGTTATAGGTCAAATATTTAAATCTGAGCGATTTCAACTTTGGCCATTATCTCCGTTTCTGTTTGAGCTAGGATGTTGAAATGAAAATATTATACAGGCACTTTTTTCATAGCAATCCAGTAGCGTATTTCGTTTTTTCCCAACAGGTTTTTTTGCTGAGCTATAAAATTGTGTGTTTTTCTCATGGAAATGACAGTTTGAAGTGGCTCAAAAAGAATCGCCATTTTTTTCCCGTTTCAGAAATGTTTCATACATCATCATACATCGGCCTCAGATTCATTCAGTTATCATGAAAAATGAAGTTTGTATGTGAAATTTGAATTATTGATTATTAGGTAAGTTGAATCACAAAATAATATGACTCTACGCATGGTGTCATGATCATTTTGCGATTGAATACTTGATTAAATTCTTCGTGGTTCGATCTCTGTTCAGAACAACTGTCAATTATTAGAATTTGAAGTCATTATTACCAGCAATATGGAAATGTTCGACAACTACGAGAAATATGTATGTTAAAATGATTTATTTTAACGGCAACAATAATAATGACACCATGCGTAGAGACATATTATTTTGTGATTCAACCTACTTAATACCCAACAATTCAAATTTCAAATACAAACTATTTTTTTTTTATGATATCTGAATGAATCTGAGGGCGATGTATGACATATTTCTGAAACGGGGAAAAGTGACGATTCTTTCTAAACCATCTCAAACTTTTGTTTCCATAAGGAAAAACAACTTTACGTTATAACTCAGCAAGGAAACCTCTTGAGAAGAAACGAAGTACGCTACTGGATTGCTATGAAAAAGTGCCTGTATAATGTTTTCATTTCAACATCCTAGCACAAACAGAAACGGAGATAATGGCCAAAGTTGAAATCGCCCAAATTTCAATTTTGGCCTATAACTCGAAAACAAAAGATGATAGAAGAATACACTTGATGGCATTATCATTTTCTATAAAAATTGTAACGCGTCATTCATACTCCTCTATCGCTCACGGTTAAATAGTTGTAGTTCAGGTATCACCAATATTGCCCACCCGGTACAGATCTCAACTCACACTCAGCGTAAAGGTCGAACTGTGAATATCGTCCTTAAGGTACGGTTTCGCTTGTGCGTCGGACGCATGCAGCGACCGCCGAAAGTGGCTGCTGCGATTGTTGTATAGACTGTTCATAGGGAACAGCGAAGAAGCGGTTCCGCTTATGCAGTCAACGCAGCAGTGGCTGCAGCAGCCAAACGGCCCACTGCTTGCGGTACCAGTCTGTGCGACGTCGCTACAGCGTGAATTCGTTTATATAGAGGTTAAAATTGTTATTATTCATCGAAATTATAGGAAATGAGTGTTGAAAACTTTTCAACGTATTAAGAAGTGAAACTAATTGAATTAGTTTCCACAAATATACTCCCCGTCAATAAATTCCGGACAGGCAAAATTTTTGTCAAATTCAACACCCTGTATCTTTTTTCATGGTTCTCCGATTTTGTTGAAATTTTCACCACATGTAGTATTGGGTCTTGTTATATCAACCTGAAATTTACTTTGCGAAAATACCTGTAGTTCATCCGTTATACAGGGTGAAACAAAACCTTGTTGTATATCCTTCATTTCTAAACAACCTGTGGTGAATTTGAGACGGAAAATTTGATATCATTCAGTTTTAATTTGAAGTGTGATCCTTTCTTAACTAAATGTTTTTTGATTTACGTCAGTATCTGCTTTAAAAAAAAGATACACATTTTCAAAGAAAGTGTTGCATTTTTTCAATTTTTATAACAATTCAAAACATTACAATACCTTATCGACTAGTAAAAATAAACAAACATCTGAAAATTAATAGCGTGTATTTCCCCTCGCTTTCTCATCACTTTTATCATACGACGTGGCATACTTTCAATGCATTTACGAATTGCTTCTGAGGGAAGCAACAATTTCTGTTAATGCAGAACAATGCTAGGCCTCACGTTGCACGGGTTGTAACAGAATACTTTGAAGAGGCGAATATTCAACGATTCGTGTGGCCAGACAGAAGGCCGGATTTAAATCCAATTGAACATGTATGGGATATACTAAGTAGACATGTTCGAAATCGGCAGCCCAACACCTTGCCCGACTTACGAACAGCCCAGAACGGGAAAATATTCCCCCAGAAGCAATTCGGAAATGCATTGAAAGTATGCCACGTCGTATGGTAGTAGTGATGAGAAAGCGAGGTGGAAATACACGCTATTAATTTTCAGATGTTTGTTTGTTTACTAGTCGATAAGGTATTGTAATGTTTTAAATTGTTATAAAAATTGAAAAAATTTAACACTTTCTTTGAAAATGTGTATCTTTTTTTTAAAGCAGATACTGACGTAAATCATAAAACATTTTGTTAAGAAAGGGTCACACTTCAAATTAAAACTGAATGACATCAAATTTTCCGCCTCAAATTCACCACAGGGTGTTTAGAAATTAGGGGTACAAAACAAGGTTTTGTTTCATCTTGTATAACCGATGAATCACACGTATTTTCGCAAAGTAAATGTCAGGTTAATATAACAAGACCCAATACTATACCTGGTGAAAATTTCAACAAAATCGGAGAACCACGAAAAAAGATATAGGGTGTTGAATTTGACAAAAATTTTGCCTGTCCGTAATTTATTGACGGGGAGTGTAGATGTTTGTATGATGCATCTCATGCTGAAAGACAGTTTATGGAGAAAGATCGCGACAGAAATAGAAGAAAAAACCAAGTAAAAGGAAATTTTTTCTTTATCATTTTTAATTTGAACTCTTGTGAATATAAAACAGTTTCATATAATTGAATATTAATTATTTCGAACCCTACGTTCCTGTAACTATTTTTTCTTGCCAGGCAATTTGACCCTCGGACTGCGAATCCATCTGCTCTGGCAAATCCTCCTTTTCTTCCTATTCTTATACATCAAATGCACAGCAGGCCTTTTCTTATTTTTTCTTTTCATATATTTTAGAATAATTTCATTCTCCTCTTCTTCCAAAATATGAAGCTCAAGTACAATCCATCTTCGAATTCTCACTGTCGACTGTCGGCCGAGTAGTTTGGCTGCAGATAAGGAAACCACTCCGACGTAACAGCGGACGCGAGCAGTAGCTGCTCGCATTCACTGCATGCGTCCGACGCACAAGCGAAACCGTAACTTTACTCTGGCAAATTTTCATAAGAAGACTTGATTTTTTTAACAGCGTGGATGTATCCACGCTGAATTTTTGGTGAAATTTTTCGTCGGGTGATTAGTAATTTCACGAAACTCTGCACTATTGCACTATTTCCGATTGATTTGAAATCAAAGTTACTCGTAAATCTGAGAAATTCCAAGTCCAGTTCTCACTCAAACGTATTGAGTCAACATTTGTTTTGAATATTATAGATCAGCTACTGCGATGTCATTCATCAAAAACCATCCGAGATGGTATATGATTTTTGTGTTTTTTTTAAATTTCGCAAGGTTATTGAAAATTGCTGCACGTTGATTCAAATATCAACTTGTTGATATAATTTAAATGGATGGTAGGGTGAAAAGTGCGGAAGGTCTAAGGCAACGCATCGCAAATGTTTGTGCACCAAACGAGGGGCGATCATTTCAACCAATATCTGTTGACAATTTGGATCAATTTGTGTTTGAGTTTGTGAACGTCCTCATTTTCTCATTACACTTCTTTTGAATTAGAAATTTTAGTCTCCTTCCATAAACTTGAGAATTCCTCCTCTCAGGAAAAATCGCCGAATAAAATTGAATTAAAAATTTGCGAAAAAATTATAGTGCGTACAAAAGCTGAGTTTTTTATTTACTATTGAACATTCTGAAGAAAATAAGGTATGGGTGCCCAAGATTTTTCAAATTTTCTTCAAATTGAATATTTTTATGAGCAACAAACCTTGAAATGATTTTCAGGAAAATTTTTTGATACATTGACAATATCATGTTGCAAGTAGGTGTTATTCCGTTTAATATTTGTCTCCCTACTTTTTTCTGAATTACTCATCAAGTATTAGTAAGTAAAGTTTTCGAGGAGATGTTAAGAGAAAGAACTATACATCTTCGAGGTACTGGGAACATATATGACTGAAATTGCAGTTAAAAATCGTCAGTTTTCAGTAGAACATTATAACTTCTAAAATTTCGGTTCTGTGAATTGTTGAAGATTTCAAATGAATAAAAAAAAACAATTTGATTCTAACGGCACAACCTCGTTGCATAATTTCTAATCAACATTAGGGAGAAAAATAACTTAATATCGTCTGGTCCTAGCCAAAAAGAGGATTTTATCGTAGGGTCGATGTGAGCGAAGACGAGTACTAATTTACACTCGGCGTGGTCACAGTTTGAATGCAATGTCTGTACAGCGTTACCTTCTGAACTAGTTAAACATTCATAGACGCCGGTTTTCTCACTGTCGTAATCCAGTACTGCTCAGCCGTTTTCAGGTACTCTTCAATTAATTTGGTGCTTCTCATTGGAATAAAAAATTGAAAACCTATTTATGTCTTATTAGAAATATTATCTTTTTATTTTGGATTCAGATACATTTGTAAATGCTGGATTGGCTAATATATTTTTAGTTATGTCATACATATTCTTCAGTAAACCATACATATCGTTTTTTGAATTAAACGGAACGGATAGTTTGGTCAACCTATTACCATATTTCAGTTAGAGTCTGATGCAATCGAATTTTGTTTTGTGATACAGAAGTTATTTTAAAATAGCAACAAAGAATATTATAGACGACTCCATAAAAAAATATTGATTCTATTGCTCTAACGGTCTCGATTCGATTATTAATTTTTTTAGTTGGGATGGACAAATTTTCTTCTATTATTCTTTTTTTTCTCCTTGATTTTTTTTTATATACAACCCTTGCTATGAATTTTCTCAACATTGTGTTATATTGATATTTATTTAATTAAAATTTAGAATCCTATTCCAAGTGAGCAAGAGGTCACTATTATAAAGATTTTAAAAATTGAGGTCATGACTACTTTTAAGATTTATGCTATCTATAATACCTGAAGGTTCCGGAAACAAATAGGACAGTTTTTTATGTGACAAACAGTTAATCACAGAGAATAACAGAATTATCGGCTCGATATTTTACGGTATGGTGTAAATTAGAAAAATATTCATGGTACGGTAGCGTTCGTCTTACACTGACAAATGTGAATCAACCCTCAAGCGGCATTCGTAATCAACTCTTCAGCACGAAATAGTGCCGGCTTTAGTTCATGCGCACTGCTTTCAATCACGTTTTTCACAGTTCAACCGTCATTCGAGTTTTAATTCGAACTAACTATAGTGATTATTTGTTTTTTCAATCATAGATAATTAACAAAAATAATGAATTTATCTATCTATCTGCTTAAGAAGGCCCCTTGAGGCCTATTCGACAGTGCAGAGTTCTAGTTTGGTAAGATGCTAGAGGGTGAAAACAAAAGGCAGAGACTTTCTTCGTGCCATTCAAATTTATTTGGTTGGGAATCCTTTAATCCCTATACGTGCCTAGATGACCGAAAGATGTTAATTCATTCCCCTGGAGCATTGCTGCCTGAAAACGAGCTAAAAACTTCTAAAGGCAAGGCCGGTAGGAGATGCTTTTCAATTTTGTGGAATTCATACTTAATTCATGGGGTCTGACTGGAATAACAATGATCTGGAATAGGTTATGTGAATATGTGGTTTCATAGGAATGGCGCCACAACTTATTTAGCTCAGATTTGCTTCTTTGTGAATTAAACTACTAGGCTGCATCATTATTGTCGATACATCGTGAAAATGATGTTATTTGAAAATAGATTTTTTTATGTTAAGATGTCAATGTGGAATGATATAGGCGAATATCAAAATGTCGAACCTTTTGTTCGGATTAACCAAAAACAATATTTCAGAAGGGCTGCGAATAAAACATTTCATTGATACGAAGTTGCAAGGTTTGGTGCTGAAAAATAGTATATTATTCAACGAGCAGTAATGCAAGTCATAACTCCCGCATATGAAGTTGCGCAGGCGAGTGCTGTAATTCATCAAGGAAGTTATGACCATTACTGCCAGTTGAATACTATACTTTATCCACAACTATAATAATATACATTCTTACTACCATACATCATTCTTGAAAATTTTTATACACCTTTATATTTGTTTTGGGATTTCTCGCGGGCAAAAAATTCTGTAGCACTAGCTGCTTGTCTTATTTCTGGAAGTGTACCTACATAATATTTCATCCTCTCTATCGGAGGTCTTATTCAGAAAAACATTCACAAGAATATTTAGGTGTCAACTAAATTTGAAAACGTCAGAATTATTCAAGTGACATTACTCCCATCAATAACAATAATGAAATGTTCCCTCTCTGTCAACCGGCTCGTACAGAAGCACAAAACTAGCTTGATATTCGGTTGTCAAATAATTCTATGAGTCTATTCTGAAAAATTAGAGGGATTTATAGGCGGGAGTTATTATAACTCCCGCTGTTTGTTCATAGATACTATTATTTGCTCAAATGCAGTTGAATAATGAATACATTATTCAATAGGAGTGGATAAAGTATGTTTATTGTTCAGAGAGAAAAGTCTCTTGGTTCCAAAAAGTATACGAAGGTCATCTAGAACGTGAAGAAAAATAAAACACATCAAGTTTTCAAAAATCTAGGTCTCCATCATTTAGATCATATCTCGTACTTGAGAAAACTGTCACATCACCTACGAAAAAAATCGCAAACATATACGAATATAGAGGGAATTATCGTCAATACTGTTGCTTCGAAAGCTCGATCAGACAGATATAACGTGAATAGAAACACTTCGTCGATAGTTGTCACGCATTCTTCACATCTCGAAGAAACGAAGAAGCGCTTACTTTATCAGATATCTTATAACTTTTATTCCTTACGAAGCCGTCGAGAAGCGTCAACAATCAGGACATTGTCAATCAAGTTCAACCGTTAGCATCGGAACAGAGATTGTTTCGACATGATATATAAGAATCTTACGTGACGTGAAAATTTCTGTGAATCCGAGCTCATTGAAATGCCTATTGAATGTGTTGTTGTTCTGATTCATTGCTACACAGTTGTGATCATTATGGCGACGCCAATTAATCATAAATGTAATTGTCTTCCGTCTACCGAGATTTTTCGAAAATATGTGCCGATATGAACCTCCAACCCAAGAGAAAATGGACAACAACAAATGAACGCAACAAAGGATTATTTATTATATGGATTTGATTTTGTTTGATCTTTTTCGAGCGCTTGTTTTTATGTTGTTTCAATGATTGTTGTTTCTGAAATTTACGACTATTGAGGTCCGGTTGGTTCTTGAGAAATATCATAGACATTAGAGAATGTCAGTGTAGTTTCATGGCCTGAATGCATCAATTAGATACATGAATTGGTTTAATCCACCCATAGATTTCGGAGACAGTTTCACCTTTTTTTATCTGAATAACTGAAAAAATACCAACGACATTGAAAATAAGTGTTTTGTGGTAGCATCATCCCAATTCAAAAAAGGAATTATCGAAACAAGAGCGCTAGAGCAACAGAATCAATACCTATATTTTATTTTTAACTTATTTATTATCTGTTCATTTTACCTTAGAGTTGCTATAAAAATGCCCTAAGGCATTTTTAGCGGGCGTTATGTAACGCACGCTCATTGTGCGAGAAGCAAAAGCTAGGAAGAAATTATTTATTTCGCAGAATTTTGATACTAGCACCAGCGACAACAAAACAACAAGTGCAGTTTTCGAACTTTTCGGAAAAATTATGTGATCGTGAGTGAATCTTAGCATTTTTTCCAAACCGGAGAGACGAAAACTTGACCACAATTACTTGGAAATTCTTATATAAGAGAAATTTCATGAGAATTTGTAGCCGAAATTACAATTATTGTTTAGAGAAGATGCTCTGTACTATGAAACCTTCAGCCACAAATGCACTTTTTCATCTTCCATGCACTTTCCAAGTATCATACGATTCACCGGCCTCAGTTAAAAGATTTGACGAATTCTGTCTCAAACAATGTCCGGTATATTCATTTGCATTATCCAATTTTAAGTACTTGGCAATCATCGAAGGCATATTTCCCATGGTATTTTTGCCAACAGGTTGGACGGTGCACCAACCTCAAAGCTCCTATTTTTCCTTCCTACACATTACTGAACTCTTTTGACAAATCGGTTTTAGTTTCTGGTGTTTTAACATATAAACAGCTACCCTGATCTTTTTTATTGTTAATAGAATTTCACTACTTCATCTTTTTTTAGTCCTCCAAAAAAGCCAGTATTAAAATTGCCTCATGTAAAAGGAAAAAGATGAATCAGGGGATACATTCATAATTTAATATGAGAGAAATATCGATGCTTTCATTGACAATCAGTGTTAGATTACAAAATAGATTATTTCGTCCACAATGACACACGACAAAATTTTTCGAATTGAAATGTAAAAAAAATTAAACAAATTAACTAAATGAAGAATAAAATAACAAACCAATTCTTGAAAGTACGCTAATCTAATAACACGGTCTTATTTATGGCAATGATTTTATTTTTAAACTTTCATTGATTGAGTATTTCATAACCCTTGTCTTAAATTAGTCTGGAATTTTCGATAATATATTATAAGCAGCTTTAGCTGCATTTACTATGATATCCCTTGATGAGTTCGTATTCATTTTCATTATTTCTTTAAATCTACAAAATTTATGACCTTTACTAAATATAATGATGGCAGCCATACGCAAAGAGTCAAAGGCCGTCGGAACGCATGTTTACATCCGGGTGTTAGGCTCTTTATAACATATTTGGTAGATGAATAGCTTTTATGAATTCTTAATTTTTTTTTGTATATTATGATAATCCCGTTAGCGCAAAAGAATACGATCGCGTTAGACTCAAACTATAAAAAACTGATAGGTTGACCAAATGATCGCTTTCATGTGTTGCATTTTTTTAAAGGAACGAATAAGTATGAAATAATTCAAAATATAGCAGCCAGCCAATGCAACATTTACCCGAGCATTCACCGAACATGCGCAAAAATTACCTAATTACAAATTGAACAATGCATCTTTCAGATATGATAAAAATGGATATTTCATATCTTGAAAAGGTATATTACATTATTATTAATCAATAAAGAAAAATGTCTGATTCCAAGAAGACATAGGGAAGCATCAAGTTCTTTGGAGAGCACCTAAAAACGACCGTGAGGAAACCAGCCTCTTCGAAACGCCGAGAGGTAATACGAGTATAACTGCCAATGCCGACAGTGCACCAAAACTGTCACCACGGCCTAGTATGAATTAGTATCCGTCTTCGCCCATTTGCCGGAAAGGCACTATCTAATGTGAATCCACCCTTAAACTCATTTTGCCGAGATAGCACCTTTCAAACGATGAATTCCTCTTTTCGGCTACAAGACCGGACGATATAAAGTTCTCCTTCTCTCGCGGAGATGTAAAATAGTTATTTAATATACAACTGCAGACACTCTGATAGTCTTCCACTAGTTCAAAATTCAAAAAATCAACGAAGTGTCGAATTTTTCAATGAACGAGATTAAGATAAGCCTTCTGTACGAGTATTGTATATTATTATTAGCTCCAACTCATTGACTTTCTATTGAATTGATGGAATATTTCCAAAATATCGTTCAGTGATTTTCGCATTGAAAAATATTTATTGGCATAACTGTTTTCTCTCAGATCAATTTGAATGAATCCGTGGCAAGATTTCATAAAAAAAATTCTCTATTTCAGTATCGTAATGAGTTCATTACAGTACTAAAAGTAGTGCTGTAATAAAACTCATCACAGCATTGTTTTTAGTTATATTTTTCGTTTTGTAGTTGTCAATACCGACCTCCGATCCAATCAATTTTCGAATCAAATCAATTCAAATTTCGTAAACTGTCAAATTTCGTAAGTCACACCAACTGCCAAGATACAATACAAAAGTCACTGATCTGAATTTTCATTTGAATTTCGAGAGTATTTCACAAAACTTGACTGAAATAGAGAAAATATCGTCAAATACTCATTGCAGAAGGCGATTCCAACACTCATGCCTTCGAATGGAAGCTCATTCTGCAACTTGTTTTAGAATATACTATTGTTCTATATAATGTGGCAGAATGAACTGATTTGACACAGAATGAGAGAATAGTTGTTTATGATAGAAGTGCAGAAGGCATTGATATTCTTACAAGAGTTCAAAAACGAGTCACGAAGTGGCGAGTTTTTGAATGGACGAGTGTTAGAATGAGCCTTCTGTACGAGTATCATACATTATTTTCTGTAATTCGCTATGTTTTTATCGAAATTAATGAAATATTGCCGTGAATATCCTTTAGTAATTTTTGCTTTGAAAAATATTGATTGGCAGAACTGATTTCTATCTCATGAAATTTGGCAGATGTTAAATAAATCCGTGGCCGGAGGCCAACATGTCATCAATAAATATTACTGAAAACACTGTTAGAATGAAATATTCTAACATTGTTTTGTTCTACGAGATATGGCGGAATGAACGGATTTGACACATAAGTAGAGAAAATAATATATAAGTTTTAACCTAGTAAGCACATAATCCAGATCACGTCACGTCACGTCACGTCACGGCCTAGACGCTCAAAGTCAAAATCTTCCAACCTTCTGTCCCCAAATTTTTGCGGTTGGAATTTTCGAGGTTTTTGTCTATTTCTACCAGTTATTACAAACTCATATGGTACTGTAAATTGAAACGAAACAGAAATAACGATAGACGATTCGTATATCTGATCCAACTGATATCTGTGTGTTCACCTGGCTTACATAGATTTTTTTCGATTTCGATATTTCGGCGACCATTTTCATGACGTCGCTATACCTCTTGGTACTTCAGCTAGTCCTGGATGAACTCAACAAAGCGTCATGGATCCAAGGTCAATTCATTAAAATTTCCGATACGAATGCTATTCAGATTTGAACCCACTGTCGAATTGCTTTCTCAGATTACTACTATTATAGCTAAACATGAGTTACCACATTTCTTTGCTTTTCTCGATTTCTCAAGGTATCTCGGTAGCTGTTCTGTTAAGTTCGGTTAGTTATGATAGATAAGTATGATTTTTTACGAGATCGATTTCGCTAAATCTACATCTGAATGACTGACATCCATAAGAGATTCATTTCCAGCCTCTATGTGCTGATATGATTAGGTAGGTTCAACAGCAATGTATGTTAATTCCTTCAGCTTTCTCCTATTTCAGTTTAACATCTGTTATATCGTATGAAAAGGCACGAAGTCTGTGGGCCCCATAAGAAGGATGCGTGTGTTCTGAGTACGCTTTGTTACTGTGTACCCATAGAACTTTGGGCACAGCACAACACAAGTAATGGTTTACCGAAGAGTGGGTGGTTCAGCGAGATCTCCATTTCAGAAAAGGTCTCCTGTTCCATTATCTTGTGGTTTTAATTCCAGGAATCCCAGTTTTTCAGTTTCTCCGAGACGGTTCAGTTCTTGTTGTTTTTCGATGCTGAATTTGAGAGAGATTTCCGTCTCCTTTGTATACTACTTGATATTATTTTGACAAGGTGAATAATACACAGTTCTTCGTGTCCTAGACACTTTTCTGATTGTGCGATTAAATGTTTGAGTTCCATAATGTCTTCGCTTTAGCGTTAGTTTGCTTTACTGAGGGAGAAAGATTTTATTCTTTGATTATGTTCAATTGCATTCAAAACATTAACTGTACACAAGCTACACAAGGAAGCATTCAAATCTTCGCCACGTCAGAAGTTTCTTAGTAATAGGGTTTTCCACTCATGGAACCAACTACCGTCAGCAGTTGTAGAAGCTTCATCAGTCAACGCATTCAAAAACAGTTTGGATGTGTGGAGCTCAATTAGAAGATAATATCTTATATCTATATCAATGTATGCTGTTTCATGATATTGTTTCTTTTAAAATTTCTTATTTAAATTTGTATGGGTTTATAGGTTTCGTCAACCCTTGTTATTAGTTAAATAAATGAATAAATATTTCTGGGGTGGTATTCTATAGAGAATATTTTGAAGGTTTTGAACTTTGGGAAAGTTGATTTGAATGTAGTATGATGAACTAAGAAAATATCTGTCCGAGTATATTCTTTTTTCATTCTCCAGTTTTCTCCATTGCATCAAGTGTTGGTTTTTTACTTCATTAGTGAATATCTCACTTTAATATATGCATTCACCTGCAGTTTGAAACTGGTCCAAAAGTAGGTTCCGAACACGCGAAGATAACCTCCCAATTATTTCATGATAAAAGGTTTTTTCGGAATAAATCGACCCCTCATTAAATTCACGAAGTTAAAGGGATCATTACTTTTTCGACTGCCTACCCAGACG
The DNA here is from genome assembly GCA_038502775.1 of Hippodamia convergens. Classification (NCBI taxonomy): domain Eukaryota; kingdom Metazoa; phylum Arthropoda; class Insecta; order Coleoptera; family Coccinellidae; genus Hippodamia; species Hippodamia convergens. The sequence goes on from CM076609.1 coordinate 32,750,594, forward strand.
AGTATTTCGAGACGGTAATTGCTATAAAGTGAAAAAGTTAATTCCGAGTTTAATTATCGCGGATTACGCTGGTGTGAAGATTTATGAATGCAAGAAAGTTGATCTCTGCTTGAAACAACCATCAGGAGATCTTAGGAAAACTATGTACCGGAAGAATGCCATATTGCATTCGCAGGTACTATAATTTTATGATTTTAGGATTTTGTACATTAATGACAATAATATAACACCCTTTAATTGCATTATATAGTCGTCCGTCCGCACATCACTACCTTTTCACACATGGAGTATTTTGCAGTATAATAATGAAACTTACTCCATTTACTAGATTGGCCATTGGAATTTGACGCCCGATTCCACCCTGTATCTAACGAAATTGGGAGGTTATGACGCTTTTCAAAACAGTTTTGTGTTTCAAATCATAACATTGTCCGTTTTACATAAAATCCCTAATACAAGAGTTTTAGTGGGTGATAGTCTCACACTGTTTCATCCTTCTCTAGTTATTTTCATCAAAAATAGAAAAGTGTTCGACATGATATAAGAAAAGTTTTGGGCATAGATAAATACTAATATATAAGTATATAGTATTAATCTATGGTTTTGGGCGTTGTGGCAAACTGTCAACGTAGTTACGAAATCAGTGATAATTCATCTGTGTCAATCGAAATTATTTCGGTGAGCTTCAAGTTACGGAAATCTAAGAAAATGAAAATTGAATCAAGTGAACAAGTTGGCCATAATAGTATATTATTTTATAAGGAGGAGAAGTGTCACTTTTCATGGCGAGCTTGAGTTTACCCGCCGAACGTAGTGAGGCGGGTAATTGAAAGCGAGCCATGAAAAGTCACTTCTACTCCGAATGAAATATGTTATTTTATTTTCAAACGTTTTGAAATTCATGAAAATCGGATTATCCACTTTTGGATTGATTTACATTTAGGTACATGATTCTATCCACTTACGATCGTTATAATTGAATGAATTATGGGACATTTGCCTAGTTACGGTTGCCACGCACAATTGATTCTGACAGATATGAAGTAAAATAATCATTTGCAAGCTGGTGAGAAGTGGTTGAAAGTGAAAATGTCTTCAGAAATTGAGGTTTTGGCCATTGAAGCAGTCTCTTCCCTCGAACCATCGAAGTCTATTGAAAAATATTCTGCAGCATACCTATGATCACTTCGTGAATTCGTGCAATTCGAAAAATGTGACAGTTTACCAAGAGAATGTGCTTCTAGCATATTTTAACTTAATGGCTAGTGAAATAAAATGGAAATCCTCTGCTTTGTGAGCCCAATATTCAATGATAAAGTCGCAACTAGCGATCACACATGAAATAGATATTGGTAAATACCTGAAGTTGCGCGTATTTTTGCAGGGTAACACTTTTCCTGCCGCCAGCCGGAAAAGTGTTGCATAGCAACACTTCTCCTCCTAGGCGGAGAAATAGAACTTTTCGATGATCCTGTCGATCGAGAAATGACGTTATTATTGTACGTTTGAAAATAAAAAACATTATTTTCTGCTTTTTCATAGTTCGACGGGCAATACGAGCCCTATGCGTAGTCAGACGTCTATAAAAGAAAATAGTCATGAGGTTGTCCTACTAATAGATGAATGCGAAAGTTTGTGAGGATATGATGATGTTTGTTACAATTCTAAGTAAAAATTACCGAACGGAGTTAGATGAAACGTCACAGTAATATCGTTCAGCTAACAGAATAATACATAGGCTACTACAAATTATACATATTTTGAGCCATAATACAACAATAAATTATCAAGCGAATCTAAAAAATTCGTATTCTGTGAGAGCTTTTTAGGCGTACGCTGCCTAAACCCTTGAAGTTACTCGAAGATAATGTACCATGGGTTTGTTTGTGAAGTTCGCGACTTCGCGACAACATATATCTATCATTTATATGGCTATTATATCCAAAATAGTGAGCCATAAATACAGTTGAATTGGATATCTTTTTGTCATCGCACATTTTACAGTATTTACCAAATTTGTATCAGAATCGATTCCTTGTTAAAAACAATTCAGGGCCGATTCGGCCCTGTTACGTAGAGGAGACATTGTTCACAATTGTGTTCATTTTGCGTTCTATCTTATAGATGATTCAATTCTCGAAACATCTTATTGCTTAGTAAAGTAGCCGTGAATATTATTTTAGTTGATTTAATTCGAGTATAGATTACTTTTAATTTGGATTTCAATCTTATCAGAATTTGATTTTCTTATTATATACCCAGGATTGAAGATTCAGTTATTTAGGTATAGGGTAGACGTATGCATATATAGGGATAGTTTGGAATAACAATTGGTTTCGGCAGGTGGCATTGCAATCGGGACGTAGGTTCTTCAAGATTTTTCTTGTGTCGAATTAAAATTGGAATAATACTTATAATGAAAATAATTTTAATAACCTATTTGGGTAGACGAAGTTGAGTTAGTTATCACTATAACGTGGCGTTGTTATACTGCCTCTAAGAAAAAAAGTGTTGAACGACTACTTCGTACTAAACCATTATTCCAACAGTTATGTGAAAATGTTGACTCACTACTGTCCACCCAATGCTGCAGTTTAAACTTTCAAAATAATTAATCATATTGGAGGCAGGGGAGACGATTTTGATTTACCGCCCCCCTGAGAAAAAATTCTGCGGGCTCCCATGTTGAAGGTTCTAGAAAAATAAGTAGGTGGGGTTGTTATTAACCTTTTTGGCGACAAGAATGTGTCACAATAATTGCAATCTTGAAATTGTTGACACGAGTTGAGAGAGCCTTATAAAGGGTGTTATTTTTTCTACAAGCTAAGTTGATATCTGTTAGTTTTTCTTCGAGCAAATCAAAATCGTCTGATCTTAATATTGTTTAATTCTTTCTCTACTAGTATTTATTTAATTCTTTAGAAACATATATAGAAATTTCAAAGATGCTAAAACCGTCCAATCGGAATTGTCAAAAATCTCGAAAATCGCTTCATTTGTTGCTAGTAAAAAATAATTCAGAAATAATGTGTGAAACCATCGAGTGAACTTTTTCTGGGCTTTCTTAGTTTAAAAGGTGGTGAAGGAGAAACAATGAATCAGTGTTTGAAATTGGCATCGCTTTCTTCTGTACCCATCAGTACCGCAGCAAATGAAACGTTCGCTGCCTGGATAAGCGAAGAGAGATACCAGTAACATTGATCACACGTGCCATTTTGTGGTGCATAATTTCATGAAACGATATCCAGATAAAATACGTGATATATTCGGAATTCCGTAAATCCATAAACTCGGTCGCTTTACGTGAGAAACTTGATAAGTCTGACCAGGAAGACTGAGTAACGTTTGAAATTAATTTGTCACGTTGTCCGTATTGTAAGATATAGATGACCCGCTCAAGAGAAATATCTAAGTAATAACTATAACGCCGAGATATTCAGATTGGGATTTCAGGGCCGTATTCGGAATGGTTCTGAGCACACATTCTGTTTTAATCTGAATTTCACATCCGATTCATCTTATCTACTGCAAATATTTTTAAGAATTGTATCGATATGAATTCTGTTCGAAATATTAAGTTATTGAACAGTTTTCTCAGGAGCCGAAAATTTACAGGGCTATATCCACGTTACTAAACAAGGTATTTCACTTGAATCATTTGATTTTTTTGAAGCTTTTCTCTGGGGATAGATAAGAACATTTTTTTTTTAAATAATCAAATATTGTACCGGTTTTGCAAAATACATGGAACGTATCAAAGTTTTCATTTTTAAATGGAAACCCTACATATTATTTCATATTCATATTCAACCATAAGGAAAGAAACAAATTGCATTGAGATTGAAATCAACTAAATCTTATGGGTTTTGAAATATACCTCAATTTGTTTGAATGCTCAGATTCTGAATTGATATTTTCTACCTAGATGTTACTAACTCTAACAAGTTGCGGGAAGATTAAAGCAAAATTATAACAATTTCCAAAGGTTAATATCTTGTTTGATTTGAATAGAACGCCTGTATTATCTCTCAATAGCAGACGCAAATTGAATTGTCCTAAAATACCATTATCCATTTCTACAGTCAACTATTCGCATTTCGGAGCATTATGAAACCTTTCATTCAACAAATTCGTTTGGAAATTGAAAATATTTTTTCCTGATTCTTTTATACCTGCTCTTGAGAGGCACCCTGTACATATAATGTATTTTCAATATTTATCTTGAACACGCCAACACGCAGGGAGAAGCATTTTGCAAATATACTCTGACAAATAATTTCACATTCTATGTTTCTAACAGATTTCATTCGAATCACATCACTGCAAAAAGAAACATCCATAACGGAGATGATAATAAAGAACGGAGACAAAATGAGCAAATACAAAAGGGTTTATTTATCTGCATAGAGATGTAACGAAAAAGAAGAAAATAACGAAACAGGAACATAGAATGAACAGAATCGCTCATAATGGAAACAATTACGAACGGACAAACGCATGATGCATGCTTTTACGATACTAATGATATCTTCAACTATAGAATTATCATTTAAAAGAAATTTTATGAGTTGAATTAATAATATTAATGATTTCTCAAAGTAAGGATTCAACAATCGAATCTGGAGATCTGTTCAGCTTGCTGTCAAGCAAATCAAATTGAGCTAGCTATCGTGATTCTTATTTCATCTAATTTAACTATAATTATATGATGAAATCGTTAATTGAAATGGTATAATCAGAGAGTGCTCGAAAATGTTGACGAATACGACAAGCAAAACTTCAGGATAATGAAGTTAAAGACTGACTACTAAATATCTTGAGATGAATAATCTCCCCATAATTGAGATATTCATAACGCGCCTCTTTATCAGAGATATAATCAACGCTTCTGTTTCTGAACTAGTTATTAAAGTTGAACTATAAACGTTGTGATGCTAATAATCAACAATGCAAGCGCCCTAATTATACATACGTTCAGCTGCTTCGATTTGTTTAGTCATGAATCTTACTAGTACGGACGGCTAGAAGAGATTTAAAAAAAGGCGAAGCAGTGAACAATGCGGCTTCTTTATCGTTATCCAGTGAAAGTGGAAACTGGAAAAACTCGAGAACAGTAGGTACTTCCAGTTCATGTACTGCACGAGTATGTACCTGCCTCAAATCTGTGATATCATTGCGATTATATAAACTCTAGCGGCCCGACATTATAGAGTGAATTTCCAACTCCCGTTTAGCAACCAGGAGTTGAGATTCAACCTACGGTTGAGTCTTTCTTAGTATTATAAAAAAAATTCTCTACAGCGTTTTTGCAACCGAAGATAGAGATTGTTGCATTGACGAGACTGCCAATCTGCGCAGTAGAGTGCGACGAAAAAGAAAAAATTATTTTATCTGGGGTTAGGCAACGGACTTATTATCGTCGACGTAGTCAATCCGAGTTCGACCAGCATTTCAAACTGCGGATATGCTTTATAGCGCAGAACATGGACTTCAGAAGAAGTTTGCATTTCAATCCCTGGTCAACAGACGTTTACAATAAAATTCCAAAGGGCCTGTTTTATAAACGTGTCAACCAAGAATTGAAACTAGACCTCAGCATGAAGGCCAGCTTTGGCATACAGAAACTGGTCTTTTCGGTTCTTTTATCAAATCGGCCCTTAGGAAGGGTTCTACATCAACAACTTCCATATTTTGCAACATTCCTGAAGAATCGATTTTTTTCCTTGCGATATTTACGAGCTTGTTAACCGTTAAACCGCTTTTAACTTTGTGAGTGGAGCCATCTGGACAAAATTTTCATAAACTTTCGTTCATTTGCTTCACAAGTATCTACGAAGTTAAAATCTTGAGAAGCTTTGAATTATTGAGAAATATATTTGAGTTTAAAAAAAACCTAACGATTCGATTCTTACCTTTTTTTTGTTCTACGATAAACCGAAACGAAATGCATTTCGTCCCGAAATGAACTGAACTAGAGCACAGACAATAAACATACCTAATTTCAACACCCTAGGATGTTTCTTCAGAAAGTTGTTGTGTTCGAAGCGGGAATGTGAGACAGAATCAAATTTCACATCGAATTATTAATTTTAACCTGATCGTTTCAGATCATTTCGAGCTGAAAATTTTAAACTGCAGACTTATGTAAGAATAGCTTCAGGCTAAATATCGCCTTTTTGTACCAGTTTAGTAAATGAAGTCGATATTATTATTATTTGAACAAAACACTGAAGCTCTGATTCATAGACACATAATCGCGAAACGAATACATACGATATGAAACTGTTTTGTTCAAGAAATGAAAGCGAAAAAAGGCACAAACTATCGAAACGGATGAAAAATTACTCATTGAAAATCTAAACTGTATATACTTTTATTGGTATACGATTTCAAGTGTTTATTTTCATATAAGTTTGAGAGTTGAACTCTGATTCATATTCTAGTTTCATTGATGTTATTTCATAAGTAATAAATTTTGTGTTCGAATTTCGCTGCTTTCTTTTATTACTTGTTTTCACACATTTCGAGATCGTGGGTTTTATGACCGCACAATAATTTCAACGCCCAATTCTGACATGAATGATCTCATATAGTCAAATATTATTACTCTCGACTCTTGCTTACTCATTCCGGAATATATGAACTGACAGGGAAACATCATAGCTTGCTTGTTATAATTCCTACAACCACAATCAGGAATTCATTTCTCTAGTTCTGTGTCAGATCCGTTCATTTTGCCACATCTTGCAGAACAAGATCGTGCTAGAATATTTCATTCTAGCACAGTTTTCATGGAAATATTTATTGAATACATGTTGGTTTACCACCACAGTTCTGCCAATCAATCACTAAACGATATTTCATTGATTTCGATCAAAATTAGAAAAAAAGGATGATACTCGTCAGAAAGCTCATTCTAAAACTAGTTCATTCAAAAAGTAGCTACTTCGGGCTGATTTTTGAATTTTGAACTTGTGTAAGAGTATCAATGCCTTCTGTATCTGTACCATTGATAACTATTGGTCTGACCGATTTGAATTAATTTTCGAATTATGTTTCGAAGAAATGAAAATACTTTTTTTTATATCCTGTTGATTAATGACTCCTTTTTTGTTTCAGAAGGACAAACCCTCAATATCTCATCAAGAATTTAATTCAAATGAGGATAAGATGCTCTCTTTCTATAACATAGACTGACAAGCTTTAATTAGTATGTAGTGTATAGGAGTCAATAGCTATAATGTAGTATCTATTCGTATTTGATATTAATTTAGTGTTGATCAACTGTATATTTTTTCCTTACTTATTAAGTAATTGTAACATTTTTATGAATGATATCATTATTAATTTATTAGCTGTCTATATAAGTACATATAAGTAGGTTGTCAAATTGGAAATACTGACTACAGAAGCTGTCTTTATACGCTTGATTTTTTCCAGGTACAAATCAAATGATATCCAGACAAATTTGAAATCATTCCGAGAACATTATCGAAATACCTTTTAGCTCATCAGGACATTTTTATAACTCGAAAGGTCCCAATGTCTCAGAATAAAAGTGACATCTAGTCAAATGGAACAATTAATATTGTTCATTCTAGTCTTCGAGTTCTAGAGTAGTTAACGCTATTTCGGGTAAGATACATATAAGTTTTCTAGAAAATATCAAAAGAAGACTAGAGGTGAGTTTCACAAAACTCTGATTGCCTGATCAGGAACTGTAATTGAATATTCAGATCAAATAATTCGATTGGTTCGAATTTCTGATCGGACAAGTTTTGTAAACTCACCCCATTTTCTGTTGAGTTATTGAAATGTTGAGATTTAATATTATATTATCTAGGAATATTATATTTCATTATAAGCTACACAGTGATGAACGAAAATCATATCGATAGAACTGTAAGGTAGGCTTAGCAATTTGCTTAAAAAAAAAGTTTTTTCTTGAAAAATATACTACACTGGAAAGGACTAACGAAAAGCAAGGTAAGGTATCATTTTCATTTGGTTCATTCTGAGCTTCAAGTCTTTATCTGAAATATATTTTAACTATGTCTTTTATTTTTATTTCTAACGTGCCATATGTAATTATTAAGCATTTTTTAATTTAGAAACTGCTACCGGGTTTCAATGTCGCAGATGATTTTATCTTTTTAGATGTACTAGAAGCTTAATCGAATTCGAAAAAAATCTATAATATTTTGGATATGGGTTATTTTCATTTTGAATTCAAAACATACTTCTTCAATTATGAACACTTTTGACACACAACAAAATTACTGTTTCATCCCTGGGATAAATAAGTAGTTGAAATTAAAACCACTTCGACATTTTTTGCACAGCAATGAGATGCAAGATATGATTGGATCACTTTATATGAATTGGATGACATGATAAAGGAATCAATTAATATTGATGAAAATGATGATAACCTATAGTGATTGACAGATACAGACGATAGACTTCTAGCTTTTTCGAATTTATATAAATTACAAAGTCTACGTACGATGGCAGTTTCATCTTATCGTAACATATAATTTATATATGCAATTTTTGTACAGATAATATATACAGCTGCACAAAGCTTTAACTTACTACTTAATTGGATACAGTAGGATGTACATATCTGTATTTCGAATAGTATGTAAGGACAACATGTGAATTGATTAGATTGTATGAGAAAGAGGGGGCGATTTGGCAATGTATGTTTCTTTAAACCACTTTGTTTCAACTTTATTACTATATAATTTTGTTTGTTGTTTTAATTTAAGTAGGTAGAATAAGATTCTCTTACATGTCAAAGTTTATGGTTTATATTAATTTGAATAAAGTTCTTATCCTAGTTTTGTTTCAATTCATTCAGGTATTTAGAAATGATCAACCCGAGTGAAAGACTTTTTGTTGTCTTGACCTGAGGGATCTGGATGAAATGTTCCATATCATTTAATGTTTCATTAGCAATGAACAATTTCGGCTAGTCAACTTGGAAAAATTATCCATTCGAATGATTTGTTCCATACAGAAACAAAATGATGAATTAACATTTACATTATCGTACAAGTAATGAAAACATCCGAAATAGGTGACAACGAATAGAAAAAAAGAACTCAATACTATAAGTATGAGAAGCTTGTCAACACTGGACAGGAAGAAGGACTGATGTTACGACGAGTGCACAAAAAGAGAGACTTGGTGATTAGTTCGATGTTAATTTAAAAGTGGGGCGGTATGTGAGAGGTCTTCTGAACTCACTTGACCGCGAATTTTTCATAAACTCCCCCAAGCTGAGAATATATTGGATTATAACTTATTATATCAATGAAGAATGCGTATGAACATTCATGCTAAAGTATTTCATAGGATTTGAATTACGAGAGGGTGGGAACAAATAAAAAAAGGAGCAGTAAATGTGGGCAAAAATAATTAAGATATTTGGGTGAAAACCTTTTCTGTCAAGATTCGACAGAAGATTTGGAGAAATCTGTTCTATACGACAGATGATTTCTTAAGGATGATATGCATAATATGATTCATAGTGCCTTCGAACCCCCCACCCTCTCCTACGAGCACTTATTTCTTGATATGTACTAGGCTTTTATTTGTATGTTTTATGATGCTCATGTCTTTCAAGGTTATGTATAACATAAGTGTTCTAATCGACGACAAGGGTTACAATCGTGAGGCATACTGGTTTATTTTACATTGTGAGTGATTCAATCATATTCAAATGTGTAAAGTGTAGATATATTTTATTGAGCATCCATAATAATTATTATTTGAGAACACGTAATAACTAGGTGACAATGATATGAACTGTCGAAAATCGATGGGATATTTTCTCTAATTTTGTGGCAAATCTGTCCATTCTGTCACATCTAAATCGTGCGGGAGTATTTCAGTTTTACACGGTTTTCATGATTATGTTCAATCGTTAATGGCATTCATTCACGGATTTATTGATTATCTGTCAAGTGTATACAGAAAACAGTTCTACCAACCAATATGTTTCAAAGCAAAAATCACTGAACGATATTTATGGAAATATTCCATTAATTTCAATGAATATTCGTTGAATTAGAGAAGATAATATATAATCAAACATGAATACGGTCACTGGCCGAGATCCATACCGAGAGTAAACCACAGGAAAATGCGTCTTCGTCGAGAAGGGAATAGATGCTTACCAGTTTCGAGTTTGTTACCCCTCATTAGTGCAACATAATTCATCAACTAATATTCGTACAGACGGTTCAATCTAACATCGTTCATTCAAAAACTCGTTTTTGGATTTTGAACTTGTTGAAAGATATCAATGCCTTCAGCATTTGTATTCCATATCTATTCTCTAATTACCCATGTGGCAAATTCCTTCATCTGTCTTCTGTAAAATTTGTGATACAGAAAACAGTTTTGCCAACCAACGTTTTTCAATGCAGAAATCACTGAATGATATTCAGTGAATGATATTACATTCATCTCAATAAAAAAATCAGTGAATTAGAGGAGAAGATGTGAAATATTCATACAGGGAGCTCATTCCAACACTTGTTCATAACTCAACTTCGTGTCTCGTTCTTGAATTTTGAAGTCGTGGAAATATCAATGCCTTCTGCACTTATATTGTGAATAATTATTCTGAATTATCCAGCAATATTACGTAATTCGAAAAAGCATGGTGTTATTGTTCATTATGTTCTGCCGGAGTTGAGTGGTTGACAGGAAAAATATACAAACCTCATTCACAAGCATGTTCAGAGCACTTCACATTTTTTCACGAATTTTTAAGGTGCCACGCCTTCTGGCGAATCATTGACAAACGATTCTATTCCACTTGTCAAACATCGATGTTCGTAATCACGCAGGAATTGCAAATAAATTGTCGATTAAGCCGACTATTTAAATCTTTCCAGTTATTCCTAGCCTAATTGCCGTGAGAAATAATTGACATTTCTCAATGAATTCATGACGGATAATTAATTTCCGCGATTTATGGTTCATTCCAGAAAGGAGTTTATACACTTCAATGTAACTTCCATATTGTTCAAAGAGTTTGTTAATGGGCAGAATAATGTTATCATAAAAGGGGACGAAATACATTAAAAACATGTTTATTATCACATTTACGGAACAAGATCGATGAGAAATATCGACACTGGCTTAATACAGTCAGATTTGTGAAATATAAATACGATTTGGGCATATTTTACTACTTTCATGTCAGATGTTGAATGTGAAATACACTAGTTGCATTGTCTACATGACATTCGGTTTTTTTTTTAGATTTATTGAGTTCACATACTATAAAAATGCCGAAAGACAAGTGGAGAATGCAGCAGGCATTGGTATAGTTCTTAAATCAAAAAGAACTGCAAATTAACAACATAAATACTAAAATAAATAACAACCAATATCGTTCTAAAAAAAACATGCTTTCAATAAGAATTAAATACAATAAGTTTTATTCGTAGACGCACAGAAAAAAAAATTACCTATGGATTTATTTGTATTTTACAAATCACAGGTTTTGTTACGTATTGAAAATTGTGACGAGGCTACAGACTTCGATATATTCCTTTAAATAACATAGCTACACTTATGCTAAAGGACTAGAAAATCACAATTTATATGAATGAACAAGAATATCTTCGGAATAAAAGACAAAAGAGCATTGTGGCCGGATAAACCTCTCAGAATATTGCAGTCAGGAGGGGACTGAAATTATTTATTTGTTTTGAGAGCTAATCTGAAACGATATCCTTGCATAAAAAATTTCAACTTAATCAGTGCAGATTTTATCAGTGTTTTTAATCAATGGGATCAATGACTTCATATAAAGATTCAAGTGAACCTCAATTAAAATTTCGATTGAGTTCAAAGCTAAAAATTTTGAATTTGTAATGGGATTGCCATGAACTGAATATAAGAACAGCTATTTGCCCAGACCACAATGGATTTGTTGACTCGAGTATATATCAGGTTCGCAGAAAAATTCTGTAAAAGCAGATTTGATCCATCATTTCTTGGTTATACTTGATAGATCAACTATTGATTCTCATATTCAATGCATCAATTCATCAAAGAACTATTCTTTTGTAAAATGAACGAATGAGTCAGAATATTCTGATGAAAATATGTGATACTCTTGCAAAATAAGAGATCTGAACAGTGACCTCGTATTCCTCGCATCTCCATGCATTTTATCGCAATGTTTTTCTTCAAATGTTAACAAGAATGATATCGTAGGTTATCGCCTCTGTGGAAATGCAAAATGCCTACATCTGTGCGTCTCTCGTTTATCTTCAAACCATATAATTATGGATTGATCAATTATTTCTACATATAAAATTTCTTTGTACAAAATTAATTAATTTACATATGTTTATAGAAAGTTATACTCGTAATGAGCTGGGTATGTACAAACAAATGATGCAGAATTACGGAAGCCTCAAACGGAATGCGATAGTCGTTCTTCCATTTATTATGTCGCAAAAAAATTTTAACGCAAATTTACATTCGAAAAGTTCACAATTTAGGTTAACATGGAAAATAAAGAAATGTTTTGGTGCTTTGCAGGATCATTGACCTTCAGCCCCCAAAATCAGATTTCTTCGGAAATTATACATTATAAGAATAACTGTTCAGACATAGAAAAACTATGAACTCGAATAAACAATCATTAAAAACTCCTATTATGTTGAAATAAATTAAATCTAGGTGTATAAAAACCGTAAAACAACGCCAACGTTGAAATGGCAGGTCAGATACACAACCTACATGAAGATTCTCTAATAAATGAATCAGAATTTTCTTTAAGAGTGGGTTCCGAAACGAGATTCCACTGCGAGTTATAATTAATGGAAAGACGACGCAAAAAAAGGCCTCCTTGTCAACATCACGATACACTAACATGATCAAAATACTGGCGTTCAATTTTCTTCTTTATCCATGAGATTTCGCCTCAGAAATGCTTGGAGATTTGAAAAATTTTTCAATCTTTCAATATGGTTGACTTCACTGGGTGCTTCCTTTAGTTTACGGTGGTTACGTTTGATGAGCGATTGCTTGATATCGTTTCGCCTCAACTGGATATCTTATAATTTTAGGAAAGCAGGAAATGGACAAAATTTCATGATCTCAGTACGGAACAAATTGAAGTCCGTCCATATATTCAGTAGGATTCGAACATCAATAAGTTTTTTGTCAATAAAAATATCGGATCACAATTTGTGCACATCGCAAATCATTAATTCAAACGATTCATAGAGGGTGCAAAATGCCAAAAATCTACATGCATATGAAACACATGAATTTTAAAATTTTGACTACCACGATTGTTCAAGGATATACTATTTCCAGAATGTATTGTTCTACTCACAATAATTTCTGATGACTTATTTATTATTCATTTCTTTGATATTGAAAAAGCAAGCTGAATTGGGAATGGTTTCCAACAATTGAGAATTATCACTCGTTTACTTGACATAATCAATATTTGATTACATAGGTATTTTCATACTGAAATTTTGACATTTTGCTCAGGAATCGGATATTTTTTTCTCAATTTTTAGTTTCATCTATCAACATGAAAATTGTTTTAAATTTATAACACTTGCACATACTTTCTAGTTATAAAAGCTCAGATGCCGTCGTGATATTCGTATTTGTGAATCCTCATCAGGACACGAATACTGAATATACAAATTAAAGTTTTTTTTTCCAGCTGAACCAAGAACCTCTAGTTATCGGAGAATCGAGAGAGGTATCAAACAATCGCTCCTCATCAAAAGCAAAAATCGAAACACACAAAACAATATCATGCAAATTAAATAAATAAAAATATAAAAACATCAAAGACTAAAATACTCTTCTGGGATCACCACTCACGCACGCGCATACGTCAGCCATCATAAATATATAGGGCACGTTTTGTCTAGAAAATTCTAATTAACCAATAAAAACCACCGTAGAGGTAGTTGATCGTGATAAAAAATACGTGAATCTCATGAGGAACGTTATGAATGTTGGTGAAAATGATCGTGGTCACATTTGCCGATCACGATTCTTATTTCCGTATCCGGAGGGTCACCGGAAACCACGAACGGGCGCAGTTGTAGGAACCGGAAAGACACGGAGGGCTTACAGTTAGAAGGTCATCGAAATCATCAGGAATAACGCCATTTCTGATTTTTTATTCAAGAGATGATTGTCGAATTGTCTTTGGCGGGTTCAGTGTTCTCAACCTTCGAACGATTGATGATTTTGATGATGAATTCGGATACTGAAAATTTCAAAGATGAAGACGACACAAAAATTTAGTTTGTTTGAATATTCAAAAATTAACAATTTTTCCTCAATCTACTAGTATCGACGCCTTTTCATCGTTTCATTCAGACTGATTCCCTCTGTTTCAGATGAGTTTCCATTATTGCAACATATCTCATGAAGAATGGTATTCAGGCTATTCACCCTTATTTTCCCATATCTCTTGATATTTCTAACATAAACTCAAAATTACTATGATTCGCATTAGGAAAGAAGTGGTCGAATACAATAGGTTTATTGAGAGTATCTATTGAGACAAATTATTTTAGCGAATTATGCCTGGTGGTAGAAAAATTTGATTTATTCAGGTCCGTTTAAGTCAGAATGGTATTTGTTTAACCTAATCTCATAATATATTCAAAACGTATCATAACTCTCCTCCCTTCTTGCTAATCATCGTCAATTCCTCATGAACGATAATACATGTTTCCATTTTATGTCAAACAATAAAAAATGAACCATAAGTCTTGCCCTACCTCCCTGAATATATCTGAACCCAGATCCATTTGAAATGGCAATGGGAGTTTTATAATTAATTAGATCTTACGTATGTCCTGCCTCACGATTAACAATTTTCTTCAGTAATACTACCATCAATAGTCACAATTTCACAATAGAATGAAGGAGTGTCTCATAGCCCGACCTCATGAAATAATTGAATATCGACAGAAATTGACGAGGAAATTATCCCTTTGTGATGCAGGATTACAACTTCCGTTCAAGAGTGCGCCATTCATACAATTTCGAATATATTAATATCAATTAGGATAAAGAACAATAAAATGACACTTGCATATTTCGATTTGGAAATATATGTTGATGTGTTAATGATAACATTGAGATATTAAAGGAAACTGGCGCCAAGCAGATGTCGATTAGCCTTCGAATTCTGATGATGAAATCATTTGAATGAATGGACCATCGAAATAAACTGCGAATGGAAATCATTCGAAGAGTATTTTTAATATGAGGAAATTTAAAAGTAGAGAAGTTGCGAGAACACGCGAAAGATACATTTAGAAAAATAGGTCTAGCTGCAAAAATATACACCTACACAAAAACACTTTGCCATACTACCTAATATTTTAACTTTTATTTTGTTTTAATGAAGTCTCATCGACAGCGAAAATCGGAACTTTTAACCACATTATATTCCATCCTGTAGCGACTAAGATTTCAAAGTGTAAGTAAATGCGGAATACTAGGAGATGTGTAGAAAAAATGAAAAGCGGCAAATCAAAATACATTTATCAGACTTCATACCACAATTTTTTTTACTAGATTTTAGGCTTATTTATCGTCAATACAAAAAGAAGTTAGGTGCGAAAAACTATCGTAATTATATAAGGAAAAAATAGAGCAATCAATGCGTTCGAAATAAGTCCACGACGACGGCCGAAATTACATTGAACGATGGCCATAAAAGCCTCAACCAATTCACGAAATATAAATGTTTTAATACTAGCAGCTTTCGGAGTGTAAAACATCCCCAGAAGAACCCTTCTCAAGAAAATTATTAACAAAAGACATATGGGACCACCTATAGGCATCACAGCCATGGGCGCCCGCAAAATTTTTTCTCAGGGGGGGCCAAATAATGATTTGATGAGGCTCAGGCGAAATCAGTATTCGGTTTTGCTCGAAAATAAGGAGCAGATCAAAATCTCAGGGGGGGCACGACCCCCCTGGCCTCCCCCTGCGGGCGCCCATGATCACAGCACTCACAGGAGTCGAAGATAGGGCTCTTGTTGATGTCCAACTAGTCACAGAAGAATACTGTATAGTTTGGACTTAAGGATGTGTGTTTTCTTGGACAACGGGGGTAAGGGACTGCCCAAATTCACAGAAAACCTTCAGGGAAAAGATATAAGCATGTTTCCACTCAAAGCTTTTTTCGTATTTTAAGAGTATTGAGAATAATAGATGTTCTCTATTTCAGTATGGTAATGAGTTCATTAAAGTACTAGAAGTAGCGTTGTAATGAACTCATTACAGCATTGTTTTCAGTTACATTTTTCGTTTTGTGGTTGTCAGTACTGTCCTTCGATCCTATCAATTACCAAATCAAATCAATTCAATTTACCTAATCTGTCAAATTTCGTCACACCAACTGCCAAGATACAATGCAAAAGTCACTAATCTGAATTTTTATCTGAATTTCGAAAAAATTTCACAAAACGTCTAATACTCGTGGAAGAAGGCAATTCCAACACGCTCTTTCGAAAACTAGCTCCTTCGTCGCTCGTTTTCGAATTTCGCATTCGTGTTGGAATAGGAGCTCATTCTGCAACTTGTTTTAGAATATACTATTATTTTCCTATACTTTGTGGTTATATCCATTCTAATAGTTAAATAAACGAAAAAATATACCCCCCACCCTTCATAAAATTGCCAACAGACGCATTTTAAACGCATCGGCAAACTTGCACCGATGGGCGGGTGACTTTGCCAAAAAATCGAGCCCCTTTTCTTGTGTTTCTTACAACAGCAGTCGCGATATCTGAATGTTAAAGTTGAACATAGTTTACAGAGGAGTAATTTTACGAGAAAACGAAAAAGTTACATCCTGAATACTATGAAAGGTGGTGCAAAATCACACCGCTCTACAGTATGTGGAAAAAATCAAGAATTTTCAAATTCATTATGAAAAATTAAGTCAACATATTTCATATACAAATCAGTTACATGCGAGGTTACATGGTAGTCTTCCAGGGTGTTTGTAGCAAATTTCTTGAATCAAACAATATTCCTGTTGTTATGAATTGTTGAAATAAATCAAGCACCCAACGAAATAGTTGAGAAGGTAAGTAGGGTCATTGAGGTTGTCTAGAATATTCTGGGCATTGCATTTGGAATTTGAATGATAAACACCATTTATCGATAGGTAAAGCATATACTTCCCAACAAATTCTTCGGCCTTCATCAAATAAATATTTCCTCCACTGGTGCTAACAAACCAGTGGAACTTGAAGAACATATGAGTAATTTTTGAATGGTTCCATCATTGTTGATGGGGATTTGTTAAGTGCATAAACTTGACAGAAAAATTTACGAACAACAAAACATACGGGTGAGTTAATAAGGTTTTGGTACAGAAATAAACAATGAGAAAATGAAGGTGGTGTGACAACTGACAATGTTAGCTCTAGGAATATGCTAGAAGAGTTCAGGTCTAAGTTGAATCTCTTAGATCGTCAGTCTTATGGCACTTGTGGATGAGCCCGATGAGCGGGAGGAAATGTCCATATATTAATTGTTTTCGGCTAATAATGAATAGAATGTGGAAGGAATGTTCAAATTACAGAACCCGTAGAACGATTAATGCTTTTCGACATTGTTTTCTCTTAAAAATACCACCCGCTCGTTGACGTAATTATTCTTGTTCTGCAACTTGTTGTCAATGAAGTTTTCTGAATGAGAGAAGTTTTTGCACATGAACTCGTTGAAACGAAGCCGAAACTTTGAAGAAGCCGACGAACCAAGTCGCCATGATAATAATCCTTTACTTTTCTGCCGGCCAAATGAGCATGATGAATGAAGTACCAAATTGGTAAGTCATTTCGATTGGTCACTCCATTGTTCATGAACTGATTAAGTGGAGTAGCTCATTGGATGGAAGAGGTACAAGCTGCCGATCTCGTTGAGAATTGATCAAATGAAAGTGAATGTCATTCTTGAAGGAACGCCCATTTCGACAAATAAAAGTTGTATCGTGGTTTGATGGGATAATGAGTTGTTCAGTCACGTTTTCATTAATTATAAAACGTGTACTTATAAGACAATATTTATGACTGTACCAATGGTATTTTTTCATTCTGCAAACGAATGGGAAAATTTGAAAAATTCATGAAATTTCGAGCACGAACTTTCATAATGATTTGCGCTCTTCACGTTAAAGTTTTTAACAAAACCGTAAATTGAAACCATGAGAAATATATCAATTGGATCAAAAAGTGTCTCTATTTGGGTTGTTTCAGAATTCCTTTGTCATGAGCTGATATTTTCTAGTTGAATTCAAATGAAAATGAACTAGCTCACACAAGAAAAAACATTGGAAATGACAGCAATGAATGAAGAGAGAAATTGATGGATTGTGTTGTGATGTGTAACCGAGTGTGTACCTTATGTGCAGCTTTATTTTTAAAATATAATTTTATATTAGAAATAATGTGTTTTTTTCAGTTTTTTTTTCCGACAAGATATGATATATTTGGAATTTAAAAATTCCGGAAG
Source organism: Hippodamia convergens (assembly GCA_038502775.1). Taxonomy (NCBI): domain Eukaryota; kingdom Metazoa; phylum Arthropoda; class Insecta; order Coleoptera; family Coccinellidae; genus Hippodamia; species Hippodamia convergens. The sequence continues at coordinate 32,769,149 of CM076609.1, forward strand.
ATTCTTCCTTGAATCAAATTCTGTGAGCAATTCCCATTGTGTGAGAAGTAAAAAGTTTTATGTGACATATGGGACTGTATTCGACTTTCTGATATAAATCATCAAAATATTATCAACAAATCTTCTTCATTCCAACGATCATTATCAAACTGAAACGATCCGGAAAAGAAATTGGGGAGCATTAGATCGACGGTAAACACAATTTGATTATCGCTTCTTATGGCTTGTTTGCCAACTCATTTAACACCTCGAGGAGTGAACGTGGTTCCCACGACCAAAAGCCTGTCGCTTAAGGGGTCATCGAAATGTGAGATGATTTGTTGATATCTTGAGGAACTTCGAGGGCCAAAAAAGTTGGGAGAGGATGACCATATGGCGGCGAGATTTTTATGTATCCCAGAAGAAAATTGAAGAAAAGTGAAACTCTATATTTCTGATGATAATATTATTTGAAAAAACAAGAATTGGATTGTTATATGGATCAAAATATATTCTGGGAAATTTCTGACTTTTCAGAAATTTTTCTCGTTTTTACTCCTATCCTGTAGAAGAAAATTGTCTTACGTTGATTTTTGCAACCATTGCTCAGGAACAGAGTTTTTGAAGGAAAATGATGACTCACAATGAGCAAACAAAAGTAATGTAATGAATTCTTCATCAGACTCATTCTTCAGATAAAATCATGAAATCTTAGAACCATGGATTTTTCGAGTTGTCAGTTTTCGAGCTCAATCTATTGAATTTAGATTGGTAACTCTTCTTATATTTATTTGAATATGAAATACTCCCTCAATGAAATGAGCCTTGAAGAAGTTCTTGAAAACTTCCTTTTCTAACCTTATTGAATATCTTTGACATCTGAATTTATGTATAAGGAAATATGTCTAAATACATGGTATATGCACTGATTCGATTTTGTTTCGCCAATTCCAGAATATGAGGATTGTTTCTATAGATGGCGCTATTCACAATTATGACATATTAGAATTAATTTATAAAGACATTTCAATATATTCTGGAGTTAATGATTTTTCAAACAATAATTTATGGTCACCTATTCTCTTGAGAATTTCGGCCGTCGACGCGGATTAGCTCTTGACGTTTCGCCAGTTAGAGTGTCTGGCATCTTCAGGAGATGTTTCCGCTGAATTGAGCTGCCATACTAAGGCAGTTACTCGGGTATGGGAAATTTGTTTTTTATATATTGGAAATGGAAATCATTGCTCTCAAATCTCAAATAATTAATAGAAAAATGTATGATTCTCAAGATTTTGCGACGAAAAAAGTCTGAAGGTGAGTTTCACAAAACTTTGATTGTCCGATCAAAAAAACTTACGTAAAGCAACTTTCTAGGTCTTACTTGATCAGGCAATCAGAGTTTTGTGAAATCCACCTTAAGATTGCGAGAAGTCACATGTTTTGATAGCTTGCAGTTTATTGTTCTATCATTGTTAGACAACAATTTTTTCAACTGATTTCTTCTAGATCTAGACAATCCACTGTAAGAGCATCTCCGTTATTTGAAATTTCTGATTGATTTTGTTTCAGAAACCGGGAGTGAGTAAGTATCTATGAAGATACTTACGGATACGGGAAAGAAGTAATCTATCGACTAAAGAAAGAAAAAACAACGAAGAACGTTGAAAAGGGAGAGGAAAATAAAAGTTATACACTTCGGATAGTATTTTGGAAAATATCAACGTAGGAATCCTGAAAACGGAGAATAGCACAAAAAAATGACTGCTTCCAAATGGAATCTTCATCATTTTCATTCTGTGTCGGGGTCCGAGATGACAATTCCTGTGAGAAAATGATGTTATTATGAAATATTTCCGTCCCGATGGTTAGGGATCTAGTTTTTCGACCCGCACAAACAATACGAGAATCGGAAGAACTAAAAGCAAGTTACTCGAGCGTTAGTGGATCCGAGATGCGTGAGGTCTCGGGGGCATAGGATGAATTATTCAAGCGAAGAAGGCATCCTCGTGAGCTTCGTTGTAACAATAAGTATTTAATTCAGAATTGCTATCATATTTTCTAATGAGTCGGGCATTTCATCGGACAAGTTTTTAGATGCAAAGCCGAGGATTCCTGCTTCTGTGGAAGGTAATATCGTGTTTTCTTTTAATGCTTTCAGACTTATGAATTGTAATTTGTATCAACAAGTTAGCAATATTAATATGTTTCGTCGTTTCTGGTTTGCCGAAAAAATGAGTTTCTGCTGTCGGAAATGTATTGAAAATCTTCGATACACACCATGATTGAACGAAATGGATCATGGACAGTCACGAAGCTAACTGAATTCAGTTTTCCCAAATTTGGACGTTTGCAAATCATTCACAACAATCGAATGAAAATATTCAATTTAATAGATTTCCGATTAGTTTTCCTTTCTTTTTGATTACATATAAGTTACTTTTTAGTATTTCAAGAATTTGGATTGATGTGTACAAATCTCTTTATACAATGGATAACTATTTTTGGGTGGATCGTCAAAATAATTAGAAGACTGTGGTATGACATGATTCAAAGTGTTATTTAATATTTCGAAGTAAAGAATGGCGCAGTAGTTGCATAGTACGTTATTGATAACATTCTTAAAGATATTAGGAAGATACATTTTCCGCAGGTACAATGTGTATGAAACGGTTTATTCCTATATATAGATTTGAATTAAAATAAATGAAGTGGTTTGTGTATTTGGTTAATTTGTTAAATTATACCTACCTAAACCGAATAATTGTCTATATTTATAATCATTATGTTTGAAGTATAAGAAACCAGATGATAAAAAGCGAAAATTTCAATGACAATACACTATTCAAAAACAAAAATTCCAACAAAAACGGTTTGAGTTTATGAAGACTTGGACTTGAAGGAATAAATACTTCGGCAAAATGAGAATTAAAATTCGGAAGATGATAGGAAATGAAAACATGTTATAAAGCATTGATGATTGAAACAAGGAGATTTAGATTTTCTTGTTGTCAAGCACGAAACTTATAGTTGAATGACTATAGTGACAATAGTGCCATTAAAAGATGATAGGTACAAAAAAGTTTTTCTAGTAGTGTATGCTATTATTTGAAAGTGCCGAAATATATATGAAACATTAACGAGGGTTTGCTTCATAAATTATGATATAAACATTTTTCATGAGAAACTTCTGGATATCTGTTTGAAACTTTGTTATGTGGTGAAAAAGTTGTATAATTTCTAATAACTTAGTGGTGTGCTGATGGTCAAACAGATGTCAATCAGTAATATTTCTATTCAAAAAACAATGGCGTTTTATAAGATTAAAATTCGGGCTGGTTTGAAATTTTTTTGCAATTAACATTATAGGTGGGGGAACACCAGAGGTGTTGATAGGAATTCTTTTGTTTTCACTCCTGAAACGATATTCAACACTGATATTTCTGGTTAGTGAATAGGTCAACTCTCGGGTCAACTTATTTTTGCAATATTTCTGCGAATTTAATTGTTTCTTACTAAAGCAGAACTTACAGGATAAACCAATATGAAATGAGTGTGAAATTGAAATTTAAAACAATTTTTTTTTCAATATTTGCCTGCGAAGTGGTTCGAATCAAGTGTTGAAAACGTTTCTGATATGATATTATAATTTTAACTAGAGTCTTTTATTGCCGTACAACAGTGTTTTTCAATCTGTGGGTCGCGACCCCTCAGGGGGTCGCAAAGCCTTTGTATGGGGGTCGCGAGAAGTCGAGAGAACTAGGTCCTACTTCGTTGAAAAACATCAATGAATTCTAATAAAAAAAGATTTATCAAGATTATACAGAAATACTGGTAATGTTATTCATACAAATGAATTCTTCGATTACTAGTTTATTTTACTGTGGAATAATTTTTTTTCAGTGAGAAGTTATGAAACAATTTATTCTTACTTCACATTATTCGATACCATTTTCATTTCAAATATACCTAGAAAATCGAAGTTTTGATACTGGGGTCTTTGGTAATGTTGTCCGAGGTATCAAGTGGGCCCATCAGATTTTGAGTTTAAAAGGCCCTTATATATGAGGCCCAACCTTGAAATTTCGAATACAAAACCAACTTTTTTATTGCAGATTCGGATGAAGTAGGAATTTTTTTTATCCGAATTGGTTGAAACCAAAACATTTTTCGTCCATATTTGGGCCCTATGCAGCATTTTTTGTTCAAAAATCAAAGTTGGACCTCGTATCTCGAATAAGACCCCTTGGGGCCCAAAATCTGATTGGCCTAATCAGTATTAGAATATGAATTTTCGCAATCTTTTCTGAATGAACGCCTCAGATTTTTGAAAAATAAATGAGGACGAAAACATTTTTGGTTTTAACCAATTCAGATGAAAAATTTTCCGCTTAATCCGAATCTACAATGAAAAACATGGGTTTGCATTTGAAATTTCAATGTTGCTCCTTTTGGGCCCCAAATCGTCGATTCCTCGCACGGATTTACTAAAGACCCCAGTATTGTGAATTGATGTTATCCCACTTCCCATTTCATCAATGATTTTTCGTTGGGTTCATTTCAATTCCATTAAGTTTGTCTTTTCTATGATGACATTTTCATTTCGTCCTTGAAGACGTTTATTCAAGCTATTTGAATGCTGAAAAGCTTTATTTCCAAAAGAAATTCCAGGTCAAAAATGAATTCCAAGTTAACTGACTTTGCTTGCTGTGGAAAAAAAGTATTTTGTTTGTTTTTGTTTTTATACTGAAAGTTCAGCGTGAAGTTCCATAACTCTGGTCAGTACTTTGCTATCGAAAACTACTCTGTATGGTAAAGCAAATTTCAATGGGGTGAATCTATACTTGCAACACAAATGGAAATGATTTGAAACAGACGAGTCTGCAACTCTTTTCCTCTAATCGAATTTACAATATTATACATTTGAATTATTTCAACGTTAACATACATGGAAAAAGCCAGGGTTGGGGGGTCGCGAAATTTTTTTGGATGCTATGGGGGTCGTGTCATGAAAAAGATTGAAAAACACTGCCGTACAAAATGAAGGTTTTCTTCTGCAACAAAAGATATCAGGAGGAGGAGGTGGCTACGCCCATATAAAAGAATATAATTATAATAAGAGAAAAACGTCTCAGAAGAACTTTTCATGTTTAGAACTGAGCGGAGAATCAAAAGATGCATTTAGGAATTATTGCCATTTGTTTTCCTTCAAGACAATCAGTGCTCGTACGCATTTTTTTTTTTTTTTTGAGTTGTGATTTTATTGCAAAATATGCTACTTTCTATGTCAACTGTAGTAACATTCCACAGTCTACTTAGAGATTTATAGCGGTTTCAAAGGTATTGTGTAATTTCCATTTCTTTCCTCTTCCTAGAGTATTTTCGTTATGAAAAATTTAGAGATCATAATTTACGCAATTATCGTTAATATTTTCACCCATATACCTATTCTCGCATATTATTCAGAGATATCCTGAAGGGAGCCATTGTTACGGAAACAGCGGGGAAAAGTCAGAAAAACAGTGCTATGAGGTTTTCAAAATGTAGAGTGCCAAAAAAAATGATTAATGAGAAAGATTACCAATACTCCGAACATATAAACGTTTTCTCAAAGGATTGCCAACCTGATCAAGGCCGCGCCACTCATCTTTTAATTAGAGTTTTCGAATAAGATTAACTCGTAAAGAATTCCAACATCCAATTCGAAGAGAATAACAAAAAATCAGATGGATCTTCAACTTCTTGCAGGAAGGTATTCAGTGGGACGCGATGTTGATGCACCTATCCATATTCAACAGGCTCTCTAGTTGCTGATTTGTGCAATTGAAAAAACGTCAACAACATCCTCCAGGTCGGCGCATTTCCAAGACGGTGCTTCATCGGCATCCTAGCATCCGATGCCCCATAGCCGACCGCAGACCGTTGTTTTAATGTTTTCCCTTAACAATTGTAAATTTAGCCGGTTTCGGACCGACTTAGCACATCACAGAGATCTGGCGGGGCGATATGCGGACCGACGACACTTGCCGTGTCGGCGAAAGAAGTTGCACCTCATATAAAGCTCACAATGACGATTGGCACGGTTGAATAATTCATCTCGGAACATTCGGAGACCTCACACGGCATATTTGGCAGGAGATTGATTTCGGACTAGGCTGCAATCGAAATCGATCTGCTACGAAATGGACGGAGGAAGAGAATGCCGTTTTTTTTCGATACGGGTTTCTAGTTCGTTAAAATATCGTCTGAGGGCCCGAACAAATTGAGGGGGAAGCGGGAGCTCAGAAGATCGTGTGTGGTAGATTTGTGTTTATACTATTGTGTCTGCCGAGGGAGACGATGCTCCATAAACAAGTTCAATGTTTCCTTTTCGATATTTTGTCATCACATCGATGTTTTGGTTTAATTAAAGTTTATGATTTGATCTCAAACCTCAAACATTAATACTCAGGAAGAAGAATGTCTTCATTTGTTCATAATTACAGGGTGGGCAAAATTGGTGATACCTGAACTACAGTAAAAATGAAATGTCTTTTTTAGGTAAACTGATGATGCCATCATCTTTTTTTGTTTTCGAGTTAAAGTAATAGGTCAAAATTGAAATTTGGGCGTTTTCAACTATGGTCAATATCTCCTTTTCTGTTTGCGCTAGGATGTTGAATTAAAACATTATAAAGACACTTTTTTCATAGCAATCCAGTAGCGCACCATGTTTTTTCCCAAGACGTTTCCCGGCTCAGCTATAACTATAATATAGTTGTGTTTTTTTTTGTTCTTGGGTAAAAATTTAGTACGCCACTGGATCGCTATGAAAAAAGTGTCTGTATAATGTTTTCACTTCAACAACCTAGCGCCAGTGTTGGAATTACCAGCAGGCTGAGTAGGCTGAAGCCTAGGGAAGGTAATTTCACAGGGCAGCAAATTTGGTTCATGAATATTTTATTTCGACTAAATATTGAAAAAAATTATAATGCATTCACAAAATACGAATTTCAGAAATTAGAGATAAATCTTCGTTTTCACTTCGATCGACAGTGCACAAGGAATGCCCCGCATTTTTTTTTTCTTGGTGAATATGGGGAAACATTTCAAGAAGGTATCCATTGGGCTCTTTTTGCTCCTTCAGAACCTCTTATTCTTACCTATTTCAAATATTTTTCTATCAAAATCGGTTCAGCAACGGTTCTTAAAACTCAAACTGTAAATTTTTAAAAACATCAAATACTTGCTACAGAAAGCGACTCTCACACTAGCCGTCACTTTTAAAGTTAAATGCCAAAAAATTTCTAAACTCTTCCGGAATAAATTCCTGGCAAAAATTAGAAGAGAAGAGCAAGAAGAAATGATCCGAAAAACAGTTAACATTGACAGTTTTTTTAAAAGTGAAAATAAAAGCAGTGATTTGAGCTCGGAAGCTTCAAACATATGTCCTGACACAACACAATCTGAAGAAGGTGGGACCGATATATAGTATGATGTCTCACAACAACCGTTGCCCATTAAACATCCTGATTATGAAAAAACAGATCTTCGTATGTTTTAGCTACCTTTCGTCTGAAAGAATTTCAATTAAACCAATTTCTGGATCATTAAAAAGTTCGTCGTCATTTACGAGAACAGAATCTAGAAAATATTCATTCATGATTGAGATATTTTTTCTTAGAATGATGTTTTTTGATAATTCTTTGCTGTAAAAATAAAAAGTTGATGTTGCAAGGATGATGGAGGACAAATCATGAAGTTAGAATTTTATTGATAAAAATTGATATGGTTGGGGGTTAAGGGCTAAGATATCTAAATTTAGAGGCGGCAAACATTGAATAGCCTACGGGCGGTAAAACTGCCGCCACTGCCTAGCGCAAACAGAAACGGAGACTATAAGACAGATAATGACTGCATTTGAAAATGCAGTCAAATTTAAATTTTGACCCCTAACTCGAGAACAAAAGAAGATAGAGAGAGGATTGCAGTCGATGGGGTTATGAGTTTCTCAAAAGAAGACGACCGGAATGTTTCATTCATTTTCCTTTATCTCTTTCAGTTAAAGTTAACACCAATTTTACCCTCCCAGTACATAAACTTTGAAATTCCTTGAAATAAAATAATTTAAATGAGAAGGGACTAAACACTGAACGAAACAATTGTTCGTCATGTTATACTAAAAGGTGCAATACTTCTGGCGACAATTTAATGATACTGCCGATCCATAAAGTGCGTAACGTTCAATTACGCAGGGTTAATTTATGACTGAAAATTTGCAACAGTTCAAATTGATCGCACCCAGTGGGGCTTTCCGTAATGAAACCGTTAACAAACAGAACGAAGCGATTTACGAGCTATAACACCTCTCTAGGGTAAGTATGACTGGTTTCTGATCTTCGGTATAATTTTGATAATTTTATTTTGCCCGCGAAAATTATGAAGACAACTTTATATGCTCCAATAATCTTTATTTCAAACCGTTAATTTCAACGTAGAAAAACAAACAATTTGTCTAATTACGCGACAAATCTCACTGACTGCCAGCAGCTTTTTGACGACCTCACCTAAAGTGAAAATTTTCTAGAAAACGTGTCCAAAAGCAAAACAATTTTGACCAACGAAATTCTGAATGTAATCGAGCAAGTCCAATTGTTCATATTGAAATGAGTGTTAAGTCTATAGTCTTGAAACTTCTCAAGATTCTGTGCCAGGATTCCGATTAACCTCAATGAATAACTTCTCTTACGTATTTTACACTTTTGAAGCTGAAAGCAATGAAATGAATGTTTAGTCGATGTCTTGGGACTTCTCATTGTTCTGATCTACCTAATTTCCCTTACATTGATCCAATAATTCTCATATTAGGTGGACATAACACTGTTTTACAAAACTTTGATTGCCCGATCAGGAACTCTCAAGTTGACATTGAGATTTGTTGAAAATTCATATCAGGTAATTTTTTTTTCGGACGATCAATGTTTTGCGAAACATACCTAAGATGTAAGTATTTTACTATAAGAGCCGTTTGCCACTACAGTGAAATTGTACACGAATCAGATGCGCGCGTAGATTTAGAGCGAAAAATCAAAATGCGTTCTGTTAATTGTATTAAAAACGAAATATGCGAACAATAACAACTATTCTGTGCCACTTGTGTCCGGTTAGGTTTTAGGTTATACGCATAAAATATAGAATATAAAGGAAGGCGCATTTGTATTATTTTTGTTGACAGGATTGGTTATTGCAAATAAACTATAAAAATTGAAAGAATCTACCAAACAACTCAAATTTGAGTTTGTCTGCTAAATTAACCAGATGCTCCTTCCTTTATATCCTTTATTCTATAAACGTTCCAGGTATTTCTATACTCTGTTCAAATTTAAGCGAGAGCAATAAATACAAACAGAATCGTCTGGTTTGCGCACAATAAAGCTCGTATTGGTCAAACGGTCATAACAACGCTCCCTTCGACCGCCCTAAAAGATTGCCAGGGTCGTACTCGGAACTATGCTCGAGATTGCGGCAAGGAAATTCCAGGAAACACCAGAGTTTTAGAGATTTGGGTCGGAATCTTGCAAGATTCCGACAAAGTAATTCGGGAAACACCAGATCTGGGTCCTTTCCATTCAGTTAAAACTGAACGATTGTATGAAATCTCCTCGATTCGACTCTGGACGGAAAGTAACTATCCGAAGGCCCTCCTACCGCTGCGCGAACCTTGTTTTATTGCTCTCGCTTAGGTTTGAACAGAGTATAGTTTGGGACTTTTGAGCGCATGCCTTTTCACGACGCTTCACACTGAATTGAATTTTTATTAGTTGCCATACATAGCTACTATTTTGTGCTCTAAATCTTGCAGTAAAAGTGCGCGGGCATCTGATTTCAGCACTGAATTCAGTTAAAAATTTAGTGTAGTGGTAAGTGGCTCTAAGAGATTTGAAGTCTTTGAAGAGAAACCGTCGTTTAAAAGTTTAAACGTTTTGTACCCGGTGTCTCCTAGGAATACCATTGTTGGAATATTTTTGGGAAGGAATAGAAAGTCACGTAGTCAATTTCGGAGTTGAATTTTGACTAGAGAGACTCACTGCAAATTTTTCTAGATTCGGCGGAAAATTACATCAATTTTCGTTTTTCGAATGGCAATCCCTATATTTTATTATGAAAATATATTCCTCATAAAATTCTTTTAAATTTTCGTTTTTAACGTGAAATTTCGAACAAAAATATTTAAATGTTGGTATGAAACATTGATATCTTCAAAGTTTTTCATTGGAAAAATATATCGTTTTTAGGCTGCCACAATTAGGTATAAGCCTTCTATCACAATAAATAGAGGAGGCCACAAAAACGTTGTCAATGTTGGCAGTTTCAAAAACGTGAACACTAATTTTTTTTTCTAAAATAAGAACCCTATAATAGAATCTATGTCTAAAAAATAATGTAGCTGTAGAAATAACACAAATGTCTGAAATATTCGGGAAAAAACCATTTACTCTTATAATGGTTATGTCAAAATAGGGTTCTAATTTGAAAAAATTGAGTTGTCACGTTTTCAAAATTGCCAATTTTGACAACACTTCTGTAACCTCCTGTATCATGATTTTTAATTATGACTATAGTGACAGATGCTTTATTTTTACTTCTCGCGGAAGCTAAATTGTAACGTGAAAAATCACGTATGTCACTGAATATACCAGGCGCATGTTCGGTTCTTAGCGGAGTGAGTACTGACCACGAGTTCTTCTGTAGTAAGATTGCGGATGTCAACGCTATAATTGATATAGTTAGATTTCTATCGAGGAAATTGAATATACCACGAAGTGGGATTCAGGCGGACGTTCAAAGAAAGGGTGGATATATTCAACGAATATTCCACATACCGTATAAACGGATTTGAAAGGGGAAAAGGTAAAGTGAGACTCACTACTGCTGGACTGATATTTAGTCAGGATGCTTTATATTTTTTAGATTAATTTCCCAATTCTGTTGGGAACACCAGTTCGATAGGACGGTATCTTGACCAGGTATTCTGCAACAAGAAAGCAGACCTCCGGTGCCCAGAAAGGGGTAGAAGATACAACCCTCTTCGCTTTGTGAAAAGGACCACAGATAAGTGGAAAATTTAATAAAGAACTTTTCTTCCTCATATCCTATGGAAATTGCATTTAATTCAATTTAGAGACAATTGGTGCAACTGTTCAACTTCCATTTCTGTACCTAAATAAATCAGACTGAATTGAGATTTTCGATTTTTAATCAAACCTAAAAATCAGGGCAGATCTAAAGTAGAAAGGTAGGTTTTACAGTAGGTTTGTTCGCTTGGCAGTTCCGAACTGTAATTTACTGTAACTTTTGCTCCCACCGTTCGTTTCGGACGGAATGACAAGTCCCCTGTCGTTCGCGTCGTCAAAATTTTCGAGTTCCGAACGGTTCCCACCTATTCCGACAGTTCCTGATCCGTAGATGGTACAATAAGGAATTAACCTCAAAAGTGCAACTTAATTGACACATGTGGTGATCAAATTTATATTATTTGCAACACGATGAACGATCTTTTACAATAATAGATCAATAAAATAATGCTAGTTATTGATGAAAGTACTTATATTAATTTTATGTTTCTCTGTTGTGGATTGGCTGTACTGTAATATGATGAAATAAATAAGAACTTTTTTTATGCTAAATGAAGTAAAATTTTAAATTTATTCTTATTATTTATATATTATTATTCTTGTTAAAAAAAAAACAAAAATTTGTTTCAACTTGAGTCACTTTCGTGATGTGGTGCGACTGATGCAAATCTCATTCCTTCCTCAGATCTTTCCTGCCAAAACATAACGGTTGAAAAATAATTTTCATCTGATATATTGGTAGGTGCATCTGGGTCTGTTAAATCATCATTCTCAGGAGAATCAAAAAGAAAATATCAATAGGTATTTGTTTTTCTGGCCTGATATCTTCCATTTCACCATATCCCAATAGTGAAAAACACTTCTTCCTTCGAGGAAAAATCAACAAGATCATTAATTGTACCCATAAACCCGTGTTCTTGATCAAATGAAATGATATACCATTTACATTTATATCTTCGATGTTATCTATCGTGCATATTTCTTGGATGTTTCAGTTTCGGGAATTTCAGAATGACGGATATATTTTGACATAAGTGAAATCACTTGTTCCCTACCGTTCGCGTGACGCAACAATTTGTGACAGTTCTCTGAATTCTAGAACCCGGTTCTCTCGGAACCCAGGTTACAGAGAGAACTCCCAAGCGAACAAACCTATTGTTTAGTTATTTTTCCTTTTTTTATTTACTGCACGTTTTCGAAAAATAAAGCCTAGCCGGGCCGAAACGTGACAAAATATTTCCAATGAAAATCATTGAAGATATCCATTTTTCATCAGAGCTTTACTTTCATTTCTTCTTTCGTAATTTCACGTTATAAAAGAAATTTCTCGAAGAAATTCGAAAATTTGACATGGCAGGTGGTGTCACTTTCGGTGAAACCCACGAATCCAACTTAACTGCAAAATTCCTTTCCGATTCCTTCCCGAAAATATTCTAACGAACGGTATAAATGTGTCAATTGCTAGTCCAGAATTTTGAACATTTGTTGAAGGATATTGTGACAGTATGTAAAAAAGTAGAATAGGAATAATGAAATTTGAAGAAATATCATCTTCTGGCTGGGGGAAGAACCAACCTGAATCAAAGGCACTTAATTAATCAAACAAACTAAGGTAATATTCGAAATATTCAAACATATCTTTATCCAGAAAATATTGCACGTTATCGAATGAAATCAGACGAATCTGTCTTAATGAAGTGACGTTTCGAAACCAAAAAGATACCAAATTAATGAGCTGTTTCACCAACATTCACATCATTCTTACTTCCGGTCAGTTCCGTATTTCTGAGGCCATCTTAATGGAAAAATCAACGATCAGGGTGTATCACTCATAATAACAACAAACAAATCCTAGAACAAACATGATGACTAATTTCCGCCCCAATATGGGGCATATCGGCGGTCTATCGCTGGGAATGCGAATGAGCTAAATGCGAGTGCGAATGGGGGTTGTGCGGGTGGCCGTAGCCCTGATGGGGCGGCGGTAAAGGGCTCGGACAAGCTTGCGAATAGCCACCGTGCTGCGGGGAACCCCCCAAGCCAAGGTGCGTCTGTTCCAAGTGCGAATAGTGACCTTGCGACAGGGAATGCGCGTGAGCGTGCGTGTGAGGTGACCCGTAAACCATTTGTCTTACTTTGGAGTCCTCGTCGCTGATGTTGTACGTCAGTTCCGTCTCCTCGAAGCCGGTGGCGGACATTCTTTGGTCCCGGATGCTGAGCCAGCTGGTGGATCCGGGGAGTTCAGGCACGTCTGGATTAGCGCCTTGCCAGCTTCACTCGTGATCATCGGTTGAAGCTTGCGAGTGGCGAAGGTGTAGACGTGTCCTGTTTCGGAAGCGACCAGCAGCATCACCTGGGTGCCGGTCAGGGTTGAGAGCTCGTAGGCCTGGAATGAAAATAATCATCATGTATCAAAGATGCTTTTCTGAAGATTATAATAAAAGTCAATTTATCTGATTCTGACATGAAATACCCATTCAGAATAGTGGAGAGTTGGACAACATTTTTAAATGCGCAGATTCATCGGATAACTGTCTGTACCAGTTTCTTTATCCATAGTTATGGGCGCCATGTATATTATTGAAACCATGTATAGATCGTGTAAAAACATTCTAAAAATAATTTCCTTCACGAAAGGTGTCCTACTTGGAAAGAATCGAGAGATGAATATATTGAACTGGTTAAGCTTCTTCACGAACTAAATGAAAAACCAAAAAATCCTTGAAGAAACCTTGGTAACGCAGTCGCGAAAAGAAGCTGGCGTTTACATCACTCGGAAAAACTTGCAGGGGGCCCTGATTGAGGGCCACTGCTAAAATCTTATGCATTATTCTTTTAAGCATGGTACGGAAGATGAGGAATTTCTTGACGTTACTAGATGTCGACATTTGTATTCATTTACTAAAAAGGCTTGTACTAGTTGCATCAAAAGTACAAGTTTTTTATGAAGATTTTGTCTCTGCGGAAGATGGGATAGTGATGATGCCAAATACGGCTGTGACAAAAAATGATTTCATTTCTTCAGCCTCATGATGAAAGATCCATAGGCCTATGAATTGAAAAGGGTATTATTACTATTCTATGTTTCAAAAATGTTATTGATTTGGCTTACACAAGAATATTTTCTAATATTCCGCCTACTGTTGCGAATTTTCAAATTCTTAGTGAAAATTTTCAGTATACATATAAAGAATCATCCGCAAAAACTTTTTATTCATAAGTAAATATAATGAAAAAAAATTAGAATTCAGACCCATCAAATACACACCATGTGTATGGTCTAAGCATATTGAAAATTTCAATTGAATTTCAAATCTTAATAACTTTCTACAATGATTCGATCTTCCCGAGTCGTGAAGCATCAGAAAGATTGTTTGTTGTATTGTCATGAGAATGAGATTTATAAAAAAATCAGACTTTTTTTGTGACGTTGTAAGACGTCTTCAAAAAAAAGGTTAATTTTCTTCCGATAACTAGATCAAATTTCCATTAATTGAAGAAGGAGGTAAGGTTTTGTAACACTCATTTTTTTCACGGTAAGCATAAAAAACCAGTAAAAATAGATTGATTGTGATCAAGTCAAGTGAATAATAGTTTAAAAGGGGTTACAGTCCACTGCGACCTGATGGTCTATTGTGCCCCCTGACAAAGCTTTACAGCTCGCCTTCCAGTCCCAGAGATCTTATGAAATGCAATATCTCGGAAGGCTTCAGTGAGGCTAAAGTCAAGTGAAGCCTTTTAGGATAAGTTCATTCACTTAGTGGGACCCATATCATAATTATTTTGTTGGAAGGCCACTTTTTTTCACAGGATGAAAAAACAAATGAAAAAATTAATTTCTTCAAATTCTCTCAAAATTGTATATAATTTTTTTTCTTTAGTGCTCTTTATCTTGAATACAGATGGCGTTACGAAAATTTTTTACCGAACAAACCCCAATTATTTTTCAGTTTTCCATCGATCCTTGAGACGGGATCCCTTTTTTTTAAAACACCTGTAGCTATTTCCAATGTGTCTCTGATTTACAATAGTTTTAAACTTTAGTCGATAAGATGGAAGAACTTCACGCGTGTCTACAGTTAGTTCTTGGAGCGATTAAGTGTGCGCCAATCTAAGATCCGATGGCTAGACTATTTGTTCAATATTTTTTCGTGTTGAAAATACCGAGAGAAATACCAGAAAAAAACTCCTGTTCAGAATGACAACATCAAGCATATACATTTATTTCTCAATAAAAAAAGTTCTATTCGACGAAGTGAAAATTCTATGCTTTATGATATCGTTCGTTGAATTATTGAGAAGCTTTGAAAAATATGTGAATATTCATTTGAAACATTGAGGAGCTTTGAAAGTGCAAATAATTTTATTCCATAAAGTGGTTTCCACAGTGTCCGTAGGTATGTGTATATTGTCCGAGATTGATATTTAAATAATGATTTTAATGAAAATGAATCATTGTCTATGATTAACAATTATTGAATTCGTCATTGTCAAGACATGTAGACTCATTTCGAAAAAGAATCACATTGTGAGAAGAACATGCTTAGAATAATGACAAATGACTCAAAGATATAGCAAGCACGATATAACATGGTTATGATATGAAATGTTCGACAAAAAGTATAACCTGAAAGAATTTTCGACAATGAACGCAAAAACGGAATCTCTAGGAGTGAGCGGAAAGAATTGAGAAGCTACTGAGTAGATACAAAAAAGTATATGATGAAAATATTGAAAATGGTTAACCGAAGACTTTCTTAACGCTCAGGTTTTCGGGAAGTGGATCAACTCTCAGGATTACAGTAATTTATCATATAAAAGCGAGAACGTAATGTCTATATCGATTCGCTTTCGACGTTACTATACTGTATTCAGAAGTCTTAGAAAAATAATCCTGCCTACGTTCAACGTTTGGTGAAATGATTCCTAATATAACCTAATATAATTATTTAATTATTTGAATTTATTAATCAGGTGTAAATCAAACTCATAGAATTTGGGAAATTGATGAATAAGTGGAGTAGTTTCCATATTTCTTACGCCACTGCATGCAGAGAAGGTTGTAACCTTGGTTGTGGCCAAAAATGGTGACCCTCTTCATATTACTATTGCCAACGACATTTCAAGAACATCAATTCAGAAACCGCTGTGTGTCAAAGATCACTTAACGCATCACTGGCAATTCAACTGAATCCTGCACTGATCTGTAGAGAATAGGAGGCTGAAGCATAAATAACGGATAATACACAATGTTTCAATTAATAGTTTTGCTTTCAGTAACACAATAAGTTATGTTTCCATACAGACGTTGCAATAAATTATTTCACACTATAAACTATATTGCGTATAACTCACGATTGGCGTTGAGCTTCGCCTCAAATGCCCGCAAGACAATATAAGATCGTCAGATAATAGGCTCTTTCATGAATCTGAAAGATAACTCTGGTAGTTTCGGAAAAAAACTGTTTCCTCAGTATAGTTATTTTGTTTGCTCTCAACAAGGATGAAGCGTAATGTTAACAATCCTTTTCAAGTCTCGGACATTTCGACTTTAATGGTGGTGCAAGCGTTGATGGATTGCATGGAAGATTTATTTCTCCATGTGGACGTGTTGAGAACTGCTATACACATGTTTCTACAGAAACTGCCAAAATTGCTAATACATAAATTGCGTTGACCGAATTTCCATCTTCTGGAAAATTTATGATAATATGACCGGATTCTACACTATACTCGTAAACGTTGGCCCACGAGTATCACTACTTAGTTTCATGTTGAATAAATGCCACCAAGGAGAGCTAGAAAACAACGATTGAATTTGACTTTTAGGCTCGCTTTGAGCCCTTCATTTCTGTGATTCAGGGTGATGTAATGATTTCAACAGAAGTCTGCTATAAATCCTCAACCGCCCCACGAAATCTATTCTAATTTGGCAGTTAATATCACTGCATTAAAATGTTCATATGATCCACACCAAAAAGTATTGAAATGTTTATTTTGATTTTTGCTGTTTCGTTGTCAACTGAAAGGATCTCGAGAACTATAGCAGATAGAATAAAACGGATGACACATTCTTTTTCCTGACTAATTCAAGTCTGAAAACATCATTTCTAGATTTTGAGTTATGAATGAAAATTGAGAAATTGCTAGCTTGTCTCAACTCGTACACGGAACTTCCGTAGATAAATTGATATTGTTATCATTCAATGATTTCTGTTTCAAAATACTGTTCATTGTCAAATCAAGTGGAAAAAACGAAAAGTTTGGAGAAACACTCTTGGAGTCAATATATATATATATATATATATATATTCTTTTGAATAAGAGAGCTGAGCTAAAATAATACAATAAATGTTGAAACAAAAAGAACCTAAGCTGAGGTTATTATGACAAATGTCATAATAAAATTAGTGTCACGAAAAGCGTACTTCCTAAATTTTTTCATATTTTCTTGTGAGAAAATAACTTTGGACAGTCTATGGGAGATGATTTCCCTTCATTAGGGACCTGTAGCGGTCTTCAACTATCAGAAGTGCCGTAAAATCATCGCTTGGATGGCCGAATCTGGTTTCAAACCCTCCCGGTCAGAGAGCAAGGACATTCGCGTTTTGAATCTGAATATTGAAGGCATATCGAAGGACAAAGCGGATTATTTATCGAAATTAGCAGGCGAACTTGGCGTTGAAGTGATTCTACTTCAAGAAACACATGTTGCCACAGAGGAAGGTCTTCGTGAAAGAGGAAATTTGAAAGGTTATGTACTAGTTGATTTTTTACTTAGTAAAATTTACGGTCTAGCCTGTTACGTGAAAAATTCTCTAGTAGATAATGTCGAATTGATCCAAAAAGGAGAATTCGAAGGAGTTTTTTTCATTTCATTCAAATTTTGTGACATTTCCGTCATTAATATCTATAAACCTCCAAATATTTCATGGCCAAGAAATTTCAATGTAAATGTTCAACACCCATCAATTTACTGCGGAGACTTCAATTCGCATCATGTCATGTGGAGTTATGATGTTAATAACAGAAATGGCATAGCTTTAGTGGACTGGATGGAAGACCATGATTACTTTTTAATTTTTGATGCTAAAGATAAACCTTCTTTTCATTCGTCTAGATGGAATAGAGGGTATAACCCTGATTTATGTATCGTTTCTTGTGATAACTCTGAACCTGTTGCAGTAAAGCGTAAAATTTTAGTTAATTTTCCTCGCAGTCAACATAGGCCCATGTTATTAACTTTAGGCAATGCGGTTTTTCTGGCTCCATGTCTACAAAAACCACGCTGGAACTTCAATAAAGCTGATTGGGTTCAATTCTCGAAAAAAATTGATAGTGATATAAGATGGATTCGACCCTCTCACGAAAATTACAGTAGATTCGTAGGTGTAGTTAAGGCCGCCGCGAAAAAGTTTATTCCGAGAGGTTTCCGCAAAGATTATGTACCTGGTTGGTCAGAAGAAACCGAAAATTTATACAACGATTATCAAAATTCCCCATCCCCGGAAAATTGTGAAAAACTGATGAATTCAGTTAATGCCAGTCGTAAAGAAAAATGGAACAGTGTAGTTTCGAGCATGAATTTCACGCATTCTAGCAGAAGTTCATGGGATATTTTGAGAAAACTAGGTGAGGCTACACCTCAAGTGATAACATCCTCTAAAATTGATCCAAAATTAATAGCACGTCGTCTCGTTGATGTTTCTAATTCAGTTGAAACCTCAAAATTAAAAGTCAAGGATATAAAGAAAAAATTACACAGATTTAGGAAATCAGCTCAAGCTGTAGATAGTATATCGGAACCGTTCAATCTTGATGAACTGAAAGCAGCTATTAAACGCACGAAATCACGTAAAGCTGCGGGTTTCGACGGAATTTATCCTGAGTTTATTAAACATTTAGGAAAAAGGGCATTGAAGTGGTTGTTATCCTTTTACAATAACATTTTGTGTACTGGCAATTTTCCGGTTGAGTAATAGGCATTTTGAAACGTGGAAAGAATCCTTCCGAAGCGAGTAGTTATAGGCCAATTAGTTTATTGAGTGTTTCTATGAAAATTTTAGAAAGATTGATTTTCATCAGGATTGAACCTACTATAGAGGATGTTCTTCAAAATTGTCAGGGCGGTTTCAGAAAAAATAGAAATTGCAATGATCAGGTTCTCAGTTTGACCACATTCATCGAATCGGGTTTCGATAATAAATTAAAAACAGGTTCAGCTTTCATAGATTTATCGTCTGCCTACGACACGGTATGGAAAGATGGTTTGATCTATAAACTTTATACACATCTTAAATGTGGAAAGATGATTCGTTTATTAGAGAATATGTTGTCGGATAGAAGATTTCGTGTTTTTGTTGATGATAATAGTAGTAAATTCAAAATATTGAACAATGGCCTTCCACAAGGATCTGTTTTAGCACCCATTCTATTCAATTTATATTTATGCGATATTCCTTGTACTTCATCTGAAAAATTCATTTACGCCGACGATATTGCACTCGCTTTCCGTCATTCTGATTTTAGAAGTATTGAGGAAAATTTAACTTCTGATCTGAAAATTTTGAAAAATTATCTTTTCGAATGGCGTTTGTGTCCAAATCCAAATAAAACCGAGGTTTCGTTATTTCATTTGGAGTCAATACAACTATAATAGTCCACTGCATTTAGGTCGAAATAGGCCCAAACTTCGGACCAATTCATACAAAAGCAAATGAAGGCTTTTCGGGTAGGTCTCGGTGTCCCAAATGATATCCCAAAAGTCCCCTAGGCGGGAGTGACCGCATAACATTTGGCAACGCTGTAAAGGGCTAAAATCCTGCCCCAATGTGATTTTTCGTGAATATCTCGGTCCCTATGAAACTTACGACAAAAATACATCAGAGCAAAAAGAAAGCTGATGAAATTTCCTAGAAAAAAGGTTCTGGGTTGTTTTTTGATATAACCAACGGTTTCGTCACAATCTCGCCTTCAATTTGAACGTATGTGATATTCTGGATAATGGGGGTACTCTATTCCACAACACCTTTGAGGATGACTACAGGGACCTTTCGTCCAGTTGCAAAATATCATTTTTGAAAGACAATCAGGCGCAGGAAGTTGGGATGTCATTTTTTGTTACAATATATTGTCTTTAACATCCATCCCCACTCCTCAGGATTCAAATTGTTACCAAGCCATTGTTGTACTTGATATTACACTGCGAACAGATGTTCACAGATGTTATTTTGCTGCGTCAAGAGTTGGAGGTAAAAGATTCAGTCTCACTGGTCTGCTTCTACTAACAGCTTTAATCAAGGAAGAATATCGGTAGTGATTTATGGAGAGTTATTCAATGGGGGCAACATAGATTAAGAGGAAAAACTTCAGTTTGCTTAAAGGTTATGTGCAGTATTATTTTTGTTGAAGATTTCAGCTGCTTCTTTCAAGTCCTGCCGTTCCTTAACCTTTTTCAAAGCCGCGGTCTTTCATTTATTGAACAGAGCAGATGTTGTGTCGCTTGGTGCTGCAGAAGTACCGATAATTCTGCCTCAGAATCTTTCCTATTGTACCAAGCTTGATTCAAGATATCCTGTTTTCCTTTGAAGTGATAACAATACGGTTTCCATACTTCTCTTCGAGTTTTCTCTTTATTTTCTTGTCATCAGGTATGTTTTCTGTCAGTATTGCTTTCCATCAGTCAATTTAAACTGAGAGTCTTCATGATTTTCAATAAAAGAAAAAATGTCCTTCATTGCGTTGAGAACATTTTCATACGCAGGATGACCAACCGTCATTTTCTCGGAGACTGGCAAGTTAAATTTGTTGAAACAAATTTGATATATATATTCGTATGAACAATTATAAACAAATTGGACATTTAGTTCGAAATATGCCTGTCTGTTGTTGAGGTGAAACGTTGATACTTCAGTTTTATTCGGATTTGGTTGAAGGCCCCATTTCCTAAAAAAATATTCAACATTTCAAGGTCATGACTGAGCACATTTTCAGCTGTTGAGAAGGATGAATTTTGTGTTGCCAAAGCGATATCGTCTGCATATATGAATTTTCGGGACATTATTGTGGGTATAGATATTGAACAACAAAGGAGATAACACTGATCCTTGCGGAAGTCCATTTTGTAAGCTACGAAATTTACTTTTTTTGTTATTCAACATCACCTGGAAGAGTCTGTCATTAAGTAGTTCATTCATCAGTTGTAGAAATGTCTTGCATGGTACTAGTGAATAAAGTTTGATGAGTAAACCCTCTTTCCATACGGTATCATAAGCACAAGTTAAATCAACGAAAGCCGCTGCTGTCTTAAGTTTTTTCTGGAATCCCTTTTCGATGAATGTTGTTAAACCTGGGAAGGATCCCACAATCCCAAGTAGTTACAGACCGATTGCTCTGCTGAGTGTATGCTACAAGATTCTGGAAAGAATTATATACAACCGACTTCTTCCAATAGTCCAAGAAAACATCCCAATAGACCAGGCTGGTTTTATGCCCGGGAGGAACTGTTGTGATCAGGTTTTATCTTTAACAAATTTGATGATATTTAGCTTCAGCTGCAACTATATCTGTGTCAAACGTTACACGGTTTTTAAAAGATTTTACCCAATCATCTCCGGCAAGTGATATAATATTTTCTTTGAAAATGAGGGTTGAAACATGACTAATTTTTTTTACGCTTGTCCTTTTTTGCTATTTTCTCTTTCTCCTCGTCAGCCTCGTTGCCGCATCAATAAATACCGGTATTCTCACCTGATTAGAGCTGTGAGCAGAAGCAGACCAGTGAGATTGACTCTTTTACCTCCAACCCTTGACGCAGCACAACAACATCTGTGAACATCTGTTTCGGGTGTACTATCAAGTTCAACAATGGCTGGGTTACAATTTGAATCCTGAGGAGTGGGGATGCATATTGAAAGACAATATATTGTAACCAAAAACGACATCCCAACTTCCTGCGCCTGATTGTCTTTCAAAAATGTTTTTTGCAACTGTACGAAAGTTTGTGGATCAATGTGTGGCCGTCGGAGTTTGAGACTTTGTTGCTCACCGGTTTGTGGCAATTGTCATAGAAAATCCTGCCTGAATGCCTAACCATTTGAAGATTCCTCAGAAAAATAAAATGTGACCGATGCAGGAATCCGAAACTCTGAGATTGACTCCACGGATGTCATCGAAGAAGATATACATGCATTCATAGCAAGGAGAAGACGAAGGAGAAGAAAATTAGCGTTCGAACGCCTTTCCAAAAATCAAAAAAGGCGTGGATTAGGCCTATTAGGGGATACAACTTCGAGAAAAACGAACCCTGTAGTCATCCTCAAAGGTGGTGTGGAATAGTGTACCTCCATTATCCAGAATATCACATACGTTCAAATTGAAGGCAAGATTGGGACGAAACCATTGGTTATATCAAAAAACGACCCAGAACCTTTTTTCTAGGAAATTTCGTCAGCTTTCTATTTGCACTGACGTATTTTTGTCGTAAGTTCCATAGGGACCGAGATATTCACGAAAAATCACATTGGGGCAGGATTTTAGCCCTTTACAGCGTTGCCAAATTTTATGCGGTCACTCCCGCCTAGGGGACTTTTGGGATATCATTTGGGACACCGAGACCTACCCGAAAAGCCTTCATTCGCTTTTGTATGAATTGGTCCGAAGCAAAAGTCTAATTTCAGTGGACTATAATTAATGTTTTCTAAATCAATTAGACAGCTTGCAAGTATATCATTGTTATATATTTTTAAAATTGTCTAAGAAAAGTCTATTAAAAAATATCAAAACACACTACACATTCCATTTGAAAGTTTTAGTTTATTTATCTAAAATTTGAAGGGGCACTGAAATTTCGAGAGCACCGGTGAAAAGAACTGAAAAAACTGCCCGGAAGATGTTTTCATTTCGAGAGCGTCACAATACTGCGAGAGTTATTGCGAATTATAATAATTGGCCGAATGCCAAAATGGCCCTGTAGCTCGGAAACTGGAATTAGCGACTTGCAGTATTCAGCAATTGATGTTTCTCGAAAAAAAAAAGAACATGACATGTATATTACTTTGTTCTTCTTAAATTCAGGAGACGTAGTACTAAATCATCGAAATCTGACCATACTGTACATAAATCTATTCAACGATTATTTTGGAAAAAATCCTCAAGTTGGGTGTTTTCAGTCAAAAATCCATATGTTCTAATGATTACATTACAATAAGTATGAGTTATGTATCGAAGGCAAGAAAATGTTTGAGTACCTACAAAATGAGTCCTCCACGAATATATTGCTCTCAATTTTAATAGTAATTTGGGGTGAAAATGTGGCAAGAATAATTTAGTCAGTCTCCAAACAGAAAATTGTTGTATAATGTATTTGATATATTGCTAATTGTTTTTATGCCGTGACTTTTGAATGTTTCGATTTTGTTAATACCACCCCATTTTTCACTTACCTATTGTTAATTTATTCATTTTGTCTTCATTGTGTGTTACTTGAATATAGATTGGTCTCATTAATTCTGGAGGATATAAGAATACCATAATTATTAGTTTGGTGTTTGTTCTTAATGTAATGTAACATCAGACCCTAAAAAAAAACTAAGAAAAAAATAGCCGGTTTTTGAAAAAGACCAATGCTCTAAGAAAAAGAATTGTACGATTCGCAGAGGTCTTCGATCAAAAAGAAATGTAGGCATTTTGCCCCACCACAAAAGATTACTTTCTGTAAATGTTCTTCTTAGGCCAAATAAGTTTTCAGAAAAACTGAAGTAAGTAATATGTCCGAGGATGAACGTCTTTAATATTCGATATTGTTTCTTCAACTTCCTCGAATTCCTTCAATTTCGCGTACGCTACTTTCACAATTTCGAAGGAGATTTATAAAAGATTTATCGTTCTATAGGTACCACATAACACAAATGACATGACATGGGGCACAGTGGCTGATGGATAAATTTATAGGACTTCGAAAACCATTATGAAAGTCGAGGTAGTAAAGAAACATGGCTATCCGTTTTAATCGTTAGAAAATTTGTGCCGTTCGCAGAATACCAGATCTCGGGAACACAAAAACGACGCAGAAGAAGTGAAATATGTGGTAGTGCGGCGGTAGAACTAGTATCCGAGTCTTGTGTAGTACATGCGTCTCAAAAATAGGAAAACATGTTTACAGATCCTAGTCATAATTTACGGGAAATGAAATAAGAAACGAAAACGGCATTTATTCACACGTTCTATTAAAGTGTACATTGGCATAAATTTTATGCGAGAGTTACTGCAGGTTCCTGTTCCGTTTTATTTATAACCTGCCATTTATCAATTATTAGCGGCAATTAGACGTACATATTGGATTCGAAAAATCATTGTTGTGACGTGATTGATGAATGGGATGATGCTTGGCCTTTGTTACTCAGGTGTTCACCCCCAAGATATTACGCGTGGTTAAAGCAAATATTTTTGTCACTAAAGGGTTTGTATATGTTGTTGAAGAAGTTAAACTACATGATAATGATCTAGACATAATGATAACGAGAGTTTATTAGATGAAAAAAAAATACAAAGTAAATGAACTAGGGGAGAATGTGAGTTTTTCAGAACTTGATAACTGTGTACATCTGCTTGTTAAATTAAAAATTTTGATTTTAACTGCAAAACTTCAGATGAAAGAAGACCATGAAATAACAAAGAGTAAAGTCACGGCCCTTTTCAATAACCGATCTATCCCCCGAAACATGGGTTCTGCGCATGAAAAGACTGAAATATGTCAATGCACAGCATTTATCCATCTAACGTTTTGGTTGATAAATCGGTTATTGAAAGCGGCCGTTAGCCTAGGCGCGCACATGCGATTTCTTGTCGAGCGACTGAATAATCGCAATCGCCAAGAAAGCAATTCGAAAATGTTCCATGCGCACACTTGCGACTAATTAATAGCAATTACATTCAGTAACAACATGGAATTTTCCTGAAAACCGCTTGCGTTGTAGCTTCACTATTGCGAGACTAATAATATTAACAATAGGACGTTATAAGTCCTTTAAAACAAAAAAATAATAATTCACACTCGCACAAAGAAGTTCGGTACCAACAGAAATATGATTGAATCGTAGCTAGTTTGACTCATTCCGATTTGGGACAATCGCGTCGCTTCAAAAATGCGACTGTTTAGTCGCAGCGCTTATTTGGTCGCATGTCCGCGCATTTGTATTCAAGAGTGTGTGTTATTTTTGCGACTAAACGATCGCGAGAGAGAAAATCGCATGTTCGTGGCTAGCCTTAATCAGTAAGTTTGTACGCAACCGTGGATATTAATATGTACATGTGGTTTTTGTCTTCATTGGTGTATCGCATTGTATCGGTGATTTTTGTCTTCAGAGATTTATTTTATTTTTTTGTCACTTGACGTTCATAATTCCATTAGCTACATTATTAGGTAAAGTTTATTATTATATGGTCTAAAATCTGATTTTTCATTTCTTTTTTCAATTTTTTTTTATTTCTTATGAATCTTATTGTATGGAATTCAATTTTTCAGTCTGTTCTCGGTGTCTCGAAATTGCTCTTTTTTGGTCTCTTTGCTCTTTCTCTATTATTTTCTGGGCATAAAACTTTTTTATACCTAGACATTAGGACATTCAATAGATACTTTAAAATGTTAATTTCGCGGCTTCCTTCTTGCTTGGATCAGTGCTTTCCTGCCTAATATAGTTTCTCGTATCCGATTAGGCGATTACCGAGTGTCAGAAGCCTAACCAGTGGTATACCCCAGGGATCGGTACTCGGACCCGAAGGTCTTGTTGAGGTACAGGTGCTCCCCATACAAGAATGGTCGACGAAATGCCTCCGTCCTCTAATTCTCAGCAAGTGTAGAGTGGACAACATCAGCAAAAAACAATCCGAGGATTCCTGTCACATAATTCTTCCGGCAAATTCGAAAATTTCACTTTCAATTTTATTTAGACAAGACTAAGTTTACAGTTGTTTGTTGAGTTGTAGCTTGAACTACTATGATCCCAAATGATAACAAATAATATGCAAGTGAATAAAAATAAAATATTATAAAGTTCCATTTGACAAGTGGAAAAAAAAATTCAACATTTTCATCAAAAGATACGACTATTGTTAACTATAAGAAAAAGAAAATTCTTTGCCTTTACGGAGGCCACATCGAGAACATTTTTGAAACATAGATGAATTCAAAATAGTAATTCAGTGAAAGAGGAAGTACAGATTTCTTTTTTTGCATTTGATTGGAGATGTGAAAATTCATTTTGACGCAATTGGATGTCACCACCTTAGTACCTTGTAATATTTTACTCATTAATTCACAACCAATTGCTTCAAATTTCGAAGTTTTTTATGAAGATTTTGTCCTGAGATGTGCGGGATACTGATGAGGCCCAACAAGGCCGAAACCGGTATATCTCTCATCTCAGTGATAAAATCTAATATCATTTCTCCAACCTCATGATAAAAGATCTCTGAGCCTGGGAATTGAAAATAGTATTCATTTCGATGATTACTATTTTGAATTCATCTATGTTTCAAAAATATTGTTAACTATAGTTATAGCCAGTGAAAAACCACATAAATGATAATCTCAAACAATTTTCTCATAATTATATACCAACAGACTTTTTTTATAATTATAAAACAAGGAAGAAGCCAACTAGTTCGAAATATCGAGAACGTGTGAAAGGGAGAAAACTATCACGTCACGTAAAATTAGCAGTCTTTGATTCATAAAATGAGGTAATAACGGCCTTCGGTAAATTCTCTAAACGGCGACAATGATTTCAACATTGCGTTATGTTTATCAATGAGATCCAGTCGGCAGAAGGCGACAAAAAGTGATCTATAATAGGCATAATAATTCATGAATGGCGATTTTAATAGAGAACTCGTGAAATGACCAATCATGGTCAATTACAACGTATAGAATGCTTGAATGCTAGTCGGTTTATGAATGAAGGAGTGAGAAACGATAATTGACTGGTGGTTCATAAAGATAACAGGATATTATTGTCGACTTTGAGTATTATTCTGCACCTTACGTTGCCATTTGAGGATATCTGAATAAAATTAAATGAATGGATGGTTTCAATACCATTACAGCATTCTTGACAGGGCCATTTGTCAGTTACGATTGAAGATATCGTGCACGAAGAAAGAGGCAACGTGCATTATTTGCTTGGGATGTGTAGGAACTTCGAAGTCGTGAATATGATCGCATTGAAAGAGTATTTTACAACACCCATAAAGAATAGATTCCCCACTGGAGTTTTTGGTTATACAATCACAATATTGAAAGCAGGCACCTAATGTCGAAGTCTGATCTGTAATAATTTGTGGTAACAAAATGCAAGTAGCGAGTCCATTCTACCACATTTTGAAGAACTGAATCGTGCGAGAATATCTCAGTTTTATGGTCAAAGTCTAAGACTCACCTTCGTGTGCTCCATATCGAAAATTCGAGTAATATTAAGGTTCAGGTCAATTATATTCGAATGAAGAAGTTGTTTGAGATTTCAATGTTTTCGGAACAAAAACATGCGTTTTCCAACAAGTGGCCATATCGATCAGTTGTTATCGTGAATTGAATTATAATATTTACTGTTTTTAATAATCTGTCTCGATCATTGCAAGAAATTCATAAATTCTCAAAATTCTCAGTGCGGGATACTGATGAGGCCCAACAAGGCCGAAACCGGTATATCTCTCATCTCAGTGACAAAATCTAATATCATTTCTCCAACCTCATGATAAAAGAACTCTGAGCCTGGGAATTGAAAATGGTATTCATTTCGATGATTACTATTTTGAATTCATCTATGTTTCAAAAATTAATATGAAATGTTCTCTAACTGAACTAATTTCCTAACTGAATTTTTATTAAAATTAATGGATTATTTAAATGAATATCAGTTAGTGATTTTAGCGTTGGAAAATATTGATTGGTGAAATGTTCTTCCGCTCACAAATTCGACAGATAATAAATAAATCCTTGGTAGGAAGCCATCATATAATGATTCAATATTACCATGAACACTGTGTCAAGCTCAAGATATTCTCGCACGATATTGTTCTACAAGATGTGGCAGAACGAACGGATTTGGAACAGTATTAGAGTAACAATTTTTTCGTATACCATTTTTTTTCGATGCAGCATAGATGAGAAGATATAGCCATTTTAAATTTTCATAATGGAATATGCCTCTTCTGGAAACCTGCAATCTCAAGTTTATCCGAGCATCAGATTTAAAGTTTCATTCAGCCAGAGTACTAATTTTTTTCAATTTCAACGATAATTTTTTTCATATCAAATTTCAAGGCAAAATATGAGGAATACTTTTATTTTCTGAAATATCAAAATATTCAATGAGGAACATTCAACTAACTTTCAATAATTGAATCCCTTGAATTCCTATAAAAAAATTGAGTCCAATTTCGAGTTTATTTTCACACTTTTTGAATTTTCCCAGAATTTCCTTAAAAAAAATTTGAAAATGCCAATTGAAAAACCAGGGAAACCGGCAGTGTTGCGGACATGAAAAAAATTACATCTCATTGAGTCAGAACTTATTCTAGATTATGGACAACAATTGTCACTGAAGTTTTGTACTTCCTCTATTTTACATTTCTTGTATCATTATTAGGGGATAAAATATGTTTATTTCAGCTTATTTCCTGTATTTTCTCACTTGTCCTATACATTGTTAAATGTATATGAATAAAGAATTATTATTTATATTTGAAATTCCGAGCCCTTCTTGGGAATATCCCAAACCCAAAACGGTTAAATTGGTAGAAGTTCAGCTATAAATTGTTATTTATTTATTTATTGAGATTACAAATCACCATATAATGTATGGTGTTATCATAGAATTAGGGTCGGTTTCACAGAACTTTGATTGTACCGTCAAATTAATTGGATCCACCGCGATTCGTTGAAATTTCAAGACGAGTAATTCGATTGGTTCGGTATTACGTAAGATTTTTTAATCGTTCAATCACAGTTTTGTGAAACCGACCCTTAATCTTAAAAAATATCAGCTATAAGAGTTGATAAATATTCATACTTTTATATAATTTTTCAATAGAACATTGAACTTTTTAACTGTGTTGACTTCTTTAATTCCCTCTGGGAGATCGTTGAACGTCGTGATAGCTTGATAAATGGGCTAGTTTATTCCTTTCGTGGTTCTTGGCGTCTTGAGATCGTAATAATTTGCTGATCGAGTGTTGTAATCGTGCACTTCATTTTTTGTGCATCATGTCAATTTCATATTCTGCCGAGGCCTCTTTAATGCCCATAAGTTTGGGTCATCCCGAGAGTCATCCAATGTTCCTAACGCTCATCATTGGTTTGAAATTATTAGGGTTCTTGAGGATTCACGAAGAAAACCCTGGTACTTTTTGTCAAGAGCTTTCAATGAATGAGAAGTTTAGGCAAGACATTCAAAGGAGCCCTGCAATTCTGAAATTGTATGGTTCTTTCCAGATGAAACTGGTGATGTTTCCCTGCGTATTCTAATTTATAGCCGTGGTATATCACCCACACACCGAATTTGATTATGTATATTTTTTTCGAAATTTATATAACTGCCTTGCTACGATGTTAACCGAGTAGTAACTTCCGAGAAATTGGGCGTATAATGTTCTCGTTTGTGGATTGAGTAACTCGCGTCATAACAACTCATCGAGATACGCCACAACCTACGGGCACACCTACGATGAGATTCAATGTTTCAATGCTGATAAAAATCAGATTTACCGTGAGGACCAAGAGAGTGGAAGCAAGAATTGGATCAACTAGAATTCTAGACGAAAACTGAATGCCTATTCAGATATAAAATTAAAGATACAAATCAAGGAACGAAACAATAGAATACTATTCTTTCAGCGAGGTTTCGGAACTTTTATGGGGCCTTATTCAGACTGAACTACAAATTATCGCAGAAAGTTACAGTAATATAAACATCACCATGCTCAGGAAGGAAAAAGGGGGTGGTTACAACCGAAATCATGAGGAAAGTCCACAAAATCGTATTGCGAAATATCAAAGTAAGGATGCACTAGATTAATTCGAAAAATATCAGTGTTGGACTCATTTTTGCACTTTTTACAAGAGAAAGTTGGGTGCTACGTTGCCCCCAAAAAACCAAATGACTCTGAAAGCTCTTTCCATCGGAATATTATCCTCCTGAGTCCTGATGTCCAATATGTTGGACATCGAAATCTTTTCATTTATCTATGAATGTAATGAATTTACAGCAGTAAATCTTTCGATCCAACGTATTGGATGAATGGATGAACGCCTTGGGTTTGTAGCTGTTTCGCAGCTATGTTGCAGTGTGTTGTTATTTGATTATGAAGTTTGTGTTCATGATTTACCAACTGTAGCGAGTGAATTGAAAAATGCTGCGAAATGTGAAAATCCAGGGTGTAAATTCGAAACCAAATATTTTGTAAAATGTACCCTATCTTCTTGCTTGATCGGCCAAAATAATGGCTTTAGAAACTTTCATTTACGATTTATTTATAATGGTGGTCATCTCACTGGACATATTTTTTTTGTACTTTTCTTTGCGTGAAATTTTTCAAAAAATTTGAATGACGTTTTCAGTGTTTAATGAAAAAAAATTCCCAAATGCAATCTTTATATCACCTTTAATATGATGTCGGGACTCAGGAGGATATAAGGGATAAAATATTAATCCACCACAGAGTAAAAAAAAAATTTTTGATGTTTGAATTGTCAATTCAAAAGTCAAAAAATTGTCACGATTCTACGAAGTTGATTTAGACTCCGAAACGTTACGCTTAAGAGTTCAAAGTGTTTTCTTTTTGTTCATCATTAGGTAACACATTCATCTCGTGAAGTTTTGGCCACTGACAAATTAGTGCTCAAATTTTTACGCAGAGGCCTTTCTTACATTATTACAAAAATTTTCTAATTGTTTCTTGTTTCAGAGGCTGGGAGAGAAAACCCAAATTAAGTTTTCAGGAAAGTTTTTTCAGAATACATATACTTACTATCGAGCTAACTATTTTATTTCAAATTTGAATTTCAGTTTTTAAGTAAGAATGTTTTGGAAGTTTTTTTTTACTGTATTTCGTTAACAATTTTCTAGTGATGTCCAAAACCCATCATTTATTTGAGTTTCCTAATTGAACAATTAAAGTTTTCAATATTGAATATTTAATTTTCAATATTTTATTTTCTTTGGTAGACCGCGAACTTTTCAGTTATTGAGTTATCAATTTTCGAGAACATATCCATCGGAATCAACCTTTCATATTTTTTCTTCATTTTTGTTATTATTTTTGAGGTTTTTGCCAAACTTCGAGGAAAGTTTTCTCAAGGTATATGAATGTCAAGGTTCAATCTTTCCATGATTATTCTCGTATATCTCCCACGTTAAATTATTTCTACGTTGGTGTATTTGGTTAATCGAAGAACTAAGTATCGAGATTGCAAAACAAAATGTTTGGTGTTCCAGTTGTGTGTTCAGGTAATAATTCTACTTAATATAACAAAACGAGACTGTAACACGAAGAAATTCAATCCACTTGTCGGACCTATTACATCGAAACACCTTGTAAAGTAAATCACGAATAGGTTCAATTCCGACAGCAACCATGCAGCGTTAATTTCCGAAGAAATCTGAAAGGTATCCGATTAATCTGTCTCAGTTCCGTACAGAATGAAGCCATATAACATTTCGTGACGCTCCGGAGTGGCACAATTAATTCATTTCTACCTCATAATGGCACAGCATCCGGCAAACGGTGGATCAACCTGTCGACTTCATTCAGATAAACGTCTTATTATGCCGGTTCTGCATCTCTTTGTGGGTGTCGTTCTTATGAAAGATCGCTTGGGACGTGGTTCTCTGTTGACTAATTCAATTTCATAACGTATAATGACATCGGGTCGGTTACCTGTGGGTGGAGGTAATGATTTCGATGCCAGATTTCGAGCTGGCGATGGGGAAGGCTCGTGCGATGAATGCATCCGGGAGGCCTTGAAATTAATAAAATAGCACTCCCTATAAGAGATTCGAAGGATATTTCTACAGACAACGATTCACTCAATGAAAATTTCCATGCAGGTGTTTCGTAATGCGATTCAGAAGAAACTGAAGAGACATTCCAGTGTTGAATTTCAGATTAGAGTAATTTTACCTTTGAAATTTTCATTTGAAGCGAAGGATCAGTCTCGACTTGAAGATATCATCTAACAGTAAATTCTTGAGGTCAAGAGTAGTTACTTATAATAAAATTGCAGGAGGCACTTGTTTTGATAGAGTCCTCCGGCCGGACTTTATTTGCCGTGGTCTGTTAGGAATTATTTCACCTAAATTTCCCCTACGCCTTCGGTAAGCTTCTTCAGAGTATTCTTGCTCTGAGATGCTAAGTCGACCGCTGCCTATGATTTCACTGTCAGAAATAAAGTGGTCCACCCTATTCATCATTACGTTCCTCATCATCTGATGATCATGGTAGAGACATTATTATCCAATATTGAATTGAACTCGCAGAACTTTCATGCTGCTAGAGTACCTACGAGAGTATCTGAAGAATCTTGAATTTGTCTTTAGTTTTCTTAATCGTGATTAATACATGATGCTTATTAGTAAGATAGTAGAAGTAAGATGGAGAAGTTCATCAAATGATGCTTATTATTGTTGTTAAATATTGATTGTAATTACTTTCTACTTTCATTTCTCGTAGTGAAGTTGTTTTTGTTCTCAAGGGTGTCTGTATATTATGGGAATTGAAAATGGTATTCATTTCGATGATTACTATTTTGAATTCATCTATGATTCAAAAACGAATGTAAAACGCATAACATAGCTCACAGTAGCGTTCTACATTGAAATATTACACGAGCGGAGCCGCGGGCTTAATCTAGTAGATCTATATTTCTCAGCATCTTTCTTAACCTCCCCTTTTTTCCATACGGTGTCAGCTGTTTTCCATCTTCCTGGAAATTATCCTTCCTCCAAAATTGCATTTGTTATCTAAACAATTTCAACCTGCAGTTTAAGTTCTTCTGTGCTAAATTCAGAATTTGATTCTATCTTGGGGCTTTTCTTGTTTTTAAGCTGTGAAATTTCCCATGATTTTCTCGACGCACCCTTGCTTTCTTCGTTCGAGTTGAATTTTTGATGTCTTTTTTTTCGAGTACTTCGGCAGTAGTCATTCATTTATTCTCGATGTTTCGACAGTTTGAATGTCTGGCATCTTCAGGAGTTTTTCTCGCTGAATTGAGCTGTATGATTATCATGATGAGGCAGCTCCTCGTAGAACATCTTAAGATTTATATAAATCTCAGTCGAGAGTCCAGTCAAATTTCGAATTGTACGGTATATTACAAAAAATTTTATGTGACTTTGTGCCGTAACAACGGTAGAATCGAAAAATCTTAATATATAAAACTCAGTCGGTCATATTGTTGGTTACACCATTTATAACTCAAGATTGGATGAACTGTTTGTTATGAAAGTTTTTTTGTCGGATTCTTCTACGGTGGGGTTAACATAAAATACATTAAAACAATGAAAAATTTGATGAAATGGAAAAAAAGTAGGAAATTATTTTCCTTCTTGCGAATAACGCCAGTAGATGTCGCTTAGGTTGATAGCGTTTTCGTGTAAGTATTATATTTAATATTGATTCGGTGAACTACATTTAATAATGATATTAACGCATCTGAGTCACACCTTTCTTTCTTCCGAACACTACGGAAAATTTTATGACGAAAAAACTTAAGATGTGGTTCATCATAAGGTACAACAATGAGACAACTTTTAAAAAATAATAAGGTACCGCTTAAATAAAGTGAAGTCTATTCATGTAAATAACAATGAACATACCTACCTATTTCAATGTAATTAAATTTTTTGTATATTCTGAACTTTGATTTTGTCTTATTTACCTCTACTTGAAAAAGTACCAGTTTTGTTGATACAACTTTATGAATCTCTGAGGCGAAACAAAGTTCGCCGGGCCAACTAGTATTGTAATAAAAATCGGATTGCCTGAACGGATAGGAGCAGAGACCTATCTGAAATTCCATTTCTGGCATGATAGCGTCCCTTAGTTTCAATTGAAGAAAATTCAAATCGTGAAAAATGACTTCCTACAGTAAATGAGTTCGTTCTCGGGAATATTCGAAAGGTATTACCGCCCAGCAACTATTACGTTATTCTGAATTTCATGCCCCAGCTGAGTTCTGCACGTGCTGGCTAATACAACAACATGAAATTATTTGTTCTTGTAGATTCCACACGCAAATAGGATGTTATCTCGGACAGCCCATGTCGGATCCTTCAGTACACCATATGCGCCTACGTAATTCCCCCAATCAGCCGGCTCATCATAATTCGCCCGTAATTTTCTCCAACGCCATTCAATAACGACGACTCATCCTCTGCTCGGATCTGATCGAGGGCCACTTCAATAGGTTGTTAACTCTCTAATCAATACCCTTCGATATTCTAATGCTTTTTCTATCGCGAGCAGTGCCTCGTATCATCACGAAAATTGAGCGGAAAAAGCGACGCCTCGTCTCGTTAAGAGCCGTAAACAAAAAGGGACCGCATCGAATGGACCGAAGATGCTGCCGGCGAAATCAATTTGAACGGATGATAGTACGGGCGCCTAATAACTGTAATTTGACGAAATTAATGATATTCGTTCATCGAGACGCTGAATCAACAAGTCATTAAGAGTGGGGCGCTCTGCGGAGGAGTAGAGGAACGACCTGTTGCTCGAAATACTCATTTTTTCTTTCTACGTTTCAGCATATCTTCTTGTCGATCTTCTTTTTTTAATTTATGGGGTTTTCAATTATGTTGACCCCATGGGGTCAACCTTAATTTTTTGTTTTCTTGCAAGAAAACAAAAAATTAAGGTGTTTTCAATGTACAGTCTTTATTTTATGTGAGAAACAAATTGGCGTAAGTATGCCAGTGAAACAATAGTTTATAGTGGCCAAGGATGCATTGAGAACATCAATAGATTCCAACACAACTCAAAAACAGGAAAGCCCCAGATTCTGAATTAAGCACTGAAGAACTTGCAGCGCAGGATGAAATTGTGGGTTTTCCTGAAGGTTTTTTAGAGTTTTCTCCGCCAGTCTCTGAAACGAAAATATTGGAAAAATTTTTGAATAATAGAAGTAAAGCTTCTGCGTGAAACTTATGGTGCCTATAAAGGATCCGGCGGCTTGCAGTCCCAGGACTGTCGATTTGAACTGAAACTCAAAAACTGTAGCGCACTACAAACGATATAGTTAAATCGTAAGAACTGATTTGAAAATCAAAAACTGACAGTCCGCGAATTGCAATCCATCATAAATTTGACTATACATATTCAGTTCAGATCTGCAGTTTTCCGAATGAAGACAGGCACTTCCTAATCCATTGTGAAGAAAGTTTTTTGAAGTACCATTATGTCGGCTCATTTCAGCTGTCAGCCCCTGCATAATATTCCTCTAACCCTGAGTTGCAGCAACGTTCAGAAGCTCCCTTGATTCTCCTTTAAATGGAGTATCCATGGCTACCGTTTATGGATATTCCGTCTATGGAAGAATTAAGGGAGCATTAAATTTTAATGAACGTTGCTGTAACTCAATGTATGACTTTTGCACTTTCTTCAATTCCAATTATGTGTTTTTATCTTCGCAGTATCTACTGTTGCATTTTTGCATTATCATCAATAGTTTTGTAAAAATTTACTTGTTTGTCTAGTCTATTTGAATAGTAGCGGGTCTTCACTTGCCATGGGTAAAAGGGCAAGGCATATTTCTATAGTTCGATGATTTCGAATATAAACTGGGTCCCAGCAGCTGCATCGCCAATTTTGGCAGTGAAATATCCTCGGAAATATCAAATTGTTTGGAATCGCTCTACACATGGTTGTAACCTGTCGATTGTCTGTGCGTGTGTAGAAAAAACAAAACTGTAGATCTACATTTCTGCAGTCCTGGACTGCAGTTCGCCGGTGCGTGTATAGGCACTTTGATAAACAAATTTGTCAGGGGCGAATTGCTTTCAAAAAACTGTTTCCCAATGATGAAAAAAGAAACAACGTTACGACGTTTAAGAGTTCGAAACGTTGTTTCTTTCGGAGTCTATATCAGACGCCTTCGTCAGACAAATTCTTGAATTCATTAAACTCTCCAAAATCGTGAAAATTCTTGATTTATTAGAGATTGAATTTTCAGATTATCCTGACAGTGAGAAAAAAAAATCAGAATTTTACACACCAATTTCCATTCCAAAAAAAAATTCGACAATGGATCAGCTAGTGCGGTTGACAGAAAATATAAAAGAATAACTGAATTTATCCACTTCTTAAAATATGAAAAAAGCCTTAGAAAAGATGTGACACCGAAGATTGATATACAAAATGAAGGAATAGGAATTTCCATACAAATTTCGGTAAGAAATGAAATTGCATTAAAACCATAATTTTCACAAGATAAATCAACAACGTGCATATCTATGATTAACACAAGACAACGAATTTGTGACACCCGGTAAGAAATTTAAAATAAGACCAGAAATTTGACTGAACAGTAAAGAGAATAATAATTATTAATGATTTCATTGCGAAAGAGTGGTAAATATCTAGGTCTTTTCCTGATATTTTGGAGAAAAGATTAGAAAATGTAGTCTAATCTCAAAACTAGAAGCAACAGTGATCGTTGTTCTCTATAAATATGAGGACCAGGAATTTGTTTCATACGCCTGTCATCTCTTTTTCCTTCGGTTGTCTATTTATTTCCAGAGAAGTATTTCATCCTTCCTTGCAGTATTAATGTGAATACTTTGAGCTATATACCCTCTTTCGTTCGTTGTGCTGACAGGATTTTTTAGTATCTTTTATTCGATATTCTTTTTTCTATATTCTTTCTTTCAACGATTCCTTTTGTCTGTCGAAGTACTATTTCTTTCAGAGTTTGCATTTTCAGTTCTTGTCTTTAATGTTTATAGCTAATGTACCATGCGACACTCAGTCTTCATTTCATCCTTTTGAAGTAGATTGAAGATCTTTTTTTCATTGGTCTTCACCGAGGTCTTTACGTTACGTCATTTCAATTCTCAATTTTTTTTCAAGCAAAACGAACTAGGTTCTCACGCACATATCATTCATGGGAACTAACAGAAAGTTTCAATGAAAAGATCAACAAAGAAGTCAAAGAGAATTTTCCTTATATAGCTCAAATCGTCAATGGAAACAGTATTGTCATAACGACCTTGATTTATAAATGATTGATTGATTATTTTAATTATTATTTCGAATCAATAATCAACCGAAATTCATTCAATTCAATTTCCCATGATCCAGTTCAATCGTTGTGAGAAATGAATTTCAATTAACAAAACATACATAATCAATTCGCGGCAAATACAGAATGAGTCTTCTTTTTTTATCGGATAGGCATGCCTGTGAGAAATTCAATTCATATTTCAGTTCGCAAAAAAATATTGTGAAATTAATGATGAATTATTAATGTATCGAAACGACATCGACTTTCAGTGTCGAAAGCAAAAAGATTGAATATCTGTGCAAGATAACCGGCAGTTACAACGATGATTACCTCGCTGATTGACAATGTATGTGCTTTCATAGTGATTCATTTCCATAATAGATTCCTCAACTGCTTTTGGGGTTTTTGAAGGAATCTGCAAGAGTTTTTGAGCTCTGATAGAAGAATATCACTGGTTCTCTCTGATACGAAAAAATTACAAAGAGGTTCCAACATGAAGATATCAGCTGGGATATCAGTAATGACATTCGAATAAATCCTCAATGATCAGAGCCTGAAGAGAGTTTCGTGAAAAAAGAAAATCATCATACTGAACAGGATAGATGTTCTGTAAATAGATTAAATGTCGGAAAAAAGCGGAAATATGAATTGAAAATGAGAAATTCGTAGAATGAAGGTCCTGATGTGAATACTGAAATAGAAAATACCGAAATTCTGTTAATCAGTCCCTGTGGGTTCACAAAATTCAAATTACAAAATAATGAAAATAGGTTTCGGAAACTGTTGAAATTTTGTCGGATGAAAATATAGTTCGAAACAATATATTCCTGAAGTTTTTTCTCAGTAATTTGCTCAAGACAAATAAGTGGAACAATTTACAGAAAACTTCTTCCGGAACGGCAATAAAATCTAAATGGCAAAATTCTCTTTGAAAAGCTAGAAACTGTTCTCCATTCGAGAACAAATATATTGGAGAAATATATAAAACAATAAATTCAGTACAAATATCAAAATGCAAGTCAAGACAGGAGTTAAGCTAAGGATTAATGAAATATACGTTCAAAATTAAATGAACGAAATTCAAATCGATATTTTATAAATGTATATACACGAGTTTATACGAGGGTTTATACTCGGATTTACAATATATGATCACGAAAAATGAACCGTAGGAAAGCCTATGAAAGCTTTAGAGCAGTTTTTTCAAGACATTTATTCCAATAGGTTTCCAAGCAACAACCCGTTGAAATGATAATTTTTATGATACAATATAGCTATCGAACGAGGAAATAGTATCTTGAACTCCCAATCAAAAGGCAGTCAAAAATAAATACATATAATAAACGAGATACAAGAGTGCTATGAACTCGAAAAAGGACAAGGTAACTCGGATATTTCATGGTTTGATTTAATTTGAAAATCCTTGGGGTAGTTGGATTATGAATCGGTGATTATCAGTAATAACAAGACTAACAATTCCCCTTCGTCATTATCAGACATCCACTTAAGTGATTGATTCAGTTTTACCGGTATGTCAGATGAAATTACACACACGAGTCGGAGAGATCCGAGGAGAGATCATTAACTCTGATTCTTCTCTCACACACAAGTCGGCTATTTGAAGAGGACTTCTGTGATGAGCGTCCGATTATTATTACTTTATTATCAGGTCTGATCATTGGTGTTACACAAGACGAGAATAACGTATGGAAGGATACCTTCGTTCCCGCTATAATTTATTCGAACTATTTCGAACAGATTGACTGGATGATATTAATTTCTCCGCGTTGATTAGATTTCGATCCAAAAAAAATTGATTGAGGGGATTAAGGCGTTGATTGCAATTTGAGTGACGTGTTGATGGAATTATAAAATGCCTCTGTTGTATTTATATCGAATTGCCTGAGTAAATTATACCATGTCAACTAATTAAACTTTGTTAAGAACAAAATAGTTTCCCCTGAAGTATAGCCGAATGAACAGAATAGAATAGTTTGTTTCACTTCTGAACACATGGTGGTGATCTAGCCTTTTTTGAAGAAAAAAACACCGAAACCCTACCCTACCTTCATCCGTATCTCTGAAAGTTATTCCAAAAAGAAAAATCCGAGAGAAAGTCATGTGGGTAAAATGGATGTGAGTTGTTATTTTCATAATTCAGTGATTAGCTAATATTTTCGACGAGAGAATGCGATCCTTACAATGATATTATTGGCATCGTCGAAGGAACACATGGAAAAACTGCGGAAGAATTGTTTTTGGACCCGAAAGATATGACTCTCAAAGTTACAGCCTTTAAAATTGAAGTTTGAATTAGTTGTGAAGAACGTTTGAAGTCATTATGAATTTCTTTACAAATTAGAGGAAATCAGGACAATAAAACTATTTGTTATAATATTTATTTTGGAACAAATTCTCAAAATAGGAAAATATAGGCACATTAAAAAATCTGATGCAAAATATTATAGCTTCAGCTCTTTGTGATAAGGGTAAAAAAAAACACTCAAAAACTGCCATTTCACTAAAATCAGTTATCTCCCAAATTTCATTCCTTCAAATTTTTCCAAAGTGGTTATATTAAATTGAAACAACTTTTTTCATTTCGAAAGGCTGTAACTTGAAGTTGAACAAAAGGTTTTATGAAAGCCCCCCATTAATTTTTGCTGAAGAATCACCCATTGAAATCTTTCCCTTCAATTCAGAAACAGCCTGTGTATGTAGCTTATTTCAAGTCGGTAGAAATTCGAAAATCATTCGATAATGGCACCTTGTCTCGCCCTGCCCCTGACTTTAAACCTCTTTGGTGTAATTATGAAAAATACTCGCTATCTTCGTGTCATTGCGTCGACTTAGGTCTCGAGTTGAGCAAAGTATGCTATAGACTAAAGACGAGAAACAATCGAATTTAAAAAGTGCATGAAATTGTCATGGTCATGAAATGACCTCGGAAATCACATATGAAATAATTCTTAAACCTCTGGATCACTGCATGAAAATGGAAGAAGGTGTCGAAACAGATTGACAATTTATATGGCGCATCCTCCATTTTGCAACTCTCAGAGGAACAGTTCTAGTTTTCTTTGTCGTTGAATGAAACTTAGGAAAATATTTTTAGTATTCTTGTTCATGCATCGTGAGAGATATAGAAATATACTTCAGATGGATTTTAGAATCTGCCTTATGACTAGTAACTCCGCAAATATTGACTTTTTCAAACGAGAATAGAAAAAAATTCTTTCCACGTTAGACAGCTGTAAATGCATGTGTTAATTAATTATAGTCATATTAACGATTCCAACTCAAAACTTCAGGTATTTTTATTCCGTTGCTTTACGGACCAAATTGGCTAAGAATTTCGAGAAGACTTCTTTAACGGTAGATCCGAGGGTAGATCGCTTGCGGCAATTTTTTGCTGGGGTGGCATTATCATAATTTCATCAGAAAACTTCAAATTCAAAATGAATAAGAGGTTCATCGAAACTGAGTTTGTATAGAATTTATCAATTATTACATCAATAAACAACAAGGATTTGATAATTCATTATGAATTCACCTTCAACTCTCGAACACAATTAACTGTGAAATTTCCGACATTTCACTTCACCAATTAGACAAAACCGTTTAACGAACTAGGAGAGAACGAGAAATTATCACACCACTACGGTAATTATACAAGGAAAAAATAAGACTGCAGACTGATATGACATTCCTCAAAACCATCAATAAATTCAAAAAAATTACAAGTTATTAAATATACAGCAGCACGGCTAAAATCTCCGAGAAAAGCTCTTGATGGTGATTGAAAACTTCACTCATTCTTTCGAAACTACCATGAATTGTGTTTACTCGTCTCGCGCCTCCATGTTTTAAACATGCCGCCATTTCGATCGGAAAACAAAAACTTCTCTAATGTCTTCACGAAGTAAAAAGTACCATTTCGATTTTTTCGAATCTGTGGTATCTCGGTTATTGTATCATTAAGGCCATTTATACCGGGGATATTGCTAATTAGAAAATGTACGGCAACCAATTAAGTAATCATAAATTACGAAACGGTATTCTCTTTTAATTGGCTTTTGAAATTCGCATTCATTGAGCAATACTCATTTTCCTGCATGTTTCCGTGAAACCAGTTGGCGGCGAAAAAAAAGTAGAAGATGAGTCCGTCTGATCAATCCTGAAGCGTTGGAGAAATCGACTATTTTCTCAGATGAGAGGAATTAACTCTCGACTGTCTCCTAGTTCGAGAATTCACTCTTCGGATTCCAACGGCTGTGAAGATCAAATTCGAGAATTAATTGGTCGTTTGCTCTGTACCCGACATACTTTTATTAGTTCAATAACTTTATTGTGGTCGCCACGGTACATGGTTACCTGTAGTATAAATTTTACTACACACAAGGCAACGCATCGCAGGACTTACGTTCGAGGGCTTGCGGAAGTAAATACCTTTACCAAATGACCCAACAATGTGAAAACTTCAAGGTAGAATTCGTGGTAGAATTTATGTCTGTCTATCCGAGTAGCAAAGTGATGGTCAAGTTAGAATTTTGACATTTTCAGGGTATAGGTATGTTTGTACATTAGTTTGTTGTTACGATCGTTCAATGGACAAAATATTTCTGAAAATACCGGAGATATTAGTAATTTAATTGGTTCGATATATTTATTATTTGGGATGTTCAAAATAGCTCTGTGTACTGTTGGGAATATGTGTAAGGAAAAGACAAATCAACTTTGTTCTACTCGCAACAAACCCCTTCTCTACACTGAGAGAAATAAATTTGTTTTTATCAATAAAGTATTTATTTCGAGATTATTCATTAACAGACAAATCCACTTATTAATCTTTAATTTATTTATTAACTAACAGATCTTGCCTCTGAAAGAATTCATTCATATATAACGAAATATTTATTTACACGGTATTTGTTAATATTTAATATATTTGGGTATGATGTATTTCATTTAAACTGCAGTTCTCCTCAAATAAAAGATATATTAATTGAAAACATATGTTCATTTGGTAATAAATGAACGTTTGGTTTCTATTACTAAATGATTCTAAACTTCCACCACTCCACGATATGTTTACTCAAAATACAGGATTTATTAACAATGAACAAACCGCATTTGACATGTTTCAGTCATCTTGGCTAGTTAACATTGTTCGGTTGTCGGTAGATTCAACTACCCGACTCCTGCCGATAAATCGCGAATGACGCAATCGGATGAAAGGTAAAAATCGAATCATCGATGACCACCGATAGCGAATATCTCTCCAAAGAATTCTTCACGAGCGTCATAGTTCATGAAGAATTAAAACTAAAATCGAATTCTGGGAGAGTCGCCAACCGAAGATCAGATGGAACCTTCAACCTTCCCAATGGCACGTGGTTAGCGCATTGGTCTAGTAATTCTAGGGTCGCAGGTTCAAATCCTGCACGGACTGGTCATTATTCCAGAATTCACTTTCGTCTGCAAAGCCATTAATTTTCAATTTTGCTATCAGACGTTAACATTCATTCATAATTCATGCAGTTTGTTAATTATTACTAAATATATTTATTTCAGTGTAATGCGTCTTTATTCGGTATTATTGAATGTTATTATTAATAAATAAATGTGATATAATATTGAGTGAAGGTGATTTGCGAAAACTTAAATAAATTCTTTATTTCCATGAAAGAAATATTTATTTGTCCATTTGGCCAATAAATGATTTATTAACTATAACGCATGATCGATAATATCAAGTGAATACTTCTCTCAGTGTATGTGCAGTTCTCTATGCCCTGCAATAGCATGGCAACAGTAATATAGACTTGTCACTTGAGAAATCACTTCTAGTTCTTTGAATAAAATAATTCAGACTTGTTCTTGTTATTGTCTGTTTTGTTGTGTTAATCCAAGTACCTTATCAATTACAATTAATTATGTATGTGTTCGAGTGGTTTGGCGGAATATCGAGTTATGGGTATTTTTTGGGATTTCCACTCATACTATGAGCCTATGTATTCAATTGGGTACCAGGATTATGTAAAAATTCAATTAGATCCGCGTACAAATCAGATTCTCGATTTTTGTTCGTCTGGAAATAAAAATTGGAACTATCGAATGCCATTGAAGTAAAAAACATGTTTGATGTTTGATCCATAAAAGATGGGAGCTGACTTCATGAGAAACGTTTCATCAATACCTGGTCGATGCCCTCTCTAAAAGTCACCTTTGTGTAGAGCGGCTTGAGATCGAAAACAAATTCCCATACATCAATCAGAATTAAATAACTATTTTACAGGGTGTTAATAAACATAGTTTCAATATCTCTAATGCTGATTATAGACCTCCAAATAGTCAAAAATTTGATAATAACATGGGTCCACAAAGGAGCAGTTTTGGACATTATGTAATCGGTTTCCAAATTAACTATTAGCGAAACCAAATACGATACTTATTCGATTTATTTTCTTCTATCAGACGTCTTGTTCACTGAACTCACAATTAAACAGTTCTTCAGTCGGTTCATTAAAATCACAGCTAGCATTAAGCATTTGCTTTTCATATGACATATACGTACTTTCATTGAGTACTTTTCATCAGATTCGAGTTGTTTACTTTCTTTCACTTGGTTTTCAAGAAAAAATTATTATTCCTGAATTTCAAAAACCCTATGCTAATATTGAAATGAGTGATAT
Organism: Hippodamia convergens; assembly: GCA_038502775.1. NCBI lineage: Eukaryota > Metazoa > Arthropoda > Insecta > Coleoptera > Coccinellidae > Hippodamia > Hippodamia convergens. Next base: position 32,813,209 of record CM076609.1, read on the forward strand.
GGTTCTCCTGTATGGCTTGGCCAACGGAAGTGGTCCTGAAGCATGTCTCCTTTATGCAGAGGCTCATCCCGATCGTCAACTTCTTTCTCATGTGCGTTAAATCAATATCTAGTATAACTGGCTCGTTATACTAGACGTCTAAGATCTGAAAGTACTCCAGAAGTTGAAGAGCAAATTTTAAATATTGTGCCTGAAAATTTCGTTACATGTATGAGAAGAATTTTAGTGGAAATAGGAATAAGTAACCCCCTTTCCTGAAGAACTATGCGTACCCAACTTTCTTATATATTCAATATTCAACGAGTTCAAGCTCTTAATTCTAGTGATCATCAAGCCAGAGGGACATTTTATCAATCTGTTTCAACAAAGATTGCTGAAAATCCGTATTTTAATTCTAATATTCTTTATCACTGATGAGGCCGCCTTTACCTAAGATGGCATTTTTCACTTTCATAAAAGCCATGGTTCATGCAAGATGGAGCGCCCCCTCATAATACACTTGCTGTTAGGAAATATTCAGGTCAAACATATCCCAAAATATGGATAGAACGAAGCTGCCTAGTGCCATATACCGCGAAACCCACCGATGTGAATCCTTTGGACTGTCATGATTTTTTTGAAAAGTTTATTATATGCAACGTGAGTGAATAATATCGAAGTCAAAAATAAATGGAATATCTTCTGGAATTTATCGTATTTGGTTGCACTAATAGTAAATATTTTGAAAACTGAAAATTGCTCGTATCTCCCCAATGTGGAAACCTCGGTGGGCACGATTCAGATTTCCTACTCGTTCTGAATAGCCTCTAATCCACTTCAAAGTTCAAAAGAAAATCCAGTTGCTTCCTCCTCTGCACAGCCCCCAATCTCATTATATTTCCAGTAGCAGCTACTCGAAATTTATACCACCAGTTATTAGGAATGAAACGAGATCATAAAGATGTAGCTGCTCTTATTGAGACCTATAAATAGACAACTTATACATAGGTCTTCTCGAGGGTCTCGTCCAAAAGAATTGTAATGATTTTCATAACAGCATCCTCTTCTACATTGTAGATAAATAATCAACTTTATAATCCAAGAACTCTCGCACCGATTAAAAAGGGCGAAATTATTAATCGAAATCGATATAACGAGATACGGTATAATCCAATAATAATTTATTCGAATGACCTCAAACTTGTTCGTGGGTTATCATTGCAAAATGTGGTAGTAGTGGGTTATAATTACGTAGGATTTTTTTTGTTCTGCTCCAAGTCGGTGATAAATTAAAACGAATGGACTTGTCATGAAATATTCCAACGTTTACCGCCTGTTTCTTGTGATGCCAGTGGTAGGTATGAAATGGAGGCGCGAGTCAATTCGTTCCATTTCTATGAGGTCTAAGAAATTTGATACGAATGTCGTAGTAATTTTTTTTCAGCTCAATATCTTTATTGAAAAAAACATTGAAGTCAGTGGACTAAGCGACCTGTTAGGTCGTTGGTTGGCACCGTGTGACAATTGTTGTCAAAATTTATTGTTAAAAAATCTTTGATGATGACGAAGCCCTCTTAATTTAAACGTCTAAATTTGAAGTATTATTTCGAAAAACTATAGTATGGGTAGTATGCTACTCGGTGTGCTATATTTTTGAAATGGCAATTTAGGGCCCTATTAATAAATGCAAAAACAAATGAGGCATCCCATTGAAAAAACAGTTCATACCGATCTGAGAAAATATCGATTTTTCCAAAATTTAATGAATGTGCCGCAATGGTTATTTTTTCTAAGCATTACAAAAGTCAAGTCGCCGAAACCAGGACAACATTTTAGATACGTCAGGAGGCATCTTGCCATATACTCAATTTAAATTTGATATTATCGACTCTTCAAAAACTACCACACTTCTCATTAGAGCAAAAACAAGATATTTTCTTGAACTAATTTCTCCTAAACTAATTCACTTGAATAAAGTAAATTTATTCTCCTACATAAATGCCTGTACTAATTTGCTAGAAGCAGTTGGAGAAAACTCTGAGAAAACTGTTGCCTAACAATAAAAAGCAAAACAATAAAACTTCGAACTATCAAAACAAGTAACGCATCAGTCACAGATAGAATTGATAGAATACTGAAAAGGCACAACATCGAGACCGTTTATGAGCCGACACAAAAACTTGGGCAAATGATCTAAACTACCAAAGACAAAGTGGACCCACTTTCACAAGCCGGTATTTACAGGATAACTTGTGACTGTGGCAAAGTCTATATTTGTACAAGAAAGCGAAGAATCAATACAAGAATTGAGGAGCACGAACGATGCTGTCGAATGAATCAGACGGAAAAATCCGCACTAGCGGAACATGCCCTGACAGATGGATACAATATAAATTTCTAAAAAGCGGGGATTATTTCTAATATCAAAGGTTACTATACCAGGCTGAACATAGAACCCATTGAAATTTATAAACACAAAAATAACATAAACCGCAAAGAAGAGACCCCGTTTTTACATAGCGCCTGGTTACCCATCTTAGAAAAAACAAAGATCAAGCCGATACGAAGCGGGAGCGATGGGTCAATCAGCATCGCTCACGTAGACTCGCCACCTTTTCCCGCCATTAACCGGGGTGCAGATGACGCTTCCGGTTCGAACACATCAGTGTCATAAATTCAGCGTTCGAGGTACAATCTTAGACAAAGAATCCTCTGAAGATGCCTACCGCAGTTGTGGGCGAAACGTTAGGTGAAATTATTCCTAATGGTCCACGGCCAATAGGCCCGGAAGACTCTTTCGATATCAGTACATCCGGTCGTGAAAGGTGGAAGCCTCAAACTATAAAAGAATCTTTGCCTATGCAGAGGCCATACCAAGAACATTTTTGCAACATAGCGAAATTCAAATTAGTAATGATCGAAATAAATACCATTTTCAATTCATAGGCTCACAGATCTTTCATCATGAAGCTGGAGAAATGAAATCAGATTTTGTTAAGCAAGAATTATTTTAAAGGAAATTTCCACTTAAAAGTTCGTGCATAAGCGAGTGCATAAGTTTAAAACAGGGGCCTTTCTTTTATTATCAAAAGCACATTGTCTAATTGATATTTCTTCGAGAGACAGTTCTTGATACGCCAAAACGTAGAAACGTCATTAGTCATGGTTTTTCTCCCGTTTTTTTTTCAACAACAACCAATATTTTGCAACTCAAAACTGAACGGATTAAATGTTATTCTATAATTAATAATTTAAATGGTAGTGACGTTGAAATGATAAGGCCTCAGGGAAATTCGCAGCGTTCTCCGAGCGCGGCATGCCGCAGCAAATTGAGGCACACCTCGAGGCTCACCTCCGATTCTAATCGCGGCAGTAATTGAGTACTAATCATATCTCTATTTGCTTTTGAAACTGCCATCGTGGAATTAATGAATCCTAATTGAAACCGCGGCCAGCGTTCTCGCGAGCATCCCCGCGCCGTAAAAAGTGGAGATTTCAACGGTAAAATTACACATACCGGGCAAATTATACGGCGGACTCGTTACGGACCGAAGAAACGCTGATTACGGCACAGAAGCGGCCGTAGCAGTGGAGATGCCAAATAGAGAAGGTCGATATCACCATCGGGAGAAATGGGATTTAACGATCGGCCGGTCTGTAGTAGGTGTAAATAAATGCCGGCGAAAAAAAGGCCGTTCGAGAGTATCCGTCCATTTACGATGGCATTCCTAATCCGGTCACTGGGACGATTTTACGGTGCCTTACCGGAAACGAAAAGCTCGGAGATAAGCGGCCAGTGGTTCGATTCGACGAGTATCGCGGTTTCTGGTATTGAGGATAGGTGCTTTTTCAATGCCAGAGGGCTGACACGCACGCTGGAAGAACATTTTAGTCGCTACGTTCTCGTAATCTGATAAGCGGTAAGAATTCAGTATTTTACACGGTTATTTCGGGCAATCCTTATAGAACAATTAATCGTTCCAGAAAAAAAATATGCCGCTTTGGGAAAAAACTACCTTCAAGCATTTGAAGCTTACCAGATTTTCGAAAAAACTCGGAAACTTTTGGGAATTTATTTTTCTCGAGAACGGTAGCTTTTTGGAAACATTTGTTAGGACAAAAACTGTTGTGTGGACATCACTTTCTTCAAACTTACTCATTGAGTGGACTTGCTGCGATGAAAAGTAGGAAAAGTAGAGGGCGCCAAAATACACAAAAGTGTTTTTTCACTTTTTGGCCTAGAATATTTTATATCGCAATGAACAGATTTTTCTTTCAAAACCACAATATTTGAATCCTTGATTCAGTATATTGCCGACTTCGCATTCAAATGAGTTGAATAATACGAAGCCGAGCCTGTTAAATCCGAGCTTGAACCCGAGGTTAAACCGACACTACAGTCAAGCTTTCATCCAAATAAGCCGTAATCTGTGGAAGCACAGCTTTTAAGCTAGCGGAAATGTATTGCAATTTTGGTTGTTTCAAAGCCTCGGAAAAACTGATAATCACTGCGATTCTGTTTGCTCATAACAATATTGCAAAGATGAAAATATTGTTATCGTTGCATAAAATACCGTTTGTCATATCTTAAAACGTCGATTCTTGAAGACCCTTACAGCAATATTGCTATAAGAAAATTCATAACCAACATCGACGCTCGAAACAGAATACGTAATATCACAAATAGAATAGGCCCCGATTGTCTCAACTATTAGGGGAACACGGGGTAATGGAAGCAGTCGGGAAATGGTAACCATTGTGATTTGAAGAAATGTAGTCAAATTCACTTTGTCCTGCGTTCAGTCAGGAGGGACATTTTTTTGTTATTCGATCCGCACTTATAAAAAAATTGTGATTTTCACCGCCAAAGTAAGCATGATATTTTTATTCCTATTTCATTTTGTTTATATATTGCACCCTCGCTTCAAAAGTGACAACTCAAAATTTACTTTTTTTTTTCGGTTTAAGCTATGAACGAGGCTATGAATTAGATCAGAAAAGGAGCCTAGATTAAATCATGGAAAATTTTCACCCACATCAGTGGGTCCTCCATATATCATATAGATACCTACATATCAAAATTGGTGTCTATTTGATGTTTCCAATTAATTAGAAACTATTTAGCATTTGAATATTTTCAACTTTTGATTTTGAGTTGTGTCACTTTTGTAGCGAGGGTGCGATTTCTCCAATTGCGATTGAAAATGTGCTTACATTATTCATATTATTGTTTTTCAAAATGGTACTCAGCAGGAAATGGGAGGCTAAGATCTCGGAAGAGGAAACTGTTTGTGCAGTTTGTTCTGATACTAAAAAATGTGGTGCCTATGCAGAAGTTGCGGAAAATTGGCCCTCTGGAAGTGGTAGTCCAGCTCCTCAAATCTGTTCCTTTTGTTGGATCCGTAAGATATGTTCTTTTTCGATAATTTTGTCTTCATTTTGCTTGATTTTCTCAAAAAATAGATTATTTAATTTGTGTAAAATGGATAGTTCGTAGTTACTAAACAAGATCTCATTTGAAGTATGTTCTGTTCAACTTTCGCGAAATAATTAATATCATGGCCCCCATTTTCCATGTGAGCGTGAAATAGGCTCCCATTACCCCCCACCTTGATACATGAGTGTAGTTAATTCAGTGCGATTAAAACGTTCCTGTATTGTTGTTCTAACAGTTCGTAATAAAAAATGAATATAAAAATCATGAATGATAATAAATATGGTTTATATGAAAGTTTTCCTTAGTAGGCTCCCATTACCCTGCGCTCCCCTAACTAATGACAGTAATAAATGAAATTTAACCAAGAATTACTATTTCCCTCCCGATAGTTGCGCTGAATGGACCAACTGGATTTTAGACATTCCTGGACAAAACGGGACATATACATAAATGTGAGTCGTTGTACGGAAATCACAGCTTACGCTAGAGTCCAATGCACGATCTCAATTGCGTAACACGTAGCAAGTAAAAATATAATTGTTTGTTTTATTTTTGTACTTTCATTTGCAATGCATTCGTTCTTTTTAATTTATCACGAAAGCTGTGCATTCCTAGATTCCATGGTAAACACGCCACTGACTTACATTAACCTTTGTTTGTCAGCTTGTTGCGCTTATCATCACTATGAGGATATCAATACAGCAAAATTAACTGTCATCACTTATTAATTGTCAGAATGACAATTCTCGTAATATGTCTTTAGTTTTTGCTCCTGAAAAATATTCTGTTTTCTTGTGTTACAACATGTTTGGTTTATCTATGGGAGATGATTGCCTTTCATTGGGGTCCCGTAGCGGTCTTCAAACATCTGAAGTGCCGAAAAATCATCACCTGGAAGGTCGTATCTGGTTTGAAAAAACCCTCACGACCAGAGAGCAACAATTTGTGGAATTTGAATATCGAAGGAATTTCGAAAGGAAAGTGTGATTACGTCTCCAAATTAGCTGATGAACATGGTATCAAAGAGATTCTTCTGCAAGAAACCCACACGGCAACAGAAAAAAAATCCTCGTGAAAGAGGACAGTTGAAAGGTTATGTATTAATTGATTTTTTACAAGTTTAGCTTGTTATGTTGAAAAATTATCAGTTTCGTAACATTCAACAGATTCGGAAAGGGGAAATTGATGGAGTTTTTTTTCATTTCTTTCAAATTTTGTGACATTTCTGTCATAAATATTTATAAACCTCCGAACATTATTTGGCCAAGAAATCTTAATGTTGATGTTTTTTAAAGTAGCAAATGCATTTCCAAAATGCATTCGATTTATTCTGAATAATCGGTTTCTTTTCTGCTTTTGTCCTTTTTCATTTCAGGTTAAGAATTACGAGTCGTTTTGGGAAGAATCTGTGCATCCGAGCCCATCGACGGATAACATGAAGATGATCACACTGATGTCTTTCAAGATTTTCCTGATATTTGATATTTTATGTTATTTTGTTTACGGGGAGGCAGGTTTTTTCGGCTGAGGTTTTTTCCCCTGGCTGTATAGTATCGTATGATAGTAGTGTTGATAGTATCGTATGATTCTATAGTATCATACAAAGAATGTTATGATACCCCGTTCTTTTTTTACCTCAGCTTAGGTACTTTTTGTTTCAACATTTAATGTATTATTTTAGCTCTCCTTTTCATAAGAATATATATATATAATTCAGACATATTTCAAACAAAGTTCAATCATTTCTCTGAAATTATTATATGTATGCAACTTAAGTAGCTCATGCGATTTGATTAAATTGAATAATATTCCCGCATGATTTCATTCAACTAGGTATGGTAGAATGAAAGGAATTAGAGAAAACGATATCTGACCATATGTGACCTTTAATTTATAGGAGATGTTTCCTTTTGCATGGAATGGTGTATCAAAAATGCCACAGATATCAATTAAGAAAAACTCAGTAGAAAAGCTTGGATCCTATTTCAGGAACAGATTGCTATGGATAGAAAAATTAAAAGAATTTGCCTATTCTTCTAACCCTGACTTTTAGCAAGGTCCATCAAAATATTACCTTATCCTTAGTTAACTAGAGTGTCCATGGCAGAGGTCTTGGGACTATTAAAGAACAACTATTATCAAATTCGAAATTCATCTTGATCTGAAAGCATCAATGCAGAATTCAGATCAAGATCCAGATTACTAAAACTCTCTTGACTATCATTTCTCGAGTTCAACTGCATTTAGCAGCATAATATGCATTCTGTTTCGGTACCTTTCACAACTCACCGGAAGATATTTTCATTAAAAACCGAAAATACATTCTTCGAATTCTCATACTGCAATCCGACCTGAGCATCATTTATTTTCTTAAAGAATACACATCTACCCGACCCTTTCCGATTATCAAGTTACCGAAATGTACTCGAAAGCTCACAAGCAATTAACCACGAAACATGACCCACTACAAAGTGTTGCAGAGATTAAATACAATTTTCCAAATGGACTCGAGTGGTTCGGTGTGCCGGTCTTACTCACGGTCCCATTGAAAATAAGGCAATATAATTTTAAGAGCCAGCACTATTTCAAGCCTAGCTTCAAAGAGTTGACTGCCAAGCGTCTCTCGTGTAATGGGCCTAAAATAACCAAGAAAATAGCATAGTGCTGTCTGCAGTCCAAACATCTACGCCATCACTATTTCAACGTTTTATACCAAATTTAGAACAGCAGGTCGGATGGATTTCATGTATATACAGGGCCATTGACTGGATATTTATGTATATTATTATATGAGTGTGTAACTTAGAACATCCTCTTCTTGTAGATGTGCAATGTACATGTCGAAATTGATTTCCTGAGTACGGAATATCTGCATGATGAAAGATGTTCCAATTTTAAATAAAGAGGCAGATTTCTAACTTCTTTCAATGTATGTGACAGAAAGATTTAGGAGATTTGGAATTTTCGACTCATCCTTCTTTCAATACGTACAGGGTAAATCCAGGGTGGTCAGATTTCGATGATTTAGTACTACATTTCCGAAAAAAAGTAATCGACATGTCATGTTTCTTCCTTTTTCGAGAAACATAAATTGATAGAACAGAAAGATAAACGAGATTTGGAACCTACTTTCAATACGTACAGGATAAATCCTGATGAACTGATACAGGGTGATCACATTTCGATGATTTAGTACTACATCTCCTGAATCGAAAGAGATAGAAAGAAAAACTATTATACACGTTACGTTTTTTTTTTTTTTTTTGAGAAACATAAATTGCTGAATACAACAAGTCGCTACGGTGTCTATAGTTTCCGTGCCACAGAATTTTTATAATTCGCTATAACTTCTTCAGTATTGTGAATACGCTCTCGAAATTAAAACAACTCAGGGGCAGCTGTTTCAGTACTTTTTACCGGTGATATCGAAATTTCAGTACCGCTTCGAATTTAGAATACAGTAGGGACTCGATAATCCGTATTAATAAAAAATCCGGATATCGCGTCTTACAATTGTAACTAAATTTAGTAGAGATACAATTTTAAAAATGGTTAAAATAAATATAGGTTTTATTCTCGAAATCACAAAGCAATAGCTAATCAGAATTTTACGTTGTTTTTTAATTTTAAATAAAATAAAACACTTTACCATTGTGCACAATCATAAACCAAAACACGTCCGACCGTCAAAATACAAATGATTTTCCGTTGAGAAGTCAGGCTAAGACAAGTTCTCGGACAAGTTACAACCGATAACCACGTATGCAACGATCGCAAATTCGGATTATTGAGTCCTGCGACCCGGATTATAAGGTACATAATAAAATCTTGACGACAATCCGGACTAGTAAGATATCCGGATAATCGTTCTCCGGATTATCGAATCTCTACTGTAATTAAAAATTAAATTTTCAAATGGATATTATTGTGTGCTAAAATATTTTTAAATACATTTTTCTTAGACAATTTCACAAGTATATAAGAATGATATAGGTACTTCCGAGTTTATATATATATTTCGATCAACAAAATCAAAGAATTTCTTGAGTTGAAACAACCCTAATAATAATATTGCACGATTCGGTGAACTTTCGAAGTGCAAATGAAACAAATTTCTTCCGCTAAGTGTGAACGTTTGAACCTGGGTGCCTATTACTTTTTTGGTTCTCTGATTCTTCCTCTGTTCCATGACATACTATGTAATTAGTACGATAGTGTATGGTCATTGCATCCATTGATTGTATGGGTTATGATTGAAATTTACATTTATACGCATTTGAAGAATCAAATTTCTGAAAAATATTCACAGAATCCGAGAATTCAGAGTCCGCAATAGGTACAATTATGTGTAAAACCTAACTTTCGAGTTTAGAACTGAAATAAAGTGAGGGGAGGTTTTCGGCCCCTACATTTACTGGTCTCGTTACATAGCGGAAATCAGCAACATAAGAAAAAGTATCGGAAAAAGTAGAAACAACTTAAAACTCAAATAAAGATGGGTATATATTCTAAATTTCAGTCAACACTGAAATATTCGCTATAACACAAACAATTAGAAACAAATTACATCAAAAGAATTCGAACGATTTGACCCGACATCCATCGCACTAAAAAACTCGCTAGACATAATCAATTATAGGAATTATGTCCTCATTATGTAAACTGCAACATACGAATTACTTCCAATGATTTAAGCCCCGTTAAATCAATCAGCAGCAATCAAGAGACGGATGGGAACTTGAATGAAAACCATAAAGTGATACTGACGATCGTTTGGAATACCAAAATTTATTCCTGCGGCTCCTGGCGAGTAGAGCTGGGAAAAAAGGCCGAGAGGAGGCTCGAATACAATAAAACAATAAATAAAATACCGAAAGCAGCCACTTCATGCGACTAAGCACTGGTCTATATTCTCAAAAACGCATTATCGCTACTGGATAGGACATTGTAAGCTAATTCGCACTCTGCCTTGATGGCATTTATCCTCACATTCATTACAGGGACGGAGCAAAAAATGGGTGTATTTGTATAAATGGAGTTGAAGATGTACTGGAAGCCGCTGTGCGGGATTGCGAATGTACCTCGGCAACACGCCCCGACCGAATTCTTCAGAATTCTTCTCGAAGAATTCGAAAGGGAAAGAAGTACTTAATTTATAAAACGATGATACCGTTGGAAAGCTTATTAAATGTATTCAAGTATCCTTGCGTCATTAGTTTGAATGAATAAACTCGTGAAAATATCTCAACATTTTTCATTTTAAATTAGTTTTACGATTGCTCTGTCGCAATTACCCTTCTTTCGAAGGAATGGGGAAGTCTTGAATTTATGAAGTCTTTAACGATCTGTCTGACGAACATCTTACATTAGCTACACCTTAAACAGCGAACGAATTTAAGTCAATTTGTATGAATCGGAAAGGTTTCGTGGATAGGATGATTAAACCATTTGAGGTTCAAAAACTGAATAAAAACTTGAAAATCGCCCACACTCTTTTTCGAAGTCAAATCGAGACTCAGATACAAAATGAGATCATTACACCAAGTGCAGTCAAAACTAGCTGGTATAACCAGCATGCTCGCTATTGACGAAAAAGTCGTTTCCGCGCATACAGTGTGGAAAATCAAAATGGAATGAATTAATCATTTCAGTAACAGCAAATATTCAGGGAAAATCATGAAACACGACGAACTTAAATTTTGAAGCGTCATTCTTCTCCGTAAAAATGAGAACCCTACCTTCATCCCTCTTCGAAAGAAACGTACAACTTAGAGTACAAATCCCAATTTTTCAAATAAAAAGAATAAGCTTATGGTACCTAAATTGTTGAAAGGTCAAAGAGGAAAAGTTTTTAGAAGGGATTTCTCTCTCAGTTTCTGAAACAAAAATCAATTAGATTTTTTTTAAATAAAGTTAACTCTTGATAATTCGAAGTTCAAGGGACCAGTGAAAAACTTATTATCGAGAGGTTCGAAATATAGAGAGTTTCAAATATCAATCGGACAATTAAATGAGTTGAAATTGCCATAGAGTGCCTTTAAAAGCATTTATTCCTCGGAGTCAGGATAAGACGATAATAAATATGAACATTTAAAACGGGAAAAACTCCTCTATTTTTCGAATGAATACAAGCCTCGATACAAGCATATGTACTTGGGATTCAAACTTGCATTAATATATGAAAGGAAAACTGGACAAGTAATGGAGTCTACTGCACCAAGAGGAACGGTATTCTAAGGAAGAATAAAAGTTTAACATAACCGATCGTTGGCGTACGCTGGGATTTGGACAAGTTGAAACTCGCAACTTCGACATATGGAGGATATGAGTGGAAGAACTTCTAATTATTGGGTTTTTTTCTTCTGAAGATTTGTTTTGCTTCGAATTACTAAGTGAAACTAATTGCATTGAAATACAGTCGACTCTCAATGATTCAAACATTCGATAAGTCGAAGTAACTGTCGGGTCCCTTGAAAAACACTTGCTAAATCGCAATATTACAATGCAATTAGGTACATTCAGTAATTCGAAGGAAGAAGGAAAACAAACCTCCAGAAGAACCAAAACACTCTATAATTGGAAGTTCTTTCATTCATACTCTCTATATTTAGAAGTTGCGAGTTTCAACTTGTTCAAATCCCAGCGTAAGCCAACGATGGGTTACATTGAAATTTTCATTCTTGATTAGAATACGTACCACTATAGGTGCAGTAAATTTCATTAATTGTCTAGTTTTATTTTCCTATATCAATACAACTATGAATCACAAGTACAAATGCAAGAACTTTCATTCTTGATTAGAATACGTACCACTCTAGGTGCAGTAAATTTCATTAATTGTCTAGTTTTATTTTCCTATATCAATACAACTATGTATCACAAGTACAAATGCATTATTCGAAAAAAAAATTTCCCCTCGTTTTAAATGTTCATCTTCTCGTGACTAACAAATAAATGTTTTTCTCTAATTATATGTCTAATTCGTTCATTCGACAGCATCTTGTAGAAACAATGTTAGAATATTTGATTCTAGCATTGTTTTCAGTAATATTTATTGATGACATGTTGGCCTCTTGTCACGACTTTATTTAACATCTGTCAAATTTATGAGATAGAAAACAGTTTTGCCAATCGATATTTTTCAATACAAATATCACTCACTATACGATATTTACGGCAATATTTCATTAATACTACTTTGTGAAATAACTTTGTGAGTAGTTTTTACCCAGATATTTGAAGGTTTCCTTAGCAACGCAGGTCTAATTATTGTCAAAAGCCTATCAGTTGAAAAATTCAACTTCACAGTGATATTTTTCTGGCTGTATAATAACTAACTATTTATTTCAGAAACTAGGAGAGAAAACCCCTAATTTCCCATGAAATATTTCAATAGATATAAAAAAAACATAACATTCATGTTTTTCAGATTGTACCACCAAAAACGCTTTCTGTGACAATGTTATTTTCTTCAGAACGCTTTTGCAAATTGTTTTGTGCTGATGAGTTAATAATAAAGTATCTATTTGTGTTATAATTTCAGTGCCTTGAATTTTTCAAAATGATTTGATTAACGGAAATGCACAAAATAGCAATATTTTACAAATGGTTATTTACGGTGATGATAACCAGATAACCAAGTAAGTTGCTTCTTTCATAAAAAAATTGCGGAATTATTGAATTAATTTCAAGGGACCACAAGAAAAATAAAAGAAGTTTCTTCCATTGAAAAGTGCGAATCAAGATCCAAATGGTTGTCTTGTTGCCTTTCTATTTTCCGCCGTTTGTCTTTTGAATTTTAGCTCTTGATCTAGTATGACCCTCAGATATTTCACTTGCTGACTTCAAGCCATCCTCTGGCTGTCCATCGTGATGGTTCCTAGTACTTGTCGATTCAAAACGTATGGCAGGGTTTTGTTTGCGTTCCCTTTGAATCTTCATTTCTTGAAATATTCTGATATTAAGTCTTTCTTCTGACAACAAGAGTAGTATTTAGCCGTTTCTTCTGCAAACTGAGCTTTTTTGTTCATCGTTTCTGGCGAATTCGACATGTTCATATTGAATAGTATCGAACTTAGGACCGATCCTTGAGGCACGATATTTAGAGATTATGAGATCAAATTACACTTGAAACTTTCTTTTTTTCGAATAGGGCTTGATTAATCTTATTAATTTCGATGGAAATTTCTGTTTCCTCATTCTGTAGATGAATTCTTGGTGGGGAGGCTTTTTCTATATCTAAGAAGAAAGCTGCAGTTTTTGTGGATAGATTCAATTCTTCTTTTGTCTCCTGTCAACCGGCCTAACTGATCTATTAATCTATCGTCGAAGGAGCCTATTGAGCTGAATTGAAGAAAAAATAAAATGTAAGTCCAGTATGAAATAACCTACCCTTGATCCTATCCCAGTCCCAACTTCAGCTAGTTATATTTCTAGTTATTCTTTCTATTTACCGCTATATTCGTTGACATTCGTAAGATTGGTTATTATTATATTTGTACCCCGCGCCTTTTCTAGTTTTGCCTCTACTGAAAGGAAGAACGACAAATTTGAGTTCCCTCCAGTTATTCCCAACTACCAAACACAATTCAGTTTGGCCTATAGATCAATTCGATTATATCCAAGTTTTTCTGATGAATGTCAGCCAAATGAGAGAAAAAATTTCGTGGAGAATGAGCCCACTGCTCTTTCCAATGTGAAATAGTGTTGGGTAGTACACGTTTTACAATTGAGTTTTCAAAAGGAGCCTCAGTTTTGTACTTAAGTGGTACAGTGTACCACTTCCAATGAGGCGAGGCATTCCAGGCGTTCATGACGCGATAGGCAGACAAAATTTGTTCTACTACATACTGTGTCACTCTGTCGCTCGCAACTGGACCGATGCAAAAGGGAGATATCGTCATTACGTTAGAAATGAAGCGCTCATTGTAGTACAAACTCCCGGTAAGAGAGACCAAAGGAGAAACCTCTAAAAAAACAACCCTAATTTTATTATGAGGAATAACCACAAATCCGGTGATTTATGACAAGACACACTAGTGAAAAGGAAAGATGGAAGTACCTTCTATAAACATGAAAGCTGAAAGCAAAAAGCAATAGGGTCACTGTGTTTTTATATAACTTCAGTTGGGGTGTTCGGCAAAACACATCTGATTATCAGATCGCTCCAGCCCAGATACGGATTTACAAAGTTTCGCCGTTCCGTACTCGTCTATAAATCTAAATTGAGTTACATTATGGTCGAGATCTCCGACTACCTGCGTCAGTCTCGCGTCTTTCTGCTCTCCTCGATCGCCCCACCGATGCGTAGTCGCTTAATGGGACATTCGAAATGAGCGGCTCTTACATTTCTGCGTCGTGTCCAGGGCACATGAACCGCCTCATACAAGAGTTACCCAACACTAAGTGAAATTCGTACACACATTAATTGTGACGGTTATGGTGGGTAGGACAAACATACTCAAGTCTTATTCACATTGGGTAAATAAAGATGCGAGTATTATAGCCGATTAAGAAAAATTTTAGTTGTTTCTGCTCAAAAGTCATTCGTTCCTTGCCCGAGTACTTTGCACAAGTGAATGGTCTTTTGCTCCATTGACAGACTGAAGCTCCCAACAAACTGATGAAATGACTCATTGGTGAACCGTTGAGCGAAGTCAGCAAAGACTGATGATAGTGATGGTTGTGGGAAGCGCTTCACGCCCGTAAAGAAATGAAGCTAAATGCAATGATTCGACTGAAGCAAGGTATTTGACTGAATTTATGAAATTCATAATCAGTCGCTTATTAACTGGCTAGAGTAGTCCAATCTAGGTTTGATGTAAGAGGTGCTGTGAACATCGGGCGCATGAAATCTTCGGGAAGATAAAGTGGAACTAGGGGTCATGCCAGGGATAAAAAAAACGCAGTGAAAAAAAATGAAAATCTCCGGATATTGTTGCTGTTTTCACAAGCCACACAGAATGTTGATTATTTGTCAGAAATGATAAAGGCAAAATGTCCCTTCTCACTACTTCTTCCTACATTCATGATATATTCTGGTAGTAAAATTATATTCCTACCACTTCAAAAATCACTTAGAGAAGGTTAAGTGGGTACCTCCAGCACCGTTGAGAAAGAGTGAGCATTTCCTTAATTTATCGGATCATCGTGACGGAAATCCTCAGCATACAAGAGCGGCGAACGGCCTCTTTCGAAATCCGACAAATTATCATATCTAGAACGATGTTATCCGCAAGAAATCTAAAGAGCATACGATCGGGCGGGGGCGGAGGCGCCGCCGTCAAAAAGCCAGCCGCGTTACGAAATCGTACCGCACATTGCGGCGCGACGTGCCGCAATTATCGACAGGGATCTCCCTCGAGAACTGTCAGCCCGAACATATGTTCGTAATTTGAATGCCGCACACACCGAGATCCCAGCGGTCCAGTGTCTTAACAATGTAACAGTACCACAATGTCTCTACCTATATAATTATCTGCGGTCACGTGTTATCATATGGCCATTTTACGGCCAAATCGGACCGATATTCGCGGGTTCTTTGGACGCTCCGCGTCATTTTGGCAGTCGCCAAACGTTGCACTCGGTTGGACCGGTGAGAATTAGATAATGAAGCGGCAATTCCACTAATTGTCCGCAGATGCATATCGACGATGTTATTTTTTAGAGGATGTCGTGGAACTCGGCGCGGAGCGCAACTCGTGCTCCTCTGATTAGACAACTACGTTCAGAGTACAACACGATCCTGAAAACAGGCGGTCTCTTCTTTGCAAACGAATTTTCTCGTAATATTTTGGTCGTTCCAACCCTTCAAAGATGCGTATCATATAAGTAACTTGGAACATACAAATTACCTATGGACATTTTGACGGTGCACCTGTTATTATAGCGCCCAGAAAAGTATCGTGTCTCAATAGTGTCGAAATATCTGTGCCATATCTTACAAGCACTTGATTTAGAGATGTGAAAATGGTAGATTCACGAAATTTCATTCAACGTAGTTTCTGAACCTGAGGTCCAAATAACAGCAGGACTTTCAAGGAAATGAGCAAACTCAATTGAAGTTAACACCAAAGTAAAAATGTCTCCCATTACTACCAACAATGGTAGTAATCAACATACACAAATATAAACCTTTTATTAATTTTCGAAGTTGATGGACACTTCATTCTACATATCAATTCCCAAATAATCAACGAAAATTCGACATTTTCAAGTTGACTTTACCAGGACATATTAAATCAGCGTCGAAGAATTTTACGTTTCATCGCAACTCAGATTCGGGATGAAGTCTGGGCCAGAAATTGAATTGAAATATTAATTTTTTCTATTTCTGTATCGTAATCATTGAAAGCACTTGCTGAGAATGGGCGTATCGGACACTGACGAGTGTAGATTCTGTGGGGAGGAGGAAGAAACTTCTATTCACCTAGTCACAGGATGCTTTGGCATTGTAAGCCAAAGGAAACAATGCTTTGGTCCAGAGACCTGTAGGAGTGAGGAATTAGCCTCACTGAAGCCTTCCGAGATACTGGATTTCATAAGATCTCTGGGTCTGGAAGGCGAGCTGTAAAGCTTTGTCAGGGGACACAATAGACCATCAGGTCGCAGTGGACTGTAAACCCCTTTAAACTATTAACTATCGTAATCATTACAGTACTTAACGTAGTTCTGTAATGAAACTCATTACAGCATTGTTTTCAGTTATATTTTTCGTTTTGTGGTTGTCAGTACTGACCACCGATCCTATCAATTTTCAAATCAAATCAATTCAAATTCCGTAATCTGTCAAATTTCGTAAGTCACACCAACTGCCAAGATGCAATACAAAAGTCACTAATCCAAATTTTTATTTGATCATCGAGAGTGTTTCACAAAACTTGACTGAAATAGAGAAAATATCTTCTATTATTCATTGCAGAAGGCAATACCGAATCTCATGCTTCAGGAAAATTTCGCAATCGTGTTGGAATAGGAGCTCCTTCGGAAACTTGTTTTAGAATAAACTATTAAACATCTAGTATCTAGATTTAGTTCTGGTGGTGCATTATGAACATTGTAAATGATAATTAATGTCAGCATGACAGCTTGCTGGTAGAGTGTTTTCGGGAGCCCAGTTTCACTCACATTCGTGACTGCTGTCAACACTGACGTCGAATACGTGCGTGCGCACCGGTTCACGTGCATGCGCCAGCAGTCAAAAACATTATCACGTAGAAAGGTTATCTCACCTTTTTCATAATGCCAGTCTTCCTCTTAGAAAACGTTGTATACCGACGAAGTTTGTTCTCGATGTATTCCATCTTGATTTTTACTCTTCCCTTAGTCTTCTTGCCGTTGCTAGGCGGCGATTTCTTCGACTGCAGGGAGTTGTAGGTGTCTTCGTTCATGTCGTTCACACAGGACTCCAGGCCCATTCCCTGAGACGACATGCCCCTGTCGTCGTAACAAACATCGTTCTTCATGCCTCCACGGCCGCCACATGCACTAGAAACCATCGTATGACGCGGCGACAACTGTTGCAAACTTGTAGACGGCCGACCGAGGTTAGGATTTCCATAGATTTCTGGTGGTGTTTCGCCACTTAACAGGTTCATGCTGTAACTCATGTTGAAACGGGAATCCCTCCCGCCAGGCGGTTCCATTTCGCACCACAGTTTGAAAACTAAATAACGACAGACGACGCGTAACACTATGTGCACCTTTGACAGCACACACGAGCACAGCTGAGCGCACAATACGATACTACGGAGCCTCGGTAAACTCTGCGCCGCCCAGCGCTCTCACGCGGCCAATGCTCACACTATGGAAGTGCGCAGGTGCTGTGCAAAGACGCACTCTAAGACGTCTGTTTCCTTCTAACACATTATCTAAATCGGGCGGGATCAGGGCGCAACAGTCGACTTGTACGATAGTAATTTGACCTAAGACTGATATTTTATTGAAGAACATTCAAATACTTCACAATTTCGAATGTTTACTTTGATTGATTCGAGCGAAAAGTTGACTGAGGTTGATGAACCCGAAGGAACTATCCGCCCTCAATCGAAGAGCATGACAGTATTCGGGAGTAAGCAAAAAGTTTCCCGAGTGGGACGTAAACATTGACGGTAAGGACAGCCCCGTACCTTATTTAGAAACGATCGTTACCATATATGGATAACTTGTCCTTAGATGGAAAACTGAAATCCCTCCTTCTAGAGATAGTCGTAGCAGAGCCAGTAGTTCCTCGGTGCGTACGCGGTCTCCTCGTAAAGCTTATTAGGATGGTAGGAAACAATAATTTTGCTTTTGCCAATGAACCAAAACGTCGAACTTAATGAGCATGCAAAAAACCTAATCAAAGCATTCAAGTTGGCATCATTTCAGCATTATTGATTTTTATGTCGGAAGAAAAAAAATATGTTGAAAATACAAATTTATATTTAAGAGTGGTCGATTTTAAAAAATAGTCTCAGGTACCTACCCATCACATGGGTAAATATTTCTAAGATCACATTATAGTGTATGCACCTATTAAAATAATTAACAACAATTGAGGATTAAATATTTTCAGCAAGTTATTTATCACTTTTTTGACAAACCATTACCAGGGTAACTAACTTTTAATGCAAAGATTATAGAGTTAGAAAGATAGGAAACGCCCTTACATCTGTGGTACTAAAATCCGACTACGATTTTTGGCTAGTTTCTACTTGTGACACCTAGATGGCGCTGAAAACATAATTCAGTACAGAAAACTATTTTAATCAATTCTCATAAATTTCCATTGAGTATTCCTTGTCGAGCTTTAAAGAAACATCCTGATTATTCCTGATCGACAAAACAAAAGCAGAGCTCCGTTTTTTGATCAGGATGATATTTTCCATCTACATATTGTTTGAATCAAATGAAATACGCTTCTGGATTCTTAATATTTTTATTATGAAATGATTGTGTAAAATCAACTAGAATTCGATAATTATGAAATTGAGAACATCTCGAAAATTCGTTTCACAAATTAGAAAATTATTATAACAATTTCAAGAGTTTATTCATACAGTGAACTCTCGATAAATCGAACATCGATAAGTCAAACAGTTGTTCTGGACCCGATTCATACATATCTTACCCAGTGTATTTTCACCTCAATGAGTCTAGAGGGTCTAGTAATGAGTCGAACTGCTGAAGTGTCGTCAAGAGAACCACCACCTCTATAAGTCGTCTTCTGACCACCATTGCCTCTATGAGTGGAACTTTTTGATTCTAATGAACTTAGACCGAAGAAAATTAGGTTCAAAAACAAATTATCCAGAACAAATATATTTTTGCCCCGAAACCCTAAACTAATGACAACACTGAAAATAAAAAAGCAATGAACAAGACAGTTGTATGATACCGGTTCAAAACTTACATTTCCATTATCGCTCGGTAGTGAAAACAATGCACATTCAAGATTATTCTTTCTATTATTTCTGCAATTAATCACCATGCATTTCGAATGTCGGCCAGTTTTTAAAACAAAATTTATAACAGAAAAACACACAAACCAAGATTATGGAGTGAGCTAGGTGCTACTCTTGTAGATTTCGAGTT